>CM045993.1:30450620-31700620 GCA_025175895.1 Wurfbainia villosa | reverse complement strand
TTGAATCCTTTAGCCACCAATCTACCTTTATAGGTATGCTTATTACCATCCATGTCAGTCTTTACTTTAAAGACCCACTTACACCCAATGGGTTTTACCCCTTCAGGTGGATCAACCAAAGTCCATACTTGGTTAGTGTACATGGATTCCATTTCGGATCTCATGGCCTCAAGCCATTTCTCGGAATCTGGGCTCATCATAGCTTCTTGATAGGATGTAGGCTCGTCAAGATCGACAAGCAATACCTCACCGTTGTCAGTCAAGAGAAAAGAATATATCTCGGGTTGACGACGGATCCTATCAGATCTACGAAGAGGTTGGTCTACATGAACAGGTGTTTGCTCCACAACTCTTTGGGCAACAATTTCCTCATCCACAACACTTTGTGGTGCCTGTTCATTTTCCATCGAAGCCTTAGTGTTATCTTCATCTTGAATTTCTTCAAGACGAATTTTACTCCCACTAGTTTTTCTAGAAATAAATTCTCTTTCTAGAAAGACAACATTTCTGGCAACAAACACTTTGCCAAGTGTAGGATTGTAAAAGTAATATCCCTTAGTTTCCTTGGGATATCCTACAAAATAACACTTATCTGATTTGGGTCCTAGTTTATCTGAGACTTGACGTCTAACATAAGCTTCACAACCCCAAATCTTTATAAAAGACATTTTGGGACTCTTCCCAGTTCATAACGTATATGGTGTCTTTTCTACGGCTTTTGATGGGACGCGATTTAGTGTGAAAGCGGCTGTCTCTAGAGCTAAACCCCAAAAGGAAGTAGGTAGATCAGTCTGGCTTGTCATTGATCGTACCATATCTAATAGAGTACGATTTCTCCTCTCAGATACACCATTCCATTGTGGTGTTCCAGGTGGAGTGAGTTAGGATATTATCCCACACTCAGCCAGGTGATCACGAAACTCTTGACTAAGGTATTCACCACTTCGATCTGATCGAAGTAGCTTAATACGCTTACCAAGTTGGTTTTGTACTTCATTCTTGAATTCTTTGAACTTATCAAAGGATTCTGACTTATGTCTCATCAAATATAAGTAGCCAAATCTACTCATATCATCAGTGAAAGTAATAAAGTACTTATAGCCTCCTCTGGCTTCGACATTGAAAGGGCCACATACCTCAGTATGTATGAGTCCAAACAAGTCCGTCGCTCTCTCGCCATGTCCACTAAATGGAGTTTTAGTCATCTTTCCTAAAAGACAAGATTCGCATACCTCATATGATTCAAAATCAAATGAGTCCAATAATCCATCTTTATGGAGTTGGGATATGCGTTTTTCATTTATGTGACCTAGGCGACAGTGCCAGAGATATGTTTGGTTCAAATTATTCGATTTGAACCATTTGGTATTTACGTTATAAATTGGGTTTTCTAAATCTAGAACATAGAGACCATTCATAAGTGGTGCATTACAATAGAACATTTCATTCAAATAAATGGAACAACATTTGTCCTTTATTATAAAAGAAAAGTTTTTCTTGTCTAAACAAGATACAGAAATTATGTTCTTCGTTAATGCAGGTACATAAAAGCACTCATCTAGTTCTAAGATAAGCTCAGTGGGCAAAGACAAAGAATATGTTCCTACAGCTACAGCAGCAACTTTTGCGTCATTGCCTACTCGTAGGTCCACTTCGCCCTTTGCCATTAGTCTACTATTTCTCAGTCCCTGCACATTAGTACAAATGTGAGATGCACATCCGGTATCTAATACCCATGTAGAAGAAATAGATAGATTAACTTCTATAACGTGTATACCTAAGGCAGAAGTCCCACTTCTTTTCTTCTTTACTTCCTCAAGGTAGACTTTGCAGTTCCTCTTCCAGTGTCCAGTCTCACTGCAATGGAAACAGTCCCCTTCCTTAGGTACTTTACCTTTACCCTTTGAAGTGGATGAATTGGCCTTGCCTTTGGCTTGGGTCTTACCCTTGCCTTTGCACTTACCTTTGCCCTTCTTGACCATTAGTACGTTACTAACTTTCTTCTTGAGATTCGGTTGTGATTCTCAACATCTTTGAGAATCTCGAGCAAAACTTATCAATTTCATTCATGTTATAATTCATGATGAATTGATTATATGCTTAAACAGCGATTGCAGGATAACATCGGTTGCCAATTCTTGGCTCAGTGGAAAACCTAGTCTTTCAAGGTTCTCAACGTACCCTATCATTTTAAGTATGTGAGTTCCTACAGGTGTTCCTTCTTGCATCTTGCATGCAAAAAGAGCCTTAGACACTTCAAAATGCTCGTGCCTAGCTTGTCCTTGATATAGTTGTTTCAAATGCTCAACCATATCATAGGCATCCATGTTCTCATGTTGCTTTTGAAGCTCAGAGTTCATGGTGGCAATCTTAAGACATGACACATCTAATGCGTCATCTTGATGCTTCTTATAAGCATCCTTTTCAGCACGAGTGGCCGCAGGGGCGGGTGTTTCAGGGATAGACTGCTCTAGGACATACAGTTTACGTTCTTGCTTGAGGATAATCCTCAAGTTCCTATACCAGTCTAGAAAGTTAGCTCCATTGAGCTTGTCTTTCTCAAGGACAGATCGCAAGTTGAGGGGGTGTGTCGTGTTAGATGACATGGTGATCTACAACATCAAAATGCAAAATTAAGTATCATACCTAAGTCATTTAATTAGGCCTTTAATTAAATGAGGCTCCCACTAAATTCTCATAGCTTTGATATGAGCTAATCATTGATGTAGGCAAACACATTTTGCTTACATCATTAGCTTCTATTTAGCTATAAATTTATATGGGATAAAGATCCACATCATACTTCGTCTTGAGTTAGCTTTGGCTAATCGCCCAAGACGTAGTATTATTAGGTAGGCAATCTTTTGCCAATTACATCTGATGTAACTCTTTAATAGCTTTGGTTAAGTTTAGATTAGTTTAGTGCTTATTCCTAAACCCGGCTTCGGTAGTGGCGAGGCACAGAGGCCTTCTTTGATATCGGAGCAATGGCCACTTTCTAAGACAAAGTTGATGTTCGAAAATCACACAAAACTAATTTTTAAAACTTATGTTCAAAGCTAATATATGCCTCTACTTTCTTAATTAATTAAGAAAAACTTAATTAAGTCTTAACCAAGTTTGATAGCGGGACATCACGATTGTCCACTCGCACTCTTCCAAGATAAAATGCATTGTTTTGCTTTGGCAAACCCAACAACAAATGATCGAGGAAGTAGTGAGTACCAAACTTTGGTAGGCATATCGTTTTTGACTTATTAAGAAATAAACTTAAACATGCATCACATACATATTAGCATACATCACATATAAGCTAAATTAACATGCATCACATACATATTAAACTAAGCGTGTCATGGTTATGGCCCTTATTCTACAATCTTCTCAAGCCAATGAAAAGATTGATTGGTCAACCTAGGGATAACATCTTCTCCCAAGTGCTTCCTTTTGGTTGTCTTGTGTTGTTGACTTCCTCCTTGTAACGTCATCTTCCAATGGACCCTCCATCTTTATTTTGTATATTACAAAAGGAGAAATACTCGAGTTACATTCGAGGCTAAAACTAATTTTACAACAAGAATTTTAGGAGAAAGGCACGACACGCAGGCCGTATTAAGAATTACAACACACACATTTGTTGGGATGTATACTGAAAGCCTAGCTCTTTTGTATGAACATCTTTATTTTGAAATAAGAATCACATGATCATTGTTTGCATATTTTTATGGTTATGCAATATTGTCTAATACCTTACATTGTAGATAACATGGTGTGTGGTGTCACACGGGAGATCATGTTATCGGCTCCTTGTAAAGTATAAGTAAAGGCTCACAACTGAGATGGCTTTGGACAAACCATCGGAATAGTTGTAGTGTGATTTGGTATTGGTTTGTCTTGACCATAGAATCACACTAGTGCACTTTGTGTGTATTGAGCAGGACCGACACAGAGGTGATTCGATTTATTGCTGACTACATAATCGAATCGGACCTCAGATATTATTTAGTACATGCTCTTAATCGCGATATAATAACGGGCACATATACTTGGTACTCATCTCTTTGATTTACTAATGGGCGAGATTTATAGATTAAATCGATAGACTCGGTAAGTTGGGAGATGATATTATTTATATGGTGTGCCGTTGATTATAGGAGGAAACCGTGTCCTATATATTAGGATGATGATGTCCCCTTGAGGAGCTCATAAGGTTCATCATGTAAATCCTGCAGGTGGACTTGGTCCGGCATGATGAAAAGGTTGAGTGGTACTACTCATGGAGTTAGATGTTGATTAATTAATGGTTAGTAAATTAATTAATCGACGGACATTCGAGATCTTAAACACGGGGAGAAAATGTACAAATAATATATGGAGCCCATATTATCATATGGGGGTTGGTGAGGTAGATCAATGATGGACCTTTAGTGGATTGGACCATCATTAGTGGATCGGACTTTATGTGGGCTTGATCCATGGGTGGCCAAGACCCAACTCCTCCTCATGGTCCCTAATGTAGCCCATTAACACCTCAAGATGCTTAGATCCAATGGATAGAAACAAAACACTAAGATCCATTGGTAGAGATTAAATCTCTAAGATCCCGGTTGAGATTAAATCTCTAGATCCGACGGTTGAGATTAAATCCTAGAACCAATGGAGGAGATTAATTCATGACTTATCCCTAACTCTATAAAAAGGAGGGCATGGGAAGTGGTCGTGGATAACATCATAGGGAGGGAGCAAGGCTTGGGCGGCAAGAATAGGGGAATCCTAGTTGAGATAGGATTGGAATTAGGGTTAGGGTTTGGAAGCAAGGGTGGCACCAAATAAGGCAAGTTTTCCTTCTTCTTCCTTGCCTTGTGGCCAACGTCCAGCAGCTATTCCAGCCCTTCCCAGCCCTTGGCCATGCCCAAAACACTCCCCTCTCTTCTCCTTAGGTGGTGGAAACAAGATATAGGGTTTCCCTTGGTGTCTTGGTAGTTTTCCATCATCTTCTTCTCCTTCTAGTTGGCCGGCGGCAAGAACTTCTATAGTTCTTTGTTGGTTGAGTTTTTGAAGGAGAAAAACATTGTTTCTCTTCTTCCTCTTGCTTGGGAAAAGCAAGGAAGGAAGTTTTACGATCTAGGAGCTTCGACTTTTGGTGGATCGTCGCCCACACGACGTCCAAAAGGAGGAGGGTCATACATTAGAAGACCAAGAGGTATAACTATTCTTCTATCTATTTTATTCATTGCTTGTGTTTGTTTTTCAAAATATAAGCATGTTATATTTCTGTAAATAGGCTAAATAATACTTGGATCCCGAGTATAAATACAAAAAGCGATCGGACATCGTCTATTACATTCATGGCTACTCGTAGAATAGAGAATGGTCGCTTGAACAACTAGTTTGTTCAAGTGACCTCTCTAAACGAATAGCACGACGATGACTTGGTTGCTTTAGGAATCCCTTTTGTCTAAGATTAAATTTTTAATCCGGGGACATTAAAGGGATCACCATGGTCAAGCAACCGAGGTGAAGGGGAAGCGAAGTTTCCCCTCACGGATCAACCCCAACAATTGGTATCAGAGCCAAGGTTTCCGGTTTTGTGTGTTTAGGATTCGGTTAATTTTTATGCACTTTTTCATATATTAAATGTGTCGGATAATAGTAGGATATGCGTAGCTTAACTCTTTGGTTGCAGGCATAAGATTCCACTATTATGGCATGTGTGTGTATGTGATTGTATGTGTGTAAATATTTATTTTGTTGAATCCTCGGGGTTGACGAGGTTAGTATTTAGTTTTTGTAAATTAAATACGGCATTGTTTAGCCGCTCTTTATTTTATTTTACTTTCGATCTAGATTCATGTACACTCCCTCGTGGAGTATAGGATCGATGGATGTAAATTAAAATAGGTTTTAGTCTCGGCTCGGATCTCCGGAGGGCTTGTACATGGCATAGGAGGAGCGGACGAGATGGCGATGCGACGGAAGACATATTGAAGACAAAAGCCATAATAGTTGGAAAATTTTTTATTTTTCATATTTATTGCTTTTTGTTTGATATGCATGTCGTTGGCTAGTAAAATTCCTCGTTGTCAATTTATTAAGTGGGGAGGGATATTTTAATTAATTCATGGCCTCCATTACAATTTGACGTGTGATGCAACAAACTTGCGTGTCGGCTCACGAGTGCCTTCCTCCCCATCGGATGAGTTTGTTTGCGGATCACTAGGTTAAATAATGGTTATAGGAAATTATCTAGGAGCATGTGTACTTCCACAGCGGTAAGGCACATAATCCGAAATAAGTCCCTTAGTATCGTGTAATGGTGCACACTTAGATGCAAATAAAAAGTATCCTCCCCATCGGAGTCACTGCTTTTATTTGTAGGGCCAAAGAGGAACCAACTATTAATTTTATTTGTCAAAAAGTAAGGTTGACAAGATAATAAAATTAATGGGTAAAACCTCCTCTTACAAATGTAGAATTCGTATCGTCCACACTTTGCGTGGCATGCGATATTCTCGGTGTTTTGAGGTGTTGGTTGATTTGAAATTTTATTGTTTTGAGAATCAATAATTTTTTAAATCTAAAATAATAATCTATGGGATTCTTGAAAATTCCTCCTTTGTCAATTTACTAAGTGGGAGAGGGATATTTTAATTAATTCCCACGGCCTCCATTACAATTTGACGTGTGATGCAACAAACTTGTGTCGGCTCTAAGTGCCTTCCTCCTGCGGATGAGTTTGTTTGCGGATCACTAGGTCAAATAATGGTTATAGGAAATTATCTAGGAGCGTGTGTACTTCCACAGCGGTAAGGCACATAATACGAAATAATTCCCTTAGTATCGTGTAATGGTGCACACTTAGATGCAAATAAAAAGTATCCTCCCCATCGGAGTCACTGCTTTTATTTGTAGGGCCAAAGAGGAACCAACTATTAATTTTATTTGTCAAAAATTAAGGTTGACAAGATAATAAAATTAATGGGTAAAACCTCCTCTTACAAATGTAGAATTCGTATACGTCCACACTGCGTGGCATGCGATATTCTCGGTGTTTTGAGGTGTTGGTTGATTTCGAAATTTTATTGTTTGAGGAATCAATAATTTTTTGAAATCTAAAGTAATGATCTATGTGATTCTTAGGATTTTCAAAATGACTTTCAGTCCACTTGTTGTGATACTAAAAGAAATAAACTTACTGTACCCAAATAATGTTGATTGGAAAAGAATCTAGATATTGTCTTATCTGCTAAGAGTACAAGTATGCACTCTTGAAGAGTGTCCTCAAGCCATGGTTGCTCAAAGGTTTCTACTTCTAAGCGAAAGGCAAGAAGAAGAAAAAGAAGGTGGAGCAAAGGTGGTGGGAGGATCTCGGAGGAGTGAAGAAGCCGAAAGGCAAGTACTTTAGCAGATGGACATTGGAAGAAGAGGATCGCCCCTCCAAAACATAACAAAGGTATATCCTTTGGACTAGTCATTGAAACATGATTAGCGATGTTATCTACATGGTGTGTAGATATGAGAGTCACTAATCATGTCGCAACACTGGGGTTTCGAGGAAACCCAGCGACTAGCTAAAGGGAGATTACCATTTTGGGCAATGCCATGAAGGTGGCGGCTATTGCGATGGGAGAAGTTTTATTTATCTCTTGAGAAAAATAAAACTAAGGTTCTGAAAATTCCTTTATGTATCTTTATTTAGAAAGAATTTAGTTTCAGTTTCTAAATTATTATGGATGGATATTCTATTTCTTTTAATGACAGAGTTGTTATAAAAAGGAATAGGGAGAATATCTGTTCAGGTACATTGAAAGGAAATTTGTATACAAAACCTCCCACGATGCAAATTGAAGTTAATAACTCATCTTCTAATTCCAAAAGGAGAAAAGAACCTTCGAAGATGAACCAAACATATCTTTGCCATCTTAGTCTTGGTCACATTAACCTAAGCAGAATTCAAAGGTTGATAGCTGATGGACCTTTGGGTTCATTAGTGGTGGAGGATCTCCCAACCTACGAATCTTGCTTGGAGGGTAAGATGACCAAGAGGCCTTTCAAGGCCAAGGGGTATAGAGCCAAAGATATATTAGAAATGGTTCATTCTGATTCGTATGGTCCTATGTCTATCCTAGCAAGAAGTAGTTTTGAATATTTCATCTTTTTCATAGACAATTATTCAAGATGACACTACGATCTGATCGTGGTGACGAGTACCTCTTGGGAGAGTTTAGGAATTACCTATCAGAGGTTGGGATTCAATCCCAATTGTCTGCACCTGGCACACCCCAGCAGAATGATGTAGAAGAGCGAAGGAATAGGACTCTTATAGAGATGGTTAGATCGATGATGAGTTATTCTGACTTGCGGACTAGATTACGGGGATATGCTCTAGATCTGGCGTGTACATTCTGAACTTGGTTCCATCTAAATCAGTGCCTTCTACTCCCCAGAGTTGTGGAGCCTAGTCTAAGACATATTCGGATATGGGAGAGTCTAGCATGTCTTGTGTGGCGATGATGGTAAGTTGGAACCTCGTACTGAAAGTGCGCTAGATGAACGAAGGGTGGATTGTTTTATAGTCCTAGAGATCAGAGAGTGATCGTTAGCACGAACACTAGATTTCTAGAGGAAGACTATGTGATGAGCCACAAGCCCAAGAGTAAAATTGTTCTGGAGGAGTTAAAAGGGGAAGTCACTTCTTTAGTACCACCGGTACAAGAGGATATACCACATGTCACTGCACCGCGTGTCACAGAGGATACACAAGTGATGTCTCGTCGTAGTGGGAGGGTTGTGAGACAGCCTGATAGATTCATGTTCTTGGGAGAATCTTTTGATTTGGTCCCTGGCGAACATGAACCTGATCCCTGGACATATGACGAGGCAATCCAAGATAAAGATGCACTATCTTGGCAAAGTGCAATGAATACTGAGATTGAATCTATGGATTCAAGTCAGGTTTGAGAGCTCTTATGCATAGCAGCTCATATGGATTATGAGGTGTGGCATATGGATATCAAGAAAGCTTTCCTTAATGGAAGTCTTGAGGAAACCATCTATATGAAGCAACCAGAGGGATTCATTGCTAAGGGCAAAGAGCATCTTGTGTGTAAGCTTAATCGGTCCATTTATGGATTGAAGCAAGCTTCAAGATCTTGGAACATCCGCTTTGATGAGATAATCCAGTCTTATGGATTTATTCAAAGTCCGGATGAGTCTTGTGTATACAAGAGATGTGACGGAAACGTAGTGGTATTTCTTGTACTATACGTAGATGACATTTTGGTGGTTGGCAACAACATCGAAGTGTTATCGGACGTAAGGGTATGGTTGTCCAAACAGTTTGATATGAAGGACTTGGGAGAGGTGAGACCCATCCTTGGGATCAAGGTTATAAGGGATCGCAGGAAAAGGATGTTGTGCTTATCCCAAGCTTCATACATAGACACGATTATGGAGCGTTTTAGCATGCAGAACTCCAAGAAGGGTTTTCTACCTTTCAGGCATGGAGTACCTCTATCTAAGGAGATATGTCCTAGATCATTTGAGTAGATAGAGGAGATGAAGGCGGTTCCTTATGCTTCGGCAGTAGGAAGCCTCATGTATGCGATGCTCTGTACGAGACCAGATATCTGCTTTGCTGTGGGCATGGTCAGATATCGAGTAATCGAGATAGGGATATTAGATGCGGTAAGCATATATTGTAGTGCACGAGAAGGACTAGGGATTATATGCTAGTTTCAAGGCGGACCAATTACTCCTGTGGGTTACACAGTTGATTTCCAATCGATAGGGATAACGATAAGTCTACCTCGGGTTTTGTGTTTACTTTGGGAGGTGGAGCCATTGTATGGAGGAGTGCCCGGTAATGCGTGGCGGACTCCACCATGGAAGCTGAGTATGTGGCAGCCTATGAGGCGGCCAAAGAAGCTGTATGGCTCAGGAACTTCCTGATGGACTTGGATGTGATTCCTGGTTTGCCCAGAACTATCACAATTTATTGTGATAATAGTGGTGCAGTTGCAAACTCGAAGGAACCACGAGCCCATAAGGCTAGTAAACACATAGAGCGCAAGTACCACCTGATAAAAGAAATCGTAAAGGAGGTAGAAGTTGTTGTCGCCTAGATTGCATCAGAGGATGACCTGGTAGACCCTTTCACTAAGGCCCTTCTAGCGAGAGCTTTGATAGACATGTGGAGGGAAGGGGAATCAGATGTATGGCAGTATAAGGACAGCATAGTCTTTTAGTATAAGTGGGAGATTGTTGGGATGTATACTGAAAGCCTAGCTCTTTTGTATGAACATCTTTATTTTGAAATAAGAATCACATGATCATTGTTTGCATATTTTTATGGTTATGCAATATTGTCTAATACCTTACATTGTAGATAACATGGTGTGTGGTGTCACACGGGAGATCATGTTATCGGCTCCTTGTAAAGTATAAGTAAAGGCTCACAACCGAGATGGCTTTGGACAAACTATCGGAATAGTTGTAGTGTGATTTGGTATTGGTTTGTCTTGACCATAGAATCACACTAGTGCACTTTGTGTGTATTGAGCAGGACCGACACAGAGGTGATTCGATTTATTGCTGACTACATAATCGAATCGGACCTCAGATATTATTTAGTACATGCTCTTAATCCCGATATAATAACGGGCACATATACTTGGTACTCATCTCTTTGATTTACCAATGAGCGAGATTTATAGATTAAATCGATAGACTCGGTAAGTTGGGAGATGATATTATTTATATGGTGTGCTGTTGATTATAGGAGGAAACCGTGTCCTATATATTAGGATGATGATGTCCCCTTGAGGAGCTCATAAGGTTCATCATGTAAACCCTGCAGGTGGACTTGGTCAGGCATGATGAAAAGGTTGAGTGGTACTACTCATGGAGTTAGATGTTGATTAATTAATGGTTAGTAAATTAATTAATCGATGGACATTCGAGATCTTAAACACGGGGAGAAAATGTACAAATAATATATGGAGCCCATATTATCATATGGGGGTTGGTGAGGTAGATCAATGATGGACCTTTAGTGGATTGGACCATCATTAGTGGATCGGACTTTATGTGGGCTTGATCCATGGGTGGCCAAGACCCAACTCCTCCTCATGGTCCCTAATGTAGCCCATTAACACCTCAAGATGCTTAGATCCAATGGATAGAAACAAAACACTAAGATCCATTGGTAGAGATTAAATCTCTAAGATCCGACGGTTGAGATTAAATCTCTAGATCCGACGGTTGAGATTAAATCCCTAGAACCAATGGAGGAGATTAATTCATGACTTATCCCTAACTCTATAAAAGGAGGGCATGGGAAGTGGTCGTGGATAACATCATAGGGAGGGAGCAAGGCTTGGGCGGCAAGAATAGGGGAATCCTAGTTGAGATAGGATTGGAATTAGGGTTAGGGTTTGGAAGCAAGGGTGGCACCAAATAAGGCAAGTTTTCCTTCTTCTTCCTTGCCTTGTGGCCAACGTCCAGCAGCTATTCCAGCCCTTCCCAGCCCTTGGCCACGCCCATAACACTCCCCTCTCTTCTCCTTAGGTGGTGGAAACAAGATATAGGGTTTCCCTTGGTGTCTTGGTAGTTTTCCATCATCTTCTTCTCCTTCTAGTTGGCCGGCGGCAAGAACTTCTATAGTTCTTTGTTGGTTGAGTTTTTGAAGGAGAAAAACATTGTTTCTCTTCTTCCTCTTGCTTGGGAAAAGCAAGGAAGGAAGTTTTGCGATCTAGGAGCTTCGACTTTTGGTGGATCGTCGCCCACACGACGTCCAAAAGGAGGAGGGTCATACATTAGAAGACCAAGAGGTATAACTATTCTTCTATCTCTTTTATTCATTGCTTGTGTTTGTTTTTCAAAATATAAGCATGTTATATTTCTGTAAATAGGCTAAATAATACTTGGATCCCGAGTATAAATACAAAAACCGGCGATCCGGACATCGTCTATTCCGCGGCTACTCGTAGAATAGAGAATGGTCGCTTGAACAACTAGTTTGTTCAAGTGACCTCTCTAAACGAATAGCACGATGATGACTTGGTTGCTTTGGGAATCCCTTTTGTCTAAGATTAAATTTTTAATCCGGGGACATCAAAGGGATCACCATGGTCAAGCAACCGAGGTGAAGGGGAAGCGAATTTTCCCCTCACGGATCAACCCCAACAACATTCACAAACTTTTTGGGACTAGGCCATAACCATGCACCATGTCAATTTTAACTTTTAAAAAACATCGGATATTTTATTATGTTTGAAAAATTGCTAATGCAATTATCAACTCATAATAAAATTTATCCTACTTCTATATCACATATAAAATAGAGAAAACCTATTTTTATACGATCTTTCGCAAGTGGCTCTGATACCACTGTAGGGATCTCTTATGCAAAATAGCATATGCGCAACGGAAAAATAGGATCCCTTCCAAGTGATCCTTACGAAAGAAAACCTCGTACAAAAATAAATTTCTCAAAACCTATCTTATAGGAGAATATTACCTTTGTTGCGTGCCCTTTTTAAATCCCGCTTCTCCTTGGGTTTGTTGGATCTTTTAGCACGTTCAAATGTCCGTGCCTCTATATGTATCCACACGAGCAAGCTCTTGTCTCACAAAAGAAACTAGAAGAGCTCTCCTTTACTTCTTGCTAGAGAAGTCCCTAAAGGAGAGGAAGGTAGGGAAAAAGAGAAAGGAAGAAGAAGACTACTCTTCTTGCTACACTCACAAAAAGCCACACAACCAAAGCCTCTCACCACCAAGCTCTCTCCAAGCCTCAAGCTTCAACCATTTGGCCGGCCACCCCATGGGGTGTTTTATAGGATTGAAAAACCTTTCACCTCCTATCACATTCAATGCAATCAATTGCATTGAAACATAATACTCCTTGTTTGGCCGGCCACATGTGGAGGAAATCCAAAGGTCAAAACCCTTTGTCTCCTTCCACCTCATCAAGCTTAGGTGGCATGCTTATGTGGCATGCTTATGTGGCATGCTTATGTGGCATTCATGCATGTTGAATTAATCTTATTAATCCAATAAGCTTATGTTATCATATTGAATTAATCTCATTAAATCAATAAGGTAACATATTGAATTAATCTTATTAAATCAATTAAGCTTAGCATATTGAATTAATCTCATTAAATCAATAAGCTAAAATTCTCATTAAGCTTAAAGTCTAAAAACCATTTTATACTTAAGCTCATTCCCAAATTATTCTAGTCAAACTAGAATGCACTAATTCTTCTAATCATCATGCTCTTTGTGTGTGACCCTATAGGCTCTCATAACGTTGGCAGTGGATCTAAACTCTTTTAGATACACAAGCAATGAGCGGCATCTAGCAATACATCATTGTTACCCAAGTTACGAAATAAGTCAAGATCCGACTAACCTTTCCGTGACTACTATAATGTATGACCGTGTCCTTCTATCCTTGATATCAGATTGACCAATGAGGCATAGACCATGTCATCCTCGATCAATCTATGTGTTTCTTGATCCCTGAGTAAACTAACTCAAACAAATGAGCTCAATATCTCATATTGACTCATTCGAGCATGGCCATGCATTTTAGTAGTTCTACTCAATCAAGGGGCCCACAGATATCACTCCTGTCATATGGGAGGGATAGATCCCATCTACATCACTCACATCCCTCCGCATAATTTGTTATATACCCAGTAATCGCCTTTATGGTCCACCCTATTACGGGTGACGTTTGACGATACCAAAGTACATAACTCCTTATGTAGGGAACCGTAGTGACTTTAGGTTTGAGGACTATTCATACCAATAGTCACATGAGAAAGTTTATGACACTCATATGACGATCCATGAAACTTTCTCATGGTGGGTCAGTTCAGTATATATTCTCTAATATATACCCATGTGTCAACTTGATATCATATATCCATGACTTGTGAGATTAAGTCATCAATTGACCTACATGCTAGTCTTTATGTATTAATATTGCCCTTGCATATTAATACTTGACTAAGAACATTTAGGAAAGTGTTCTCTACAGCCTCTCATAATCAATTCTGCCAATTGATGTGCTGTAGATAAGAACCTACTTTTCTAGAGCATTATTATATATTTAATTTAGCTGGCACAAGCAAGACGTAAATATATAATAACCAATCCTTTGCCTTTATAGAATATGATACAAAATGTTCCCTATTCAACCATCACATGATTGGTTCTAGGGCTATAACTAACAGTTGTCGCCTAGATTGCATCAAAAGATGACCTGGTAGACCCTTTTCACTAAGGCCCTTCTAGCGAGAGCTTTGATAGGCATGTGGAGGAAAAGGGAATCAGATGTATGGCAATATGAGGACAGCATAGTCTTTTAGTATAAGTGGGAGATTGTAGGGATGTATACTGAAAAGTCTATCTTTTCTATTAACATCTTTATTTTTGAAATAAGAATCACATGATCATTGTTTGCATATTTTTATGCATATTGTCTAATATGTTACATTGTAGATAACATGGTGTGTGGTTTCACACGGGAGATCATGTTATCAGCTCCTTGTAAAGTATAAGTAAAGGCTCACAACCGAGATGGCTTTGGACAAACCATCGGAATGGTTGTAGTGTGATTTGGTATTGGTTTGTCTTGACCATAGAATCACACTAGTGCACTTTGTGTGTATTGAGCAGAACCGACTTAGAGATGATTCGATTTATTGCTGACTACATAATCGAATCATACCTCAGATATTATTTAGTACATGCTCTTAATTCCGATATAATAACGGGCACATATACTTAGTATTCATCTCTTTGATTTACCAATGGGAGAGATTTATAAATTAAATCGATAGGCTCGGTAAGTTAGGAGATGATATTATTTATATGGTGTGCCATTGATTATAGGAGGAAACCGTGTCCTATATATTAGGATGATGATGTCCCCTTGAGGAGCTTATAAGGTTCATCATGTAAATCCTGCAGGTGGACTTGATCCGGCATGATGAAAAGGTTGAGTGGTACTACTCAAGGAGTTAGATGTTGATTAATTAATGGTCAGTAAATTAATTAATCGATGGACATTCGAGATCTTAAACACGGGGAGAAAATGTACAAATAATATATGGAGCTCATATTATCATATGTGGGTTGGTGAGGTAGATCAATGATGAACCTTTAGTGGATTGGATCATCATTAGTGGATCGGACTTTATGTGGGCTTGATCCATGGGTGGCCAAGACCCAACTCCTCCTCATGGTCCCTAATGTAGCCTATTAACACCTCATGAAGCTTAGATCCAATGGATAGAAACAAAACTCTAAGATCAATAGGTAGAGATTAAATCTCTAAGATCCGACGGTTGAGATTAAATCTCTAGATCTGATGGTTGAGATTAAATCCCTAGAACCAATGGATGAGATTAATTCATGACTTATCCCTAACTCTATAAAAGGATGTCAAGGGAGTTGGCGTGGGATAATTGATGAGAGCTAGGGTTTTTGGGCGGCAAGGAAGAGGAATCCTAGTTGAGATAGGATTAGGATTAGGGTTTGGAGGCAAGGGTGGCACCAAATAAGGAAGGTATTCTTCTCTTCTTCTTCCTCTTTTGGCCAACGTCCAGCACCTCTCCAGCCTCTTTTCTAGCCTTGGCCGGTGCCCAAAATCTCCCTTCTCCCTCTCCTTAGGTGGTGGAAACAAGATATAGGGTTTCCCTTGGTGTCTTGATTGTTTTCCATCATCTTCTCCAATTTCTAGTTGGCCGGCGGCAAGGAGATTGTGTGCTCCTTGTTGGTTAGTTATAGGGAAAAGAAAAAGCTTGTTTCTACTCTTCCTCTTGCTTTGGAAGAGCAAGGAAGGAAGATTTGCGATCTAGGAGCTTTGACTTTTGGTAGATCGTCGCTCACATGACGTCTAAAAGGAGGAAGGTCATACATTAGAAGATCGAGAGGTATACCTATTCTACTTTCTTCTTTTGTTTGTTGCTTGTTTTTGTTTTTCAATTATAAGCATGTTATAAATTTGTAAATGGCTAAATAATACTTGGATCCTGAGCATAAACATGAAAATCGGCGATCAGGACATCATCTATTCCGCGGCTACTCGTATAATAGAGGATGGTCGCTTGAACAACTAGTTTGTTCAAGTGACCTCTCTAAACGAATAGCACGACGATGACTTGGTGGTTTGGGCAATCCCTTTTCTCTAGGATTAAATTTTTTTTAATCCGGGGACATCGAAGGGATCTCCATGGACAAGCTACTAAGGTGAAGTGGGAAGCGAAGTTTCCCCTCACGGACTCGATAAGCTAAAACCATGAAATTGGTATGAGAGCTTCTGGGGCAAAAACCCCTTTAGGAGGAGCTTGGTTCACCATTTGCTGATCTTGGTGTGCAAGAGGCAGAGCTGGTATTAGCCAATGTTTCGCTGGTGAATCCACAGCAAGATCGATGGTGACCACGAACCAGACATAGTCCGGTGGTTTGGGGGTGGAGGTATGTGAAGCAACTCGTAAGTTTCTTATGATCTAATTATCAGGTGTCTAATATTTTGAATTTGAAGGTTGTTTTCAGTTCATCTGGATTGAGCAAGTTAGATTCATGGGTGGGAATCAAGCAGTTGTGGTTGATTGTATCAGATGAGGTAATGTCGTGGAATAAATTTTGGGTTAATTAGTAGGGTATTGAAGTTGAGTTTGATTGTAGTTTAATCGATTAATTCGTATCGTATACTTGTAGGTGGATTAAGAAGCTAATTGGATTTAGATTTTATTTGAGTAAGATTGCTGATCAAAAGCTTTGGAATTAAAGCTAGGCTTGGTTAGTCCAGACTTGAATTTTTTGGATGTATACCAATGTTATTTTGTTAACAGATATGGTGGTTGCTGTTGGACTTTACAAGACGCAAAAATCACTTTTTGCGTTGCGGAAACCCCGGAAGTCCAGCCATGGATCCGTGCGAAGCTATATATTAAAATAAAAACATGTATGTGCTAAGTAAACCTAGATCTACCTTAGATCTAGAAGTTGAGAGTGTTACCCTCGATGCGACGCCCTTCGCAAATCCCGCTCATCCAAATAGCTTGTTGAAACTCTAGAGTGTCAAGTGTACACTCCTCTATTGGTATCCACACAAGCAATAGGTGGAGAAAAGAAACCTAGAGTGTGCTAGCACCCTTAGAAGTTTCGGCCAAGGAGGAGAGATGGCAGAGCAAGCTTGAGAGGAAGATGATCCAAGGAAGAAGATGAAGTTCTAGTAACTCACAAAATCAATTCTCATCTAAATGAGAAGTGGTCGGCCACATCAAGTCTTGGGGGGTTACATGCATGCATGTAACTCCAAGAGCCAATGGTTCTTGGTCTCCCTCATGAGGTGGCACCACTTGATAAGTCAATGATGATGTGGAACATCATCATTGGCCAGCCATGCCAAGTCATCATCATGACATGACATTTGGTCAAGTCAAACTTGACCTTTCATCTTCCCTCTCAAGTCAAGTCAAACTTGACCTCTTATCTCCCATGGTTGATCAAATCCAACCATTTGATTTAAGTCAATTTAATTTAATGAATCTCTATTCATTAATTTAAATTGATTTGATGAATCAAATCTAAATTAGACTCATTCAACACTTGAATCAAATTGAGTCCAACTCAATTAGTCTAATTTGGATTACTCTTAATCTAATTTGGTTCATCCCATGAACCTAATCCTCATGGTTCATCATATGAACCTAATCTCCATCTAATTGCCCTTTGTGTGTGACTCTATAGGTTCTTGTAACGTTGGCAATGTCCCTAAACCGATTTAGAAACATAAGCAATGAGCGGTATCTAGCAACACATCATTGCTACCCAAGTTACAAGAATGTTGAGCTCCAACATCACCTTTGTGACTACTAATTGTGACTCTCACAATATGTGACAATGTCCCTCTATCCTTGACATCTAGATTGACCAATCGAGGCATAGACCATGTCATCCTCGGTACAATCTATATCTTGAACTCCAAGTAGACTCACTCTAATCAAATGAGCTCAATATCTCATATTGACTTATTTGGGCATGGCCATGCACTTTGTGGTCTCACTCTATCAAGAATAACGATGTCACTCCCGTCATATAGGAGGGATAGATCCTATCTACATTACTCACATCCCTCTGCATAATTTGTTACATACCCAGTAATTGCCTTTATAGTTCACCTATTTACGGGTGACATTTGACGAAGCCAAAGTATGCAACTCCTTATGTAGGGAACCATGGTGACTTCAGGTCTAAGGACTAATAGTCATACTAATAACCACATGAGAAAGTATATGACACTCATATAACGATCCATGATACTTTCTCATGGTGGGTCATTCAGTATACATTCTCTAATGCATACCCATGTGTCAACTTGATATCTCATATCCATGACTTGTGAGATCAAGTCATCGTGTTGGCCTACATGCTATTCTCTATGCATTAACATTGTCCCTGAATGTTAATACTTGACTAGGAATGATTAAGAGTAGTGTTCTCTATATCATCTCATTATCATTTCAACCAATCGATTGATATAGATAAGAACCTACTACTCAAGGATATTATTATATTTAGTTATTTGACACCAATACAAGTAAATATAATAACCATGCCTGTATAAATATGAATATGATACAATAAAGTCCATACAATAATTATCACATGATTGACTCTAGGGCTTTCACTAACAGTTGCTTCTAATTTGCCTTTCAATGCAGGTGATGAAGATAAATGTGGGTAAACTTGTCAATTCCTATTTGGAGTGAGCTAATTAGAAGTTGGAACTAAGTTAGGTGAGTTGTGATTTAAGTGCTATGGTTGATATGTTAGATTTGTGGTTAGTCTCGTATTGGTTTGTTGATTTAGAGCTAATGGAGGAAGTGTTCAGTTAGCTGATCGAGACTTTAATTAATATTTAGATAATGGATTTGAATAAGAGATCGATGTAGGATCCGATTTAGTCATGTTAGAACTTAATCATAGTTCATGTGGTCTTGCAGGACTTTGGTAAGTGACAGAGGCTTGTATGCATGGACAGCTAGTGGAGCTATTTAACAGGTGGGTAATATCCTACCCTGGTCAGGTAGATGTAATTGCATTCAGATTTATACATAAATATGATCATATTATATGTTCATATTATCTTGACCCTGCTCTTATTTATCCGTGTGCTTGATACTTGTCATTGGCTATATATGCTCAAATGTTGATATCACATTTTCCTTTATCATGATTTAGGAGTTATAGATGTGATGTAAGTAATCTAGAGTTTGTTTTGTTAAGTGCAAATAGTAAAGTTCGGATGACGACCTGATTGTAAATTAGGCAAAAAGGTCATCCGTAGGTAGATAATGTCTTGAACCTAGGGTTAATTCTAGTACCCTTAGGTTGTATGTTTACCACCGACCATGTATTGTGTAAATGGTCCGGTGAATGGTACTTCGTGTGTCGCTATGGACCGGTGGTCCTAGCTAGTTATAATCAGTTGAATATGACTCTCTATAGGATAGAGAGTGCATCGATCAGTGAGTACGACTCTCTATAGGATAGAGAGTGCTATGATCAGTTGAGTATGACTCTCTGCAGGATACAAAGTGCGTAGATCAGATTGTTATGACTCTCTGTAGAATAGAGAGTCGATGGTGGATGTCTGTATGTGGGACATTGCATTCATGTCATTTGCATGCACGCTGGCGACGTGGTCTCCCTTGTGGTTGAGAGGGTTGCCAGTCATCCTGCCTCCACGGTTACTCATAGGAGGAGTAACCGGTGTGAGGGCAGAGCATTGTGGTGCTGCACTCTACCACTACAGACGGTGGTAGTGAGATTTGCGTGTCATAGTCCTGCGTGTATGGCACTCAACCACTCATGGGTAGTGACTGTCGGAGTGGCCAATAGTAGGGACCCCCATCGTGTAGCTTGCTCTTCACGCTTAAATGCTACTCGATTATACTGCCCACTTGACCACTCAAGAGTAGTGGTTGGTGTTGAGTTGGGACAGTTGTCATGCTCGAGCCACCGAGGCCACATTGGGGTCGTGGTAGCTTTAGGGTGAGCCGACATGACCATGCATGCTGTATTACCGTGACTTATGACATTTTTGCATATTGCCATATATATACATATATGCATGTATATATATATATATATATACATATATATATATATATATATATATATGGATGGTTGTGATTAATATATATATATAGATGCAGTATATATATATATGCTTATTGTGATGTTGCATTTGATTGTACTATGCTTGCTGCATTTGATTGTACATCATCTTCATATATGCTTCTCGCATCTATTATACGGTGGTGTTGGATACTTGTATATTTGTTGGACATACCATTAGATACCTTGACCTGTATCATGAGTATATTGTGAGTTAGTATTACTCTTCCTATTATATATGTTGGATATATTGTCAGGTTGGATCAGAGTAGCATAGCAGACTTTTAGGTATGTCTGCATTATACGTTGTTTATTTGGTTAGACGGTATATGCATGTATTTATATACTATGTTGGTATACCTATTGTACCTCTAGGTTATGTTGTTGAATTACATGTGATATTTGATATATACATGTTTTCCCTATTACCTACTGAGTTATACTCATCACCACGGATCCTGAGTTTTTCTGTCGCCTAGGTTACAGGTATAAGTCTTCGTGACGGCTTGGAGCACCGCTGGCTAACATCTCATCTCACCTCCGAAACTCTTGTGGTCGATTTGGGTTTTCCGTATGGGTGTAATGTATTTGGAGTTTTCGTGATGTACTGTGTTGTGGACTTGTGGATTCGGATTTTGTCGATGTTTTGTTTTGTTGTGATGTGTCAGTCATACCGTATGCACTGTATATAGTTGTGATGTAGTTGTTTTATGTTTCCGCTGTGTAGTTTGTTATGATGATTATGGTTAGTTTCCGTTGTGGTTTGTTTACATATATATATGTTGTTGTTTGTTGTAGCCTACGACCTTGTATTAACACAAGATGTTGCCACGTACAGGGGAGATGTCGTCCGTTTGCTTTTCGGCACGGCATACTCTCGGGGCGTGACAGTTCATCTAGATGCAAGAACTATGCACCTTGAACTTAACTCATTTCCTAGCATCTCACATATGTTGGTGTATCAATACACACGCATGTCAATGTGATGTGAGATGCGGGTTTTGTTCATCCTAATCTAAGGCCTCATGCATTTTCTAAAGCAATACTACTTGATTCCCTTATACATGGAACTTCAAGTCTTGTCATAGTCCTTAAATCAATTTTAATTAATGCATGAATGATCAAGGCATAAATGATAGCATAGATAAACATGGCCAATGATCATGATGTCATAGCATAAAGATGAAATCTAAGCATACATGACATCTGACCTAAATATTGATCATGACATTTTATATGATAAAAATAAATATGATGTCATGACATGGCAAAGCAAACAAAACATGACAATTGTAAAATACTAAGGTATTAAATACCTAACTGTTAAGCCTAAATTGTCATTTCCAAAATTAAATCCCAATTTTGCCTTAATGTCACTTATCCCCCAAGTGTGCCAAAAATCCAAAATGGCACACCATGACTTCTAAAACTAGTTTGTGTCAATTTGATCAATTTATCAAACTTCTTAAATAATATTGGCACATCCTAAAATCTTTTAGGATTTTAATTCGAACCTATTTCCAAGGTATCCATAACCTTGAAAATGACCTAAAGTGCCACCTTTACCATGGTTAGGTTAACTACCCATCCATTTAAAATTGGCACACCCTGACCCATTTAGCGTGAGTCAATCACACTCCTAGGAACCCAAAACCTATTGGAGCTCCTTGGGTTAACTAGGTATTCATTAGGGATGACCTCCCTAGATACCCTCCTAATGACTCTTCTAGGCTTGGTAGGCTTGGTCATTTGGGTCTTGCCTAGGTTAACTCTAGGGGTGACTCCCCTTGTAATCTTCTTAATAGCTTCCCTAGGTTTCCTTGAAATCTTAGCCACTAAGCACCTACCATTGTCAACTTTAGGGATGACTTCCCTTGTGACCTTGGTTTTTCTTGACCTAGGTTTAGTTCCATAGTCAAATGGAACATTATGGTAAGTAGGCATTGCCTTCTTGGACATAGGCTTGTGACCCAAACCTTGTCTCCTAGATGGTTATTGCCTCTTACACCCTAGGTTTTGACTTTTAGACCCTTGTGTTTGATTTTGCATATTCCTAAGGATCTTTTCAAGTTTCTCAAACCTTGACCCCAAGGCTTGGTTCTCCAACTCCAAATTCTTTAATTTTGTGGGCCCATTGTTTCTTTGAATTGATTTGTTCTTTCTAGACATGTGTCTAGAATTCTTGGAGTTAAAGCCTAGATGGTTCTCTTTCTTCCTAATACTTTCCTTAGGTAAAATTATTTTAGGGACATTAGTCCCAAATTTCTCCTTATTCCTAAAATGGATATGTTTAGCTCCTAAACAATAAAACCAATTATTTCTAGCATGACTTTCATATATAATTGCAAGATTACTTCTAGCATGATTTTGATAACTAATTGAAGAAGAAGAATACTTAAAAGTTACCTTAGGGTTTGCCTTAGCTCCCCCTACATGTGTAGCTCTTCCTTCATGAGTCTTCTTCCCCCCCCCCCTTTGGCCATTGACTCCTATAGTGTCCCGGTTGTTGACATTTGAAGCAAATGACATGCTCCTTGCACTTCTTAGCGGGGACGCCAATATCCTTGACCTTTAGCACCGGTGGAGCCTTCTTAACCTTCTAAGTACACTTGCTCTTGTAGTGTCCGGCTTCCCTACACAAAGCATATTATATGATTTTTAGTATTTATCGAAATGCTTTAGTTACCTAGGTCATCGGTGGATGTTTGGGCTTCTTCATCTCTTCCGTAAGTTGATGCTATTTATTGATTTTGCTCTTGTTCTGGAGTAGATGATCTCTCCTCCCCCTCAATCCTAGAGGTTGAAGTTTCTTCCAATTCTACCACTTCCTTGGAGGTTGATGGCCTTTCAACCTCCAATTCTTCCACCTCTTCTTCCTTCTCGGATGTCAAACACTTCTCGACCTCCGAATCCTCACTTTCTTATGAGGATGAGCTTTCTTCCTCTTCTTCGGGCTCTCTTTCCAATTGAGTCGATGATGGGTCTTCATGATATTTTTCCAATTTGTTCCATAGCTCCTTGGTGTCTTTACAATCCCCTATCTTGATCAAAATGTCATTAGGGATTACATTAAGCAAAAATACCCATTACTTTATTATTGATGTTGTAGTATTGAAGTTGTTCGTGACTCCAATTCTTCTTCTTGATTTTTCTTCCTTCTTCGTCTTTTGGAGTGTCAAAACCAACTATGACACTAATCCAATTGTCAAAATCGCAAATAAGAAAATGCATCATTCTACCTTTTTAATATGCGAAATCTTCACGGTCGAAGGCCGGTGGAATGTTGATGTCGTCACCTAATCTTTCTTGAAGATTCATCTTCTTCCTCTAGTGGTTCTCTCTTGGTTGTTAATCATTGAAGAGCGACCTCGCTCTGATACCACTTGTTAGGACCTATGCGCTCGCTAGAGGGGGGATGAATAGCGATTCGCTTGTCGATGGAATTTGTTTGCGTTCGTCTCTACAAAACTTATTATGCGCAACGGAATATATATATATAATAGCAATAACAAAATGAAGACAAACACAAAAACACAAGGATGTAACGTGGTTCGGAACCTCAAGGTTCCTACTCAACGGATTGAGCTCAAACGAGATCTAGCGATGCGAATGCAACCACTATTGACAATACTCCTTCTTGACAACAAGTCGGAGGCAGAGAAACCTCGTATAAGTGATTACACTAAGTAATACAAGGTAAAACAAGCAATTACAAATGAAATACAATAAAAGAATGCAAAGAAAACTTTACAACTGATCTTTTGGAAGCTTACTTGTTTGGTTGCTTGAGTTGCACTTGGAGACCCTAAATTGCACCAGCAAATTGTCCCAAATCTCCTCAAAGAACCATAGACAAATCCCTCTCCATGAGCTACTTTTATAACCTGCATTTGGGTTTGATTTCGCCTAGTAGTTGACAGATCATAACCAATAGTCGACTACTCCTGTAGCCATTGTGAGACAATGGCTTGATTCATGCTGGAAAAACTCCAACGGATCAATTGGCAGTCGACTGCCAACACCGTAGTCGACTGCCCAATCGGCTACCGAGCATTCTGTGCTTGTAAACTCAACCAGTAGTCGACTACCATCCATGGCAGTTGATTGCTTAGGCCATCAGTCGACTGCCCAATGCTGGCAGTCGACTGCTAGGCCATTTTGCCATAGTCGAACCCTAGTCGACTCACAGTAGTCAACTGGTCATAATCCCAGTTGACTACTGAGTGTCGACTCGGCTTCCAAGTTTCAAAACACTTGATCAGTCGACTGGTCCATAACTCCAGTCGACTGAAAAACCTCAACCATGAGATTTAACACCAAGTATGATGTCATCATACTTGCTAGACCACCCTTAGCCTAGACCTAAGCCTTCTAGCCACTTCCGTCAGCCTCATGCCTATCAAATCCCTCAAAGTCATCTATGACTTGTTCATCCATACGCTAGCCCTCAGGTGCTTCCATCAGCTATTGTCATGCTAATATGGTCTACACCGCCAAGGCACATTGGACTTTTACTGTCAAGACCACGCTTAGACTTTACGCCACTAACCATTGGACTTATACTGACAAGACTCCACCCTTGGACTTTACGCCACCAATATCAACACTTGGACTTTCACCGCTAAGACTACACCCTTGGACTTACGTGGCCTAGACTACACCCTTAGACTTTCCATGCCAACCCAATGTTGGACTTTCTATGCCAAGTACTCAAGACTTGGACTTTCCCATTGCCAAGTGTCCCACTTGGACTTCTCCATCATATGGTCAATCCCAAGTCAACCATATAGTCAAACAATAGTCAAACCATCATCAAATCATGACCTGGGTCGATTGCACCAACAATCTCCTCAACACATTATCAAACATTAATGTCAAACATTAAAACACTACTCGAGTCAAACTCGAGTCCGGTCAATCATGACCTGGGCCGATTGTACCAATAGTATTTGCTTGCATTTGTTGTATTACTTTGTGTAATCGATTGTACGAGGTTTCTCCACCTCTGACGTGTTGTTGAGAAGAAGTATTACCGTTTAGTGGTGTTGGTTGCATCGCTAGATCTCATTTGAGCTCAATCCATGGAGTAGGAACCTTGAGGTTCCAAACCACGTTATATCTCGTGTACTTGTGCTTGTGTTGTGTATTTGTTTGTCTCTATATTATTTCCGCTGCGTATACTAATATTTTATTGCAAGCACGATCGAATTTCATCTACGTACGAAATGTTATTCGCCCCTCCCCTCTAGTGGACATCACGGTCCCTACAAAAGGTACCTGAAGCATTACAAAAATTGAAGTGATCAAAAAGTCGCTCTAAGTGCAATGGGAGTGTCTAGTCTGCAAAATAGACTATTTCTTCTAGCATCAGTGCCTCTTTCACGATTTATATTAGAGACTTTAGTTGAAATGAGAGTGTCCAATCTCAAAACCTTCCGTTGTCCTTCACCTCATCTAAGTATGTTGGGTTTCCGGCACTGCGGTGAGTGTGTGTTCGAACATGTTTCGTAAACATGTGCACAGCGGAAGGAATAAAATAATAAATCTAATTTATTACAATGCACACACCACACATATGCATAGTACAACATGTGTAGACATAACCGTAAATTCAAATTTTTCAATAAAAGGAAATTTATACTACATATACCTGACGTATCACGTGTAGCGGGAAAGGCATCAACCGGAATGATCCTCGCTAGAATCGTCTCTATCCGTATCCACGCCAAGTATCTTCGGGATGACTTCACAAAGTCACGAGCCTCGTCTTTGTACGAGTCACTAGCTTCGTGTCGAAGACGATGTGATCGAGAGAAGATCACAATCCGAATCAAAATTCGGATTCAAAACGAGTCCTCAAAAACTCGCTTCTCCGGAGAGGTATTCGTCAACCGTTTGACGAATCCTTCATCCTCCACCTATGAGGATTACCGGAGATCGAATCCCCGGCAAGGAAGCTGCTGTCGGAGCTCTGAATGTCATCCAAACAATGCTCCGATATGAAATAAACAAGCTGTCCAAAAAATTGGAGAGCTTTGGTGGAGGAATAGGGTCGGCCAAATAAGGAAGCTAGATGCTCACCTTGTCACCGGACCCAAAGAAGATCACCGGAGGGTCACCGGAGGATCACTGGCTGAAGCTTAGACGCCGGCAACAAGCTTGGACGGTGGCACAAAGCTGGGCGGCGGCTAGGGTTGGGCGCGGACCACTAGACGAGAGGAGGGGTGGGCGGCAACTAGGGATTGCTTGGATTAGGGCTTAACAAAACCCTTAAGACCTATTTTATAGAGAAAAAATTCTCTTAATGGTTATCGGATCATAACCAAAAGCCTGTTAACCCTCTCCATTAATTTAAGTTAAAATAAATCAAACCATGTTGGTCTATTTTAAGTTAAAATGAACCGAACCAACTTTGGTTCATTCGTTTAAAACAAACCAAACCCCTTTAGTTTATTCTCCTCCATTGGATTAGAACCAAACCAATTTGGTTCATCCATCATGTATTCATAAGACATGGCCCATCCACGCTTCCATTGCGACTGAAACGATTTCATGCTCGCTCCATGTTTGGTCCAACCAAACCTAGTTTCTCTCGGTCTGAGAATCTCATTCTCAAGCTCATTTTAAATCCTTCGGATTATGCTCGTTTTGCGTGTGATCAAATAGGTTCTCGGTTTACGTTGGTCGTCTATAATTAACCATTAATTATAAAATGATCATGAGTGGTGCCTAGTAGTATATCATGATCCCCAATTAATCGAAAAGATCAACGGTTGATCCAGAACTATTTCTGAAACCCTTCAGCATCTCGAATGAATCGTGCCCCATTCCCTTCACTCATCTTATACCCACTTGGTTCAGGACATGGTCTATAGTGTCAGTCCCCACTAGGCTGACTACGTCACACCTAGCCCAAGCATCATTTTCTCGTCCTACGGAATCTAGTTACTGCACATGTATCGAAGAGTACCTTACTCTAAACATGTAATGCTTTGGCCAAAGACTTTAGTAACAATCCGACGAGAGGCTATGGGTATACATCTCCTCACAAGGAGTGGTGAATCCTTTATAGGCTATTCAAACACCTTCGATCACTTCGACTTATACCCAATCATCCCGGATCCACATCTCCTTAGAGATGCTTGCTTAAGATGTCAAAGCATAAGTCTTTATGATGAAGATGACTTGAATACCGTAAGTCAAAGGAACATTGCACTTAAACTGCAGTAAGAACTTCATTGACATATCTATATATGCAGAGAACCATATGAAGTCTTACGACTGGTCACTCCAATGAACTAGTTACCTTAACTAGCATCCACGATTAACTCCGGACATCACAATGTCTCCAGCCAGTAAGAATCAGCTGCTTGGATACACCAAGGACTATACCTCGTGCTAGTCTCGACAGAATCAATGGTGTCCAAATCCATCAATTCATCGACTAGGGATAATTCTGATACATCACAATTACACATGTAGAGATACTCACTAGTTGTGATCCAATCAAAAATTCTCTCATGCTGTGAATCGTATCGTGGACATTCAGTAAATGAGTTTAAGATCTAATCAAATACATGAAAATATGTATACTCAAATAGTGAATCTTCATTTATCATATAAATGGTTCAAACATAAGGTGATTGCCTTAGGACATCTCTCATATATTACTAACAAACTCCCACTTGGCCTAATGCCAATCGCTACGGTATCCAATACCATAAGCTCTAACAAGACCCTCAAACTTACTTTGAGGTAATGCCTTAGTCAAAGGATCCACTAAGTTCCTTTCAGTGGGGATTTTCTCGATTTGTATTTCCTTCCTACTAATGATCTCTCTGATCAGATGATAGCGGCGAAGCACATGTTTGGATCGTTGATGAGACCTTGGCTCTTTCATTTGTGCAATTGCTCCATTGTTGTCGCAGTAGATCGGTAATGCTTCAATAATGGCTGGAATCAAACCAAGTTCATATATGAACTTCTTGATCCAAACCGCCTTTCCGCCCCGCAATGTATTCTCGCCTCGTGGTAGAATCCGCTACATGATGTCTTGTTTGGAACTTTTCTTCGCCCCATTCAAGGTGAACACGTATCCAGACTGAGACCTGAAATCATCCTTGTCTGTCTGGAAGCTGGCATCCGTATACCCGCGTATCACCATGTCCCCTTCTCCATATATTAGGAACACATCCTTAGTTCTTCTTAAGTACTTAAGGATTGTCTTAACAGCCACCCAATGATCCATTCCTGGATCAGACTGGTATATACTCGTGACACTCAGAGCATACGATACATCGAGCCTCATACATAACATAGCATATATGATAGATCCTATTGCGGATGCATAGGGAATCTTACTCATGCAAATCCTCTTGTCTTCTGTGCACGGACACATAGACTTCGAAAGGTGTATCCCATGCCTGATGGGTAGGAAACCTTTCTTGGATTCCGACATGCTAAACCTCTTTAACACTCGGTCTATATATGTAGACTGCGAAAGACCAAGCAACCGTTTCGATCTATCTCTATAGATCTTAATCCCAAGGATGTAGGTTGCTTCTCCCAGGTCTTTCATGGAGAATGTCTTGGATAACCAAATCTTAACTGACTGTAAGACTGAAACATCGTCTCCTATAAGTAATATGTCATCGACATACAATACTAGGAACATGACTGCACTCCCACTAACCTTCTTGTACACACAAGGTTCGTCTGGATTTTGTGAGAAATCAAACTTTTTGATTGTCTCATCAAAACGGATATTCCAGCTCCTGGATGCTTGCTTCAATCCATATATGGACCGTCGCAATTTGCATACCTTAGTTTTATCAACCGATGTGAAACCCTCAGGTTGTATCATATACATGTCCTCGAGCAGGTTTCCATTAAGGAAAGTTGTTTTCACATCCATCTGCCATATCTCATAATCATAATGAGCCGCTATGGCTAGGAGCATCCGAATGGATTTAAGCATAGCTACAAGCGGATAGGTTTCGTCATAATCAACACCTTATTTTTAACAATATCCTTTCGCCACTAATCTAGCCTTATAGGTAATCACATTACCATCTATAGGCTTGATGCCTTCAGGCGGGTCAACCAAGTTCCAAACTTGGTTTTCATACATGGAATCCATTTCCGACTTCATGGCATCAAGCCACTTATACCTTTCTGAACTTGTCAGCACTTCTTCATAATTGGTTGGCTCCTCATCATCAATGAGTAACACGTCGTTAGATTCACTTACGAGAAATCCATATCTCTCAGGAATGTTGCATGTTCTACCGGATCTACGAAGATGTGGTGTTTCAATAGGTCCATCCGATTTCTCATCACTATGAGTTATCGGCTATTGTGCTTCACCAGGTATCTCATCAATGTCTATTTGAGTCTCCCGAGCCTCCTCAAGCTCGACGACACTCCCACTATTTTCTTGCAAGAGAAACTTTTTCTCTAGAAACACAGCATGTCTTGAAACAAACACCTTTTGTTCCACAGGATGATAGAATTGGCAACCCCTTGTTTCCTTAGGGTATACAATAAATAGACATTTATCAGACTTAGCATCCAATTTTTCTGATATAGTCCGCTTCACATAAGCAGGACAACCCCATATCTTCAAGTAAGATACATGAGGTTTCTTACCATTCCATATCTCATATGGAGTAGTAGAGACTACCATGGTTGACATTCTGTTTAACAAGTAAACAGTTGTCTGAAGTGCATAGCCCCAAAAGGACTCGGGAAGATTCACATGATTCATCATTGACCTGACCATGTCCAACAAGGTCCGGTTACGCCTCTCAGATACACCATTATGCTGTGGTGTATATGGCGGAGTCCATTGAGACAATATACCATTGTCTATTAGATAATCAAGAAACTCTTGACTTAAGTATTCACCACCTCGATCCGATCGAAGTATTTTAATACTCTTGTCATGTTGTTTCTCTACTTCATTTCTGAATTCTTTGAACCTTTCAAAGGCTTCAGACTTGTGTTTCATCAATAACACATACCCAAACCGTGAGTGATCATCGGTGAAGGTAATGAAGTAGCTATATCCTCCTAAAGCTTGAGTTGACATAGGTCCACATACATCAGTATGTTTTAGACCTAGCAACTCTCCCACTCGTTCACCTTTTCCTGTAAAAGGTAACTTAGTCATCTTGCCTTTTAAGCATGATTCACATGTATCGTATGAATCCAATTCAAACGATTCCAGAATTCCACATCGGTGTAATTCGGACATGCGTTTCTTGCTTGCATGGCCAAGACGACAATGCCACATGTAGGAGTCTAATTGATTATCCTTTTGAGCACGCTTATTGCTCGCTTAGATATTGAAAACGTCACTGAATACGTCCAACGTATAAACACCATTGCTTAAAGTTCCAGTCCCATAAAGAACTTCATTCAAAGTTATGTAACAACAATTGTTACTAAAAGTCAAATGGTACCCATTTCTATTTAAACAAGAAATAGAAATGATGTTCTTTATCAACGAATGAACATAAAAGCAATTATCCAGTTCTAAGACAAGTCCTGTAGGGAGTTTCAATAAATACGTTTCGATAGCTAGTGCAGCAACCTTTGCTCCATTCCCAACACGTAAATTTGACTCTCTCTTGACGAGTCTTCTTCTATTCCTTAGTCCATGTATGTCATTACATATATGTGAGGCACACCCAGTATCCAATACCCAAGTGTTTGAGGAAATAGAATGACAATCAATAACGAAGATATCTGAAGAAGATGGGGCATCCGATGCCTTATTCTTCTTCACGAACTGAAGATAAATCTTGCAATTTCTTTGCCAATGGCCCTCCTTGCCATAATGATGGCAAGTGCCCTTTTGAGCTGGTTCTGCCTTTTTAGCCTTTTTCTTCTTCCCCTTCTACTGTTCCCTTGACTCCCTCTTAGAATCTTTCTTCGAGAAATCAACTAACAACACCGTCCCCTGCTCATGCTTCTCAGAAGGCGCCACAGTCTTCAGCATGTTAAGCAATACCACAGATGAACCTTCTTGCATCTCGGAGGTGAAGAGGAGCTTGGAGACTTCGAACCTTTCGAATCTCACTTGCTCATCAAACAACTCATAAAGATGAAAGATTGTGGTATGAGCATCCATATGCTCATGCTACTTCCGCAGCTCAGGTATCATTGTGGCTAGCATGATGCAACTCGCCATTTCAGAATCAATCACAAGTTTCTGATAGGCCAACAATTGGCCCGGAGTTGCATTGTCACTAGGATGGGTGGGAAGAGGCGCTCGAGGACATTCGCAAGCTTTTCAACCTTAAGAACAATTCTCAAGTTTCTAAGCCAGTCCAAGAAGTTAGGCCCAGTCAATTTGTTTGAATCCAAAATAGTGCGCAAATTCAAAGACGTCATGATCAATCAATTAACTTAGAAATACAAAATGATCATATATGAGAAAATGATTTTAAAATGCATCAATATACATTCATAAATACCATTCATTTTTCGAATTTCAAAAACCCCAAAATCACTTCGGGAGATCGTAGGTCCATCTCCGAATGGGCTGATATCCAACATAGATATGAACAACCTTGGAGAGAGTCCAACAAGTCATTCATAACTATGATGGTAGGTATCAAATATACCGATTGCATATCACGTATATGCAACTATCACAATGTGCTATCAACTAATTGAATGTTCACACATACATCGGGTTGTTAAGACATTAACAAGTATGCATCATATGCATAGCACCCAACTTCACCTCCCTTCACATCGACCTTGGTGAGAGTCCAACAAGCTGATGCTCCAGGTTAAAGCCAACCCATTAATCGAGAAATAGTTTTAATATGGTTAGAGTGCATTCAACCAATTAGCCCGGCTTGGAGAGAGTCCAACAACCAAAGCTAATGATTGACCTCTGACTCTTACCATATTAGTATTAAACTATTCCATGGTTTGAACATGTTCAGGTTCGAGCCGGGCTTGGAGAGAGTCTAACAACCCGAACAAGAAACGGAACTCTGGTTCTAACCATATTAATGGAAGGTGTAGGCTTTAATATTGAGTTAGGATTTTTATGTCTCATCCTCTTTGCATGCAAATAACTATTATCTACATGGCATGGCATACATGGCATACATCTACATGTCACGACACGCATGACATAATGATATGCATCTAATGCAATTACATGGCATACAATTATGTCATGTACAAAATTTCCTTATATGTCATAACTATTTATGGAAATAAAATATGTTTAAGATTTGATTCACCAAATCAAATCATGATTAAATTAGGAAATAAATTTCCAAATCTAATCACATATTTTATTTGTGGAAAGAGTTGATTAAGGAAAGTTAATTTAGGAAACCAATTTCCTAAATCATCAAAACTACTTATGGAAATAAAATATTTTTAAGATTTGATTTCCCAAATCAAATCAAGATTAAATTAGGAAAAAAATTTCCAAATCTAATCAAATATTTTTATTTATGAAAAATATCAATTTCCATAAATACTTTCAACTTTCCAAAAGTAGAAGATTTCCATAAATACTTCTAGACTTTCCAAAATTAAAAATTTCCATAAATACTTCTAACTTTCCAAAAGTAGAAAATTTCCAGAAATACCATTATGACTATCGCCAAAACAATTTTATGATTATGTCGAAACACAACCTGGGCTCTGATACCACTGTTGGGTTTTCGGCACCACGGCGAGTGTGTGTTCGAACATATTTCGTAAATATGTGCACAGCGGAAGGAATAAAATAATAAATCTAATTTATTACAATACACACACCACACGCATGCATAGTACAACATGTGTAGACATAACCATAAATTCAAATTTTGCAATAAAAGGAAATTTATACTACGTATACCTGACGTATCACGTGTAGCGGGAAAGGCATCAACCGGAACGATCCTCGCTACAATCGTCTCTATCCGTATCCACGCCGAGTATCTTCGGGATAACTTCACAAAGTCACGAGCCTCATCTTTGTACGAGTCACTAGCTTCGTGTCAAAGAGATGTCATCGAGAGAAGATCATAATCCGAATCAAAATTCGGATTCAAAATGAGTCCTCAAAAACTCGCTTCTCCGGAGAGGTATTCGTCAACCGTTTGACGAATCCTTCGTCCTCCACCTATGAGGATTACCGGAGATCGAATCCCCGGCAAGGAAGCTGATGGCATGCTCGGAGGCTCGTCGGTTCCCATCTCCCCGGATTAAAATTTTCACTAATGAAAACTAATCCGGATGGGATGAGTTTCCTAAGCTCAACCAATTCATCGTCGTGCTAACGACTTGAGCGATCGCTTGAACAAACTAGTTGTTCAAGCAACAAAACTCTTCTAGTCAGTTAGCCGCGGAAGAGACGACGGACGGATCGCCGGTTTTTGTGTTTATCTTCGGGGTCCATGATCATACAAATACATATGGATGTAGACATGTATAATCAACACATACAAACATATTAATAAGAACATACAAAGATAAATAATAAAACTTGTAAAACTTTTATACCTCTCGATCTTCTATCGTATGTCCTAACCTCCTTGTAGACTTCGTGTGGGTGAAGATCCTCCACAAGTTGAAGCTTCCTAGATCTTCTTCAATCAAAAGAAAGAAGAACTCTCCTTCCCTTCTTGCTTGAGCCAACCACTAAGCCACAAAAGCTTGTTTCCGCCAACCCCAAGAAAAGAGAGAACAAGATGGCCAACCAAGGAACCAAACAAGGAAACAATCCCTAGCTCCTAGTGCCGCTGGCCAAGAGGAAAAGGATGAGAGAAAGACCAGCCAAAGGGGAGCAATAGAAGACCCTACAACCCCTTTGTGCCGCCGGCCCTAGAGGGAGTGAAGAGGAGAAGATACTTAGGAAGAAAGCTTAGGGTTTCTTATATCTTTGTGCCGCCAACCACAAGGGGATAGAGTTGGCCAAGCAAAGAAACCTAAAACCTAATTCTTGATCCTCATCGTGCCGCCCCCTTAGCCTCCCTTTTTTAGAACTTAGGAGAAAGTTGGTTATTGATGAGGTGGCCAAAAAATTAGGAACTAATTCCTAATTATTCTTGCCGCCCAAGGTAGCAAGGAATTAGTAAAAAAAAAATTTCTACCTCCTCTAATCTTGCCGCCCAAGGTGGCATAGAAAATAGAAAAAAAAAATTTACCAATTATAATCTTGAAAAAAAAAATTAACTAATTCAAATCTTGCCACCTAAGGTGGCATAGAATTAGAAAATAAAATTTTTTTATCAATCTTTAAACTTGCCGCCCACCTCATCCAACCTCTCCTCTCCCTTTCCTTTCCTTTCCCTCCCCTTTACTTTCCCTCCCCTTTCTTTTTCTTCTATTCTTATATCTAGGCTTCATGAGGATTATATTAGGCTATGATAGGGACCATGAGGAGGAGTTGGATCTTGGCCACCCGATGGATCGGAACCACACAAACTTGATCCATCAATAATGTTCCATTCCACTAGAGGATCATCATTGAATTACCTCACCAACCCCCATAAATTAATATGGGCTCCATACATTATTTGTACATCCATCTCCCCGTGTTTAAGATATCGAATGTCCGTCAATTAATTGATTTACTGACCATCAATCAATTAACATCTAACTCCTCGAGTAGTACCACTCAACCTTATCATCATATTGACTAAGTCAACCTGCAGGGTTTACATGATGAACCTTATGAGCTCCTCAAGGGGACATCATCAACCTAATATATAGGACACGATTTCCTCCTATAATTAACGGCACACCATGTAAATAATATCATTTCTCAACTTACCGGGCATATTGATTTAATCCATTTAAATCTCACCCTTTGGTAAATCAAAGAAATAAATACTAAGTAGATATGCCCGTTATTATATCGGGATTAAGAGCATGTACAACATAATATCCGAGGTCCGATTCAATTATGTAGTCAGCAATAAATTGAATCACCTCTATGTCGGTCATGCTCAATACACCTAAGTGTACTAGTGTAACTCTATGTTCAAGACAAACCAATACCAAGCTACACTACAACCATGCCAATGGTTTGTCCAAAACCATCTTGGTTGTGAGCCTCTACTTATATTCTACAAGGGACTGATAACATGATCTTCTGTGCCACACCAAGCACCATGTTATCTACAATGTAAAGTATTAGACAATATGCACACATATACTAAATATAAAGTGCAAACAATGATCATGTGATTCTTATTTCAAAATAAAAATGTTCATACAAAAGAGCTAGACTTTCAGTATACATCCCAATAGAAGTTGATGTCGGAGCTCCGAACGTCGTCCAAACGATGCTCCGACACGAAATAAATAAGTTGTCCAGAAAACTGGACAGCTTTGGTGGAGGAATAGGGTCATCCAAATAAGGAAGCTAGATGCTCACCTTGTCGCCGGACCCAAAGAAGATCACCGGAGGGTCACCGGAGGATCACCGGCTGAAGCTTAGACGCCGACAACAAGCTTGGACGGTGGCACAAAGCTGGGCGGCGGCTAGGGTTGGGCGCGGACCACTAGAGGAGAGGAGGGGTGGGCGGCAACTAGGGATTGCTTGGATGAGGGCTTAACAAAACCCTTAAGCCCTATTTTATAGAGAACAAATTCTCTTAATGGTTATCGGATCATAACCAAAAGCCCGTTAACCCGCTCCATTAATTTAAGTTAAAATAAACCAAACCATGTTGGTCTATTTTAAGTTAAAATGAACCGAACCAACTTTGGTTCATTCGTTTAAAACAAACCAAACCCCTTTGGTTTATTCTCCTCCATTGGATTAGAACCAAACCAATTTGGTTCATCCATCATGTCTTCATAAGACATGGCCCATCCACGCTTCCATTGCGACTGAAACGATTTCATGCTCGCTCCATGTTTGGTCCAACCAAACCTAGTTTCTCTCAGTCTGAGAATCTCATTCTCAAGCTCATTTTAAATCCTTTGGATTACGCTCGTTGTGCGTGTGACCAAATAGGTTCTCAATTTATATTGGCCGTCTATAATTAACCATTAATTATAGAATGATCATGAGTGGCACCTAGTAGTACATCATGATCCCCAATTAACCGAAAAGATCAACGGTTGATCCAGAACTATTTCTAAAACCCTTCAGCAGCTCGAATGAATCGTGCCCCATTCCCTTCACTCATCTTATACCCACTTGGTTCAGGACATTGTCTATAATGTCAGTCCCCACTAGGATGACTACGTCACACCTAGCCCAAGTATCATTTCCTCGTCCTACGGATTCTAGTTACTGCACATGTATCGAAGAGTACTTTACTCTAAACATGTAATGTGTTGGCCAAAGACTTTAGTAACAATCCGACGAGAGGCCATGGGTATACATCTCCTCACAAGGAGTGGTGAATCCTTTATAGGCTATTCAAACACCTTCGATCACTTCGACTTATACCCAATCATCCCGGGTCCACATCTCCTTAGAGATGCTTGCTTAAGATGTCAAAGCATAAGTCTTTATGATCAAGATGACTTGAATACCGTAAGTCAAAGGAACACCGCACTTAAACTGCAGTAAGAACTTCATTGACATATCTATATATGCAGAGAACCATATGAAGTCTTACGGTTGGTCACTCCAATGAACTAGTTACCTTAACTAGCATCCACGATTAACTCCGAACATCACAATGTCTCCAGCTAGTGAGAATCAGCTGCTTGGATACACCAAGGAGTATATCTCGTGCTAGTCTCGACAGAATCAATGGTGTCCAAATCCATCAATTCATCGACTAGGGATAATTTCGATACATCACAATTACACATGTAGAGATACTCACTAGTTGTGATCCAGTCACAAATTCTCTCATGTTGTGAATCGTATCGTGGACATTCAGTAAATGAGTTTAAGATCTAATCAAATACATGAAAACATGTATACTCAAATAGTGAATCTTCATTTATCATATAAATGGTTCAAACATAAGGCGATTACCTTAAGACATCTCTCATATATTACTAACAAAGTACTCAACCTTCAATTTGACAAGAATTAGCTCAAACTTAATTCAAGTGATTGTACAATTGAAGGAAGAAATTTGGTCCATTAAACATTGAATCATCTTGAAATCCCAAAGAGTTGACTCAATCTATTGAAATTATTATGGTCCATTAAACATTGAATCATCTTGAAATCCCAAGACTCTGATGAGTTGAAAATTTCTAAGCATTTTGCTATTGTACTTATCCATAGTTGAAAATTGGTTCCTCTCCCCATCTAGGTATGTAGGTATTAGTAGGTGATTCATAAATATCTTGTGGTGGAGGTTGGTAGCACTAAAGCTACTCAGGAATGTATTATTGTGAGTGCTTATACTTGAAATTTGAATTAAAATTATGTGTGTTAGAAAATGAATTATATTTTTATTGTTGATAAGGCTAATGATACTAAGGATCAATTTGATAATATTGGAGCTCCGTTGATAATATTGAGGTTCATAATGGTAGTACTAAGGTTGTATAGCTAACATTGAAGATTAATTCATGATAACTTGTTTGAGAAGAGAAGTTATCCTATTCAACCTATTATCCGCACTCTAATAATATTACTCAATACCTGAATTATAAGCACCATTAAAGCCTCCACATTGCTAAAAATAAAGATTGATGGTTTTGCACAAAAGATAATTTTCCTAGTCTTTCCCTGAAACACTAGCAAATAAAATCAAAAGAAACAGGAAACATAAAAAATAAACCCCATAGATACACAAGCAATTTTTTTTTAGAAAAATAGAAAAGCAATCCTAAGATTATCAAATATTGTTAACATTCCCTAACGATAACATCAAATTTTGATAAATGCGTGTGTCGTACCACAGTTATAAAATATTAACTAAATCCTTCTACATTAATATGGTAAGAGAATGACCTAGATTGTCTCCCAATGAATGTAACAATAGGATAATAATATTAGGATCAATTTATTCACAACTAAAGATTTTTTTGGAGTTTTTAAATTATAAGTGGGAGTTTCCAATGCATTAAATGAACAATTGAAACAAGAATTAAAAATCTACTCTTAATGGAAAATCAATAAACTTATCTAACTCAATCCTAGAACTTGGAAACAAGAAATCTAACTAATCTAAACTTCTACATCGAAGGAAACAAACTATATCAAGATGCATCATAACCCTAATGAATTATTAAAGCAAACAACAAATTCAATCAAGAAATGAACAAGTAAACATGAACAGTACCATAACTAAGATAACCAATCGAGACATGGACAATTTAGAATAGGGAAATTTTAAGTTATCACTACGCTATGGATTACATCAAGAACAAACTGTTGAGGATTCAGTGACCGCTAGAGGGGGGGTGAAGAGCTCGTTTCGATGTGTCGATGGAATTCATTGCGTGCTTGCTAAAAAATGTTTTATACACAGTGGAAATAAAAATAATAAAACAAATACAACACAAATACAAGCACTACACAAGATATAATGTGGTTCGGAACAGAATGGTTTCTACTCCATGGATCGGGCTCTAAAAGCCCTAGCAATGCTAACACACACTACTAATCCAATAAACTACTTCTCGGAACAATCCAGAGGTGGAGAAACTGCTTACAAGATATTACAACAGTAATACAAGTAAAACAACAAGCAAATATAAATGAATACAACAAAAGAAACCAAAGAACATTTTACAATAATCTTTTGGAAGCTTACTTGTTGATTGCCTTGGACTAGCCTTGAAGACCCTGATTTGCAATAGCAAATCGCTCAAAATCGTCCAAGAAAATCGGTGCCAAAATCCCTCTTCCGAGCTGCTTTTATAACCTGCAATCGGGCTAGATTTTTGCCTATCAATCGACTGCACAGGACCATCAGTCGACTGATGCCACTATTGTCATGAGACAATGGCTCAATCCACGCTGAAAAAATTCCAACGGATCTCTTAGCAGTCGACTGATGACATCACTAGTCGACTGCTAACGTTCATAGCTGACTGCCCAGTCGACTACAAAGCGTTCTGTGGGCACGGCCGAAAAACCCCGTCCAGCAGTCGACTCACGAAAGTCGACTGCCAACCTCAAACATGAGGTTTTAACCCAAGTATGGTGCCCCCATACTTGCTAGACCACCCTTAGCCTAGACCTAAGCCTTCTAGCCACCTCCGTCAGCCTCGCGCCTATCAGATCCCTCCAAGTCATCCATGACTTGTTCATCCATACGCTAGCCTTCAGGTGCTTCCATCGGCTATGTCATGCTAACGGTGTCTACACTGCCAAGGCACATTGGACTTACACTGCCAAGAGTCCGCTTGGACTTTACACCGCCAACCATTGGACTTATGCTGCCAAGACTCCCGCTTGGACTTACGCCGCCAATATCAAACCCCTTGGTCTTCTCAAATGCCAAGACTCAAGCTTGGACTTTCCCTTGCCAACCCATATTGAACTTTCCATGCCAAGACCCATGCTTGGACTTTTCCTTGCCAAGACCCATGCTTGGACTTTACATGCCAAGTACTCAAGACTTGGACTTTTCATGACATGGTCAACCTCAGTCAACCATCAAAATCCCCCTCCAGTCAAACTCAAGTCCGGTCAATCATGACCCGGGTCGATTGCACCAACAATCTCTCCAAAATATTATTAGACATCAATGTCAAACCTTCATGTCAAACATAAAAACATCGCTTGAGTCAAACTCGAGTCCGGTCAATCGTGACCTAGGTCGATTGCACCAACAATCTCCCCCTTTTTGATGTTTGACAAAACCACATACCTTTGAGTTAGAACACTAACTCAAATCTTCTTACCAATTATCCCAAATTGGTAATCCCATAAACTCTCCCAATAAATCTCTCAAACATTCTCCCCCTTTTTGACTAACATCAAAAAGGTTCTCTACAAGAAGGTCAATGTATCATGTCACAATGAGATCTTACAATCTCCCCCTTGATCCAAAAATATCTAGGATGCCTACAATCTTCCTAGTGATAAGTCTCATATCACTCAAGAGAGGCAATTCTACACACTCTCCTAATTTCCAAATTGGGTATCTCAAAAATTCTCATTTTTCCCCCTCATGAGGAAAAATAACATCCATCATCCCATGATGGATACCTCCCCCTAAAGGCTTGCTCCCCCTTGACCATTGCACCAACAATGTCCTTGTGAAGTCCCTAAGCCAATAGGAACTCTAAACCATCAAAAATAAGGTTCAAAGTTTAACATTGAACTTTCCAACCCCTTAAATTTGATACATCACCCTAACAACTCTCCTAATCCATATCCAATGGATTTTCACCCTTTATAATGCTTTCTAAAGCATATCCTAGGGTTATGAGTGATTAGGGAACTTTACCATAGCTGAAAATGGGCTAAAAACCTTATTTTTCCCAAAAGACTCTATCACCAACCCCGATCGTTGTTCACATCATGATCGCCACCAAAATAATCGATCGATAACTGAAAATTTCGATTTTGCTTATCGAAAATAATTCGTAAAAGCATAAGTAATTCTACTTATATCAAAAAATCATGAAAATTTATACGTATATTACTTATGACCAATACAATGGGTGAAAATTATTTGAAAAATATTTTACCCATTAAAATAGGAGATTGATACAAAGTTCAAAAGTGAAGAAAAACTTCAATGTTTTAGCTCACTTTGTATCAACTTCATCAATAGTGATTGCTATCAAAAGATAGACTTCACCAAGGTTTTTCAAAATATTTTTAAAATAGTTTTAAAACCTTATATTGAATCGCATTCTTTGGGCTTAATGTACATGACTTGTGCAAAAGCTTTACCAATGATCCATAATATGATTTTAGATGAGTTTAAGTTCATCTAGATGCAAAAACTATGAATCTTGAACTTGACTTATATCCTATCATCTCACATGTATCTAAGGTGTAAGAATACACATACATGTCAATTTAGATGTGAGATGTGGGTTTTGGTTTATCTTAAACTAAGGCCTCATGCATTTTCTAAGGCAACACTACTTGATTCCCTTATAAATGGGACTTCAAGTCATATCATTATCCTTAACTCAATTTTTATTAATGCATGAATGATTATGGCATTAATGATGATATAAATAAATACATGCTCATAATCATGATGTCATGGCATAAGAATAAATCTAAATACACATGACATAAAAACCTAAATCCTAAGCATGATCATGACATATAAATGGTAAAAATAAACATGATGTCATGACATGGTATATGGCAAACAAAACATGGCAAATAAAATGTATATGTATAACAATACCTAAAATTTAATATTAATTGCCATTTGTTATTAATAATCTCATTTTGTCATATTATCACTTATCTCCCAAGTGTGCCAAAAATCCAAAATGGCACACTAAGACATCTAAATCTAAATTGTGCCAATTTGATTGATTTTTCATAATTCCAAAAATATATTGGAACTTCCTAAAATCTTTTAGAATTTAAGTTCAAATCTATTTCCAAGGTATCCATAACCTTAAAAATATCCTAAAGTGCCAACTTTGCTATGGTTGGGTTAGCTACCCTTCCAATCAAGGTTGACAAACCTAAACCCATCTAGCGTGAATCGACCACGCTCCTAGGAACCCAAAACCTATTTGATCTCCTTGGGTTAATTAGGTATTCCTTAGGGATGACCTCCTTAGATACCCTCCTAATGACCCTTCTAGGCTTGTTAGCCTTAGTCATTGTGGTCTTGCCTAAGTTAACCTTAGGGATTGCCTCCCTAGTAACCTTCTTAGTGGTCTTCCTAGGTTTCATGGAAACCTTGGCCACTAAGCACCTACTTTGGTCAACCTTAGGTATGAGTTCCCTATTGACCTTGGCTTTCCTAGACCTAATTTGAGTTCCATAATCAAATGGAACATTATGGTAGGTCTTTTTGGACTTAGGTTTGCCCTTGGTTGACTCTTGATTTCTAGTTCTTTGACTTTTAGACCTAGATTTTTGATCATTTGACCCTATAATTGAATTTTGCATCTTTGCAAGGGTCCTCTCCAATTTCTCAAGCCTTGACGTCAAGGCTTGGTTTTCCTTTTTTAATATCTCAATTTTTTATTTTTCATTAGATCTTGAGATATTTTTATTTCTAAGCATATGTCTAATCCATTTAGGGTTGATGCCTAGGTGATCCTCTATCTTCCTAATGGTCTCCCTAGGAAGGATAGGTCTAGAATTGTTTGATCTAGGTTTGTCCTTAGGTAAGATATTTTTAGGAACATTAGTCTCAAATTTCTCCTTATTTGAAACGTGGACATTTTTAGCTCCTAAACAAAAGTATTTGTTATTCCTAGCATGCTTTTCATGATAAATTGTAAAAGAATTAAAATTTCTAGTATGCTTTTTGACATTTAAACTAGAAGATGCATACTTAAAGGTTACCTTAGGGTTTGCCTTAGCTCCCCCTACTTGTGATGCTTCTTCTTTTCTCCTAGGACATTGGCTCCTATAGTGTCCCGGTTGTCGACATTTGAAGCACACCACGTGCTCCTTGCTCTTCTTGGTGGGGACATCAGCATCCTTGACTTTTTCGTTGACTTTTGGTGCAGGAGGAGCTTTCCTTACTCTTTTTGGGCATTTACTCTTGTAGTATTCGGATTCCCTACACTCAAAATATATGATATGATTTTTATTATGAATTGATATGTTTGAGTTACCTAGGGTGGTGGTAGGTGCCGGAGTTTGAGCTTCTTCATCTTGACCGAATATGGAAGGCTCTTCTTGATGCTCCAGAGTGGAAGGTCTAATCTCCTCCCCCTCAATCCTAGAGGTGGAGGCTTCTTCCAATTCCACCTCTTCTTCCTCTTCCGATCGGGATCCGGATGTTGATTCCCTATCAACTTCCGAATCCTCACTTGCTTGTGAGGAAGAGCTTTCTTCTTCTTGTGTCGGCCCAGGTCACGATTGACCGGACTCGAGTTTGACTCGAGCAATGTTTTGATGTTTGACATGAAGGTTTGACATTGATGTCTGATAATGTTTTGGAGAGATTGTTGGTGCAATCGACCCGGGTCATGATTGATCGGACTCGAGTTTGACTCGAGGGGGATTTTGATGGTTGACTGAGGTTGACCATGTCATGAAAATTCCAAGTCTTGAGTACTTGGCATATAAAGTTCAAGCATGGGTCTTAGCAAGGAAAAGTCCAAGCATGGGTCTTGGCATGGAAAGTCTAACTTGGGTTGTCAAGGGAAAGTCCAAGCTTGAGTCTTGGCATTTGAGAAGTCCAAGAGGTTTGATATTGGTGGCGTAAAGTCCAAGTGGGAGTCTTGGCAGCATAAGTCCAATGGTTGGCGGCGTAAAGTCCAAGCGGAGTCTTGGCAGCGTAAGTCCAATATTGCCTTGGCGGTGTGGACACCGTTAGCATGACATAGCCAATGGAAGAACCTGAAGGCTAGCGTATGGATAAACAAGTCATGGATGGCTTGGAGGGATCCAATAGGTGTTAGGCTGACAGAGGTGGCTAGAAGGTTTAGGTCTAGGCTAAGGGTGGTCTAGCAAGAATGGGGGCACCATACTTGGGTTAAAACTTCATGTTTGAGGTTTTCAGTCGACTGGCAATATGGCTGATTCGACTGTTGTGAGTCGACTGATATTTGGATCAGTCGACTGATGGCAGTCGACTGCTAGATGGGGTTTTTCGGTCGTGACCACAAAACACTTTGACTGGTGATGTCATCAGTCGACTTCCAATGGATCCATTGGAATATTTCCAGCATTGATCAAGCCGTTGTCTCACGACAATAGTGGCATCAGTCGATTTTGGCACCGATTTTCTTGGGCGATTTGGAGCGATTTATTGTTGCAAATTAGGGTCTTCAAGACTAGTCCAAGGCAATCAACAAGCAAGCTTCCAAAAGATTGTTGTAAAGTGTTGTTTGCTTTCTTTTGTTGTATTCATCTATATTTGCTTGTTGTTTTACTTGTATTACTATTGTAATATCTTGTAAGAGGTTTCTCCACCTCCAGATTGTTCCGAGAAGGAGTTTATTGGATTAATAGTGCGTGTTAGCATTGCTAGGGTTTTTAAAGCCCGATCCATGGAGTAGGAATCATTCGGTTCCGAACCACGTTATATCTTGTGTAGTGCTTATATTTGTGTTGTATTTATTTTATTATTTCTGTTTCTGCTGTGTATAACACATTTTGTAGCAAGCACGTAACGAATTTCATTGATGCATCGAAACGAGTTATTCACCCCCCTCTAGCGGTCACCAAATCCTCAACACAAACTACAATTCAAATAAGGCAAAGACAATGTATCAAAGAGACTCTCATTGACTAAGTTAGGGAATCCCCAAGGTTGGCCTTGGTGTATAATCAGAGGAGAACCGAAAGTAGATCACCATCGGCAATGATTCTGATAAGCTCTTTATATGTGGAATCGTTGAAGAATTAGATGAAAGGAAGATGGATTCGAGCTTCATGATGGAGTAGTGAAATCCCTTACTCCTCCTGAGGCTCATCAGTGGCTTAGTGAAGCTCGTGTAGGTGGATCAAGCTCAGCAGCAGTGGCGGCAATGGAGGAGAAAGGATGACTACCAAAGGATGTAGATGGCTCGAGATTGGTCACCCTGGAAGGAGGGAAATCCCTTTCTTCTTCGGCGATCCAATTATGATGATCAGAGAAGAAGTGGAGCTTGGTGAATGGCTGACATCACCCTCTATCCTCTATTCTATGGTGCAGGTGGGAATGGTCGAGTTACCGAAGTGTATTGTGCATTCCTCAAATTAAATCTAGATCTATATCCAACAGCAAGATTACTCAAATTTGAATTGAACATGTCTAATAAAATTTAGATGGATGGTCAAGATCAACTTAATATGGATGCAAGGCTAGGATGTTTGGATCTCAATGCATGGATCAGATCTCTCTAGATCTAGATAAATGATCTAAAATTAATTAAATCTCGATGAATGGTCATAATTAAGCAGATCTAGATCTTTGATCATATTGCTACAGTTCTTGATGAAGGTCCTAGATTAATCCAACTTAAATTGCATGACTCATCTCGATCTCCCACAAAACACAAATTGTAAAATTTGTATAAAAAATCACAAATATAAAAAATTACAACAAGACCCTAAATGAATACAAACTCATAAAACATGAAAATAATCATATGAGAGGATTAACAACATCAAGATTAAGAATCAAAATAATGTGAAAAAAATAATTTCTTTGGATAGATTTCTGTTGATAAGTTCACTAGTCGAGTGGTCCCCTATAAATTAGATTATTTCTTCGAGTTTTTCACTTAACGACTCTATCCACATCACCATCAATCAACTATCCATCAACACCAATCGATCTCTTAGTTGAGTTGATCAGTTGTCTCTCAAATTTCTGTGACATGCTATAGTATACTAGTCGATTGGCCTCTATCAGTTGAGTTGAGTTCTGAACTCATTGGTTGCTCGAAGAGTATTACCAGTCGACTGGTAAACTCTACTAATTGACTTGTCACACTTGAAAGTCTACTCAACTTTCCTAAACCCTTGAACTCGAGGTTTAGGGTTCAATAATTTACTGATATACCCTATCAGTCGATCGAGACCTCAATTTCAATCCTATCTTAACTTGACTTTCGCTTCACTTGGTATTCAGTTGTCCTTAACTTACCAAGACCTTTCTTGACTAGCATCTGGATACCCTTGACCTACCAAGACTTTATTTGTCTAGTATCCAATCACTTTTAACATGCTAGGACTTCACTGACACTAAGCATCCGATCCTCCTTGACCTACTTAATTAGACTTCACTAGGCATCTGGTCCTCCTTAACTTACTCGGACTTTTCTTCTCATGCTTGACATCTGATCAACCTTGATCTGTCAGGACTTTCCATCTCATGCCAAGTAGCATGGGAACCAGGGCACACTTGTGTATTGAAAAGAGAAAACATCTGATTCGCAATAAGAAGTGCAAATGTTATCAATGTACGCCTAGGGGCCACTGCACTCTAATCCATAGAAATCCTTGAGGAACCCATGGCGTCCAACCATGAATTTTTAGATTGCATCCAGTACATGATACCAGAAGAAAGCATGACAGAATATGACTACGCTCAAATAGAGATAAACACTAAGTAGACAATGCTTGAAAGTAGTAAAGTACAAAGATGAAAACTAAGTAGAGTAGTAGAAAATGATTGAGAGTAGTAATTACATATCACAGAGAGGAAACTTATAGATTTCTTACAACGGATGAGAAACACACGTGGGAAACACACTCGAGACTGGCTAGGTAACTCAAAGTAGAACTTATGAGGATATGCCTTTGATGTTCTGCAATGAGGTAGATAGGTGTTTATATAAGGAAAGGAAGACGAGATCGGGTGCTCATTGGGCCCCATCGATATCTCATCTTGTTTCCACAACTACACCTTTACAAAATTGATGGGGGCGCTCATGGTTTTATGATAGTAGAAAGGTAGAAAGGATGGCTCCCCGAGGCTTAGTCCTGACTTTAGGTACAAACAGGTGTTGGGTTTCCGGCACCGCAGCGTGTGTGTTTTCGATCACGTTTCGTAAACATGAGCACAGCGGAAGCAATAAAAATAATAAATCTACATTTATTACAACACACACATCACACGCATGCATAGTACAACAAGTGTAGACATAACCATAAATTTAAATTTGCAATAAAAGGAAATTTAACTACGTTATACCTTTCGTATTACGTGTAGTGGGAACGGCATCAACCGGAACGATCCTCGCTAGAATCGTCTCTATCCGTATCCACGCCGAGTATCCTTAGGATGACTTCGCTAAGCCACGAGCTTCGTCTTCGTACGGGTTACTAGCCTCGTGTTGAAGACGATGTGATCGAGAGATGATCACGATCCGAATCCAAATTCGGATCCAAAACCGAGTCCTCAAAACTCGCTTCTCCGGAGAGGTATTCATCAACCAATTGACGAATCCTTCGTCCTCCACCTCAGAGGATTACCGGAGATCGAATCCCCGGTAAGTTAGCCGCTGTCGGAGCTCTAACCATCGTCCAAACGACGCTCCGACGAGAGGAGAACAAGCTGTCAAGAAAACTGGACAGCTTTGGTGGAGGAGATAGGCGCCGGCCAACCAAGGGAAGATAAAGCTCACCTTGATGCCAAACCTAAAGGAGATCACCGGAGGGTCGCCGGAGGATCACCGGCTGAAGCTTGGACCCCGGCAAGGAGCTGGACGGCGGCACAAGGGGCTGGGCAGCAATGGAGGTTGGCGCCAACTCTTAGAGGGGATGAAGTGGGCGGCAACTATTGCTAGGGTTTTTGGATTAGGGCTTAATTATCCCTTAAGCCCTCTTTTATAGAGAACTAATTCTCTTAATGGTTATTGGATCATAACCATTAGGCCCGTTAACCCGCTCCATTAAGATAAGTTAAAATAAACCAAACTATGATGGTTTATTTTAAGTTAAAACGAACCGAACCAACTTTTGGTTCATTCGTTTAAAATAAACCAAACCCTTTGGTTTATTCTCCTCCATTGGATTAGAACCAAACCATTTTGGTCCATCCATTATGTCTTCATAAGACACGGCCCATCCATGCTTCCATTGCGACTGAAACGATTTCATGCTCGCTCCATGTTTGGTCCAACCAAACTTAGTTTCTCTCGGTCTGAGAATTCCATTCTCAAGCTCGTTTTAAATCCTTCGGATTACGCTCGTTGTGCGTGTGACCAAATAGGTTCTCGGTTTATGTTGGCCGTCTATAATTAACCATTAATTATAGAACGATCATGAGTGGCACCTAGTAGTACATCATGATCCCCAATTAATCGAAAAGATCAACGGTTGATCCAGAACTATTTCTGAAACCCTTCAGCAGCTCGAATGATTCGTGCCCCATTTCCTTCACTCATCTTATACCCACTTGGTTCAGGACATGGTCTATAGTGTCAGTCCCCACTAGGCTGACTACGTCACACCTAGCCCAAGTATCATTTCCTCGTCCTACGGATTCTAGTTACTGCACATGTATCGAAGAGTACTTTACTCTAAACATGTAATGCTTTGGCCAAAGACTTTAGTAACAATCCGACGAGAGGCCATGGGTATACATCTCCTCGCAAGAAGTGGTGAATCCTTTATAGGCTATTCAAATACCTTCGATCACTTCGACTTATACCCAATCATCCCGGGTCCACATCTCCTTAAAGATGTTTGCTTAAGATGTCAAAGCATAAGTTTCCATGATCAAGATGACTTGAATACCGCAAGTCAAAGGAACATCGCACTTAAGCTACAGTAAGAACTTCATTGACATATCTATATATGCAGAGAACCATATGAAGTCTTACAGCTGGTCACTCCAATGAACTAGTTACCATAACTAGCATCCACGATTAACTCCGGACATCACAATGTCTCCAGCCAGTGAGAATCAGCTGCTTGGATACACCAAGGAGTATACCTCGTGCTAGTCTCGACAGAATTGATGGTGTCCAAATCCATCAATTCATCGACTAGGGATAATTTCGATACATCACAATTACACATGTAGAGATACTCACTAGTTGTGATCCAATCACAAATTCTCTCATGCTGTGAATCGTATCGTGGACATTCAGTAAATGAGTTTAAGATCCAATAAAATACATAAAACATGTATACTCAAATAGTGAATCTTCATTTATCATATAAATGGTTCATACATAAGGCGATTGCCTTAGGACATCTCTCATATATTACTAACAACAGGATGTTGGTGCAGGGGCACTAGATAATCGAACCTATATTTTGATTATGGCAATGACACAACGTTAAGTTTACATCGTTATCTCATGAGCTAAATCGAGTGTGCAGAAAAGTACTAAAGCTGGAGCTGAAGGCTAGCGACACCCGGAGGAAGTCGCGGTGGTCGGGCGACACTCGAGTGACTTCAGAGGGAGCCGAAGGAATCGAATGGAAGGCCGGAAGCAAAAGCGACACAGTAAGTATCGAGGTAAGCTCGTGTGAGTGAGAGATTGTAAGGTCGTGTCCTCTTTACTGGGATGACCGTAGGCAGCGATCCGACTAAGACTTCCTGTGGAAGGTCTAGGTCGAGATCGGACGGTTAGAAACCGTTGCATTTATCATTTTTCGAGCTAACCTCTTACTGCAGGGAAGTGGCCAGGCTGGCAGTCGACTGTTGGACACTAGGAAATCGACTGATGCTCATCAGTCGACTGATGGGAGGCATCAGTCGACTGATGGTGACGAATCAGCCTTTGCGCTAGGTCAAAATGGATAAGATTTAACGCGACCACTTCGCGATAAATTTGTACAACATCATGATATGTTCCGAAAAAAGAGGAGACATATTCAGAGGCCAAAATCTATAAAAGGAGGGGAGGATTCCAACTCCAAACATCATCAAGATTATTCTCAAGCACTCCTACAACGCCAAAGCTCTAACATCGTCATAACGCCGACGCAACGACAAGTTCAAATCTCTTTCGTCAGCAGCAGTAGCAAGTAATTGTTTTTATTGTATTCGTTGTTTTTATTCGTAATGAGGTGAGGTAGGATTGTTGCCTCATCCTCATAATTTCAATTTTGTGATCGTTGTCTCCTACCTCCAATGAGGAGGAGACGTTATAGTGTTTTGCCCTCCGTACGCGGTCTAGGACCGATAGAGCCTTGGAGTAGCAACCGCTAGGTTGTGAACCAAGTAAAATAAACGTGCCTCTTTATTTTCCGCTGCGCTTACTCCTGTATCGAACGATCGAACGAAAAGATTTACACTCGCTATTCATCCCCCCCCCCTCTAACCACACTTCTCGATCCAACAATTGGTATCAGACCGGGGGCGCTAAGATTTGGTGAAACCACCAATCTAGTACTTTTTGGTTTTCTTTTCGTATTTTTCGATTCGTATTTTTCTTAGTTTTTTTTCTCCCACACTACTAATCCAAGATGAAGTCTTGGTACGCTTCTTTTGGTTGTATATTTGCAAGTATTCTCTTTTGGAATAGTTGACAGTAAAAAGAGCATAACTTTTCGCACAAGTGGACTCGCAAAACGATCTACCTGCCAAATTGAAGCTCTCTGAAAGATCTATATTTCTTACTAGGGTTTACCCTCGTAACAAACTGTTTCCAGCCCCAAAATCCAATGTTTAGTACCCTTTCGGGGATATCGAAGGTCGTAAGTTTCTAGCTTTTGTTAGTTTCTTTTCTTCTTATTTATTTCTATTTATTTCCTATTATTTCCTGCACTACTAATCCAAGACCAAGTCTTGGAATTCTCTTTGGTTTTTATTCGTGTTTTACAAGACATTTAATGGCTCACATTGAGGGGTATAGCACCACCCGACCTCCGTTCTTTAACGAAAATGATTTCCGTTATTGGAAAGGTCGGATGGAGTGTTTTCTAAAAACACAAGTCGAGACTTGGATAATAATCCAAACCGACTTTTCTCTACTCACCAATAATCAAGGAGAGCCCTTGGATTTCAACAAGTGGACAAATGCAACCAAGAGGCAAATCGAAGCCGATGCAAGAGCAACCCAAATATTGTAATGCGGCTTGTCCAAAGAGGAACTCAACCGCATTGGACCATTCATTAGCGCCAAAGACCTCTAGAACAAATTGATTGATCTACACGAAGGGACGCCCGATGCTAAGGTATGTAAAAGAGATTTACTTTTAAATAAACTGTACAATCTAAAGATGCTTGATCGCGAGACCGTCACCCAATTACATGCGCGGATCCAAGACATCGTCAACGGTCTTCACTTGATCGGGCAAGCCATAGAGAACCGGGACCTTATAAGGTATGCTTTAAATGCTTTCCCTAGGACTACCTCTTGGGCATCCATGGTCGATGTCTACAAGGTCTCTAAGGACCTTTCGAAGCTTAGGTTAGACGAATAATTTTTTGAGTTTGGACTTCCCGAGCAAACTAACGTGGTCCGGGCCGAGAGAGGTATTGCTCTACTTGCAGGACAAAGAAGCAAGCCACCTACTAGGCAAGTAGTTGAACTCGAACCCGAAGATGAATCAGAGTCCGAATCCGAAGAGGTGGAAGCAATAGCAAACATAGTGCGGAAGATCGTTCGGAGGGAAAGGAGGCTACTAAAGAACCAAAAGAGGGCACAATTCAAATCAAATCAAAAGAAGGCTTTCCATGCAACTTGGGACAATGAAGAAGGTGGCGGCATAGCATGCATGGCAAGACCCGAAGAGTCCGAGTCAAAGTCTGAATCTGAATCCAATTACAACACCGACTCCGAACTCGAGGACTACTTCGAGAAGCAACTCAAAGCTGGACCAAAAGAGAAAATTAAGGTTAGCCGCTCACTAATTCATACGCTTTACAATATAATTAAAATGCTTAATAGGAAATTAACTAAGTCCGAGTCTAGGGTTGAGTCGTTACTTGAGGAGGTTGAAACCCTCAAGCAAGAGGCTACTCTAACCTCTTTAACTAGTCAAGTTCAAGAGGGAAACTCAACCCAAATTGAAAAACTTGAGGAGGAGAATTTTCTCTTGAAAGACCGAGTTCAAGAGGTTGAGGCTAGGTTGGAAAGATTCACGTTGGGATCTAAGAACCTTAATCGTCTACTTGGAACCCAAAGAGTCGTGTACAACAAAGTCGGACTTGGATTTAAGTCAAAGACTACGAATAGGTCTTATATGTCTATCGTAAATCGTAGTCATCAAAGAGTCCAAGCATGGGTCCCAAAGGTTTTATTGAACTCACATATAAGGACTAATAAGTTTTGGGTTCCCCAGGATCAAATTCATTATTTGAATAGACCATATTGGTTCAATGGTCCAGGGGGAGCTAACACTAAAATAGTATACCCGCTTACTTAGCAAAACCTTTGCATATTTTACTCTAATTTTTAGAACGGCTAGATAGGGAAAATAGTTAGTCAACTCTTGACAACATAGTATCAGGACGCGGCGAGATGATAGTATGTTAGGGAAACAAAGTCTCGTGTATTCGAGCTAGATAAGGCATATCTAGCTTGGTGCACTTGACCGAGTGGAACTAGCTGACGCTACCTCGCCGTATCCTAAACTAGTTAGACCAGAAAGTAACCCTAAGTGACTTAAGTGATATTTTCTTGAATTTGGCTTTGTCTAAGGAAGTGGTCGTTGTTCCGATCAAAGAAGGCCCCTGTGCCTCGCCATGACCTGGAAGCCAGTTTCTCGAAAAGTTACTTAACGATCTAAAGGTTAAATCCGAATCTAACCCAAGGTTGACTATCTTTAATCAATTTCAAATCATCTCACAAAACATATAAGGTGAACAACTTCTGAGACACATAGAATGGGTGCGATGTTAAGGATAATTGAAATATACTTAAAATAACCTTTTCAAAATACCACTTATTTTCTCAACTATTGTACTTAATGACTATTTACAACTCTTAGGCCAAAGTTTAGCGCCCCCTACATCTCTTATACTTCATATATTTGACTAAGGGGGAGAGCAAACTAACCCTAAGGGTTATAGTACAAACCTTTAGATTATTGGTGCTGAGGGACACACCTCGAACCAATCTATCTAACTACTGATAGATGCATGCTTGGACTCATATTTGATTTATCTAGATGCATGCATAAACGATATTGTTTTTAAACCCCTATTTTATACAAAAATCCCTTCTTTTTTTTTATTTATGGAAAAAGAGGGAGAAGAGTGAAAGTTAATGGGGAGTAACACAAAATTTGATTTTGAAAACTAAAGCATCTCTTTCAAAACTCACCTAGGGTTAAGGGGGAGTTTTTGGGAATGACATTCATCATCTACTATACTTGTTTTATGCTTTAATTTCCTTTAACTTTGTGTTGGTTTGCCATAGATCAAAAATGGGGAGATTGTTGGTGCAGGGGCACCAGATAATCGAACCTGTGTTTTGATTATGGCAATGACATAAAGTTAAGTTTACATCGTTATCTCACGAGCTAAATCGAGTGTGCAGAAAAGTACTAAAGCTAGAGCCGAAGGCTAGTGACACCCAGAGGAAGCCGCGGTGGTCGGGCGACACTCGAGTGACTTCAGAGGGAGCCGAAGGAATCGAGTGGAAAGCCGGAAGCGAAAGCGACACAGTAAGTATCGAGGTAAGCTCGTGTGAGTGAGAGATTGTAAGGTCATTTCCTCTTTACGGGGATGACCGTAGGCGGCGATCCGACTAAGACTTCCTGTGGAAGGTCTAAGTCGAGATCGAACGGTTAGAAACCATTGCATTTATCATTTTCTTAGCTAACCTCTTATTGTAGAGAAGTGGTCAGCCGGCAATTGTTGGACAGGGCCGATCGATGCTCATCGCCCATCGATGGAGGCATCGATCGAGGTGGCGCATTTAATCGCCTTTTGCACTAGGTCAAAATGGATAAGGTTTGATGCGGCCACTTCGCGATAAATTTGTACAACATCGTGATCTGTTCCGAAAAAAGAGGAGACATATTCAGAGGCTAAAATCTATAAAAGGAGGGGAGGATTCCAACTCCAAACATCATCAAGATTATTCTCAAGCACTCCTACAACGGCAAAGCTCCAACATCGTCATAACACCGACGCAACGACAAGTTCAAATCTCCTTCGTCGGCAGCAGTAGCAAGTAATTATTTTTATTGTATTCGTTGTTTTTATTCGTAACGAGGTGAGGTAGGCTTGTTGCCTCATCCTCGTAATTTCAATTTTGTGATCGTTTTCTCCTACCTCCAACGAGGAGGAGACGGTATAGTGTTTTGCCCTCCGTACGCGGTCTAGGACTGATAGGGCCTTGGAGTAGCAACTGCTGGGTTGTGAACCAAGTAAAATAAACATGTCTCTTTATTTTCTGCTGCGCTTACTCATGTATCGAACGATCGAACGAAAAGATTTACGCTCGCTATTCACCCCCCCCCCCCCTCTAGCGACGCTTCTCGATCCAACACAGGATAACTAGTGGCTTGAAAATCATTGTCCATGCGGGTCCACCACTCCTGTAGGGTCTTGTCCTTATCCTTTACAGGACAAAAGCAACCATTCTTTGAGTTGCATCATGTAGTAAATTAGCAGTGGTTTCCAGCTGTTCATCTACTTGCTTAGTAGCTAGATACCAATCTGACCACCAGTTGTCAGATGTGCTTCTCTTCTGGCACTCTTGTTTTTTCAGTGCATGTACCAATCAAAGCTGTTTGAGAGCATTGACTGTTTTGATAGCTGCTTGCTATTGTAGTTTGTGCATCTGTTGTCTAATTTTTCTTTCGTCTTCAAGGAGCATTGGGTAGCGTATGGATTGTAGCAATTGATGGTATTTTTCTGCAAGGTAGATAGGGCTTTGAGGATCCAGGTCATTTGATTCTGTGCCTCCAAGTTGTGCCGGTTCTCGAGCTCTTGGAGGGCTGAGACCACCAACCCTAGTTTGTTGATGACGGCTTCCTTCGGCCATTCTGAAATAACAAGATAATTGATTAGATGGGATAACACATCTGCTAACTGGTTATCTTTCCCCTCTATATGTTCAAATTGGATAGAAAGGCCTACTCCTGTAATGAAATCAGTAAAGGCTAGCCATCTAACTCGCGATGGCTTGTTGTTGGTGGACTTCCCGAAGAAACTTATAATAGCTTGGCAATTTGTTCATATTACCAGACTGTCTTCATCAAGAAAATATATTTTTAAGGCTTCCAGGGATTTCATTACTGCATGTAGCTCAGCGTCGATGGAAGATTTTGGCGGGTTGAATTTGCCACTGGCATAGGCACACACCTTCTCAGTTGACTTTGGATCATACCTTTGCCTTTTCCATTTGCACACACCTCCCCACCCCTCCATACAACCATCGACTTCAAGAATCATGAAGCAGTCTTCAAGAGGAACTTCCAAGTCTGGCAGTTTCTGGATGAGGTTTTTGATTTGCCTAATTAAAACCCAATCTTGATTATTTATTCTTTTGTCACCATTGGGATTGGTTTTCACATATAAGGGGCTCAGAAGTTTTCCTAGATTAGGAAAATAACTTCGTGCATAATTTAGAAGCCCGAGCTAGGACCTCATCACTTTGGTATTCTTTAAATCTTTATCCTTGAAGTATGCAATTTTGGAAATGATGTGGGGTTGAAGCTTTATTTTATTATTCCCTAAAATAGCTCCCAAGAATTCAATCTCTGGTACCACTATCTTCATTTTGGTGGGGCTTAAGACTAACCCGTGTGTTTTGCAGATATTCAGCATTTGTCTGAGATGGGCGACATGTTCTTCTTCATTTTGAGAGAAAACCAATATATCATTGATATATACTGCTATAAAGTCTTTTGTACCTCTAAAGCAGTTATCCATTTTCCTCTGAAAGATTGCAGGGGCAATTTTTAACCCAATGGCATTACGAGCCATTAATATAGGTCGTCTGGGACCCAAAAGGTGGTCCATTCAACTGATTCTGGGTGCATAGCCACCTGGTGAAATCCGCTTTTAAGATCAAACTTCGAATATATTTTTCTTTTACTGACCTTTTTGAGGATGGTGTTGATCCCAGGGAGACTATACTGATATTTGTGGGTAATATCATTTAGGCATTTGTAATTGAATACCATTCTTTCTTTATCTTTTATCTCTTTCCAGTCTTAGGATCAATAGACGTCCCAGAGTTCACAATAATCGTCGTTGTGCGATGCCGACTTTTGCTTGGTCTGATAACGCCGAGCTTGAGTAATGTATTAACATGCCTTGTGAAAGCTTCTTTCTGAAAACACTAAGGTGCTTTAAGGGTCTGTCTTCTATGATAAAGTCCGGATTTTTTATATCCATATGACAAATGACTTGATTCTTAGCCCAGTGCTTCAAAGGATCTTCACCGATATACCCTTGATCTTGTAATTCTTTGAGGAGAATGCCAAACTGATCTTTGAACTTTTGTTGTGTTTGTCCTACAGAGTAATGTATCATTTCTCTTATTTGAATATACTCCTCCTCTTCCAAATCCATTTCTTCTATTGTTGCAGCTGCTACAGAGGGTAAAGTGTTAATTGTAGTAAGGTTCTTGTAGAAAGTGACTATATTACCCACAATGTGAAGTCCCCCGTGCATGGCTCTTATGAAATTACAGCCTATGATCATCTGTATATTGTCGCCAAGAGTCATCGTGAAACTATATGTATAGGGGGTTCTGAAAATATTTTCCCCAATATACATTTTTCCTTAGCATAACTTCAGATTAGCAGTCTGCTGAGAATTGATACCGCTAAAACTTACTACTAAAGTATTTCTTTCCAGAGCTTCTGCTGGAACTGATTTTTTATCTATGCAGTAAGTTGTTGCTCCGGTATCAAGAATTGGTTTGAGGGAGAACCTTGGGATTCCAGGAATTTTTATATCCACTATTAAAGTGTATAACATATTCTTGACTAGTCTCAGACCTTTTGCTTCTTCCTAGGTTGTTGTTTTATAGGTTTGCTCCTCTATTGGCATATTTGTTGCCTCATCAACTTCCTTTCCTTTGTCTAGCTACCGTAAGTCCTCGCCTAATTCTTTTTCCAGTAGTAACTCTTCATACTGGGACTTGTAATAGGCTACTTCCTTTTGTAGGCGATCTATTTCTCCTTCACACCACGAAATATAATACTGTTGCTCTTGAATCAATTTCTTTGGAAAAAATAGGGTTGGTGCAGAAGGGGCAATTGGAATTGGCTTGTTAAAATAATATGGCCTGCATAAATTGCACGCCATGATAAAACATCCTGGACAATGTATTCGTGCTCGCTGCATTGTCTCCCTTTTGCAGCAAGTGCACAAGGTTGGTTGTGGTGGGTGGATCTATTGGTTATGCTGCCAGTTATCAATGCAGTTTAATTGCTCCTCGGTGACTTTGACCCATGGTCGATAGCCTCCATCTATTTTTCCAAGCATAAAAATAGATACATTAGAAAGGCTGAGGGTTTGGATTGACCTGACGAGATCTTCATTATCATCTTCTCCTTCAGAAATACTAAAAATAGCATCACTTTAAGCTTCTCCTTCTTGTACTATTAGTATATCACAGTCATCAAGAAGGTCCAGTTGCTCAAAGATTGCCACCCTTTTTATGTTGCGTCGTTCATTTGGACATTCCCATGTAAAATGTCCTTCCTAGCTGCATAGATAACATTTGCACTTCTTATTGCAAATCAGATGTTTTCTCTTTTCAATATGAGCATGGGAGTTATGAGGTTTTCCTTTGAAGGTTTTGGAGTGCCTTTTACCATATTTCTTCTGACTCTGGCCTTTATAATAACCAGGAATTGGTATTTGATTACAGAAAGTTAAATTCTTCATAGCCTTTTTGAATGCTGCATCTTTGCATTCTTGCTCCAGAAATCTATATGCAAATAAGATCCTTAGCATTACTCGAAATGTTAACCTAGAGTATTTTCTCATCAAATGCCTTCTTTATGTTGGTGCCTATAAGATTCACATATCTCCACAATTATATGATATTGTCCACTTTGGATCCAAGTCCTCAAGGTTTTGTTTTTGGGGTTTACCCAAAAGGTCTCATACCAATGGAGATATCTTTTCATCTTATAAGCACATGATCTTTTCCATATCTTACCAATGTGGGACTTTGATTGTATTCCCAATACTCCAATAATCCCCCCTCAAACGAAGAACCACATTGACCCCCCCCCTCAAGTCTATCCGTCCTCGAAGGACATTCTCTGCTTGATGTCTGATCCTCAACCCACAAGGACTTCCTGCCAACTGTTTGGTCCTCTTGACCCAGCTAGACTTCCAGCCAGTTGTCCAGCCCTTCTGACCCAACTGGACTTCTTGCTAGTTGTTTGGTCCTTCCGACCCAACTGAACTTCCTGCCTGGTGTCTGGTTCTCTTGATCCAGACATTGGAGCTCAACTTCCTTCGTTCGAGGTTCATGGCTTGACATGGATGATGACTCTGATACCAATTATTAGTGCCTATAAGATTCACATATCTCTACAATGGTATGATATTGTCCACTTTGGATCCAAGCCCTCATGGTTTTCTTTTTGGGCTTTACTCAAAAGGTCTCATACCAATGGAGATATCTTTTCATCTTATAAGCACATGATCTTTTCCATGTCTTATCAATATGGGATTTTGATTGTATTCCCAATACTCCAACACTTTATTTTGTTCCCGAGGTCTCCAGGCATTTTGAACTATAACTTTTCAGATAACTCTAGTCCTGCAAATAATCTTCCGGTTTTGGCTGCCAGTCTCATGTAGTCGTTCATGTATTGGATGATATTCTTCACGTTATCACATGACAACTTTTCGAGGTCCCTGTATGCAGCATCTTGTATAATAGTGGATCCTTGGACTGGGTCTTCAGAAGAGAATACCCGCCTCATTTGGGAGAGTATATTTTGAGTTCCTATTCTACCTTCGCCTGTTCCAATTAGGACTTTATACTCCGTTGGGTAACTCATCCGCCATTGTATCCAGATAAATTTTTCAATTTCTTCTAGTAAATTTTCCATGTATTCGATCTTATCCCATGGATTTGTAAAACCCAAATTGGCTACATGGTTCTTTATAATTGATTCCCACCGAGAGAATGCATCATCAAAGAGTCCTAATTGCTCAGGAATTACAAACATCGCTCCTCCTTGCTACTGTGCTGAAGGTAAAGTCCACGGTAAAGTCCACATTTCATTATTAAATCCTCCCTTGAATCTAGTTCTTGGAGGAGGTTGTTCGAAAATTGGTTGTTGCTAGGATGACCCTATATGTTCTTGCTGGTGCATAGCCATGTGGTCCCATGGCAGTATCCGCTGGAGGTCTATATGGAGATATAATTGTACTAGAGGGGTAAATTTGTTGTTGCTCAGGCTCCTCAAGAAGTTGACGAATACTTGGATATTCCATGCCCACTGTCATAAATTGTTGAGAAGATTGTGGATACTCCATGCCTATTGCTATAAATTGTTGAGAAGATTGTTCACCTTCCGAGGCACAGGGATTAAGCCAAATATCATCATCAGGGTAGGAATCCCATATTGGTGAGGATGTATCAGGTTCAGGTAAGGAGAGGAATGTCATGTACTGGATGTAATCTAAAAATTCATGGTCGAACACCATGGGTTCCTCAAGGGGTTCTATGCACTGGAGTGCAGAGGCCCAATTTCCACCCGACGCTGGATCTGGTGCTCAAATCACACCACCATCATCAATTCTCACAACAATACAAGACTAAACTTGGGGTGTCAAAACAGATTATCAAAGAGCTCGAAGCAATTAATTGAAGCCTTACTTGATATAAGCTCTTAAAGATGATGGGGGCATTTAATCGCAATGAAGTACAACGACTAATAGAGCTCAGATAATGTGGATGAATACCTAAAACAACACCCAAAAATTGTCCAACATTTACTAAAAGAAGGCTAAAAAAGACTTCTTTAATTGATCTCCAACATGTATGGTTTAATAGATAGATCATTTTAAAATGTAAATATTAGATCAACCCATAAGCTTGCTGACACCTTCGAGTTCTAAATTAAAGCTCTACATGACTCCATGTTTTTGATCAATTAAATTTATCATCAAAGGTTGACCACTTGAATTTTTATAATCCCATTGTCCTAGCAATAACTACATTGTCAACCTGGATATGCTTGTGCTTTCAAAACCAGTTCATCACATAGCAAGAATAAATAGTAACAAGTGCATATTTATTATTTAACAGTATTATATATGAATAAATGCATGGTTATTGTTTAATAGTATTTTATATGAACTGGCAAATATACAGTTATTATTAACTAACAGTATTACAGTAAAATATACATCGAATGAAACTCAATAAATGAATAATATCATATCACATTCATTAAATATACAAGTCAATTGATTAGGTAAGTGCTGGTGGAGTAGACAAATATTAGGCCCGAGCAACGAGGAAGAGGTAGCTCATATATAAATATAATTTGATTATGATATATTTGATGATGAATATAAAAAAAATTATGTTTGATGACTTGGATCATGGTCTGAATCAGGAATTTACATTCACAAATAGAATATAATTTTGATGTTGAATGATTTTATAAGGATGCCACGACTGTAGAGTTAGACTTCGCTATTATACTGTGAGTATTTTTCGGATTTATCAATGATTATCGATAGAGTCTCGGTATTTTGACAGCGCTTTCGCAGCATTCGTGTTCTTCCTCTCAATCGACATACTACTCCGCAATTCCTTTTGATGCGACGAGGAAAATCTGTTCACTCCTTTTCAATGCAGTGAAGCACTGAGGGAGATCTCAGAGGGTTCTCACAGACCGCAATTAGTAGAGAATAAGAAAATGAAGTAGATGAAACGCAAAAACCGGTACTAGCAATCGAAACTCAGACACAAGATGTAACGTGGTTCGGAATGAGGATTCTTACTCCACGGAGGTGAGCTTTCTCACCGGGTGCAGCGCCTAAGCACTTTCACTATGAAGGTCCTCCCTTATGGAAAAGAAGTTTCTGGAGGTGGAGGAGAAAAACCTCTTACAGTAATATCACAAGACGAGAAAAAAATATAAGAGATGTAACAACAACAGATCTCTATCCTTCTTCTCCGGCGAGGTGGCTGTCGCTCTCCCTCTCCTCTTGCGTCTTCCTCTCTCTTGCTGGGTTGGAATGATTGCGGATCCCCTCTTCTCCTTTGCTTCCTCCCTTTTATCTTCCTTTTTTCCTCCATCGTGAAGTCGTGGGCTGTCTCCATCGTACACGTGGCCACCACCTCCACCTGGAGAATAATTCTGTTACAGATATGAGGAACGAAGGCTCCTTGGAATATTGTGTGGGGCCTCCTAAGCTGTTGTACAACGCCTCTTCTTCTACTTTTCGGGTAACTAGGTTAGACTGTCTCCCTCAACCATCCGCTTTAGGTGAAGCTAACTTAGACCTATGGCCCACGGGTGACCTAGCCTTAGGGCTCCTCATCAACCCGAACCAATTCCTCTTTTTCCCGTGCCAAACTTTCTTCGGATCGATCAGGTTGAGTCGACCCTTTATCCATCCCATCTTCTTCTGGAATTATCTAGCTGAACCAATTCCTGTTCCACCCTTAGTGAAGTGCCTTCCGTCTCTTCTTTGTCGTGCCAATTGCTTCTGCTAATTCTCCCGTGCCAATTGCTTCTGCTATTTGCGTCCGAACCATTCTTCCTTTTCTCCCTTCGCTGAGCCGAATATTTTAGCTCGGATCACGTGTCACATGCTAACCCTTCTATCTGGAGTATATAGAAAAGGTACCAGTAGTATCATTAGTCAACCCCAAAAAATAGTCAAGCGAAGTTATAAGCTTGACTTTCCAGATGTATATAAAGTTTCTGCCCTATTCTTTATTTCTTAACTTAAATTCACTCTTTCCCTTATAGCTCCCTTATGTATACTCGAGGCGGCCCGATGGGCCCATAGGCCCCGCTTCTCCTTCTCCTTTCGTGCAGTCGAATCGTCATGAAAAATCCTATATAAACCCCCGCCTTCTCCTTTTAGGTATCACTTAGTATGTTTAACAATCCTGTCTGTTCTACTTCTTCCGTGATTTTCACCGGCGCTGACCAAATTCTTCCTTTCCCACACGATTCTTCCTTAACCTCCGAGTAAGCGCTCTGCCTTGTTCACACCCATGGCTCCTAAGACCATCCCTTCACCCACCTGGTATGAACATACCATAACCCAGCTAGATTGCAACCATTATTTCTTTAATCTTAAGAACAAATACATAGGCTCTTCTATAAAATGTTGTTTCACTACTAAAATGCATCGGCCCCATAGTCCTCCTCCCGGTTCGATGTGCTTTTTCTCTGAATAGTTTCTTAATGGCCTATGTCTACCAGCGCCTTCCGGTTATCTAGATATTTTACATTTTTACAAACTTCCTTTAAACCAATTCACCCCCAATTCCTTTCGCATTTTGTCAGGAGCTTCTATAGTATTTCAACACCTAAACTTTCCCTTAACCCCTGAAATATTCCATTGCTTTTTCCAATTGAAATCTTCCAAGGCAGGTCTCTTCTATCTATCTAGCCGTTCAGACTGCCAATTCTTAGTGAACCTGCCTACTTCCCACAAGGGATGGGAAGAATTATACTTTTTTGTACAACTTCTAGAATCCCTACCTTATTCTGATACCTGGAAGGTAGACCTTCCCGAGTTGCCTCCCTTCCGAGAAATGAGGACCAAATGCCCCTTCCCGGAGGTTTATAGAGTATTAGGAGAGTTACATTACTGCTCGAACCACCTAATAGAAACTCCCCTTTTGAGCCACTTTAGATTGTCTCCTCTACCTTTGACAACTTCGGTTGCTGTAGGTAGGGTGATACTTACCCTGCAGTATGACTTCCTTTCTATATTATTCATCTTTCTCACCAGTACACTTTGCAGATAACCTAATGCAGAAGGCTTTGGTGGAAGGAGAGGCAATTGAGGCTGCCAAAAAGAAGAAAACCTCAACTAAAAGAGGTAAATCAGTAGCAGCTCCGTCATCCCCTCGGAAAAAATTGCGGCTCACTAAGAAAGGAGCCTCAAGTTCATCTGCTCTTCTCCCCTCGTCTTCCGACCAGCCAGGGTCTCAGTCCCTAACCATTTATGAGCCAAGAAGAAGAGGCAATACCTCATTTGTCCCTTCTCCATCTCCTCAAGGAGGGGACTCTCCCTCCCATTTTCTCCATTCCTCCCCATCTGCACAGAATTCACCCACACCTTCTCATACTGAATCTCCCCAAGCTCCTATCCCTTCCGTCGCAAGAGCTTCTCCTACCCCCCTTCGGTGTATCAGACCCCCACTTTCCTCTGAAGGGGAGGATCCTTCCCTTTCCGTTCCTCCGAGGGCCACATTGGGGTCCCTGCTGAAGATCCGACATCCCTCGGAGGTGAAATTTTTCAATCAGTCGAGCATACAAAGCCCCTGCGAACAAGTGGGCAAGCTGTTGGCGGAGGTATCTACTATTTCTTCCTTATCTCTAATATACGTCTCTATACATCGGCATATACTAATGTTGATTTCCTTCTTCCAGGCCTCATCCCAACACCCAACATGGTTGTCCAGCTGGCTCAGTTCCAATCCAGCGTGGAGACCCGCCACTTTGCCGCCATAGCGCAACAAAAAGAGCTCGTTCGGCAGTTAAGCAAGCAAGAGGCGAAGGAAGCGGACCTAAGGGGCCAGTGTGAAGATGCAATGATGCGACTGGCCCTGGTCCAAAGCGAGAAGGAGGAGATGCAGCGAAAAAATGAAGAACTTGAACAGCGCATCTTCTTACAATCCAGTGAACTGCAACAGGTAGACGTCCTGACCCGTGAACTGAAGGAATATAAAGGGTATCTTGGGGACGCCATGATCAAAGCTGCTGACTCCTCGACTACAATTCTACAGCTTCAGCAAGAACGCCACCAGCTTAAACTGGAGCGTCAAGCCTGGGAAGCTACCAAGAAATCCTGTATAGAGAAATGTCAGGAGCTTTCCTCCATGGTAGCGGCTCTTCCTCAAACCTTATCGCTGGTGGCTCGGCAACAGTCCACCCTTCACAAAGAGTACTTCGAAGCTCTTTCAACTCTAGGACAGCAAACTGTACAGGCAACTACCGAAAGAGATGCCTTGGCAACCAAATTGGCGAAAAGTCAAGCCCAGCTGGCCAAATGTCAAGACCAGCTAAAGGAGCAAGAAGCCGATCTTAAAGGACGCTTTGTCAAGAAGGGAGTAGATTTATTCATACTAGGTTTTGAGGGGTCCTCGGCTCAAAATGCCGAACAAGGATACCTGCCTCCCGGCACGGACACTAGCTATTTGAATCCTGTGGATGCGCTAGCTAAGTGTCCTCCCGAACCCTTTGAGCTGTAATTTCCACTATTCTCTTCTTTAGTAATTTTGTCGATAGCTTCTCTCTTGCTTCTGAATAATAAATTTGTCCATATATTTAGTTGTCATCGTCTTGTTATGCTCCTTGATGGGTCGGGAATTCTGAACCAATTTTAAACTGCTCTCTTTTTATACTATTATCTCTTTTCCCGTGTCGTATTGCGCAATCACCTAGTTGGTTCGGGAACGTACTTGGAAGGTCTTGAATGACATTATTCATATCCGATCCAATTTTGGTTCGGGGATTTGCTTGAAGGGTCTTGCATAATATTATTCATATCCGTCCCGATTTTGGTTCAGGCAACACTTTAAATGACTTTTGCCTGTTGATCTTCCCTATCCCTCTTACTGCTTCGGAAACGATATCAGTCTCTTCATCTTCTTCCCCTTCCCCAGAACTTCTGTCGTCGCTTTCCTTCTATTATAAATCATCGCTCTCTATGTCTTCGTCCTTCTATCTCACTATCATGGCTTCAGCGGGGCACCCTATCGAAATTTCTTTAGAATCAGAATCTTTTGAACTACAAGACTGGGTTTCTGAAGACCTGGAAGATCAGATACCCGCTCAACCGCCACTTCAGCCTTCCGCCCCCTTCCTTTTCCGCCTCCCATTCCATCTCCAACCCCTTCTACAGGGAGATCCTTTCGTGCACCCTTCCCCTCATTCCGCAATAGGGTGTGGAATCCTCCCTTCACATGGGAGTATACAGTGGGAGACCCCCGTGTTGCTGCCGAACTTCCCCCACTTCCACCAGCGCTGGCTTTCATCCCAGTCCCCTCGGCGAGAGCTCATCCTCCTCCTTTTGATAAAGGTCCATCGGCCATTACTCCATCTCAAGGCGAGCGCTTCAAGGTCATCTTGGCGCCTTCTCCCCCAAAGAGACCTCTCCCGCTTCGTCTGTTAGGAGTAATCAGAGAAGATCTTCATAGATTAAGTTAATGTAATCATTTCAAATAGGTTAATAAAAATGAGGGAGGGAACTGATATTTGCTTTTGTCTTTTTCTTGTAGAAGTAAGGTTTTTGTCTTCAGAAGGACTGTAATCTGGTCCGAACATACCTTCTTCTATCATCGCCCGGGGATTCGGACCCTCTTAATTACAGTTATAGTTCCGTCGACCGTCCACCTACTGCCTCTACGCTTCCTCTTTTTTACTGGCATTTATTATCTCTATTTCTTCTGCAAATAAATGCGCTCTTCTCCTTCCTCGTTATAAAGACTTCCGCCCCTTATCAAATAGCTTCCACCTTTTCCCTTTCGTTTCATTTGCCATGAGACGAATATGAGCAGGCGTGATTCCTCTCGAAGAGATAAACGATCACCGCTACATAGCCAGCCTGGAGGAGCAAGTGAAGTATTTACAACAACGGCTGAAGGAAGCTTCCGCCAGTAATCGCTCTCTGCGTCAACAACTGGTCGGGTCCCAAAAGGAGCTAGCCAAGCAAATCTTCCTGCAGCAGTCTTACCGTCGGCAATTACTGTGCCAACCTCGACCGCACAAAGGAGCTCCATCCGTTCCTCCCAACAAAGAACTGTAATACCCTAGATGTATAAGGGTTTCTTTTGTTATCTCCCTCTTGTAAATGACTCAGAATATGTAATTTTCCCGCATCAGTGAACTTTCCCTATTTATCTTCTTCTTCCAGTATCTTTTGAGTTGTGCCACGCTTTACTTTTTTCGTATTCACATAGACTGACATATAGTTGAGGCATATTTCAGCTCTTCTGCCTTTTTACCCTACCGGGAATATAGAACCACTAAATGAGCCAACTCTGCTACTCTATGGGAATAAAGCAATATAAAGTTAAATAAGGACTTCAACTTCTCCCGCTTTACGGGGACAAAAATGATATATAACTGAGGAGACCTCAGTTCTTCCGTTCCGCCACCACACAGGGATTTCTTCCGCTTCGCGGGGATAAAAATTAAGTATAACCGAATGAATTTCGGTTCTTCTGTTCCACCACCACACGGGGATTTCTTCCGCTCTGCGGAGATAAAAATTTAAGTATAATCGAATAAATTTCGGTTCTTCCGTTCTGCTACCACACGGGGATTTCTTCCGCTCTACGGGGATAAAAATTTAAGTATAACCGAATAAATTTCGGTTCTTCCATTCCACCACCACACGGGGATATCTTCCGCTTCGCGGGGATAAAAATTTATATATAATATATAACCGAGGAATCTCGATTCTTCCATTCCGCCACCACACGGGGATTTCTTCCGCTCTGCGGAGATAAAAATTGAGTATAACCGAATAAATTTCGGTTCTTCCATTCCACCACCACACGGGGATATCTTCCGCTTCGCGGGGATAAAAATTTATATATAATATATAACCGAGGAATCTCGGTTCTTCCGTTCCACCACCACACGGGGATTTCTTCCGCTCTGCGGGGATAAAAATTGAGTATAACCGAATAAATTTCGGTTCTTCCGTTCCACCACCACATGGGGATATCTTCCACTTCGCGGGGATAAAAATTTATATATAATATATAACCGAGGAATCTCGGTTCTTCCGTTCCGCCACCACACAGGGATTTCTTCCGCTCTGCGGGGATAAAAATTGAGTATAACCGAATAAATATCGATTCTTCCATTCCACCACCACACGGGGATATCTTCCGCTTCGCGGGGATAAAAATTTATATATAATATATAATCGAGGAATCTCGGTTCTTCCGTTCCCCACCACACGGGGATTTCTTCCGCTCTGCGGGAATAAAAATTGAGTATAACCGAATAAATTTCGGTTCTTCCATTCCACCACCACACGGGGATATCTTCCGCTTCGCGGGGATAAATATGAAGTATATATTGCTCAAAGGCCATTAGCATAAAGGAGGTGATGCCTTCATATCATCCCTCTTTTGGCTTTCCTCCTGAAGGGGAACGCCTATATCCGCCCCTTCCCATGCAAATGAGGGCTTTAGTACATAATGGGTCATTTAGAAAAATAAACCCTTCTTTCCCTTTCACTTAGGGCCTCCTTCACCACAGACGAGGAGCCCAATAATGGTTATAAGCCCATTCTTCCCTCCTTTTATAGGGGATCCTTTGTCTTCGTCTCTTTTGCTATCTTCATCCTTTCACCTTTTCGTCTCCTTCTTCTTTGCCTGTTCGTTCCTCCGCCGCCACACTCCGTTGCCTCAATCCCTTTTTTCAACTCTTTTTTCTTATTCTCAGACCCTCAAAATGCATTCTACCTTCTTCCAGTCGATAGCGGGCCGTTATCCTCACCGCAAGAGGGGTGTCGATCACCCGTCAGCTCCGTCTTCCTCTTCACCTTCCCCGATCACCACCACACCTGCTTCATCTCGTCTTTCTTCCTCTCCTCCTCCTGCAACCCTTGTTATCTCCGCCCCGGAGGAAACCGGGGTAATTAGTCCTTCCTCACTTCCTCCGGCATTTACAAACCCTAGCTCTCCTACTTTTTCTCCTTCTGCCACCAATGTTCGAAAGTCGCCTTCTCCTTCCCTGCAACCTGAGGATGAACCTGGGGAGGATGTACTTCCATGTCACGATAGCAGAGGTGGCTCACCCTGCCTTCTCTTTCCCCTGAATACTATTCCTCCTCCGAACCCATGGCAGTTGATATCCCCTCACTGCCAACTTCCCCCTTCCCTCATTGCCTGAAGAGCCCTTCTCCCCCCATAGATATCACCCCCACTCCCCCCATTATAAGCGAACTTCCCACCCCAGTATCATCCGTCCCATCTTCTTCCCTTTCTCCCAGGAGTCTTCGGATCCTGAACTTAGAGTAAGTGGTTCCTCGCATAGAAGGCCTACACCATGCTCTGGATTTGGTATGTTTTCTCAATTAGCTTCCTTAGCTTTATCTTACTAACCAATTTCTTTTCTACGACCGACATGCATGCCCTGACCAACCATCAAGAGTTGGATCGCTCCCTTCATCAATATCGAGCTCAAGCTCTGAAATGGGAGCGGCAACAACGGGAAGATTTGGCGAATACTCAGAATCAAGAACGGCTCCTGTTGCAACAAGCGCACTGTGCGAGAGCAATTAGGGCTTCGCCAACAAATTCGAAAGGATGCTGATACCATTGCAGCATTACGGGAACACCAGCGAGCGGGTGTGGAGCCACCCGTTCCCCAGCGGGAAGTCCAACCGGCTCCTCTTGATGAGGGGTCTTCCTTTGCTCGAGAGTTAATACGTCTTCAAGGGCAGGTAGCAGAGCTCCTCGAGGGGAAGCAACAGGACTCTGACACCATCGCTCGTCTTCAAGTTCAACACTGGCAAGCACAGGATAAAATAGGAGACATCCGCACCCGCTTATGCAAGGAGGTACAAGAAAACTCATCCCTCATAAATTCTAGGGCACATGCTCATGCCCGTCTACGCAGGCAAGAGACTTCCCTCCAGAGGCTGAACACTGAACTCGCCCGAACCAGATCTTATTCTGAAGCAGTGGAGGGAATTTCAGCTTCAATGCGTCAAAATATGATGGAGATGACGCACCTTGTACAGCAGGACCAAAATTCCTGAGCCGACGATGTTTCCATCCTAGCCGATGCTATTATGGAGGTGTCACGACGCTATGTTGACGTACGCCGAAAGCTTCAAGAACAACAAGAAAAATGCCATAGGCTTCATCGGGATCGGAGCCCTGACCGCCCGAACCGCCAGGAGCGACTCATCATTTTGCTACGCGCCACTTATCAGGACGGATTTAATGAAGCAGTTCGGCAATATGCTGATCAAGGATTACCTCCTCCAACTTATCCTTCATTCTCTTTAAATTGGGAGGCTGGCTTTCGACGTTATCCTCCCGACCGATTTAAGCTGTAATTCGATATATTGCTTCAAAACAGGAACTTCCTCTCCATCTTCTTTCTCTTTTTCAAGATTTATTAACAGTACCATATTGCACTTGTAAATGACTCATTACTGAAATTTGGGGGGTACTTTGCGTCTAATTAATGCAATCAAGTTAGGAAGTACACCCCTTCGGAGTCTCATAATTCTTCTTCTTCTATTCCCCACTTCTCATACAGTGTGAAAAAGTTTTAAATGAATGGCATTCCAAGGTCGTGGAAGTTCTTTGCCCTGGTCATCTTTCAGATAATATGCTAACCCTGCTACGCGACGCGTTACTTCATAGGGTCCTTCCCAGTTCGGAGTTAGCTTTCTAGGGTCTCCAGTGGGATTAACTTTACGCAAAACCCAATCCCCCTCTTGAAATCTTCGAGGCATCACTTTCTTATTAAAGGCTCGCTGCACTCTTTGCTTGTAAAATTCCGCTCGCCTCCGTGCCATCTCCCGCTTTTCCTCCACCAAGTCCAATTCAGTGCTTCGGGTAAGTTGGTTCTGATTTGGTTCGTACGCCTTTATCCGGGCGCTACTTAAGAGAACTTCGACCGGAATAACAGCTTCCGTCCCGTACACTAAACTGAAGGGAGTTTCCCCTGTTGCAGTCTTTGGTGTAGTTCGGTAGGCCCACAGGACTCCTGGTAATTCTTCTACCCAGTTTCCCCTCTGAGCCCCCAATTTGGTCTTTAATCCTTGAATGAGAATTCTGTTAGTCACTTCCACTTGCCCGTTAGCTTGAGGGTGAGCTACTGAAGTGAAAGTCTGCTGAATGTTGAGACTTTGGCACCACTCTTTGATCTTTTTCCCTTGGAACTGTCGTCTATTGTCACTGACTATTTTCCGAGGAATACCATATCGACAAACAATATTCCTCCATAAGAACTGTATCACAACATTCTCAGTAATTTTGTCTAGGGGCTCTGCCTCCATCCATTTGGAGAAATAATCTACGGCCACTAACAAAAACTTCTTCTGTAAAGGTGCCACTGGCATCGGACCCACTATATCCATTCCCCATTGATCGAAAGGACATGAAGAGACCACGACTTTCATTAACTCAGTCGGCCGTTCGGAACGGTTGCTATGCTTCTGACAAGCGGGGCAAGCTTGCACTATACGAGCAGCATCTTGCTGGAGAGTAGGCCAAAAATATCCTGCTAATAGGGCCTTCCTTGCTAAAGCTCTCCCCCCTAAATGATTGCTGCAGCAACCTTCATTAATCTCCCAGAGTACCCATTCCGCATCCTCACTTCCCAAGCATTTCAATAAGGGTCGTCCGAAAGAAATCTTGTATAAGTCTCCATTTAAGAGGGTAAATTGTTTGGCTCGGCTTATTAAGCGGATGCAGCTTTTTTCTTGAGGACCTTTCCGTGCCGTAAATAAGCTATGATATCAGTCCTCCAATCAAGAATTAGGCTTGATTCGGGTGCGTCTTCCTCCACGTTGCATATTGCTAAGGAAGTATGGATTTCCGCATGGACCATTTCCAAGGACCTCACTCCTTCCATAGCACTAGCCATCCGAGCCAATTCATCTGCCTTCCCGTTATTCTCCCGCGGGATTTGCTTTAAGAGGACTTGACGGAATTGAGCTTTTTCTTTCTCAACAGCCTTCAAGTACTTATACAGTCTTTCCTCCTGAACCGCGAAAGAACCTTGAAGTTGGGATATTACCAACTGGGAATCCGAATGGATTACAATTGAATAAGCCTCTACCGCTTTAGCAGCCTGAAATCCCGCTAGAATGGCTTCATATTCTGCCTCATTATTAGATGCCCGATATTCCAGGCGAACGCCTATGCGAGTTTCTTCCATATTAGGGGAAATTAATAGAACACCGACACCGCTGCCCGTAGATCCTGAAGAACCATCTACGAATATATTCCATGCATCTGATCCCTCCTCTTTTGCTGACGAACCATCTTCCGAGCCGCAAGGTACCTCTGCTAGAAAATCAGCGAGCGTTTTGGCCTTGATAACCGTTCGGGGTTGGTAGTGAATATCATACTCGCTTAGTTCTACCACCCATTTGGTCAATCTTCCGGAGAAATTGGGCTTAGTGACGACCTTGCCCAATTCGCTGTGAGTTAGAACGGTGATGGGATGAGCCAAAAAGTACGGCCTCAATTTGCAGGCGGTTAACACTAGGATATATGCCAGTTTCTCTAGCTCTGTATAACGAAATTCAGCCCCCTTCAGGATATGGCTGGTATAATAAATAGGTTGCTGGTGAGAGTCTTCTTGTTTCAATAAAACCGAACTAATAGCTCCTTCCGAGACGGCCAGATACATCCATAATGGTTCTCTGGCTATTGGTTTGGCTAGCAGTGGGAGTCCAGCCAAATATGTCTTAAACTTCTGGAAAGCCTGTTCACATTGATCGTCCCACTGAAATTTAGTAGCCTTGCGCAGGATCTTGAAGAAAGACAGTCCTTTGTCCGCCGATCTAGCTATGAATCGGGATAAAGAAACAATCCTGCCCACCAACTTCTGGGTTTCTCGCAGATTAGTGGGTGATTTCATGTTGCATAGTGCCTGCACCTTCTCAGGGTTGGCTTGCAACCCCTTCTCAGTCACTATGTACCCCAAGAACTTGCCGCTTTTTACCCTGAACAGGCATTTGTTAGGGTTTAGCTTCATATTAAACCGTCTCAATATAGCGAAGGTTTCATTTAAGTCCTTGATTAAATCCCGAGTGGTCTTCGATTTGACTAATATGTCATCCACGTAGACTTCCACATTTTTCCCTTTCTGTTCTGCAAAGATCTTGTCCATAAGGCGCTGATAGGTGGCCCCTGCGTTCTTTAATCCGAACGGCATTACCACAAAAGTGTATAACCCTCCTGCAGTCACAAAGCTAACCCTCTTTTGATCTTCTTTGGCCAAAGGTATTTGGTGATATCCTTGATATGCATCCATTAGGGACACCACTTCATATCCCATAGTAGAATCTACCAATTGATCAATACGAGGCAAGGGGTAGCAGTCTTTAGGGTACACTTTATTCAAATCACGAAAATTGATACACATCCTCCACTACCCCGAGGGCTTGGGGACCAAGACTACATTGGAAACCCACTCGGGAAACTGGATTTCCTTTACATGACCCGCTTTTAGCAGTTTTTCCACCTCTTCGGCTATGACCTTGTCCTTTTCCGGTCCAAAATGTGGCCTCTTCTGTTGGACGGGTCGGGCTCCTCTAGTGATATTGAGATGGTGTTCAGCCACTTGAGGGTTGATCCCAGTAAGATCATGCACATCTCTCGCAAAGATGTCTTCATTCTCCTTCAAGCAAGCCACCAGCTCTTCCTTGGTTTCCAGCTGTTGTGCTATCCGTGTAGCCTTTCCCGGAGCGATTTCCACCAGCTCTCCTTCCTCTATTTTGCGGCCTTGAGGATTCTTCGGAGGCCTTGACGTCAGAAATGATGATAGCTTGCCTTTGAGGTCATCGGTTCGGGCTTTCTTTTGATCATCCCGAACCATTTGTATGCGTAGCGGCTCGAGGCCTTACATTCTCCACGAACTTCTCCCACCAATTGTCCCACTTTGGAAATTTGACACGGTGATGCGGAAAGCTACCTTTGAAAAGGGTAAGGAAAGGATGCCCAAGAATAGCAATATAAGTGGACGGAGCGTCCATGATAAGGAAAGGGATTATACTATTTTTTTGGCTGGGCTTTACACCCAGAGTCAGAGGCAATGAAATCTACCCTATAGGGTGGACCACATGCCCCGCGAATCCAAAGAGGGGGGGGGGTGGCCACATCTTCTAGCTGGGCATTTCCCAACTGCATCTGTCCGAAAGCTTCCTGGAAAAGGATATTGACTGAGCTTCCTGAATCGACCAACACCCTGGCCACTTCATAATTGGTCAAGGATATACGAATAACCAAAGCATCCGTGTGGGGCAGCAGGACACCTTGTAGATCCTCCGGCCCAAACGAAACGGGCGGTGTAATTTGAATAGTTTGGTCGGTGACAATGGCCAAACTCTCCATGAGACGGGCGTATGACTTCCGCGCCCGGTTAGAGTCCCCGTAAGTACATCCTCCAGCTATAACATGAATAACTCCCCGTGTGGGAGCATTATCTAGATTGGATGAGGGGCCCTCACCCGATGGGCCCTCTTGAGAGACAACCTCTTGGGACGGCGTTTGGGGGAAAGTGACTTGAGGTTGTTGATTATACGGCCCTGGACGGGCTATATTGGGTTGGGGGCCTCGCCGTGCCGGTCCTCCCGCCTGAAACCGCACTTGTGGATATACGGTGTGGAGGCGATCCAATTACTCCTGTAACTTGAAACATCGGCCACTAATGTGGCCATATTCCGTATGATATTAGCAGAAGAATGGGGGGGGTTACGTGGGATCCCCCTGTATCCTAAGGGTCGTTGTAGCAAACCCTGTTGGTCATAAAATTCCATCTCCCGTTCCTTCCAAGTTCTCGTAGGAGGAAGTGCTTCAGCGTTCATGATTTGTAACGGCGGTACGGGGTGAACACCCTGCAGCATTGGACGAGGCCTCGGAGCCTCCTGTCGAAAAGGTCGCACATATTCCCGCCGAGGGCGCAGGAGTGGCGGGGCCGAGCTCTTTCGATTGGGGCTAACTGCGGCGTCGTTCAGCTCTCCGCACCTTTAATCCTTCCTCTTCGCGAATAAATTGCTCCGCACGGCTTAGTAGCTCCTCATAACTGTCTGCAGGTTGTCTTAACAAAGAACTGAGGAAGGGGCCCTCCTTCAGCCCGTGCTGAATAGCGCCTTTGAAAGCTTTTAATCTGACAGAGGGGATTCCCCTAGCTGCAGAAGTGAATCGATGGAGATACCCTCTAAGGGATTCTGAGGGTCCCTGGGTGATATGCATTAATATGGAAGCATCATGTTTATATGCCTTGCAGTTGGCAAACTCCTGACTAAACATTCCCCGAAAATCAGCGAAACAAGTGATGGATCCTGGGGGCAGAGTATTAAACCACTTTTGTGCTGAGCCGGTTAAGGTGGTCCGGAAAACTCGGCATTTGAGAGCATCAGTATAATAGTGGAGCGAGGCCGCTCCGTCAAATTGAGATATGTGCTCTTCGGGATCCGTCGAACCATCATACTTATCGATCTGAGGATTCTGGAAGTAGGACGGAGGGACTTCAAAGAGAATGTCCATTGTAAAGGGACTGGGCTCATATACTTCCGGAGGTCTGGTTGATTGACTTTCGCCCTGTTCTTCCCTGCGCGTTTGGGTGAATGACATAGTGTTATGAGGTGTTCTTCCCCCAAGTCCCCCTTCAGGCAATATTTCCACATTAACGGCTGTACGAGATGGGGGAGGCATTTCTGGGGGTGGGCCTCGGGAAGAAGGTTCGCCGGAATGCGGATGCAGATATCCGGTCCTTCTCCTTTCCCTAGCAAGGGCCTCTGTAATAGCGTCATCCATCAGGGCCTTCAGCTGTGATGGTAGAAGGGTGATGGGCCGCTCCTCCGCTGCAGAAGTAGCGGGTTGTTGTACCTCTTCAGGTTGCATCTCGACGTCCAGCTCAATGTTCCCAAAGATGGCGCCAACTGATGCGACGAGGAAAATCTGTTCACTCCTTTTCAATGCAGTGAAGCACTGAGGGAGATCTCAGAGGGTTCTCACAGGCTGCAATCAGTAGAGAATAAGAAGATGAAGTAGATGAAACGCAAAAACCGGTACCAACAATCGAAACTCAGACACAAGATGTAACGTGGTTCGGAATGAGGATTCCTACTCTACGGAGGTGAGCTTTCTCACCGGATGCAGCGCCTAAGCACTTTCACTATGAAGGTCCTCCCTTACGGAAAATAAGTTTCCGGAGGTGGAAGAGAAAAACCTCTTACAGTGATATCACAAGACGAGAAAAAAATACAAGAGATGTAACAACAACAGATCTCTATCCTTCTTCTCCGGCGAGGTGGCTGTCGCTCTCCCTCTCCTCTTGCGTCTTCCTCTCTCTTGCTGGGTTGGAATGATTGCGGATCCCCTCTTCTCCTTTGCTTCTTCCCTTTTATCTTCCTTTTTTCCTCCATCGTGAAGTCGTGGGCTGTCTCCATCGTACACGTGGCCACCACCTCTACCTGGAGAATAATTCTGTTACAGATATGAGGAACGAAGGCTCCTTGGAATATTGTGTGGGGCCTCCTAAGCTGTTGTACAACGTCTCTTCTTCTACTTTTCGAGTAACTATGTTAGACTGTCTCCCTCAACCATCCGCTTTAGGTGAAGCTAACTTAGGCCTATGGCCCACGGGTGACCTAGCCTTAGGGCTCCTCATTAACCCGAACCAATTCCTCTTTTTCCCGTGCCAAACTTTCTTCGGATCGATCAGGTTGAGTCGACCCTTTATCCATCCCATCTGCTTCTGGAATTATCTAGCTGAACCAATTCCTGTTCCGCCCTTAGTGAAGTGTCTTTCGTCTCTTCTTTGCCGTGCCAATTGCTTCTGCTAATTCTCCCGTGCCAATTGCTTCTGCTATTTGCGCCCGAACCATTCTTCCTTTTCTCCCTTCGCTGAGCCGAATATTTTGGCTCGGATCACGTGTCACATGCTAACCCTTCTATCTGGAGTATATAGAAAAGGTACCAATAGTATCACCTTTTATCTTGAATGCATCTATAATTATGTAAAATGTACACCACCCAAAAAGTTGGGAATCTGCCCAACTAGTAGCCCCCTGCCACCCGTCCCAGGGCTGCGGCGAGAGGAAGGTAAATCGCGGGGGGACTATGTCCCTTGACACGGTGGCAAGGCAGTGGGGGGGTCATCTGAGCCCAGGGGGGATTTTAGACCCCCTTCGGAATCGACCCCACTCCGTATCCAAAGCAACCATACTACCTTACCACCGTGCCATCCCCGTGGGGACCGTAAAATGTACACCACGAATGCACAATATGTGGACAATTACCGTCCATGTAGTAGTAATTATAGATACAAATGTCAATAATATAAAATTTCTATTGAATTAGATTGATCATCTTTGACCGGTCAAAAATTTAAAATTTAGTGCTCATACGAAAAATAGAAAAAAGACATCAATCAGACTCCATTTGAATTGATCAGTCATTTGGACCCGATGGTGGGAAAGTAGACAAAGGTTGGTTGAGGCGGGTTATGTGATGTTAAATGTTGTTGATGTTTCAGACTGTTACCTTAAATAATCAAAATAATTTTTTAAATATTCTTAATAATAATTTAATCAGAAATTATTTATTTTAAAACTTTCAATCTTGTAAAATATTTATAAACCTTACAAAATAATTTGATATCATAATTAATTTGCATAATCAATTAATGTGTAATTAAATATTTTATTTAGTTGGACAAATACTGTAGAAATATTTTTAATATATTATATTTTTAAAAAGTGTAGAAAAATATAATAGTTCAGAGTGTTTATTAATTTTTGAAAAAGTCACTTTAAATTTTAGATAAAGCTATTTAATTTTGTTAGAAAATCTATTAGAAGGAATAAGTTTTTTTTTATAATTCAAATATCTAGATTTTCGATCCGACTAAATCTAGGAGGTGAACGATCTGATCCCACATAAGCTCTCATCGACTACTAAAATAAATCAAGAAGCACACGGAATAAGAAATTTAAAATTCTAAGATTTATCACTCTACTATAGAAAAATGTTTACATTGCATTACAGTTGGAGATCGAATCCTAGATGTCCAGTGACTGCAAAATCTTTTTATCACTGCACCTCAATATATATATTCATTGTCTCTTCAATTTGAGAGTTAAATTTTTTAATTTATAACATGATATTAGAGTCAACTTCATTTTTGTTTCTAAACCCTATAATCATTCTTTGCCGTAAACCTAAATTCAATTTTTTTTTCCCACCTTCGGCTATCATATCTCATATCAAACCCCTAACCTAAACGTACTAGCCTCAAAGTTGCTTGTTCGTCTCATAAACTAGCTTCCCCCGCAGTCGTCTCATCTCCCTTAATGCCACCATTATAAAAGACTAGATAATTCTCCCATAAAATATTTGCTATTATTTTGTTAGCAATCACAAAATTAAGGAAAGTCACGAGAGCTCGTTTGGTTTACTTCTCTTTTTTATTTCTACCATGTTTTTCCCTTTTTTTTTAGAAAAGGCTTTTAAACATTTTTTATTTTCCAACCAAATTATATCTCTTTTTTAAAAAACAAATGTAGAAATTGTCAACCAATGTTTTCTTAATTTTCTCAAAAAATAAAAATAAACAAACTACAAATCAGTCTAAATTTCTCTGCCACCTCCATGTGAAATATAGAGGTATATGATTTCTCAAAGATTCATCGCAAAAACAAACGTAGAGGAAAAAAAAAGAGAAATAATATTTATTAATTTAAAAATTTGCTCTCGTTAATATACCTAGAATTACTAAAATGCTGCAAATACAAGTTTAACAAAATTTGATATACTTCATTATAATTGTAAGACATGAAGCAGTTACTATGCAGTGCACAGTAACCACGCACTCGTAGGTGCACGCACTCAAAGGAGTGTGTGCATGCTGCGTCGCTGCAGCATTGATATCCTCTTTATAAGGGGGTGTGCGTCCAAAGCTTTAGGGTTGGCTGGAGAGAGGAATTTATGAGCGGAGTTTGAGTGTGAAAGTTGTCGGAGAGAAATTCAGAGATCAAAGAACACCAGGGCACTGTTGGATCTTGCCTCGTGGAGGAGGAGGTTCTTTCCCTTGTGATCGACCCTCAGACGGCAAGCAATTTCATCATTCCTTCATCCCTACAGCGCCTTCATCCCTACAGCACCAATGCTTACAATCTCTGTAAGTTCATATTTTTCTCTTCTGCATTATTTTATTTCTTCTGTTCTTTCCATTTAAATTAGTTTGAAAAGATGCTTTAACCATCAACAATGGTATCAGAGCAGAGTTGGTGAAGCATCTGTTTTAATTTTTTGTACAAAATCACTGTTCATCGCGAAAGAAAGTCGCAGAACAAAGAACAGTGATTTTCCCTAGCAATTTCCGAAAATAGCCCTGGCGAAACTGCTCTGCTTCGAGCGGTTTCAGACCGATCTGAGAATTAGACTGGTTGCGAGTGGGAACTATTACTTGGAGGGAACATTTCCCTGGGAAACTGCTCTACTTGCCGAGTAGTTTCAGACCGGTCTCGAAGGGGAACAGTTCCTTGGGGAACTGCTCTTTTTCCCGAGTAGTTTTTTTTTTCAGACCGGTCTTGTTATCAAACCGGTTCCGATGGGAACAATTTCCTGGCGGGAACAGTTCCCTAGGAAAACTGCTCGGGAGAGCAGTCCCCTGATGGGAACAGTTCCTTGGCGGAACAGTTCCCTGGGGACAACTGCTTCCTGAGTAGTTCCACAGTGGGAACAATTCTCTGGATTGAAAACTGCCCGGGAAAGCAGTCCCCTGATAGGAACATTTCTCTGGTGGGAGTAGTTCCCTGGAGACAGTTATGGGAACTATTCCCGAGAAGTACTTGGGATTTCAAACCGGTCTGGAGGACAGACCGGTCCGGATTGAAAATTTCCCAGGATATAAGACTGGTCTGCAGTATAGACCGGGTGAAATTTCAGACCAGTCTGCATGGGGATTAGACCGGTCTGGTTTCGTAAAACCAGTATGGATATTATCAAATCGGTCGGGAATTTCCAAAACCGATGCGGAAATTGACGGATCAGCGTATTTTGAGAACCGATCGGAAATTCAAGACCCGATGGATTTCGAACCGATGCGAAATTCGATGACGATCTGGATTTCCCGAACTAGTATGGAAATTCGATAGACCGATCTGGATTTCCAGAACCAGTCTGGAAATTCGACAGACCAGTCTGGATTTACAAAACTAGTATGGAAATTTATAAAATCGGTTTGGAATTTTAGAAACTAGTCTGAAATTCGTCAAACCGTTCTGAAATTTCAGAAACCATCCTGAAATTTGTCTAACCGGTCTGATTTGATGACAAACTGGTCTGGCCAGAGGGCTAAGTGTACTGTTGGTTAATGTCAGTTGACTAAGTTGACTTTGGTCAACTTAACTCATAACTTGGTCATTGAGTATTTGTTTGGAACAAATAGAACTCAACTAAAACAACTTATAGATAGGTTAATAAGAACTAGAGTTGATGGCTAGGGACGATGTGAAAATAAACTATCTTTCATGTTACTCGAGTGCCTGGGGTACTCGGAGAAAAATGGACGGTGTTCAAGTTTTCATATATTAATGGTAATGTCAAGTCAAAACAGTTTAAAACGATTGGACTTAGATGATAGTTGATTGGTAAAAGTATCAGTCGACTGGTCTAAGTGTTTCAATCGACTATTCTTCAGATAATCAAGGAAATTTATCCTTGATTAAATGTGTTCGTTCTATGCCAATAAATAAATTGAATTAAGCCAGTAGAAGTACTGATTTGTCGGTTTTGTACTGACTTAATTAATTTCAATTTTTTTAGATGGCACGGATGATTACCACGATGACTAGATGCGATGTGTTGCGTAACCAGCTGAGGGAGGCTATCCAGGGGATAGAGTATGACTCAACACATGGAGTCAGGTTGCACATAGGGAGACTGGACAGACTGTTTTGGAGACTCGAGCTGCAGGAGTTTCCAATTTTGGATAACTATAGGATCTGGGTTCTGGTCCGTTAGCTGCCTCAGTACCTTAGTAACGTAGCACATCAGATCTGGGGATGTTATGAGGGGCGCGTTACCTATACCCAATTGTGCGCCGAGTTACTTCAGTACGAGGATTGCGAAGTGCATTGTGAAGATCCAGAGGAAGACCCTGATGAGATTTTTCCTATGAGATCTCTTCAAAGATGTCCTTCAAAGGATTCTATATCCTGACATCATCTTGAGAGCATCTCAGCTGAAGGTGTTCGAGTTCAACCCAAGAAAAGAGGGCATGTTTAGATTATTACTACGCTAGTGTTTGTACTAGTGGGAGTAATAATCACCTATCTAGCTTGTTAGAGTTGTTTTTCTTTTTATTAGTTATGAGTCAGAAGAATATTATGTGTAACATTCTTAGTAGAGTCTTCTTTGTTATATGTTAACAATGTACAACATGTTTAGATTAAATGAAATGTTTTATTTTAATGTTGTTTACTCTACATGATGCATGATATTTCATTACTCTTTGATTTGTTCATAATGAGTATAATTTTAAATGATATGTTCATTTAATGTGTAATATCATGTTTGAATAATGATTAAGTTCATTAGATGGGATGTATGTAATATAATTGATCAAAGTCGATTAGATTGGAACATATAAATGATGAGTGAGAATTTGATTGTCACTTGATTTTGTAAACCAAATCAAATTTATGTTGAGTCAATTTAGAGATTACATACATAAACGCATACACTGAATAACTAAATAATATGTTTATTTATGTTAGATTATGACAATCAAAAACATCATAGCTGAACATAATAAGGGGTGAGAAACTGAATGGGAATAACTACAAAATATGGTACCTCAGGATACAGTATGTCCTAGAGGAACAAGAAGTTCTTGAGGCTGTAAATCAGGTCTTGGAAGAACCTGTAGATGGTCCCACTGCACAAAACAGGTGAGATCTTGATGCCTATAAGGCATGGAAGAAAAAGGACTCCACTGCTAAGGGCATTTTGATTAGTTCAATGGTGGACGACCTAGCATTTGAGTATGAGTCGTATTCTACAGCTCATGCTGTCTGGGTAGCTCTTAAGGATAAGTATAGTGGAGTTAGTCTGAGCAAGTTTCGATAGATGACGATCAAGTTCGATAGCTATAAGAAGCGCCCAAATGTCACGATGGCTCAACACCTCAGGAAGATGTCGAACATGATTCGGGAGCTTAAAATTGCAGGTCATGAGTTGACTGACGAACAACAAGTTTAGACAGTTATTTGATCCCTTCCAGATTCTTGGGAGTGTTGGGTTGATCCGTGAGGGGAAACTTCGCTTCCCACTTCACCTCGGTCGCTTGTTCATGGCGATCCCATCGATGTCCCCGGATTAAAAAAAATTTAATCCTAGACAAAAGGGATTGCCTAAACAACCAAGTCATCGTCGTGCTATTCGTTTAGAGAGGTCACTTGAACAAACTTGTTGTTCAAGCGACCAACCTCTATTCTACGAGTAGCCACGGAATAGACAATGTCCGGATCGCCGACTTTTGTATTTATGATCGGGATCCAAGTATTATTTAGCCACAAACAGAATATATCCACATAAAACATGCATATAATTGAAAAGCAATTATAAATATAATACAAAGGAAGACTAATCAAAATAAACAAGATTATACCTCTTGTTATACCTCTTGATCTTCTATTGTATGTCCTTCCTCCTTTTGGACGTCGTGTGGGCGACGATCTTCCAAAAGTTGAAGCCTCCTAGATCACCAATCTTCCTTTCCTTGTTCACTTCGAACAATGGAAGACCATCAAACAAAACTCTTCTTCCTATCTAGAACCGGCCACCATGTCAATAAACTCGATGTTGCTGTCGGCCAAGGAAGAGAACATGGAGTATAGGAACCGGCCAAAGGAGAATCAATGAGGGCATGAGCGCCAGCCAACACTTGGAGAAGAGAAAGGAAAGCAATCCTTCTCCTTGTTGCCGCCCAAACCCTAAACTAAGCTCTCCTAATTTCCGGCCAAGGATGAAGGGAAGAAGAATAGGTTGAACTCCGGCCAAGGTAGAGGGAAGAAGAATAGGGGCCGACCAACCTTAGGAAGAAGAAGAAGAATCCTCCTCCACTTGTTGCCGACCACCCTAATCATTCAAAACCCCTAACCCTAGCCGCCCACTCCTAATCCTAACCAAACTAGGATTACTTGCCTCCCAAGGGAAGCAAACCCTAAGCCTCATCCATCATCTTGCCGCCCACCCCTATCACCTCCTTTTATAGAGTTAGGGATAAGCCATGATTTAATCTCCTCCATTGGTTATAGGGATTTAATCTCAACCGTCGGATCTAGAGATTTAATCTCTACCTTTGGATCTAGAGTCTTGTTTTCATCCATTGGATCTAAGCTTTATGAGGTGTTAATAGGCTACAATAGGGACCATGAGGATGAGTTGGATCTTGGCCACCCAATGGATCAAGCCCACATAAAGTCCGATCCATTAATGATTATCCATTCTACTAGAGGATTATCATTGATCTACCTCACCAACCCCCATAAGTTAATATGGGCTCCATATATTATTTGTACATTTTCTCCCCGTGTTTAAGATCTCGAATGTCCGTCGATTAATTAATTTATTGACCATTAATTAATCAAAATCTAACTCCATGAGTAGTACCACTCAACCTTTTCATCATGCCGGACAAAGTCCACCTGCAGGGTTTACATGATGAATCTTATGAGCTCCTCAAGGGGACATCATCATCCTAATATATAGGACACGGTTTCCTCCTATAATCAACGACACACCATATAAATAATATCATCTTTCAACTTACCGAGCCTATCGATTTAATCTATAAATCTTGCCCATTGGTAAATCAAAGAGATGAATACTAAGTATATGTGCCCGTTATTATATCGGGATTAAGAGTATGTACAATATAATATCTGAGGTCCGATTCGATTATGTAGTCAGCAATAAATCGAATCACCTCTAAGTCGGTCCTGCTCAATACACACAAAGTGTACTAGTGTGATTCTATGGTCAAGACAAACCAATACCAAATAACACTACAACAATTCTGATGGTTTGTCCAAAGTCATCTCGATTGTGAGCCTTTACTTATACTTTACAAGGAGCCGATAACATTGTTGGATCTAAGCGGATCGCCAGAGGGGGGGGGTGAATAGCGATAAAACTTTTCTTTCTTTCGAATTCGTATCAAAACAATTAAGTGCAGCGGAAAGATAAATGAAACAATAAAAGAGACAAGATATTTTTTACTTGGTTCGTAGCCTTCGGCTACTACTCCAAAGCCCTAGTGGTCTTTGACCATGCACGGAGGGCAAAACACTAAAGAACTCCTCCTCGTTAGAGGTAGGAGTTAATTGATACAAGAACACAAAAAGCTTGAGGTAGAGGGACACTCCCCCTCTCCTCGTTACGATAGAAAAGCTTCGAAAAAGTAAAGAAACAACTAATATAAAGCTTAAACTGACGTAAAAAGAATAAAATAAATTAAACCTAGACGTTAGATAAGATGCACTTCGTTGTTGGAGAGTTGTAGCTTTGCGGAGGCTTTTGGAAGCTTAGAAATTGATGAAGAAATCCTAGGATAGACCCTCCTTTTATAGCCTTTGAGCCCCTTTTCGAGAGGACCTTCAACCAATGGAAATTAGGCACATGGCTTCTTGAAAAATGGTGATAAGGCTTAACTCCTCGAGGCTGATCCTTGACCATCAGTCGACTAATGGCCATCATCAGTCGACTGATGGCAGCATCAGTCGAATGCTGACCTCAGGCAGTCGACTATTGGATGGCAGTCGAGTCCTCCAAGCTGACAGTCGACTAATGCTAGCTGCAAGGCAAAGTTAGCTTAACAAGAATATTAATTTGATGGCCTCCGACCGTCCGATATCGACCTAGCCCACCTATAGGATATCTTTGGTCGGATCTGCGCCTAAGATCATCCCCATAAAGAGGATACGACCTCACTTACTCTCGCACACACACGAGCTTACCTCGATACTTACTGTGTCACTTTCATTTCCGGCCTTCCACTTGATTCCTTCGGCTCCCTCCGAAGTCACTCGAGTGTTGCCCAACCACCGTGGCTTCCTCCGGGTGTCGCTAGCCTTCAGCTCCAGTTATAGCAATTTTCTGCACACTCGATTTAGCTCGTGAGATAACGACATGAACTTAACTTTGTATCGTTTGCTATAATCAAAAATCAGGTTCGACTTAGGTGCCTACTGCACCAACAATCTCCCCCTTTTTGATTTATGGCAATCTCACATACAAAGTTAAGAAAAATAAATTAAGTGCATTAAGCAAAATGAGTATGAGATATGCATGAATGAGTAGGAGTATCTAAAAACTCTTTTTCAAGTGCTCCCCCTTGAGGAATCCTCGCCCTTGAACGAGGGTGAGTACTTGAGGAAGAGTTTTAACTCTCCCCCTTGATGCTTGCTACTAAAAACGAATTAAGTAACCGAAATTACTTAATATTGGCCATAGTGTTTAAAATAAGTTTTAAGTTAAGAAATCAAAAAATTGATTTCTTAACCCTGGCCTTTACCTTCGTTTTGTTAAAAAAACAAGTTAACTTAAAGTTAAGTAAACATTTACTTACCCAGTAAACATTTACTTTTGTTAAAAAAACAAGTTAACTTAAAGTTAAGTAAACATTTACTTACCCAGTAAACATTTACTTAACCTTTGGCCATATGAAAAAATGATCCCTTAACTTTGGCCTTTTTCTCCCCCTTTTGCCATATATCGAAAAGAGTGAGGGTGTGTGGAATAAAAAATAAGTATTAAATTTTAAAGTCCAATCATGTTCCACATTATTTTGAAAATAATATACTGAAAATAAGCTCATCTATAAAATGTTCGACTCATATTTGGCTTGATTGATATGAAAGATCAACCAGTCCTGGTCAAAGTCGGTTAGTATATATGATTATACTCTGTGGTTCATGGCGATGCACTAGCTCTACATCTGGAACAAGGAGTGAGGCCCTAACATCTCACGCCCATCTACGTGGCTAAGTACACAAACACATTAGTCCTATGTGTTGTGAGATGTATTGGCTCCTTAAATCTATAGGTGCATGATATCTAAGGTATGTCCTATACTAGTTCCATGAAAAATGAAAAGTAAGAAATAGTAGTAATATAACTTGCAAAGTCCTATTCTACTACGCACATGCCCAATTTTTGTCTTAATAGACTAAATTCGACTTCGGGTAGGGGTTTAGTAAATAGGTTTGCTAAGTTAGACTTCGATTCGACGTATTCGAGTTGTATGGCTCCGTTGGCCACATGTTCTCGAATGAAATGGTGTTTGACCTCTATATGATTGGTCCTAGAGTGACATATCGGATTCTTAGTAAGATTAATTGAACTAATATTATCTACGTGATGTTTATTATTTGTAAAGTCTAACTTAAAGTTGCGGAGAGTGTGCTTCATCCAAAGAAGCTGAGTGACACACTCACCCATTGCGATGTATTTGGCTTCGGTGGTAGATAAGACAACACAATGTTGCTTTCTACTGCACCAACTCACTAGACTTGAGCCGAGAAGTTGACAACAACCACTCATACTTTTTCTATTGAGCTTACTACCAGCATAGTCCGAATCGGAGTAGCCGGTTAGTTCGAACTCGGTTGATCTAGGGTACCAAATACCGACATTAAGTGTACCCTTTAGATATCTAAGGATACGCTTGACTAGAGTTAGGTGAGACTCCTTGGCATAGGTTTGGAACCTTGCGCACATACTTACTGCAAATAAGATATCAGGTCGGCTTGCAGTTAAGTAAAGGAGACTCCCTATTACGCTCCTATAGTATTTTAAATCAATCGAGTTTCCGATTACATCTTCTTCTATATTCACATTAGTTGCCATTGGGGTATTAATAATTTTAGCGTCTTGCATTCCAAAGCGTTTAATTAATTCCTTAGCATATTTGCGTTGATGTAGGTATATTCCATCTTTAGTTTGTTTAATTTGTAGACCTAAGAAGAAACTCAACTCACCTACTAAATTCATTTCAAATTCACTTTCCATAAGTGAAATGAACTCATTCAGTAGGATCAAGTTGGTGGTTCCGAAAATAATATCATCTACGTAGATTTGGGCTATGAATATGTCTTTACCTAAGGTTTTTACGAAAAGGATTGGGTCAACTACTCCTTGGTTAAATCCTTTAGACTTAAGATAAATCGAAAGTCTCTTGTACCAAGCTCGAGGAGCTTGTTTAAGTCCATAGAGGGCTTTCTTTAACCTAAGGACATGGTCGGGTTTATCTACACTTTCGAAACCGGGAGGTTGACTAACATAAACCTCTTCCTTAATGTATCCATTTAAGAATGCTGATTTCACATCCATTTGAAATAACTTGAATTATTGATGTGCATCATATGCTAATAGCATTCGAATGGACTCTAATCTAGCTACTGGGGCATAGGTCTCATCGTAATCAAAACCTTCGACTTGACTAAACCCTTTAGCGACTAGTCTAGCTTTATTTCTAACTACTTCACCTTTATCATCAAGTTTATTTCTAAACACCTTGTTCCAATGATTGTTTTGTTTTTAGGTGGTGGTACTAATTCCCATACTTCGTTCCTAGTGAATTGAGTCAGCTCTTCTTGCATTGCAATAATCCAATCGGGATCAAGAAGAGCTTGGTCAATAGTTTTGGGTTCAATTTTAGAAATCAAGGAGATTTGACTAAGGTTTCTGTATGAGGCTCTAGTTCGAACTCCTAGACTTGGATCACCTATCACTTAGTCGATAGGATGATTCGTTTGAGTCCTATTTAGATTTGGGTTTGAGTCTACAACTTGATCCATAGGATGACTCGTTTGAGTTCTAGTTTGGTTGGAGTCATCTATCATTTGGTCGATAGAGTGACTTGGTTGACTTAGGTTAGGATTAACACTAGACCCGATCTCCGGATCAGAATTAGGTCTAGTATGACTCGGCTCGCTAATTGGGGTTGCCGGGGGTTTTGTAGGTTCGTGTCCTTCATCAAATACTACATTGATAGTCTTCTCGACTCTAAGGGTGTCATAGTTATATACTCTATAAGCTCTACTTGTAGTCGAGTATCCTAGAAAGATTCCGGTCGTGGTTTTGGATGTAAATTTCCCTAGGTAATCCTTAGTGTTTAGGATATGTACCTTACACCCCAAATACCCTAAAGTACTTGATGTTAGGTATTTTGTCGTGATAAATCTCGTATGAGGTCTTAAGGTGCCTCTTTACCATAAGGATCCTATTTTGGACATAGCATGTCGTACTCACGGCTTCCGTCCAAAACCTATAGGTTATACTCGTTTAACATTGTCCTAGCGGCTTCTTGTAGGGTTCTATTTTTGCGTTCTACTAGGCCATTTTGTTGTGGAGTTCTAGGGCAAGAGAACTCATGGTGGTATCCATTTAAGTTACAGAATTCTGTAAACCTATGGTTCTCGAATTCACCATCATGATCAGTCCTAAGTCTTTTGATTTTAATGCTTTGTTGATTTTCTATTAATTTAAATAGGTTGATTAATTGATCTAGGGTATCACTTTTGTGTTTGATGAACCTAACACAAGTAAATCTAGAATAGTCATCAATTATGACTAAGTAAAATTTACTTCCATTAAGTGACTTAGCTCCGTGTGAATCAAATAGATCCATGTGTAGGAGCTCAAGCACACTTTTGGTTCGTTCTTGATTAGTTAGTTAATGTTGTGTCCTAGATTGTTACCTTGTTGACAAGCATTACATATTTTATTATCCAAGTTATTGAGGTTAGGCAAACCTCTGACTAAGTCACTCTGACTCATCTTGTGGATGAGTCTTGGGTGTGAGTGACCGAGCCGTCGGTGCCACAACCATGATTCCTCTTGCCGTGTCATAAGACACTTAGTTGAAGAGTTAGTTAAGTTAATGTTAGTATGAGCCCTTAGTGTCAATTATGAGATGATTGGTGATGGAGACTTTTGTATTATATTCATGCATTAATAAAGGCAAAGATTGATTATTATATTTCTTTATGCGTGTGCCAGCTAAATAAATATAATAATGCCCATGAATAGTAGGTTGTTATCTACAGTATATCAATTGGTAGAATTGATTATGAGAAGCTGTAGAGAACACTATTCTTAAATATTCCTAGTCGAGTATTGTATTAATAGACAAGGGCTATATTGATACATTGAGACTAACATGTAGGTCAATGGATGACTTGATCTCACAAGTCATGGATATGTGATATCACATTGATACATGGGTATATATATTGGAGACTATATATACTGAATTGACCCACCATGAGAAAGTATCATGGATCGTTATATGAGTGTCATATACTTTCTCATGTGACTATTGGTATGAATAGTCCTTAGACCTGAAGTCACTACGGTTCCCTACATAAGGAGTTATGTACTTTGGTATCGTCTAACGTCACACCGTAATTGGGTGACTATAACGGCAATCACTGAGTATGTAACGAATTATGCGGAGGGATGTGAGTGATGTAGATGGGATCTATCCCTCCCATATGACGAGAGTGATATCTTTGGCCTCTTGATAGAGTAGGACCATGAAATGCATGGCCATGCTCAAATGAGTCAATATGAGATATTGAGCTCATTTGTTTGAGTGAGTCTACTTGGGGATCAAGAAACATAAAGATTGATAAGAGGGTGACACGGTCTATGCCTCATTAATCGATCTGAGATATCAAGGATAGAAGGACACTGTCATATGATAATAGTCACGGAAGAGGTTGTCGGATCTCGACATTCTCATCACTTGGGTAGCAATGATGTATTGCTAGATGCCGCTCATTGCTTATGTATCTAAAATGGTTTTGGATACAATGCCAATGTTATGAGAGCCTATAGGGTAACACACAAAGAACATATTATTTTGGAGAGGAAATCATTTTGGTTTGACTAAAATGAATTATTAGTTAATTGGATTAACTAGAATGAGTAAGACTCATTACTTGGCTAAATTTGAGTTGGACTCAAATTGGTTTATGTTGAGTTAGACTCAAGTCAAACCAAGAGAAGAAGGCTAAAATGAATAATACACGAATTAATAATATAATACATGAATTAATAAATGGGGTTTTAAATGGAATTTAAAACTCATTAATGTGCATTTAATGAGTATTAATTGACTTCCTTTCTTTTACCATGAAGAATAAGGAAGTGCATTTAATGTCTCATTAAGGTGTATTATGGTTGCTTCTTCTTCTTCAACGTGGACAATAAAAAAGAAAATAAGATTTTATTTTTTTTCGTTCACAACAAAAGAGGGCCAATTATAGCGTGGAAAAGTGAGACCTTGGAGTGGTTGCTAGCAAAACCGAAAGGGCTTACCTCTTCTCTCCAAGATCGTGTGTGTGTGCACCGTAGAGGCGTGGATATTCTGACCACGCTGAGATCCGCAAGTGTTGCTAACTAGAATTCGAAGGACACGCTTCGAAGGTAATCTCGATTCCTATAGAATATAATCGATAATTGAAACGAGTATATTTTTTTTGCTTGGATCTCTGGAGGGATCCTAAGTTTTCCGCTGCGAATTTTGTTTATCGCTCGGGATCCCTACAGTTAATAGTGTAAATATTGTTATTTCTAGTTCCCTTAAGAATTGTTTTAGAAGTTTTATTTATATTAATTACGCATTCATTTTCTAGAAATATGACCTTATAGTTATTATCACACAATTGGCTTACACTAAGTAAATTATATTGAAAATTTTCTACTAATAAAACATTTTGAATTACAAAATTTGATTTAAGATCAATATCACCTGATCCAATGATTTTGAGCTTGTCGTTGTTTCCGAAGGCTACTGATCCTTGTCGTTTGAATCGAAGCTTCAAAAACTTGAGTTGATCCCCGGTCATGTGTCGGGAGCAACCACCGTCCAACATCCATTGATCCTACACGCAAGGTAGTTGGATCGGATATTTGATTTATTAAAGATTGGTTGAAAATTATTAACCTAAATCATCTCACCCATGTCTACATGATCAAACACGTTAACCCTATATGTTCTTGTGAGATGACTTCCAATTTTACTTGATTTAAATTTAATGACTTAAACACTTGTCAACCTTGTGTTAGATTCGGATTTGACCTTAGGCTCATCAAGTCACCTTTTCAAGATCATGGCTTCCAGGTCGTGGCGAGGCACAGAGGCCTTCTTTGATCGGAACAATGACCACTTCCTTAGACAAATCCATTTTCAAGAAAATAGAGACTTGACTACCTAAGACCACTTCCTAGTCTAACTAGTCTAGGATACGGTGAGGTAGCTTCAGCTAGTTCGGCTCGGTCAAGTGCACCGAACTAGATACGCCTTATCTAGCCCGAATACATAAGACTCCGCTTTTCTAGCGTACTTTCATCTCGCCGCGTCCTGGTACTATGTTATCAAGTATTGACGAGTTATAGTCCTATCTAACCATTCTAAAAAGGAAAATCAAACTAAATAATAACCTAAGCATGCAATTTCTAAGTTAAAACACAAACAAGTTTTGTACTAGCTTCCCCTAGACCGTTGAATCGATTCGGTCTCTCCACATAGTGGATTTGGTCCTTGGGAACCCAGTACTGGTTCGATCCTAAGTTTGAAATTAAGGTGGTCTTAGGGACCCATGCTTGGACACGTTTTTTATGTCGACTTACAATCGACATATACGACTTGTTGTTCGTATTTGAGCTAAACCCTAGCCCAGCCTTATTGTACACGACCCTTTGCGATCCAAGTAGGAGGTCAAGTCCTTTGGATCCCAAAGTAAACCTTTCCAATGTGTTCCTAAGATCTTCGACTTGAATCTTCAAGAGTGAGTTCTCAACTTCGAGTTTTTCAACCCGAGTTGAGTCCTCCTCTTGAACTCGACTAGTCGAAGAGGTTAGGGAGACCTCGTGTTTGAGGAGTTTAACTTCCTCAACCAGGGTCTCGACCTTGGACTCAGACTTAGCTAATTTTTTAGTTAAAAACTTAATTGCATTATAAAGTGTATTAATGAGGGATCGACTTACCTTGAGTGTATCTTTTGAACCGGATGCATATCCGTGACTTGTCTTGAATAGTGCTTCGCAGTCCGACTCGTCTTCGGTTTTCGATTCAAGTTTTGGTTCTGACTCCGTCTCTGATTCCACTGGTTTAGCCATGAGAACACGATTATTATCTTCTTCCTCGGATGCTTCATCCCAAGTAGCGTTGAGTGCCTTTTTGTGTTTTGGTGCTTTGCTCTTGAGTTTTGGGCATTCGGACTTGATATGTCCAAACCTGTTGCATTCATAGCATCTAATATTTGAACTTTTAGTCTTACCTTCGTTGGGTCGAGTGAAGGTTCATTTTCAGCCCTTGACTATCCTTCAAACTAGGTTGACTAGTTCGGCCTCCATTTCCGAGTCAACCTCCGAATCAGACTCATCCTCTTCTTCCTTCGGGGGTAGTTTGCTTGCGGTTTTCTTCCTAGAACCTGCAAAAAGTGCTATACCCTTCTCAGGTTCCGAATTAGACTGCTCATGAAGTTCAAAATCGGAAAATAATTCATCTAACCTAAGTTTCGAAAGATCCTTGGAGACCTTGTAGGCATCAACCATGGATGCCCACAAGGTAGTCCTCGGAAAGGAATTAAGAACATACCTTATAAGGTCGTGGTTTTCGACCTTTTGCCCGATTGTGTGTAGATTGTTGACTATGTCTTGAACTCGGGCGTGAAGTTGTGTCGTGGACTCATGTTCCTGCAATTTTAGATTATATAGTTTATTAAATAAAAGATCTCGCTTACATACCTTGGCTTCATCGGTCCCTTCGTGTAGCTCCACTAGCTTTGTCCAAAGGTCCTTTGCGCTGATGAAGGGGTCGACGCGATTTAGTTCCTCCTTAGACAAACCGCATTGAAGGATTTGAGTTGCCTTGGCGTCGTCTTCGACTTGTCATTTTGTCGCAATGGTCCATTGATCATAATCCAAGGATTCACCCACTTCGTTAGTCGGAAGTGTGAAACCCGTTTGGATTATGATCCACATCTCGATTTGGGTTTTGAGAAATCATTCCATCCGACCCTTCCAATAACGGAAGTCATCTCCGTTGTAAAATGGAGGTCGGACGGTACTAAAACCCTCGAGATGGGCCATTTAAACAAAAGAAACAAGGAGACGAAGACAAAAAACCTAGCAACGACAAAAACACACGAAAATGTACCAAGACTCGCGTCTTGGATTAGTAGTGCGAGAGAAAAACTAACTAAATGAAATAAATCTGGAATAAACAGAATTAAAAAGAAAAAAAATCTGTAAAAAGCTAGATCGGTGCTTTCACCAAATCTTAGGAACCCCTGGCTATGATACCAATTGTTGGATCTAAGCGGATCGCTAGAGGGGGGGGGGTGAATAGCAATAAAACTTTTCTTTCTTACAAATTTGTATCAAAACAATTAAGTGCAGCGGAAAGATAAATGAAAGAATAAAAGAGACAAGATATTTTTTACTTGGTTCGTAGCCTTCGGCTACTACTCCAAGGCCGTAGTGGTTCTTGACCATGCACGGAGGGCAAAACACTAAAGAAATCCTCCTCGTTAGAGGTAGGAGTTAATCGATACAAGAACACAAAAAGCTTGAGGTAGAGGGACACTCCCCCTCTCCTCGTTACGATAGAAAAGCTTCGAAAAAGTAAAGAAACAACTGATATAAAGCTTAAATCGACGTAAAAAGAATAAAATAAATTAAACCTAGATGTCGGAGAAGAAGCACTTCGTTGTCGGAGAGTTGTAGCTTTGCGGAGGCTTTTGGAAGCTTAGAAATTGATGAAGAAACCCTAGGATAGACCCTCCTTTTATAGCCTTTGAGTCCCTTTTTGAGAGAACCTTCAACCAATGGAAATTAGGCACATGGCTCCTTGAAAAATGGTGATAAGGCTTGACTCCTCGAGGCTGATCCTTGACCATCAGTCGATTGATGGCCATCATCAGTCGACTGATGGTAGCATTAGTCGAATGCTGACCTTAGGCAGTCGACTGTTTGACGACAGTCGACTGATGCTAGATACAAGGCAAAGTTAGCTTAACAAAAACATTAATTTGACGACCTCCGACCATCCGATCTTGATCTAGACCACCTATAGGATGTCTTTGGTCGGATCTACGCCTAAGATCATCCTCGTAAAGAGGATACGACCTCACTTACTCTCGCACACACACGAGCTTACCTCGATACTTACTGTGTCACTTTCGCTTCCGGCCTTCCACTCGATTTCTTCGGCTCCCTCCGAAGTCATTCGAGTGTCGCCCGACCACCGCGGCTTCCTCCGGGTGTCGCTAGCCTTCAGCTCCAACTATAGCAATTTTTTGCACACTCGATTTAGCTCGTGAGATAACGACATGAGCTTAACTTTGTATCGTTTGCTATAATCAAAACTCAGGTTCGACTTAGGTGCCTACTGCACCAACAAACATGATCTCCCGTATGACACCACACACCATGTTATCTACAATGTAATGTATTAGACAATATGCATAACCATAAAAATATGCAAACAATGATCATGTGATTCTTATTTTAAAATAAAGATGTTCATACAAAAGATAGATTTTTCAGTATACATCCCAACAATCTCCCACTTATACTAAAAGACTATGCTGTCCTCATACTACCATACATCTGATTCCCCTTCCCTCCACATGCCTATCAAAGCTCTCGCTAGAAGGGCCTTAGTGAAAAAGGTCTACCAGGTCATCCTCTGATGCAATCTAGGCAACAACAACTTCTACCTCTTTTATGATTTCTCGTATCAGGTGGTACTTACGCTCTATGTGTTTACTCACCTTATGGCCTCGTGGTTCCTTCAAGTTTGCAATTGCACCACTATTATCACAATAAATTGTGATAGTTCTGAGCAAACCAGGAATCACATCCAAGTCCATTAGGAAATTCCTGAGCCACACAGCTTCTTTGGCTGCCTCAGAGGCTGCCACATACTCAGCTTCCATAGTGGAGTCCGCCACACATTTCTGCTTGACACTCCTCCATACAATGGCTCCACCTCCCAAAGTAAACACAAAACCTGAGGTAGACTTACTATTATCCCTATCAGATTGGAAGTCGAAATCTGTGTAACCCACAGGGAGTAATTGGTCTGCCTGGTAAACTAGCATATAATCCCTAGTCCTTCTCAGGTACTTCAATATATGCTTTACCGCAGTCCAATGTCCCTATCCTGGATTACTCTGATATCTGCTGACCATGCCCACGACAAAGCAGATATCTGGTCTCATACATAGCATCACATACATGAGGCTTCCTACTGTCGCCTTTATCTCCTCTATCTCCTCAGATAAAGGAACTCCATGCCTGAAAGGTAGAAAACCCTTCTTGGAGTTCTGCATGCTAAAACGATCCATAATCGTGTCTATGTATGAAGCTTGAGATAAACACAACATCCTTTTCCTGCGATCCCTTATAACCTTGATCCCATGGATGTGTCCTACCTCTCCCAAGTCCTTCATATCAAACTGTTTGGACAACCATACCCTTACATCGGCTAACACTTTGATATTGTTGTCAATCAACAAAATATCATCTACGTATAGTACAAGAAATACCATTACGTTTCCTTCACATCTCTTGTATACACAAGACTCATCCTGACTTTGAATATAAATCCATAAGACTGGATTACCTCATCAAAGCGGATGTTCCAAGACCTCGAAGCTTGCTTCAATCCATAAATGGATCGATTAAGCTTACACACAAGATGCTCTTTGCCTTTAGCAATGAATCCCTCTGGTTGCTTCATATAGATGTTTTCCTCAATACTTCCATTAAGGAAAGCTGTCTTGACATCCATCTGCCACACCTCATAATCCATATGAACTACTATGCATAAGAGAATCCGGATAGACTTAAGCATGGCTATCGGTGAAAAGGTCTCCTCATAATCGATACCCTCTTTCTGAGTATACCCCTTCGCAACAAGCCTCACTTTGAAGGTCTCAACCTTCTCATCTATTCCTCTCTTTCTTTTGTAGATCCACTTGTATCCAATGGTTTTTACACCATCGGGTGGTTCTACTAGCTCCCAGACTTGATTTGAATCCATAGATTCAATCTCAGCATTCATTGCACTTTGCCAAGATACTACATCTTTATCTTGGATTGCCTCGTCATATGTCTAGGGATCAGGTTCATGTTCGCCAGGGACCAAATCAGAAGACTCTCCCAAGAACATTAATCTATCCGGCTATCTCACAACCCTCCCACTACGATGAGGCATCACCTGTGTATCCTCTGTGACAAGCGGTGCAGTGACATGTGGTATATCTTCTTGTACCGGTGGTACTAAAGAAGTGACTTCCCCTTTTAATTCCTCCAGAACAATTTTACTCTTGGGCTTATGGCTCATGACATAGTCTTCCTCTAGAAATCTGGCGTTTGTACTAACGATCACCCATTGATCTCTAGGACTATAAAATAGACCACCATTCGTTCCTCTAGGATAGCCAACGAACATGCATACTTTTGTATGAGGTTCCAACTTACCAGTATCTACCTTCAGCACATGTGCTGGACTCCCCCATATCCGAATATGTCTTAGACTAGGCTTTCGCCCAATCCACAATTCTGTGGGAGTAGAAGACACTGATTTAGATGGAACTAAGTTTAGAATGTACACCGTCGTATCTAGAGCATATCCCCAGAATGAATCTGGCAACTCATAATAACTCATCATCGATCTAACCATCTCCATAAGAGTCCTATTCCTTCGCTCTGCTACACCATTCCGTTGGGGTGTGCCAGGTGCAGTCAATTGGGATTGAATCCCAGCCTCTGATAGGTAATTCCTAAACTCTCCCAAGAGGTACTCGCCACCACGATCAGATCGTAGTGTCTTGATACTTTTACCTTGATGTTTCTCCACATCAGCCACAAATTCATTGAACTTGTCAAAGCATTTAGACTTGCGGCGCATAAGGTAAATGTATCCAAATCTCGAGTAATCGTCTATAAAAGAGACGAAATACTCGAAACCACCTCTAGCCTGGATAGACATAGGACCACACAAATCAGAATGAACCAATTCTAACACATCTTTGGCTCTATACCCCTTGGCCTTAAAAGGACTCTTGGTCATTTTACCCTCCAAGCAAGATTCGTAGGTTGGGAAATCCTCCACCACTAATGAACCCAAAAGTCCATCAGCTATCAACCTTTGAATTTTGCTTAGGTTAATATGACCAAGCCTAAGATGCCAAAGATATGTTTGGTTCATCTTCGAAGGTTCTTTTCTCTTATTGGAATTAGAAGATGAGTTATTAACTTTAATTTGCATCGTGGGAGGTTTTGATTCAAGTGTGTATAAATTTTCTATCAATGTACCTGAACAGATATTCTCCCTATTCCTTTTTATAACAACTCTGTCATTAAAAGAAATAGAATATCCATCCATAAACAATTTAGAAACCAAAATTAAATTCTTTATAAATAAAGGTACATTAAGGTAATTTTCCAGAACCAAAGTTTTATTTTTCTCAAAAAATAAAACGTCTCCCACTGCAATAGCCGCCACCTTCATGGCATTGCCCAAGTAAACGGTAATCTCTCCCTCAGCTCGTCGTTGGGTTTTCTGGAACCCCTACAAAGTATTGTAGACATGATCAGAGGCTCCTGTATCTACACACCAGGTGCCGGTAGATAATACCGCTAACCATGTTTCAACGACTAGACCAAAGGATATACCTTTGTTCTTGCTTCGGATTGGGACAGTCCTTCCTCCAATTTCCATCCTGTTTGCAAATGAAGTACTTGCCTTTTGGCTTCTTCACTCCTCCCTGAGATCCTCCCACCACCTTTGCTCCACCTTGTTTCTTCTTCTTCTTGCCTTTCAGCTTAGAAGTAGAAACCTTCTAAGCAACCATAGCCTTAGCCTGAGCAAGCCTTTCTGTCGACTGGAGAATGATATTGACCTGGGTTTTCCCATTGATCTCAGCTCCAAGGACTTCCAGCTTATTTGCAGGCTTAGGAGGACACTCTTCGAAGAGTACATATTTGTACTCCTTAGCAGTTAAGACAATATCTAGATTCTTTTCCAATCAACATTATTTGGGTACAGTAAGTTTATTTTCCTTTAGTATCATAGCAAGTGGACTGAAAGATATTTTTGAAAATCCTAAGAATCACATAGATCATTACTTTAGATTTTAAAAAATTATTGATTCCTCAAACAATAAAATTTTAAAATCAACCAACACCTCAAAACACCGAGAATATCGTATGCCACGATAGTGTGGACATATACGAATTCTACATTTGTAAGAGGAGGTTTTACCCATTAATTTTAATATCTTGTCAACCTAACTTTTTGACAAATAAAATTAATAGTTGGTTTCTCTTCGACCCTACAAATAAAAGCAGTGACTCTGATGGGGAGGATACTTATATTTGTATCTAAGTGTTCATCATTACTTGGTACCAAGGTAATTATCTCGGGTTATGTGCCTTACGATGGGGAAGTGCACACGCTCCTTAATAATTTTCTATAACCATATTCGACTTTGTGATCCGCAAACAAACTCATCCAATGGGGAGGAAGGCACTCAGAGCTGATGCGCAAGTTTGTTTGCATCACATGTCAAATCGTAATGGAGGATGTGGGAATTTATAAAAATATCCCTCTCCCACTTAGTAATTTGAAATTGAGGAATTTTCTAGCCTACGACATGCATATCAAACAATAAGCAATAAATATGAAAAATAAATTATTTTCCAACTATTATGACTTTTGTCTTTAATATATCTCCCGTCGCATCGCCTTCTCATCCGCTCCTCCTACGCCATGTATGAGCCATCCAGAGATCCGAGCTGAGACTAAAATCTATTTTAATTTACATCCATCGATCCTATACTCCACGAGGGAGTGTACATGAAATCTAGATCGAAAGTAAACTAAAATAAAAAGAGTGGCTAAACAATGTCGTATCTAATTTACAAAAAATTAAATACTAGCCTCGTCAACCCCGAGGATTCAACAAAATAAATATTTACACACATACAATTACATACACACATATGTCCATAATAGTCGGATCTTATGCCTGCAACCAAAGAGTCAAACTACGCATATCCTACTATTATCCGACACATATAATATCATTGAGTTAAACTACGCATATCCTACTAGAGGATTATCATTGATCTACCTCACCAACCCCCATAAGTTAATATGGGCTCCATATATTATTTGTACATTTTCTCCCCATGTTTAAGATCTCGAATGTCCGTCGATTAATTAATTTATTGACCATTAATTAATCAACATCTAACTCCATGAGTAGTACCACTCAACCTTTTCATCATGCCGGACAAAGTCCACCTGCAGGGTTTACATGCTGAACCTTATGAGCTCCTCAAGGGGACATCATCATCCTAATATATAGGATAGGTTTCCTCCTATAATCAACGACACACCATATAAATAATATCATCTCCCAACTTATCGAGCCTATCGATTTAATCTATAAATCTCGCCCATTGGTAAATCAAAGAGATGAATACTAAGTATATGTGCCCGTTATTATATCAGGATTAAGAGTCTGTACAATATAATATCTGATGTCCGATTCGATTTTGTAGTCAACAATAAATCGAATCACCTCTAAGTTAGTCCTGCTCAATACACACAAAGTGTACTAGTGTGATTCTATGGTCAAGACAAACCAATACCAAATCACACTACAACCATTCCAATTGTTTGTCCAAAGCCATCTCGATTGTGAGCCTTTACTTATACTTTACAAGGAGCCGATAACATGATCTCTCGTGTGACACCACACACCATGTTATCTATAATGTAATGTATTAGACAATATGCATAACCATAAAAATATGCAATCAATGATCATGTGATTCTTATTTCAAAATAAAGATGTTCATACAAAAGATAGACTTTTCAGTATACATCCCAATAGGGAGACCATGAAGCAGACCCTTACTCACAGTGAGAGTATTAACACTTTCACTGATGTCTCATGCCATGTTAAACTAGAGGCCGAGAGAGTAAAATCCGCAAGGATTTCTAGCCAAGCCTATTTGGCTGCCGGTTCTGCTGGATCATCTACATCCAAGAAAAGGAGATGGTTTAAGAAAGAGAAGGGAAAGAAGAAAGAAGCTGCTGCTGCAGGTGGGACAGACCCAATCAAGAAGAAGAAGAACAAGAAGATAGGAAAGAAACCTAAAAGCAAGGTCACTTGCTTTAATTGTGACAAAAAGGGTCACTACACTTGGGAGTGCACTGAGCCAAGAAAGGTAACTTCAAGTCTGTCTTCTGAGCATTTTGTTGCTAGTTCTGTGTTGTTGGCTGATTCTTATCCTTTGTGTATTATAGATTCGGGAGCAACCAACTATGTAGCTCGGGATCGGGTTACATATGTGGAGTACCGTAGGGTACCGACTGGCAACAAATGGATATATGTAGGAAATAATGCAAGAGTCGAAGTCAAAGGAGTCGACACTTGCAAACTTAACCTTCGGGGTGGAAGTACTTTGTTTCTACATGATATCTTGTATGCTCCTGATATTCAAAGGAATATTATTTTTGTTACTTGTCTTCTTGATTTGGAGTATTGTATTAACTTTTACAGTCGATGTGTGGAACTTAAGATTGACTCAGTTGTTAGGGCAATCTCTTGCCGTGATATGGTTTTGATGTGTGTGGCAAAGGGTTTAAGTTAGGTTGTTATTGTGATTTGATATGTGCATTGGAGTCTTGCAGGACTTAGTAATTCGCACATGGAGCCTTGGCGGGTTCACCACTCACAACCTTGTGCTTGAGTCGGAGAAGGAGCATTGTAGAGCCGTGCGCTTGATGCTGCTGAGGGACCACCGGATGAGATGACTTGAAGCGAAGCCAAAGAAGCAGACTACGGAGGCAAGAGACGCGAAGGAGCATTGCAAAGCCATGCGCCTGATGCTGCCGAAGGATGTGGCCACGAACGAAGAGAGCTTCGGCGAGGGACTTTGAGTGAGATGAGAGAATGAGTGAATTGTAAGTAGCTCATTAGGTGAACTTGACCGAATGGCTAAGTGTCGGATGAGTTTTCCCGATATCAGTCGACTGCCATGAAATGACAGTCGACTGCTCTAAGTCGAATGCGGTTCGACTGGTATCCGACTAAGTGGATTTTGGCCCAGCAGTCGACTACCATATGGCGACAGTCGATTTCCAAGACGATTGTGTAGACGAGCAAATTCCACCACCAAACGAAAGAGGGCTATTCACCCCCCTCTAGCCGGCCGATCGATCCCCTACATCAGTGTTAATCAGATATGGTTTTTTAACAAATAATTTTATAGTTCTTGATGTGGAACCAAATTTCAATTGAGCGATTGATAATTGTTTTTCATACATTGCTCTTACTAGTGATGTAGATATAACTGATGAAGTTTGACATGCTAGATTAGGACATATAGGTGATGTGAGCAAAACATATAGGGTTTTAGGAGTAGTTTTCGCTCACATCTCATTATGTTTTATGTTAGTTTCATGCATATGTCACTCTATTTTGCACGCATTTACTATTTTTTGGTTCGGAGGTCTACTCTTTGTACTTTTGTATGCATGTTAGCATTTCAGGGGGAAAAGGCGCACTTTCGGAGCAGAAGAAGGACATTTTGCAGCTAGATGCAGAGTGGGATACGGCTAGGGCGTGTGGCTACACACGATCGTGTCCAATGGGCGAGATCAACCACCCTAGGGCCGCACACGGCCTGGCCATGTGGCGGCCCACCAGATTTGCACGACTAGGACTTTTTCGGTATTTTGCAGTGGTCTGAGGTCCATACTTGCACTTCAATGCCGGAGAGAATACCACGAAGGCATTGTAATTCCTTGTTCCTGTGCTTTATTTTTGATGTATTCGAACATATACATGGATTAGGAGAAGCCAGTACATTACATGTTGGTTCACGTTAAATTCTATCTTTGAGTTTAATTTGGAAATTCGAAGTTGTTTATACTATATCTATGCGTGTTTGGTTTTCTATCTGCTGTAATTAGGTGATACAAGGGGTGACAACCCTCGTATCTAAGATTTAGGAGATTTTATACAAGGAACCTAGGGGTAAACCTGATATCCTGTAACCGTGGGTAAAAGGATGCGATGGAATCAGAAACGGTTCATCGTAGGGATTGATTCTGCATCCTCGTACCGTCTATCCTGTCCTTTTAAGGTGGAGATAGCTCTCGGTAGATGCGGTGGCTCATCGGGAGAGTATATGATGTGCCTTCCACAAAACCATAGCTAAACATCTAGACAACGCCAGTTGACAGCATTGTTTTGCGACACACAAGCGAAACCGAAGTCCTAGAATCACCTTTTGAAGACCTCGGCACACTCCCTTCTTTCTCTGTGTGACACCGTATAGAGTATAGTCCACCGACATCCCTCACAAATCGAAACCTCTTAGAGTCTACTTCTGAACAATTTCAACCACTAAACATATCGATATTTGAATCTCAGTCCCTGTGGGATCGATAATCTTTTATTACTTGATGACATTCGTACACTTGCGGGCGTTAAGCGCGAGCACACGCTTCGAGTCCTCGACGGCCTCCATTGTGAGATTTGAGGTCGCGTTCGCATGCATCAAGTTTTTGGCGTCGTTGTCGGGGATTGATCAATTCGATATCGAACTGAACAGTGGAAAATTGGATCAGACGTAGGATTAGATTTATTAACTTGCTTTATTTCTTTCTAGTTTGCTTTATTTACTTTAGTTTTATATTTTCCATATTTAGATTTAGTTTTTAATTTTTATTTTCAGCAGTAGTTTTCCATTTCCTTATTGCATCTTAGGTTTTATTAGCTAGATTGTTTTATTTTCTGCCTCCTAGGATTAGGTAGCACTCCTAATTTTTGTGGCTTGATTCGTCATATGCTTACATGCTTAGGATTGAAAGGCCTGATTTCGATCGACTTAGAAATCGAACGAACCTTTCATCGTCGGAAAGTAGAGCAGCGAAGGATGGAGGATCAAGCCGCATCCGAAGTGAACATAGGTAGACGACCTCTGCGGGACTACGCAGCTCCTAGCGCTAGAGGATTTAGGCCGAGTATAGTTGAACCATCTATTTCGGTAAATAACTTTGAGTTGAAATCGACACTTATACATATGGTCCAGTAGAGTCAATTCAGGGGAGCTGCGACTGAAGACCTTAACCTGCACCTTGAGGCATTTCTAGAAATTTGCTCGACAAAGAAAATGAACGGAGTCCCTAATGACGAGATCCGCTTGAGCCTATTCCCGTTCTCATTGCGGGATAAGGCTAAGGCATGACTTCACTCCCTACCTTCGGGGAGCATCACTATATGGGAGCAATGCGAGCAGCAGTTTCTGAATAAATACTTCCCACCAAGCAAGACTGCTCACATGCGCCATCTCATCATGAGCTTCCGCCAGAAGGAGGGGGAGTCCTTATTCGAACCTTGGGATCGCTACAAGCACTACAACAAAAATGCTAAAAGACAACACCACAAAGACAATGGTTTTAAGAGAAACTGTTGTGATTTTGGTAAAAGACAACGGTTTTTGACAAAATCGTTGTCTTTGAGCGTCAATATAACACAAAAGACAACGGTTTTACACTATCCGTTGTCGTTGAACATATTTTTTTTATCAACAACGCATATATAACGGTTTTCCAGAACCGTTGTCTATAAATTTTTTTTTGTAATATAACAAAAATAAATAAATAAATAATTTAATAATGTAATAATATAATTTAAAACGAGATAAATAAAATAAATTTATTTATTAAAATTCAAATTTAGTTATTAAATATTTATAAAAAAAATTCTGAATAAATTTTAGGACATGATTGGGTGAATTAATCCTAGGTTATAAATAAGCTAGGTTTAGGTTTTTCCTTCGCATCCAATTTTTTTTCTTTCTCCCGATTCCTCTTTTTTTTTTTCGCTGCATCGTCGTTCCTCCCCGCACCGTTGCCCGTTCTGTCGTGCCCTTTTCCCGTGAGCCGCCTCGCACCGCCGCTTCCTTGCCGCGCTCCGCCGATCCAGACGGCAGTGAGTGCCGATGGTCATCCTTTTCCTGTGTTGCTGCCACCAACCAACCATAGCTCCATCTCCCTTTCACGATCGCCACCACGATCGATCGCCACAAGCTCGATCTCGTCACAACCTTGTATATGCCGCATCCTTCCTTCTCCCTTGTGTCAAAGCACTACGTCCTGTGACCCTAATCCATCGCCGATCATACTCCTCGAGTCGGCTTCGGCGTTGCCTCTCTGACAGGTTTGGCTTTAACTCAAAACTTTAACTTATCTTCCTCTCGATCCCTAGCTCTACCTCCAACTTTCTTACACCTTGCCTGCGAAAGTCCGACGACCGAACTTCCCTTATCTTGTTGGTTCTCGCAACCAGGGAAACTGCGCCTCATTGTTTCTGGACCATCTCTTCTAGATACTTTGGCACCGATGAGGACTGCTGCCAACTCTGTGGATTTCTATTTCTTCTTAATTCAGGCTTGTAACCTCGTCTAGTTGCATATTGAATGAATAACATTAGTGAAGAGGACAGTTGGAGCAAATGAAAGAATAACATTTAGGCATGCTATGTTAGTGTTAGAGTGCCTTTATTAATTGGCTTAGCTTCTTAGATGTGTTTACAATTATCTATTGTATAATGCTGGTAAGATATTGTCTCACATAGATTTTTTTTTGCAGGTTGCTTGCAGAGGTTGATCTCCGTAAACATGGTTGAGCTTCTTTTTGAAGACATCTTTACTTTGACAAGAATAGACCCAGATGGCAAAAAGTTTGATAGGTATGCTAAATGATCTATGTTTGTAATAGATGTTGTGCATCTTATCACTTGTGAGATTCATGTTTTGATGAAACTAGTGGCGGAATTGATTTTTTATTTGTACTTTAAACTGTGAGACAAGTGATACGTTATGGTGTCATTCCAATGCTTGAAACTTTGTACATTTCTATTCTCAATGTAGAACTCTGTATAATATAATTTCTTCAATTGCTTTCAGATTAGAGTACAAACTTCGGCTAATCATGAAAACTGACTAGCTACCAGATATCACTGTTTGTTTTGTATTTTGTAGGTTGAAATTGCTCATACCATGTCAAAGATGTGCCTTGAATTCTCAGATATTTACATAGGTAAGAACCAGAAATTTTCCACAAGGTCTATGACATCAGGTGTCCAAGAAGGAACTTATGAACCAATTTGACTTAAAAGATCTTGTTTCCAAGTAGGATCAGAAATAGGCTAGAAGGTCATGACCCTATGATTTACCTGCTTATTGTGTCTATGTAGGATCTCGATCACAACAAGCTTAACTAGATTGAATATACATAAGTTAAATAAGACATTGTAAGTATTAACACTAACTGTAGCAAGTATTTTTCTTCATGTCATAGTGTTTAAGAAAATTCTGAATTATAAAACATTTTTTAATTCATATGTAGAAGATTCCTTTCAAATTATTCTTATCTTGCCCATCTTATAATTATTTTATCACATAGAAGTTGTTATCTCATATATGAATATGGTACACTAAGAATTATATAATAAATTTCATATATATTGTATGATTAATTTTAATAATGTTTTGTGAGATGGCAATGATAAAGTGTTAATAATAAATTATAAATGTTAATATAGGTTTAAAATATTTAAGTTAAATTATAAGATCTTACAATTTATGTTTGGGTCTTATGATCTATACCTATGGACCCCTTCTCCTAACAACCTTGTTTTTTAAAGTACATATTATAATCATAATTAAATCCAAACCTTGCATGTGATATTATGTTTTAACAATTGAAATTGAGTAATTAAGCATTGAGACATCATCGGTAATCTTATTTAAGGACTTAAATCTTAATATTTCAGTTCTTATCCTTTTCTTCCATCCTTGCATTTCAAGCCCAACTTTCTTTCTGAAATGAGTATTTATGTTAAAGGATGTCGATTATTGATAAATACAAGGACATGGGAGTAGTGGTCATGGGGAAAGTAGAATCTGGAAGCATCTGTGAAGGTGATAGTTTGTTGGTCATGCATAACAAGGTATTTTGTTTCTTCAATATTTCTACCTTCAGGTTGCAATCACTGAACTTGCATTGTGTCCCTTTGCTTTTCTCCAGGCTAATGTCAAAGTTCTTGCAATATTTTGTGACGAAAATAAAGTCAAGCATGCAGGCCCTGGTGAGAATATTAGAGTAAGATTATCTGGGGTTGAAGAAGAAGATATACTTTCTGGTTTTGTACTCTCAAGTGTTGGTAAGTATTACTATCTGTAAACATAAACTTTATTTACTATCTTAATAAAATTTATCTGATAAAGAATTTGACTAATAGTCAACATAAACTTCTTTTTGGTAAATTGAGGTATATAGTTCTTGTTATTTTTTGTTGAGAACCATGTGCAATAGGGTAAGGCTTCTAATGACCTTAATTAGCTTTTCATATTTTTATAGCTCCTGCAATTTTTCATTGAGAAGCAAGAACCATTCACATTAGAATTAGATATGTTTAGGGGCATTAGAAGGATTCTCATATCCAAAGTTTGTTTATTTTTTTTCTGACCTGCCTGATGTATTTTAGAACAGATATGGCTGGGATCTTAAGTGATAGCTATTAGGTCGGTAATAACAACTCTTGACCATATAAAATACATCTTAGTCTTGGGCATTCTTTATCTGAAATATTATTTGCCCCAAATCTCAACAGTTTCTTTCAGGGCTTCCAGAAGATCACATGTCGTGTCTAAATAACAGACTTGTATAATTTGATGTGATTTGATCTAATTACTCCGTCACCTGAGTAATTATTTTGTTTTGCGATATATGAGAGATATAATTGAAGGCGCCACATCCATTGACAAGTCTTCCCTACGACCAATAGTAATATTAGATATATTTTCAAATTTTCTTATTGATACCATAGTGTTTAATTACATTTTCATTCATTTATTCACATGCAGTTCACAAAATCTATGATAGCAGCAAAGGAAATTGATGAAGTACGTTCGGAGTGGGATGAATGCATACAAGATCACATATCTGATGATTAGGAGAGATTTAAGTGTACATACCTCTTTTGGTTACATGTGGTAATCTATAAGTGTTTTGCTTATTATGCATAATACTTTTGGTGCATATGATGTGTAGTTGTTTTGCCACAGTACTTTTTAATATATATCGGTAAGAGTGATCATTTTAAATGTGATGTGACCTTGTACTTTACATTGCTATAAGTGCAAGTGTATATATGTGTTTTCTATAATTCTGTTTGATGTTGTATGATTTATATTAGAAGGGAGCCTTGGCACAACGGTAAGGTTGTTGCCTTGTAACCAAGAGGTCACGGGTTCAAATCCTGGAAATAGCCTCTTGTAAAAAAAAGCAAGGTAAGGCTGCGTACAATGGATTCCTTCTCCGGTACCCCGCGTGACGGGAGCTTCGTGTTGGATCGATATGAGCGCTAAAGGGGGGGGGGTGAATAGCGTTCATAAAAACTTTTCTTTTTCGACGATTAAAACCAAGTACACAGTAGAAAACTAAAAGACAAACACAAGAAAGACACAAAGCTTTTTTACTTGGTTCACAGCCCACCGGCTGCTAATCCAAGGCCCTGCGATCCTTGATCGCTTCCGAAGGGCAATCACTAAAAGTCTCTTCCTCGTTGGAGGTAAGAGACAAGACGATTACAATGATTATAAGGCCAATAACAACCTTACCGGTCCTTATACAAATTAAGTACAGAAAGATAATAATAATACCGACAATTAATTAGAAGATGGCGCACGGTCGGAGTAGCGTTGTAGAGAGCATGAGCACTTGGGAGATTCTTGAATTTGGGTGTGAGTCCTCCCCTCCTTTTATAGATTTGCGCCTTGGAATTTGTCCTGATCCAGATCCAAAACTCGTGGATCTTATCTTGAGGTGGCGGCTTATCTTATCCTGAGGTGGCAGCTTATCTTATCTTGAGGTGGTGGCATCAATCTCTATCTCTTTGACCTTGTGCACTGGGCTGATTCGTCGACATCAGTCGACTGATCCTCTTAGCAGTCAACTGCCTTCAGTTGACTACTGACATCTCCAGTTGACTGCTGCACTTGAGAATTCTTGCAATACAAGATTAGCATAATAGATGCATAATGCCATGCAGTGTGACAGTCCTTTGACTGTCCGATCTCAACTTCAGCATTCCTCCGGAAGCCTTAGTCGTATCGATGCCTAGGATTGTCCTCTAACCGAGGGCACGTCCTTACCACCGCTCCACACACGGAGCTTACCTTTGGTCCTCTTGACCTGTCGCTTAGCTTTCGATCACCACTGACGTTCCTCGACTCCCCGAGGTTCTCCTGGTATCGCCCGACCACCACGGTTTCTCAACTTGAGATTCTCTGGATGTCGCTCGACCTTTGGCTTAGCTTAAACACTTCCTGCACACTTAGCATATCACATGAGATAACAAAATAACTTAACTTTGAATCTTTGCCATCATCAAAACCATGGTTCGATTATCTAGTGCCCCTGCACCAACAATCTCTCCCTTTTTGATTTATGGCAAACCAATTCAAAGTTAAGAGAAAATAAGCAGTAAGCATTGAACAATCATTTTTCAAAACCTCCCCCTTAAGGGTACCTCCCCCTTAACCCTAGGTGAGTTTTGAAAAACAATTACTTTTTGGGAAAGAAAAAGTAAGTAACCTCTTAACTTTATTCTCTCTCCCCCTTTGACATATATCAAAAATAACTTTATATTGGGTACATTGCCAAGAAATAGAATTTTTAAACATGTTAATCAAGTTGATTTAATATGTTCAACTCCCTTTAATACTTAAGAGTTTAGGAGTTTAGTTTTCTAGATCCTGCACCAACAATGTATATCCTAGGTTAGAATGTGACCCCCTAACCTTTAACATTGTTATAAAATTTTGAGAAAGAATTAAAAAAAAACATTTTAAAGGCTCAAGTCTATTGGTTTTATGCCAAACTGGAGGTAGCTAGATACTAAGTTTGTCCAACTTAAGTCTTCTCTCCCCCTTGGCATATTATCAAAAGAAGGATTTAAATTGAGAAAGTATTGGTGATTTTTTTAAAAAATATTTTTTAACAACTTCTATGATGATTATCCAATTAGAACCTCCCCCTTAACCTAACATCCTTGTTAGCCACAAGGAAGGCATATCTAGAGGGTCTCCCCTTTTGTCTAACAAACTCTTAGGACATCCTTGTTGGCCATAAGGAAGACTCACCTAAGTGTCCAGAGGGTCTAGGTATCTAAAGTTGACCTAAGGATTTATACGTTCAATATTGGTCAACTAACCATCATTTTAAGAAGTATAGTTGTTTTGAAAACTACGTATAACTACACACAATAATCATGGCAACCAATAAAAATAGTTTTAAGAATCTATTTATGTGTATATAAATTTTGAAATCATTTTCAAAATCATTTTTAATTTGTTGTCCTTACCATCTCACCCATTCTACATGATCAACCAAGTTATTCTTATAGGTATTGTGAGATGAATTTAATTTAATGCCTTAGAAATTAATTAATCTTGGGTTAGATTCGAATTTCACCTTTAGTTAGTTAAGTGAACATTTCAAAAGAGGGCTTCCAGGTCGTGGCGAGGCACAGGGGCCTTCTTTGATCGGAACAACGACCACTTCCTTAGACAAAGCCAACTTAGGAAATTACACACTTAATTCACTTAGGATTACGTCCTGGTCTAACTAGTTTAGGATGTGTCGAGGTAGCTTCAGTTAGTTCCACTTAGTTAAATGCACCAAGCTAGATACTCCTTATCTAACTCGGATACACTTGACTTCATTTTCTTAACGTACTATCATCTCACCGCATCCTGATACTATGTTGTCAAGATTAATTAATTATTTCCTATCTAACCATTCTATGAGAGTGAATTTAAAACTAGTATGTATGACATGAAAAAATAAGCATGATAATGATATGTATGCATGAGCAAGCTACATTCAATCAATTTAAAGAAACAGTTATTTTCTTGGGTAGACTTTTATTTGTTCTATAGTTATAAGATACTTTATTATAATTAGGTTTACAAATTTTAGTGTCTTGATTTTTGGTTAGCTTAGACTTGTAACCCAAGTCTACATGTTTATTAGTTGAATTTTTAAAAGTTGAAGGTTTAATTACTAGATTATTAATTTGTGTATAATCAAATGGTACTCTATTATAATTAATTTTATTGGTTTGATTATCTAATTTTGAATTTTTAATTAAGTTAGATTGTGAATTATTTAAAATAGGATTATTAGAATTTTTTAAAAATAAGATTATTAGACTTTTTAAAAATAGAATTATTAGAATTTTTTAAGATAAGATTATTAGACTTTTTAAAAATAGAATTATTAAAATTATTAGAATTTTTTAAGGTAGAATTATTAGAATTATTCAAGATAAGATTATTAGAATTTTTAAAGGTAGAATTATTATTAGAATTATTTAAGATAAGATTGTTAGAGTTTTTTAAGGTAGAATTATTATTAGAATTATTTAAGATAAAATTGTTAGAGTTTTTAAAGGTAGAATTATTTAGATTATCTTTGGAATTTTTTAAAGTTAATTTCAATTTTTTTATGGTTGAATTTTTCAAAACAGAATTTTTTAATTCGGAATTATCTAGATTAATCAGATCTAGGATTTGATGATTCTGTCCTATGGTTTGATTATTCTGATCAAGGGTTTGATTATTCTGATTAAGTCCTAGGTTGGTTTTATCTTTGACTTGATCTAGATCTATGTTGATTAAACTAAATATTTGATTAATCTCTTTGTTAATTTTATCAAATGTTAGATTAATTTGATCATTTTCTTCCATGATATTATTATTATTATTATTTAAACTAATTAAATCTGAATTAATTAATTTTTTATTAGTTGAATTATTAATTGTATTAATTAATTGACAACAATTACACAATTTATCTAAATTATCAACTATTCTAAAACTCAACTTTTCAAAATTATTAACTTTACTAACCTTTTTTTTCGGACACCGATTCTTGTAGTGACCGAATCTTCCGCACCCGAAGCACTTGATATGCTCCTTGTTCTTCCGGATTCCTGGCAATGGTGTCTCCTTTGTCGTCGGTTGCGTCGTTCGAGTCTTACGAGTAGGACACTTATTTTTATAGTGTCCTCTCTCCCTGCACTTAAAATAAATAATATGAAATTTAAAATTTAAATTGACATTGTTACCTTTATGCCTTGTGGGAGACTCTTCCATGGTTGGCTCGGTCAACGATTTTCTAAAACTCGCAAAAAAAACACAAACCAAAAAGTCCCAAGACTTGGTCTTGGATTAGTAGTGCGGGAGATATTTAAAAATAAAAATAAAAATAAAGAAAAGAAAATGCTAGATCGGTGGTTGCACCGAATCTGAGCGCCCCCGCTCTGATACCAATTGTTGGATCGATATGAGCGCTAGAGGGGGGGGGGGTGAATAGCGTTCATAAAAACTTTTCTTTTTCGACGATTAAAACCAAGTACACAGCGGAAAACTAAAAGACAAACACAAGAAAGACACAAAGCTTTTTTACTTGGTTCACAGCCCACCGGCTGCTAATCCAAGGCCTTGCGATCCTTGATCGCTTCCGAAGGGCAATAACTAAAAGTCTCTTCCTCTTTGGAGGTAAGAGACAAGACGATTACAATGATTATAAGGCCAATAACAACCTTACCGGTCCTTATACAAATTAAGTACAGAAAGATAATAATAATACCGATAATTAATTAGAAGATGACGCACGGTCGGATTAGCGTTGTAGAGAGCACGAGCACTTGGGAGATTCTTGAATTTGGGTGTGAGTCCTCCCCTCCTTTTATAGATTTGCGCCTTGGAATTTGTCCCGATCCAGATCCAAAACTCGTGGATCTTATCTTGAGGTGGCGGCTTATCTTATCCTGAGGTGGCAGCTTATCTTATCTTGAGGTGGTGGCATCAATCTCTATCTCTTTGGCCTTGTGTACTAGGCTGATTCGTCGACATCAGTCGACTGATCCTCTTAGTAGTCAACTGCCTTTAGTTGACTACTGACATCTCCAGTTGACTGCTGCACTTGAGAATTCCTGCAATACAAGATTAGCACAATAGATGCATAATGCCATGCAGTGTGACAGTCCTTTGACTGTCCGATCTCAACTTCAGCATTCCTCCGGAAGTCTTAGTCATATCGACGCCTAGGATTATCCTCTAACCGAGGGCACGTCCTTACCACCGCTCCACACACGGAGCTTACCTTTGGTCCTCTTGACCTGTCGCTTAGCTTTCGATCACCACTGACGTTCCTCGACTCCCCGAGGTTCTCCTGGTATCGCCCGACCACCACGGTTTCTCAACTTGAGATTCTCTGGATGTCGCTCGACCTTTGGCTTAGCTTAAACACTTCCTGCACACTTAGCATATCACATGAGATAACAAAATAACTTAACTTTGAATCTTTGCCATCATCAAAACCATGGTTCGATTATCTAGTGCCCCTGCACCAACACTTCGTGCACCGGGTTGTAGTTAGTTGTATGATTTATATTAAAAATGCAACACTATAAATCTACAATGGTTTATTGTGTTATAGAGTAACCGTTGAGAAATGACAATGGTGAAAAACCGTTGTCTATGAGCAAAAAAAATCCATGGTAAATTGGGGGTCGGTCTAAGACAACGGTTAAAGACCATTGTAGATTTAAGGAAAAGACAATGGTAAAAAACCATTGTCTATGAGCAAAAAAATACGTGGTAAATCGACCCGTTGTGAAAAGTGGTTCGGGCAAAGACAACGGTTAAAAACTGTTGTCTTATCCTTGAAACGACAACGGTTTTTCACCGTTGTCTTTGCCCAAACCACTTTTCACAACGGGTCAATTTACCACGGATTTTTTTGCTCATAGACAACGATTTTTCACCGTTGTCTATTCAATTTTTTGTTGTAGTGAAGGGGCTACTCTACCAATGCCCTCTCCACAGACTGGAGAGGTGGCTGGTGATCCACATCTTCTACAATGGGATCGCGTATGCCACGAAGATGTCCCTGGATTCTGCTGCAGGAGGAGCACTGATGAAAAAGACCATAGAGGAAGTAGAGGAGCTGATAGAAGAGGTGGCCCAGAACCACCATCAATGGGCTTTCGAATGTGGTCAACCTATGCCTGCAGCGGGACGATACACTGTCAACTCCATGGACCACCTGGCAGCAAGGATGGATGCACTCATCAGACGGTTCAAAATCTTTGAATCCTTCATCTGCATGCGCAGCCATTGACTTTGGAGAGGGAGCGGCAGCGTATCGAGAGGACCACTATGGAGGGAAGGGAACCTCAGAGGAGCAGATTGAGCATATTGATGTGGTTGGGGACTACGACCAAAGGCCCAACAACCCATACTCCAATACCTACAATCTCGGATGGAGGAATCACTCGAATTTCTCTTATAAGAATAACTCAGGAAACTCACAACCATTAGGGGGGTATGGATAGTACCAAGGCAATGGGCAGCGACCACAGAAGTCCAGACTAGAACTAATGATGAAGGACTTCATTGCTACCCAAACTAAGGCCAATGAGAAATTTCATCGCCAACATCAGAAGTCTGAAGAATCACTCAGAGACTTGAAGACCACTGTTGACGGCCTTCCAAGTCACACCAAGATGTTGGAGACGCAAGTGGCCCAGATAGCCCAAACCGTGTCACAACCTGTGAAGAGCTCTCCGGTGAGTCAAGCTAAGGAGGAAGGAGTGGGGCAGAGTAGCAAATTCGCCAAGGGGTGTGCAGCCATGATTATCACCCTACTTGACCAAGATGAAATTGAAGATAAGACTCCACTACAGCTTGAGGACCCCAGTGAATTTGTTATCCCCTGCTCAATTTATGGGGAGAGTTTCGATGAAGCTCTATGCGACTTGGGGTCATCAGTCAGTGTGATGCCCTATGCATACTATATGAAGATGAGACTGAATGGGCTCTAACCAGCGAATCTTGGTATTCATATGGGGGATGACTCAGTCAAGGAACCCGTCGGCTTGCTAGCACACATGCTTGTGGTGATTGTGGATTTCGTAATACCCATGGACTTCATCATACTGGAAACAGGACCAGATCCCCAGAATTCTATCATTCTGGGAAGGCCTTTTCTAGCGACTACAGGGGCGTGCATAGATGTGAAGGCACACCAGATCTCCCTGGAGGTAGAAGGGGAGATCATCCTCTTCATCCTTTCGGAGCATAGAGCCCCCTACCTTGACGACTTCACGTTTAGCAGAATGAAGCTGGAACCACCAGATGAAGCTTCCGAGATGGATGAATGGAGGTTCACTGAACCTCCAAAGCCAAGTTGATAGTGGAGTGCGGTCGAGCTAAATGACCTTAAACATAGCGCTTCTTGGGAGGCAACCCAAGTTTAGTTTTTAGATTTTCCTTTGATTGTATTGCATGAATTTATTTAATTTTAATTTTGATTTCCATCTCATTTAGAATTACGACTAGAAAAGAACTTCGCTAGGTAAAAAATAAAATCCATATTAGCCTACACGGCGAAGTGTATGAGAAAATTTGGACCATAATGCAAAACGGGGAGAAAAAATGGAGACACATAGCCTGGCCGTGTGTTTTCCCATGGTTGTGCCCAACTGACTCGAGGTGCACACGGCCTGGCTGTGTGTTTTCACACGGCCATGTCGCGCAAGGTTAAAAGGGGCGAGCCATGTGTTTTCACCCCATTTGCGCCGTGTGCTTCAAGTGCTCTTGCCCTAGTCGTGTGGTGTCGTCTTCCCTGCCACCTAGAAGCACTTCTAACCTCAAAGGAAGCCAAAAGAAGCAAGGATGAGGAGGACCAAGCATGTAGCACCTCGATCCGGTGCTTTGGAGTGATGAACAAGGAGAGTCGATGCTCCTCAAGCTCCGGAGGAGGGTAATGCCCTACCCACTCTTCTTTTTCACAATAATGAACATAGAGATAGATATAATATGCTTTCTACTCGTAAACTCACTGCTACTAGGTACTTGGATGAAGATTTGCTAGAGTCTTTAGGATTGTTGGGTGATATGCAAGCCCTATTTGCAAAAATGGGATGAGAAGAGATGATGGGGATAAGACACCCAACCTATCCTAGGATAGTTCTAGAATTTTTGAGTTCCTTAAAGGCAGAAATTTTAACGGGTAGAGAGAGCGAAGAGGGTAGGATAACTTTTAGGATTTTTAACATTGAGCATGAATGGACCCTTCACCAATGAAATTCATGCTTTGGCTTGCCGAGTGGGGGAGAGAGAAGAATTCCTATTGGGTTCAACGCTCGGGTATTTTGGACCGAGTTGACGGGGGAGCACGCTTATGACCCTTCTAGGGCCAAAGCGTCGCGCCTCCAAAACCCCGTCTTTTAATACCTCCACCGCATCATGGCCAGTACTATATTTGGTCGTGGGGAGAGTGACGGTGTAGTTAGAGCTAGCGAGCTGCTTTGCCTCTGGGACATGCTATAAGAAAGGAGTAGCATTGATGTAGGGTCCCACTTCATCAGACACTTAGTGAAGATGGGCAAAGCAGCACGAGATGAGATTAATGTGGGGGGCCTACTTACCCACATTTGCCATAGAATGGGGTACGATTACACTCTATTAGAGAGTAAAGAGGGGAGCCCTAGGATCGACCTAGGAGCATGCATGGCCATGAAGATGATTGTGAGAGAAGGACACTCCTTATGCTTTGTAAGGAAAAATCTGACGACCCTTAGGCTCCCTGACCCTGATCGTACCACCATCACTACACGTGCCAACTGACGCTTGGACCTGATAGTGGAGTCCCCTCCACATGAGGGACCACCCACATCGGTGCCCATCTCTCCCCCTTTACATCACTCTCCCTTCTATCCACACATGCATAGGAGCCCACCTAGTCCACGCCGACATGAGTCTGCACCTGCACCACCCCATTTTTCCACCTTTGAGTAAGATGCAGGTACGTCGGCCTATAATTTCTCGGAGTTCCGATCGTGCCTCAACGACATATACACCGAGCAACAGACGCAGAGGCAGCGATGGGAGGAGTAGAGTGCCTACATGCAGGCGGAGTTCCAGGGCTTCCGGGAGCACTTCCAGTGGGCTGAGGAGTTCTATGACGAGGCCCGCATATACTTCCAGGAGGAGGCTACTCATCACCAGGATGAGGCCGCCTATCGCTAGGAGATGCGGCAGCACATCCATGCCCAGCAGGCACAGTGGGCCAGGGAGGAGGAGCACCGAGCAGTCGCTGCATCCACCAGCTCCCAGTTCGACCACATGTACATGTGGCATCAGCGACTCAGCAGTAGATTCTCCCAGGATCCAGAGATGCCGAGGCTTCCAGACTTTCCACCTCGTCCTCCATACTAAAGATATATTTTCGTTTAAGTCTGGGGGGGACCCCAAAGCTTATTTTGTTTGCTTTCTAGCAGTAGTTTCTTTTCTGGTATCATTCATTCATTTATTCATGCATGGGTTATTGAGTTTCTTTCAGTACTTAGTTTTTGTTATCTGTAAAGTTGCTTCAGTTGTTTAAAAAAAAAAAGAGGGTACTTACACGAGCTGTTCCCATAGGTAGCTTAACTTCATTTATCTCGTGGTATTTTATTTTATTCACTCTAATGAATGTTCTAGACTTACACTGGTTGCTTTTATTTTTACACCTACACATGTCGAACATTCTGAAAGAGAGAATCTAGTACATGCCTAGTTATGATTCATCTCAGTAGTCTAGTACTTTGGAATCCATAGGTGACTCTAGGTTTAGCATTTTAGTTACTAGAGATGCTCGGATTGTGTAAGCCCATTCAGAAAAATCAAAATCCTAGGGAGTAGAAAAATAAAAGAGAAAAAAAAAGAGAGAAAAAAAGGAAGTGAGAGAAATGAAAGAAAAGAAAAAAAATATAAATATTATGAGGAATAAAAAATAGTTGTCGTGGATGGAAATGACTAGGTGCCCCTTTGAGATCGAGTTAGGTTACTGGGAAATCACCTACCAATTTCTCTTAATACCGAGCATGCCTTTGAGACTTTATGTTATATCTAGGGAACGACCCTCACTTTGGGCAGGTAAGTGCCTAAAAGCCAGAGACCTTAGGAAAGCTATGGGATGATGACTTAACTCACCATGGAATGGGCATCCCCTAAGAATGATTCGCTTAGCACGAGCACGAGGAGCTAACTTAGTGAATTTCTAGAACATATTTATTTTGCTTTGATTGTAAATATCACTTGATAAATTTAGTTAACATGCTAAGTATGGAACAATATCTTTTTTAATTTTTGTGGCACTGAGGTTTGCTTGAGGACAAGCAAAGATTTAAGTCTGGGGGAAGTGATGTGAGCAAAACATATAGGATTTTAGGAGTAGTTTTCGCTCACATCTCATTACGTTTTATGTTAGTTTCATGCATATGTCACTCTATTTTGCATGCATTTCCTATTTTCTGGTTCGGAGGTCTGCTTTTTGTACTTTTGTGTGCAGGTTAGCATTTCGAGGGAAAAAGGCACACTTTCAGAGCAAAAGAAGGACATTTTACAGCTAGATGCAGAGTGGGACACGACCAGGGTGTGTGGCTACACATGGTCGTGTCCAATGGGCAAGATCAACCACCCTAGGGCCGCACACGACATAGCCGTGTGGCGGCTCACCAGATTTGTGTGACTAGGGATTTTTTCGGATTTTGCAGCGGTCCGAGGTGATGTCTATATAAGGATGGCTTCGCCCAAACCCTAGGGGAGAGGCACAACGGCTAGGACGGTACACCGAAGCCCTAAAAAGCTTTAGGAACTCACAATGGGGAGGAGGAACGCCGCCGGAGATCCACGCTTGCACTTCAACGCCGGAGAGAAGACCACAAAGGCATTGTAATCCCTTGTTCCTGTGCTTTATTTCTGATATATTCAAACATATACATGCTTTGTGATTCCTCCCTTATATACATGGAGTAGTTCCTTCGATTCTAGGATTAGGGAGTAGCTTGTGTGCACATTACATATTGGTTCACATTAAATTCTATCTTTGAGTTTAATTTGGCAATTGGAAGTTGTTTATACTATATCTATGCGTGTTTGATTTTCTACCTATTGTGCTTAGGCGATACGAGGGGTGACAACCCTCGTATCTAAGATTTAGGGGATTTTATACAAGGAACCTAGGGGTAAACCTGATCTCCTGTAACCGTGGGTAGAAGGATGCGATGGAACCGGAAATAGTTCATCGTAGGGATTGATTCGGCATCCTCGTACCATCTATCCCGTCCTTTTAAGGTGGAGATAGCTCTCGGTAGATACGGTGGCTCATCGAGAGAGTGTATGATGTCCCTTCCACAAAACCATAGCTAAACGTCTAGGCAATGCTAGTTGACAACATTTTTTGCGACACACAAGTGAAACCGAAGTCCTAGAATCACCTTTTGAAGACCTCGACACTCTCCCTTCTTCCTCCGTGTGACACCATATAGAGTATAGTCCACCGATAGCCCTCACAAATCGAAACATTTTAGAGTTTACTTCCGAACAATTTCAACCACTGAACATATTGATATTCGAATCCCAGTCCCTACGAGATCGATAATCTTTTATTACTTGACGACATCCATGCACTTACGGGCATTGAGCGCGAGCGCGCGCTTCGGGTTCTCGATGTCCTCCATCACGAGATTTGATGTCATGTTCGAATGCATCAATAGGACAAGATCGCATGAATCGGTTTGCTAAAGAGGGCTTATTGGGCTCTCGTGCTAAGATTATCTTGTCTGTATGTGAGCATTGTCTTGCTGGAAAAGCAGCTAAGAAATCATTCAGTAAAGCTATTAGGGCAAAGTCACCATTGCAATTGATTCATTCGGATATTTGTGGTCCAATGAATGTGAAGGCAAAACATGGAGCTTCCTATTTCATTACATTTATTGATAATTTCTCTCGTTTCGGTCATGTGTATTTGATTTCTCACAAATCTGAAGCATTGGATTGCTTCATTCGTTATATGAACGAAGTTGAGAATCAAATGGAATGTAAGGTTAAGACTTTACGCACTGACTGTGGAAGAGAATATTTTTCTAATATGTTTAAGACAATATGTAATGATAAGGGGATTATTAGACAGCTGACAATCCCTGGAACTCCACAACAAATTGGGGTTGCTGAGAGAATAAATAGGACTCTTCTCGAAATAGTTAGGTCTATGATGGCGCATGATAATTTGTCGATCTCCTATTGGGGGGATGCATTACTAGTTGCAACCTATATACTTAACAAAGTTTCTTCAAAGTTAGTTCCATCTACCTTATATGAACGTTGGACAGGCAGAAAATCAGATTTGGGAAATCTGAGACCCTGGGGGTCAGCTGCCTATGTTCATGATAGTTCTCACAAGTATGGAAAATTGGGACCTAGAGGTAAGAAGTGTATCTTTATAAAATATTCTGATACCTCCAAAGGTTATGTTTTCATAGGTGAGCAACAAGATGGAATAATCTCCGAATTGGATTCGAATGATGCTACTTTTCTTGAAAGAGAGTTCCCATCTAGAGGTGAAGTTGATAAGATAGTTCCTCTATTTGAGGAGGATGAGTCGTCAACAAGACAGGTGTCTAGTGGGATACCTGAACCTAGTCAACCCAGTGGGAGTAATTTGCCTAGTCACGGGATGACTTCTCTTGATCCCAACTTACTGAAAAGTGTTTGTAAGATCAAACCTAAGAAGAGGTTTGATATTGAGAATGAGGCAATGATGACACTTCTTGTTGACGATGAAGAACCTCAATCAGTTAAGGAAGCTCTGGGCTCTAGAGTTGGAGAGAAGTGGAGAGATGCAATGGTTGAAAAAATAGAGTCAATGAATAAGAATCATGTTTTGGAGTTAGTCGATCTTCCTCCTGGCCGAAGGGCTATTGGGAATAAATGGATTCTCAAAATAAATAGGAAAGCAGATGGGCCGATTAACCGATACAAAGCTCGTTTGGTTGCAAAAGGATCTACCCAATTGGAGGGTATAGACTTTGAGGAGACATTTTCTCTCGTAGTGAAGTGTGTATCAATCCGAGTTATTTTAGCGCATTATGACTTAGAGTTACATCAGATGGATGTGAAAACTGCTTTCCTTAATGGTGAGCTTGATGAGGAAATCTATATAGTTCAACCAGAAGGTTTCATTGCCGAAGGCCAAGAAGATAAAGTATGTAGATTGAAGAAATCTATATATGGGCTAAAGCAAGCATCAAGACAGTGGAACATAAAATTTAACGAAGTGGTTTTATCTTATGGTTTCGAAATGATCAATGAGGATCATTGCATTTTCCTGAAGTAGGACAAAGGAAAGTATGCCATTTTATTATTATATGTTGATGATATGTTGATTGCAGGAAATGACATAGGTTGTGTGATTGAAGTCAAAAAGTGGCTTTCATCATAGTTTGACACAATAGATATGGGAGAAGCTGAATACATCTTAGGAGTAAAGATCATCAGGGATCGATATAAGAGACTTTTGGATTTGTCTCAAGAGTCTTATATAAATAAGATGTTACAACATTTTAGCATGTCTAATTGCAATAGTGAACAGACACCTATTGTGAAAGGTACTATTCTGAGCAAGAGTATGGGTCCCAAAACTCCTGAAGAAATAACCGAGATGAATAAAAAACCATATGTCAGTGTTGTTGGTAGTTTGATGTACACTATGTTGTGTACTCTCCCGATATTAGCTATGTTGTTGGCTTAGTCAGTCGGTTCCAGTCAAACCCAGGACCGAGACACGGGAAGGCAGTGAAAAGGATATTCAGATATCTAAAAGCGACGACAGGTTACAATATCTGTTATCAATGATCATATATGAGCCTGAAGGGCTATTCAGATGTAGATTGGGCGGGAGACCTGGATGATAGAAAATCCACATCAGACTATGCGTTCTTGTTGAATGGTGGTGTCATCTCTTGGAATAGCAAGAAACATGCCTGTGTAGCCTTATCAACCATGGAAGCTGAATATGTGACATTGTAATATATCGGAGAAAAAATTTAATAATAATAATAAATTAAATTAAAAATTTAATATAATGTAATATGATAATAATGTAATTTAAAACGTGATAAATAACATAAAATTTATTTATTTATTAAAAAGGAAATGTAATTATTTATTAGTATTTTGGTTGTTAATTATGGGATAAGATTTTATTAGATTGGATGAGGTCAAATTAAGGTTAATCATTATGTTGATTAATTCGATTAAGTATAAGATTATATAACTTAAAACCTAAGTTAGGGTTTGACGAAAGAAAAAAAAAACTTATTTCTTTACCCTGTGCGTCCTCTTCCTCACGCCGCAGCCACACCAATGCCTTCCGCCGCACCTGCCACCGTCGCCTTTCCTTCTCATTGTCGCCATCTCCCTGTGCACCGGCCATGCCCCGCTCGCGTCGCCAACTACAAGTGTTGTCACGCCTCTGCTTCAGCCCTGCAGCCGCTGTCCCTTCCTTGCATCGCACGCACGCACGCGACCGCCTTCTATCCAGTTGTCGTCGCCGTCAAGTTCTTCCGCAGAAGCAAACGATGCTTCCTCCACTGTTGCGGATGGCACTGCGGCCACCTCGTATGCAATGCCGGCCAGCGCTGACCGCCGTCGGGCTGCCCTGCGCACAATGCCCGTTGCCCCCTCTACTTCTGGCGCTAGTTCTTGTTTTGTAGCGAGAGCTCACATTCAGATTTGCAACTGCCGACCTTGGGTTTGAGAGGCTAGCTTCTGAGCTAATTGAGCAATGGGATGATGGGCAATCTAACAAGGAAGACCCTTCTGTAGATTTCCTCTGCTTGTTCTGTAGTCGAGATTGGGCTATGTGGAGGTCCTCTTTGACCATTGCCGTTGTTTCTGAAAACGAATGTTGTTAAGGTTTTGGAAATGCCTTTTGGTGAAAATAGGGATATTGGGTGGGATCATGGCGAGATAGTTGATGGAAATAGGTTTCACTGGATGTGCAATTGGTGTGGCTTAATCAGATGTGGTGGTGGGGTATCTAGGCTTAAGAATCATCTTGCTGCTACTGCTCATGTTAGGAAGTGTCCAAAAGTTCCTGTTGACATTTCAAAATCCATAACGAATCATCTGATTGAGAAGAGGGGACGCAGAAAGCCAAGGTCAACACAAAATCTGAGATTTGTTGGAAGAGAGCTGAGTGATTCTTATAAAGTTGATGTAGTTCACATGGATTCCATAAAAAGATTCATGGACATGCAGGAGGAAAGTGTTGGTATGCTCAACCAGGAAGCAAATGATCAATGTAAAATCACTAATACTGTTACCAAATCGTCAAAGAGTGCTAATCAACATTCAAGAGCTGCTTCTTAGCTACCTAAGACTGAGATGACTAAGGACGTTGATACGAGACGGAGTCTCGAATGTGAAGACGGACAATGTAGTCTGCATACAAGGTGAGTGGATTCTATGATCTCAGAATTTAGTGTATAATTATATTGGTTATATTGTTTACTTAGGTTGTATTATATTTTCACTTTGTGATCTTTCTAGTATTGCTTTAACTCTATATCTATTGGACTGTTAGATGCTAGGTTGTTTGTTTATCGTAGCATGTAGTTATTGATTGCTATTACTGTTATACGTGTCTAGTTATTGTTGAGATATAAATTGTTAGATATTACGGGTAGATTCTTACCTATTAATTGTTGGATTAGTACTAAGATTGAACTAGTAGGATAGTACGACTAAGACGAGATAAATTCTTAGAAGGTATATATAGGTTCTTTGACTCCCTAGATTTTAGTGCATGATGACATGATTATGTTGCTTACGTAGTTTATGGTATATTTGCACTTCATGTTCTATTTAGTATGACCTTGACCTTGAACTTGCTTGACTCTTTTTGGATACCCCATTTGACTTCGGCTATTGATCCCATTAGTATGCTTATGCTGATGTTTATGGAATACCACTATTTTGTGCTTAATTGTTATGTATTATTGTGGGTACTTTGACTTATCTTTTAGATATTGTCATGTTGATATGCGTAGTTGGCTATAGCTCGTAGTAATTTTTATGTCTTACCTGCCCTTGTATGTCACTGTTCCATACCTGTTGCATGCATTTCTGTCTTTCTATATTATCTTGATACTTGCCATGTGTACTTATTTTAGGAGTTGTGGCATACACTTGACTAGCTTTTAGATATACTTTCCCTGTATACCTAGGTCATCGATATATACTCATTTTTTTGTACATATTATTTGGAGACATATATTGGTTGGTGTTACATGCTTTAGTAACATGCACCATCTTGCAAGATTGCATGTTGCCGAGCAGTGACTCCTTTGTAGTTGAGCCTGCAGCCAGTTACATAATCTGCGTACACAACCACTCATGGGTTAGTGGTACATCAGGAGGGTGTGTGCAGTAGCTCTATCAGGCTCCGCTGGTCCGCTCATGGGTAGTTGTGATGCAGTGTGGTAGCGGGCAGGGATCCTTCCTCTGGTCTACGACACCGGGAGATGAGAGCTTTGCTCCCCCACTCTGTTTGGGGTAGGAGGATAGGTGTACTCCGACAGCATCATGTCCACTCGGTCACTCAGGAGCAGTGATGGCAGAGTGCACAGTTGTCATAGCCCTACCCACTCGGCCTCACCATCACGTGTGAGGCGGATGACTGGCGTCAGGGGTGACCATGTCATTTGCATTGCATGCATATCGCATGGATTGCATTTGTTTGTGTTTGCTGCATTTTGGTTGCTGCCTTGGTTGTTGAATATGATTGACATGCATATAGGATACATCTTGTATTTAGTCTGATCACCTTACTCCTGCTAGTATGGCCTACACTCCGTAGATAGTACTTCGTATTTTGCTTGTCGACCCACGAGTCTCATTCATGGTAGTTAGTAGATAGTACCTCTTCACATTACCTTGAGAGCCGAGGCTTTGTCCTGGTATCTTGATATTCATTACTTGTAGATTTGTAGTAGATTGTATATGCTGCAGGTATATTTGTTATATTATTGACCAGGTTTGTAGCGGACCGATATTGGTACTTTGAGGTTTGGGGTTACTCTAGTTTATTCCTTTGACTTCCATGATGTTCGTTATGTTCCAATATATCCCTTATGTCCATTATGATTATGCACTATTTTCTATCCACCCACTGAGTGGTTGTACTCACCCCCTCTTCTCTTATCCTCCAGGTTAGCTGATAGAGGATGAGTCTAGTTGACTTACCATCGCATCACTCAGAGAGTCCCTTGCCGTGCTGGTCCCACAGCATTCGATCGAGATACCGTTCGATTTTCCTTTATTATTATCGTAGTTTGTTTATGCATTTTGGATTTTGTCGCAATTGGATTTAGTGTTAAAAAATGTATTTTACTTTTAATTAATTTCTATTTAGTCGTGCATGCATACAATTATTAACATAATTCTATTATTATTTCGAAGTTTTTATCTGATTTGGTTCTAGCGATGTATTCCGGAATAATTGTCACTAAGGAGCTCCTCCATCATTTGGATGACGAAGATGCCCCCGGGGCATGACAGACATGTTCAGCAACTGTACAAGAAGCAGTCTGGTTAAGAAGGTTCCTGAAGTATCTGAAGATTGCTGAAGACAGTGGGAGTCTAGTGGCTATCTACTGTGACAGTCAAGCTGCTATAGCTTTTTCCAAGGATCCCAAATATCACAGCAAGGGCAAACATATATCTATAAAGTATAACTTTATCAGGGATATTGTTGCTAAGAAGAAGGTGATTCTTGAGTATATCCCTACACGAGCTATGTTTGCAGATTCTTTTACTAAGTCGATGACTAGAGAGTCATTTAATGAGCATGTAAAGTCTATGAGACTTCGTAGAATGTAACAGTTTTGTAATGACAATTGGATATTGTAATTTGATTGTTTTAAATACAAGACATAATTTATTCAGTGTATGTGATGTTACATTCTGATAAGATTTTGGTGAGCATGTTGACAGGTAGTGATTGGTCCTCTCACATGGACAATCATCTCTGTTTGTTATGTACGAATAGGGGTAAGACTATTACTTATAGGATAGCTTTGAAAGCTATATGTATGAGATACATACCTATAAGCTGGGGTCATCTTAATATGTGTATCAAGATAAGATCATTTAAGAAAAGTGATCGAAGTAAATGTTCCCACCATTTACTATACCTGTTTATGAGCCAGATTAGAATTCATATGTTGAATTCAGGATTAGACATTTGGAATGTCTGGATCAAAATTTGTACAATGTTGAGGAAAATATGCGCTCTTTGTTGGTGAAGAGAATAACATCGTAGCATGTGATTCATATCACATGTGCTAAGGCGACAATAAGGGTAGTAGAAGAATGGATCCCTGCTTCTCTACTATATGAGCCATTTGAGATCATATGTTAATCTCAGCATTTGCCCTTTGTGACTATTTAGGTGTCTGCTTGAAGTTTTAATCAGGGTCTACTACTTTAGCATGTAAACCTATTGACTGATTTGGTCTATGGAACATGACTAGGAAAACGACTGATTAATATGAATAGATTCACACTGAAAAGGAAGATTAAATATATTTACATCCTTTGAGAATTTTTCACTGGTCGATCCATTTCTTTTAGGTATGGAAATATTTGTAAATATTAAGAATATGGAACATGCTCTTGACTTGATGGTCATTATGAGGGATTAGAGATGTTCATATTGATGTAAGTAGAGATTATTTAATCTAGGCAAATAGCAAGACATTATATCCAAGAAAATGGTTAAGTACCACTAGAAGAATGATTCAGTATCACTTGGAAAAACGGCTGTGCGCCACTTGGAGGATGGCAATGGACCATAAGGTGAATGACTATGTGTCATTCAGAGAATGGTTATGTATCATTTGAAGAGTGGCTAAGTTAGGCGTAACAACTTTTCTTAGCATTGATCGCTCTATGAGCAACAATGTAAGGTGTAACAACTTTCTTAGCATTGGATTGCTCAGTGTGCTTGCTGTCTCACGAACTATTTTCCTAAGTAAGAATGGGTTGTTCTAATAGTCTTTGTAATTATTAATCTCTGTTCTATTAGTCTTTTGGGACTATGGTCTCCGACTCAATTCTGGTCTGTGACTGGATACTTTTATTAGTCATTTGGGACTATTGACTCCGGCTCTATTTAGTTTATGTGACTAAATACTTCTTATTGGTCTATGTGACCATTTGTCTATGTGGCATGCTTTGGATGAGTGGGAGATGTAAGACGTGGAGCGGTTACTGTGCAGTAATCGCACCACTCGCAGGTGCACACACTCAAAGGAGTGCGTGCACGCTGCGTCGCTGCAGCGTTGACACCCCCTTTATAAGGGGGTGTGCATCCTTTAAAAGGAAGATTAAATATTTTTACATCCTTTGAGAATTTTTCACTGGTCGATCCATTTCTGTTATGTATGGAAATATTTGTAAATATTAAGAATATAGAACATGCTCTTGACTTGATGGTCATTATGAGGGATTAGAGATGTTCATATTGATGTAAGTAGAGATTATTTAATCTAGACAAATAGCAAGACATTATATCTAAGAAAATGGTTAAGTACCACTAGAAGAATGGTTCAGTATCACCTGAAAAAACGACTGTGCGCCACTTGGAGGATGGCAATGGGCCATCAGGTGAATGACTATGTGTCATTCAAAGAATGGTTATGTATCATTTGAAGAGCGGCTAAGTTAGGCGTAACAACTTTTCTTAGCATTGAGCGCTCTATGAGCAACAATGTAAGGTGTAACAACTTTCTTAGCATTGGATTGCTCAGTGTGCTTGCTGTCTCACGAACTATTTTCCTAAGTAAGAATTGGTTGTTCTAATAGTCTTTGTGACTATTAATCTCTGTTCTATTAGTCTTTTGGGACTATGGTCTCCGACTCAATTCTGGTCTATGTGACTGGATACTTCTATTAGTCATTTGAGACTATTGACTCCGGCTCTATTTAGTTTATGTGACTAAATACTTCTTATTGGTCTATGTGACCATTTGTCTATGTTGCATGCTTTGGATGAGTGGGAGATGTAAGACGTGGAGCGGTTACTGTGCAGTAATCACACCACTCATAGGTGCACACGCTCAAAGGAGTGCGTGCACGCTGCGTCGTTGCAGCGTTGACACCCCCTTTATAAGGGGGTGTGCATCCAAAGCTTTGGGGTTCGCTGGAGAGAGGAATTTACGAGTGGAGTTTGAGTGCGAAAGCTGTCGGAGAGAAATTCAGAGATCAGATAATACCAAGGAACAGTTGGACCTTGGCTGGTGGAGGAGGAGGTTCTTTTTCTTGTGATCGACCCTCAGATGGCAAGCAATTTCATCATTGTTTCATCCCTACAGCGCCTTCATCCCTACAGCGCCAACGCTTGCAATCTCTGTATGTTCGTATTTTTCTCTTCTGCATTTTTTTTTGTTTCTTCTGTTCTTTCTATTTAAATTAGTTCGAAAAGATGCTTTAACCACCAACAATATAAATTATTATCCATCTCAAATAAATTGTGCAATAAAAGAGGAAACTCTCCAGCTCATGACCCCGTCTTGCTAGCCTCACAATGAAGATGGAAATAAATCATGATTATTCGATTTATTCGGTTCAGTTTTAGTTTCGAAATGAAAATAATCGATTAAATCGAATTAGAGAATACCAAGGCACGGTTGGACCTTGCCTGGTAGAGGAGGAGGTTCTTTCCCTTGTGATCGACCCTCAGACGGCAAGCAATTTCATCATTCCTTCATCCCTACAGTGCTTTCATCCCTACAACGCCAACGCTTGCAATCTCTGTATGTTCGTATTTTTCTCTTCTGCATTTTTTTTGTTTCTTCTATTCTTTCTATTTAAATTAGTTCGAAAAGATGCTTTAACCACCAACAATAATAAATATTTATCCATCTCAAATAAATTGTGCAATAAAAGAGGAAACTCTCCGACTCATGACCCCGTCTTGCTAGCCTCACAATGAAGACGGAAATAAATCATGATTATTCGATTTATTCGGTTCAGTTTTAGTTTCTAAATGAAAATAATCGATTAAATCGAATTAGAGTCCATCAGTCCACTGATGAACTTCAGTCGACTGATTAATACAAATCAATCGATCTCGAACCCCATGGTTTTCATTATCATCAGTCGACTGATATTTTACATCAGTCGAATGACCATAATCAATCGATTGATATGAAAATATCAGTCGACTGATGATAAAGAAATTCAGATTGTTCGATTTTATTGAAAAGTTTGGTTTGTTCGGTTTGTTAAAAAAAAATTTCATTTATTCGATTTTGATTTAATCGATTCGATCAGTTCAATTATTAACCTATTGCGCACCCCTAATCAAAACCCAAAAATAAAAAACTAAAACATAAGTTAGATCGGACGTAGTTTGACGATGCTCATCCATAATGTGCGCCGCCAAGTTTTGCCACCTTCTGAAAAACCCCAAAACAAAACTAAAACCAAATTCCAAAATAAAACCAAAACCTAAAAAAAAAAAAACTAGAACCTAAAATACAAAATACAAGAATAAAATCAAATGTCAGAATTGAAATATAATTCAAGACAAAATCAGAACAGAATCTAGAATCAAAACTAGAACCAAGAAACCAATAAATAAAACCCATAATAAACTAGAAACTGAAACCAAAACCTAAAAATCAAAATTGAAATCAGAACTTAAAAATTAGAATAAAAAAAGCCCCAAAACCACAAACTCAAGAGCTAGAAACGAGAATAGAGAACCAAAATCCATAACTCCAAAAACCAAAAAAAACTAGAGATATAACTCAGAACAAAAAATAAAACTAGGAATAGAAAATCACTGTGTGCCACGTGCATGACAAAATTTTCACCATGCAATTAAATGGAATTTTTTCGTCATTGACCCTCTAATCGGGCTCAAAATTAGGTCAGATCGGACTAGAATTCAGCCACGATTTGGCCAGACTCCAATATTGACCGTACCGTGATCGAATTTTAACCTGATCGTCGTCGAAATTCGACCGCTCAGTGGCGATGTTGAGCTGCCAGGGCGGCGAGAAAGTCTGATGGAAGAACCACTATGCATTCCTTATTACTGTGCTTGCTCGGGCGATGTCCGAGTTACTGTGCATTCCCCATTATCGTACATGAGTCGCACACCATTAGTATATATATATATATATATATATATATATTGCTCTCATGGGCGATGGGATAGTGTGCACCCGTGCACGATTGAGGGAGCACACACTACAAAATTTATAGGGACCTTTGTGACCGCTAGATGGGGGGGGGTGAATAGTGCGTCGTCATATTTCGATGGATTATGATCGTGATCGTGTCTACGAATCATGTTAGGGCATAGAAGAATAATGATAATAATAAAACAAAATACACAATCACACAATTGCACAATGATATAATGTGGTTTGGAACCGAATGGTTCCTACTCCACGGATTGGGCTCGTAAGAGCCCTAGCGATGCCAATCACACACTACTACTCAAATAACTCCTTCTCGGAACAATCCGGAGGTGGAGAAATCTCGTACAATAGTTCTTACAACAATAAGAATGAAATACAAGCAAATACACTAAATTGCAAGTAGAGAAAACTTTACAAAGAGCTTTTAGAATGCTTGCTTGTTGGTTGCTTGAATTGCACTTGGAGACCTTGATTTGCAACAGCAAATCGCCCCAAAGACATCCAAGAACCGGTGCCAAATCCTCCCTCCACGAGCTCCCTTTAAAGCTTCTCCTTGGGCCAGATTTCGCCTAGCATTCGACTGATCAGGACCATCAGTCGACTGCCCCTGTATCTATTGTCTCACAACGACATGAACCACGTCGAATAAGTCCAATGAATACACCATCAGTCGACTGATGGCTAAATCATTCGAGTGCTTGGGCTGATCACTCGATTGGAGAGCCTTCTGTGCCTGAAATCCAGACCATTAGTCGACTGATCACCAGATCAGTCGACTGCTCAGGCCAGGAGTAGACTGCCCAACTCTTGCATTCGACTGTCAGGGCACTTCTCGCAGTCAAACCCTAGTTGACTCCCATCAGTCGACTGACCATAGTCCCAGTCAACTGATACACATCAGACATGAGGTTTTAACCCAAGTATAGTGCCCCCATACTTGCTAGACCACACTTAGCCTAGACCTAAGCCTTCTAGCCACCTCCGTCAGCCTCACGCCTATCAGATCCCTCCAAGTCATCCATGACTTGTTCATCCATATGCTAGCCTTCAGGTGCTTCCATCAGCTATTGTCATGCTAACGGTGTCTACACCACCAAGGCACATTGGACTTATGCTGCCAAGACACCGCTTGGACTTTACGCCGCCAACCATTAGACTTATGCTGCCAAGACTCCCTCTTAGACTTTACGATGCCAATATTCCCCTTGGACTTTTCAAATGCCAAGACTCTGTTGGATCGAAGCGGATCGCTAGAGGGGGGGGGTGAATAGCGATAAAAACTTTTCTTTTAAATCGTTCGATAGACAATTAAACGCAGCGGAAATGTAAATAAAAACTAAATGAGACAAATAGTTTTTTTACTTGGTTCGTAGCCTTCGCTACTACTCCAAGGCCCTAATGGTCCTAGACCGTGTACGGAGGGCAATTCACTAAAACACTCCTCCTCGTTGGAGGTAGGAGTTTTACGATTACAAAAGCCTTCGAAGCAAAAAGATAGAGAGACAAACCCTCTCTTCTATTAAAGTAAAATGCAACGAAAAGCCTCGATTAAAAAGAATTGCAATATAAGATTATACCAACAACTAAACAAAAGAAACTTTAAGCTAGGGTTGTTGGCAGCACTTCGTTGTTGTAGAGTCGTGAGATTCTGCAGTAGCAGGCTTTTGAGCACTTAGAATTGAGAATGAAACCCTAGGTTTGGCCCTCCTTTTATAGCCTTTAAGCCCCTCAACGAATGAGTCTTCAACCAATCACAAATGGGCACAAAACTCCTTGAAAAATGGTGATAAAGCTTGACTCCTCGAGGCTGATTTTTGACCACCGGTTGGGGCTGGAATCGGTTGGTGGCCGCTGAATTGGCCCGGTTGAACTGATGGCCAAGATTTTTGACTACAATAAAGAGTTAGCTCAAAATATAAGTGGATTCAACGGCCACTTGCCGTCCGATCTCAACATAGACCTTCCATGGGAAGTCTTGGGTCGGATCGTCGCCTAAGATCATCCCCGTAAAGAGGATACGACCTCACTTACGCTCGCACACACGAGCTTACCTCGATACTTACGTGTCGCTTTTGCTTCCGGCCTTCCACTCGATTCCTTCGGCTCCCTCCGAAGTAACTCGAGTGTCGCCCGACCACCGCGGCTTCCTCCGGGTGTCGCTAGCCTTCAGCTCCAGCATTAAGACTTTTCTGCACACTTGATTTAGCTCGTGAGATAACAATATAAGCTTAACTTTGTATCATTTGCTATAATCAAAACTTAGGTTCGACTTAGGTGCCCACTGCACCAACAATCTCCCCCTTTTTGATTTATGGCAAACCCACATACAAAGTTAAGACAAAAATAAGTATGAGATTATGCATGAATGAGTAGGAGTATATAAAAATTCTTTTTCAAGTGCTCCCCCTTGAGGAATCCTCCCCCTTGACCGAGGATGAGTACTTGAGAAAGGGTTTTAACTCTCCCCCTTGATATTTGCTACTAAGAAAAAGAATTAAATGCAAATTACTTAATATTGGCCATAGTGTTTAAAATAAGTTTTAAGGTAAGAAACCAAATGATTTCTTAACCTTGGCCTTTAAAAGTTAAATAAGTTTTCAAAACTTAAAGTTAGCTTTTGGTTTAATTATGAAGTAAGAGTTAAGTTATCAAAAAAAAATTTTGACAACTTAACTTTTGTCCTTTTTCTCCTTTTTCTCCCCCTTTTGCCGTATATCGAAAAGAGTAAGGGTGTGTACAAAATAAATGTTAAATTTAAAGTCCAAGCATGTTCCACATTTTTATTTTTAAAAATAATATACTGAAAATAAGTTCATCTATAAAATGTTCGACTCATATTTGGCTTGATTGATATGAAGGATCAACCAGTCCTGGTCAGAGTCGGTTAGTATGTATGATTATACTCCGTGGTTCATAGCGATGCACTAGCTCTACATCTGGAACCAGGAGTAAGGTCCTAACATCTCACGCCCATCTACGTGGCTAAGTACACAAACACATTAGTCCTATGTGTTGTGAGATGTATTGGCTCCTTAAATCTATAGGTGCATGATATCTAAGGTATGTCCTATGCTAGTTCCATGAAAAAAAAGTAAGAAATAGTAGTAAGAAAATATAATTTGTAAGTTCCTATTCTATTACGCACATGCCTAATCTTCGTCTCAAGAGACTAAATTCGGCTTCGGGTAGTGGTTTAGTAAATATGTCTGCTAGGTTAGATTTCGAGTCAACATATTCGAGTTGTATGGAGCCGTTGGCTACATGTTCTCGAATGAAATGGTGTTTTACCTCTATATACTTTGTCCTTGAATGACATATAGGGTTCTTAGTTAGATTTATCGAACTTATGTTGTCTACAAAAATTTTAGTTTTGGTGAAGTCCAACCTAAAGTCTCGGAGAGTGTGCTTCATCCAAAGAAGCTGAGTTACACACTCACCCATTGCAACGTATTCGGCTTCGGTGGTAGATAAGGCAACACAATGTTGCTTCCTACTGCACCAACTCACTAGACTTGGTAGCGAGTAGTTGACAACAACCACTCGTGCTCTTTCTATCGAGTTTACTACGGCATAATCCGAATCGGATGGCCGATTAGTTCGAACTCCGTAGATCTAGGGTACCAAATACCAGCGTTAAGTGTACCCTTAAGATATCTAAGGATACGCTTAACTAGGGTTAGGTGAGACTCCTTAGCACAGTTTGAAACACTGGCGCACATACTTCTGAATAGGATGTCGAATTAGGAGACTTCCTATCGCGCTCCTATAGTACTTTAAGTCAATGGACTTACTTTCTAGGTCTTCTCCTATGTTAACATTAATCACCATTGGGGTGTTTATTATCTTAGCGTCTTGCATTCCAAATCTTTTAATTAACTCCTTAGTGTATTTTTGTTGATATAGGTATATACCATCCTTAGTTTGTTTAATTTGTAGAACTAAAAAGAAACTTAACTCGCCTACCAAGTTCATTTCAAACTCACTTTCCATGAGTGAAACAAACTCGTTTAGTAAGGCTGAGTTAGAGGTTCCAAAAATTATATCATCTACGTAAATTTGAGCTATGAATATTTCTTTACCTAAGGTTTTTACGAAGAGAGTTGGGTCAACTAAGCCTTGGTTAAACCCTTTTGACTTAAGATGGATTGAAAGTCTCTCGTACCAAGCTCGAGGAGCTTGTTTAAGTCCATAGAGAGCTTTCTTAAGTTTTAGAACATGGTCGGGTTTATCTAGATTTTCGAATCCGGGGGGTTGGCTAACATAAACTTCTTCTTTAATGTATCCATTTAAGAATGCCGACTTAACATCCATTTGAAACAGCTTAAATCCTCGATGTGCGGCATAAGCTAGCAACATTCGAATGGATTCGAGTCTAGCTCTTGGGGCATAGGTTTATGTAATCTAAGCCTTGACTTGACTAAACCCTTTGGCGACTAACCTAGCCTTGTTTCTAACTACTTCACCTTTATCATCAAGCTTATTTCGAAACACCCACCTTGTTCCAATTATCGTTTTGTCTTTAGGTGGTGGTACTAATTCTCACACTTCATTCCTAGTAAATTGAGCTAGTTCTTCTTGCATTGCAATAATCCAATCGGGATCAAGAAGAGCTTGTTCAATTGATTTGGGTTCTATCTTTGAAATTAAGGAAATTTGACTAAGGTTCCTATAGGATGCTCTAGTTCGAACTCCTAGATTAGGATCTCCTATCACTTGATCGATAGGGTGGTTAGTCTGAATCCTAGATTGGGTTGGGTTTGTGTCACCTAATGCTTGATCAATGGGGTGACTTGGTTGAACATTAGTTTGGTTGGAGTCATCTATCACTTGATCAATAGAGTGACTTGGTTGACTTAGGTTAGGATTAACACTAGACCTGATCTCGGATCGAGTTAGGTCTAGTATGAATCGGCTCGCTAATTTGGGGTTGCCGGGGTTTTGTAGGTTCATGTCCTTCATCAAATACTACATTGATAGTCTCCTCGACTCTAAGGGTGTCGTGGTTATATACTCTATAAGCTCGACTTGTAGTCAGTATCCTAGAAAGATTCCTATCGTGGTCTTGGATGTAAATTTCCTAGGTAATCCTTAGTGTTTAGGATATGTACCTTACACCCAAATACCCTAAAGTACTTGATGTTAGGTATTTTATCGTGATAAATCTCGTATGAGGTCTTAAGGTGCCTCTTTACCATAAGGATTCTATTTTGGACATAGCATGCAGTACTCACAGCTTCTGCCCAAAACCTATCGGGTAGGTCATATTCGTTCAACATGGTCCTAGCGGCTTCTTGTAGAGTTCGGTTTTTCCGCTCCACTAGGCCATTTTGTTGAGGGGTCCTAGGGCAAGAGAATTCATGGTGGTATCCGTTTAGGTTACAGAAGTCGGTGAACCTTTGATTTTCGAATTCACCACCATGATTGCTTCTAATTCTTTTAACCTTAAGGTTTTTTTTATTCTCGATTAATTTGAATAAATTGATTAATTGATCTAGGGTATCATTTTTATGTTTGATGAACCTAACCCAGGTAAACCTGGAGTAGTCGTCAATTATGACTAAGCAATATTGACTTTTATTGAGTGACTTGGCTCCATGTGAATCGAATAGATCCATATGCAGGAGCTCAAGTACACTTGAGGTTCGTTCTTGGTTAGTTAACTTGTGTTGTGTCCTAGGTTGTTTTCCTTGTTGACAAGTATTACAGATTTTATTAACCAAGTTGTTGAGGTTGGGTAAGCCTCTGACTAAGCCACTCTGACTCATCTTGTGGACGAGTCTTGGGTGCGAGTGACCGAGTTGTTGGTGCCACAACCATGATTCCTCTTCCTGTGTCATAAGACATTTGGCTGAGGATTTGATTAAGTTAATTGTGTAAATTTTATTTGTCCTAGTTCCTTTGAGTATTGTTTTAGTTGTTTTATTTGTTTTAATTACACATTCATTTTCTAAAAATACAACCTTATAGTTATTGTCACATAATTGGCTTACGCTAAGCAGGTTATATTCAAAATTCTCTACAAGTAATACATTTTTAATAACAAAATTCGAGTTAAGCTCGATATCACCTGATCCGATGATTTTGAGATTGCCGTTATTCCCAAAGGCTACCGATCCTTGTCGTTTGAATCGAAGCTTTGTGAATTTGAGTTGATCCCCAGTCATGTGTCAGGAGCAACCGCTGTCCAACATCCATTGATCCTACACACAAGGTGGTTGGATTGGATGTTAGATTTTTTTTTTAAAAAAAAATTGGTTGTAAGTTGTTAAACCTAGGTCATCTCACCTGTGTCTATATGATCAATCATGTTATACTTATGTGTTTTTTGTGAGATGACTTCCAATTAAGTTGATTAAGTGCATTTATGTTTAAGTAATGTTAGATTTGGATTTGACCCTAGGCTTGTCAAGTTTACCTTTTCAAGATCATGGCTTCCAGGTCGTGGCGAGGCACAGGGGCCTTCTTTTATCGGATCATCGACCACTTCCTTAGACAAAGTCATTTTCAAGAAAATGATGACTTGACTCACCTAAAATTATTTCCTCGTCTAACTAGTTATTTTTGAAAAGAGGCTCCCTGAGGCTCAATCTTTTCGAAGGATTTTAGTTGATTATTTGAAAAGAGGCTCCCCGAGACTTAATCTTTTCGAAGGATTTTAGTTGGTTATTTGAAAAGAGGCTCCCCGAGGCTCAATCTTTTTGAAGGATTTTAGTTGGTTATTTACGTGTTCTAAGTGAGTTCACGAAAGAAAAAAAAAATCTAAGCATGCAATTTCTAAGTTAAAACACAAACATGTTTTGTACTGGCTCCCCCTAGACCGTTGAATCGGTTCGGTCTATCCACATAGTGAATTTGGTCCTTGGGAACCCAGTACGAGTTGGATCCTAGAGTTGAAATCAAAGTGGTCTTAGGGACCCATGCTTGGACACATTTTTTATGTCTACTTATGATTGACATATACGACTTATTGGTCGTGTTTGAGCTAAACCCTAGTCCGGCCTTGTTGTACACGGCCATTTGCGATCCAAGTAGGAGGTCAAGTCCTTTGGATCCCAAAGTAAACCTTTCCAATGTATTCCTAAGATCTTCGACTTGACTTTTCAAGAGTGAGTTCTCAACTTCGAGTTTTTCAACACGAGTTGAGTCCTTCTCTTGAACTCGACTAGTCGAAGAGGTTAGGGAGACCTCGTGTTTGAGGAGTTTAACTTTCTCAACCAGGGTCTCGACCTTGGACTCGGACTTAGCTAACTTCCTAGACAAAAACCTAACCGTATTATGTAAAGTATTAAATAAGGTTCGACTCACCTTAAGGGTATCTTTTGAACCGGATGCGTATCCGTGGCTTGACTTGAAGGTAGCTTCGTAGTCCGAGTCATCCTCAGGTTCTGACTCAAGTTCAGGTTCGATCTCCGTGTCGGACTCAATCGATTTCGCCATGAAGACGTGGTCTTCGTTTTCTTCGGATGACGCTTCTTCCCATGTCGCATTGAGGGTCTTCTTGTGCTTAGGTGCTTGGTGGTTGAGCTTGGGGCACTCGGACTTTATATGTCCAAACCTGTTACACTCATAACACCTAATATTAGAACTTTTAGGCTTACCTTGGTTGGGTCGAGTTGTGGTTCGCTTTCGTCCCTTGGCTATCCTTCGAGCTAGGTTCATTAGTTCGGATCCAATTCCGGGTCAACTTCTTCTTCGGACTCATCTTCCTCCTCGGTTGGTGGTGGCTTGCTTGCGATTTTCTTCTTCTTTGAACCTGCAAACAAGGCTATACCCCTCTCGGGTTCCGAGTTGGACTGCTCATGTAATTCAAAATCCGAAAAGAGTTCATCTAATCTAAGTTTAGAAAGGTCCTTGGAGACCTTGTAGGCATCGACCATGGATGCCCACAAGGTAGTCCTCGAAAAAGAGTTTAGAACATACCTTATAAGGTCGCAGTTTTCGACCTTTTGCCCGATTGCGTGTAGGTTGTTGGATCGTGTCTTGGACACGGGCGTGGAGTTGGACCGTGTTCCTGCATTTTTAGTGTGTACAATTTATTGAACAACAAATCACATTTTCAAACCTTAGCTTGATCTCGATCCTTCGTGTAACTCGATCACTTTGTCCAAAGGTCCTTTGCGCTAATGAAGGGCCGACGCGATTTAACTCCTCCTTGGACAAGCCGCATTGGAGGATTTGTGTGTTGCCTTGGCGCCGACGACTTGTCGTTTTGTCGCAATGGTCCATTGATCATAATCCAAGGAGTCACCCACTTCATTAGTCGGAAGTGTGAAACCCGTTTGGATTATGATCCACATCTCGATTTGGGTTTTGAGAAAGCATTCCATCTGACCCTTCCAATAACGGAAGTCATCTCCGTTGTAAAATGGAGGTCGGACGGTGCTAAAACCCTCGAGATGGGCCATTAGAACAAAAGACAAAAAGGGACGAAGACGAAGAAACTAGCAACGACAAAAACACAAAACAAGGTACCAAGACTCGCGTCTTGGATTAGTAGTGCGGGAGTAAATTTAACAAAGCGAAATAAATCAGAAATAAAAGAAAAATAAATCTGTGAAAAATGGCTAGATTGGTGGTTTCACCAAATCTTAGCATCCCCCGGCTCTAATACCAATTGTTGGATCGAAGCGGATCGCTAGAGGGGGGGGGGAATAGCGATAAAAAATTTTCTTTTAAATCGTTCGATAGACAATTAAACGCAGCGGAAATGTAAATAAAAACTAAATGAGACAAATAGTTTTTTTACTTGGTTCGTAGCCTTCGGCTACTACTCCAAGGCCCTAACGGTCCTAGACCGTGTACGGAGGGCAATTCACTAAAACACTCCTCCTCGTTGGAGGTAGGAGTTTTACGATTACAAAAGCCTTCGAAGCAAAAAGATAGAGAGACAAACCCTCTCTTCTATTAAAGTAAAATGCAACGAAAAGCCTCGATTAAAAAGAATTGCAATATTGAAAGCAATAACAAATTAAGATTATACCAACAACTAAACAAAAGAAACTTTAAGCTAGGGTTGTTGGCAGCACTTCGTTGTTGTAGAGTCGTCGGAGAGTTGCAGCGTAACGGAGGCTTTTGAGCACTTAGAATTAAGAATGAAACCCTAGGTTTGGCCCTCCTTTTATAGCCTTTAAGCCCCTCAACGAATGGGTCTTCAACCAATCATAAATGGGCACAAAACTCCTTGAAAAATGGTGATAAAGCTTGACTCCTCGAGGCTGATTTTTGACCACCGGTTGAACTGGCCGGTTGAACTGGCGCCGGTTGAACTGGCCGGTTGAACTGATGGCCAGGATTTTTGACTACAATAAAGAGTTAGCTCAAAATATAAGTGGATTCGACGGCCACTTGCCGTCCGATCTCAACATAGACCTTCCATGGGAAGTCTTGGGTCGGATCGTCGCCTAAGATCATCCCCGTAAAGAGGATATGACCTCACTTACGCTCGCACACACGAGCTTACCTCGATACTTACGTGTCGCTTTTGCTTCCAGCCTTCCACTCGATTCCTTCGGCTCCCTCCGAAGTAACTCGAGTGTCGTCCGACCACAGTGGCTTCCTCCGAGTGTCGCTAGCCTTCAGCTCCAGCATTGAGACTTTTCTGCAAACTTGATTTAGCTCGTGAGATAACAATATAAGCTTAACTTTGTATCGTTTGCTATAATCAAAACTTAGGTTCGACTTAGGTGCCCACTGCACCAACAGACTCAAGCTTAGACTTTCCCTTGCCAAACCATGTTGGACTTTCCATGCCAAGACCCATGCTTGGACTTTTCCTTGCCAACCCATGTTGGACTTTTCAAGCCAAGACCCATGCTTGGACTTTTCCTTGCCAACCCATGTTCGACTTTCCATGACAATGGTCAAACCATCATCAAACATTAATTATAACCTGGGTCGATTGCATCAGCAATCTCCCCAACATATGTCAGACATCAATGTCAAACATCAAAACACTACTCGAGTCAAACTCGAGTCTGGTCAATCGTGACCTGGTCGATTGCACCAACAATCTCCCCCATTTTGATGTTTGACAAAAACACCCTTGTGTTAGGCCCCTAACTCAAATTCCCTTACCAATTATCCCAAAATGGTAATTTTATAAATTCTCCTCATAAATTCTTCCCCTTTTTAACTAACATAAAAAAGGTTCTCTCCAAGGAGGTCAATGTCTCATATCCCAATAAGATCTTACAATCTCTCCCTTGGTCCAAAGACATCTAGGATGCCTACAATTTTCCTAATGATAAGTCTCATATCACTCAAGAGAGGCAATCCTACAAACTCTCTCAATTTTCAAATTGGACATCTCAAAATCCCATTTTTCCTTCTCATGAGGAAAAATAACATCCATCATCCCATGATGGATATCTCTCCCTAAAGGCTTGCTCCCCCTTGACCATTGCACTAACAATATCCTTGGGAAGTCCCTAAGCCAATAGGAACTTTAAACCATCAAAAATAAGGTTAAAAAATTCAACATTGAACTTTCCCACACCTTAAATTTGATACATCACCGTAACAACTCTTCTAATCCATATCCAATGGATTTTCACCCTTTCTAATTCTTTCCAAAGCATATCTTAGGGTTAGAAGTGTTTAGGAAACCCTAACATAACTGAAATCAGGCTAAACAAACCATGTTTACCCGAAATCAAGCCTGGCAGTCGACTCTCTCAGTCAATATTCGACTACCCTACCAATCAGTCGACTGCCATCAAGCGACAGTCGACTGATAATTGAAAATTTCGATTTTCAATTATGAGAAACTAGTTTGAAAAATCATAAGTAATTCTACATATTTTAAAAAATCTTGAAAATTCATACGTATATTACTTATAAGCAATAGAATGGGTGAAAAATGTTTGAAAAATAATTTACCTATAAAATAGTGAAATTGATACAAAGTTCTAAAGTGAAGAAAAACTTCAATGTTTTAGCTCACTTTGTATCAACTTCATCAATAGTGATTGCTATCAAAAGATAGACTTCACCAAGGTTTTCTAAAATGATTTTGAAATGTTTTTAAAACCTTTAATTCAATTTTTCTAAACATCTCACTTGTATCTAAATGTGTGATACACATACAAGTCAAGTTTTAGTGAGATGTGGGCTTTGTTCATTTAGGGTCTCATGTATTTTTCTAGGTAACATTATTTGATTCCTTTATGCCCGAGACTTCAAATTATGCCTTAGTCCTTAAATCCATTTTATTTGTGCATGAATAATGATTATGACATAATTGATACAAGAATAAAACCATGTGCTATATAATCATGATGTCATGGCATATGATAATATAAAAGCTAAACATACATGACATTTAAATAACCCTAAGTATTATCATGACATTTTATATGATAAAAATAAATATGATATCATGTCATGGAAAGACAAACAAAGCATGACAATTATAAAATACTAAGGTATAAGATACTTAAGTGTTAATCCCAAATTGTCATTTTTAAGATTAAATCCATTTTTGCCTTAATGCCAACTATTTCCCTAGTGTGCCAAAAATCCAAATGGCATACTATGACTTCTAAGACCTAATTGTGCCAATTTAATTAAATTTTCATAATCCCAAAAATATATTGACACATCCTAAACTCTTTTAGGATCATAATTCAAATCACATTTCCAAGGTACCCATAACCTTGAAGATGACCTAAAGTGTCACCTTTACGATGGTTAGGTTAACTATCCATCCATTCAAGGTTAGCACACCTACACCCATCTAGCGTGAATCAATCACGCTTTTAGGAACCCAATATCTATTTGAGCTCCTTGGGTTTACTAGGTATTCCTTAGGGATGACCCACCTAGATACCCTCCTAATGACCCTCCTAGGCTTGGTAGCCTTGGTCATCTTGGTCTTTCATGTTGGGTTTCCGGCACAGCGGCGAGTGTGTGTTCGAACATGTTTCGTAAACATGTGCACAGTGGAAGGAATAAAATAATAAATCTAATTTATTACAACACACACATCACATGCATGCATAGTACAACATGTGTAGACATAACCGTAAATTAAAATTTTGCAATAAAAAGAAACTTATACTACGTATTCCTTACGTATCACGTATAGCGGGAAAGGCATCAACCAGAACGATTCTCGATAGAATTGTCTCTATTCGTATCCATGCCGAGTATCTTCGGGATGACTTCACAAAGTCACGAGCCTCGTCTTCGTACGGGTTACTAGCTTCGTGTTGAAGATGACGTGATCGAGAGAAGATCACGATCCGAATCAAAATTCGGATCCAAAACGAGTCCTCAAAAACTCGCTTCTCCGGAAAGGTATTCGTCAACCGTTTGACGAATCCTTCATCCTCCACCTCTGAGGATTACCGGAGATCGAATCCCCGGCAAGGCCACTGCTGTCGGAGCTCCAAACATCGTCCAAATGACGCTCCGATGAGAAGGAAACAAGCTGTCCAGAAAACTGGACAGCTTTGGTGGAGGAATAGGGCCAGCCAAAGAGGGAAGGTTGAAGCTAACCTTATTGCCGAACCCAAAGGATATCACCGGAGATTCTCCGGCAGCAGCTCGACGCCGACAAGAGGGAAGGACAACACCTTCTGGACGCCGGCAAGGGAGCTAGGTGGTGGGCGGCGGCGCTAGGGTTGGAGCCGACTTCACCAAGGAGAGGAGGGGGGCGACAACAATTAGGGTTGCTTGGTTTTGGATTAGGGTTTAAAAAAAACTCTTAAGCCCTATTTTATAAAGAACAAATTCTCTTAATGGTTATCGAATCATAACCAAACGCCCGTTAACCCGCTCCATTAATTTAAGTTAAAATAAAGCAAACCATGATGGTTTATTTTAAGTTAAAATGAACCGAACCAACTTTGGTTCATTCATTTAAAAACAAACCAAACCCTTTGGTTTATTCTCCTCCATTGGATTAGAACCAAACCAATTTGGTTCATCCATCATGTCTTCATAAGACACGGCCCATCCACGCTTCTATTGCGACTGAAATGATTTCATGCTCGCTTCATGTTTGGTCCAACCAAACCTAGTTTCTCTTGGTCTGAGAATCTCATTCTCAAGCTCGTTTTAAATCCTTCGGATTACACTCGTTGTGCATGTGACCAAATAGGTTATCGTTTTATGTTGGCCATCTATAATTAACCATTAATTATAGAACGATCATGAGTGACACCTAGTAGTACATCATGATCTCCAATTAACCGAAAAGATCAACGGTTGATCCAGAACTATTTCTTAAACCCTTCAGCAGCTCGAATGAATCGTGCCCCATTCTCTTCACTCATCTTATAACCACTTGGTTTAGGACATGGTCTATAGTGTCAGTCCCCACTAGGCTGACTACGTCACATTTAGCCCAAGTATCATTTCCTCGTCCTACGGATTCTAGTTACTGCACTTGTATCGAAGAGTACCTTACTCTAAACATGTAATGCTTTGGACAAAGACTTTAGTAACAATCCGATGAGAGGCCATGGGTATACATCTCCTCGCAAGGAGTGGTGAATCCTTTATAGGCTATTCAAACACCTTCTATCACTTCGACTTATACCCAATCATCCCGGGTTCACATCTCCTTAGAGATGTTTGCTTAAGATGTCAAAGCATAAGTCTTTATAATCAAGATGACTTGAATACCGCAAATCAAAGGAACATCGTACTTAAGCTGCAGTAAGAACTTCATTAATATATCTATATATCCAGAGAACCATATGAAGTCTTACGGCTGGTCACTCCAATGAACTAGTTACCATAACTAGCATCCACGATTAACTCCGGACATCACAATGTCTCCAGCCAGTGAGAATCAGCTGCTTGGATACACCAAAGAGTATACCTCGTGCTAGTCTCGACAAAATCAATGGTGTCCAAATCCATCAATTCATCGACTAGGGATAATTCCGATACATCACAATTACACATGTAGAGATACTCACTAGTTGTGATCCAATCACAAATTCTCTCATGCTGCGAATCGTATCATGGACATTCAGTAAATGAGTTTAAGATCTAATCAAATATATGAAAACATGTATACTCAAATAGTGAATCTTCATTTATCATATAAATGGTTCAAACATAAGGCGATTGCCTTAGGACATCTCTCATGTATTACTAACAAACTCCCACTTGACCTAATGTCAATCGCTACGGTATCCAATACCATAAGCTCTAACATGACCCTCAAACTTACTTTGAGGTAATGCCTTAGTCAAAGGATCCGCTAAGTTCCTTTCAGTGGGGATTTTCTCGATTTGTATTTCCTTCCTACTGATGATCTCTCTGATAAGATGATAGCGGCGAAGCACATGTTTGGATCGTTGATGAGACCTTGGCTCTTTCGCCTGTGCAATTGCTCCATTATTGTCGCAGTAGACCAGTATTGCTTCAACAATGGCTGGAATCACACCAAGTTCATAAATGAACTTCTTGATCCAAACTGCTTCCTTTGCTGCTTCCGAAGCTGCAATGTATTCTGCCTCAGTGGTAGAATCCGCTACAGTGTCTTGTTTGGAACTTTTCCAACTCACTGCGCCCCCATTCAAGGTGAACACGTATCCAGACTGAGACCTGGAATCATCTTTGTCTGTCTGGAAGCTGGCATCCGTATACCCGCGTATCACCATGTCCCCTTCTCCATATATTAGGAACACATCCTTAGTTCTTCTTAAGTACTTAAGGATTGTCTTAACAGCCACCCAATGATCCATTCCTGGATCAGACTGGTATCTACTCGTGACACTCAGAGCATACGATACATCGAGCCTCATACATAACATAGCATACATGATAAATCCTATTGTGGATGCATAGGAAATCTTACTCATGCAAATCCTCTCGTCTTTTGTGCGCGGACACATAGACTTCGAAAGGTGTACCCCATGTCTGATGGGTAGGAAATCTTTCTTGGATTCTGACATGCTAAACCTCTTTAGCACTCGGTCTATATATGTAGACTGTGAAAGACCAAGCGACCGTTTCGATCTATCTCTATAGATCTTAATCCCGAGGATGTAGGTTACTTCTCCCAGGTCTTTCATGGAGAATGTCTTGGATAACCAAATCTTAACTGACTATAAGACTGAAACATCGTCTCCTATAAGTAATATGTCATCAACATACAATACTAGGAACACGACTGCACTGTTGGATCGAAGCGGATCGCTAGAGGAGGGGGTGAATAGCGATAAAACCTTTTTCTTTTCTTTTCGTTCGTTAAAACTCAAGAGATAATTAATTGCAGCAGAAATGTAAATGTAAAGTAAAAAGAGACAAAGGAGTTTTACTTGGTTCGTAGCCTTTGGCTACTACTCCAAGGCCCTAGCGGTCCTCGACCACGTACGGAGGGCAAAAACACTAAAGAACTCCTCCCCTTTAGAGGTAGGAGTTTAATCGATACAAGTAAAGCACAAAGCTTGAGGTAGAGGGACACTCCCCCTCTCCTCGTTACGATAAAAGCTCCGAAAATGAAAGTACTAAACTGAAATAAAACTCTAACCGACGTAATAAAATGAAAACAAATAAACCTAGACGTCGGAGAAGAAGCACTTCGTTGTCGGAGAAGTTATAGCTTTGCGGAGGCTTTTGGAGGCTTAGAATTGATGATAAAACCCTAGGTTAGGACCTCCTTTTATAGCCTTTAAGCCCCTCATCGAATGGGTCTTCAACCAATAGGAATTGGACACAAAACTCCTTGAAAAATGGTGATAAAGCTTGACTCCTCGAGGCTGATTTTTGACCATCGGTTGAACTGATTTCTTGGCAGTTGAGCGATGGCTCGTGATTGAACTGATCCTTGGCAGTTGAGCGGTGGCTTAGCGATTGAACGATTTTTGGCAGTTGAACTGATTTTTAGACTTTTCGACTGTAATAAAGAGTTAGCTCAAAATATAAGTGAATTCGACGGCCACTTGCCATCCGATCTCAACATAGACCTTCCATGGGAAGTCTTGGTCGGATCGTCGCCTAAGGATGTCCCCGTATGGAGGACTCGACCTTACTTACGCTCACTCACACGAGCTTACCTCAACATTTACCTTTGAAGCCTTGCTTTCGGTCTCCACCTGATTCCTTCGGCTCCCTCCGAAGTCCTCCCGGTGTCGCCCGACCACCGCGACTTCCTCCGGGTGTCGCTAGCCTTTATCTCCAGCTATAGCAATCTTCTGCACACTCGATTCAACTCGTGAGATAACGACATGAGCTTAACTTTGTATCGTTTGCTATAATCAAAACTCAGGTTCGACTTAGGTGCCTACTGCACCAACAATCTCCCCCTTTTTGATTTATGGCAAACCCACATACAAAGTTAAGTAAATAGCAAGCATGAAGAATAATGTGCATTAGAAACAAGAAATAAAGAAGATTAAGTTGGAGTAGTAAGGATTTTCTTCAAGTACTCCCCCTTGAGGAAACCTCCCCCTTGACCGAGGGTGAGTCTTGAAGAAAGACCTTAATCCTCCCCTTTGAGGGTTTCTTTAAGTAATTAACATTACTTAAAGTTGGCCTTAGTAAAACGTTTAAGTTAGGAGTTCTTCTTAACTTGGCCCTTTCTCCCCCTTAAGTAAAACATTAAGGGCATAATAAAAAAATAAGTAAAACGTTGACGCCACAAATAAGTTTAAGTTAAGAATTCTCTAAACTTGGCCTTTAATAAGTTTTCAAAACTTAAAGTTAACTTTTGGTTTAAATATAAAGTAAGAGTTAAGTTATCAAAAAAAATTTTGACCCCTTAACTTTAGCCCTTTTCTCCCCCTTTTGCCATATATCGAAAAGAGTGAGTGTGTGTATGGAAAACAAAAATAAGTGTTAAATTTAAAGTCCAAGCATGTTCCACATTATTTTGAAAATAATATACTGAAAATAAGTTCATCTATAAGATGTTCGACTCATATTTGGCTTGATTGATATGAAAGATCAACATCTGATCAGTCGGTTAGTATGTATGATTATACTCCGTGGTTCATAGCGATGCACTAGCTCTACATCTAGAACCAGGAGTAAGGTCCTAACATCTCACGCCCATCTACGTGGCTAAGTACACAAACACATTAGTCCTATGTGTTATGAGATGTATTGGCTCCTTAAATCTATAGGTGCATGATATCTAAGGTATGTCCTATACTAGTTCCATAAAAAATGAAAGTTAAGAAATAGTAGTAAGAAAATATAATTTGCAAGTTCCTATTCTACTACACACATGCCCAATTTTTATCTTAATAGACTAAATTCGGCTTCAGGTAGGGGTTTAGTAAATAGGTCTGCTAAGTTAGACTTTGATTCGACGTATTCGAGTTGTATGGCTCCGTTGGCCACATGTTCTCGAATAAAATGGTGTTTGACCTCTATATGTTTGGTCCTAGAGTGACATATCGGATTCTTTGTAAGATTAATTGAACTAATGTTATCTACGTGATGTTTAGTATTCGTAAAGTCTAACTTAAAGTCGCGGAGAGTGTGCTACATCCAAAGAAGATGCGTGACACACTCACCCATCGTGATGTATTCGGCTTCGGTGGTAGATAAAGCAACACAGTGTTGCTTCCTACTGCACCAACTCACTAGACTCGAGCCGAGAAGTTGACAACAACCACTCGTACTCTTTCTATCGAGCTTACTACCAGCATAGTCCGAATCGGAGTAGTCGGTTAGTTCGAACTCGGTAGATCTAGGATACCAAATACCGACATTAAGTGTACCCTTTAGATATCTAAGGATACGCTTGACTAGAGTTAGGTGAGACTCCTTGGCACAGGTTTGAAACCTTGTGCACATACTTACTACAAATAAGATATCAGGTCGGCTTGTAGTTAGGTAAAGGAGACTCCCTATTATGCTCCTATAGTATTTTAAATCAATTGAATTTCCGATTACATCTTCTTCTATATTCACATTAGTTGCCATTGGGGTATTAATAATTTTAGCGTCTTGCATTCCAAAGCGTTTAATTAATTCCCTAGTATATTTGCGTTGATGTAGGTATATTCCATCTTTAGTTTGTTTAATTTGTAGACCTAAAAAGAAACTTAACTCACCTACTAAATTCATTTCAAATTCACTTTCCATAGGTGAAATGAACTCATTTAGTAGGATTGAGTTGGTGGTTCCGAAAATAATATCATCTACGTAGATTTGGGCTATGAATATGTCTTTACCTAAGGTTTTTACGAAAAGGGTTGGGTCAACTACACCTTGGTTAAAGCCTTTGGACTTAAGATAAATCGAAAGTCTCTCATACCAAGCTCGAGGAGCTTGTTTAAGTCCATAAAGAGCTTTCTTTAACCTAAGGACATGATCGGGTTTGTCTAAACTTTCGAAATGGGGGGGTTGACTAACATAAACTTCTTCTTTAATGTATCCATTTAAGAATGCAGATTTCACATCCATTTCAAACAACTTAAATCCTCGATGTGCTGCATATGCTAATAGCATTCGAATGGACTCTAATCTAGCTACTGGGGCATAGGTCTCGTCGTAATCTAAACCTTCGACTTGACTAAACCCTTTAGCAACTAGTCTAGCTTTATTTCTAACTACTTCACCTCTATCATCAATTTTATTTCTAAACACCCACCTTGTTCCAATGATTGTTTTATCTTTAGGTGGTGGTACTAATTCCCATACTTCGTTCCTAGTGAATTGAGCCAACTCTTCTTGCATTGCAATAATCCAATCGGGATCAAGAAGAGCTTGGTCAATAGTTTTGGGTTCAATTTTAGAAATCAAGGATATTGGACTAAGGTTTCTGTATGAGGCTCTAGTTCGAACTCCTAGACTTGGATCACCTATCACTTGGTCGATAGGATGATTCGTTTGAGTCCTAGTTGGATTTGGGTTTGAGTCTACAACTTGATCCATAGGATGACTCATTTGAGTTCTAGTTTGGTTGGAGTCATCTATCACTTGGTCGATAGAGTGACTTGGTTGACTTAGGTTAGGATTAACACTAGACCTGATCTCCGGATCAGAGTTAGGTCTAGTTTGAGTCGGTTCGCTAATTGGGGTTGCCGGAGGTTTTGTAGGTTCGTGTCCTTCATCAAATACTACATTGATAATCTCCTCGACTCTAAGGGTGTCGTGGTTATATAATCTATAAGCTCTGCTTGTAGTCGAGTATCCTAGAAAGATTCCGGTCGTGGTTTTGGATGTAAATTTCCCTAGGTAATCCTTAGTGTTTAGGATATGTACCTTACACCCAAATACCCTAAAGTACTTGATGTTAGGTATTTTATCGTGATAAATCTCGTATGAGGTCTTAAGGTGCCTCTTTACCATAAGGATTCTATTTTGGACATAGCATGTCGTATTCACGGCTTCAGCCCAAAACCTATCACGTAGGTTATACTCATTAAGCATTGTCCTAGCGGCTTCTTGTAGGGTTCTATTTTTGAGCTCTACTAGGCCATTTTGTTGTGGAGTTCTAGGGCAAGAGAACTCATGGTGGTATCCATTTAGGTTACAGAATTCTGTAAACCTATGATTTTCGAATTCACCACCATGATCAGTCCTAAGTCTTTTGATTTTAATGCTTTGTTGATTTTCTATTAATTTAAATAGATTGATTAATTAATCTAGGGTATCACTTTTGTTTTTGATGAACCTAACACAAGTAAATCTAGAATAGTCATCAATTATGACTAAGCAGAATTTACTTCCGTTAAGTGACTTAGCTCCGTGTGAATCAAATAGATCCATGTGTAGGAGCTCAAGCACACTTTTGGTTCGTTCTTGACTAGTTAGTTGATGTTGTGTCCTAGATTGTTTACCTTGTTGACAAGCATTACATATTTTATTATCTAAGTTATTGAGGTTAGGCATACCTCTAACTAAGTCACTCTGACTCATCTTGTGGATGAGTCTTGGGTGTGAGTGACCGAGTCGTCGGTGCCACAACCATGATTCCTCATGCCGTGTCATAAGACACTTAGTTGAGGAGTTAATTAAGTTAATAGTGTAAATGTTGTTATTTCTAGTTCCCTTAAGAATTGTTTTAGAGGTTTCGTTTGTATTAATTACGCAATCATTTTCTAGAAATATGACCTTATAGTTATTATCACACAATTGGCTTACACTAAGTAAATTATATTGAAAATTTTCTACTAATAAAACATTTTGAATAACAAAATTTGAATTGAGCTCAATATCACCTGATCCGATGATTTTGAGCTTGCCGTTATTTCCGAAGGCTACCGATCCTTGTCGTTTGAATCGAAGCTTCAAAAACTTGAGTTGATCCCCGGTCATGTGTCGGGAGCAACCACTATCCAACATCCATTGATCCTACACGCAAGGTCGTTGGATCGGATATTGGATTTATTAAAAATTGGTTGAAGATTATTAACCTAAATCATCTCACCCATGTCTATATGATCAAACATGTTAATCCTATATGTTCTTGTGAGATGACTTCCAATTTTTTAGTTGAATTAAGTTTAATGACTTAAACACTTGTCAACCTTGCGTTAGATTCGGATTTGACCTTAGGCTCATCAAGTCACCTTTTCAAGATCATGGCTTCCAGGTCGTGGCGAGGCACAGAGGCCTTCTTTGATCGGAACAACGACCACTTCCTTAGACAAAGCCATTTTCAAGAAAATAAAGACTTGACTCACCTAAGACCACTTCCTGGTCTAACTAGTCTAGGATACGGCGAGGTAGCTTCAGCTAGTTCCGCTCGGTCAAGTGCACCGAACTAGATACGCCTTATCTAGCCCGAATACACAAGACTCCGCTTTCCTAGCGTACTATCATCTCGCCGCATCCTGGTACTATGTTATCAAGTATTGACGAGTTATAGTCCTATCTAACCATTCTAAAAAGGAAAATCAAACTAAATAAAAACCTAAGCATGCAATTTCTAAGTTAAAACACAAACAAATTTCATACTAGCACCCCCTGGACCATTGAATCGATTCGGTCTCTCCACATAGTGGATTTGGTCCTTGGGAACCCAGTACTGGTTTGATCCTAAGTTTGAAATCAAGGTGGTCTTAGGGACCCATGCTTGGACACATTTTCTATGTCTACTTACGATTGACATATACAACTTATTGATCGTGTTTGAGCTAAACCCTAGCCCGACCTTCTTGTACACGGCCCTTTGCGATCCAAGTAGGAGGTCAAGTCCTTTGGATCCCAAAGTAAACCTTTCCAACGTATTCCTAAGATCTTCGACTTGACTTTTCAAGAGTGAGTTCTCAACTTCGAGTTTTTCAACTCGAGTTGAGTCCTTCTCTTGAACTCGACTAGTCGAAGAGGTTAGGGAGACCTCGTGTTTGAGGAGTTTAACTTCCTCAACCAGCGTCTCGACCTTGGACTCGGACTTAGCTAACTTTTTATTTAAAAACTTAATTGCACTATAAAGAGTAGTAATAAGAGACCGACTTACCTTGAGTGTATCTTTTGAACCGGATGCGTATCCGTGGCTTGTCTTGAATAGTGTTTCGTAGTCAGGCTTCGTCTTGGTTTGATTAAGTTCGGTTCCGACTCCGTCTCCGATTCCACCGGTTTAGCCATAAGGACTCGATCGTTGTCTTCTTCCTCGGAGGCTTCTTCCCAAGTAGCGTTGAGTGCCTTTTTATGTTTTGGTGCCTTGCTCTTGAGTTTTGGGCACTCGGACTTAATGTGTCCAAACCTGTTGCATTCATAACATCTTATATTTGAACTTTTAGGCTTACCTTCGTTGGGTCGAGTGACGACTCATTTTCGGCCCTTAACTATCCTCCGAACTAGGTTGACTAGTTCGGCTTCCATTTTCGAGTCGACCTCCGAATCCGACTTATCCTCTTCTTCCTTCGGGGGTGGCTTGCTTGCGGTTTTCTTCCTCGAACCTGCAAAAAGTGCTATACCCTTCTCGGGTTCTGAGTTAGACTGCTCATGAAGTTCGAAATCAGAAAAAAGTTCATCTAACCTAAGTTTAGAAAGGTCCTTGGAGACCTTGTAGGCATCGACCATGGATGCCCACAAGGTAGTCCTCGGAAAAGAGTTTAGGACATACCTTATAAGGTCGCGGTTTTCGACCTTTTGCCCGATTGCGTGTAGGTTGTTGACTATGTCTTGGACACGGGCGTGGAGTTGCGTCGCGGACTCGTGTTCCTGCATTTTTAGGTTATATAGTTTATTGAATAGAAGATCACGCTTACATACCTTGGCTTCATCGGTCCCTTCGTGTAGCTCCACTAGTTTTGTCCAAAGGTCCTTTGCGCTTATGAAGAGGCCGACGTGATTTAGCTCTTCCTTGGATAAGCCGCATTAAAGGATTTTTGTTGCCTTGGCGTTGGCTTCGACTTGTCGTTTTGTCGCAATGGTCCATTGATCATAATCCAAGGAGTCACCCACTTCATTAGTCGGAAGTGTGAAACCCGTTTGGATTATGATCCACATCTCGATTTGGGTTTTGAGAAAACATTCCATCCGACCCTTCCAATAACGGAAGTCATCTCCATTGTAAAACGGAGGTCGGACGGTGCTAAAACCCTCGAGATGGGCCATTAGAAAAAAAGACACAAGGAGACGAAGACGAAGAAACTAGCAATGACAAAAACACAAAAAAAAAGTACCAAGACTCGCGTCTTGGATTAGTAGTGCGGGAGAAAAAATAACAAAGCGAAATAAATCTGAAATAAACAGAATTAAAAAGAAAAAAAATCTGTAAAATGTCTAGATTGGTGGTTTCACCAAATCTTAGCAACCCCCGGCTCTGATACCAATTGTTGGATCGAAGCGGATCGCTAGAGGGGGGTGAATAGCGATAAAACCTTTTTCTTTTCTTTTCGTTCGTTAAAACTCGAGAGATAATTAATTGCAGCGGAAATGTAAATGTAAAGTAAAAAGAGTCAAAGGAGTTTTACTTGGTTCGTAGCCTTCGGCTACTACTCCAAGGCCCTAGCGGTCCTCAACCACGTACGGAGGGCAAAAACACTAAAGAACTCCTCCCCTTTAGAGGTGGGAGTTTAATCGATACAAGTAAAGCACAAAGCTTGAGGTAGAGGGACACTCCCCCTCTCCTCGTTACGATAAAAGCTCCGAAAATGAAAGTACTAAACTGAAATAAAACTCTAACCGACGTAATAAAATGAAAACAAATAAATCTAGACGTCGGAGAAGAAGCACTTCGTTGTCGGAGAAGTTGTAGCCTTGCGGAGGCTTAGAATTGATGATAAAACCCTAGGTTAGGACCTCCTTTTATAGCCTTTAAGCCCCTCATCAAATGGGTCTTCAACCAATAGGAATTGGGCACAAAACACCTTGAAAAATGGTGATAAAGCTTGACTCCTCGAGGTTGATTTTTGACCATCGGTTGAACTGATTTCTTGGCCGGTTGAACTGATGGCTCAGCAGTTGAACTGATCCTTGGCCGGTTGAACTGATGGCTTAGCAGTTGAACTGATTTTTGGCCGGTTGAACTGATTTTTAGACTTTTCGACTGTAATAAAGAGTTAGCTCGAAATATAAGTGAATTCGACGACCACTTGCCATCCGATCTCAACATAGACCTTCCATGGGAAGTCTTGGTCGGATCGTCGCCTAAGGATGTCCCCGTATGGAGGACTCGACCTTACTTACGCTCACTCACACGAGCTTACCTCAACATTTACCTTTGAAGCCTTGCTTTCGGTCTCCACCTGATTCCTTCGGCTCCCTCCGAAGTCCTCCCGGTGTCGCCCGACCACCGCGGCTTCCTCCGGGTGTCGCTAGCCTTTAGCTCCAGCTATAGCAATCTTCTGCACACTCGATTCAACTCGTGAGATAATGACATGAGCTTAACTTTGTATCGTTTGCTATAATCAAAACTCAGGTTCGACTTAGGTGCCTACTGCACCAACATGCACTCCCACTAACCTTCTTGTACACACAAGGTTCGTCTGGATTTTGTGGGAAATCAAACTTTTTGATTGTCTCATCAAAACGGATATTCCAGCTCCTGGATGCTTGCTTCAATCCATATATGGATTGTCACAATTTACATACCTTGGTTTTATCAACCGATGTGAAACCCTCAGGCTGTATCATATACACGTCCTAGAGCAGGTTTCCATTAAGGAAAGCTATTTTCACATCCATCTGCCATATCTCATAATCATAATGAGGCGCTATGGCTAGGAACATCCGAATGGATTTAAGCATAGCTACAGGCGAATAGGTTTTGTCATAATCAATACCTTATTTTTGACGATATCCTTTCGCCACTAATCTAGCCTTATAGGTAATCACATTACCATCCATGTCGGTTTTCTTCTTGAAAACCCACTTGCACCCTATAGGCTTGATGCCTTCAGGTGGGTCAACCAAGTTCCAAACTTGGTTTTCATACATAGAATCCATTTCTGACTTCATGGCATCAAGCCACTTATCCCTTTCTGAACTTGTCAGCACTTCTTCATAACTGGTAGGCTCCTCATCATCAATGAGTAACACGTCGTTCGATTCACTTACGAGAAATCCATATCTCTCAGGAATATTGCGTGTTCTACTAGATCTACGAAGATGTGGTGTTTCAATAGGTCCAGCCGATTGCTCATCACTATGAGTTATTGGCTGTTGTGCTTCACCAGGTATCTCATCAATGTCTATTTGAGTCTCTCGAGCCTCCTCAAGCTCGACGACACTCCCACTATTTTCTTGCAAGAGAAACTCTTTCTCTAGAAACACAACATGCCTTGAAACAAACACCTTTTGTTCCACATGATGATAGAATTGGTAACCCCTTGTTTCCTTAGGGTATCCAATAAATAGACATCTATCAGACTTAGCATCTAATTTGTCTGATACAGTCCGCTTCACATAAGCAGGACAACCCCATATCTTCAAGTAAGATACATAAGGTTTCTTACTATTCCATATCTCATATGGAGTAGTAGAGACTACCTTGGTTGGCATTCTGTTTAACAAGTAAACATCTGTCTGAAGTGCATAGCCCCAAAAGGACTTGGGAAGATTCGTATGATTCATCATTGACCTGACCATGTCCAACAAGGTCCGGTTACGCCTCTCAGATACACCATTATACTGTGGTGTATATGGCGGAGTCCATTGAGACAATATACCATTGTCTTTTAGATGATCAAGAAACTCTTGACTTAAGTATTCACCACCTCGATCCGATCGAAGTATTTTAATACTCTTGTCATGTTATTTCTCTACTTCATTTCTGAATTCTTTGAACCTTTCAAAGGCTTCAGACTTGTGTTTCATCAAGAACACATACCCAAACCGTGAGTGATCATCGGTGAAGGTAATGAAGTAGCTATAGCCTCCTAAAGCTTGAGTTGACATAGGTCCACATACATCAGTATGTATTAGACCAAGCAACTCTCCCACTCATTAACCTTTTCCTGTAAAAGGTAACTTAGTCATCTTGCCTTTCAAGCATGATTCGCATGTATCGTATGAATCCAATTCAAACGATTCTAGATTTCCACACCGGTGTAATTCGGACATGCATTTCTTACTTACATAGACAAGATGACAATGTCACATGTAGGATGTCACATGTAGGAGTCTAATTGATAATCTTTTCGAGAACGCTTGTTGCTCGCTTCGATATTGAAAACGTCACTGGATACGTCCAATGTATAAACACCATTGCTTAAAGTTCCAATCCCATAAAGAACTCCATTCAAAGTTATGTAACAACAATTGTTACTATTGTTGGGATGTATACTGAAAGCCTAGCTCTTTTTTTATGAACATTTTTATTTTGAAATAAGAATCACATGATCATTGTTTACACTTTATATTTATTATATGTGTGCATATTGTCTAATATTTTACATTGTAGATAACATGGTGCTTGGTGTGGCACAGAAGATCATGTTATCAGTCCATTGTAGAATATAAGAAGAGGCTCATAACCAAGATGGTTTTGGACAAACCATTGGCATGGTTGTAGTGTAGCTTGGTATTGTTTTGTCTTGAACATAGAGTTACACTAGTACACTTAGGTGTATTGAGCAGGACCGACATAGAGGTGATTCAATTTATTGCTGACTACATAATTGAATCGGACCTCGGATATTATGTTGTACATGCTCTTAATCCCGATATAATAACGGGCACATATACTTAGTGTTTATTTCTTTGATTTACCAAAGGGTGAGATTTAGATGGATTAAATCAATATGCCCGGTAAGTTGGGAAATGATATTATTTACATGGTGTGTCGTTGCTTATAGGAGGAAACCGTGGCCTATATATTAGGTTGATGATGTCCCCTTGAGGAGCTCATAAGGTTCATTATGTAAACCCTGCAGGTTGACTTAGTCAACATGATGATAAGGTTGAGTGGTACTACTCGAGGAGTTAGATATTAATTGATTGATGGTCAGTAAATCAATTAATTGACGGATATTCGATATCTTAAACACGGGGAGATGGATGTACAAATAATATATGGAGCCCATATTAATTTATGGGGGTTGGTGAGGTAATTCAATGATGATCCTCTAGTGGAATGGAACATCATTGATGGATCAAGTTTGTGTGGTTCCGATCCATCGGGTGGCCAAGATCCAACTCCTCCTCATAGTCCCTATCGTAGCCTAATATAATCCTCATGAAGCCTAGATCCGATGATGGAAAATAAATCTCTAGATATGATGGTTGAGATTAAATCTCTAGATCCGACGGTTGAGATTAAATCTCTAGAACCGACGGTTGAGATTAAATCCCTAGAACTGATGGTGGAGATTAAATCTCTAGATCCGATGGTTGAGATTAAATCTCTAGATCTGACGGTTGAGATTAAATCTCTAGATCCGACGGTTGAGATTAAATCTCTAGATTCGACGGTTGAGATTAAATCCCTAGAACCAACGGTGGAGATTAAACCAAGGCTTATCCCTAACTCTATAAAAGGGTGGCTTAGGGTGGGCGGCAAGACAAGGTTGGTTTTTGAGGGAGATTAGGGTTTGCCAATCAAAAGTCAGGCGGCAAGAAACCCTAGGAGGATTAGGGTTTTGCCTATCTTTTGTTGGGCAGCAAGAAACCCTAGAAGGTAAGGAGGTTGGGCGGCTAGGGTTTGGAAGCTAAGGTGGGCGGCAAATATAGGAGAGGTGTTCTTCTTCTTCCTAAGGGGTGGCCGGCTCCTACCTCTTCTTCCTTCTACCTTGGTCGGGGCTCAACCAATTTCCTCTTCTCCTCTTCTTTTCCTCTTGGGCACAAGACAAAGGAGCTAGGGATTGTTCCCTAGTTCGGTTCCTTGGTTGGCCATCTTGTTCTCTCCATTCTTGGGGCCGGCGGCATCAATCCTTTGTGGTTTGGTGGTTGGCTCAAGCAAGAAGGGAAGGAGAGTTCTTCTTTCTTTCGATTGAAGAAGATCTAGGAAGCTTCAACCTGTGGAGGATCTTCGCCCACACGAAGTCTACAAGGAGGTTAGGACATACGATAGAAGATCGAGAGATATAAAACTTTTACAAGTTTTATTATTGATCTTTGCATGTTCTTATTTATATGTTTGTATGTGTTGATTATACATGTCTACATTTGTATGTTTTTGTATAATCATGGACCCCGAAGATAAACACAAAAACCGGCGATCTGTCCGTCGTCTCTTCCGCGGCTAACCGACTAGAAGAGTGTTGTTGCTTGAACAACTAGTTTGTTCAAGCGATCGCTCAAGTCGTTAGCATGACGACGAATTGGTTGAGCTTAGGAAACTCATCCCATCCTGATTAGTTTTCATTAGTGAAAATTTTAATCCGGGGACATGGGAGCCGACGAGCCTCCGAAGCACGATTCCAACAACTAAAAGTCAAATGGTACCCATTTCTATTTAAACAAAAAATAGAAATGATGTTCTTTATCAACGAAGGAAGATAAAAGCAATTGTCCAGTTCTAAGACAAGTCCTGTAGGGAGTTTCAACAAATACGTTTCGATGGCGAGTGCAGGAACCTTTGCTCCATTCCCAACACGTAAATTTGACTCTCCCTTGACGAGTCTTCTTCTATTCCTTAGCCCATGTATGTGATTACATATATGTGAGCCACACCCAGTATCCAATATCCAAGTGTTTGAGGAAATAGAATGACAATCAATAACGAAGATATCTGAAGAAGATGGGGCATCCGATGCCTTATTCTTCTTCACAAACTCAAGATAAATCTTGCAATTTCTTCGCCAATGACCCTCCTTGCCATAATGATGTCAAGTGCCCTTTTGAGCTGGTTCTACCTTTTTAGCCTTTTTCTTCCCCTTCTGCTATTCCTTTGACTTTCTCTTAGAACCTTTCTTCGAGGAATCAACTTACAGCATCGTCCCCTACTCATGCTTCTCAGAAGACTCCACTGTCTTCAGCATGTTGAGCAGTACCACAGATGAACCTTCTTGCATCTCAGTGGTGAAGAGGAGCTTGGAGACTTCGAACCTTTCGAATCTCACTTACTCATCAACCAACTCATAAAGATGAAAGACTATGATATGAGCATCCATATGCTCATGCTACTTCCGCATCTCAGGTACCGTCATGGCTAGCATGATGCAACTCGCCATTTCAGAATCAGTCACATGTTTCTGATAGGCCAACAATTGGTCCAGAGTTGCATTGTCACTAGGATGGGTGGGAAGAGGCTCTTCGGGGACATTTGAAAGCTTTTCAACCTTGAGAATAATTCTCAAGTTTCTAAGCCAATCTAAGAAGTTTGGCCCAGTCAATTTATTCGAATCCAAAATGGAATGCAAATTCAAAGACATCATGATCAATATATAACTTAAAAATACAAAATGAGCATATATGAGAAAATAATTTTAAAATGCATCAATATACATTCATAAATCCCATTCATTTTGCGAATTTCAAAAACCCCAAAATCACTTCGGGAGATCGTAGGTCCATCTCCGAATGGGCTGATATCCATCATAGATATGAACAACCTTGGAGAGAGTCCAACAAGCCATTCATAACTACGATGGTAGGTATCAAATATACCGATTGCATATCACGTATATGCAACTATCACAATGTGCTATCAACTAATTGAATGTTCACACATACATCGGGTTGTTAACACATTAACAAGTATGCATCATATGCATAGCACCCAACTTCACCTCCCTTTACATCGACCTTGGAGAGAGTCCAACAAGCCGATGCTCCAGGTTAAAGCCAACCCATTAATCGAGAAATAGTTTTAATATGGTTAGAGCACATTCAACCAATTAGCCCGGCTTGGAGAGAGTCCAACAACCAAAGCTAACGATTGACCTCTGACTCATACCATATTAGTATTAAACTATTCCATGGTTTGAACATGTTCGGGTTCGAGCCGGGCTTGGAGAGAGTCCAACAACCCAAACAAGAAATGGAACTCTGGTTCTAACCATATTAATGGAAGGTGTAGGCTTTAATATCGAGTTAGGGTTTTTATGTCTCATCCTCTTTGCATGCAAATAACTATTATCTACATGACATGACATACATCTACATGTCACGACACGCATGACATAATGATATGCATCTAATGTAATTACATGGCATACAATTATGTCATGTACAATATTTCCTTATATGTCATAACTATTTATGAAAATAAAATATGTTTAAGATTTGATTCTCTAAATCAAATCATGATTAAATTAGGAAATAAATTTCCAATTCTAATAACATATTTTATTTGTGGAAATAGTTGATTAAGGAAAGTCAATTTAGGAAACCAATTTCCTAAATCATCAAAACTACTTATGGAAATCAAATATTTTAAGATTTGATTTCCCAAATCAAATCATGATTAAATTATGAAATAAATTTCCAAAATCTAATCAAATATTTTATTTATGGAAAATATCAATTTCCATAAATACTTCCAACTTTCCAAAAGTAGAAGATTTCCATAAATACTTCTAGACTTTCCATAATTGAAAATTTTCCATAAATACTTCTAACTTTCCAAAAGTAGAAAATTTCTAGAAATATCATTATGACTATCACAAAATAATTTTACGATTATGTCGAAACACAACTTGGGCTCTGATACCACTGTTGGGTTTCCGGCATCGCGGCGAGTGTGTGTTCGAATATGTTTCGTAAACATGTGCACAGTGGAAGGAATAAAATAATAAATCTAATTTATTACAACACACACATCACACGCATGCATAGTACAACATGTGTACACATAACTGTAAATTTAAATTTTGCAATAAAAGGAAACTTATACTAAGTATACCTTACGTATCACGTGTAGCGGGAAAGACATCAACCGGAACGATTCTCGCAAGAATCGTCTCTATCCGTATCCACACCGAGTATCTTCGGGATGACTTCACAAAGTTATGAGCCTCATCTTCATACGGGTTACTAGCCTCGTGTTGAAGATGATGTGATCGAGAGAAGATCACGATCCGAATCAAAATTCGGATCCAAAATGAGTCCTCAAAAACTCGCTTCTCCGGAAAGGTATTCGTCAACCGTTTGACGAATCCTTTATCCTCCACCTCTGAGGATTACCGGAGATCGAATCCCCGGCAAGGCTACCACTGTCGGAGCTCCAAACATCGTCCAAATGATGCTCCGACGAGAAGGAAACAAGCTGTCCAGAAAACTGGACAACTTTGGTGGAGGAATAGGGCCAGCCAAAGAGGGAAGGTTGAAGCTCACCTTATTGCCGAACCCAAAGGAGATCACCGGAGCTTCTCCGGCAGTAGCTCGACGCCGGCAAGAGGGAAGGACAACACCTTCTGGACGCTGGCAAGGGAGCTAGGTGGTGGGTGGCGGCGCTAGGGTTGGCGCCGACTTCACCAAGGAGAGGAGGGGGGCGGCAACAATTAGGGTTGCTTGGTTTTGGATTAGAGTTTAACAAAAACCCTTAAGCCCTATTTTATAGAGAACAAATTCTCTTAATGGTTATCGGATCATAACCAAAGGCCCGTTAACCCGCTCTATTAATTTAAGTTAAAATAAACCAAACCATGATGGTTTATTTTAAGTTAAAACGAACCGAACCAACTTTGGTTCATTCGTTTAAAAATAAACCAAACCCTTTGGTTTATTCTCCTCCATTGGATTAGAACCAAACCAATTTGGTTCATCCATCATGTCTTCATAAGACACGACCCATCCACGCTTCCATTGCGACTGAAACGATTTCATGCTCGTTCATGTTTGGTCCAACCAAACCTAGTTTCTCTCGGTCTGAGAATCTCATTCTCAAGCTCATTTTAAATCCATCGGATTACACTCGTTGTGCGTGTGACCAAATATGTTCTCGGTTTATGTTGGCCATCTATAATTAGCCATTAATTATAGAACGATTATAGTGGCACCTAGTAGTACATCATGATCCCCAATTAACCGAAAAGATCAACGGTTGATCCAGAACTATTTCTTAAACCCTTCAACAGCTCGAATGAATCGTGCCGCATTCTCTTCACTCATCTTATACCCACTTGGTTCAGGACATGGTCTATAGTGTCAGTCCCCACTAGGTTGACTACGTCACACTTAGCCCAAGTATCATTTCCTCGTCCTACAGATTCTAGTTACTGCACATGTATCGAAGAGTACCTTACTCTAAACATGTAATGCTTTGGCCAAAGACTTTAGTAACAATCCAATGAGAGGCCATGGGTATACATCTCCTCGCAAGGAGTGGTGAATCCTTTATAGGCTATTCAAACACCTTCGATCACTTCGACTTATACCCAATCATCCCGGGTCCACATCTCCTTAGAGATGTTTGCTTAAGATGTCAAAGAATAAGTCTTTATGATCAAGATGACTTGAATACCGCAAGTCAAAGGAACATCGCACTTAAGCTGCAGTAAGAACTTCATTGACATATCTATATATGCAGAGAACCATATGAATTCTTACGGGTTGTCACTCCAATGAACTAGTTACCATAACTAGCATCCACGATTAACTCCGGACATCACAATGTCTCCAGCCAGTGAGAATCAGCTGCTTGGATACACCAAAGAGTATACCTCGTGCTAATCTCGACAGAATCAATGGTGTCCAAATCCATCAATTCATCGACTAGGGATAATTCCGATACATCACAATTACACATGTAGAGATACTCACTAGTTGTGATCCAATCACAAATTCTCTCATGCTGTGAATCGTATCGTGGACATTCAGTAAATGAGTTTAAGATCTAATCAAATACATGAAAACATGTATACTCAAATAGTGAATCTTCATTTATCATATAAATGGTTCAAACATAAGGCGATTGCCTTAGGACATCTCTCATATATTACTAACAAGCCTAGGTTAACTCTAGGGGTAACTCCTCTTGTATCCTTCTTAGTGACTTCCCTAGGTTTCCTTGAAACCCTAGCCACTGGGCACACACCTTGGTTACCCTTAGGGATGACTTCTCTAGTAACCTTGGTCTTCCTAGACCTAGGTTGTGTTCTATAATCAAATGGAACACTATGATAGGCCTCCTTGGGCTTAGGTTTGTGACCCAAACCTTTCTTGCCCTTGGTGGGACCTTGTTTCTAAGACCTAGACCTTGACTTTTAGACCTAGATTTTTGATCATTTGACCCTATAATTGAATTTTGCATCTTTGCAAGGGTCATCTCCAATTTCTCAAGCCTTGACCTCAAGGCTTGGTTTTCTAGCTCTAATTGTCCAAATTTTTTTCCATCTATTCTTTGGACATTGTTTTTCCTAGGCATATGTCTAATCCATTTAGGGTTAAAAAACCTAGGTGATCTTATATTTTCTTAATGGATTCCCTAGGTATGGTTTTTCTAGGGACATTAGTCCCAAAATTCTCCTTATTTGAAAAATGATATGATTTTACACCTAGACTATAAAATCTATTTCTAGCATGCTCTTTATGATAAATAGCAAGATTGCTAACATTATTTCTAGCATGTTTTTGCCTATAACTTAAAGAAGGTGCATTAATAAATTTTACCTTAGGGTTAGCTTTCAAAGCTCCCCCTACATGTGTAGCTCCCTTTTGAGTCTTCTTCTCCCCTTTTGGGCATTGACTTTAGTAATGACCCGGTTGTCGGCATTTGAAGCAAATCTCTTGCTCTTTGCTTTTGATTGTTGGGGGATCGACATTCTTGACCTTTGGCACCGGTTGAGACTTCTTGACCCGTTTAGGACACTTACTCTTGTAGTGTCCGGATTCCCTACACTCAAAGTATATTATGTGATATTTAATATTAACTAAAATGCTCGAGTTACCTTCCATGGAAGGGGAGTCCCGAACTTCCTCTTCCTCTTGACCGGAGGTGGATGGTTCTTCTTGAGGTTCCTCTGGTGTGGAAGGTGATCTAATATCCTCCCCCTCAATCTTAGAGGTGGAGGCCTCTTCCACTTTTTCTTCCTCTTTCAATCTGGATGTTGATTCCCTATCAACCTCCGAATCCTCAAGTTCTTGGGATGAAGATGTGCTTGCTTCTTCTTGAGCTTGAGAGGATGAGCACTCCTCTTCTTCTTCTTGTTCTTGGACCGGTGATGGATTTTCATGATATTTTGCTAATTCGCTCCAAAGCTCCTTGACATCCATGTAATCCCCTAGGCTACACAAGATGTCATTAGGAATCAAATCAAAAATAAATTTGACTACCTTTTTATTTTTCTCGAAGGCTTGGACTTGCTCTTCGGTCCATCTCTTCTTCTTGAGGTATCCACCTTTTGGTCCTCTAGGATATTCAAATCCTTTCATCAAAATAGACCATTCTTCAAAGTCCCTTATCATGATGAAGTTCTCAATTCTTCCCTTCCATGAATTGAAGCCTTCTCGTCCATAAAATGCATACGGGACTGGTGTGTTGATGTCCTATCCTGATTGTTCTTCAAACTCCATCTTTCTTCCTCTAGTGGTTTTGCTCCCAGGTGTTAGTCCATAGAAGAGAACCTTGCTCTGATGCAAATTGTAGGGACCTTCGTGACTGCTAAAGGGGGGGGGGTGTGAATAGCGCATCGTCGTATGTCAATAGATTACGATCGCGATCGTGTCTACAAATCGTGTTAGTGCATAGCGGAATAATGATAATTACAAAAAAAAATACACAATCACACAATCACACAATGATATAACCTGGTTCGAAACCGAATGGTTCCTACTCCACGAATTGGGCTCGTAAGAGCCCTAGCAATGCCAATCACACACCACTACTCAAATAATTCTTCTCGGAACAATCCGGAGGTGGAGAAACCTCGTACAATAATTCTTACAATAATAAGAATGAAATACAAGCAAATACACTAAAATGCAAGTAGAGAAAACTTTACAAAGAGCTTTTGGAATGCTTGCTTGTTGGTTACTTGAATTGTACTTGGAGATGATGATTTGTAGACGTAAATCGCCCCAAAGACATCCAAGAACCGGTGCCAAATCCTCCCTCCACGAGCTTCCTTTAAAGCTGCTCCTTGTGTTGGATTTCGCCTAGCAGTCGACTGATCGGGACCATCAGTCGACTGCCCCTGTATCCGTTGTCTCACAATATCATAAACCACATCAGATAAGTCCAATGGATACACCATTAGTCGACTGATCATACCCATCAGTCGACTGATGGCTCAATCATTCGAGTGCTCGGGCTGATCACTCAACTAGAGAGCCTTTTGTGCCCGAAATCCCGACCATCAGTTGACTGCTCGGGCCAGCAGTCAACTAGCCAACTCTTGCAGTTAAATGCCAGGGCACTTCCCGCAATCAAACCCTAGTTAACTCCCATCAGTCGACTGATACACCTCAAACATGAGGTTTTAACCCAAGTATGGTGCCCCCATACTTGCTAGACCACCCTTAGCCTAGACCTAAGCCTTTTAGCCACCTCCATCAGCCTCACGCCTATCGGATCCCTCCTAGTCATCCATGACTTGTTCATCCATACGCTAGCCTTCAGGTGCTTCCATCGGCTATTATCATGCTAACGGTGTCTACACCGCCAAGGCACATTGGACTTACGCTGCCAAGACTCTGCTTGGACTTTACGTCACCAACCATTGGACTTATGCTGCCAATACTTCCGCTTGGACTTTACGCCGCCAATATTCCCCTTGGACTTTCCAAATGCCAAGACTCAAACTTGGACTTTCCCTTGCTAACCCATGTTGGACTTTCCATGCCAAGACCCATGCTTGGACTTTTCCTTGCCAACCCATGTTGTACTTTCCATGCCAAGACCCATGCTTGGACTTTTCCTTGCCAACCCATGTTCGACTTTCCATGACAATGGTCAAACCATCGTCAAACATTAATTATAACATGGGTCAATTACATCAGCAATCTCCCCAATACATGTTAGACATCAATGTCAAACATTAATGTCAAATATGAAAACACTACTCGAATCAAACTCGAGTCCGGTCAATCGTGACCTGGGCCGATTGCACCTATAAAAATTATAGGATTTGATGATAAATTTTTCAATGAATTTTTATTCAAAATTCGTTGAAAATTTTTTTGCAAAGAAATTTGCAACGAATTTTTTTCTTTGTAAATAATTCGCCGCTAAATTTTGCAATGACAAAAAATAAATTCGTCGCAAAAATCGCAACGAAAAAAATTTTCATTGAAAAATTTATCGCCAAATTTGGCGATGAATATAACTATTCATCGCCAAATTTTGCGATGAAACATAGTTCGTCGCCAAATCTGTGACGAAAAAATAGTTCATCTAAAAAATTTGGGGACGAAAATTAAATTCGTCACCAAATTTGACGACAAATAAATAGTTCGTCGCAAAAGTCTAATAAACATATTTTCATGAATAAAAATAAATTTGGCGACGAATATTTTTTCGTTGCCAATCTGAGATGAAAAAAAAAATTCATTGCAAAATATCCAAGTCCAGTCGATTGATGAATACCATCAGTCGATTGGAGTCTGCCCAGTTCTGTTGGTGCAATCGACCCAGGTCACGATTGACCTGGACTCGAGTTTGACTCGAGAGATGTTTTGATGTTCGACAAAAACATATGACAATGCGATTTTCATGGAAAAGTCCAAGTCTTGAGTACTTGGCATGTAAAGTCCAAGCATGGGTCTTGGCAAAGAAAAGTCCAAGCATGGGTCTTGGCATGGAAAGTCCAACATGGGTTGGCAAGGGAAAGTCTAAGCTTGAGTCTTGGCATTTGAGAAGTCCAAGGGGTTTGATATTGGCAGCATAAAGTCCAAGCGGAGTCTTGGCGACGTAAGTCCAATGTGTCTTCGCGGTGTAGACACCGTTAGCATGACATAGCCGATGGAAGCACCTGAAGGCTAGCGCGATGGATGAACAAGTCATGGATGACTTGGAAGTATCCGAGAGGCGTGAGGCTGATGGAGGTGGCTAGAAGGGTTAGGTCTAGGCTAAGGGTGGTCTAGAAAGTATGGGGGAACCATACTTGGGCTAAAACCTCATGTTTGAGGTGTGCCAATCGACTAGTGTCATGTGGCAGTCGACTGGTAAGAGTCAACTAGGGTTTGACTATGGAAAGTGGCCTAACGATCATTGCGAGAGATGGCGATCCAGCGATGGATGAGCGATCGGTGATCATGTGGTCGATCGTGATGCTCGGTGTTTGATCCGCGAGAATGGAGTCTCACTCGATTGCTGCGGGCGACAGTCGAGTGATGGCTTTATTAGTCGACAGATGGTCATAATCAGTCGACTGATTATGGATCCGTTGGTTTTTTCCAGCGTGAATCTAGCCATTGTCTCATGACAACAGTGGCATCAGTCGACTGACGGTCCCGAGCAGTCGACTGATCGACTTTTTCCAGCACAGGTTGAAGCTTTAAAAGGAGCTCATGGAGGAGAAAAAAGGCAGCGGTTCTTGAGAGCATTTGGGGTGATTTGCTGCTGTAAATCAGGGTCTCCAAGTTCATTTCAAGTAACCAAGCGATCAAGCATTCAAAGAGCAATTGTAAATTAGTTTTCTTTACTTGCATTGTATTTCATTATTGTAGTTGCTTGTATCTATTTCTTATTGTTGTAAGAATACTTGTACAAGGTTTCTCCACCTCTGACTTATGTTGAGAAGGAGTATTTGTGATTAGTGGTTGTGTGTGCATCACTAGAGCTCTTTAGAGCTTGATCCGTGGAGTAGGAACCGTTCGGTTCCAAACCACGTTAAATACTTGTGTGTTTGCGTGTTTGTATATTCGTTATTCCTTTATTATTATTATTCCGCTGCGCGCTAACAAAAATTATAGATGAACATGCGAATGTATTCCATCGACACATAGCATGACGCTATTCACCCCCCCTCTAGCATTCCAACGATCTCCTACAAGTTTGACTGGTTAGTCAGCTACCAAAGGTTCTGTAAGCTGCTACAGTAATAGCATTTGATAGATCATTTTGATCAGTCGACTGGTAAGGATATTCTGCGAAAAAAAAAATTTCGACGCAATTTGTGCGACAAAAAGAAATTGCATTGAAAAATATCGAAATCCAGTGGAATGATGAATACCATCAGTCGACTAGTGTCTGACCAGTTCGACTGGTTAGTCAGCTACCAAAGGTGTTGGATCTATTTGAGCACTAGAGGGGGGGGGTGAATAGCGCAAAATAATTTTTTTTCGTTACGTTGTCGATTTGTTAAGCAATAAGAGTAAACGCAGCGGAAAAAGAAAAAAGACAAAATAAATTTTACTTGGTTCACAACCTTTCAACCACTAATCTAAGGCCCTAGTAGTCCTAAACCATGCGCAGAGGGTAAATCACTAAAATCACTCCTCCCCGTTAGAGGTAGGATTAAGCGATTACAAAAGAACAAAAAGGATTGAGGTAGAGGGATACTCCCCCTCTCCTCGTTACGATAAAAGCACGATAATCAAACAAAACTACAAGAAATGATTGAACTTTAAGAATACTTTTACCGACGACTTGTAGATGAGAAGATTGAGCTCTTGCCGTCGTTGTTTCGATAGCGCTTCGTCATCGTAGGAGTTTCGAAGAGTCGTAGCATATCAGAAGTACTTGGAGGCTTTTGAATGAATGAAATGGTGAGAAATGGACATTCTTTTATAGCCTTGAGAAACCCTAATCGTTGAGATGAGGTTTCATGAGGTGATGTCACCTAGCCCTTGAGAAATGGTGATAAGCTTTGACTCTCCTCGAGGTTGATCCTTGACCAGCAGTCGACTGATCAACCCTAGCAGTTGACTGATGGAGGAAGCATTTGATTGCCAATAGTTGACAGTCGACTGTTGTTGGGGTTCCAGTTGCAATAGAAGGTTAGCTCGAAAATAAGTGATTTCGATGGCCACCAACCGTCCGATCTCGACATAGACCTTCCTTGGAAGTCTTTAGTTGGATCATCGCCTAAGGATGTCCCCGTACGGAGGACACGACCTTACTTACACTCACTCACATGAGCTTACCTCAAACTTTACCTTTGAAGCTTCGCTTCCGGTCTTCACCTGAGTTCTTCGGCTCCCTCCGAAGTCCTCCCGTTGTCGCCCGACCACTACGGTTCCCTTCGGGTGCCACCGACCTTCCGCTTAAGCTTAGCATTCCTGCACACCTGATTCAGCTCGTGAGATAACAAAATGAACTTAACTTTGTGTATTTGCTATAATCAAAACTCAGGTTCGATTCAGGTGCCTACTGCACCAACACTCTCCCCATTTTTGATCTATGGCAAACCAACACAAAGTTAAGAAAATAATTGAAGTGCATTAAGTGAACGACTAACAAGAATGAGTACACTTAACTTAACAAGTTAAGTAGGAGTATGAGTAAGACTCTTTTTCAAGTGCTCCCCCTTGAGGAATCCTTCCCCTTGACCGAGGGTGAGTACCCTTAATGTTTGCTACTTTAAAAGGTTAAGTAATCAAAATTACTTAACATAGGCCAAATAATTTATATAAAGTTTAAGTTTAGTGATCAAAAGATAACTTCAGATCTCTTAACTTTGGCCTTTTCTTCTCCTTTTTCAATTAAGAAGGTTTAACCATAAAGGTTAAGTTTAAAAATTAAGTTAAATAAGTATTCAGGCCATTAAAAGATACATAATATGTGTATTAAGTTAAGTGATAAAAAATTTGATCCCTTAACTTTAGCCTTTGCTCCCCCTTTTTCCATAAATTGAAAAGAGTGGGGGGTTTTGAAAAACATAGTTTTTTGAATTTTGTCAAAAAATATGTTTTATGTCCAAGCATGTTCCAAATAAATTTTGAAAATAGTAGATTAAAAATAGGCTCATCTATTTGTATGTTCAACTATATTTGACTTGATTGATATGGAATGATCATCAAGTTCTGATTATAGTTGGTTGATATAGGTAATTATACTCCATGGTTTATGTCGATGCACTAAATCTACATCTGGAACCAGGAGTAAGGTCCTAACATTTCACGCCCATCTACGTGGCTAAGTACACAAACACATTAGTCCTATGTGTTGTGAGATGTGTTGGCTTCTTAAATCGATAGGCACATGATATCTAGGGTAAACCCTAAGCTAGTTCCATTAACATGAAAAGTAAGTAATAGAGTATATAAAAAAAATGTACGTCCTACTCTATTACGCACATGCCTAATTTTCATCTTAGTAGACTAAATTTGGCTTCCGGTAGCGGCTTGGTAAAAAGATCGGCTAGGTTGGACTTGGATTCCACATATTCGAGTTGAATGGTTCTGTTAACTACGTGTTCTCGAATAAAGTGGTGTTTAACTTCTATATGTTTGTCCCTAGAACGGCATATAGGATTCTTGGTTAAGTTGATTGAGCTAATATTATCTATGTGAGTTTGAATATTGTTGAAGTTTAAGTTAAAGTCTTGGAGAGTGTGCTTCATCCAAAGAAGTTGAGCTACACACTCACCCATTGCGACGTATTCAACTTCGGTGGTAGATAAGACAACATAGTGATGCTTCCTACTGCACCAACTCACAAGACTCGAGCCGAGAAGTTGACAACAACCACTCGTGCTTTTTCTATCGAGTTTACTACCGGCATAATCCGAGTCGGAGTAGCCGATTAGTGAAGGGAGGAAACTTCGCTTCTCACTTCAACTCGGTCGCTTGTTCATGGCCATCCCATCAATGTCCCTGGATTAAAAAATTTAATCCTAGACAAAAGGGATCACCCAAGCAACCGTTTCATCATCGTGCTATTTGTTAGTAATATATGAGAGATGTCCTAAGGCAATCGCCTTATGTATGAACCATTTATATGATAAATGAAGATTCACTATTTGAGTATACATGTTTAATGTATTTGATTGGATCTTAAACTCATTTCTTTGAATGTCCACGATACGATTCACAAAGATGAGAGAATTTGTGATTGGATCACAACTAGTGAGTATCTCTACATGTGTAATTGTGATGTATCGGAATTATCCTAGTCGATGAATTGATGGATTTGAGACCAGCACGAGGTATACTCCTTGGTGTATCTAAGCGGTGATTCTCACCGGTGGAGACATTGTGATGTCCGAGTTAATCGTGGATGCTAGTTATGGTAACTAGTTCATTGGAGTGACCAGCCGTAAGACTTCATATGGTTCTCTGCATATATAGATATGTCAATGAAGTTCTTACTGTAGCTTAAGTGCGATGTTCCTTTGACTTGCGGTATTCAAGTCATCTTGATTATGGAGACTTATGCTTTGACATCTTAAGCAAACATCTCTAAGGAGATGTGGACCCGGGATGATTGGGTATAAGTCGAGTGATCAAGGTGTTTGAATAGCCTATAAAGATTCACCACTCCTTGCGAGGAGATGTATACCCATGGCCTCTCGTCGGATTGTTACTAAAGTCTTTGGCCAAAGCATTACATGTTTAGAGTAAAGTACTCTTCGATACATGTGGAGTAACTAGAATCCGTAGGGACGAGGAAATGATACTTGGGCTAGGTGTGGCGTAGTCGACCTAGTGGGGTGACACAATAGACCATGTCCTGAACCAAGTGGGTATAAGATGAGTGAAGGGAATTGGACACGATTCATTCGAGCTACTGAAGGGTTTCAGAAATAGTTCTGGATCAAACGTTGATCTTTTCGGTTAATTGGGGATCATGATGTACTACTAGGTGCCACTCATGATCGTTCTATAATTAATGGTTAATTATAGACGGCCAACATAAACCGAGAACCTATTTGGTCACACGCACAACGAGTGTAATCCAAAGGATTTAAAACGAGCTTGAGAATGGGATTCTCAGATCGAGAGAAACTATGTTTGGTTGGACCAAACATAAAGCGAGCATGAAATTGTTTCAGTCGCAATGGAAGCGTGGATGGGCCGTGTCTTATGAAGACATAATGGATGGACCAAAATGGTTTGGTTCTAATCCAATGGATGAGAATAAACCAAAGGGTTTGGTTTATATTAAACGAATGAACCAAAGGTTGGTTCGATTCGTTTTAACTTAAAATAAACCATCATGGTTTGGTTTATTTTAACTTATCTTAATGGAGCGGGTTAACGGGCTTTATGGATATGATCCATTAACCATTAAGAGAATTAGTTCTCTATAAAAGAGGGCATTAGGGTTTGTTAAGCCCTAATGAAGAGGCAAACCTAATTTGGCCGCCCACCCTCCTCCTCTTGTTGGTGCCAACTCTATTGCCGCCAACCATCTCTTCCAACCGGCGACCAGCTGCTGCCGTTTCCTCCTCTTGCCGGCAACGAGCTGCTGCCGGAAGTGCTCCGGTGATCTCCTTCAAGTTTGGCATCAAGGTGAGCTCTATCTCCCTTGGTTGGCCGGCGCTTATCACCTCCACCAAAGCTGTCCAGTTTTCTGGACAGCTTGTTCTCCTCTCGTCGGAGCGTTGTTTGGACGACGGTTAGAGCTCTGACAGCGGCTAACTTACCGGGGATTCGATCTCCGGTAATCCTCTGAGGTGGAGGACGAAGGATTCGTCAATTGGTTGACGAATACCTCTCTGGAGAAGCGAGTTTTGAGGACTCGTATTAGGATCCGAATTTGGATTCGGATCGTGATCATCTTTCGATCACGTCGTCTTCAACACGAGGCTAGTAACCCGTACGAAGACGAAGCTCGTGGCTTAGCGAAGTCATCCCGAGGAACTCAGCATGGATACGGATAGAGACGATTCTAGCGAGGATCGTTCCGGTTGATGCCGTTCCCGCTACACGTCATACGAAAGGTATAACGTAGATAAATTTCCTTTTATTGCAAATTTAAATTTACGGTTATGTCTACACTTATTGTAATATGCATGTGTGTGTTGTGTGTGTTGTAATAAATGTAGATTTATTATTTTTATTGCTTCCGCTGTGTTCATGTTTACGAAACATGATCGAACACACACGCCGCGGTGCCGGAAACCCAACAGTGGTATCAGAGCCCAGGTTGTGTTTCGACATAATCATAAAATGGTTTTGCGATAGTCATAATGTATTTCTAGAAATTTTCTAATTTTTGAAATTTAGAAGTATTTATGGAAATTTTTCAATTTTGGAAAGTCTAGAAGTATTTATGGAAATCTTCCACTTTTGGAAAGTTGGAAGTATTTATGGAAATTGATATTTTCCATAAATAAAATATTTGATTAGATTCTGGAAATTTGTTTCCTAATTTAATCATGATTTGATTTGGGAAATCAAATCTTAAAATATTTTATTTCCATAAGTAGTTTTAATGATTTAGGAAATTGGTTTCCTAAATAGATTTTCCTTAATCAAATAATTCCATGAATAAAATATGTGATTAGATTTGGAAATTTGTTTCCTAATTTAATTATGATTTGATTTGGAGAATCAAATCTTAAACATATTTTATTTCCATAAATAGTTATGACATATAAGGAAATTATATACATGACATAATTGTATGCCATGTAATTGCATTAGATGCATAACATTATGCCATGTGTCGTGACATGTAGATGTATGCCATGTATGTCATGCCATGTAGATAATAGTTATTTTGCATGCAAGGATGAGACATAAAAACCCTTAAACAATATTAAAGCCTACACCTTCCATTAATATGGTTAGAACCAGAGTTCCGTTTCTTGTTTGGGTTGTTGGACTCTCTCCAAGCCCGGCTCGAACCCGACTATGTTCAAACCATGGAATAGTTTAATACTAATATGGTAAGAGTCAGAGGTCAATCGTTAGCTTTGGTTGTTGGACTCTCTCCAAGCTGGGCTAATTGGTTGAATGCGCTCTAACCATATTAAAACTATGTCTTGATTAATGGGTTGGCTTTAACACAGGCATCGGCTTGTTGGACTCTCTCAAGTCGATGTAAAGGGAGGTGAAGTTGGGTGCTATGCATATGATGCATACTTGTTAATGTGTTAACAACCCGATGTATGTGTGAACATTCAATTAGTTGATAGCACATTGTGATAGTTGCATATACGTGATATGCAATCGGTATAGAAGATACCTACCGTCGTAGTTATGAATGGCTTGTTGGACTCTCTCGAGGTTGTTCATAACTATGATGGATATCGACCCATTCGGAGATGGACCTACAATCTCGAAGTGATTTTGGGGTTTTGAAATTGAAAAATGAATGGGATTTATAAATGTATATTGATGCATTTTAAAATCATCTTTCTCATATATGCTCGTTTTGTATTTCTAAGTTAATATATTGATCATGATGTGTTTGAATTTGTTCCATTTTGGATTGAATAAATTGGTAGGCGAACTTCTTGGTGGCTTAGAAACTTGAGAATTGTTCTCAAGGTTGAAAAGCTTGCGTATGTCCTCGAGCGCCTCTTCCGCCCATCCTAGTAGCGATGCAACTCTGGACCAATTGTTGGCCTATCGAAACATGTGAGTGATTACGAACAAATGAGTTGCATCATGCTAGCCACGATGGAACCCAAGCTCTGGCGGCATGAGCATATGGATGCTCATATCGTGATCCTTCATCTTTGTGAGTTGGTTGATGAGCAAGTGAGATTGAAAGGTTAAGTCTCAGCTCCTCTTCACCTCTGAGATGCTAGGAGGTTCATCTGTGGTACTGCTCAATATGCTGAAGACTGTGGAGTCTTCTGAGAAGCATGAGCAGGGGACGGTGCTGTTAGTTGATTCCTCGAAGAAAGGTTCTAAGAGAGTCAAAGGAACAGAGAAGGAAGAAGAAAAGGCTAAAAGAGAACCGGCTCAAAGGCACTTGCCATCATTATGGCAAGGAGGGTCATTCTTGAAGAAATTGCAAGGTTTATCTTGAGTCGTGAAGAAGGATAAGGCATCGGATGCCCATCTTCTTCAGAAATCTTCTTTATTGATTGTCATTCTATTTCCTCAGACACTTGGGTATTTGATACTGGGTGTGGCTCACATATATGTAATGACATACATGGGCTAAGGAATAGAAGAAGACTCGTCAAGGGAGAGTCAAATTTGCGTGTTGGGAATGGAGCAAAGGTTGCTGCAGTCGCCATTGGAACGCATTTGTTGAAACTCCCTACAGGACTTGTCTTAGAACTTGACAATTGCTTTTATGTTCCTTCGTTGATAAAGAACATCATTTCTATTTCTTGTTTAAATAGAAATGGGTACCATTTGAATTTTAGTAACAATTGTTGTTACATAACTTTGAATGGAGTTCTTTATGGGACTGGAACTTTAAGCAATGGTATTTATACGTTGGACGTATCCAGTGATATTTTCAATATCGAAGCGAGCAACACGCGTGCTCGAAAGGATAATCAAATAGACTCCTATATGTGACATTGTCGTCTTGGCCATATAAGCAAGAAACACATGTCCGAATTACACCGATGTGGAATTCTGGAATCGTTTGAATTAGATTCATACGATACATGCGAATCATGCTTAAAAGGCAAGATGACTAAGTTACCTTTTACTGTAAAAGGTGAACGAGTGGGAGAGTTACTAGGTCTAATACATACTGATGTATGTGGACCTATGTCAACTCAAGCATTAGGAGGCTATAGCTACTTCATTACCTTCACCGATGATCACTCACGGTTTGGGTATGTGTTCTTGATGAAACACAAGTCTGAAGCCTTTGAAAGGTTCAAATAATTCAGAAATGAAGTAGAGAAACAACATGACAAAAGTATTAAAATACTTCGATCGGATCGAGGTGGTGAATACTTAAGTCAAGAGTTTCTTGATTATCTAAGAGACAATGGCATATTGTCTCAATGGACTCCGGCATATACACCACAGCATAATGATGTATCTGAGAGGCGTAACCGGACCTTGTTGGATATGGTCATCAATGATGAATCATGACTCTTCCCAAGTCCTTTGGGGCTATGCACTTCGCATAAATTGCACTTGTTAAATGTAATGCCTACTAAGGTAGTCTCAACTACTCCATATGAGATATGGAATAGTAAGAAACCTCATGTATCTTACTTGAAGATATGGGGTTGTCTCGCTTATGTGAAGCTGATCAGACGTACATAAATTGGATGCTAAGTCCGATAAATGTCTATTTATTGATACCCTAAGGAAACAAGGGGTTACTAATTCTATCATCCCGTGGAACAAAAGGTGTTTGTTTCAAGGCATGCCGTGTTTCTAGAGAAAGAGTTTCTCTTGCAAGAAAACAAGAGGGGAGGTCGCCGAGCTTGAGGAGGCTCGAGAGACTCAAATAGACATTGATGAGATACCGGTGAGCACAACAACCGACAACTCATAGTGATGAGCAATCGGTCGACTTATTGTAACACCACATCTTCAGTAGATCCGTAGAACACGCAACATTCCTGAGAGATATGGGTTTCTCGTAAGTGAATCGAACGACGTGTTACTCATTGATGATGAGGAGCCTACCAGTTATGAAGAAGTGCTGACAAGTTCAGAAAGGGATAAGTGGTTTGATGCCATGAAGTCGGAAATGGATTCCATGTATGAAAACCAAGTTTGGAACTTGGTTGACCCACCTGAAGGCATTAAGCCTATAGGGTGCAAGTGGGTTTTCAAGAAGAAAATCGACATGGATGGTAATGTGATTACCTATAAGGCTAGATTGGTGGCGAAAGGATATCATCAAAAGCAAGGTGTTGATTATGACGAAACCTATTCGCCTGTAGCTATGCTTAAATCCATTCGGATGCTCCTGGCCATAGTGGCTCATTATGATTATGAGATATGGCAGATGGATGTGAAAATAGCTTTCCTTAATGGAAACCTGCTCGAGAACGTGTATATGATACAACCTGAGGGTTTCACATCAGTTGATAAAACCAAGGTATGCAAATTGCGACGGTCCATTTATGGATTGAAGCAAGCATCCAGGAGCTGGAATATCCGTTTTGATGAGACAATCAAAAGGTTTGATTTCTCACAAAATCTCGCATTTAACCTTGTGTGTACAAGAAGGTTAGTGGGAGTGCAGTCGTATTCCTAGTATTGTATGTCGATGACATACTACTTATAGGAAACGATGTTTCAATCTTACAGTCAGTGAAGGTTTGGTTATCCAAGACATTCTCCATGAAATACCTGGGAGAAGCAACCTACATCCTCGGGATTAAGATCTATAGAGATAGATCGAAACGGTTGCTTGGTCTTTCGCAGTCTGCATATATAGACCGAGTGCTAAAGAGGTTTAGCATGTCGGAACCCAAGAAAGGTTTCTTACCCATCAGGCATGGGGTACACCTTTCGAAGTCTATGTGTCCGCGCACAGAAGACGAGAGGATTTGCATGAGTAAGATTCCCTATGCATCCGCAATAGGATCTATCATGTATGCTATGTTATGTACGAGGCTCGATGTATCGCATGCTCTGAGTGTCACGAGCAGATACCAGTCCGATCCAGGAATGGATCATTGGGCGGCTGTTAAGACGATCCTTAAGTACTTGAGAAGAACTAAGGATGTGTTCCTAATATATGGAGAAGGGTACATGGTAATACGTGGGTATACGAATGCCAGCTCCAGACAGACAAGGATGATTCCATGTCTCAGTCTGAGTATGTATTCACCGGGAATGGAGGCGCAATAAGTTGGAAAGGTTCCAAGCTTGACACTATAGCGGATTCTGCCACTAAGGCAGAATACATTACAGCTTTGGAAGCAGCAAAGGAAGCGGTTTGGATCAAGAAGATCATCTTTGAACTTGATGTGGTCTCATCGGCGATCCAAACATGTGCTTCGCCGCTATCATCTTATCAGAGAGATCATAAGTAGGAACGAAATACAAATCGAGAAAATTCCCACTGAAAGGAACTTAGCGGATCCTTTGACTAAAGCATTACCTCAAAGTAAGTTTGAGGGTCATGTTAGAGCTTATGGTATTGGATACTGTAGCGATTGGCATTAGGCCAAGTGGGAGTCTGTTAGTAATATATGAGAGATGTCCTAAGGCAATCGCCTTATGTATGAACCATTTATATGATAAATGAAGATTCACTATTTGAGTATACATGTTTTATGTATTTGATTGGATCTTAAACTCATTTATCGAATGTCCACGATACGATTCACAGCATGAGAGAATTTGTGATTGGATCACAACTAGTGAGTATCTCTACATGTGTAATTGTGATGTATCGGAATTATCCCTAGTCGATGAATTGATGGATTTGGACACCATCAATTCTGTCGAGACTAGCACGAGGTATACTCTTTGGTGTATCCAAGCAGCTGATTCTCACTGGCTGGAGACATAGTGATGTCCGGAGTTAATCGTGGATGCTAGTTATGGTAACTAGTTCATTGGAGTGACCAGCTGTAAGACTTCATATGGTTCTCTGCATATATAGATATGTCAATGAAGTTCTTACTGTGGCTTAAGTGCAATGTTCCTTTGACTTGCGGTATTCAAGTCATCTTGATCATGGAGACTTATGCTTTGACATCTTAAGCAAACATCTCCGAGGAGATGTGGACCCGGGATGATTGGGTATAAGTCGAAGTGATCGAAGGTGTTTGAATAGCCTATAAAGGATTCACCACTCCTTGCGAGGAGATGTATACCCATGACCTCTCGTCGGATTGTTACTAAAGTCTTTGGCCAAAGCATTACATGTTTAGAGTAAAGTACTCTTCGATACATGTGGAGTAACTAGAATCCGTAGGACGAGGAAATGATACTTGGGCTAGGTGTGACATAGTCACTTTAGTGGGATCGACACAATAGACCATGTCCCGAACCAAGTGGGTATAAGATGAGTGAAGGGAATGGGGCACGATTCATTCGAGCCATCAAGGGTTTCGTAAATAGTTCGATCAACCGTTGATCTTTTCGGTTAATTGGGGATCATGATGTACTACTAGGTGCCACTCATGATCGTTCTATAATTAATGGTTAATTATAGATGGCCAACATAAACCGAGAACCTATTTGGTCACACGCACAACGAGTGTAATCCAAAGGATTTAAAACGAGCTTGAGAATGGGATTCTCAGACCGAGAGAAACTATGTTTGGTTGGACCAAACATAAAGCTAGCATGAAATTGTTTCAGTCGCAATGGAAGCGTGGATGGGCCGTGTCTTATGAAGACATAATGGATGGACCAAAATGGTTTGGTTCTAATCCAATGGATGAGAATAAACCAAAGGGTTTGGTTTATATTAAACGAATGAACCAAAGGTTGGTTCGGTTCGTTTTAACTTAAAATAAACCATCATGGTTTGGTTTATTTTAACTTATCTTAATGGAGTGGGTTAACGGGCTTTATGGATATGATCCATTAACCATTAAGAGAATTAGTTCTCTATAAAAGAGGGCATTAGGGTTTGTTAAGCCCTAATGAAGAGGCAAACCTAATTTGGCCGCCCACCCTCCTCCTCTTGTTGGCGCCAACTCTATTGCCGCCAACCATCTCTTCCAACCGGCGACCAGCTGCTGCCGTTTCCTCCTCTTGCCGGCGATGAGCTGCTGCCGGAAGTGCTCCGGTGATCTCCTTCAAGTTTGGCATCAAGGTGAGCTCTATCTCCCTTGGTTGGCCGGCGCTTATCACCTCCACCAAAGCTGTCCAGTTTTCTGGACAGCTTGTTCTCCTCTCGTCGGAGCGTTGTTTGGACGACGGTTAGAGCTCCGACAGCGGCTAACTTACCGGGGATTCGATCTCCGGTAATCCTCTGAGGTGGAGGACGAAGGATTCGTCAAAATTGCTGACGGTACCTTCTCCGGAGAAGTAGTTTTGAGGATCAGACTTAGGGATCCGAATTTGATTCGGATCGTGATCATCTTTCGATCACGCCGCCTTCAACACGAGGCTAGTAACCCGCACGGACGGCTCGCGGGCTTTAGCGGTCATCCCAGGAACTCGGCGTGGATACGGATAGAGACGATTCTAGCGAGGATCGTTCCGGTTGATGCCGTTCCCGCTACACGTCATACGAAAGGTATAACGTAGATAAATTTCCTTTTATTGCAAATTTAAATTTACGGTTATGTCTACACTTATTGTAATATGCATGCGTATATTGTGTGTGTTGTAATAAATATAGATTTATTATTTTTATTGCTTCCGCTGTGTTCATGTTTACGAAACATGATCGAACACACACACGCCGCGGTGCCGGAAACCCAACACTATTCGATTAGAGTAGTCACTTGAACAAACTTGTTGTTCAAGCCACCAACCTCTATTCTACGAATAGCCACGGAATAGACGATGTACGGATCACCGACTTTTGTGTTTATATTCGGGGTCCAAGTTATTTTAGCCATAAAAACAGAATACAACATGCATATATAATTGAAAAACAACTATAAATATGTTACAAAAGAAAATAGACAATCGATATACCTCTCGATCTTCTATTGTATGTCCTTCCTCCTTTTGGACATCGTGTGGGCGACGATCTACCAAAAGTCGAAGCTCCTAGATCACCAATCTTCCTTCCTTGTTCGCTCCGAACAAGAGGAAGAATAAGAAACAAAGCACTTCTCCTTCTTTCAACCAACCACCAAGCACCAAGCTGCCGCCGGCCAAGAAGGAGAACAAGGAGATGAAGAAGAGGGCTGGCCAAAAGCTACAAGGGGAAGACCCTAAGCACCGACCAAAGATGAAGGGGAGAAGGTTGGACGCCAGCCAAGCCAAGGGGAGAAGAAGAAGGAAGGGCGCCGGCCACGTAAGGAAGAAGAAGAAGAAAAGGAAAAAACTTCCTTATTTGTGGGCGCCCACTCCAAAACCCTAGCCTCCAAGCTTCTTGCCGCCCAACCCTAATCCTCTCGTTTCTAATAATTCTTGCCACACACCCTAGCCTCTCCTTTTATAGAGTTAGGGATAAGCCTTGTTTTAATCTCCACCATTGGTTCTAGGGATTTAATCTCAACCGTCGGATCTAGAGATTTAATCTCAACCGTCGGTTCTAGAGATTTAATCTCTACCTTTGGATCTAGAGTTTTGTTTTCATCCATTGGATCTAGGCTTCATGAGGTATTAATAGGCTACAATAGGGACCATGAGGAGGAGTTGGATCTTGGCCACCCAATGGATCAAGCCCACTTAAAGTCCGATTCATTAATGATAATCCAATCCACTAAAGGATTATCATTGATCTACCTCACCAATCCCCATAAGTTAATATGGGCTCCATATATTATTTGTACAATTTTCTCCCCGTGTTTAAGATCTCGAATATCCGTCGATTAATTAATTTACTGACCATTAATTAATCAACATCTAACTCCATGAGTAGTACTACTCAACCTTTTCATCATGCCGGACCAAGTCCACCTACAGGGTTTACATGATGAACCTTATGAGCTCCTCAAGGGGATATCATCATTCTAATATATAGGACACGGTTTCCTCCTATAATCAATGGCACACCATATAAATGATATTATTTCCCAACTTACCGAGCCTATCGATTTAATCTATAAATCTCGCCCATTGGTAAATCAAAGAAATGAATACTAAGTATATGTGCCCATTATTATATCGGGATTAAGAGCATGTACAATATAATATCTGAGGTCCGATTCGATTATGTAGTCAGTAGTAAATTGAATCACCTCTAAGTCGGTCCTGCTCAATACACACAAAATGTACTAGTGTGATTCTATAGTCAAGACAAACCAATATCAAATCACACTACAACCATACCAATGGTTTGTCCAAAGCCATCTCGGTTGTGAGTCTATACTTATACTTTACAAGGAGCCGATAACATGATCTCCCGTGTGACACCACACACTATGTTATCTACAATGTAATGTATTAGACAATATGCATCACCATAAATATGTAAACAATGATAATGTGATTCTTATTTCAAAATAAAGATGTTTATACAAAAGATAGACTTTTCAGTATACATCCCAACAATCTCCCACTTATACTAAAAGACTATGTTGTCCTCAAACTACCATACATCTGATTCCCATTCCCTCCACATGCCTATCAAAAGTTCTCGCCGGAAGGGCCTTAGTGAAAGGATCTGCTAGGTTATCCTCCGATGCAATCTTGGCCACATCAACTTCTCCTCTCTTTATGATTTCTCATATCAGGTGGTACTTGCGGTCTATGTGTTTACTTACCTTATGGGCTCGTGGTTCCTCTGAGTTTGCAACTGCACCACTATTATCACAATAAATTGTGATAGTTCTGGGCAAACCAGAAATCACATCCAAGTCCATCAAAAAGTTCCTGAGCCACACAACTTCTTTGGCCGCCTCAGAGGCTGCCACATACTCAGCTTCCATGGTGGAGTCTGCCATGCATTTCTACTTGACACTCCTCCATACAATGGCTCCACCTCCTAAAGTAAACACAAAACCTTAGGTAGACTTACTGTTATCCCTATCTGATTAGAAGTCGGAATCTGTATAACCCATAGGGAGTAATTGGTCTGCCTGGTAAACTAGCATATAATCCCTAGTCCTTCTCAGGTACTTCAATATATGCTTTATCGTAGTCCAATGTCCATGTCCTGGATTAATCTGATATCTGCTGACCATGCCCACGGCAAAGCAAATATCTTGTCTCGTACATAGCATCGCATACATGAGGCTTCCTACTGCCGAAGCATAAGGAACCGCCTTCATCTCCTCTATCTCCTCAGGCGTTCTAGGACACGTCTCTTTAGATAAAGGAACTCCATGCCTGAAAGGTAGAAAAACCTTCTTGGAGTTATGCATGCTAAAATGATCTATAATGGTGTCTATGTATGATGCTTGAGATAAGCACAACATTCTTTTCTTGCGATCCCTTATAACCTTGATCCCAAGGATGTGTCCCACCTCTCCCAAGTCCTTCATATCAAACTGTTTGGACAACCATACCCTTACATCTAATAACACCTTGACATTGTTGCCAATTAACCAAATGTCATCTACGTATAGTACAAGAAATACCACTACGTTTCCGTCACATCTCTTGTATACACAAGACTCATCCGGACTTTGAATAAATCCATAAGACTGGATTACCTCATCAAAGTGGATGTTCCAATATCTGAGGTCCGATTCGATTATGTAGTCAGCAGTAAATCGAATCACCTCTAAGTCGGTCCTGCTCAATACACAAAAAGTGTACTAGTGTGATTCTATGGTCAAGACAAACTAATATCAAATCACACTACAACCATACCAATGGTTTGTCCAAAGCCATCTCAGTTGTGAGTCTATACTTATACTTTACAAGGAGCCGATAACATGATCTCCTGTGTGACACCACATAATATGTTATCTATAATGTAATGTATTAGACAATATGCATCACCATAAATATGTAAACAATGATCATGTGATTCTTATTTCAAAATAAAGATGTTCATACAAAAGATATACTTTTCAGTATACATCCCAACAATCTCCCACTTATACTAAAAGACTATGTTGTCCTCAAACTACCATACATCTGATTCCCATTCCCTCCACATGCCTATCAAAAGCTCTCGCCGGAAGGGCCTTAGTGAAAGGATCTGCTAGGTTATCCTCCGATGCAATCTTGGCCACATCAACTTCTCCTCTCTTTATGATTTCTCATATCAGGTGGTACTTGCGGTCTATGTGTTTACTTACCTTATGGGCTCGTGGTTCCTCTGAGTTTGCAACTGCACCACTATTATAACAATAAATTGTGATAGTTCTGGGCAAACCAGGAATCACATCCAAGTTCATCAAAAAGTTCCTGAGCCACACAACTTCTTTGGCCGCCTCAAAGGCTGCCACATACTCAGCTTCCATGGTGGAGTCCGCCATGCATTTCTGCTTGACACTCCTCCATACAATGGCTCCACCTTCTAAAGTAAACACAAAACCTGAGGTAGACTTACTGTTATCCCTATCTGATTAGAAGTCGGAATCTGTATAACCCATAGAGAGTAATTGGTCTGCCTGGTAAACTACCATATAATCCCTAGTCCTTCTCAGGTACTTCAATATATGCTTTATCGCAGTCCAATGTCCCTGTCTTGGATTAATCTGATATCTACTGACCATGCCCACGACAAAGTAAATATCTTGTCTTTGTAACGCCCATAAAATTTCTAGCAATTTTACAAGAATTTTTGGCTTGATGATAATGGGCTTTATGTGGGTTTTTTCAAAAATAAAAGAAAATAAGCCAAAAGGGATGCAAGGCCTAGGAATTGAACCCCAAACCTCTAGAGATTGCCAAACCCTATAGATGCATCGACTAACCAGAAGCCCAATAAGATTTTATCATTAGAGGAATAGGGGAAATTATAGTTAAGTGTAAGGGAGATTAAGGGACTCTTCAAGTCAATAAATAGGGGGAATGAGGGGGCATGAGTTACCAAACTTGTTTTCTCCTCCTCTTCTTCTTCCTCACCGAACCCTAGAGCTCCTCCTCTCCATCTTTGGCCAAACCTCATCCAAGCAAGAAGCAAGGCTAGGTTGCTTCCCTTAGGTTATTTTCCAACCAAAAAGAAACACGAAGGATGTAAGTAACCCTCACCTGCATACGAGTAGCTTTTGGTTGATGCTTTGTGTAAAAATCCCTATGATACATTCGGCCAAGTTTAGTTTTGATGTTCCAAGGAAGTTCTATATCATGTTTTTGTAAGAATAAGATGATGTTAGGATGAAAAATGAATTGGGTTAAAAGTTAACCCTAAAATCCTCTATGAACTATTCGGCCAACATGTGTTTTTGGTGTTTCATTGAAGTTCTATACCATGTTTTGCATGCATATGATGATGTTAGGATGTAAATTGAACTAGGTTAAAAGTCTAACCCTAAAAACTTCCATGGATCATTCGGCCACCCCCCTTGTTTTGAAGTTTCAATGAAGTTTTATTCCATGTTTTTGTATGCATATGATGGTGTTAGTATGTTAGAGGGATTATGTTAAAAGTCTAACCCTAAAAGCTTCCATGGATCATTCGGCCACCCCCTTGTTTTGAAGTTTCAATGAAGTTTTATTCCATGTTTTTGTATGCATATGATGGTGTTAGTATGTTAGAGGGATTAGGTTAAAAGTCTAACCCTAAAATCTTCCATGGATCATTCGGCCACCCCCCTTGTTTTGATGTTTCAATGAAGTTTTATTCCATGTTTTGTATGCATATGATGATGTTAGTATGTTAGAGGGATTAGGTTAAAAGTTAGAGGGATTAGGTTAAAAGTCTAACCTTAAAAGCCCCTTGAACCATTCGGCCACCCCTTTATTTTGATGATTCAATGAAGTTTTATACCATGTTTTGTATGCATATGATGATGTTAGCATGTTAGATGGATTAGGTTAAAGGTTTAACCCTAAAAGCCCCATGAACCATTCGGCCAACCATTGTTCTTTAACATGCTCTAGGTTAGGTTAACATGTGTTTTATGTTTAGGTGAATTCATGTTGACTTGTGATATTAAATGATGCTAGATGAAGATAACATGTTCTAGGTTAGTGGTTACTTACTCTTGATGTTTATGCCTTATGCCATGCCCTATATGTATGTGATATTTAAGATATGTTATGAAATGAAATATGATATGATTATGAAATGAAAAATGATATATTCATGAAATTAATATGATATGATTATGAAATGAAGTATGATATGTTTATGAAATGAAAAATGATATGTTCATGAAGTGAAATATGATATGATATGAAATGAAGTATGCTATGTTTGCAAAATGAAATAAGATATGTTATAGTAAAAAGCATATAAGTATTTTACCTTCTGCATGGCTTGTACCAGGACCCTAACAAGGTCCAAAGGGATGGGCTCCTAAGATGCCCTAGGCCGACGGACTAAGATCGGGCCTAAGATGGGCTTCTATGTATGATTGCCCCTAGGTTGACGGACTAAGATCGGGCCTAGTATGGGATGGGCTCCAAGATGCCCTAGGTCGATGGACTAAGATCGGGCCTAGGATGGTCTTCTACGCTATGACGATTGCCCTAGGTCGACGGACTACGATCGGGCCTAGTAACCTAGTAGGTTCGAGACTTGCTACCTCGGGTCTATTTAAGGATGTGCGCTATGATGATGAAGAAGTGGTACAATGTCGGGCCCAAATATGTGTTAGGGATATTTTGGAACGGCTAGAGGGGGGGGTGAATAGTGTCAATGGAATTCTTTCGCGTTCGTGTCTACAATTTCATTAGCGCAGCGGAATATAGATAATGAAAGAAATAACGAAATATACAATCACACATGAACACGATGATATAACGTGGTTCGGAACCTCAAGGTTCCTACTCCACGGATCGAGCTCTACAAGCTCTAGTGATGCACACGCAAACACTAATAAACACTCCTTCTTGGAACAATCCGGAGGTGGAGAAACCTCGTACAATGTATACAACAGTAATACAAGATGAATACAATCAATATAATGAAATACAAAAGCAATACAAGTAAAGAAAACACTTTACAAATGCTCTTTGAATGCTTGATCACTTGGTTGCTTGATATCAACTTGGAGACCCTGATTTGCAACAGCAAATCGCCCCAAATCGCCTCAAAGAAACCTTGGTTTTTCCTCCATCATGAGCTCCATATATAGCTTCAACCTGTGCTAGAAAAAGTCGATCAGTCGACTGATCGGGACCATCAGTCGACTGATGCCATTGTTGTCGTGAGACAACGGCTAGATCCACGTTGGATAAGTCCAACGGAACCTTCATCAGTCGACTGATTGTGACCATCAAACGATTGATGGAGTCCTCACTCGACCAGTCGAGTCTCGACTCCATTCTGTGGCCGATTTCTCGAGCACCAGTCGACTGATCACACGATCAGTCGACTGCTCGAGCCATCAGTCGACTGCCCACCTCTGGCAGTCGACTGCTAGGCCATAACCCGTAGTCAAACCCTAGTTGACTCGGTCCAGTCGACTGCCACATGGCACCAGTCGACTGGCACACCTCAAACATGAGGTTTTAACCCAAGTATGGTTCCCCTATACTTGCTAGACCACCCTTAGCCTAGACCTAAGCCTTCTAGCCACCTCCATCAGCCTCACGCCTCTCGGATCCCTCCAAGTCATCCATGACTTGTTCATCCATTGCGCTAGCCTTCAGGTGCTTCCATCGGCTATGTCATGCTAACGGTGTCTACACCGCCAAGGCACATTGGACTTACGCCGCCAAGACTCCGCTTGGACTTTACGCCGCCAACCATTGGACTTATGCTGCCAAGACTCCCGCTTGGACTTTACGCCGCCAATATCAAACCCCTTGGACTTCAAATGCCAACCCATGTTGGACTTTCCATGCCAAGACCATGCTTAGACTTTCCATGCCAAGACCATGCTTGGAATTTTCATGCCAAGCCCATGCTTGGACTTTCTATGCCAAGACCATGCTTGGACTTTCTTTGCCAACCCATGTTGGACTTTATATTGCCAAGACCCATGCTTGGACTTTCCTTGCCAACCCATGTTGGACTTTACATTGCCAAGACCCATGCTTGGACTTTTCCCAATGCCAAGTGTCCCACTTGGACTTTCCATGCCAAGTACTCAAGACTTAGACTTTACCAAATGACAATTACATTGTCATATGTTTTTGTCGAAACATCAAAATATCACTCGAGTCAAACTCGAGTCCTGGTCAATCGTGACCTGGGCCGATTGCACCAACAATCTCCCCCTTTTTGATATTTGACAAAAACCAAACAAATTATTGAGTTAGAACACTAACTCAAATCCCTTACCAATTATCCCAAATTGGTAAATACTCTCCAAATGTTCTCCCCCAAATATTCTCCCCCTTTTTGACTAAAATCAAAAAGGTTTTCTCCCCAAAAGGGTCAATGTCTCATGTCCCAATGAGATCTTACAATCTCCCCCTTGGTCCAAAAATACTTAGGATGCCTACCATCTTCCTAGTGATAAGTCCAATATCACTCAAGAGAGACAATCCCATTTACTTTCCCAATTTCCAAATTAGGTCTCTCAAAAGTCCCATCAATTTCCCAATTGATGTCATATTCTCCCAATAACTTCTCCTCTTCAAGGAGAAAAACACATCCATCATCCCAAGATGGATACCTCCCCCTAAAGGCTTGCTCCCCCTTGACCATTGCACCAACAATGTCCTTGGGCAGTCCCTAAGCCAATAGGAACTCTAAACCATCAAAATTAAGGTTAGAAATTCAACATTGAACTTTCCAACACCTTAACATTGATACAAACCCTAAATACTTCTCCTAATCCATATCCAATGGATTTTCACCCATCATAATGCTTCCCAAAGCATATCCTAGGGTTAGGAGTGATTAGGGACCATTACCATGGCTGAACACGGGCTAATCAAACCTAGTTTTCCCGAAATCAGCCTTGGCAGTTGACTCTGTCAGCTACCAGTCGACTGCCACACTCATCAGTCAACTGCCACTCAGGGCAGTCGACTGATAACTGAAATTTCTGAATTTCAGTTATCAGAGTTGAATTTCAGAAAATCATAAATAATTATACGTATATCGAAAAATCACGAAATTTGATACGTATAATACCTATGACACATACAATGGGTGAAAAATATTTTAAAATTATTTTACCCATAAAATAGTGAATTTGATACAAAACTCAAAACCATTGAAATTTTCAATGTTTGGGCCCTATTTTGTATCAACTTCATCAATGGTGATTGCTATCAAAAGATAGACTTCACCAAGGTTTTTCAAAATGATTTTAAAATGTTTTCAAAACCTTATTTTGGATCATATTCCTTGGGCTCTATGCACATGACTTGTACAAAAGCTTTCCCAATGATCCACTAATAAAATTGGATGAGTTTTAGTTCATCTAGATGCAAAAACTATGCACCTTAAACTTAACTCATATCCTAGCATCTCACATGTATCTAGGGTGTATAAATACACATACATGTCAATTGGATGTGAGATGTGGGTTTTGGTTCATTTAATCTAGGGTTTCATGTATTTTTCTAAGGCAACCCTACTTGATTCCCTTATAAATGGGACTCCAAGTCATGCCATTGTCCTTAAATCAATTTCAATCAAATTATCTTAAATGCATGAGTGATTATGGCATTAGAGATGATATAGATAAACACATGCTCATAATCATGATGTCATGGCATAAGATGAAATCTAAAAACACATGACATTTAAAGCCTTAATCCTAAACATGTACATGACATATAAAATGATTAAAAATAAGCATGATGTCATGGCATGTTATATGACAAACAAAGCATGGCATATAAAATATATAGGTATAGTAATACCTAAATTTTAATATTAATTGCCATTTGATATAATTAAAGTATATTTTGCCATATTAACCTAAATTTTCCCAAGTGTGCCAAAAACCCAAAATGGCACACTATGACCTCTAAACCTAAATTGTGCCAATTTGACCATTTTATCAAGCTTCTCAAATAATATTGGCACACCCTAAAATCTTTTAGGATGATAATTCAAATCTATTCCCAAGGTCTCCATAACCTTGAAAATAACCTAAAGTGCCACCTTTGCCATGGTTGAGTTAACTACCCATCCATTTAAGGTTGGCACACCCTAACCCATCTAGCGTGAATCAATCACGCTCTTAGGAACCCAAAAACGATTTGAGCTCCTAGGGTTAATTAGGTATTCCTTAGGGATAACCTCCCTAGATACCTTCCTAATGACCTTTCTAGGCTTGTTAGCCTTGGTCATTTGAGTCTTACCTAGGTTGACTCTAGGGGTAACTCCCCTTGCAACCTTCTTAGTGGCCACCCTAGGTTTCCTAGAAACCCTAGCCACTAGGCACAACCTTTGGTCAACCTTAGGGATGACTTCCCTATTGACCTTGGTCTTCCTAGACCTAGTTTGTGTCCCATAATCAAATGGAACACTATGGTAAGCCACCTTAGGCTTAGGTTTTTGACCCAAACCCTTCTTGCCTTTGGTTGACTTTAGTCTTTTAGGTCCTACTTGTTGACTTTGATTATTTGACCTAAAAGTTTGACCAATTGACCCTTGCATTTGATTTTGCATAATGTTGAGGGTTTTTTCAAGTTTTTCAAGCCTTGACCTCAAGGCTTGATTTTCCTTTTCTAATATCTCAATTTTTGATTTTTCATTTTCTCTTGAGATATTTCTATTTCTAGGCATATGTCTAGATTTCTTAGCATTAAAGCCTAGATGTTCTCCTATTTTCTTAATGCTTTCCTTAGGTAATATATTTTTAGGGACATTAGTCCCAAATTTCTTCTTATTTCCTAAGTGAACACTCTTAGCACCTAAACAAAAGTATTTATTTCTATTAGCATGCTTTTCATGGCAAATTGCAAGAGAATTAAAATTCCTAGCATGCTTTTGACTTTTAAATTTAGAAGATGCATTATTGAAATATACCTTAGGGTTTGCCTTGGAGGCTCCCCCTATATGTATAGCTCCTTCTTGGGTCTTTTTGCTCCCCCTAGGACATTGATTTCGGTAATGCCCCGGTTGCCTGCACTTGAAACAAATGACTTGCTCCTTGCTTTTCTTGGCATTGGGAACACCGGCTTCATTGACCTTTGGAACCGGTTGAGCCTTCTCGACCCTTTTTGGACACTTACTCTTGTAGTGTCCGGATTCCCTACACTCAAAACAAATGATATGAATTTTATTTGAACCTTGAGTGTTTGAGTTACCTAGGGTATTTGTGGTGGTGGGTGCCGGAGTTGGAGCTTCTCCATCTTGACCGGATGTGGAAGCTTCTTCTTGTCGCTCCGGAGTGGAGATCCTTTCCTCCCCCTCAATCCTAGAAGTAGATGCTTCTTCCACCTCTTCTACTTCTTCTTTCTCCGATTCGGAAGTTGACTCCATCTCAACTTCCGATTCCTCACTCTCACTTGAAGATGAGCTCTCCTCTTCATCCTCCTTGTCTTCTTGGATTGAATGAGGCTCTTCATGGAATTTTGCCAATATGTTCCATACCTCTTTGGCGTCTTTACAATCCCCATAGTCACCTAGGATACACAAGATGTCATTAGGAATTAAATCAAATATAAATTTGATTACCTTCTTATTTTTCTTGAATTGTCGTAGTTGTTCTTCACTCCATTTCTTCTTCTTGAGACATTCTCCCTTTGGTCCCTTAGGATGTTCAAATCCTTCCATCAAGGCGGACCATTCCTCAAGGTCTCTCATCATCAAAAACTCTTCAATTCTCACCTTCCAAGAATTGAAACCTTCTCGTCCATAGAATAAATAAGGGACCGGTGTGTTGATGTCCCATCCTAATTGCCCTTTCATCTTCACCCTCTAGCTTTTTGTCTAAGCTCCCGGCGGTTAGTCCGTAGAAGAGCCCCGGGCTCTGATACCACTTGTTAGGGATATTTTGGAACGGCTAGAGGGGGGGTGAATAGCGTCAATGGAATTCTTTCGCGTTCGTGTCTACAATTTCGTTAGCGCAGCGGAATATAGATAATGAAAGCAATAACGAAATATACAATCACACACGAACACGATGATATAAAGTGGTTCGGAACCTCAAGGTTCCTACTCCACGGATCGAGCTCTACGAGCTCTAGTGATGCACACGCAAACACTAATAAACACTCCTTCTCGGAACAATCCGGAGGTGGAGAAACCTCGTACAATGTATACAACAGTAATACAAGATGAATACAAGCAATAAAATGAAATACAAAAGCAATACAAGTAAAGAAAACACTTTACAAATTCTCTTTGAATGCTTGATCACTTGGTTGCTTGATATCAACTTGGAGACCCTGATTTGCAACAGCAAATCGCCCCAAATCGCCTCAAAGAAACCTTGGTTTTTCCTCCATCACGAGCTCCATATATAGCTTCAACCTGTGCTGGAAAAAGTCGATCAGTCAACTGATCGAGACCATCAGTCGACTGATGCCACTATTGTCGTGAGACAACGGCTAGATCCACGTTGGATAAGTCCAACGGAACCTTCATCGATCGGTGATTGTTGTGACCATCGATCGTGATGGAATCCTCACTCGACGGTCAGTCTCGACTCCCACTCGTGGCGATTTCTCGAGCACCGGTCGGTGATCACACGATCGATCATTGCTCGAGCTATCGATCGTGCCCACCTCTGCGATCATTGCTAGGCCATAACCCGCAGTCAAACCCTAGTTGACTCGGTCCAGTCGACTGCCACATGGCACCAGTCGACTGGCACACCTCAAACATGTGGTTTTAACCCAAGTATGGTTCCCCTATACTTGCTAGACCACCCTTAGCCTAGACCTAAGCCTTCTAGCCACCTCCATCAGCCTCACGCCTCTCGGATCCCTCCAAGTCATCCATGACTTGTTCATCCATTGCGCTAGCCTTCAGGTGCTTCCGTCGGCTATGTCATGCTAACGGTGTCTACACCGCCAAGGCACATTGGACTTACGCCGCCAAGACTCCGCTTGGACTTTACGCCGCCAACCATTGGACTTATGCTGCCAAGACTCCCGCTTGGACTTTACGCCGCCAATATCAAACCCCTTGGACTTCAAATGCCAACCCATGTTGGACTTTCCATGCCAAGACCATGCTTGGACTTTCCATGCCAAGACCATGCTTAGACTTTTCATGCCAAGACCATGCTTGGACTTTTCATGCCAAGACCATGCTTGGACTTTCCATGCCAAGACCATGCTTGGACTTTCTTTGCCAACCCATGTTGGACTTTACATTGCCAAGACCCATGCTTGGACTTTCCTTGCCAACCCATGTTGGACTTTACATTGCCAAGACCCATGCTTGGACTTTTCCCAATGCCAAGTGTCCCACTTGGACTTTCCATGCCAAGTACTCAAGACTTGGACTTTACCAAATGACAATTACATTGTCATATGTTTTTGTCGAAACATCAAAACATCACTCGAGTCAAACTCGAGTCCTGGTCAATCGTGACCTGGGCCGATTGCACCAACAATATGTTGAGATTTATGTTTACGTACCTATAATATATGTTTTCAAAAAGCATCCTGCATACGTTTACATGATTTGATTGTTATGTTCACATGCTATGTTGATATGTCATATATATGTTGCATGTTATGTTTGATATGTCGTGTTTATGATGCTATGTTACATATGATGTATGCTATGTTTGATATGTCATACATATGTTGTATGTTATGTTGATATATCATGTATATGTTGCTATGTTACATATGTTGTATGTTATGTTTGATTAAGTCATATATTTACATGATATGATGCTATGATATATATGTTACATGTTATGTTTACTTATGTTACTTATGCTACATGTTAAGTTGCTTACGTCATGTATGTTACATGTTATGTTGCTTATATGTTATGAATGTTACATGCCATGATTAATGTCAATATATGGTTTTTGTGAGTAGGACAGGATCTTACTAAGCCTATGTGCTTATAGTTTATCTTTCCCTCGTACTGCAGATAAGGGTATGGGATGGATAAACTAAAGGGAGCAGCAGGAGGGGCCAAATGTGTGTGGTAGTGGCATGGTGGAGAAGATCCGTTATGTCCTTATATATATGTTTCCCTATGATGATGATGCTTATGGATGTCCATATTTATGTCTCCTTATGATGATGATGTTTATGGACTTGAACTAAGCACTAAGTATCTATATATGTTATGATGCATGCTCTATGTTAAGAAGAAGTATCTATATATGTTATGATGCATACTATATGTTAAGAAGAAGTATCTATATATGTCAATGCATGTTTATGTTTAAAAGAAAAAAAAAATGTATCTAAAGTCTTTCGTTGTAAGTAGTAAGAAGTGTATGTATGTACGATCGCGTCACGCGCTGCCCCTCCGGACCCTAGGAAAGGGCGGGCGTGACAGTCTCGTACATAGCATCGCATACATGAGGCTTCCTACCGCCTTCATCTCCTCTATCTCCTCAGACGTTCTAAGACACATCTCTTTAGATAAAGGAACTCTATGCCTGAAAGGTAGAAAAACCTTCTTGGAGTTATGCATGCTAAAATGATCTATAATGGTGTCTATGTATGATGCTTGAGATAAGCACAACATTCTTTTCTTGCGATCCCTTATAACCTTGATCCCAAGGATATGTCCCACCTCTCCCAAGTCCTTCATATCAAACTGTTTGGACAACCATACCCTTACATCTAATAACACCTTGACATTGTTGCCAATTAACCAAATGTCATCTACGTATAGTATAAGAAATACCACTACGTTTCCATCACATCTATTGTATACACAAGACTCATCCGGACTTTGAATAAATCCATAAGGCTGGATTACCTCATCAAAGTGGATGTTCCAAGATCTCGAAGCTTACTTCAATCCATAAATGGTCCGATTAAGCTTACACACAAGATGCTCTTTGCCCTTTTCAATGAATCCCTCTGGTTGCTTCATATAGATGTTTTCCTCAAGACTTCCATTAAGGAAAGCTGACTTGACATCCATCTGCCACACCTCATAATCCATATGAGCTGCAATGCATAAGAGAATCCGGATAGACTTAAGCATGGCTACCGGGGAAAAGGTCTCCTCATAATCGATACCCTCTTTCTGAGTATACCCTTTCGCAATAAGCCTTGCTTTGAAGGTCTCAACTTTCCCATCTATTCCTCTCTTTCTTTTGTAGATCCACTTGCATCCAATGGTTTTTACACCATCGGGTGGTTCTACTAGCTCCCAGACCTGATTTGAACCCATAGATTCAATCTAAGCATTCATTGCACTTTGCCAAGATACTACATCTTTATCTTGGATTGCCTCGTCATATGTCCAGGGATCAGGGTCATGTTCTCCAGGGATCAAATCAGAAGATTCTCCCAAGAACATGAATCTATCAGGATGTCTCACAACCCTCCCACTACGATGAGGTATCACCTGTGTATCCTCTGTGACACGCGGTGCAGTGACTTGTGGTATATCCTCTTGTACCGGTGGTACTGAAGAAGTGACTTCCCCTTTTAATTCCTCCAGAACAATCTTAGTCATGGGCTTGTGGTTAATTACATAGTCTTCCTCTAGAAATCTGGCATTCATGCTAACGTTCACCCTTTGATCTCTAGGACTATAAAACAAACCTCCTTTCGTTCCTCTAGGATAGCCAACGAACTTGTGTACATCTGTACGAGGTTCCAACTTACGATTTGCCTTGACATGTCTTTGGACTCCCAAATCTGAATATGTCTTAGTGATCCACAGTCTGTGGGAGTAGAAGGCACTGATTTAGATGGAACCAAGTTCAGAATGTACACCGCCATATCTAGCGCATATCCCCAGAACGAATATGGTAACTCAGAATAACTCATCATCGATCTAACCATCTCCATAAGAGTCCTATTCCTTCGCTCTGCTACACCATTCTGCTGGGATGTGCCAGGTGCAGACAATTGGGATTGAATCCCAGCCTCTGATAAGTAATTCCTAAACTCTCCCAAGAGGTACTCACCACCACGATCAGATTGTAGTGTCTTGATACTTTTACCTTGACATTTCTCTACATCAGCCTTGAATTCTTTGAACTTGTCAAAGCATTCAGACTTGCGGCGCATCAAGTAAATGTATCCATATCTCGAATAATCGTCTGTAAAAGAGACAAAATACTCAAAACCACCTCTAGCTTGGATAGACATAGGACCACACAAATCAGAATGAACTAATTCTAACACATCTTTGGCTCTATACCCCTTGGGCTTAAAAGGCCTCTTGGCCATTTTTCCCTCCAAGAAAGATTCGCAGGTTGGTAAATCTTCCACCACTAATGAACCTAGAGTTCCATCAGCTATCAACCTATGAATTCTACTTAGGTTAATATGACCAAGCCTAAGATGCCAAAGATATGTTTGGTTCATCTTCGAAGGTTCTTTTCTCTTATTGGAATTAGAAAATAAGTTATTAACTTCAATTTGCATCATGGGAGCTTTTGGTTCAAGTGTGTATAAATTTCCTATCAATGCACCTGAACAGATAATCTCCCTATTCCTTTTTATAACAACTCTGTCATTAAAAGAAATAGAATATCCATCCATAAACAATTTAGAAACTGAAATTTAATTCTTTCTAAATAAAGGTATATAAAGGCAATTCTTAAAAACCAAAACTTTATTTTGCTCAAAAGATAAATAAACATCTCCCACTGCAACAGCCGCCACCTTCGTGGCATCGTCCAAGTATACGATAATCTCCCCCTCAACCAGTCGTCTGGTTTCCTGGAACCCCTGCAAAGTATTGCAGACATGATCAGTGGCTCCCGTATCTACACACCAGGTGCCGGTAGATAACACCGCTAAACATGTTTCAACGACTAGACCAAAAGATATACCTTTGTTCTGCTTGCGGATGGGGCAGTCCTTCTTCCAGTGTCCAGTCTGCTTACAAGTGAAGCACTTGCCTTTCGGCTTCTTCACTCCTCCTTGAGTTCCTCCCACCGCCTTTTCCCCAGCTTGTTTCTTCTTCTTTTTGCCTTTCGGCTTAGAAGTAGAAACCTTTTGGACAACCATGGTTTGTGCCTGAGCACTCTGATGAAATAGCCCCTCTGCTGCCTGGAGTTCTATCAAAAGCTCCGCCAACGAATACAACCTCTTGTTCATGTTGTAGTTCAGGCGAAACTGCTCAAAACTCCTAGGTAGAGACTGGAGAATGATATCGACCTGGGTTTCCCCATCGATCTCAGCTCCGAGGACTTCCAACTCATTTAAATGTGCCATCATCTTGAGAACATGATCCCTCACGGGTGTTCCCTCGATAATGGTGGTCGTCATCAAGTTCCTCATGGCTTCCTGCCTAGCAGCCCGATTCTGGAGTCCGAAAAGCTCTTTGAGATTGAGCATCATGCCATAAGCAGTGGGCATGGCTTGATGTTGATGTTGCAGTACATTGACATAGATGCCAAAATGTAACACCGCGCCATCTCATCGGCCTTAATCCACTTCTTATAACTCTCCTTCTCCTTTTCCCCAGAATCATCCGTAAGCTTAGGAGGGCACTCATCGAGGAGTACATATTTGTATTCCTCAGAAGTCAAGACAATGTCAAGATTCCTCTTCTAATCAACATAGTTGGGTCCAGTAAGTTTATTTTCTTTTAGTATCACAGCAAGCGGTTTGAAAGTCATTTTGAAAGAAAACCTAAGAATCACATAGATCAAAACATTAGATTTTAAAAAATTATTGATTCCTCAAACAATAAAATTTTAAAATCAACCAACACCTCAAAACACCGAGAATATCGTATTCCACGATAGTGTGGACGTATATGAATTCTATATTTGTATGAGGAGGTTTTACCCATTAATTTTACTATCTTGTCAACCAAACTTTTTGACAAGTAAAATTAATAGTTGGTTCCTCTTTGGCCCTACAAATAAAAGCAGTGACTCCGATGGGGAGGATACTTATATTTGTATCTAAGTGTTCACCATTACTCGGTACCAAGGTAATTATCTCGGGTTATGTGCCTTCCGATGGAGAAGTACACACGCTCCTTAATAATTTCCTATAACCATATTTGAACTTGTGATCCGCAAACAAACCCATCCGATGGGGAGGAAGGCACTCAGAGCCTACGCACAAGTTTGCTTGCATCACATGTCAAATCGTAATGGAGGTCGTGGGAATTTATAAAAATATCCCTCTCCCACTTAGTATTTTGAAATTGAGGAATTTTCTAGCCTACGACATGCATATCAAACAATAAGCAATAAATATGAAAAATAAATTATTTTTCAACTATTATGGCTTTTGTCTTCAATATGTCTCCCGTCGTATCGCCATCTCGTCCGCTCCTCCCTACGCCATGTACAAGCCATCCGGAGATCCGAGCCGAGAAAAACTATTTTAATTTACATCCATCGATCCTATACTCCACGAGGGAGTGTTCATGAAATTTAGATCGAAAGTAAACTAAAATAAAAAGAGTGGCTAAACAATGCCGTATCTAATTACAAAAATTAAATACTAGCCTCGTCAATCCCGAGGATTCAACAAAATATACAATTATACACATAAAATCACATACACACATATGGCCATAATAGTCGGATCCTATGCCTGCAACCAAAGAGTTAACCTACGCATATCCTATTATTATTCGGCACATATAATATATGAAAAGTGCATAAAAGTAACCGAATCCTAAACACACAAAACCGGAAACCGTGGCTCTGATACCACTTGAAGGGAGGAAACTTCGCTTCCCACTTCAACTCGGTCGCTTGTTCATGGCGATCTCATCGATGTCCCCGGATTAAAAAATTTAATCCTAGACAAAAGGGATCACCCAAGCAACCGTTTCATCGTCGTGCTATTCGATTAGAGTAGTCACTTGAACAAACTTGTTGTCAAAGCCACCAACCTCTATTCTACAAATAGCTGCGGAATAGACGATGTACGGATCATCGGCTTTTGTGTTTATATTCGGGGTCCAAGTTATTTTAGCCATAAAAATAGAATACTACATGCATATATAATTGAAAAACAACTATAGACATGTTACAAAAGAAAATATACAATCAATATACCTCTCGATCTTCTATTATATGTCCTTCCTCCTTTTGGATGTCATGTGGGCGACGTGAAGGGTTTTGCTTATCTAGTCCGTGAGAGGAAACTTCGCTTCCCACTACACCTTGGTTGTTGTTCATGGCGATCCCATCGATGTCCCTGGATTAAAAAATTTAATCCTAGAGAAAAGGGATTGCTCAAACAACCAAGTCATCATCGTGCTATTTGTTTAGAGAGGTCACTTGAACAAACTCGTTGTTCAAGTTACCATCGTCTATTCTGCGAGTAGCCTCGGAATAGACAATGTCCGGATCGCTGATTTTTGTATTTATGTTCGGGATCCAAGTATTATTTAGCCACAAACAGATTTATATCATGCTCATAATTAGAAAAACAAATACAAGCAAGTAACAAAGAAGAATAGAGAATAGGTATACCTCTTGATCTTCTAATGTATGACCTTCCTCCTTTCGAACGTCGTGTGGGCGACGATCTACGAAAAGTTGAAGCTCCTAGATCACCAATATTCCATTCCTTGCTCGTTTCGAGCAAGAGGAAGAATAGAAACAAGGTTCTTCTCCTCCCTATAGCCAACCAACAAACAACATGGGGAATCCTTGCCGCCGGCCAACTAGGAAGAGGAGATGATGATGGAAACCTACCAAGACACCTAGGGAAAGCCCTAAGTCTTGTTTCCACCACCTAAGGAGAAGGAGAGGAGGGTCTTTGGATACCATCCAATGGCTGGAAAAGGCTAGAGGGGCGGCGACAGCTTGGAGAAGAAGAACAACACAAGGAAAATATTTCCTTATTAGGTGCCGCCCAAGCCCAAACCCTACCTCCTCTTCTTGCCACCAACTCCAAAACCCTAGCTCCTCTTGAATCGTTTTCCACGCCAACCCCTTTCTCTCCTTTTATAGAGTTAGGGATAAGCCTCCTTTTAATCTCCACCATTGGTTTTAGGGATTTAATCTCAATCGTCGTATCTAGAGATTTAATCTCAACCGTCAGATCTAGAGATTTAATCTCTACCTTTGGATCTAGAGTTTTGTTTCTATCCATTGAATCTAAGCTTCATGAGGTGTTAATAGGCTACATTAGGGAACTTGAGGAGGAGTTGGATCTTGGCCACCCATGGATCAAGCCCACATAAGTCCGATCCATTAATGATAATCCAATCCACTAAAGGATTATCATTGATCTATCTCACCAACCCCCATAAGTTAATATGGGCACCATATATTTTTTGTACATTTTCTCTCCGTGTTTAAGATCTCGAATGTCCGTCGATTAATTAATTTACTGACCATTAATTAATCAACATCTAACTCCATGAGTAGTACCACTCAACCTTTTCATTATGCCGGACCAAGTCCACCTGCAGGGTTTACATGATAAACCTTATGAGCTTCTCAAGGGGACATCATCATCCTAATATATAAGACACGGTTTCCTCCTATAATCAACGACACACCATATAAATAATATGATCTCCCAACATACCGAACCTATCGATTTAATTTATAAATCTCATCCATTGGTAAATCAAAGAGATGAATACTAAGTATATGTGCCCGTTATTATATCGGGATTAAGAGCATGTACTAAATAATATCTGAGGTCTCATTCGATTATGTAGTCAGCAATAAATCGAATCACCTCTAAGTCGGTCCTGCTCAATACACACAACGTGGACTAGTGTGATTCTATGGTCAAGACAAACCAATACCAAATCACACTACAACCATTTCGATGGTTTGTCCAAAGCTATCTCGGTTGTGAGTCTTTACTTATACTCTACAAGGAGCCGATAACATGATCTCCCGTGTGACACCACACACCATGTTATCTATAATGTAATGTATTAGACAATATTGCATAACCATAAAAATGCAAACAATGATTATGTGATTCTTATTTCAAAATAAAGATGTTCATACAAAAGATAGACTTTTCAGTATACATCCCTACAATCTCCCACTTATACTAAAAAACTATGTTGTCCTCAAACTGACATACATCTGATCCCCATTCCCTCCACATGCCTATCAAAAGCTCTCGCAGGAAGGGTCTTAGTGAAAGGATCTGCCAGGTTATCCTTTAGTACAATCTTGGCCACAACAACTTCTCCTCTCTTTACGATTTCTCGTATCAGGTGTTACTTGCACTCTATGTGCTTACTTGCCTCATGGACTCTTGGTTCCTTCGAGTTTGCAACTGTACCACTATTATCACAATAAATTATGATAGTTCTGGGCAAACCAGGAATCACATCCAAGTCCATCAGGAAGTTCATGAGCCACACAACTTCTTTGGCCGCCTCAGAGACTGCCACATACTCAGCTTCCATGGTGGAGTCCGCCACGTATTTCTGCTTGACACTCCTCCATACAATGGCTCCACCTCCCAAAGTAAATATAAAACCTGAGGTAGACTTACTGTTATCCCTATCATATTGGAAGTCAGAATCCATGTAACCCACAGAGAGTAATTGGTCTACCCAGTAAACCAGCATATAATCCCTAGTCCTTCTCAGGTACTTCAATATATGCTTTATCGCAGTCCAATGTCCCTGTCCTGGATTACTCTTATATCTGCTGACCATGCCCACGACAAAGAAGATATCTGGTTTCGTACATAGCATCGCATACATGAGGCTTCCTACTGCTGAAGCATAGGGAACCGCTTTCATCTCCTCTATCTCCTCAGATGATCTAGGACACATCTCCTTAGATAAAGGAACTCCATGACTGAAAGGTAGAAAACCCTTCTTGGAGTTCTGCATGCTAAAACAATCCATAATCGTGTCTATGTATGAAGCTTGGGATAAGCACAATATCCTTTTTCTGCGATCTCTTAAAACCTTGATCCCAAGGATGTGTCCCACCTCTCCCAAGTCCTTCATATCAAACTGTTTGGACAACCATACCCTTACGTCTGATAACACCTTGATATTGTTGCCAATCAACAAAATGTCATCTATGTATAGTACAAGAAATACCACTACATTTCCGTCAGATCTCTTGTATACACAAGACTCATCTGGACTTTGAATAAATCCATAAGACTGGATTACCTCATCAAAGCAGATGTTCCAAGATCTCGAAGCTTGCTTCAATCCATAAATGGATCGATTAAGTTTACATACAAGATGCTCTTTGCCTTTAGCAATGAATCCCTCTGGTTGCTTCATATAGATATTTTCCTCAAGCCTTCCATTAAGGAAAGTTGTCTTGACATCCATCTGCCACACCTCATAATCCATATGAGCTTCTATGTATAAGAGAATCTGGATAAACTTAAGCATGACTACCGACGTAAAGGTCTCCTCATAATCGATACCCTCTTTCTGAGTATACCCCTTCCCAACAAGCCTTGCTTTGAAGGTCTCAACCTTCCCATCTATTCCTCTCTTTCTCTTGTAGATCCACTTGCATCCAATGGTTTTTAAACCATCGGGTGGTTCTACTAGGTCCCAGACCTGATTTGAATCCATAGATTCAATCTCAGCATTCATTGCACTTTGCCAAGATACTGCATCTTTATCTTGGATTTCCTTGTCATATGTCCAGGGATCAGGTTCATGTTCGTCAGGGACCAAATCAAAAGATTCTCCCAAGAACATGAATCTATCAGGCTGTCTCACAACCCCCCACTACGACGAGGCATCACCTATGTATCCTCTGTGACACGCGGTGCAGTGACATGTGGTATATCTTCTTGTACCGGTGGTACAAAAGAAGTGACTTCCCTTTTAATTCCTCCAGAACAATTTTACTCTTGGGCTTGTGGCTTATTACATAGTCTTCCTCTAAAAATCTGGCGTTCGTGCTAACGATCACCCTCTGATCTCTAGGACTATAAAATAAACCAGCCTTTGTTCCTCTTGTATACCCAACGAACATGCGTACTTCTGTATGAGGTTCCAACTTACTAACATCTACCTTCAGCACATGTGCTAGACTCTCCCATATCCGAATATGTCTTAGACTAGGCTTTTGCCCAGTCCACAATTCTGTGGGAGTAGAAGGCACTGATTTAGATGGTACTAAGTTCAGAATGTACAGCGCCGTATCTAGAGCATATCCCCAGAACGAATCTGGCAACTCAGAATAACTCATCATCCATCTAACCATCTCCATAAGAGTCCTATTCCTTCGCTCTGCTACACCGTTCTGCTGGGTTGTGCCAGGTGCAGTCAATTGGGATTGAATCCCAACCTCTGATAAGTAGTTCCTAAACTCTCTCAAGAGGTACTCACCACCACGATCAGATCGTAGTGTCTTGATACTTTTACCTTAACGTTTCTCCATATCAGCCTTGAATTCTTTGAACTTGTCAAAGCATTCAGACTTGCGGCGCATCAGGTAAATGTATCCATATCTTGAGTAATCATCTATAAAAGAGACGAAATACTCAAAACCACCTCTAGCCTGGATAGACATAGGACCACACAAATCAGAATGAACCAATTCTAACACATCTTTGGCTCTATACCCCTTGGCCTTAAAAGACCTCTTGGTCATCTTACCCTCCAAACAAGATTTGCAGGTTGGGAGATTCTCCACCACTAATGAACCCAAAGGTCCATCAGCTATCAACCTTTGAATTCTGCTTAGGTTAATGTGACCAAACCTAAGATGCCAAAGATATGTTTGGTTCATCTTCGAAGATTCTTTTCTCTTATTGGAATTAGAAGATGAGTTATTAATTTCAATATGCATCGTGGGAGCTTTTGGTTCAAATGTGTACAAATTTCCTATCAATGCACCCGAACAAATAATGTGTCTATTCCTTTTTATAACAACTCTGTCATTAAAAGAAATAGAATATCCATCCATAAACAATTTAGAAACAAAAATTAAATTCTTTCTAAATAAAGGTACATAAAGGCAATTCTTAAGAACCAAAAGTTTATTTTTCGCAAAAGATAAATGAACGTCTCCCACTGCAACAGCCGCCACCTTCGTCGCATCGCCCAAGTACACGGTAATCTCCCCCTCAGCCAGTCGTCTGGTTTCCTGGAACCCCTGCAAAGTATTACAGACATGATCAGTGGCTCCCGTATCTACACACCTGGTGCCGGAAGATAACACCGCTAAACATGTTTCAACGACTAGACCAAATGATAGACCTTTGTTCTTGCGGTTGGGGCAGTCCTTCTTCCAGTGTCAAGTCTGCTTACAAGTGAAGCACTTGCCTTTCGGCTTCTTCACTCCTACCTGAGTACCTCCCACCACCTTTGCCCAAGTTTGTTTCTTCTTCTTCTTGCCTTTAGGCTTAGAAGTAGAAACCTTTTGGGTCACCATGACATGTGCCTGAGCACTCTGACGAAATAGCCCCTCTGCCGCCTGGAGATCTGTCAGGAGCGCTGCCAACGAATACAACCTCTTGTTCATGTTGTAGTTCAGGCGAAACTGCTCAAAACTCCTAGGTAGAGACTGGAGTATGATATCAACTTGCGTTTCCCCATCGATCTAAGCTTCAAGGACCTCCAGCTCATTCAAATGAGCCATCATCTTGAGAACATGATCCCTTACGGGTGTTCCCTCAATCATAGTGGTCGTCATCAAGTTTCTCATGGGTTCTTGCCTCGCAGCCCGATTCTGGTGTTCGAAAAGCTCTTTGAGATTGAGCATCATGTCATAAGCTGTGGGCATGGCTTGATGCTGATGTTGCAGTACATTTGAAATAGATGCCAAAATGTAACACCGCGTCATCTCATCGGCCTTTACCCACTTCTTAAAACTCTCTCTCTCCTTTTCCCCAGAATCTTCTACAGGATTAGGAGGGCACTCTTCGAGGAGTACATATTTGTATTCCTCAGCAGTCAAGACAATGTCTAGATTCCTCTTCCAATCAACATAGTTGGGTCCAGTAATTTTGTTCTCTTTCAGTATCACAGCAAGTGGGTTGAAAGTCATTTTGAAAGAAAACCTAAGAATCACATAAATCAAAACATTAGATTTCAAAAAATTATTGATTCCTCAAAAAATAAAATTTTAAAATCAACCAACACCTCAAAACACCGAGAATATCGTATGCCACGATAGTGTGGACGTATACGAATTCTACATTTGTAAGAGGAGGTTTTACCCATTAATTTTACTATCTTGTCAACCTAACTTTTTGACAAGTAAAATTAATAATTTGTTCCTCTTTGACCCTACAAATAAAAGCAGTGACTCCGATGGGGTGGATACTTATATTTGTATCTAAGTGTTCACCATTACTCGGTACCAAGGTAATTATCTCAGGTTATGTGCCTTTCGATGGAGAAGTATACACGCTCCTTAATAATTTCCTATAACCATATTTGACCTTGTTATCCGCAAACAAACCCATCCGATGGGGAGGAAGGCACTCAGAGCCGACGCGCATGTTTGTTTGCATCACATGTCAAATCATAATGGAGGTCGTGGAAATTTATAAAAATATCCCTCTCCCACTTAGTATTTTGAAATTGAGGAATTTTCTAGCCTACGACATGTTAGTAATATATGAGAGATGTCCTAAGGCAATCGCCTTATGTATGAACCATTTATATGATAAATGAAGATTCACTATTTGAGTATACATGTTTTATGTATTTGATTGGATCTTAAACTCATTTACTGAATGTCCACGATACGATTCACAGCATGAGAGAATTTGTGATTGGATCACAACTAGTGAGTATCTCTACATGTGTAATTGTGATGTATCGAAATTATCCCTAGTCGATGAATTGATGGATTTGGACACCATCAATTCTGTCAAGACTAGCACGAGGTATACTCCTTGGTGTATCCAAGCAGCTGATTCTCACTGGCTGGAGACATAGTGATGTCCGGAGTTAATCGTGGATGCTAGTTATGGTAACTAGTTCATTGGAGTGACCAGCCGTAAGACTTCATATGGTTCTCTGCATATATAGATATGTCAATGAAGTTCTTACTGTGGCTTAAGTGCGATGTTCCTTTGACTTGCGGTATTCAAGTCATCTTGATCATGGAGACTTATGCTTTGACATCTTAAGCAAACATCTCTAAGGAGATGAGGACCCGGGATGATTGGGTATAAGTCGAAGTGATCGAAGGTGTTTGAATAGCCTATAAAGGATTCACCACTCCTTGCGAGGAGATGTATACCCATGGCCTCTCGTCGGATTGTTACTAAAGTCTTTGGCCAAAGTATTACATGTTTAGAGTAAGGTACTCTTCGATACATGTGGAGTAACTAGAATCCGTAGGACGAGAAAATGATACTTGGGCTAGGTGTGACGTAGTCAACCTAGTGGGGACTGACACAATAGACCATGTCCTGAACCAAGTGGGTATAAGATGAGTGAAGGGAATGGGGCACGATTCATTCGAGCTGCTGAAGGGTTTCAGAAATAGTTCTGGATCAACCGTTGATCTTTTTGGTTAATTGGGGATCATGATGTACTACTAGGTGCCACTCATGATCGTTCTATAATTAATGGTTAATTATAGACGGCCAACATAAACCGAGAACCTATTTGGTCACACGCTGTAATCGAGTGTAATCCAAAGGATTTAAAGCGAGCTTGAGAATGGGATTCTCGAGAGAAACTATGTTTGGTTGGACCAAACATAAAGCGAGCATGAAATTGTTTTGATGGCAATAGGCGTGGATGGGCCGTGTCTTATGAAGACATAATGGATGGACCAAAATGGTTTGGTTCTAATCCAATGGATGAGAATAAACCAAAGGGTTTGGTTTATTTTAAAGCGAATGAACCAAAAGTTGGTTCGTTCGTTTAACTTAAAATAAACCATCATGGTTTGGTTTATTTTAACTTATCTTAATGGAGCGGGTTAACGGGCTTTATGGATATGATCCATTAACCATTAAGAGAATTAGTTCTCTATAAAAGAGGGCTTAATGGATAATTAAGCCCTAATCCACAACCCTAAGTTGCCTCCCACCTCTCCTTGGAGAAATTCGAGCTAACTCTCCTCCTCCTTGCCGCCCACCTTGAGGCTCCAACCGCGTCTAGAAGGCTGATTCCTTCCCCCTCGCAGGCGTCGAGCTGCTGCCGGTTAGTGCTCCGGTGATCTCCTTCAAGTTTGGCATCAAGGTGAGCTCTATCTCCCTTGGTTGGCCGGCGCCTATCACCTCCACCAAAGCTGTCCAGTTTTCTGGACAGCTTCTTCTCCTCTCGTCGGAGCGTCGTTTGGACGACGGTTAGAGCTCCGACAGCGGCTAACTTACCGGGGATTCAATCTCCGGTAATCCTCTGAGGTGGAGGACGAAGGATTCGTCAAACGGTTGACGAATACCTCTCCGGAGAAGCGAGTTTTGTGAACTCGTTTGAGGATCCGAATTTGGATTCGGATCGTGATCATCTCTCGATCACGTCGTCTTCAACACGAGGCTAGTAACCCGTACGAAGATGAAGCTCCTGACTTAGCGAAGTCATCCCGAGGAGCTCGGCGTGGATACGGATAGAGACGATTCTTACGAGGATCGTTCCGGTTGATGCCGTTCCCGCTACACGTCATACGGAAGGTATAACGTAGTTTAATTTCCTTTTATTGCAATTTTAATTTACGGTTATGTCTACACTTGTTGTAATAGCATGCGTGTGTTGTGTGTGTTGTAATAAATATAGATTTATTATTTTTAATTGCTTCCGCTGTGCTCATGTTTACGAAACATGATCGAACACACACACGCCGCGGTGCCGGAAACCCAACAGTGGTATCAGAGCCCAGGTTGTGTTTCGACATAATCGTAAAAATGGTTTTGCGATAGTCATAATGTATTTCTGGAAGTTTTCTAAATTTTGGAAATTTAGAAGTATTTATGGAAATTTTTCAATTTTGGAAAGTCTAGAAGTATTTATGGAAATCTTCCACTTTTGGAAAGTTGGAAGTATTTATGGAAATTTATATTTTCCATAAATAAAATATTTGATTAGATTCTGGAAATTTGTTTCCTAATTTAATCATGATTTGATTTGGGAAATCAAATCTTAAAATATTTAATTTCCATAAGTAGTTTTAAAGATTTAGGAAATTGGTTTCCTAAATAGATTTTCCTTAATCAAATAATTCCATGAATAAAATATGTGATTAGATTTGGAAATTTGTTTCCTAATTTAATTATAATTTGATTTGGAGAATCAAATCTTAAACATATTTTATTTCCATAAATAGTTATGACATATAAGGAAATAATAAACATGAAATAAGTGTATGCCATGTAATTGCATTAGATGCATAACATTATGCCATGCGTGTCGTGACATGTAGATGTATGCCATGTATGTCATGCCATGTAGATAATAGTTATTTGCATGCAAAGAGGATGAGACATAAAAACCCTTAATCAATATTAAAGCCTACACCTTCCATTAATATGGTTAGAACCAGAGTTCTGTTTCTTGTTTGGGTTGTTGGACTCTCTCCAAGCCCGGCTCGAACCTGAATATGTTCAAACCATGAAATAGTTTAATACTAATATGGTAAGAGTCAGAGGTTAATCGTTAGCTTTGGTTGTTGGACTCTCTCCAAGCTGGGCTAATTGGTTGAATGCGCTCTAACCATATTAAAACTATGTCCTGATTAATGGGTTGGCTTTAACCTGGAGCATCGGCTTGTTGGACTCTCTCCAAGGTCGATGTAAAGGGAGGTGAAGTTGGGTGCTATGCATATGATGCATACTTGTTAATGTGTTAACAACCCGATGTATGTGTGAACATTCAAATAGTTGATAGCACATTGTGATAGTTGCATATACGTGATATGCAATCGGTATAGATGATACCTACCGTCGTAGTTATGAATGGCTTGTTGGACTCTCTCCAAGGTTGTTCATAACTATGATGGATATCAGCCCATTCGGAGATGGACCTACAATCTCCCGAAGTGATTTTGGGGTTTTTGAAATTCGAAAAATGAATGGGATTTATAAATGTATATTGATGCATTTTAAAATCATCTTTCTCATATATGCTCGTTTTGTATTTCTAAAATTGATCATGATGTTTTTTGAATTGCGTTCCATTTTGGATTCGAATAAATTGACTGGGCCGAGCTTCATCGACTAGCTTAGAAGCTTGAGAATTGTTCTCAAGGTTGAAAAGCTTGCAAATGTCCTTGAAGCGCCTCTTCCCGCCCGTCCTAGTGACGATGCAACTCTGGACCAATTGTTGGCCTATCAGAAACATGTGAGTGATTCTGAACAAATGAGTTGCATCATGCTAGCCGCGATGGAACCCAAGCTACGAAAGCAGCATGAGCATATGGATGCTCATATCGTAGTCCTTCATCTCTGTGAGTTTGTTGATGAGCAAGTGAGATTCGAAAGGTTCGAAGTCTCCAAGCTCCTCTTCACCTCTGAGATGCAAGGAGGTTCATCTGTGGTACTGCTCAACATGCTGAAGACTGTGGAGTCTTCTGAGAAGCATGAGCAGGGGACGGTGCTGTTAGTTGATTCCTCGAAGAAAGGTTCTAAGAGGAAGTCAAAGGAACAGCAGAAGGGAAAGAAGAGAAGGGCTAAGAAGGTAGAACTAGCACAAAAGGAAACTTGCCATCATTATGGCAAGGAGAGCCATTTGCGAAGAAAATGTAAGATTCATCTTGAGTCTGTGAAGAAGGATAAGGCATCGGATGCCCCATCTTCTTCAGAAATCTTCTTTATTGATTGTCAATCTATTTCCTCAGACACTTGGGTATTTGATACTGGGTGTGGCTCACATATATGTAATGACATACATGGGCTAAGGAATAGAAGAAGACTCGTCAAGGGGAGAGTCAAATTTATATGTTGGGAATGGAGCAACGGTTGCTGCACTCGCCATCGGAACGTATTTGTTGGAACTCCCTGTAGGACTTGTCTTAGAACTGGACAATTGCTTTTATGTTCCTTAGTTGATAAAGAACATCATTTCTATTTCTTGTCTAAATAGAAATGGGTTCCATTTGACTTTTAGTAACAATTGTTGTTACATAACTTTGAATGGGGTTCTTTATGGGACTGGAACTTTAAACAATGGTATTTATACGTTGGACATATCCAGTGACATTTTCAATATCGAAGCGAGCAACAAGCGTGCTCGAAAAGACAATCAATTAGACTCCTATATGTGGCATTGTCGTCTTGGCCATATAAGCAAGAAATGCATGTCCGAATTACACCGATGTGGAATTCTGGAATCGTTTGAATTGGATTCATACGATACATGCGAATCATGCTTAAAAGGCAAGATGACTAAGTTACCTTTCGAAAAGGTGAGCAGTGGGAGAGTTACTAGGTCTAGTACATACTGATGTATGTGGACCTATGTCAACTCAAGCTTTAGGAGGCTATAACTACTTCATTACCTTCACCGATGATCACTCACGGTTTGGGTATGTGTTCTTGATGAAACACAAGTCTGAAGCCTTTGAAAAGTTCAAAGAATTCAGAAATGAAGTAGAGAAACAACATGACAAAAGTATTAAAATACTTCGATCGGATCGAGGTGGTGAATACTTAAGTCAAGAGTTTCTTGATTATCTAAGAGACAATGGCATATTGTCTCAATGGACTCCGCCCTATACACCACAGCATAATGGTGTATCTGAGAGGCGAATCGATCTTTGGACATGGTCAGGTCAATGATGAATCATGCGACTCTTCCCAAGTCCTTTTGGGGTTATGCACTTCAGACAGCTGTTTACTTGTTAAACAGAATGCCTACCAAGGTAGTCTCTACTACTCCATATGAGATATGGGCTAGTAAGAAACCTCATGTATCTTACTTGAAGATATGGGGTTGTCCTGCTTATGTGAAGCGGACTGTATCAGACAAACTAGATGCTAAGTCTGATAAATGTCTATTTATTGGATACCCTAAGGAAACAAGGGGTTACCAATTCTATCATCCTGTGGAACAAAAGGTGTTTGTTTCAAGGCATACTGTGTTTCTAGAGAAAGAGTTTCTCTTGCAAGAAAACAGTGGGAGTGTCGTCGAGCTTGAGGAGGCTCGAGAGACTCAAATAGACATTGATGAGATACCTGGTGAAGCACAACAACTGACAACTCATAGTGATGAGCAATCGGCTGGACCTATTGTAACACCACATCTTCGTAGATCTGGTAGAACACGCAATATTCCTGAGAGATATGGATTTCTCGTAAGTGAATCGAACGACATGTTACTCATTGATGATGAGGAGCCTACCAGTTATGAAGAAGTGCTGACAAGTTCAGAAAGGGATAAGTGGCTTGGTGCCATGAAGTCGGAAATGGATTCCATGTACGAAAACCAAGTTTGGAACTTTGTTGACCCACCTGAAGGCATAAATCCTATAGGGTGCAAGTGGGTTTTCAAGAAGAAAACCGACATGGATGGTAATGTGATTACCTATAAGGCTAGATTGGTGGCGAAAGGATATCGTCAAAAGCAAGGTGTTGATTTTGACGAAACCTATTCGCCTGTAGCTATGCTTAAATCCATTCGGATGCTCCTGGCCATAGCAGCTCATTATGATTATGAGATATGGCAGATGGATGTGAAAACAGCTTTCCTTAATGGAAATTTGCTCGAGGACGTGTATATGATACAACTTGAGGGTTTCACATCGGTTGATAAAACCAAGGTATGCAAGTTGCGACGATCCATTTATGGATTGAAGCAAGCATCCAGGAGCTGGAATATCCGTTTTGATGAGACGATCAAAAAGTTTGATTTCTCACAAAATCCAGACGAACCTTGTGTGTACAAGAAGGTTAGTGGGAGTGCAGTCGTGTTCCTAGTATTGTATGTCGATGACATATTACTTATAGGAAACGATGTGTCAATCTTACAATCGATTAAGGTTTGGTTATCCAAGACATTCTCCATGAAAGACTGGGAGAAGCAACCTACATCCTTGGGATTAAGATCTATAGAGATAGATCGAAGCGGTTGCTGGTCTTTTCGCGGTCTACATATATAGGCCGAGTGCTAAAGAGGTTTAGCATGTCGGAATCCAAGAAAGGTTTCTTACCCATCGGGCATGGGGTACACCTTTCAAGTCTATGTGTTCGCCGCGAGAAGACGAGAGGATTTGCATGAGTAAGATTCCCTATGCATCCGCAATAGGATCTATCATGTATGCTATGTTATGTACGAGGCCCGATGTATCGTATGCTCGAGTGTCACGCAGGCGGATATCACCGATCCAGAATGGATCATTGGGTGGTCACAAGACGATCCTTAAGTACTTAAGAAGAACTAAGGATGTGTTCCTAATATATGGAGAAGGGTACATGGTGATACGTGGGTATACGGATGCGGACGCATGACAAGGATGATTCCATGTCTCGATGCTGGGTATGTATTCACCGGAATGGAGGTGCAATAAGTTGGAAAGGTTCCAAGCTTGACACTATAGCGGATTCGCCACTAAGGCGAGAATACGTTGCGACTTTAGGCGAGCAAAGGAAGCGGTTTGGATCAAGTAGTTCATCTATGAACTTGATGTGGTCTCATCAATGATCCAAACATGTGCTTCGCCGCTATCATCTTATCAGAGAGATCATCAGTAGGAACGAAATACAAATCGAGAAAATTCCCACTGAAAGGAACTTAGCGGATCCTTTGACTAAGGCATTACCTCAAAGTAAGTTTGAGGGTCATGTTCGAGCTTATGGTATTGGATACCGTAGCGATTGGCATTAGGCCAAGTGGGAGTCTGTTAGTAATATATGAGAGATGTCCTAAGGCAATCGCCTTATGTATGAACCATTTATATGATAAATGAAGATTCACTATTTGAGTATACATGTTTTATGTATTTGATTGGATCTTAAACTCATTTACTGAATGTCCACGATACGATTCACAGCATGAGAGAATTTGTGATTGGATCACAACTAGTGAGTATCTCTACATGTGTAATTGTGATGTATCGAAATTATCCCTAGTCGATGAATTGATGGATTTGGACACCATCAATTCTGTCAAGACTAGCACGAGGTATACTCCTTGGTGTATCCAAGCAGCTGATTCTCACTGGCTGGAGACATAGTGATGTCCGGAGTTAATCGTGGATGCTAGTTCATTGGAGTGACCAGCCGTAAGACTTCATATGGTTCTCTGCATATATAGATATGTCAATGAAGTTCTTACTGTGGCTTAAGTGCGATGTTCCTTTGACTTGCGGTATTCAAGTCATCTTGATCATGGAGACTTATGCTTTGACATCTTAAGCAAACATCTCTAAGGAGATGTGGACCCGGGATGATTGGGTATAAGTCGTAGTGATCGAAGGTGTTTGAATAGCCTATAAAGGATTCACCACTCCTTGCGAGGAGATGTATACCCATGGCCTCTCGTCGGATTGTTACTAAAGTCTTTGGCAAAAGCATTTCATGTTTAGAGTAAGGTACTCTTCGATACATGTGCAGTAACTAGAAACCGTAGGACGAGGAAATGATACTTGGGCTAGGTGTGACGTAGTCAACCTAGTGGGGACTGACACTATAGACCATGTCCCGAACCAAGTGGGTATAAGATGAGTGAAGGGAATGGGGCACGATTCATTCGAGCCATCAAGGGTTTGAAATAGTTACGGATCAACCGTTGATCTTTTCGGTTAATTGGGGATCATGATGTACTACTAGGTGCCACTCATGATCGTTCTATAATTAATGGTTAATTATAGGCGGCCAACATAAACCGAGAACCTATTTGGTCACACGCACAACGAGTGTAATCCAAAGGATTTAAAAGCGAGCTTGAGAATGGGATTCTCGAGAGAAACTATGTTTGGTTGGACCAAACATAAAGCGAGCATGAAATTGTTTCACTGCAATGGGGCGTGGATGGGCCGTGTCTTATGAAGACATAATGGATGGACCAAAATGGTTTGGTTCTAATCCAATGGATGAGAATAAACCAAAGGGTTTGGTTTATTTTAAACGAATGAACCAAAAGTTGGTTCGGTTCGTTTTTGTTGGTGCAATCGGCCCAGGTCACGATTGACCAGAACTCGAGTTTGACTCGAGTGATGTTTTGATGTTTTGATGTTTCGACAAAAACATATGACAATGTAATTGTCATGGTAAAGTCCAAGCATGGGTCTTGGCATGGAAAGTCCAAGTCTTGAGTACTTGGCAAATGGAAAGTCCAAGCATTGTCTTGGCAATTGAGAAGTCCAACATGTGTTGGCAAATGGAAAGTCCAAGCTTGAGTCTTGGCGTTTGAAGTCCAAGGATTGATATTGGGCGTAAAGTCCAAGCGAGTCTTGGCAAAGATAAGTCCAATGGTTGGTGCGTAAAGTCCAAGCGAAGTCTTGGCGATAAGTCCAATGGTTGGCGTAAAGTCCAAGCGAGTCTTGGCGGCGTAAGTCCAATGTGCCTTGGCGGTGTAGACACCGTTAGCATGACATAGCCGATGGAAGCATCCAAGGCTAGCGCGATGGATGAACAAGTCATGGATGACTTGGAGGATCTGAGGCGTGAGGTGATGGAGATGGCTAGAAGGCTTAGGTCTAGGCTAAGGGTGGTCTAGCAAGTATGGGGAACCATACTTGGGCTAAAACCTCATGTTTGAGGTGTGCGGTCGTGATGCCATGAGGCGGATGGACCGAGTCAACTAGGGTTTGATTGCGGGTTATGGCCTAGCAGATCGTGCCGATGATGGCGATCGGTGATGGCTTGAGCCGATCGGCCCGATCTTGTGATCGACCGGTCGGCGGTGCTAATCGGGACGCGAATGGAGTCGAGACTCGGTGGTCGAGTGAGTACTCCATCGGTCGGCCGATCGATGGTCTGTCGGTCGGTGATAGTAGGGACTTATCCGTGGAACTAGCCGTTGTCTCACGACAACGATGGCATCGATCGTGATGGTCTCGATCCGATCGGTGATCGACTTTTTCGACACAGGTTGAAGCTATATATGGAGCTCGTGGTGGAGGAAAAGTAATGGTTCCTTGAGGAGATTTGGGGCGAGTTCTTTGTGCAATTCAGTGGTCTCCAAGTGCTACTCGATCAACCAAGCGATCAAGCATTCAAGAGCATTTGTAAAGTGTTTCCTTTACTTGTATTGCTTTGTATTTCACTATATTGCTTGTATTCATTTGATTATTGTTGTAATCATATTGTACGAGGTTTCTCCACCTCCGGATTGTTCCGAGAAGGAGTTATTTGATAGTGGTGTGTGATTGGCATCACTAGGGCTCATTTGAGCCCGATCCGTGGAGTAGGAACCGTGCGGTTCCGAACCACGTTATATACTGTTAGCGTGTTGTGTTTTCATTATTGTTATTGTATTATCTATATTCCCAGCTTAACGAATTTGTAGACACAATCGCATTGAATTCCATCAACGCTAATCACCCCCTCTAGCGTTACAAAGGTCCTAACAAGTGGTATCGAGCCCGGCTCTTCTACGGACTAACCGCCGAGAGTTGAAGAAGCTAGAGGGAAGAATATGGAATTTCAAGAAAAATTGGGTGACGACGTCAACATCCCACCTTCCTTCAACCGCGAACATTTTGTATTGGAAAGGTAGAATGCAATATTTTCTAATGACAAATATAGAAAATTGGTTTGCCGTGACTATAGGTTTTGATGCTCGAGAGGAGAAAAGCGAAATCCTCAAGATGAAGAGATGGACCGAGGAGCAACGGAAAAAATTCAAGACAACCGTTAAGGTAACAAAATGCTAATTGATTTGATACCTAACGATATTTTGTCTAGATTAGGAAGCTATAGGGATGCCAAGAATTGTGGAACAAGTTGATCAAGTTCCACGAAAATCCCGAATCGGTCCAAGAAGATTGGAAGAGGAGGAGGCGAAGAAGAGAGCTCATCCTCAAGTGAAAGTGAGAATCGGGAGGAAGTGAGGAGTCAACTTCCGGATCGGAAGAGGAAATAGCGAAGAGGAGAGACCATCTTCTACACCGAGCAACCTCAAGAAGAAGCTTCGACATCCGCCAAGATGAAGAAGCCCAAAGTCCAATTCCGGTCTCCACCATCGAACTAGGTAACTCAAGCAATTTAGTTTTAAATAAAAAACATACTATGTGCTTTGAGTGTAGGGAGTATGGGCATTACAAGAGCAAATGCCCAAAGAGGATCAAGAAAGCTCCACCGGCTCCAAAGGTCAAGGATGCCGGTCCCCCAACGTCTAGAAGCAAGGAGCAAGTTGTTTGCTTCAAATGCCGACAACCGGGACATTACCGGAGTCAATGCCCAAGGGGGAAGAAGAAGGGGCAAGAAGGAGCTACACAAGTAGGGGGAGCCTCCAAGGCAAACCCTAAGGTAAAAATTGTTAATGCACCTTCAATTTCTAGGCAAAAGAATGCTTTTAATTCTCTTGCTATTGTACATGAAAAGCATGCTAGAACTAATAGACATATTTGCTTAGGTGCTAAGAATGCTCACCTTAAGAATAAGGAGAAATTTGGGACTAATGTCCCTAAAAATATTTTACCTAAGGAAAGCATTAAGAAAATAGGAGAACATCTAGGTTTTAATGCAAAGAAATCTAGACATATGCCTAGAAATAAAAATATCTCAAGAGAAAATGAAAAATTAAAAATTGAGATATTAGAAAAGGAAAATCAAGTCTTGAGGTCAAGACTTGAAAAACTAGAAAAGACCCTTAAAATTATGCAAAATCAAATGCAAGGGTCAATTGGTCAAACTTTTAGGTCATATAGTCAAAGTCAACAAGTAGGACCTAAGAGTCAAAAGTCAACCAAGGGCAAGAAAGGTTTGGGTCACAAACCTAAGCCTAAGGTAGCTTACCATAGTGTTCCATTTGACTATGAAACACTAACTAAGTCTAGGAAGACCAAGGTCAATAGGGAAGTCATCCCTAGAGTTGACCATGGTGTGTGCCTAGTGGCTAAGGTTTCTAGGAAACCTAGGGTGGCCACTAAGAAGGTTGCAATGGGAGTTACCCTAGTGTCAACCTAGGTAAGACCCAAATGACCAAGGCTACCAAGCCTAGGAGGGTCATTAGGAAGGTATCTAGGGAGGTTATCCCTAAGGAATACCTAATTAACCCTAGGAGCTCAAATAGGTTTTGGGTTCCTAAGAGCGTGATTGATTCACGCTAAGATGGGTTTAGGGTGTGCCAACCTTGATTGGATGGGTAGTCAACTCAACCATAATAAAGGTGGCACTTTAAGGTTACTCTCAAGGTTATGGTTACTTTGGAAATATCCTTGAGTTTTAATTTCAAAGAATTTTAGGTTGTGTCAATATAGATCTTGAAAACATGAAAATCAATAAAATTGACACTATCTAGATTTAGAGGTCATAGTGTGTACTTTTGATTATTGGCACACTTGGGAAGGTCATGTATCAAGAAATGTGTGGTTAAGATGTAAAGGTAATATCTAGAGTGATACTCAAGTGCCACACAACTTGATGTCTTGTATTCACCATGCTTCATATGTTTTACCATATGGTTGCATGAAATGAATGTCTAGGATAGATTACATCTCACAAAACAAGTCTTTTACCTTGATTGTGTATTTCAACACTTAGAAAGGGTGAGATGTTAGGTTTTGGAAATCATTGAATGTTAATGTTTGCAAAATGAAGTAAAACATTAAAATACATGAACAAATACATAAATAAAAGTATAACATCAATACATTCAAGATACAAGATCTAACGTGATAAAATGGAACAATTAAGATGATAAAATCGAGATTTTCTCGATTTTGAATCGAAATCGACATCACGATCGATACGATGTCGATCGATAACATCGTAGCACGATACGATACGTACCATCACCGAAAGTGCTAGCTCCATGACTCGATCGATCGACCATCACGATCGATGTGGTCTATCGATCGACCGATGGTATCGCTCACCGAGGCCAAGGCCATCACGAATGCTCAACGCGATCGATGAGCAACATCGATCCCGATGCTATCAGTAGCACGCGAAGGTTCAACGATCGCCGAGCCGGAATCGATCGCAGCTCGGTAAACCCGTTAAAGAATCATTAACGATCGATCGATGCTCCACATCGATCGGCCGAATCGTTTTTAAAACGCGAACCGCTAGGGTTCGGCATTTCACGCGATTTACGCTTCTTCCTCCTTCGATCTCCGATCACGGCTCCTTCCACTCACTCTTCCGGCGTGTCAACCTTCCAAAGTCCTAGGTTGATAAGCATGCCTCTCCCCTTCTTTTGTTTTTGACCTATCTTGGAGCACTAGTTTACGCGATTTAGGGTTATTGTCGTTGTTCCGTTTAGGGTTCCGGCGGCTGAAGCTTTCCGGCGACTTTTCCGATCCTCAAAGAACTTTTAAGCCTTCCTTCCGACACACACATGGCGCCTAAGTAACCACTCTTCTTTCCGAGCCCTAATTTTTATTTCCATTACAATGTAGGCTTATCTAATCGCGTATTGTTTCCATTGCATTGCATATCATCTCATTACATTCATAATAGGAGAGCCCGTAGGAATGATCCATCCGAGAGTGAATCTGTTGTACCCCTATGTTGGTTAGGTACATAGATAAGAACTTTTTCGATAGGCATTGTAGTGACGTCATGGAACTCATTGCATACTACAATTTGATGAAGATCGTCTTGTGCACGCATCCAATCAATGATGATCTCATTAAAGAATTCTATCAAAACCTTAAAAAGGTAGATGACGGCCCCACATACACTACTCGCGTTGCAAAGCGCGATTTAGAGTTCACTCCTGCAATACTGCAGGAGTTTCTCGAGTGTAGGCCGTCAAATGATACCTTTATCTTCTACCCTACCATGGACTTTCCCCTACCTGAGCCTTTTGCCCATATCACTATGGAGTCCATGCATGAGCGCATTTTTGGTTATCCACGTCCACCGGCCCAAAACCTATTTTCTATCACTGAGTTGTCTGCACCTGACAATGTCCTTTATAAGGTCATTGTTGGGTGTTTTCTGCCCATTGTCACTCGAGGTCTGGCTAAGATTCGGCCTCCTCATCTTTTTCTTCTATATGCCATGCGTCTTCAGTTAGACATAAACTTTGCATTGAACATCTTCCATTGCATTGTGCACTTCACTTCTGCATAAAGGAAAGTGCATATGCCATTTGGACATATCATCACGATGGCTCGACTCGGAGGCATTAACATCCATAGGGCTCTCTCGACAGCCTATCGGAAGTGTACGATCAGATATCATTCAGAACTTCTCCTTAGCAAAGCTACGGATGGGCGCTGGACAGATGGAGTTGGCGCCACGACCACCCAGGGCGCACAGACAGCCTCCTCCGCCGCCCAGAGATGCAGTAGAGGACGACGAGGATGCGGACACCTCTGATGAGGATGACCAGATGCCGGCAGACACATCAGCGGCTGGTCCATCAGTTCGTCGTGGCCGGCTGGAGTCCAGATTTGAGGATTATCAGCAGTCGGTTGACTCCAGACTGACAGAGTTATTGGCAGGCCAGGCAGCTTTTGGCACACGTCTCGATAGGATGGAGGAGACCCAGGTCCGCATAGAGCAAAGATCGGTAGCGATATGCTAGAGATGATGCGGGCCTGGACTCTGAGTCAGCAGCAACCTCCATTGCCACCTCCTGCGGACGATTAGAGGATTTTTTTTTGGTTGTCAATGTTTGTAGTAAGATTGAGCTTAGCCAATCTTCTCTTTGATTGTAAAAGACAAATTTAAGTTTAAATGAAATCCTTATTTCTGAAAAATCTTGCGTGTATGAATGAATATTTGTATAATTGTATTGCTACCATATGCCATATCATGACATCATGTTTATTCTTAATCATTTTATATGTCATGATTATGCTTTAGAATTAAGGATAAATGTCATGTGTCTTTTAGATCTCATCTTATGCCATGACATCATGATCATTGGCCACGTTTTAATAACACTATTATTTATGCCATGATCATACATTCATGCATTAACTTGATTAAAATTGATTTAAGGACTATGGCATGACTTGAAGTCCCAGTTATAAGGGAATCAAGTAGGGTTGCCTAGTAAAATGCATGAAACCCTAGTTTAGGGTGAACAAAACCCACATCTCACATTCAATTGACATATATGTGTATTTATACACCTTAGATACATGTGAGATGCTAGGATATGAGTTAAGTTCAAGATGCATAGTTTTTGCATCTAGATGAACTAAAACTCATCTAATTTTAATAGTGGATCATTGGGAAAGTTTGTGTACAAGTCATGTGCATAGAGCCCAAGGAATATGATCCAAAATAAGGTTTTGAAAACATTTTAAAATCATTTTGAAAAACCTTGGTGAAGTCTATCTTTTGATAGCAATCACCATTGATGAAGTTGATACAAAGTAGGGCCAAAACATTGAAAATTTCAATGGTTTTGAACTTTGTGCCAATTTCACTATTTTATGGGTAAAATAATTTTCAAATATTTTTCACCCATTGTATTGGTCGTAAGTATTATACGTATCAAATTTCGTGATTTTTCGATAAACGTATAATTATTTATGATTTTTTGAAATTCATTTCTGATAACCAAAATCGATTTTGATTATCGATCGCCTCTGGTGGCATGATCGATAGGTATGGCAATGATCGTTATCTGACAGAGTCGACTGCCAAGGCTGATTTTGGGTTGACAAGGTTTGTTTAACCTGATTTCAGCTCTGGTTAAAGTCCCTAATCACTCCTAACCCTAGGATATGCTTTGGGAAGCATTATAAAGGGTGAAAATCCATTGGATATGGATTAGGAAAATTGTTTAGGGTTTGTATCAATGTTAAGGTGTTGGAAAGTTCAATGTTGAATTTCTAACCTTAATTTTGATTGTTTAGAGTTCCTATTGGCTTAGGGACTCCCCAAGGACATTGTTGGTGCAATGGTCAAGGGGGAGCAAGCCTTTAGGGGGAGGTATCCATCTTGGGATGATGGATGTGTTTTTCTCCTTGAAAAGGAGAAGTTATGAGAATGTATCATCAATTGGGAAATTGATGAGTTTTTGATACCCAATTTGGAAATTGGGAGAGTGAATAGGATTGCCTCTCTTGAGTGATATGGGACTTATCACTAGGAAGATTGTAGGCATCCTAGGTATTTTTGGATCAAGGGGGAGATTGTAAGATCTCATTGGGACATGAGACATTGACCTCCTTGGAGTGATAATTTTTTTTTTGCTATTTGTCAAAAAGGGGGAGAATGTTTGGAGAATGTTTGGGGGAGAACATTCTGGGAGAAAACATTTTGGAGAATGTTTTTTAAGATTACCAATTTGGGATAATTGGTAAGGGAATTGAGTTAATGTTCTAACTCAAATGTTTTGTGTGGTTTTTGTCAAACATCAAAAAGGGGGAGATTGTTGGTGCAATCGGCCCAGGTCACGATTGACCAGAACTCGAGTTTGACTCGAGTGATGTTTTGATGTTTTGATGTTTCGACAAAAACATATGACAATGTAATTGTCATGGTAAAGTCCAAGCATGGGTCTTGGCATGGAAAGTCCAAGTCTTGAGTACTTGGCAAATGGAAAGTCCAAGCATTGTCTTGGCAATTGAGAAGTCCAACATGTGTTGGCAAATGGAAAGTCCAAGCTTGAGTCTTGGCGTTTGAAGTCTTGAGCGGCGTAAAGTCCAAGCGGAGTCTTGGCGGCGTAAGTCCAATGTGCCTTGGCGGTGTAGACACCGTTAGCATGACATAGCCGATGGAAGCATCTGAAGGCTAGTGCGATGGATGAACAAGTCATGGATGACTTGGAGGGATCCGAGAGGCGTGAGGTGATGGAGATGGCTAGAAGGCTTAGGTCTAGGCTAAGGGTGGTCTAGCAAGTATGGGAACCATACTTGGGCTAAAACCTCATGTTTGAGGTGTGCGGTCGATGCCATGCCATGGCGGACCGGACCGAGTCAACTAGGGTTTATGCGGGTTATGGTGATCGATGATGATGATGGCAATGATCGATGGCTTGAGCAATGATCGATCTTGTGATCACCGACCGGTGCGTGAATTCGGGCACGTATGAGTCGAGACTCGATCGTCGAGTGAGTACTCCATCACGATCGATGGTCACAATCACGATCGATAGTAGTTCCGCTGGACTTATCCAACGTGGAACTAGCCGCGTTGTCTCATGACAACAATGGCATCGATCGATCGATGGTCTCGATCGGATCGATCGACTTTTTCCAAAGACAGTTGAAGCTATATATGGAGCTCGTGGTGGAGGAAAAGTAATGGTTCCTTGAGGAGATTTGGGCGAGTTCTTTGCAATTCAGGGTCTCCAAGTGCTACTCGATCAACCAAGCGATCAAGCATTCAAAGAGCATTTGTAAAGTGTTTCCTTTACTTGTATTGCTTTGTATTTCACTATATTGCTTGTATTCATTTGATTATTGTTGTAATCATATTGTACGAGGTTTCTCCACCTCCGGATTGTTCCGAGAAGGAGTTATTTGATAGTGGTGTGTGATTGGCATCGCTAGGGCTCATTCGAGCCCGATCCGTGGAGTAGGAACCGTGCGGTTCCGAACCACGTTATATACTCGTGTTAGCGTGTTGTGTTTTCATTATTGTTATTGTATTATCTATATTCCGCTGCGCTAACGAATTTGTAGACACAACCGCGACTGAATTCCATCAACGCTAATCACCCCCCCTCTAGCGTTACAAAGGTCCTAACAGTTTTAACTTAAAATAAACCATCATGGTTTGGTTTATTTTAACTTATCTTAATGGAGCGGGTTAACGGGCTTTATGGATATGATCCATTAACCATTAAGAGAATTAGTTCTCTATAAAAGAGGGCTTAATGGATAATTAAGCCCTAATCCACAACCCTAAGTTGCCTCCCACCTCTCCTTGGAGAAATTCGGAGCTAACTCTCCTCCTCCTTGCCGCCGCCCACCTTGAGGCTCCAACCGGCGTCTAGAAGGCTGATTCCTTCCCCCTCGCAGGCGTCGAGCTGCTGCCGGTTAGTGCTCCGGTGATCTCCTTCAAGTTTGGCATCAAGGTGAGCTCTATCTCCCTTGGTTGGCCGGCGCCTATCACCTCCACCAAAGCTGTCCAGTTTTCTGGACAGCTTGTTCTCCTCTCGTCGGAGCGTCGTTTGGACGATGGTTAGAGCTCCGACAGCGGCTAACTTACCGGGGATTCGATCTCCGGTAATCCTCTGAGGTGGAGGACGAAGGATTCGTCAAACGGTTGACGAATACCTCTCCGGAGAAGCGAGTTTTGTGAACTCGTTTGAGGATCCGAATTTGGATTCGGATCGTGATCATCTCTCGATCACGTCGTCTTCAACACGAGGCTAGTAACCCGTACGAAGATGAAGCTCGTGACTTAGCGAAGTCATCCCGAGGAGCTCGGCGTGGATACGGATAGAGACGATTCTTACGAGGATCGTTCCGGTTGATGCCGTTCCCGCTACACGTCATACGGAAGGTATAACGTAGTTTAATTTCCTTTTATTGCAATTTTAATTTACGGTTATGTCTACACTTGTTGTAATAGCATGCGTGTGTTGTGTGTGTTGTAATAAATATAGATTTATTATTTTTAATTGCTTCCGCTGTGCTCATGTTTACGAAACATGATCGAACACACACACGCCGCGGTGCCGGAAACCCAACACGACATGCATATCAAACAATAAGAAATAAATATGAAAAATAAATATTTTCCAACTATTATGGCTTTTGTCTTCAATATGTCTCCCGTCGTATCGTCATCTCGTCCGCTCCTCCCTACGCCATGTACAAGCCATCCGGAGATCCGAGCCGAGAAAAACTATTTTAATTTACATCCATCGATCCTATACTCAATGAGGGAGTGTACATTAAATCTAGATCGAAAGTAAACTAAAATAAAAAGAGTGGCTAAACAATGTCGTATCTAATTACAAAAATTAAATACTAGCCTCGTCAACCCCGAGGATTCAACAAAATATACAATTATACACATACAATCACATACACACATATGGCCATAATAGTCGGATCCTATGCCTGCAACCAAAGAGTTAACCTACGCATATCCTACTATTATCCGGCACATATAATATATGAAAAGTGGATAAAAGTAACCGAATCCTAAACACATAAAACCGGAAACCGTGGCTCTGATACCACTTGAAGAGAGGAAACTTTGCTTCCCACTTCAACTCGGTCGCTTGTTCATGGTGATCCCATCGATGTCCCTTGATTAAAAAATTTAATCCTAGACAAAAGGGATCACCCAAGCAACTGTTTCATCGTCGTGCTATTCGATTAGAGTAGTCACTTGAACAAACTTGTTGTTCAAGCCACCAACTTCTATTCTACGAATAGCTGCGGAATAGACGATGTACGGATCGCCGACTTTTGTGTTTATATTCAGGGTCCATGTTATTTTAGCCATAAAAACAGAATACTACATGCATATATAATTGAAAAAACACTATAGACATGTTACAAAAGAAAATATACAATCGATATACCTCTCGATCTTCTATTGTATGTCCTTCCTTTTTTTGGATGTCGTGTGGGCGACGGGAAGGGTTTTGCTTATCTAGTCCATGAGGGGAAACTTCGCTTCCCACTACACCTTGGTTGTTTGTTCATGGAGATCCCATCGATGTCCCCAGATTAAAAAATTTAATCCTAGACAAAAGGGATCACTCAAATAACCAAGTCATCGTCATGCTATTCGTTTAGAGAGGTCACTTGAACAAACTCATTGTTCAAGTGACCATCGTCTATTCTGCGAGTAGCCGCGGAATAGACGATGTCTAGATCGCCCATTTTTATGTTTATGTTCGGGATCCAAGTATTATTTAGCCACAAACAGATTTATATCATGCTCATAATTGGAAAAACAAATACAAGCAAGTAACAAAGAAGAATACAGAGTAGGTATACCTCTCGATCTTCTAATGTATGACCTTCCTCCTTTCGGACGTCATGTGGTCGATGATCTACCAAAAGTTGAAGCTCCTAGATTGTTGATCTTCCTTCCTTGCTCATTCCGAGCAAGAGGAAGAATAGAAACAAGGTTCTTCTCCTCCCTATAGCCAACCAACAAACAACAAGGGGAATCCTTGCCGCCGGCCAACTAGGAGGAGGAGATGATGATAGAAACCTACCAAGAAACCTAGGGAAAGCCCTAAGTATTGTTTCCACCACCTAAGGAGAAGGAGAGGAGGGTCTTTGGCCACCGGCCAATGGCTGGAAAAGGCTGGAGGGGCGCCGGCAACTTGGAGAAGAAGAACAATACAAGGAAAATATTTCCTTATTAGGTGCTGCCCAAGCCCAAACCCTACCTCCTCTTCTGCCCACCAACTCCAAAACCCTAGCTCCTCTTGAATCGTTTTCCACGCCAACCCCTTTCTCTCCTTTTATAGAGTTAGGGATAAGCCTCCTTTTAATCTCCACCATTGGTTCTAGGGATTTAATCTCAACCGTCGGATCTAGAGATTTAATCTCAACCGTCGAATCTAGAGATTTAATCTCTTCCTTTGGATCTAGAGTTTTGTTTCTATCCATTGGATCTAAGCTTCATGAGGTGTTAATAAGCTACATTAGGGACCTTGAGGAGGAGTTGGATCTTGGCCACCCATGGATCAAGCCCACATAAAGTCCGATCCATTAATGATAATCCAAGCCACTAAAGGATTATCATTGATCTATCTCACCAACCCCCAAAAGTTAATATGGGCTCCATATATTATTTGTACATTTTCTCTCCGTGTTTAAGATCTCGAATGTCCGTCGATTAATTAATTTACTGACCATTAATTAATCAACATCTAACTCCATGAGTAGTACCACTCAACCTTTTCATTATGCCGGACCAAGTCCACCTTACATGATGAAACTTATGAGCTCCTCAAGGGGACATCATCATCCTAATATATAGGACATGGTTTCCTCCTATAATCAACGACACACCATATAAATAATATCATCTCCCAACTTACCGATCCTATCAATTTAATCTATAAATCTCGCCCATTGGTAAATCAAAGAGATGAATACTAAGTATATGTGACCGTTATTATATCGGGATTAAGAGCATGTACTAAATAATATCTGAGGTCTGATTCGATTATGTAGTCAGCAATAAATCGAATCACCTCTAAGTCGGTCCTGCTCAATACACACAACGTGCACTAGTGTGATTCTATGGTCAAGACAAACCAATACCAAATCACACTACAACCATTCCGATGGTTTGTCCAAAGCCATCTCGATTGTGAGCCTTTACTTATACTTTACAAGGAGCTGATAACATGATCTCCCGTGTTACACCACACACCATGTTATCTACAATGTAATGTATTAGGCAATATTGCATAACCATAAAAATGAAACAATGATCATGTGATTCTTATTTCAAAATAGAGATGTTCATACAAAAGATAGACTTTTCAGTATACATCCCTACAATCTCTCACTTATATTAAAAGACTATGTTGTCCTCAAACTGCCATACATCTGATCCCCATTCCCTCCACATGCCTATCAAAAGCTCTCGCCGGAAGGGCCTTAGTGAAAGTATCTGCCAGGTTATCCTCTGATGTAATCTTGGCCACACCAACTTCTCCTCTCTTTACGATTTCTCGTATCAGGTGGTACTTGCGCTCTATGTGCTTACTTGCCTTAAGGGCTCGTGGTTCCGTCTAGTTTGCATCTGCACCACTATTATCACAATAAATTATGATAGTTCTGGGCAAACCAGGAATCACATCCAAGTCCATCAGGATGTTCCTGAGCCACACAACTTCTTTGGCCGCCTCAGAGGCTGCCACATACTCAGCTTCCATGGTCGAGTCCGCAACGCATTTTTGCTTGACACTCCTCCATACAATGGCTCCACCTCCCAAAGTAAACACAAAACCTGAGGTAGACTTACTGTTATCCCTATCAGATTTGAAGTCGGATTCCGTGTAACCCACAGGGAGTACTTGGTCTGCCCGGTAAACCAGCATATAATCCCTAGTCTTTCTCAGGTACATCAATATATGCTTTATCGCAGTCCAATGTCCCTGTCCTGGATTACTCTTAGATCTGCTGACCATGCCCACGGCAAAGCAGATATCTGGTCTCGTACATAGCATCGCATACATGAGGCTTCCTACTGCCGAAGCATAAGGAACCGCCTTCATCTCCTCTATCTCCTCAGATGATCTAGAACACATCTCCTTAGATAAGGGAACTCCATGACTGAAAGGTAGAAAACCCTTCTTGGAGTTCTGCATGCTAAAACGATCCATAATCGTGTCTATGTATGAAGCTTGGGATAAGCACAACATCCTTTTCCTGCGATCTCTTATAACCTTGATCCAGAGGATGTGTGCCACCTCTCCGAAGTCCTTCATATCAAACTGTTTGGACAACCATACCCTTACGTTCGATAACACCTTGATATTGTTGCCAATCAATAAAATGTTATCTACATATAATACAAGAAATACCACTATGTTTCCGTCACATCTCTTGTATACACAAGACTCATCTGGACTTTGAATAAATCTATAAGACTGGATTATCTCATCAAAGAGGATGTTCCAAGATCTCGAAGCTTGCTTCAATCCATAAATGGACCGATTAAGCTTACATACAAGATGCTCTTTGCCTTTAGCAATGAATCCCTCTGGTTGCTTCATATAGATATTTTCCTCAAGCCTTCCATTAAGGAAAGTTGTCTTGACATCCATCTGCCACACCTCATAATCCATATGAGCTGCTATGCATAAGAGAATCTGGATAGACTTAAGCAGGGCTACCGGCGTAAAGGTCTCCTCATAATTGATACCCTCTTTCTGAGTATACCCCTTCGCAACAAGCCTTGCTTTGAAGGTCTCAACCTTCCCATCTATTCCTCTCTTTCTCTTGTAGATCCACTTGCATCCAATGGTTTTTACACCATCGGATGGTTCTACTAGCTCCCAGACCTGATTTGAATCCATAGATTCAATCTCAGCATTCATTGCACTTTGCCAAGATACTGCATCTTTATCTTGGATTGCCTCGTCATATGTCCAGGGATCAGGTTCATGTTCTCCAGGGACCAAATCAGAAGATTCTCCCAAGAACATGTATCTATCAGGCTATCTCACAACCCTCCCACTACGACGAGGCATCACCTATGTATCCTCTGTGACACGCGGTGCAGTGACATGTGGTATATCTTCTTGTACCGGTGGTACTGAAGAAGTGACTTCCCCTTTTAATTCCTAAAGAACAATTTTACTCTTGGGCTTGTGGCTTATTACATAGTCTTCCTCTAAAAATCTGGCGTTCGTGCTAACGATCAACCTCTGATCTCTAGGACTATAAAATAAACCACCCTTCATTTCTCTAAGATACCCAACGAACATACGTACTTCTGTACGAGCTTCCAACTTACCAGCATCTTCCTTCAGCACATGTGCTGGACTCCCCCATATCCGAATATGTCTTAGACTAGGCTTTCGCCCAGTCCACAATTCTGTGGGAGTAGAAGGCACTGATTTAGATGGTACCAAGTTCAGAATGTACACCGCCGTATCTAGAGCATATCCCCAGAATGAATCTGGCAACTCAGAATAACTCATCATCGATCTAACCATCTCCATAAGAGTCTTATTCCTTCGCTCTGCTACACCGTTCTGCTGGGGTATGCCAGGTGCAGTCAATTGGGATTGAATCCCAGCCTCTGATAAGTAGTTTCTAAACTCTCCCAAGAGGTACTCACCACCACGATCAGATCATAGTGTCTTGATACTTTTACCTTTACGTTTCTCCACATCAGCGTTGAATTCTTTGAACTTGTCAAAGCATTCAGACTTGCGGCGCATCAGGTAAATGTATCCATATCTTGAGTAATCGTCTATAAAAGAGACGAAATACTCAAAACCACCTCTAGCCTGGATAGACATAGGACTACACAAATCAGAATGAACCAATTCTAACACATCTTTGGCTCTATACCCCTTATCCTTAAAAGGCCTCTTGGTCATCTTACCCTCCAAGCAAGATTCGCAGGTTGGGAGATTCTCCACCACTAATGAACCCAAAGGTCCATTAGCTATCAACCTCTGAATTCTACTTAGGTTAATGTGACCACGCCTAAGATGCTAAAGATATGTTTGGTTCATCTTCAAAGGTTCTTTTCTCTTATTGGAATTAGAAGATGAGTTATTAATTTCAATATGCATCGTGGGAGCTTTTGGTTCAAGTGTGCATAAATTTCCTATCAATGCACCCAAACAAATAATGTGTCTATTCCTTTTTATAACAACTCTGTCATTAAAAGAAATAGAATATCCATCCATAAACAATTTAGAAATCGAAATTAAATTCTTTCTAAATAAAGGTACATAAAGGTAATTCTTAAGAACCAAAAGTTTTTTTTTCTCAAAAGATAAATGAGTGTCTCCCACTGCAATAGCCGCCACCTTCGTGTCATCGCCCAAGTACACGGTAATCTCCCCCTCATCCAGTCGTCTGGTTTCCTGGAACCCCTGTAAAGTATTGCAGACATGATCATTGGCTCCCGTATCTACCCACCAGGTGCCGGTAGATAACACCGCTAAACATGTTTCAACGACTAGACCAAATGATATACCTTTGTTCTTGCAGTTGGGGCAGTCCTTCTTCCAGTGTCCAGTCTGCTTACAAGTGAAGCACTTGCCTTTCGGCTTCTTCACTCCTCCCTGAGTACCTCCCACTGCCTTCGCCCCAGTTTGTTTCTTCTTCTTCTTCCCTTTCGGCTTAGAAGTAGAAAACTTTTGGGTCACCATGGCATGTGCCTGAGCACTCTGACGAAATTGCCCCTCTACCACCTGGAGTTCTGTCAGGAGCTCCGTCAACGAATACAACCTCTTGTTCATGTTATAGTTTAGGCGAAACTGCTCAATAATCCTAGGTAGAGACTGGAGTATGATATCGACTTGTGTTTCCCCATCGATCTCAGCTCCAAGGACCTCCAGCTCATTTAAATGAGCCATCATCTTGAGAACATGATCCCTTACGGGTGTTCCCTCGATCATAGTGGTCGTCATCAAGTTTCTCATGGCTTCTTGCCTCGCAACCCGATTCTGGTGTCCGAAAAGCTCTTTGAGATTGAGCATCATGTCATAAGTTGTGGGCATGGCTTGATGCTGATGTTGCAGTACATTTGACATAGATGCCAAAATGTAACACCGCGCCATCTCATCGGCCTTTACCCGCTTCTTAAAACTCTCTCTCTCCTTTCTCCCAGAATCTTCTGTAGGCTTAGGAGGGCACTCTTCGAGGAGTACATATTTGTATTCCTCAGCAGTCAAGACAATGTCTAGATTCCTCTTCCAATCAACATAGTTGGGTTCAGTAAGTTTGTTCTCTTTCAGTATCACAGCAAGTGGGTTGAAAGTCATTTTGAAAGAAAACCTAAAAATCACATAAATCAAAACATTATATTTCAAAAAATTATTGATTCCTCAAACAATAAAATTTTAAAATCAACCAACACCTCAAAACACCGAGAATATTGTATGCCACGATAGTGTGGACATATACGAATTCTACATTTTTAAGAGGAGGTTTTACCCATTAATTTTACTATCTTGTCAACCTAACGTTTTGACAAGTAAAATTAATAGTTGGTTCCTCTTTGTCCCTACAAATAAAAGCAGTGACTCTGATGGGGAGGATACTTATATTTGTATCTAAGTGTTCACCATTACTCGGTACCAAGGAAATTATCTCGGGTTATGTGCCTCCCAATGGGGAAGTGCACACACTCCTTAATAATTTCCTATAACCATATTTGACCTTGTGATACGCCAACAAACTCATCCGATGGGGAGGAAGGCACTCAGAGCCGACGCGCAAGTTTGTTTGCATCACTTGTCAAATCATAATTACATGCAATGGGATTTCATGAGGTCACTCAACGTTTCATGCAATTGGAGGTTATTGCATGAAAATGTGATTAATTGCAATTTAGCGGGACCGCCTTGTCGTAGTGGCTTATAAGACGTGAATAGCATCATAATAAAATCTGCACATCATAGATCTATGTGAACGATATATGCCATGGTGCATGGTTATGGCCCTTAACCCCAATGTGATTGTGGTTGTGTTGTGTGTGCATGTTGTAATTCATAATATGGCTTGCGAGTCGTGCCTCCCTATTTTTCTAAGTGTAAAATAGATCTAAACTCGAATGTAACTCGAGTATTCTTATTTTGTAATGTACAAAATGATTAGTGGAAAGTCCATTGGAGGATAAAGTTACAAGAAGGATGCCGACGACACATAACAACCAAAGGATGCACTTGGAGAAGATGCTACCCCTAGGTTGGCCCATCGCTCTTCTCATTGGCTTGAGGAGATCGTAGATTTGGGCCATAACCATGTCACGTTTAAACTTATATGTTGATATATATTATGCTTATATGTGATGTATGTGATGCTTGTATATGTAATGCATGTGTAGTTAGTTGTCACACAATTAGGTCACTTAATATATGCCTACCAAAGTTTAATATTCACTATTACCTTGTTCAATCGTAGCGCTTTTGCCAAAGCAAAGTGACTCGATTTACCTCGGTAAAGTGTGATAGGATAATTGTGATGTCCGACTATTAAACCTTGGATTTGACTTAATTAAGCTCTCTCAATTAGATTGATGAACTTAGAGGCATAGCTCATATGGGACATCTACCTACATTATACAAATCTTAGGCGATTAGCCAAAGGTAACTCAAGATGAGTAGTAATTTAGAAAGATATCTCATGCGATGGGCACAATGAACAAATAATGTTGTTCATATAGATATACAGTAGTTACATTAGATGTAATTAGTACAAGTTACCTACCTAACTTATACGAGTCTTAGGCAATTAGCCAAAGCTAACTCAAGATACAGTATAATATGGATCTTGTCCCACTTTGTGACCAGTGGGAGAATCATTTAGTTAAAGGCCTAATTAAATGATTGAAATATGATACATTTCTGCATTTCTGTATTGTAGATCACCATGTCATCAAATACGTCGAACCCACTCTCTCTGTGATCTGTCCTTGATAAGGACAAGCTCATTGGAGCTAATTTCCTGGACTGGTACAGGAACTTGAGGATAGTCCTCAAGCAAGAACGCAAACTATACGTCCTAGAGCAGTCCATTCCTGAACCACCCATCCCTATGGCCACTCGTGCTGACAGGGATGCTTATAAGAAGCATCAAGATGACGCACTGGATGTGTCATGCCTCATGCTTGCCACCATGAACTCTGAGCTTCAGAAGCAGCATGAGAACATGGATGCCTATGGTATAGTTGAGCATCTGAAACAACTATATCAGGGATAAGCAAGGCACGAGAGATACGAAGTGTCAAAGGCCTTGTTTTAATGCAAGATGTAAGAAGAAACTCCCGTAGGCACTCATGTATTCAAGATGATTGGGTACGTTGAGAACCTAGAGAGATTGGGATTTCCATTGGGCCAAGAGTTGGCCACTGACCTTGTTCTGCAGTCACTGCTAGAAGGCTACAGTCAATTTGTCATGAACTACAACATGAATGAAATTGACAAGCCTTTACCTGAGATGTTGAGCATGTTGCGAACTGCTGAACTCAACCTTAAGAAGGCAAAGGCTAGTACCATTTTGATGGTGAACAAAGGCAAAGGCAAGCAGAAGCCTAAAGGTAAGGGTAAGACCCAAGCCAAAGGCAAAGGCAAGTCAAGTGCATTGAAACCCAAAGGCGGAGTGGCTAAGGAGGGAACCTGCTTCCATTGTAATGAGACTGGACATTGGAAGAGGAACTGCAAGCTATACCTGGAAGAGGTGAAAAAGAAGAGAAGTGAGACTTCTGCCTTAGGTATATATGTTATAGAAGTCAATTTATCTATCTCGTCTTCTTCGGTATTAGATATTGGCTGTGCTTCTCATATTTGTACTAATGTGCAGGGTCTTCGAAAGACTAGATCATTGACGAAGGGCGAAGTGAACCTACGGGTGGGCAATGGAGCAAAAGTTGTCGCCATCACTGTAGGGACATATTCCTCATCTTTGCTCACTGGGCTTATCTTAGAACTAGAAGACTGTTGTTATGTGTCTGCCTTGACTAAAAACATTATCTCTGTTTCTTGTTTAGACAAGAAAGGTTTCTCATTTGTAATAAAGGACAAGTGTTGTTCCGTTTATTTAAATGATATATTTTTTTGTAGTGCAAACCTTGTGAATGGTCTCTATCTTCTAGATCTTGCAACCCCAGTCTATAACATAAATATCAAACGGTTCAAATCTAATGATCTGAACCAAACATATCTCTGGCATTGTCGCTTGGGTCAAGTAAATGAGAGTCGCATATCCCAGCTCCATAAGGATGGATTACTGGACTCATTTGATTTTGAATCATATGAGACATGCGAATCTTGTCTTCTAGGCAAGATGACCAAGACTCCATTTAGTGGACATGGTGAACAAGCTACTGATTTGTTAGAACTCATACATACTGATGTATGTGGGCCTTTCAATGTAGCAGCTAGAGGAGGCTATCAATACTTCATTACTTTTACTAATGATTTCAGTAGATATGGATATGTGTATCTTATGAGACACAAATATGAAACCTTTGAAAAGTTCAAAGAATTCAAGAATGAAGTACAAAACCAACTTGGAAAGAGTATAAAAGTACTTCGATCAGATTGAGGTGGGGAATACCTTAGCCAAGATTTTCGTGACTATCTCGTTGAGTTTGGGATTAGATCTCAACTCACTCCACCTGGAACACCACAGTGGAATGGTGTATCAGAAAGGAGAAATCGTACATTATTAGATATGGTACGATCCATGATGAGTCACACAAATCTTCCTTCTTTCTTCTCGGGGTATGCTTTAGAGACGGTTGCTTTCACACTTAACTGCGTCCCATCTAAGGCAGTCATAAAGACACCATATGCAATATGGATTGGGAAGAGTCCCAAGATGTGTTTTATGAAGATTTGGGATTGTGAGGCTTATGTTCGACGTCAAGTCTCTGACAAACTAGACTCCAAATCAGACAAGTGCTACTTTGTAGGATATCATAAGGAAACGAAAGGATATTACTTCTATAATCCCACATAAGGCAAAGTGTTTATCGCTAGAAATGAAGTATTTCTAGAAAGAGAGTTCATTTCTAGAAGAACTAGTGGGAGTAAAATACATCTTGAAGAAATTCAAGATAAATATAGCATTGAGATGGAAGTTGAACAGACACCACAAAGTGTTGTGGATGATGAGATTGTTGCACAAGAAGTTTTAGAGCAACAACATGTTCAAGTAGACCAACCTCTTCGTAAGTCTGATAGGATACGTCATCAGCCTGAGAGATATTCATTTCTCTTGTCTAACAATGATAACATTATGCTTGTTGAGTTGAACGAGCCTACATTCTATCAGGAAGCTATGATGAGTCCAGATTCTGAGAAATGGCTAGAGGCCATGAGGTCTGAAATGGAATTCATTTACACTAACCAAGTATGGACTTTGGTTAATCCACCTGAAGGGGTCAAACCCATTGGGTGTAAGTGGGTCTTTAAGAGAAAGATTGACATGGATGGTCTTATGCATACCTATAAAGGGAGATTGGTAGCTAAAGGTTTCAAATAGATTCATGGTATTGACTATGATGAAACTTTTTCACCAGTTACGATGCTTAAGTCCATTCGGATCATGCTTGCTATTGCATCTTACCACGATTATGAGATCTAGCAAATGGATGTCAAAACTGTGTTTCTGAATGGAAACCTCCTCGAGGATGTGTACATGACACAACCTGAGGGTTTTGTATATCTAAAGCATACTGGCAAGGTATGCAAGCTGCAAAGGTCCATTTATGGTTTAAAGCAAACATCTAGAATCTGGAATCTTCGATTCGATGATGTAATCAAACAGTTTGTTTTCATCAAGAATGAAGATGAACCCTATGTCTACAAGAGGGTTAGTGAGAGCATAGTTATCTTTCTTATCTTGTATGTTGATGACATACTTCTTATTGGAAACGACATCCCTGTGCTGCAGTCTGTGAAGACTTGGCTTGGGAATTGTTTCTCAATGAAAGACTTAGGTGAGGAATCCTACATTTTAGGCATTAAGATCTATAGAGACAGATCTAAGAGAATACTTGGTTTAAGTCAGAGTGCATACATTGACAAGGTGCTTAAACATTTTGCCATGCAGAATTCCAAGAAGGGATTTCTACCAATGTCTCATGGTGTGAGCCTTTCAAAGGCTCAATGCCCTTCTTCTAAGGAAGAAAGGGAACGCATGGATCATATCCCTTATGCGTCTGCTATAGGGTTTATTATGTACACCATACTATGCACTCATCCTAATGTCTCGTATGCTTTAAGCATGATGAGTAGGTACCAGTCGGATCTAGGTGACAGTCACTAGACAACCGTTAAGAATATTCTTAAGTACTTAAGAAAAACTAAAGAATATTTCTTGATATTTGGAGGCGATGAGGAACTCGTTGTAAAGGGTTACAACGATGCTAGCTTCTAAACGGACAAGGACGATTACAGATCACAGTCAGGGTATGTCTTTTGTTTAAATGGTGGTGCTGTGAGCTAGAAGAGTTCAAAGCAAGACACAATCGTGGATTCTACTACAGAGGTCGAGTATATTACTGCTTCTGATGCGGCAAAGGAGGTTGTTTCGATCAGGAAGTTTGTTTCTAAGCTTGGTGTAGTTCCTAGCATCGTGAGCCCTATAGAGCTTTATTGTGACAACAATGGGGCTATAGCAAGGCTAAGGAACCTCATTCTCACAAGCATTCCAAACATGTACTATGACGGTATCACCTCATTCGAGAGATCATCGATAGAGGAGATGTGCGAATATGCATAGTAGATACTGATGCTAACATTGTGTATCCATTGACCAAGGCTTTGGCACAGAGGAAGCATGATGGTCATACTAGATCACTTGGTCTTAGAGATTACAGTGATTGGCACTAGTGCTAGTGAGAGATTGTTAGTGTCAATCATGAGATGATTGATTAGGGATCATATGTATCATACTTCATTAATAATAAAGGCAAAGTTTGGTTATTATATTTACTTCATGCTTGTGCCAGCTGAATAAATATAATAATGCCCTAGAAAGTAGGTTCTTATCTATAGCATATCAATTGATAGAATTGATTGTGAGAAGCTGTGAAGAATACTATTCTTAAATATTCCTAGTCAAGTATTAATAAACAAGGGCAATATTAATGCATTGAGACTAGCATGTAGGTCAATTGATGATTTGATCTCACAGGTCATAGATATGTGATATCAAGTTGACACATGAATACATATTAGAGACTATGTACTGAATTGACCCGCCATGAGAAAGTTTCATAGATCGTTATATGAGTGTCATAAACTTTCTCATGTGACTATTAGTATGAATAGTCCTTAGACCTGAAATCACAATGGTTCTCTACATAAGAAGTTATGTACTTTGGTATCGTCAAATATCACCCATAACAGGGTGGACTATAAAGGTAATCACTGGGTATGTAACAAATTATGCAGAGGGATGTGAGTGATGTAGATGAGATCTATCCCTCCCATATGACGGGAGTGATATCTTTAGACCTCTTGATAGAGTAAGACCACGAAATACATGGTCATGCTCAAATGAGTCAATATGAGATATTGAGCTCATTTATTTGAGTGAGTCTACTTGGAGATCAAGAAACACAAAGAATGATAAGAGGATAACACGGTCTATGCCTCATTGATCAATCTAGATATCGAGGATAGAAGGACAGGGTCATACAAGATAGTAGCCACAGAAAGGTTTTGTCGAATCTTGATATTTTCATAACTTGGGTAGCAATGATGCATTGTTAGATGTCGCTCATTGCTTATGTGTCTAAAGTGGTTTAGAGACATTGCCAACTTTACAAAAACCTATAGGGTCACTCACAAAGAACATGTTTTGGAGATGGGGTTCATTTTAGTTTGACTAAATGAACCATTAGTTAATTGAGTGGACTAGAATGAGTTGGACTCATTGCTTGGCCAAACTTGAGTTGGACTCAAATTGGTTTAATTTGAGTTAGACTCAAGTGAAACCAATTGAAGAAGGTTAGCATGATTAGTGATGATTAATCATGCATGCAAATGGGAGTTGTTGCATGCAAATGAATTAATGCATGCAAATGGATTAATTCATGCAAATGGAATTTGAGAAGTTTTTCTCAATGTTGCATGCAAATGGATTAATTCATGCAAATGAAATTTGAGAAGTTGCATGTAAATAGATTAATCCATGCAAATGGATTAATTACATGCAATGAGATTTCATGACGTCACTTAACGTTTCATGCAATTAGAGGTTATTGCATGCAAATATGATTAGTTGCATGCAATGGGATTTAATGGATGAAAATGAGATAAAAGTTGCTCTTCAACGTGAATGAGCCTGATGATCTCATTTGGATGGTGATATCATTTTTAGCCAAGCATCCCTTTTTCCCTTCTTCCTTCTTCTTGGCCAAAGTCTTGTGTGGAGAGCCTTTGTATGGTTGCTAGCACAACCAAAGGTTTCATCTCCTTCTCAAAGATAGTGTTCGTGTGGAAACAGTAGAGGCGCGAACATTCTGATCACGCTAAGATCCGACGAATCGTGGACGAGCGGGATACGCAAAGGGCACGCATCAAAGGTATACTATATAGGATAGAGCCTTTTTTATCTATACTTTGTATGAGTTTTCTTTCGCATGGATTGCTCAAGGGATCCTTTTTCGGCTGCGATTTTATTGTTTATCGCATAGGATTCCCTACAATAAATGTCATAACAACACGGTAATGCAGACGCATGGTCATGCCTATGCACCCAACTCGCTACCACGATCCCGGTGTGGCCTAGGTGGTACGACATGACAATTGTCCCAACTCAACAACAGCCACTGCTCTCGAGTGGTCAGGTGGGCAATATGAACAAATAGCAATAAGTTGAAAAGCTATAGGCTACACAATTGGGCCCCTACTGCTGGCCACTCTGACTGTCACTACCCATGTGTGGTCGAGTGTCATGCACCCAGGACGACTGCACGCTATTCCAACAACCACTGTCAATAGTGGGGCGAGTGCACCAAAACAAATGCTCTGCACTCACACTAGTTACTCCTCCACGAGTAACCTGGGAGGCAGGATGACTGACGACTCTCTCAACAACAAGGGAGGACAAGTCACCAGCATGCATGTAAATGGAATGAATGCACGATAGCACATATATATGTCCACAACACACTCTCTATTCTATAGAGAGGCATATACAACTGACAACAACCAAGCTAGGACCTTAAGTCCGTAGTGACACTCTATCGACAAACCACACATTCATACATGATTACATGATCCGTAGTAGGTATATATACAACATGAGGATATGATATGAAATTCCACTTTACTTCTAGGACATTACTCATCGCGGATGAATTATCTAAATTGCACAATTCAGTTTTACGACCGAATTTAGCTACGTACCCATAGGTAAACCACTACAAGTCCACTTACCATAACATCTATAATTCATAACAATGATGAATAAACATGTAACAACAATGACAGAGCATTTTAAGTGCAAAAGAAAGTATCAAGCAACAGAAAAACTAGAGTGGAGTCAAGGTATAAGTGACACCAATGTAAATTAACATGCATCAAAATTTATCTACTACCTGACTAGGGTAGGAAATTACCCACCTGATGTGAAGACTTATCTGAAAATATCATTTGTCTTCACGTCCAAGAATCTGTCTCAAATCAACATCCTGTAACACATAACATATATAACTAAGTTCTATCATTATCCAATAATCGAATTAAATTGATTCATTAACACTTTTTCAAGAACTCTTAATAACTAAATCGATAACAAGATAACGGTAGGAATATTACACATCCATATGATATCAAATATGAACTTACCGAGCTTGTACCATCCACACCACTTTCCATTTCAAGTATAGGATATCAAATCTGCATTTACTCAAGCCATATATGGAAGCCATCCTCCTTATATCACCCTCTTCGCCTAATTGCAACTGTACAACACCAGAATCTCTCAACAACTCCTTAATGTATATGAAATCAATCAAATGTAACAACATATAATCTATAATTCAACCAGAAGCATACTTCCCTTCCATCATATTAATCAAACATTCACATTAAACCATATACCGGTTCTCTATAAAATGCACAAATTTAACTAGATGTAGTTCACTCACCTAGTTCAGCTCAATCACAACCCTCATGATCCAATAGTAAGGTATCAACTCCAAATCATGAAATTATCTTCATCACCTACAATCCATCGCAACCTTCATTGAACCCCCAAATTCCCTCTGATCTACAAACTGATCGATCCACAAATCTAAGAACCAAAGAACAGTGACTGTGGGTCACTGGTCAAAATGCAGAGTAGGCAATCAACAAGGCTAAGCTGCCGGTGAGAAACATGTAACAACAATGACAGAGCATTTTAAGTGCAAAGGCAAGTATCAAGCAACAGAAAAACTAGAGTGGAGTCAAGGTATAAGTGACACCAATATAAATTAACATGCAACAAGATTTATCTACTACCTGACTAGGGTAGGAAATTACCCACCTGATGTGAAGACTTATCTGAAAATATCATTTGTCTTCACGTCCAAGAATCTGTCTCAAATCAACATCCTGCAACACAGAACATGTATAACTAAGTTCTATCATTATCCAATAATCGAATTAAATTGATTCATTAACCCTTTTTCATGAACTCTTAATAACTAAATCGATAACAAGCTAACGGTAGGAATATTACACATCCATATGATATCAAATATGAACTTACCAAGCTTGTACCATCCACACCACTTTCCATTTCAAGTATAGGATATCAAATCTGCATTTACTCAAGTCGTATATGGAAGCCATCCTCCTTATATCACCCTCTTCGCCTAATTGCAACTGTACAACACCAGAATCTCTCAACAGCTCCTTAATGTATATGAAATCAATCAAATGTAACAACATATAATCTATAATTCAACCAGAAGCATACTTCCCTTCCATCATACTAATCAAACATTCACATTAAACCATATACCGGTTCTCTATAAAATGCACAAATTTAACTAGATGTAGTTCACTCACCTAGTTCATCTCAATCACAACCCTCTTGATCCAATAGTAAGATATCAACTCCAAATCATGAAATTATCTTCATCACCTACAATCCATCACAACCTTCATTGAACCCCCAAATTCCCTTTGATCTACAAACTGATCGATCCACAAATCTAAGAACCAAAGAACGATGATCAGGTCATCGGGTCGAAATGCAGTAGGCAATCAATAATGGCAGCCGGGTCTCTTAGCGAAGATGGTTGGCCTAATAGATCTAGCAGTGGCGATGGGGTTGTTCATGGTGGCTGCAACCGACTGTCGTGGTTGTTCGCAGCGACTAGAAGGCAAGCGACAAACGTACACATAAGAAAGAAGACGACTAGAGAAACTACCTAGAGTAGGTGGTCGACGGAGATGGGGCAGGCATCGAGCTCGGGCAGAGATCGACAATCGCAAGTTGGCTTAGCACTGGCAACAGTGAAGAGGAGGAGAAATCGCATCCACAGCTACGGCGACAACCGAGTGGGAGGCGACGTTGTTGGTGAAACGGCCGGAGCGGTCGGAAGGCTTGGGATCGATAGAGGAAGAAGAAGAAGATCGCGATCGGGAATTCTGAGATGCTGACATTTTCTGTTGAGCGGCGGAGCAGCTTGGGCAGCGGCGAAAGAAGATAAGCGCTCGAGCAGAGGAATCGTGGAAAATGAGGGAGAAATTGCGGCGATCGAGAATAGGAGGTTGAGGAGAAATAAAAAAAATGAAGATTAATAAAACCTAAACCTAGGTTTGATATTTATATAACTTGGGTTAATTCATCCCATTTAACTCCTCATAAGTAGATAATCTAAACAGGCCTTGTAAAAGCCTATTAAATCTTTCCCCATAAAATATCATAGAAATTCCATTTAAGTCCGAAAAATTTCTAAAAATCCTGAATAATTCCATAAGAAAATTTCTTAAGTAACAAGGGGTATTTTACTATTATTTTACTTTCCGATATCTTACATTCTCCTCCACTAACAAAAATTTGGTCCCTAAATTTTTCACTCAAGTACGATGAGTAAGCAATACTACACTGTTCGACTCAAGTACTTGGAGAAAAATCACACACCTCAAGTAACTAAGTGGAGGAATTGATAGCCTCTAAAATCTATCACACATGCTTTCAATTGCCCTTCCAAATTATGAATAATATCTTCATATCGACCACCTATCAAAAAGTACATAATTGTACCAAAGTGGAGCTCTATATCCGTGACCCGTTGGAGACTTTTCCAGAATTCGTGAGGTGAACCGTGAATCGCTATCAGAAATAATACTCAAGGATACTCCAAGAAAATTGAAAATCTCCTTGCAGTATAATTTTGTCGAGTGACCCAACGAAATACATCTTACAGCTCGATAGAAAATGAATGGATTTGGCTAATCGATCACCGATTACCCCAAATCGTATCATATCCTTTTTGAATTCTAGATAATCTCTTAACACAGTCCATCATACTAGGCTCCCACTTCCATCTCGGTACGTAACCCTATTGATCACTAATATTCCACCTTTACTAGTTGACACACCAACACCAAGCTACGAACTCAACCATGTCTTACATGTAACATTCCACCAACAAGAACATTTCATAACTCACTATTTTTGGATATACTCCAAATACATCACTAATCTCAAATGATGAGTCTCCTGGAATAACTCGTCCTCAAACTGAAACAACTCTGGGTCATAGTCTTCCTCAAAGATGAAAAATCTCTCTATCATCACAATAGAGATCTGCCTGCTATCCTAAATCAAAAGTAACTCTTTCTAAATCTAATACAACTCTAGAAACCGCTATACTCCTCAGAGACGGAGAATTTTTCTCTCACAAGAGAAATCAATCTACCGTCCAAAATCCACTCTATCACACAGAACTGGAAGTGACTGAGAGACTATAGTGACCAATCTCCCTTGTTGCAACCGTCCGTATTCTAGCAACTCTATAGTAGCTACCCAGTAGCTAGGCAAAACTCCATGAGCATTCCTACTCCATACATCTACAAATCAAGATAATAACTGCTAAGTCCACATCAAATATATGACATCTTATCTCACAATTCCTCAACTGTCGTAAGCTTAGGATACGTCTCATTCAACTGTATCAGATCCACTCCAATCCCTACAATGATGCATCCATGTATAGTACCCTTCCATCTACACCGGAAGGATTGGCTAATACTGGTGCAAACGTCAATCATCATCTAGGCCCTGAAACCTAGTTTCACTCAAGTGATTTCCATCACCTTCTTGGTCAAACAAGTCCATGGTATAGTAATGCTAAAAATATTCTATCCACATCTACATTAATAACCAAATCCATACAAGGAAACCACCATCTACGGTGGCCGAGTGCACAACTCCAACTACCACCATCAACAGTGGCCAAGTTACGCAACTCCAACAACAACAAACTAATCCAACCGCTTCCAGGATACTCGATTCCTCAACTCCATGGATGACTAAATCGCTAAATAAGTCTAACAATATTATCAAAATCCCAAAAAAAAATCATACCAAGTATGACATCGTCTTCTATACACCCATATCCTTTTTACTCTAAGCTGATGATATATCAATCATCACATCGATAATGATAACTGTATGACACCAAGTCACTACAATATCAACACTCCAATCATAAATCAACACTAGAGTATACACAGGTGTCCTTTAACTAATCTAAACAGATCATCTATCCATAACGAAGGATATTTATTGTCAACAACTACTGCATTCCATCATCGATAATCGATGCCTGACCTCAAAGGTATGTCTCTCTTTTAACAAAGAGTTCTAGATCTTCTCTAGAAGAAATACTGAGACAGATAAATATTCCATCCAACACCTCCTATAATTGCAACCTACGTTCTTCCAATTTCCATAGTGCATAGCAACATTGATACCAATAAAATTATCTCCTGGTAAAATCGCCATTCTAACAATTACCTCCTATGCATCTTCAACCTTGCCAACTTTGCAAAATCGGTCAATGAGGGTATCAAACAACCCGATTAGGCTCACAACCAAACAAATGACATTGCATTGAATACATCATGAGCTTCGACTACTTTGTGTGCTTTACAATAGCCCTCAGCCAATGCACCATAAGTAAAAATATTTGGCACTACAATATCATTACCTCAATTGGTAAAATAATCATAAAAAATTTTCCCCCGATATGAGATCTTCAATATCAAAACTATTCCCAAAATCACTCTGATCGTATACTTCACTTGCCTATGCTATGGCAAGCCTAGGGGGTTCATTAGAAACTACATCCGAATACTCTCGGATTATACGCACATCATAGAGATATAACATACCATCATTTCAATAATTTAACTATCCATAAGGATATGTCCATAGTAAAAATATGTTTATCAAAGTCCAAGGGCATCCCTTGACTTATAAATTATTGGTCAACATCTCGCCTGATGGTAAAAATACCCTGAACGACCAATCCTTCGACCCTATGTGTCTTCACTCTAGTAATCATATAAACTCGTCCTACTTCTGCTCATGGCGACTGAGCTTATGTAGGTGCAAAAGACTACCCTAGAGGAACTGACCTCAACTGCTGAAGATGAAATACAAATTGACCAACTGCAATGAAGGTGACAAACACTGTTGTACTGGTAACGAGTACACCACCAACTATAAGGTACTGAAGAACTGCTAACCTCGTAGCACGCTCCAACTTTTCAAATAATATAACTGCAATTGATGAATAAGAATAGATACGACCATTGTTGTATACCCTCTCCTCTGTACAAAGCAAATCCACGTCTGAGGAGGTAACAGTTGTTATTGTCTGCATGAGTCTTCTGAGATGTCTTCTGCTGATACTACTGAGTAAATCACTTCCCCTACAGAGAAATATCAAGGAACTCCAACCATGTTTGAGGTAGTAAATCATTGTTGGTGTGATAATCCCAATCTTCTATAATGATCTCTATTGTCGAGATTGTGCATCATCCTCTCAAAACAACATCGACAGTCTTCAACTGAATCTTCAAAGTACACCTCCTCAGATGTACTAGTTGCTTACAATAGCAATAGATGAATTGATCCAATAGATAATCTGACTTTGCATGTCATCGAGTACCGCACTGCACATATATTCCCTTCGGGGTCTTTCTTCTGATTTCGCTGATAACATGAGACAGTTCTGATGATCTGCGGTTGGTCTTCTATGATCAAAAAACTCTCCAATAGTAGCTCATGGCCTATGAATCTGATCTTGCTCCTTTTTTTCCCACATTTGGAGACTTCTGATTCTAATAATTTGACTTGCAATATCTGCTTATCGGTCTCCAACTCTTAAACACTTGTACGAAGTCATTTCTAAACTCATGACTCGATCCAATGTCTTCCGGCAGGATCTGATAGAAGATCCAAACATCCTAATCCAAATGTAAGCCAATAAACCATGGTTGGCTTAAAACAGTCATTCACATTCTTGAGCTATTAGGTGGTTGTAACCTCTGTAAGTCTAACGACTCTGTATGGTACTTCCATTACCAAATCATCACCCTACTTGAGCTCAAGAATTCCCTGATAATGAGTCACAGAAAATGACGTGAGGAATTACTCTCTCCCAACATCACTACACCATGACCAAGTGATGTATTATTCCCCGAAGGTTATTTCCTACATCTTCCACCATGTACTGGCTTGATCCCGATAATAGTGTGCAACTAATTCTACTTCCTCTATATAACACGAGTTAAGTACTCAAAAGTACCTTCAAAGTTATACAACCCAACACGACCAACTCAGGGATCAAAATCCCTATGAAACACCATATACTAATCCTCTACCGTCTGCATCAACAATAGTATACTCGTTTGTCCATTACCCCACGAGTAATGATCTGACTAGCATAAATAGGTGAAAATCCCTAAGATTGTAATGTTGATCTCGATAAGAAATGTGACTACCTAACCCTACTTTCCGACTCGGTATCAGTCGGCTCTCAAAGATAATTCACCTTTCGACAGCAGGTTCAAGTCTCACAGACTCAACAAGTCGTTCCCATGGTCAACTCATACCACAATTATGAATAGTGAATAACACACAACATGTCTTTCCCTGTTATAAACAACTAGATGCATAGACAACAAAAGGATATGTGATAACAATTTGCATACCTTAAACCTAGTAGCTCGGAGATGTCCCACCATAGCCAGATCCCAGAACTCACAAAACCAAAACCGAGTAAAGCAAAACTCGATGTCCAAAAAAAATAAAATTCGAAAGTGGACTTCGCAACTTAGGGCTCTGATACCAATAAAATTGTCACACCCTGAGAGTATGCCAAGCCTGAAAATCGGACAATATCTCCCCTGTACATGATACAATTCCCTCTTGATACAAAGCCTATCATCCACAACCACATAACATAATGAAATGACACTACCAAATACTACAACCACAAAGACACAAAATGGGCACAGGTGCGACTCTTACACACTAAACAAAATATGATCAAAACCAACATCTAAACCAAAAGCATCATAAAAGGCAAAATAAAACACTTCACATACACGACAATAATACAAAAATAGTAGCGAAACAAATATGAACTAAAACTCCAAGTGCTCGGTGTGAGATGGGATCAGTTGGTGGAGCTCCGAGCATCCTAGGAATCTTCTACCTGTTACTTGGGTGACAAGAAAACTCAGGGTCTGTGGTGGTGAGTATAAAACTTAGTGGTAAGAATAGATAGTGCATGAACTAAATAAATGTAAGGAGATCAACATATATACAGTCTAAAGGTACAACAAATAATCACCAGTATAATATAACCTATGCGTATACTAAAAGATCAACTGAACAACATAAGGTATTGACATACTTGAAAGTCTGCAACGCTACACTCATCCAACCTGAGTATATATCCACAATATACAATATGAAGAGTAATACTAACTCTGTAATTCAATAATGACCTTACTAACATTCTATAACAAATACAAACAATAAATCTGGTCTAACTCATACTACATCATGATACTAGTCAAAGGTATCCAATAGTCCGACCAACTCATACACATGTATCCCATAGACAACCATATACAATATGCAAGTAGCATGTATGATGATGTACAAACAAATGCAACATCACAACAAGCATATATATAGACTACATCTATATATATATATATATATATATATATATATATATATATATATATATATATATATATATATATATATATATATATATATATATATATATATACATATATATGAAGATGCATGGTCATGGCTGTGCACCCAACTCGCTACCACGACTCCGGTGTGGCCTAGGTGGCACGATATGACAACTGTCCCAACTCAACAACAACCCCTGCTCTCGAGTGGCCGAGTGGGCAGTATGAACAAGTAGCAATAAGCTGAAAAGATATAGGCTACACAATGGGGGTCCCTGCTGCTAGCCACTCTGACTGTCACTACCCATGAGTGGTCGAGTGTCACGCACCCAAGATGACTGCACGCTACTCCAACAACCACTGTCAATAGTAAGGCAAGTGCAGCACAACAAATGCTCTACCCTCACACTAGTTACTCCTCCACGAGTTACCTGGGAGGCTAGATGAATGATGACCCTCCCAACCACAAGGGAGACTAAGTCGCCAGCATGCATGTAAATGGAATAAATGCACGACAGTACATACATATGTCTACAACACACTCTCTATTCTATAGAGAGGCATATACAACAGACAACAACCAAGCTAGGACCTCCAGTCCGTAGCGACACTCTATTGACAAACCACACGTCCATACACTGTAGGGATGTATACTGAAAAGTCTATCTTTTGTATAAACATCTTTATTTTGAAATAAGAATCACATGATCATTGTTTGCATATTTTTATGGTTATGCAATATTGTCTAATACTTTACATTGTAGATAACATGGTGTGTGGTGTCACACGGGAGATCATGTTATCGACCCCTTGAAAAGTATAAGTAAAGGCTCACAACCGAGATGACTTTGGATAAACCATCGGAATGGTTGTAGTGTGATTTGGTATTGGTTTGTCTTAACCATAGAATCACACTAGTGAACTTTGTGTGTATTGAGCAGGACCGACTTAGAGGTGATTCGATTTATTACTGACTACATAATCAAATCGGACCTCAGATATTATTTAGTACATGCTCTTAATCCCGATATAAAAACGGGCACACATACTTAGTATTCATCTCTTTGATTTACCAATGGGCGAGATTTATAGATTAAATCGATAGGCTCGGTAAGTTGGGAGATGATAATATTTATATGGTGTGTCGTTGATTATAGGAGAAAACCATGTCCTATATATTAGGATGATGATGTCCCCTTGAAGAGCTCATAAGGTTCATCATGTAAACCCTGCAGGTGGACTTGGTCCGGCATGATGAAAAGGTTGAGTGATACTACTCATGGAGTTAGATGTTGATTAATTAATGGTCAATAAATTAATTAATCGATGAACATTCGAGATCTTAAATACGGGGAGAAAATGTACAAATAATATATGGAGCCCATATTATCATATGGGGGTTGGTGAGGTAGATCAATGATAATCCTTTAGTGGATTGGATTATCATTAGTGGATCAGACTTTATGTGGGCTTGATCCATGGGTGGCCAAGATCCAACTCCTCCTCATGGTCCCTAATGTAGCCTATTAACACCTCATGAAGATTAATTAGATCCAAAGGATAGAAACAAAACTCTAGATCCAAAGGTAGAGATTAAATCTCTAGATCCGACGGTTGAGATTAAATCTCTAGATCCGACGGTTTAGATTAAATCCCTAGAACCAATGGAGGAGATTAAATCATGGCTTGAGCCCAACTCTATAAATAGAGATCATGAAGTGGGCGGTAAGATAGAGCATGGCCTAAGGGGATTAGGGTTTGCTTCCTTTGGAGGCTAGGAATCCTAGTTGGTTTATGATTAGGTTTGGGTGGCTAGGGTTTTGGGAGCTATGGGTGGGCGGCAACAAGTGGAGGAGGTGTCTCTTCTTCTTCCTAAGGTGTGGCCGGTTCTTTCCACCTTCCCTCTACCTTGACTTGTGCTCATCCTAATCTTCTTCCCCACTATGGTCGGCCATTAGGAGAGCTAGGATTAGGGTTTGGAGGCTTAGGGTTTAGGAGGCTTGGGTGGCACCAAATAAGGAAGTAGTTTGCTTTCTTATTCCTCTCCTTTGGTGGACGGCGCCCACAGCCCTTTCCCAGCACTTGGCCAGCATCCAAAGACCCCTTCTCCTTCTCCTTAGGTGGTGGAAACAAGATATAGGGCTTTCCCTTGGTGTCTTGGTCGGTTTCCACCATTATCTCCTTCTCCTTGTTGCTTGTTGGTTGGTTATAGGAAGAAGAAGAGCTTTGTTTCTATTCTTCCTCTTGCTTTGGAAAAGCAAGGAAGAAAGATTTGCGATATAGCAGCTTTGACTTTTGGTAGATCGTCGCCCACACGATGTCCAAAAGGAGGAAGGTCATACATTAGAAGATCAAGAGGTATATCTATTCTCTTTTCTCTTTTGTTTCTTGCTTGTTTTTGGTTTTCAATTATAAGCATGTTATAAATCTGTAAATGGCTAAATAATACTTGGATCCCGAGCATAAATACGAAAACTGGCGATCCGGACATCGTCTATTCCGTGGCTACTCGTAGAATAGAGGATGGTCGTTTGAACAACTAGTTTGTTCAAGTGACCTCTCTAAACGAATAACACGACGATGGCTTGGTTTTTTGGGCAATCCCATTTGTCTAGGATTAAATTTTTAATCCGGGGACATCGAAGGGATCGCCATGATCAAATGACCGAGGTGAAGTGGGAAGCGAAGTTTCCCCTCACGGACTCGATAAGCAAAAACCATTAAATTGGTATGAGAGCTTCCGGGGCAAAACCCTTCAATTGGTATCAGAGCAAAGGTTTCCGGTTTTGTGTGTTTAGGATTTGGTTAATTTTTATGCACTTTTTCATATATTATATGTGCCGGATAAAAGTAGGATATGCGTAGTCTAACTTTTTGGTTCCAGGCATAAGCTCCTACTATTATGGCCATATGTGTGTATGTGATTGTATGTGTGTAAATATTTATTTTGTTGAATCCTCGGGGTTGACGAGGCTAGTATTTGATTTTTTGTAAATTAGATATGACATTGTTTAGCCACTCTTTATTTTATTTTACTTTCGATCTAGATTTCATGTACACTCCCTCGTGGAGTATAGGATCGATGGATGTAAATTAAAATAGGTTTTAGTCTCGGCTCGGATCTCCGAGTGACTTGTACATGGCGTAGGAGGAGTGGACGAGATGGCGATGCGACGGGAGTCATATTGAAGACAAAAGCCATAATAGTTGGAAAATAATTTATTTTTCATATTTATTGCTTTTTGTTTGATATGCATGTCGTAGGCTAGAAAATTCCTCAATTTCAAATTACTAAGTGGGAGAGGGATATTTTTATAAATTCCCGCGGCCTCCATTACGATTTGACAAGTGATGCAAACAAACTTACGCGTCGGCTCTGAGTGCCTTCCTCCCCATCGGATGAGTTTGTTTGTGGATCACAAGGTCGAATATGGTTATAGAAAATTATTAAGGAGCATGTGTACTTGCCCATCGTAAGGCACATAACCCGAGATAATTACCTTGGTACCAAGTAATGGTGAACACTTAGATACAAATATAAGTATCCTCCCCATCAGAGTCACTGCTTTTATTTATAGGGTCGAAGAGAAACCAACTATTAATTTTACTTGTCATAAAGTTAGGTTGACAAGATAGTAAAATTAATGGGTAAAACCTCCTCTTACAAATGTAGAATTCGTATACGTCCACACTATCGTGGCATACGATATTCTTGGTGTTTTGAGGTGTTGGTTGATTTTAAAATTTTATTGTTTGAGGAATCAATAATTTTTTGAAATTTACAGTAATGATCTATGTGATTCTTAGGATTTTCTAAATTGACTTTCAATCCACTTGCTATGATACTAAAGGAAAATAAACTTACTGTACATAATTATGATAATTGGAAAAGAATCTAGATATTGTCTTATCTGCTGAGGAGTACAAGTATGCACTCTTCGAAGAGTGTCCTCAAGCCATGGTTGCTCAAAAAGGTTTCTACTTCTAAGACGAAAGGAAAGAAGAAGGAGAAACAAGGTGGAGCAAAGGTGGTGGGAGGATCTCAGGGAGGAGTGAAGAAGCCGAAAGGCAAGTACTTCACTCACAAGCAGGATGGACATTGGAAGAAGGACTGTCCCAATCCAAAGCAGAACAAAGATATATCCTTTAGACTAGTCATTGAAACATGATTAGCGGTGTTATCTACTGACACCTGGTGTGTAGATACGGGATCCACTAATCATGTCTGCAATACTTTGCAGGGGTTCCAGGAAACCTGACGACCAGCTAAAGGAGAGATTACCATTTACTTGGGCAATGCCATGAAGGTGGTGGCTATTGCAGTGGAAGAAGTTTTATTTATCTCTTGAGAAAAATAAAACTTAGGTTCTGGAAAATTCCCTTTATGTACCTTTATTTAGAAAGAACTTAGTTTCAATTTCTAAATTGTTTATGGTGGATATTCTATTTCTTTTAATGACAGAGCTGTTATAAAAAGGAATAGGGAGAATATCTGTTCAGGTACATTGATAGGAAATTTGTATACACTTGAACCAAAACCTCCCATGATGCAAATTGAAGATTATAACTCATCTTCTAATTCCAATAAGAGAAAAGAACCTTCGAAGATGAACCAAACATATCTTTGGCATCTTAGGCTTGGTCACATTAACCTAAGCAGAATTCAAAGGTTGATAGCTGATGGACCTTTGGGTTCATTAGTGGTGGAAGATTTCCCAACCTGCGAATCTTGCTTGGAGGATAAAATGACCAAGAGGCCTTTTAAGGCCAAGGGGTATAGAGTCAAAGATGTGTTAGAAATGGTTCATTCTGATTTGTGTGGTCCTATAACTATCCAGGCAAGAGGTGGTCTTGAATATTTCATCTCTTTCATAGACGATTATTCAAGATATGGATGACACTACGATCAGATCGTGGTGGTGAGTACCTCTTGGGAGAGTTTAGGAACTACTTATCAGAGGATGGGACTTAATCCCAATTGTCTGCACCTGGCACACCCCAACAGAATGGTGTAGCAGAGCGAAGGAATAGGACTCTTATGGAGATGATTAGATCGATGATGAGTTATTCTAAGTTGCCAGATTCGTTCTGGGGATATACTCTAGATATGGTAGTGTACATTCTGAACTTGGTTCCATCTAAATCAGTGTCTTCTACTCCCGCAGAGTTGTGGACTGGTCGAAAGCCTAGTCTAAGACATATTCGGATATGGGGAGTCCAGCACATGTGTTGAAAGCAGATGCTGGTAAGTTGGAACCTTGTATAGAAGTACGCTTGTTCGTTGGCTATCCTAGAGGAACGAAGGATGGCTTGTTTTATAGTCCTAGAGATCAAAGGGTGATTGTTAGCACGAATGCCAGATTTCTCGAGGAAGACTATGTGATGAGCCACAAGCCCAAGAGTAAAATTGTTCTGGAGGAGTTAAAAGGGGAAGTCACTTCTTTAGTACCACCGGTACAAGAGGATATACCACATGTCACTGCACTGCGTGTCACAGAGGATACACAAGTGATACCTCATCGTAGTGGGAGGGTTGTGAGATAGCCTGGTAGATTCATGTTCTTGGGAGAATCTTCTGATTTGGTCCCTGGCGAATATGAACCTGATCCCTGGACATATGACGAGGCTATCCAAGATAAAGATGCAGTATCTTGGCAAAGTGCAATGAATGCTGAGATTGAATCTATGGATTCAAATCAGGTCTGGGAGCTAGTAGAACCACCCGATGGTGTAAAAACCATTGGATGCAAGTGGATCTACAAGAGAAAGAGAGGAATAGATGGGAAGGTTGAGACCTTCAAAGCGAGGCTTGTTGCGAAGGGGTATACTCAGAAAGAGGGTATTGATTATGAGGAGACCTTTTCGCCGGTAGTCATGCTTAAGTCTATCCGGATTCTCTTATGCATAGCAGCTCATATGGATTATGAGGTGTGGCAGATGAATATCAAGACAGTTTTCCTTAATGGAAGTCTTGAGAAAAACATCTATATGAAGCAACCAGAGGGATTCATTGCTAAGGGCAAAGAGCATCTTGTGTGTAAGCTTAATCAATCCATTTATGGATTGAAGCAAGCTTCGATATCTTGGAACATCCGCTTTGATGAGGTCATCCAGTCTTATGGATTTATTCAAAGTCCGGATGAGTCTTGTGTATACAAGAGATCTGACGGAAATGTAGTGGTATTTCTTGTACTATACATAGATAACATTTTGAGATTGGCAACAATATCAAGGTGTTATCGGACGTAAGGGTATGGTTGTCCAAATAGTTTGATATGAAGGACTTGGGAGAGGTGGGACACATCCTTGGGATCAAGGTTATAAGGGATCGCAGGAAAATGATGTTGTGCTTATCCCAAGCTTCATACATAGACAAGATTATGGATCGTTTTAGCATGCAAAACTCCAAGAAGGGTTTTCTACCTTTCAGACATGGAGTTCCTTTATCTAAGGAGATGTGTCCTAGATCATCTGAGGAGATAGAGGAGATGAAGGCGGTTCCTTATGCTTCGGTAGTAGGAAGCCTCATGTATGCAATGCTATGTACGAGACCAGATATCTGCTATGCCGTGGGCATGGTCAGCAGATATCAGAGTAATCCAGGACAGGTATATTGGACTACGGTAAAGCATATATTGAAGTGTCTGAGAAGGACTAGGGATTATATGCTAGTTTACCGGGCAGACCAATTACTCCCTGTGGGTTACATGGATTGCGACTTCCAATCAGATAGGGATAACAGTAAGTCTACCTCAGGTTTTGTGTTTACTTTGGGAGGTGGAGCCATTGTATGGAGGAGTGTCAAGCAAAAATGTGTGGCGGACTCCACCATGGAAGCTGAGTATGTGGCAGCCTATGAGGCGGCCAAAGAAGCTGTGTGGCTCAGGAACTTCCTGATGGACTTGGATGTGATTCCTGGTTTGCCCAGAAATATCACAATTTATTGTGATAATAATGGTGCAGTTGCAAACTCGAAGGAACCACGAGCCCATAAGGTAAGTAAATGCATAGAGCGCAAGTACCACCTGATACGAGAAATCGTAAAGAAGGTAGAAGTTGTTGTTGCCTAGATTGCATCAGAGGATGACCTGGTAGACCCTTTCACTTAGGCCCTTTTAGCGAGAGCTTTGATAGGCATGTGGAGGGAAGGAGAATCAGATGTATGGTAGTATGAAGACAACATAGTCTTTTAGTATAAGTGGGAGATTGTAGGGATGTATACTGAAAAATCTATCTTTGTATGAACATCTTTATTTTAAAATAAGAATCACATGATCATTGTTTGCATATTTTTATGGTTATGCAATATTGTCTAATACTTTACATTGTAGATAACATGGTGTGTGGTATCGCACGGGAGATCATATTATCGGCCCCTTGAAAAGTATAATTAAAGGCTCACAACCGAGATGACTTTGGACAAACCATCGGAATGGTTGTAGTGTGATTTGTTATTAGTTTGTCTTAACCATAGAATCACACTAGTGCACTTTGTGTGTATTGAGCAGGACCGACTTAGAGGTAACATATATTTAGTACATGCTCTTAATCCCGATATAATAACGGGCACATATACTTAGTATTCATCTCTTTGATTTATCAATGGGCGAGATTTATAGATTAAATCGATAGGCTCGGTAAGTTGGGATATGATATTATTTATATGGTGTGTCGTTGATTATAGGAGGAAACCGTGTCCTATATATTAGGATGATGATGTCCCCTTGAAGAGCTCATAAGGTTCATCATGTAAACCCTGCAGGTGGACTTGGTCCGGCATGATGAAAAGGTTGAGTGGTACTACTCATGGAGTTAGATGTTGATTAATTAATGGTTAATAAATTAATTAATCGACGGACATTCGAGATCTTAAACACGGGGGAAAATGTACAAATAATATATGGAGCCCGTATTATCATATGGGGGTTGGTGAGGTAGATCAATGATAATCCTTTAGTGGATTGGATTATCATTAGTGGATCAGACTTTATGTGGGCTTGATCCATGGGTGGCCAAGATCCAACTCCTCCTCATGGTCCCTAATGTAGCCTATTAACACCTCATGAAGATTAGATCCAAAGGATAGAAACAAAACTCTAGATCCAAAGGTAGAGATTAAATCTCTAGATCCGACAGTTGAGATTAAATCTCTAGATCCGACGGTTGAGATTAAATCCCTAGAACCAATGGAGGAGATTAAATCATGGCTTGAGCCCAACTCTATAAATAGAGATCATGAAGTGGGCGGCAAGATAGAGCATGGCTTAAGGGGATTAGGTTTTGCTTCCTTTGGAGGCTAGGAATCGTAGTTGGTTTAGGATTAGGTTTGGGTGGCTAGGGTTTTGGGAGCTGTGGGTGGGCGGCAACAAGTGGAGGAAGTGTCTCTTCTTCTTCCTAAGGTGTGGTCGGTTCCTTCCACCTTCCCTCTACCTTGGCTTGTGCTAATCCTAATCTTCTTCCCCACTTCCATGGCCGGCCATTAGGAGAGCTAGGATTAGGGTTTGGAGGCTTAGGGTTTAGGAGGCTTGGGTGGCACCAAATAAGGAAGTAGTTTGCTTTCTTCTTCCTCTCCTTTGGTGGCCGGCGCCAACAGCCCTTTCCCAGCCCTTGGCTGGCATCCAAAGACCCCTTCTCCTTCTCCTTAGGTGGTGGAAACAAGATATAGGGCTTTCCCTTGGTGTCTTGGCCGGTTTCCACCATTATCTCCTTCTCCTTGTTGGCCGGCGGCAAGCATTCTCCTTGTTGCTTGTTAGTTGGCTATAGGAAGGAGAAGAGCTTTGTTTCTATTCTTCCTCTTGCTTTGGAAGAGCAAGGAAGGAAGATTTGTGATCTAGCATCTTTGACTTTTGGTAGATTGTCGCCCACACGACGTCCAAAAGGAGGAAGGTCATACATTAGAAGATCAAGAGGTATATCTATTCTCTTTTCTCTTTTGTTTCTTGCTTGTTTTTGGTTTTCAATTATAAGCATGTTATAAATCTGTAAATGGATAAATAATACTTGGATCCCGAGCATAAACACGAAAACCGGCGATCCGGACATCGTCTATTCCACGGTTACTCGTAGAATAGAGGATGGTCATTTGAACAACTAGTTTGTTCAAGTGACCTCTCTAAACGAATAGCACGACGATGGCTTGGTTTTTTGGGCAATCCCATTTGTCTAGGATTAAATTTTTAATCCGGGGACATCGAAGGGATCGCCATGATCAAACGACCGAGGTGAAGTGGGAAGCGAAGTTTCCCCTCACGGACTCGATAAGCAAAAACCATTAAATTGGTATGAGAGCTTCCGGGGCAAAACCCTTCATACACAACTACATGATCCATAGTAGGTATATATACAACATCAGGATATGATATGAAAATCCACTTTACTTATAGGACATTACTCATCCTGGATGAATTATCTAAATTGCACAATTCAGTTTTACAACCAAATTTAGCTACGTACCCAAAGTTAAACCACTACAAGTCCACTTACCATAACATCTATAATTCATAACTGTTAGGACCTATGCGTCCGCTAGAGGGGGTGAATAGCTCATATTTGTCGGTTGACAAAATTTGATCATTCTTGCATGCTTGTCTACAATGATCATTAATATGCGCAGCGGAATAATAATAAAGCAATAACGAAATGTACAAACACACAATACACAAGAACATGAGAATATAATGTGGTTCGGAACCGTACAATTCCTACTCCATGGATTGAGCTCAATGAGCTCTAGTGATGCAATCAACACCACTAATCAATAATACTCTTTCTCGACAACACATTGGAGGTGGAAAAACCTCGTATAAGTGATTAGCCTATAGGGAATTGCTTCCCGTCTCCGTCGCTTGTGCATGGCGATCCCATATACGTCCCTGGATTAAAAAAAAATTAATCCAAGACGATGACGGATTACCCAAGCAACCGATCCATCATCGTGCTATTCGATTAGAGTGGTCTCTTGAACAAACTTGTTGTTCAAGCAACCTAACTCTTTTCCTTGATTAGCCACGGAATAGATGATGTACGGATCTCCTATTTTTGTATTTATCTTTGGGGTCCAAGTAAATTAGCCACATGCAATTACATATATAATACAAAGAAACAAAGGGAAACCAAAGCAAGAATTATACCTCTTGGTCTTCTATTGTATGTCTTATCCTCCTCTTGGACGTTGTGTGGGCAATGATCCTCCAAGAGATGAAGCCTCCTAGATCACGTATCTTCCTTTCCTTGTTCGCTAAGAACAAAGGAAGATAATAAGCTCCCTTCTTCTCATATTTAGTTCCAGACACAATCTCTTTGGAGAAAGATCAAACCTCTTTCTCCTCTTTGTTGTTGTCGTCGACCACCAAGGAGAGGTAGATGGAATATGAATGCCAGCCAACAAGAGGAGCTCTTGTTTCCACCAGCCAAAACTTGAGGAAGAAAGGAGATGGGCGTCGGCCAAGAAGAGAAAGAAGATGAAGATGGGCGCCGGCCAACCAAAGGAAGAAGAGAAAAGCCTTGCCCTAGTTGCCGCCCAAAGCCTCTCCAAACCCTAGCCGCCCAAGCCCAAGAGCAAAATCCTAATCCTTTTAATTGCTCTCACCGCCCAAGCCCTAGCCCTCCTTTTATAAAGCTAGGCTTAAGCCTCCTTTCAATCTCCACCATTGGATCTAGGCTTCATGAGGGTTTTAATATGCTACAATAGGGACCATGAGGAGGAGTTGAATCTTGGCCACCCAATGGAGCCCACATAAAGTCGAATCCATTAATGATAATCCATTCCACTAGAGGATTATCATTAATCTACCTCACCAACCCCCATAAATAAATATGGGCTCCATATATTAATTGTATAAATATCTCCCCGTGTTTAAGATCTCGAATATCCGTCAATTAATTAATTTACTAACAATTAATTAATCAACATCTAACTCCATGAGTAGTATCACTCAACCATATCATCATGCCGGACCAAGTCCACTTGTAGGGTTTACATGATGATCCTTATGAGCTCCTCAAGGAGACATCATCATCCTAATATATAGGACACATTTTCCTCCTATAATCGACGACACACCATGTAAATAATATCATTTCCCAACTTACCGAGCATATCGATTTAATCTATAAATCTCGCCCATTGGTAAATCAAAGAAATAAATACTAAGTACATGTGTTCGTTATTATATCGGGATTAAGAGCATGCACACCATAATATCCGAGGTCCGATTCAATTATGTAGTCAACAATAAATTGAATCACCTCTAAGTCAGTCCTGTTCAATACACATAAAGTGTACTAGTGTAATTCTATGGTCAAGACAAACCAATACCAAATTACACTACAACCATACCAATGGTTTGTCCAAAACCATCTTGGTTGTGAGCTTCTACTTATACTCTACAAGAAACTGATAACATGATCTCCCGTGTGACACTACACACCATGTTATCTACAATGTAATGTATCAGACAATATGCATAACCATAAATATTCAAACAATGATCATGTGATTCTTATTTCAAAAATAAAGATGTTCATACAAAAGATAGACTTTTCAGTATACATCCCAACATGCCCTAAGTAATACAATAAACAATAAGCATATACAAGTAAATACAACAAAAGAATGCAAAGAACACTTTACAAAAATCTTTTGGAAACTTCCTTGTTGATTGCCTTGGACTAGCCTTGAAGACCCTGAATTGCACCAACAAATCGCTCCAAATCGCCCAAAAAAATCACTGCCAAAACCTCTCCTTCGAGCTGCCTTTATAACCTGCACTCGGGCTATTTTCGCGCCTGACAGTCAACTGCCAAAAACATTAATTCGACTAATGACACTGTTATTGTTAGATAACAGTTCGATCCATGCTGGAAAGAGTCCAACGAAACTCTCATCAGTCAACTGCCAACATTGGTAGTCGACTGAAAGCGCCCATAGCCGACTGCCTAGTCAGCTATGGAGCATTTTGTGCTCGCGGCCAAGAAGATCGGCTATCCATGGCGATCGGTCAAACCATCGATCAATCGCCTAATCCGTAGTCGATCGCTAGGCCATTTTGCCAATCGAACCCTAGTCAACTCGGGGATACTAACAGTCATAATCCTACCAATCTGCTGAGTGTCGACTCGGCTGCCAAGTGTCAAAACACTTGACCAGTCGATTGATCCATAACCCCAGTCAACTGACAAACCTCAACCATAAGGTTTAACATCAAGTATGATGCTCTCATACTTACTAGACCACCCTTAGCCTAGACCTAAGCCTTCTAGCCACCTCCATCAGCCTCACGCCTATCGGATCCCTCCAAGTCATCTATGACTTGTTCATCCATACGCTAGCCTTCAGGTGCTTCCATCAGCTATTGTCATGCTAACGGTGTATACACCGCCAAGGCATATAGGACTTATGCTGCCAAGACCACGCTTGGACTTTACGTCACCAACCATTGGACTTATGCTACCAAGACTCCACCCTTGGACTTCCCAAATGCCAAGTACCCATGACTGTTGGGTTTCCGGCACCGCGACGAGTGTGTGTTCGAACATGTTTTGTAAACATGTGTGCAGCGGAAGAAATAAAAAGCAATAAATCTAATTTATTACAACACACACACCACACGCATGCATAGTACAACATGTGTAGACATAATCGCAATTTTAAATTTTGAAATAAAAGGATTTTACTCTATGTATACTTGACGTATCAAGTGTAGCGAGAAAGGCATCAACCGGAGCGACTCTCTCTAGAATCGCCTCTATCCGTATCCACGCCGAGTATCATCGGGATGACTTCACAAAGCCACGAGCCTCATCTTCATAGGAGTCACTAACCTCGTGTCGAAGACGATGTGATCGAGAGAAGATCACAATCTGAATCAAAATTTGGATTAGAAATCGAGTCTCAATAACTCGCTTCTCCAGAGAGGTATTCGTCAACCGTTTGACGAATCCTTCGTCCTCTACCTATGAGGATTATCGAAGATTGAATCCTCGGTAAAGTAGTGAAGGTAGGAAACTTCGCATCCCACTTCAACTCGGTCGCTTGTTCTTGGCGATCCCTTCTACGTCCTCAGATAAAAAAAATTTATCCTTGACAAGAGGGATTGCCCAAGTAACCTTGTCATCGTTGTGCTATTCGATTAGAGTAGTCACTTGAACAAACTTGTTGTTCAAGCAACTAACCTCTATTCTATAAATAGCCGCGGAATAGACGATGTACGGATGGTCGGCTTTTGTGTTTATGTTCGGGGTCCAAGTATATTTAGCCACAAAACAGAATATATCATGCATATATAATTGAAAACAATTACAAACATGTTTCATATGAAGATAGATAAGTGTTATACCTCTCGATCTTATATCGTATGTCCTTCCTCCTTTTGGACATCGTGTGGGCAATGATTTACCAAAAGTCAAAGCTCCTAGATCACCAATCTTCCTTCCTTGCTCGTTCTGAGCAAGAGGAAGAATAGAAACAAGACCCTTCTCCCTCCTTTAGTCAACCAACAAGCAACAAGCAACAAGCAAGTTGCTTGCCGGCGACCAACAAGGAAAAGGGTTAGAAAGATGAATACCGGCCAAAAGATCCAAGGGAAGACCTTAAGCTATGTTTCCACCGGCCAAAGAGAAGGAGAAGATGCTTTGGACGCCGACCAAGGGCTGGAAAAGCTGTATGGTCGTCGGCCACCTTGAGGAAGAAGAAGATAAGGAAAGAGTTTCCTTATTTGGTGCCGCCAACTTCCTATGCTCCTTGCCACCCAAAACCCTAGCCTCTCCCCTTGATTCTTCTCTCCCACGCCAACCCTAAATCCTCCTTTTATAGATTTTAGGGATAAGCCTTGTTTTAATCTCCACCATTGGTTCTAGGGATTTAATCTCAACCGTCGAATCTAGAGATTTAATCTCAACCGTCGGATCTAGAGATTTAATCTCAACCTTTGGATCTAGAGTTTTGTTTCCATCCATTGGATCTAGGCTTCATGAGGTGTTAATAGGCTACAATAGGGACCATGAGGAGGAGTTGGATCTTGGCCACCCAATGGATCAAGCCCACATAAAGTCCAATCCATTAATGATAATCCAATCCACTAAAGGATTATCATTGATCTACCTCACCAACCCCCATAAGTTAATATGGGCTCCATATATTATATGTACATTTTCTTCCCGTGTTTAAGATCTCGAATGTCCGTCGATTAATTAATTTACTGACCATTAATTAATCGACATCTAACTCCATGAGTAGTACCACTCAACCTTTTCATCATGCCGGACCAAGTCCACTTGCAGGGTTTACATGATGAACCTTATAAGCTCGTCAAGAAGACATCATCATCCTAATATATAGGACATAGTTTCCTCCTATAATCAACGACACACCATATAAATAATATCATTTCCTAACTTACCGAGCCTATCGATTTAATCTATAAATCTCGCCCATTGGTAAATCAAAGAAATGAATACTAAGTATATGTGCCTGTTATTATATTGGGATTAAGAGTATGTACAATATAATATCTGAGGTCCGATTCGATTATGTAGTCAGCAATAAATCGAATCACCTCTAAGTCGGTCCTGCTCAATACACACAAAGTGTACTAGTGTGATTTTATGGTCAAGACAAACCAATACCAAATCACACTACAACCATACCAATGGTTTGTCCAAAGTCATCTCGGTTGTGAGCCTACACTTATACTTTACAAGGAGCCGATAACATAATCTCCCGTGTGACACCACACACCATGTTATCTACAATGTAATATATTAAACAATATGCATAACCATAAAAATATACAAACAATGATCATGTGATTCTTATTTCAAAATAAAGATGTTCATACAAAAGATAGACTTTTCAGTATACATCCCAACAATCTCCCACTTATACTAAAAGACTATGCTGTCCTCAAACTGACATACATCTGATCCCCATTCCCTCTACATGCCTATCAAAAGCTCTCGTCGGAAGGGTTTTATTGAAAGGATCTGCCAAGTTATCCTCTGATGCAATCTTGGCCACAACAACTTCTCCTCTCTTTACGATTTCTCGTATCAAGTGGTACTTGCGCTCTATGTGTTTACTTGTCTTATGGGCTCGTGGTTCATTCGAGTTTGCAATTGCACCACTATTATCACAATAATTTGTGATAGTTCTGAGCAAACCAGAAATCACATCTAAGTCCATCAGGAAGTTCCTGAGCCACACAACTTCTTTGGCCGCCTCAGAGGCTGCCACATACTCAGCTTCCATGGTGGAGTCTGCCACACATTTCTGCTTGACACTCCACCATACAATGGCTCCACCTCCCAAAGTAAACACAAAACCTAAGGTAGACTTACTATTATCCCTATCTGATTGGAAGTCAGAATCTGTGTAACCCACAGGGAGTAATTGATCTACCTGGTAAACTAGCATATAATCCCTAGTCCTTCTCAGGTACTTTAATATATGCTTTACCACAGTCTAATGTCCTTGTCCTGGATTACTCTGATATCTGCTGACCATGCCCACGACAAAGCAGATATCTGGTCTCGTACATAGCATCGCATACATGAGGCTTCCTACTGTCGAAGCATAAGGAACTGCCTTCATCTCCTCTATCTCCTCAGATGTTCTAGGACACATCTCCTTAGATAAAGAAACTCCATGCCTGAAAGGTAGAAAACCTTTCTTGGAGTTTTGCATGCTAAAACGATCCATAATTGTGTCTATGTATGAAGCTTGAGATAAGCACAACATCCTTTTCCTGCGATCCCTTATAACCTTGATCCCAAGGATGTGTCCCACTTCTCCCAAGTCCTTCATATCAAACTGTTTGGACAACCATACCCTTACGTCCGATAACACCTTGATATTATTGACAATCAACAAAATGTCATCTACGTATAGTACAAGAAATACCACTACGTTTTTGTCACATCTCTTGTATACACAAGACTCATCTAGACTTTGAATAAATCCATAAGACTAGATTACTTCATCAAATCGGATGTTCCAAGACCTCAAAGCTTGCTTCAATCCATAAATGGACCGATTAAGCTTACATACAAGATGCTTTTTGCCCTTCGCAATGAATCCCTCTGGTTGCTTCATATAGATGTTTTCTTCAAGACTTCCATTAAGGAAAGCTGTCTTGACATACATTTGTCACACCTCATAATTCATATGAGCTGCAATGCATAAGAGAATCCGAATAGACTTAAGCATGACTACTGGCGAAAAGGTCTCCTCATAATCGATACCCTCTTTTTGAGTATACCCCTTTGCAACAAGCCTCGCTTTGAAGGTCTCAACCTTCCCATCTATTCCTCTCTTTCTTTTGTAGATCCACTTGTATCCAATGGTTTTTACACCATCGGGTGGTTCTACTAGCTCCCAGACCTGATTTGAATCCATAGATTCAATCTCAGTATTCATTGTACTTTGCCAAGATACTGCATCTTTATCTTGGATTGCCTCGTCATATGTCCAGGGATCAGGTTCATGTTTGCCAGGGATCAAATCAGAAGATTCTCCCAAGAACATGAATCTATCAGGCTATCTCACAACCCTCCCACTACGACGAGGTATCACCTGTGTATCCTCTGTGACACGTGGTGCAGTGACTTGTGGTATATCCTCTTGTACCGGTGGTACTGAAGAAGTGACGTCCCCTATCAATTCCTCCAGAACAATCTTACTCATTGGCTTGTGGTTCATCACATAGTCTTCCTCTAAAAATCTGGCGTTCGTGCTAACGATCACCCTCTGATCTCTAGAACTATAAAACAAACCACCTTTCGTTCCTCTAGGATAGCCAACGAACATGCGTACTTTTGTACGAGGTTCCAACTTACCAGCATCCGCCTTCAGCACATGTGCTGGACTCCCCCATATCCGAATATGTCTTAGACTAGGCTTTCGCCCAGTCCACAATTCTGTGGGAGTAGAAGGCAATGATTTAGATGGAACCAAGTTCAGAATGTACACCGCCGTATCTAGAGCATATCCCCAGAATGAATCTGGCAACTCAGAATAACTCATCATCGATCTAACCATCTTCATAAGAGTCCTATTCCTTCGCTCTGCTACACCATTCTGCTCGGTTGTGCCAAGTGCAGACAATTGGGATTGAATCCCAGCCTCTGATAAGTAATTCCTAAACTCTCCCAAGAGGTACTCACCACCATGATCAGATCGTAGTGTCTTGATACTTTACCTTGACGTTTTTCCGCATCAGCCTTGAATTCTTTGAACTTGTCAAAGCATTCAGACTTGCGGCGCATCAAGTAAATGTATCCATATCTCGAATAATCATCTATAAAAGAGACGAAATACTCAAAACCACCTCTAGCCTTGATAGACATAGGACCACACAAATCAGAATGAACCAATTCTAACACATCTTTGGCTCTATACCCATTGACCTTAAATGACCTCTTGGTCATTTTACCCTCCAAGCAAGATTCGAAGGTTGCGAAATCTTCCGCCACTAATGAACCCAAAGGTCCATCAGCTATCAACCTTTGAATTCTGCTTAGGTTAATATAACCAAGCCTAAGATGCCAAAGATATGTTTGGTTCATCTTCGAAGGTTCTTTTCTCTTATTTGAATTAGAAGATGAGTTATTAACTTCTATTTGCATCGTGGCAGCTTTTGGTTCAAGTGTGTATAGATTTTCTATCAATGCACCCGAACAGATAATGTCCCTATTCCTTTTTATAACAACTCTGTCATTAAAAGAAATAGAATATCCATCCATAAATAATTTAGAAACCGAAATTAAATTATTTCTAAATAAAGGTACATAAAAGCAATTCTTAAGAACCAAAACTATATTTTTCTCAAAAAGATAAATAAACGTCTCCCACTATAATAGCCGCCACCTTCGTGGCATCGCCCAAGTATACAGTAATCTCCCCCTCAGCCAGTCGTCTGGTTTTCTGGAACCCCTGCAAAGTATTGCAGACATGATCAGTGGCTCCCGTATCTACACACCAGGTGCCTGTAGATAACACCGCTAAACATGTTTCAACGACTAGACCAAAAGATATACCTTTGTTCTGCTTGCGATTGGGGCAGTCCTTCTTCCAGTGTCCAGTCTGCTTACAAGTGAAGCACTTGCCTTTCGGCTTCTTCACTCCTCCCTGAGTTCCTCCCACCGCCTTTGCCCCAGTTTGTTTCTTCTTCTTCTTGCCTTTCGGCTTAGAAGTAGAAACCTTTTGGGTCACCATGGCATGCGCCTGAGCACTCTGACGAAATAGCCCCTCTGCCGCCTAGAGTTCTGTCAGAAGCTCTGCCAACGAATTCAACCACTTGTTCATGTTGTAGTTCAGGCAAAACTGCTCAAAACTCCTATGTAGAGATTAGAGAATGATATCAACCTGGGTTTCCCCATCGATCTCAGCTCTGAGGACTTCCAACTCATTTAAATGAGCCATCATCTTGAGAACATGATCCCTCACGGGTGTTCCCTCGATCATGGTGGTCGTTATCAAGTTTCTCATGGCTTCCTGCCTAGCAGCCCGATTCTGGTGTCCAAAAAGCTCTTTGAGATTGAGCATCATGTCATAAGTAGTGGGCATGGCTTGATGCTGATGTTGCAGTACATTTGACATAGATGTCAAAATGTAACACCGTGCCATCTCATCGGCCTTAATCCACTTCTTATAACTCCCTTTCTCCTTTTCCCCAGAATCATCTGCAGACTTAGGAGGGCACTCTTCGAGGAGTACATATTTGTATTCTTCAGCAGTCAAGACAATGTCAAGATTCCTCTTCCAATATCACAGCAAGCGGGTTGAAAATCATATTGAAAGAAAACCTAAGAATCACATAGATCAAAACATTAGATTTCAAAAAATTATTGATTCCTCAAACAATACTATTTTAAAATCAACCAACACCTCAAAACACCGAGAATTTCGTATGCCACGATAGTGTGGACGTATATGAATTCTACATTTGTAAGAGGAGGTTTTACCCATTAATTTTACTATCTTGTCAATCTAACTTTTTGACAAGTAAAATTAATAGTTGGTTCCTCTTTGGCCCTATAAATAAAAGTAGTGACTCAGATGGGGAGGATACTTATATTTGTATCTAAGTGTTCACCATTACTCGGTACCAAGGTAATTATCTCGGGTTATGTGCCTTCCAATGGGGAAGTACACACACTCCTTAATAATTTCCTATAATCATATTTGACCTTGTGAACCGCAAACTAATATCTATTTTAATTTACATCCATCGATCCTATACTCCACGAGGGAGTGTACATGAAATCTAGATCGAAAGTAAACTAAAAAATAAAAAGAGTAGCTAAATAATGCCGTATCTAATTTACAAAAAATTAAATACTAGCCTCGTCAACCCCGAGGATTCAACAAAATATACATTTACACACATACAATCACATACACACATATGGCCATAATAGTTGGATCCTATGCCTGCAACCAAAGAGTTAACCTACGCATATCCTACTATTATCTGGCACATATAATATATGAAAAGTGCATAAAAGTAACCGAATCCTAAATACACAAAACCGAAAACCGTGGCTCTGATACCACTTGAAGGTAGGAAACTTTGCTTCCCACTTCAACTCGGTCGCTTGTTCATGGCGATCCCTTCTATGTCCCCGGATAAATAAAATTTATCCTTGACAAGAGGGATTGCCCAAGCAACCTTGTCATCGTCGTGTTATTCGATTAGAGTAGTCACTTGAACAAACTTGTTGTTCAAGTGACCAACCTCTATTCTACGAATAGCCGCGGAATAGATGATCTACGGATCGCCGGCTTTTGTGTTTATGTTCGGGGTCCAAGTATATTTAGCCACAAAATAGAATATATCATGCATATATAATTGAAAACAATTACAAACATGTTGCATATGAAGATAAATAAGTGTTATACCTCTCGATCTTCTATCGTATGTCCTTCCTCCTTTTGGAGGTTGTGTGGGCGACGATCTACCAAAAGTCGAAGATCCTAGATCACCAATCTTCCTTCATTGCTCATTCCGAGCAAGAGGAAGAATAGAAACAAGACCCTTCTCCTTCCTTTAGTCAACCAACAAGCAACAAGCAAGTTGCTTGCTGCCGGCCAACAAGGAAAAGGTTGAGAAAGATTAATATCGGCAAAAAGCTCCAAGGGAAGACCTTAAGCTATGTTTCCACCGGCCAAAGAGAAGGAAAAGGGATGCTTTGGACGCCGGCCAAGGGCTGGAAAAGCCGTATGGGCACCGGCCACCTTGAGGAAGAAGAAGATAAGGAAAGAGTTTCCTTATTTGGTGCCGCCAACTCCCTATGGTCCTTGCCGCCAAAAACCCTAGCCTCTCCCCTTGATTCTCTACCTTTGGATCTAGAGTTTTGTTTCCATCCATTGGATCTAGGCTTCATGAGGTATTAATAGGCTACAATAGGGACCATGAGGAGGAGTTGGATCTTGGCCACCCAATGGATCAAGCCCACATAAAGTCCGATCCATTAATGATAATCCAATCCACTAAAGGATTATCATTGATCTACCTCACAAACCCCCATAAATTGATATGGGCTCCATATATTATATGTACATTTTCTCCCCGTGTTTAAGATCTCGAATGTTCATCGATTAATTAATTTACTAACCATTAATTAATCAACATCTAACTCCATGAGTAGTACCACTCAACCTTTTCATCATGTCGGACCAAGTCCACCTGTAGGGTTTACATGATGAACCTTATGAGCTCCTCAAGGGGACATCATCATCCTAATATATAGGACACAGTTTACTCCTATAATCAACGACACACCATATAAATAATATCATTTTCCAACTTACCGAGCCTATTGATTTAATCTATAAATCTCGCCCATTGGTAAATCAAAGAAATGAATACTAAGTATATGTGCCCGTTATTATATTGGGATTAAGAGTATGTACAATATAATATCAGAGGTCCGATTCGATTATGTAGTCAGCAATAAATCGAATCACCTCTAAGTTGGTCCTGCTCAATACACACAAAGTGTACTAATGTGATTTTATGGTCAAGACAAACCAATACCAAATCACACTACAACCATACAAATGGTTTGTCCAAAGCCATCTTGGTTGTGAGCCTACACTTATACTTTACAAGGAGCCGATAACATGATCTCCCGTTTGACACTACACACCATGTTATCTACAATGTAATGTATTAGACAATATGCATAACCATAAAAATATGCAAACAATGATCGTGTGATTCTTATTTCAAAATAAAGATGTTCATATAAAAGATAGATTTTTTAGTATACATCTCAACAAGTAGCCGCTGTCGGAGCTCAAAACGTCGTCCAAATGACGCTCCGACATGTAAGAAAACCAGCTGTCCAGAAAACTGGACAGCTTGGTGGAGGATTTTGCGCCTGCCAAAGAGGATGGCCGACCAACCCTTGGTCACCGGAACCAAGGTGAGTCACTGGAGGGTCGCCGGAGGATGGCCGGCAGCAGCTTGGATGTCGGCAGTAGCTAGGACGGCGGCACAAAAGCTGGGCGGCGACAAGGAGAAGAGAGGGAGAGGGGTTGGGCGGCTAGGTTTTTCCAACAACCAAAAATTTCTCCACGAAAAACCCTTAAGTCATGTTTTATAGAGAACACATTCTCCTAATGGTTATTGGTTCATAACCAAAACCCGTTAACCCTCTTCAATAACTTAAGTTAAAATAAACCAAATCGCGTTGGTCTATTTTAAGTTAAAATGAACCGAACCAACTTTTGGTTCATTCGTTTAAAACAAACCAAACCCCTTTGGTTTATTCTTCACCATTGGATTAGAACCAAACCAATTTGGTTCATCCATCATGTCTTCATAAGAACGACCCATCCACGCTTCCATTGTGACTGAAACAATATCATGCTCGATCCTTGTTTGGTCTAACCAAACCTAATTTCTCTCGATCTGAGAATCTCATTCTCAAGCTCATTTTAAATCCTTCGGATTACGCTCGTTGTGCATGTGACTAAATAGGTTCTCGGTTTATGTTGGTCATCTATAATTAACCATTAATAATAGAACAATCATGAGTGGCACCTAGTAGTACATCATGATCCCCAATTAACCGAAAGATCAACGGTTGATCCAGAACTATTTCTGAAATCCTTCAGCAGCTACAATGAATCGTGCCCCATTCCTTTCACTCATCTTATACCCACTTGGTTCAAGACATGGTCTATAGTGTCAGTCCCCACTAGGTTGACTACGTCACACTTAGCCCAAGTATCATTTCCTCGTTCTACGGATTCTAGTTACTGCACATGTATCCAAGAGTACCTTACTCTAAACATGTAATGTTTTGGCCAAAGACTTTAGTAACAATCCGACGAGAGGCCATGGGTATACATCTCCTCACAAGGAGTGGTGAATCCTTTATAGGCTATTCAAACACCTTCAATCACTTCGACTTATTCCCAATCATCCTGGGTCCACATCTCCTCAGAGATGCTTGCTTAAGATGTCAAAGCATAAGTCTTCATGACCAAGATGACTTGAATACCGCAAGTTAAAAGAACATCGCACTTAAGCTGCAGTAAGAACTTCATTGACATATCTATATATGCAGAGAACCATATGAAGTTTTACAGCTAGTCACTCCAATGAACTAGTTACCATAACTGGCATCCACGATTAACTCCGGACATCACAATGTCACCAGCCAGTGAAAATCAATTGCTTGGATACACCAAGGAGTATATCTCGTGCTAGTCTCGACAGAATTGATGGTGTCCAAATCCATCAATTCATCGACTAGGGATAATTTTGATACATCACAATTACACATGTAGAGATACTCACTAGTTGTGATCCAATCACAAATTCTCTCATGCTGTGAATCATATCGTGGATGTTCAGTAAATGAGTTTAAGATCTAATCAAATACATGAAAACATGTATACTCAAATAGTGAATCTTCATTTATCATATAAATGGCTCAAACATAAGGCGATTGCCTTAAGACATCTCTCATATATTACTAACAATGACTTGGGCTTTCACCGCCAAGACTACACTCTTGGACTTACGTGGCCAAGGCTACACCCTTGGACTTCCCTTGCTAACCCATGTTGGACTTTCCATTTTCCAAGACTCAAGCTTGGACTTTCCCTTGCCAAGACCCATGATTGGACTTTCCATGCCAAGTACCTATGACTTGGACTTTCCCAATGTCAAGTGTCCCACTTGGACTTTCTATGCAAAGTACACAAGACTTGGACTTCTCCCATGACAATGGTCAAACCATCATCAAACAGTCAATCATGACCTGGGTCGATTTCACCAACAATCTCCCCAATACATTGTCAAACATTAATGTCAAATATCAAAACACTACTCGAGTTCAAACTCGAGTCTAGTCAATCATGACTTGGGTTGATTGTACCAATAATCTCCCCCTTTTTGATGTTTGACAAAAACCAAACACCTTTGAGTTAGACCACCTAACTCAAATCTCCTTACCAATTATCCCAAATTGGTAATCCCAAATTCTCCCATAACTTCTTCCATTAATTCTCCCCCTTTTTGACATACATCAAAAAGGTTCTCCCCAGGGAGGTCAATGTCTCATATCCCAATGAGATCTTACAATCTTCCCCTTGGTCCAAAAACACCTAGGATGTTTTCACTCTTCCTAGTGATAAGTCTCATATCACTTAAGAGAGTCTTCCTCTAAACTCTCCCAATTTCAAAATTGGGCATCTCACATTCTCATTTCTCCCCCCCCCCCCTTAGGAAGAAACACATCCATCATTCTATGATGGATACCTCCCCCTTGATCATTACACCAACAATGTCCTTGAAGAGTCCCCAAGATAATAGGAATACTACACCATCAAAATTAAGGGTAAAAGTTTAATATTGAACTTTCTCACACCTTAAAATTGATACATCACCCTAACAACTCTTATAATCCATATCCAATGGATTTTCACCATTTCCAATGCTTTCCAAAGAGTATCCTAGGGTTAGGAGCAGTTAGGGAACCCTAACATAGCTGAAACATGTGTTAAACATCCTTGTTTACTCGAATTCAGCATTGACAGTCGACTTTATCAGGAAATAGTCAACTGTCCTCATCATCAGTCAACTACCATCCATGGCAGTCAACTGATATCTGCAAAATGCAGAAATCAGTTTATCAGAAATGATTTCTCAAAAATCATAAGTAATTATACGTAATTTGAAAAATCATAAAATTTCATACGTATAATACTTATAACAAACATTATGGGTGAAAAATATTTGAAAATTAATTTACCCATAAAATAATGAGATTGACACAGAGTTCAAAACTATTGAAAAGTTCAATGTTTTGGCCCTACTTTGTATCGCCTCATTCAATGGTGATTGCTATCAAAAGATAGACTACACTAAGGTTTTTCAAAATGATTTTAAAATAGTTTTAAAACCTTATATTGAACCATGGTCTATGGGCTTAATGCACATGACTTATACACAAGCTTTCCTCATGATCCATCCATGGTATAAGTTGAGTTTAAGTTCATCTAGATGCAAAAACTATGCACCTTGAACTTAACTCATTTCCTAGCATTTCACATGTGTCTAGGGTGTATCAATACACACACATGTCAATATAATGTGAGATGTGGGTTTTGTTCATCCTAATCTAGGGTTTCATGCATTTTTCTAAGGCAACACTACTTGATTCCCTTATACATGGGACTTCAAGTCACGCCAATAGTCCTTAAATCAATTTTAATTACTTTAAATACATGAATGATCATGACATAAATGATAACATAAATAAGCATAGCCAATGATCATGATGTCATGGCATGTGATATAAATCTAAACATATATGACATTTAACCTTAATCCTAAGTATGATCATGACATATTATATAATTAAAAGTAGATATGATGTCATGACATAGTATATGACAATCAAAGCATGGCAAATAAAATATAAGGCGTAGAAATACCTAAACTTTAATATTAGTTGTCATTTGTTATGATTAAATTCATTTTGCCATATTACCATTTATCTCCCAAGTGTGCCAAAAACCCAAAATGACACACTATGACCTCTAACCCTAATTTTGTCAATTTGATTGATTTTTGAACTTCTATAAATTGCATTGGTACATCCTAAAAACCTTTAGGATTAAAAATCATTCTTATTTCCAAAGTACCCCATTACCTTGGAAATGACCTAAATTGCCACCTTTACCATGGTTAGGTTAACTACCTATCCATTCAAGGTTGACACACCTAAACCTATTTAGCGTGAATCGATCACGCACCTAGGAAACCAATACCTATTGGAGCTTCTTGGGTTTACTAGGTATTCGCTAGGGATAACTTTCCGAGATACTCTCCTAATGACCCTCCTAGGCTTAGAAGCCTTGGTCATTTGGGTCTTGCCTAGGTTAGCTCTAGGGGTAAATCCCCTTGTAACCTTCTTAGTAGCTCCCCTAGGTTTCCTTGAAACCCTTGCCACTAGACACCTACCTTGGTCAACCTTAGGGATGACTTCCCTATTGACCTTGATTTTCTTAGACCTAGATTGAGTTCCATAATCGAATGGAACATTGTGATAGGTCTTTTTGGCTTAAGCTTGCCCTTGGATGGTTCTTGTTTCCTAAGCCTTTGACTTTGACTCCTAGACCCTAGGCTTTGACTATTTGACCCTTGCATTTGATTTTGCATTTTCCTAAGGGTCTTTTTTAATTTTTCAAGCCTTGACCTCAAGACTTGATTTTCCTTTTCTAATATCTCAATTTTTAATTTTTCATTGACTCTTGAGATATTCTCCTTTCTAGGCAAATGTCTAGTCCATTTAGGATTGATGCCTAGGTGATCCTCTATCTTTCTAATGGTCTTCCTAGGTAAAATTATTTTAGGGATATTAGTCCCAAATTTCTCTTTATTCCTAATATCGATATGTTTAGCACCTAGACAATAAAATTTATTATTTCTATTATCATGCTTTTCATGATGAATTGCAAGTGAATTAAAAGCATGCTTTTTCCTATAAGTTAAAGAAGGTGCATTGATAAATTTTACCTTAGGGTTTGCCTTAGAGGCTCCCCCTACATGTGTGACTCCTTCTTGCCCCTTCTTCTTCCCTCTAGGGCATTGGCTTCTAATTTCCCGGTTGTTGGCATTTGAAATAAATGATATGCTCCTTGCTCTTCTTAGCGGGGACGCCGACATCCTTGACCTTAGGCACGACTTGTGCTGTCTTCTTGACCCGTTTAGGACACTTACTCTTGTAGTGTCCTTGCTCCCTACACTCAAAATATATTATATGATTTTTAATTTTAACTACAATGTTTGAGTTACCTAGGATAGTGGAAGTTTGGACTTCTTCCTCTTCTTGACCGGAGGTGGATGGTTCCTCTTCTTCTTGCTCCGGCATGGAAGATGACCTAATATCCTCCCCCTCAATTCTAGAGGTGGAGGCTTCCTCTACTTCTTCTTCTTCCACCAATCCGGAAGTTGACTCCCTATCAACTTCTGACTCCTCACTCTCTTGTGAGGAAGAGCTTTCTTCTTTTTCGGGCTCCTCCTCTTCTTGAGTCGGTGATGGATCTTCATGGAGCTTAGCTACTTCGCTCCAAAATTCCTTTGCATCCTTGTACTCACCTAACTTAGACACAATTTCATTAGGAATCAACTCAATCAATAATTTTATTTCCTTATTGCTTCTCTCGAATTCTCGGAGTTGTTCCTCGGTCCACTTCTTCATTTTGAGAAACCCTCCCTTTGGCCCTCTTGGAAATTCAAACCCTTCCATCAAAGTGGACCAATCTTCAATGTCCGTCATCATCATGAAGTCTTCAATCCTCTCCTTCCATTGATTGAAGCCTTTTCGTCCGTAGAAGGTGTACGGAATTAGGGTATTGATGTCTCATCCCAATTTATCTTTGAACTCCATCTTCTTCCTCTAGCGGTAATCTCTTGGTTGTTAATCCTTGAAGAGCGACCTCGCTCTGATACCACTTGTTAGGACCTATGCGCCCGCTAGAGGGGGTGAATAGCTCGTATTCGTCGGTTGACAAAATTTGATTGTTCTTGCATTCTTGTCTACAACGATCGTTAATATGCACAGCGGAATAATAATAAAGCAATAACAAAATGTACAAACACACAATACATAAGAACACGAGAATATAACATGGTTCGGAACCGTACGGTTCCTACTCCACAGATTGAGCTTAAATGAGCTCTAGTGATGCAATCAACACCACTAATCAATAATACTCCTTCTTGACAAGATGTCGGAGGTGGAAAAACCTCGTACAAGTGATTACCCTAAGTAATACAATGAACAACAAGCATATACAAGTAAATACAACAAAAGAATGCAAAGAACACTTTACAAAAATCTTTTGGAAGCTTGCTTGTTGATTGCCTTGGACTAGCCTTAAAGACCCTAATTTGCACCAGCAAATTGCCCAAGAAAATCGCTGCCAAAACCTCCCCTTCGAGTTGCCTTTATAACCTGCACTCGGGTTATTTTCTCGCTTGGCAGTCGACTGCCAAAAATATCAGTTCGACTGATGGCATTGTTGTTGTGAGACAACGGTCGATCCATGCTAGAAAGAGTCCAACGGGACTCTCATCAGTCGATTGTCAACATTGATAGTCGACTGACAGCGCCCATAGCCGATTGCCCAGACGGCCACAGAGCATTTTATGCTCGTAGTCGAACCAACAGTCGATTGCCATCCATGGCAGTCGACTGATCAGGCCATTAGTCGACTGTCCAATGTTGGCAGTTGATTGCTAGGCCATTTTGCTACAGTTGAACCCTAGTCGACTCATGTAAGTTGACTGTTCATAATATCAGTCGACTGCTGAGTGTCGACTCGCCTGCCAAGTGTCAAAACACTTGATCAGTCGACTAACAAACCTCAACCATGAGATTTAATATCAAGTATGATGTCCTCATACTTGCTAGACCACCCTTAGCCTAGACCTAAGCCTTCTAGCCACCTCTATCAGCCTCACGCCTATCGGATCCCTCGAAGTCATCCATGACTTGTTCATCCATACGCTAGCCTTCAGGTGCTTCCATCGGCTATTGTTAAGCTAACGGTGTATACACCGCCAAGGCACATTGGACTTACGCTGCCAAGACCACGCTTGGACTTGACGTCGCCAACCATTTGACTTATGCTGCCAAGACTTTACCCTTAGACTTTACGCCACCAATATCAATCCTTGGACTTCCCAAATGCCAAATATCCATGACTTGGACTTTCACTGCTAAGACTACACCCTTGGACTTACGTGGCCAAGACTACATCCTTGGACTTCCCTTGCCAACCCATGTTGGACTTTCCATTTGCCAAGACTCAAGCTTGGATTTTCCCTTGCCAAGACCCATGCTTGGAGTTTCCATGCCAAGTACTCATGACTTGGACTTTCCCATTGCCAAGTGTCCCACTTGGACTTTTCATGTCAAGTACACAAGACTTGGACTTCTCCCATGACAATGGTCAAAGCATTGTAAAACAGTCAATCATGACCTGAATCGATTGCACCAACAATCTCCCCAACACATTGTCAAATATCAATGTCAAACATCAAAACACTACTCGAGTTCAAACTCGAGTCCGGCCAATCATGACCTGGGCTGATTGCACCAACAATAACAATGATGAATAAACATGTAACAACAATGATAGAGAATTTTAAGTGTAAAGGCAAGTATTAAGCAACAGAAAAACTAGAGTGGAGTCAAGGTACAAGTGACACCAATGTAAATTAATATGCATAAGGATTTATCTACTACCTAACCAGGGTAGGAAATTACCCACCTGATGTGAAGACTTATCTGAAAATATTATTTATCTTCACATCCAAGAATCTATCTCAAATCAACATCCTGTAACACAGAACATATATAACTAAGTTCTATCATTATCCAATAATCGAATTAAATTGATTCATTAACCCTTTTTCGTGAACTCTTAATAACTAAATCCATAACAAGCTAACGGTAAGAATATTACACAACCATATGATATCAAATATGAACTTACCGAGCTTGTACCATCCACACCACTTTCCATTTCAAGTATATGATATCAAATCTACATTTACTCAAGATGTATATGGAAGTCATCCTCCTCATATCACCCTCTTCGCCTAATTACAACTGTACAACACCAGAATCTCTCAACAGCTCCTTAATGTATATGAAATCAATCAAATGCAACAACATATAATCTATAATTAAACCAAAAGCATACTTCCCTTCCATCATACTAATCAAACATTCACATTAAACCATATACCAGTTCTCTATAAAATGCACAAATTTAACTAGATGTAGTTCACTCACCTAGTTCAGCTCAATCACAACCCTCCTGATCCAATAGTAGGGTATCAACTCTAAATTGTGAAATTATCTTCATCACCTACAATCCATCGCAACCTTCATCGAACCCCCAACTTCCCTCTGATCTACAAACTAATCGATCAACAAATCTAAGAACCAAAGAACAATGACTATGGATCACTGGTTGAAATGCAAAGTAGGCAATCAACGAGGATGAGCTGCCACTGAGCTGGCTGCCGACGAAGATGGCTGGCCTAACAGATCCAACAGTGGCGATGGGGTTGTTCGAGGTGGCTGCAACCGACCGCCGTGGCTATTCACAGTGACTAGAAGGCAAGCGACGACCGTAGACAAAAGAAAGAAGACAACCGGAGATAGCTAGAGTAGGTGGTCGAAGGAGATGGGGCAGGCGGCGAGCTCGGGTGAAGATCGATAATCGCAAGTTGGCTCGACACGGGTGACGGTGAAGAGGAGGAGAAATCATGTCCGCATCTGCGGTGGCACCCGAGTGGGAGGCGACGTTGCCGGTGCAGCGACCGGAGCGGTCGGATAGCTTGGGATTGAGAGAGGAAGAAGAAGAAGAAGATCACGATCGGGAATTCTGAGTCGCCGATGTTTTCTGTTGAGCGGTGAAGCATCTAGGGCGGCAGTGGAAGAAGAGAAGTGCTCGAGCAGAGGAATCGCGGAAAATGAGGGAGAAATTATGGCAATCGGGAATTGGAGGCTGCAGAGAAATAAAATAATGAAGGAAGATTAATAAAACCTAAATCTAGGTTTGATATTTATATAACTTGGGTTAATTAATCCCATTTAAATCCTCATAAGCAGATAATCCAAACAGACCTTGTAAAAGCCTATTAAATTTTTCCCCACAAAATATCAGAGAAATTCCATTTAAGTCCAGAAAAATTTCTAAAAATTCTGAATAATTTCATAAGATAATTTCTTAAGTAATAAGGGGTATTTTACTATTATTTTATATTCCGATATCTTACACTAATAGTAAAAAAAATGTATTAAAAAAAATACTAAAATTGATCAAATGTACTAACAATGATAAAAAAAAAAGAAGAAAAAGTTCACCTTTCAAATGGATACATCCATCAAAATTGAACAGGACCTCCAACTTTAGCCTCATATGGCAAGTGAACCAAAAGATGTTCCATGGAATTAGAAAACTCCGGTGGAAATATTCTTTCTAAGTTACACAAAATGATCGGAATGTCTCTCTCTAATGTCTCCATGTGTGAATGACTCAATACTATCGAGCAAATATCATGAAGGAAAATGTTTAATTTCGTAATTGCACCCCATATAAAATTTGATAACAGTTCCTTAAAAGCAATAGGAATTAGTCATTCCATGAATATATGACAGTCATGACTTTTCAAACCAATCAATTTGCATTCCTTCAAAATGATGCATCTACAAATATTAGAGACATAACCATTAGGAAATCTCAATGATTTCAACCATTCATAAATAATCCGTCTTTGATCCTTATTCAATGTATAATCTGCTTTTGGTTTTGGTCCCCTACTATTTTCATCAACGTTAAGGGCGGGTCATTTACAAATAAGACGCATCTCTTTTCTTGCATTAAGAATGTCTTTTGTTTTTCCAATAATATCCATCACCGTATTTATCAGATTATCAAAAATATTCTTCTCAATATGCATTACATCAAGATTGTGATGAATCAAATTACTCTACCAATACGGTAAATCCCAAAATATACTCTGTTTAGTCCATTTTTGCGTAATTCCACAGTCATATTTTGTAACATTTGGTTCTTCAATAATAGATGGAAAGTTAAGCACTCTATGCCATAAGAATTGACCGGTGAATCTAAATGGTGGAGGTGTTCTTTCAATTATATTCTTAGTTAATTCTTCTTTATTTCTTCTGAATTTATGATTAGGCGGTAAAAATTATCTATGACAATCAAAATAACTCGGTTTCTTTCCATGTTTCAATCTGAATGACTTTGATCTCTCCATACATATTGGACATCCTAAAATTCCCAGGTACTCCATCCCGATAACATACCATAAGGAGGAAAATCATTAACAGTCCAAAGAAGCGCAGCTCTCATTGTGAACATCTGATTAGTATGGACATTATATGTAGAAACACCCTCATCTCATAGTTGTTTCAGCTCGACAATCAGTGGTTGCATGTAAACATCTATTAACTTCTTGGGATTATGAAGGCCAGGCACAATCAATGTTAAAAACATATACAGTATTTTCATACACATACCGGGTGGAAGATTATATGGAGTTACGATAATTGGTCAACAAGAATAAGTTCTTTCTGATTTGCTAAATGGAGCAAATCCATCAGTACATAGACCCAACATGATGTTTCGAGTCTCATTCGCAAACTCAGGATATATTCTATCAAAAAAAATTCACGCCTCTACATCTGATGGATGACACATTAGCTCCTCATTTGTTTCATGATTTGCATGCCAAGTCATGTGTTCAACAATTACCTTTGATGCACAAAGCCTTTGCAATCTAGGAGTTAAAGGCAAATAGAACATTTGTCTGAATGATTTACATCACTTATTATGATTTAATCTTGTGGTACTCTTATACCTACATTGATTACAGAATTTACAAGTCTCTAAATTTGTATTATTTCCCCAATATAGCATACAACCATCTCTGTAAACATCAATTCTTTACACCGAAAGACCTAAATCTTTCACAAGTTTTTTCATACTATAAAAATCATTCGGCATTATGTGGTCACGCGATAATACTTCTCCAATAACTTGAACAAAATCATTAAAATAATCTTTAGACACATTATGCTCAGCTTTAACATTCAACAATCTTACGGTGAGAGATAATTTAGTGTGACTGTCACAACCAGACCATATGGGTTCATCTGTAGCTCTCAACACATCTTGAAATTTAGGATATGGTTCATTGTGTTAGTGCAATCAACCCTTGATATGGTTTTGATGTGTGTGGCAAAGGGTTTAAGTTAGGATGTTTGGATTTGATATGTGCGTTGGAGTCTTGCAGGACTTAGTAATTCGCACATGGAGCCTTGGTGAGTTTCACATCTCATGACTCGGTCATTGAGTCGGTGAAGGATGGCTTTACGAAAGCCGTGCGCTTGGAGCATCCGAGGGACTGTAGGACGAGGAGCTTGGAGTGAAGCCGAAGGAAGTAGACTTCAGGGCGAGATGCCAAGGATGGCGCTGCAGAGCCGTGCGCTTGGCGCATCCGAGGGACGTGGCCAGATGAAGATAACTTCAAAGGCGAGGAACTCCAAGGAATGAGAGTGAGTGAATGTAACTCGGGAAGGGGTAGTGCTCTTAGGTGAAACTTGGCCAATTGGTTAAGTGTCAGATGAGATTTCCCGACATCAGTCGACTGCCATGTTATGGCAGTCGACTACTCTAAGTCGACTGTGACTCGACTAGTGTTTGAGTCTGGTTCAAGTGCCAATAGTCAACTGCCATGGAATGACAGTCGACTGTAAGACCACCAGTCGACTGATGAAGGCATCAGTCGACTGGTCGCAAGGGTTTCGAGCACAGAAGCGAGTCAAGCTCGCGAGCACTCGACTGATTGGTCCATCAGTCGACTGATGTGGGAGCCGTTGGATGGAATCCAATGTGGAAGAAGTCATTATTGGGCAGCGGCTACGGGATCAGTTGACTGATCAGGGGCATCAGTCGACTAGTCCTGTGTCAACGGGAAGAAACCCTCTTCTTCTATAAAAAGAAGAGGTGAGGGGCTTTGGGGGCCAAATGTTCATGCTCTAAACTCTCCCAAAGTGCCCTAAAGGTTTTCCATCCTCTTACTTGAGTTTATTTACATTATATTTGTAAGAGGAGTGATTCTTATGTAAAGAGGTTACCTCCACCTAGCTTGGTGCAAAGGAGAGAATAGTGAAAGCTTGAGGCGTGATTCACCTTGGACTAATCGGACTGTGGATTAGCGGCGAAGCCGTGAACCACATTACATTGTGGTGTTAGCATTTGTGCCTCTATTCTTTACTTTGATTTGTTGTAATTGCATATTAGTATATTCCACTTGCGCTAATAGTGTTTGTAGAGAGAAACGAATGAACGACTTCCACCGTCGATGAAAGAAGGTTATTTACCCTCCTCTAGCCGGCCACCATCGACCCTACACATTGTATACATTTTCATGAACACCAGTTACTTCTACCTCCTCCAACGGTGATGAATAACTAGTATACATGTGTTCAATTATTTGAGGATAACTAGAACTTGCAGTGTTTAATTCGGTATTCAAATTATGACTAACTGCATCAACTATCATCCTCTGATATAGATTGAATTGATCATAATATCTTTGATCTCCACTAATTGTCCATTGTAGGTTTCGTCCAACCTCTTCATCGAATATAAACGGTTTACCATGACATGTCCAATTATAATAATTTGGAGTAAAACCAAATCTACAAAGATGTTCTCGAACTTTATCACACTGGAAAAATTTATCATTATGACATTTTTTGCACGGACACCTTAATTTATTTCCATCCATAAACTCAACATTGCTACTAGCAAAATTCAAAAATTGTTCCAACCCAATAATAAATTCATCAGTTAAACCACGACGTTCTGGTAAATTCTTTTTAAACATCCAATTCTTTCTCACTCCATTTGTCCTATTTCAAAATTTATATCAAGGATTAATTTTATTTTTTTTATATTTCATCCATATTAATCTAATAATAAATTTATACTCAAAATAAATTCTTCTAGTGCTTACTATGCTTTTGTATGATATTGAATTGCAAACAATAACATATCAAACAAATATTATATATTTACAGTAAAAATTTTACTTAAAATCAAACATTAATTAATTATATATAATATAAAATGATAATGCTATAAATTTGTGAATACACAATATATATACCTTCCGTGGTGGAAGCAACGGATGAGCTCATAGCCGAAGACTTCAAGAACATACGGATCACCTAATCAAAGGATGAAGTACGACAAACCTATGAAAAATAAAACATTAGTTTTGTATTTATATTACACATTACTGATTTAATTTAAATAACATGTTAACTCTATTGTGACCGAGTACATGATGCGGAGGGACATCGCCACAATAGTTGTGCGCAATCCAGGGACAACGATGAAATGACCCAACTGGGTCGTGCAGAACCTGGAACAAACACTCCAGCTGAGAAGGCAATGAACCACCCAGGTGCGCAATTCAGGGGGTGGCGATGAACCCCCTTTCACGTCATCGATCGTGCTCCTACGACGTGTGCTCACGGCAGCTTGCAGTTGCCCGCGGCAGCGGAGTCGGCACCGCGAGCTCGCGACAGCGACGTCGCTGATCAAGCGGTGGAAGACCGACGATGGATGAGGGGAAGAGAAGCGTACTGGATCATGCGAGAGGATGAGCGAGCGTGTGAGGAGGTATCGAGGAGTGTTAATTAGGGGTAAATCGGGGACGAAATCAATTTTCATTGCAATATTCGTCGCCAAATTGACGATGAATACTCTATTCGTCATCAAATTACTGACGAATAGAGTATTCGTTGCCAATTAAAAATACCAACGAAAAAATTTTCGTCGCTAAATTTATCATAAATTTTGCAATGAATTATTAAATCGTTGTAAATTTAGCAACGAATTTATATTTCATTGCAAAATTCTGCGATGAAATTTATTTTTCATTGCAGAATTGACGACGAAAAATAAATTCATTGCCAAATTAGCAACGAATATTAAATTTGTCACAAATTTTATAATTCCCGTCATTGATTTTCTTTGCCAAATAATTGAAAATGTTCGATGAAAATTTTTCGGCGCCAAATTTGTCACAAAATTTGCAACGAATTTGATTTTTCGTCGTAAATTTTCGATGAAAAATATTTTTTGTTGCAAAACTGCGATGATATTTGCGATGAAAATGAATTTGTTGGAAATATAAATAAGTTTGCAACAAAAAAAGATTTGTTGCAAATTTCGTTACTAATTTACGACAAAATTTGGAATTTGTCACAAATTTTGTTGCAGATTTACAACAAATTATTTTTGTCGCCAAATTTCATTGCTATTTTGGTGTATTTTATAGTGATAATAACTGGGAATTACCATTCATGTGCCTGAGCTCCCTGCCACTGCGAGCTCAGCATAGGCACTGATCGATAAAATGTTGATCGGATTTGCATATGTAATGTCAGGATGTGCCGTAACTGTAATCGGGCTGGATTCCACCGTGATTCGATTGAAATTCATCTATAATTTGACTGAAATTTAACCATTATCGGGCAAAATCAGAGTGTGATATGGTCAAAATCTGGCCACGATCTGGCCAAAATCCGACCGTGAACTAGTCAGACTCTAACTTTAGCTGAATCGTGACTGAAATCTGGCTCGATCACGACCATGATTATGCTGAATTCTAATTACAATCACAGTTGGATTTCGACCATGATTCGGTCGAATTCTGACTGTAATCCAGTTGGATTTCGACTATGATCTGATCACGCATGGACACAATCTAATCGTGGTTGTAGGCCTGCTGCCAACATCGATGACGATGCAAGCAACTAGACGAGTTCAAGAATTGACTATAGTATGCTCGGTGGAAGCGCTATGCATTCCGTTCAATCGGATGACAGATCAAGCATTACACGCGGCAGAACGAACGATGGATCTGAGTTGGGCATGAGTGCTCAAGAAATCATATATATACATTATGATACATAACTCATCTGTGAGCACCTCCATTATTCATTGTCCGATCCCCTATGGTTCAAGGATTGGGCTATAGTGCTCACCTGATAAGACGTTGGATGACGAAGGTGCTCATGGGTGCTCACGGATGAGTTTCATAGGGGATCATTCCTCTCTCTCTCTCTCTCTCTCTCTCTCTCTCTCTCTCTCTCTCTCTCTCTCTCTCTCTCTCTCTCTCTCTATATATATATATATATATATATATATATATATGTTATCCTACACAACTCATTCATGAGCACTTTTATTATCCATCCTCCGATCCCTTAGGGTTCAAGGATTGGGCTATAGTGCTTATATGATCGAGCGGGTGAATAATGAGGTGGTTATGAATGAGTTGTGTAAGGGATTATTCCTATATATATATATGTGTGTGTGTGTTTGTGTGTGTGTGTGTGAAAGAATGTTATCCTACACAACTCATTCGTGAGCACTTCTATTATCCATCCTCTGATCCCTTAGGGTTCAAGGATTGGACTATAGTGCTTATATGATCGAGCGGTGAATAATGAGGTGGTTATGAATGAGTTGTGTAAGGGATTATTTCTATATATATATATATATATATATATATATATATATATATATATATATATATATATTCGTGAGCACCTCCATTATCCACTATCCGATCCCATAGGATTCAAGGATTAGGCTATAGTGCACACCCGATCGGATAGTAGATAATGGAGGTTCTCATGGGTGCTCATGCCCTCAGGGTCCGTCCGAGTTCTCCATGACTCATTCACCCTTCGCGTTAGCCTTTAGGTAGTTTCATCGGCTATATCATGTCTTCAGGTACCCTAGCCTCGACCTAAGCCTTCTAGTCACCTCCATCAACCTTACACCCTCAGGGTCCATCCGAGTCCTCCACGACTCCTTCACACATCTCGTTAGCCTTCAGGTGCTTCCATTGGCTATGTCATGCTAACCGGGTCTCCTTTGCAAAGAGGCCACGCCTCCGAAACTTTTTCATTTCCAAGCTTCAATGCTTGGACTTTTACCGCCAAGACTACACACTTGGACTTATGTGGCCAAGACTACACCCTTGGACTTTTCTTTGCCAAATATCCATATTTGGACTTTCACCGTCAAGACTACACACTTGGACTTACATGGCTAAGACTACACCCTTGGACTTTTCCTTTGCCAAGTATCCATACTTGGACTTCTCCATTTCCAAGGATCCAATCTTGGACTTTCATTGTCAAGTCTCTAAACTTGGACTTCCACTCAAGTCTCACTCAAGCTAGGTCACCCTTTACCTGAGGTTGATTGCTCCAATGATCGCCTCCTAACACTCCCCCATATGACCTTGGATATCCCAAACATCCACTTCTCATATGGTCAACTTATGGTCAAACCCATTATCAACTCATTGTCAAACAAAGGTCAAACTCATTGTCAAACATCAAAATCCTACTCGAGTCCCACTCGAGCCTGGTCAATCATGACCTGGGCTGATTGTACTAACATTCACTTACCAAAGTAAGGCTGCCTTAACCTACTGAGACTTCACTTGCCAAGCACGGACACCTAACCTACCGAGGCTTCACTTGCCAAGCACGATCACCCTTGTTGGTGTAGGGAGCACCACTCTTGTATTTTGATGTATGAACCAGGGTTAAAGTTAGGAAATACTTGTGATTTCATATGAGTGTTAAGTGTATAGGCTTAACAGGAAAGTCCTAGTAGGTCAGGTTGATAAGGATACTAGGCAAAAGACTTGACAGATTAGAAGGATTAGACACCAGACAGGAAGTCCATATGGGTCAAGTGAACCGAACATCTGAGAGAAAACCTGTTGGATCAGGAGAACCACACAACTGGCAGGAAGTCCGATTGGGTCAGGGAGATCGGACAGCTGGCTTGAAGTCCTAATGGGTCAGATCAGACGTCAAGCATGGTAAGTTTAGTTGGGTCAGTAAGATTGGAGAACTAGCAGGTAAGCTCTCGAGTGGAGAGGTGAGATTGAGTCCTCGATTGAGGACAAGGAAAGTGTCGATTTGACGGAGGGTCTGAGTTGGACTCAAAAGTCGAGATCGAATAATATTACTACTATTAATTTATATTATACTCTACTTGTGCTAACTTTGTGTTGTCGGTCTCCAGATGACTGGACAGGATCTAGGCATCTCAAATCCAGTCGACTGGATAAGGTCCAGGTGACTGGGATGCCAAGTTGGCAAGGCGAGTTGTCATTTGACTGGAGATCATATGAACAAGATGGTTCCAATCGTTTAGACTGAGTCTAAGCAACTGGGATAGGAAAATTTCAGAACTACGTTGGAGCAGATAAGGGTGACTTGGAGTTGCCTGGACCAAGTTCATGCACCTAGGAAGGCTGAGTTACCATTTCAAGAGGTCGATATAGAGGTGTCTGGGAGTTGGTCCAGGTGCTTGTGATTGGCTTATAAAAGAAATGGAGAGGCAGCTTCATGGGGGAAAATTACAATTCATTCTTCGAAGTGCTCACCTTTGTTCACAACCTGCAAGATGTTGTGTTGCGTATTCCGCAACCTCACTGACACTCCGAGCTTCACCATTCATCTAAAGTGTATCGATATAATCTTGTTTGTTTACATTTATTTTGTGCTACATTTCTAAGGGAAAGTGGTTTGTACCTCACCCTTATTTCTTGTATATAAACCTTCTTTGAGTTTGAAAGGTTTCGAATCAGAGAGTGTTTAGTAATTGCCTAACGAGATAGCCTTAGAGCGGGGTTATGGGCCTTGAAGTAGCAATCCGGCTCGGATTGGGAACCAAGCAAAAAGGCTTGCGTACTTTCTCTTTAGTTTTATATTTACGTTGCAAATTCACTTTGATTTAAAAGTTAAAAGAAAAAGGATTTTAAAAATAAAGTTAAAGAAAATTTTGAATATCGAGATTCACCCCTCTCTCAGTCACATCGATCCTACAATTGTTATCAGAGCAGGGGTACTCGAAATTTGGTGCAACCATCGAATCAAGTAGAATGAAATTTTCTTTATCTTTAGCATTTTTAAATTCTTGTATCAACTTCATTTTGCAAAATTTTATTATCAATGTCGATGTCACATTAGGAAGGTTATAGTACTGTTCCCCCTCCTCTCTTTAACGAAGAGGACTTTAGTTATTCAAAGGGGTGAATATAGTGCTTCCTAAAAACCGACCTCGATGTATGGTTTAGTATTAGGAAAGGTTTCATTGCTTTGGTCGATGGTTCTAGAGAATTATTAGATCTGAGAAAATAGACCTTAGAAACTAGGAAAAAAGGCTCAAGTCATTTACAAGGCCTTGAACACCTTGCAATGCGAACTTCCAAAAGAAAAGCTTAATAGAGTTGGACCATTTGAAAGTTCGAAAGAATTATTGGAAAAACTAATTGAGTTGCATGAAGGGACTAATGACACTAGAATGGCGAAAAGAGATATTTTACTAAACAAACTTTTTAATTGTAAAATGTTAGATGGAGAAAGTTCCAGTCAACTTCACACTAGGTTTAAGGACATCCTAAATGGTCTACACCTAATTCGCCATCAAGTTGAAAACCGGGATGTAATTAGATATGCACTCAAGGCATTTCCCCGGAACAACTTATGGGCCTTGATTGTAGATGCATAAAAAGTGTCTAGAGACCATTCCTTAATTAAATTAGACCAATTGTTTTGTGAATTTGAACTACATGAACAAGCTAATTCAGGTCAAATCGAGAATGGTATAGCCCTGATTGTAAGTGTTGGGAGTATGAAGAATACAATCAAAGTCCCACATTGGTAAAACATGGAAAAGATCATGTGCTTATAAGATAAAAAGATATCTCCATTGGTATGAGGCCTTTTGGGTAAAGCCCATAAACAAAACCATGAGGGCTTAGGCCTAAAGTGGATAATATCATGTCATTGTGAAGATATGTGAATCTTATAGGCACTAACAATTGGTATCAGAGTCATGGTCCATGTCAAGCCATGAACCTCGAATGAAGTAAATGAAGCTCCCATGTCGGGATCAAGAGAACCAGTCACCAGGCAGGAAGTCCAATTGGGTCGGGAGGATCGAACAATTGGCAGAAAGTCTAGTTGGGCCAAAAGGGTTGGATAACTAGCAGGAAGTTCAGCTGTGTTAGGAGAACCAGACAATTGGCAGGAAGTCCTAGTGGGTTGAGAATTGAACATCAAGCAGAGGATGTCCTTCGAGGACAGGATAGGCTTGAGGGGGGGCTCAATGTGGTCCTTTGTTTGAGGGGGATTATTGGGAGTATGAGGAATACAATCAAAGTCCCATATTGGTAAGACATGGAAAAGATCATCTATAAATCTCGCCCATTGGTAAATTAAAGAGATGAATACTAAGTATATATGCCCGTTATTATATCGAAATTAAGAGCATGTACATAATAATATCTGAGGCCTGATTCGATTATGTAGTCAGCAATAAATCGAATCACCTCTAAGTCAGTCCTTCTCAATACACACAAAGTGTACTAGTGTGATTCTATGGTCAAGACAAACCAATGCCAAATCACACTACAACCATACCAATGGTTTTTCCAAAGTCATCTCGGTTGTGAGCCTTTACTTATACTTTACAAGGAGTCAATAACATGATCTCCCGTGTGACACCACACACCATGTTATCTACAATGTAATGTATTAGACAATATGCATAACCATAAATATGCAAACAATGATCATGTGATTCTTATTTCAAAATAAAAATATTCATACAAAAGATAGACTTTTCAGTATACATCCCAACAAAATCCTCCCTCCACAAGCTCCCTTTATAGCTGCTCCTTAGGCGGATTTCACCTATCAGTCGACTGGTCGGGACCATCAGTCGATTAGTGCCACTGTTGTCGTGAGACAATGGCTAGATCCAAGCTGGAAAAATCCAACGGATAGACTATCAGTCGATTGACCTTATCTTTCAGTCGACTGATTTCTCAATTAGTCGAGTGGTCAGCGTGATCACTCATTGAGAACCTCTCGTGCTGAGATCGACCATCGATCCACGATCACGGATCGATCGGCATTGCTCAAACGATGGTCGGTGATCACCTTTGGCAGTCGACTACTAGGGCACTTCCCGTAGTTAAACCCTAGTTGACTCACACTAGTCGACTGACCCATGGTCCCAGTCGACTGATACACCTCAAACATGAGGTTTTAACCTCAAACATGTGTTTTAATCCAAGTATGGTGCACCCATACTTGCTAGATCACTCATAGCCTATACCTAAGCCTTCTAGTCACCTCCATCTGCCTCACTCCTATCGGATCCCTCCAAGTCATCCATGACTTGTTCATCCATAAGCTAGCCTTCAAGTGCTTCCATCGGCTATTGTCATGCTAATGGTGTCTACACCGCCAAGGCACATTGGACTTACGCTGCCAAGACTCCACTTGGACTTTACGCCACCAATATCAAACCCCTTTGACTTTCCAAATGCCAAGACTCAAGCTTGGATTTCCCCTTGCCAACCCATGTTGGAATTGTTGGATCGAAGCGGATCGCTAGAGGGGGAGTGAATAGCGATAAACCTTTTGTTTTTCGAATTCATTTCAAAACAAATATACGCAGCGGAAAGATAAATGAAAATTAAAATAGACAAATAGATTTTTACTTGGTTCGTAGCCTTCAGCTACTACTCCAAGGCCCTAGTGATCCTTGATCACGCATGGAGGGCAAATCACTAAAGAACTCCTCCTTGTTAGAGGTAGGAGTTAATCGATACAAGAACACACCAAAAGCTTGAGGTAGAGGGACACTTCCCCTCTACTCGTTATGATAAAAACTCCGAGAAAATAAAGCAATAAACTGAAATAAAGCTTATACCGACGTAACAAAATAAAAACAATTTAAACCTAGATGTCGGAGAGAAAGCACTTCATTGTCGAAGAGTTGTAGCTTTGCGGAGGCTTTTGGAAGCTTAGAATTGATGATGAAATCCTAGGAGAGGCCCTCCTTTTATAGCCCTTGAGCCCCTTTTCGAGAGGATCTTCAACCAATAGAAATTAGGCACATGGCTCCTTGAAAAATGGTGATAAATCTTGAATCCTCGTGGTTAATCCTTGACCATCAGTCGACTGATGGCCATCATCAGTCGAATGCTGACCGCAGATAGTCGACTGATGGACGACAGTTGAGTCCTCTAAGCTAGTAGTCGACTGATACTAGCTGTAGGGAAAAGTTAGCTTAACAAAAATATTATTTTGATGGTCGCTGACCGTCCGATCTCAACCTAGACTATCTATAGGATGTCTTTGGTCGGATCTACGCTTAAGATCATCCCCATAAGGAGCATACGACCTCTCTTACTCTCGCACACACACGAGCTTACCTCGATACTTACTGTGTCGCTTTCGCTTCTGACCTTCCACTCAATTCTTTCGGCTCCCTCCGAAGTCACTCGAGTGTCGCCCGACCACCGCGGCTTCCTCCGGGTGTTGCTAGCCTTCAGCTCCAGCGTTGGCACTTTTCTGCACACTCGATTTAGCTCGTGAGATAACAATATAAGCTTAACTTTGTATCGTTTGCTATAATCAAAACTCAGGTTCGACTTAGGTGCCTACTGCACCAACAATCTCTCCCTTTTGATCTATGGCAAACCCACATACAAAGTTAAGAAAATAGCATGCATGAAGAAAAATATTGTGCATGAGAAATAGTAATAAAAGGATTAAGTAGGAGTAGCAAGTATTTTCTTCAAGTACTCCCCCTTGGGAAAACCTCCCCCTTGACCGAGGGTGAGTCTTGAAAGAATACCTTAATCCTCCCCCTTGAGGGTTGATATTTAGGAAGAGTTTAAGTAATTAACATTACTTAAAGTTGGCCTTAGTAAAACGTTTAGGTTAAGAGGACTTCTTAACTTGGCCCTTTCTCCCCCTCTCTTAAGTAAAACATTAACGTTTGGCTATAGTGTTTAAAAATAAGTTTAAGTTAAGAATTCTCTTAACTTGACCTTTACTTCCTTTTTGTTAACAAGTTAAGTAAATTTTACTTAACTTTTGGTCATGTAGATAAATATGAAGTTAAGTTATCAAAAATTAAAAATTTTAATCCCTTAACTTTGGACTTTTAAAAATTTTGATCCCTTAACTTTGGCCTTTTTCTCCCCCTTTTGTCATATATCGAAAAGAGTGAGGGTGTGTGGAAAACAAAAATAAATATTAAATTTAAAGTCCAAGCATGTTCCATATTATTTTGAAAATAATATACTGAAAATAAGTTCATCTATAAAATATTCGGCTCATATTTGGCTTGATTGATATGAAAGATCAACCAGTCCTGGTCAGAGTCAATTAATATGTATGATTATACTCTGTGGTTCATGGCGATGCACTAGCTCTACATCTGGAACCAGGAGTAAGGTCCTAACATCTCACGCCTATCTACGTGGCTAAGTACACAAACACATTAGTCCTATGTGTTGTGAGATGTATTGGCTCCTTAAATTTATAAGTGCATGATATCTAAGGTATGTCCTATGCTAGTTCCATGAAAATGAAAAGTAAGAAATAGTAGTAAGAAAATATAATTTGTAAGTTCCTATTCTACTACGCACATGCCAAATTTTCGTCTTAATAGACTAAATTCGACTTCGGGTAGGGGTTTAGTAAATCGGTCTGCCAAGTTAGACTTCGATTCGACGTATTCGAGTTGTATGGTTCTGTTGGCCACATGTTCTCGAATGAAATGATGTTTGACCTCTATATGTTTGGTCCTAGAATGACATATTGGATTCTTAGTTAGGCTAATTGAGCTAATGTTATCTCGTGGAGTTCAGTGTTTGTAAAATCTAACTTAAAGTCTCGGAGAGTGTGCTTCATCCAAAGAAGTTGAGTGATACACTCACCCATCGCGATGTATTCGGCTTCGGTGGTAGATAAGGCAATACAGTGTTGCTTCCTACTATACCAACTCACTAGACTCGAGCCGAGAAGTTGACAACAACCACTCGTACTCTTTCTATCGAGCTTACTACCGGCATAGTCCGAATCGGAGCAGCTGGTTAGTTCGAACTCGGTAGATCTAGGGTACCAAATACCGACATTAAGTGTACCCTTTAGATATCTAAGGATACGCTTGACTAGAGTTAGGTGATGTAAAATACTGAAATTTAAAATACGAAATTAAATGGCCAAAATTTCGGGGAAATAATCCTAGGGATTATTTTCGAGATTTTTAGGAATTTTTAGGAATTTTTCTGGATTTAAACGGACTCCGTACGAGATTTTTACGGGGATAAAATAAACAGGCTTTAGAGGGGTCTATTTAAAAGGGATTAAATACACGATAGAAAACCTAATTTCTAATTTCCCTTTTATTTCTTTCCCCGCCGCGACTTCCCCTTCGGCAGTTCGTCCGCACGACGTTCTCTCCGCCGACCGCCCATTTCTTCTTCTTCTTCCTCGTTTTCTCTCGCGCGAGCCCAACTTCCGCCGGCGCCTCTTCTTCGCCGGCGACGGCCTTCACTTCGCATCTACCGCCAGCAGCCCGATGCCAACCCTCTTTCTCCGTCGGCGCCCAAATTTCCGCCGTCGATCCCTTCTTCGCCGAGCCTTTTCCCCCCTTTCTCGCGCCCGAGCCGGCTTTGCCGACTGTCGTCCGAGAGCCGGCCGGCCCTCTGCAAGCGCCGGCAAAAGCGGCGTCTGCCTTCTGCCGCTGCTTCGCCTCTTCTTGCGGCCGAGCCTTCTCTTTGCCCGCGGCGGCTGTCTTCTTCACTCTCCTCCGTCGTCGTAGCCTTCCCCTTCGCGCGGATAGATCAACGACGGTGAGTTTTGTTGGAGTAAACTATTTTAGGGCAGGAGGTATTCGTGACAGACAGGTGGGAGGGTTGCTGGATTTAGGAGTGGTTCTTGGCGCTGGGAGCGAGTTGTTAAGATTGGCTGGGATGTTCCTGTTTGGAGAATTGCTTGGGTTGGTGTTTCACGGTTGTGGCCGACTGAGAGCGGCTGTGAGGGTTTGATTTGGAGGGTGTCGTGTGGTTAGGGTGGATGTGTCGGCTGTGAAAACAAGGGTTGAGTCGGAGTTGTGGTCAATTTGAAATTTGAACTTGGGGTTTTGGTTGATTGGTCGATTTGGGTTGATTCCGGAGTTATTAGGTTGATCGGTATGATATTTGGAGGATTAGGAATTAATTGGGTTAATTGGGTTATAAAGGAAATCGATTAAGTATTCGATTTGTTGTTGAATTGCTTTTTGGTGCTTAACTATAGTTATGCTATATGCAGGTTTCGGTCACGAGGCAGGTCCCCGGTCGTGACATTTTCATTCTTGCGGATATATATTCAGGCGGGTACTTTGACTTATCTTTTAGATATAGTCAAGTTGATATGTTAGTTAGGATAGCATGCAATACTTTTCATGTTTATATGCCTAGTATGCTTAGTGCCTACTTGCTACATGCATTTGATCAGTATGATTATATCTTCCCTGTTTTATTGGATCATGGTTGCTTGGATCAGTTATATGCACTTATTGACTTTGCATATTATTCGGATGGATATTTGTAGTTGGATATGATTATATTTACCTGTTTGATATGGATCATAGTACATGGATTAGGGATATGTATATATATTGGTTGTACATATCATTTGGATGGATATTTTGAGTAGGTTTTACATGCTGTAGTATCATGCACCATTTTCGCATGATTGCATGCTGGCTGGGCGGGGTTCCATTATTGTCGAGCCCGCAGCTAGTTACATGGCCTGCACACACTGCCACTCATGGGTTAGTGGTACATCAGGAGGGTGTGTGCAGTTGCTCTGTCAGGCTCCGCTGGACCGCTCATGGGTAGCGACGAGGCAGCGTGGTAGCGGGCAGGGATCCCTCCTCTGGCCTATGACACCGGGAGATGAGAGCTTAGCTCCCCCACTATGTTTGGGGCAGGAGGATAGGTGTACTCCGACAGCATCCTGTCCACTCGGTCACTCAGGAGCAGTGATGGCAGAGTGCACAGTTGTCATAGCCCTACCCACTCGGCTTCACCATTGCGTGTGAGGCGGCTGACTGGCGTCAGGGGTGACCATGTCATTTGCACGACATGCATTTTGCACGGATTGCATTTGTATTGTGTTTGCTGCATTATTGTATTGATGCCTTGGATGTTGCATATGATTGACATGCATACAGGATTCATATTCTTATATGGTGATGACTTTCTCTCTTATAGTAGGGCACATGCTCCTATATCAGGGTAGGAGACTCAGGTGAGTACAGTCCTTTTTCATTTATTTCTTGCTTACCATATATATGAGACTGTACTGGCATGATTAGTATTGTTAGCTATTTCTTACTATTCATATCGACTAGTATCCGCAGAGTTCTTTGAACTCACCCCGTTGATTTATATCTATTTCAGGATGGAGCTGTCAGGAGAGTCCAGCTGCCAAACCCCCTCGTCGTGGAAGTGTATTTGGTTATTTGTTTTTGGTTTTGGATATCTTGTTTAGAAGATATATTTAGGACTGGAATTGGATTTATGTATTCGTGGATTTTTTGTGTCCTTAGGGACTTTATTGAGTTTTGTTGGATGGATTTGGTTGAGTATTCTGCCTTGGATGGCAGAAGGGGTAGGTTTAGATGTGATAGGTTGTTTATTTATTTATTTTGGTTGATGGCCTGAGGCCAAATATATAACTGCGTGTGAGTTTGGATTCCGGTCGTGTTGACCGATGTATAGTGGCCGTGTAGGCCTTGTATGTAAAATTGATATTGTCAACCGTACAGGGGAGGTGCTGCCGGATTTTTGTCTGGCGGGGACTCTCTCGGGGCGTGACAATTTATTTGGTATCAGAGCGTAGGTTTCCGAGTTCCTTAGGGTCTTTGGGTTTATGGAGTTCGCCAAGTTTGGTAGGTTAACTGGGTATTTTGAGTTATGCAGTTTGCGATTTTTATGTTTCGGAAATTCGAGGTATTATTGACGAGGTCAATATGGGGGATTTGGCGGCAACAGGACATCTCCAGACGGCTAACAGGTAAATAAATTCTAGAAAATTTTCTAGATTTATTATCTATTTATATTTGGTTATGCGGTGATATCATGTTTTATCTAGTATTGTTTTAACCTGATATCTGTTGGACAATTGGATTTTTTTTTTAGGTTGCTGGTTTATAGATAGCATTTGGTTATTAATTGCTATTACTGTTATACGTAGCTAGTTATCATTGTGATATAAATGATAAGATATTATTGGTAGTTGTTTACCTCTTAGGATTTGACTAGTATTATGATTGGACTAGTTGAATAATATGACTAAGATGGATAAATTCGTAGAAGGTATGAGGACATGATTACATAGCTTATGTAGTTTAGAGTATATATAAGCATCGGATGCTTTATTTAGTATTGCCTTGACTTTGTTCTGGCATGACCCTTTAGTTATACCTTAATAAATTTCAGCTATTGATTGCCATTAGTAGGACTATGCTGTCGTTTATTAGACAGCGTGTTATGTGTTTAGTGGGCTATTTGATATTTCGGAGATACCATGATTGAGACTAGTAGACAGAATAACTTAGATGAGGTTATTCTGTAAGAGCGGATCTCAGGAATGGAACAACATTAGTAGGAACCCTAGGCGTAATAACCCGGATGTGCATATTGGTATATGTTTATCCATTTACTGTTTCAGTGATATGGTGATCGGACTAGTGAGTTCGTATGGTAAGGATGCGATTAATCCTTACTATATCTCCCATTCTTGGTTGAGAGAGAGAGTCTACAGTAGAGTCTCTCTATAGGTAGGTGTTTTATCTACATGTGGTCAAGCATGCCTCCCTCCCAATCATGGTTGAGATGACCTTCTGTAATGTTATATTCTTGCGTTATTCGTTCGGAGTTGGTAATAATCGGATTCGTATGATGCTTGTAGCTAGATAGCTACTTTACGTCTTAAGTACCCACGAGATTTGTTTGTGGTAGCATGTTGTAGCATGCATGATTGAGCTGGTAGGACGATATAATTTGGGATTAACCCTCTTGAAGGGCTTGATAGTAGACTTGTGGTCCTTATTGGCCTTGATAGGCATTTCCTGTTAGTTGGGGCGAACCCTATGATTAATCGTCTCGACGTGATTATTAGTGGACATATGACTTTTATCGACCTTGATAACCGTTTATAGGAGAAGGGTTAGAGCCTTAGACTAACCATCTGGAGGAATTTATTTATTAGTCGATGATCTTTACCGACTTTGGTAAACGTTTGGTATTAGAGGTGTTGAAACCCTAAACCATCGCCTCAATGGGCTTAATTGTAGATCGATGATCCTTATCGATTTTAATAGATGTTCTATGCTAGATATATTGGATAACCCTAGGTTTAACAACCTAGGATAATCGACTGCTCACGCGACCTATCGGTGATAGTATGCTAATGCCTGCAGTCGATAATTAGATATTTATATACAACCTGTCTATTCACGAGTCTCATTCGTGGTAGCATATAGTTGCGCGTAGACCGTGCTATTGATTGTCGGTCCATGGGTTACGTTCGAGATAGCTCATAGATAGTTTCCTTTTTGTGTGAGAGCCACGAGACTTTATCGTGGTATCCGGATGAGCATTGCTTGTTGCAGTGGTTATGTATGTTGCGGGTATATTTGATATACTGCTGATCAGGATAGTTGCAGACTGATATTGGTACTCTGAGGGTTGGGTTACTTTAGCTTGTTCCCTGTGACTTCCATTATGTGCATTATGATTATGCACTATTGTCTATACATCCACAGAGTGGTTGTACTTATCCCCTCCTCATTTATCCTCTGGGTTAACTGATGGAGGACGTGTCATATTGACCTACCTTGGTGTCGCTCAGAGAGTTCCTTGCCGTGCTTGTCTCCCTGCATCGTCGGGATGCCGCTTTGTTTACTTGATCGGTGTTGCATTTTGATTGTGCACTTTGGATTTTGTCGCAATTGGATTTGGGGTCATAAAACTATTTTACTTTGATAGATATATGTTTAGTCGTGCATGCATGCAGTTATTGAAATACTTATATTTCTATAATTATTTGAGTTTTACAGATTTGGTCCATGGATTACGGATATTGTCACTAAGGGCTCCTTGTCATTTGGATAGCGGATATACCCCAGGGCGTGACAATTTATTGGTTTCTTGATTTTGGTTTGCGGGTTTTGTGTTTCGAGGATTTGATTTCCCTTGGATTTTTGGGAGTTCTTGGGTTTTGGCACCAGACGAGCTGAAGGATATCTCTGAGCTATAGGAAAAGTATTGTCTTTAGTAGTTACGGTACTTTTGTGGCTAGGAAAACTATTGACTTAGTGAAATTGCCCCTACTCATGTTCGGGGACGAGGTCGATAACGTATTGATCTTGAGGAATCTAATGATGATTTGATGCAGTTCTTTAGAGGTGCCGACTGATGTCGAATAAGGAGGCTAGGGTTAGACCCGCTAGCCACCCATTAGGAGGACAAGGAGTAAACCCTCGGAGAATATCAGTCCATATTAATAGTGATTTGGTTATGGATTAGGCGTATATGCCTACACTTGTCAAGACGATGAAAGATCGTTTTATCTTATTATAGGAGGTGTTGTATGGGATATTTATACATGTCGATATTTCTTCGAGAGAAGATCAGGAACTCTTGGTTAAAGAGATGGACCTTTGAGGTTATACAACGATTTTCGATGATGGAATGTGGTAGTGGTAGAAGGAAATGATTATCCTTCATGGTGGATTGAGGATCTATTTAGATCAGCTATAGGACACCTGTGTATACTCTAGGATTGATTTATGATTGGTGTGTTGATATTGTAGTGACAGGGTGTCATACAATTATCAAAGTTATAGGGATGATTGATATATCATCAGCCTAGAGTAAAGAGGATGCGGTGTATAGTGATGACAATTTCATACTTGGTATGAATTATGCGAGGTTTGATTATCTTGTTTGACTTATGGCGACTTAGTCGTCGAGTTAGGAACTCGTGTATTCTGGACACGATTGGATCATTTATGATGGTGGCAGTTGGAGTTGAGCACTCGGCCACCGTAGGTGATGATTTTCTGGTATTGATTTGATTTATTATTACCATAGATATGGATAGGATGCTCTAGTGGTACTACATTTGTGGGTAATGGAATTTATTTGGTCTGAAGCTTGTGAAACTAGTTCAGGGCTCAGACGATGGTTGACTTTTACACCAGAGTTGTTTGATCATTCTCGGGTGGAAGGAAGGGTATTGTATCACGGATGCAATGTTTGAAGAATGGGCGTTTACATTTTTAGTTGATTGAGACGTATCCATGGTTACGTCAAATGAGGAACTACGAGATGGGTTGTCATATATATATGACGTGGACCTAGTAGGAGTTGTTATGTTGTTTTGTAGAGATGAGCGGATATGCTTATGAGGTTTTAGCTAGCTCTTTGTGTAGTTGCATTTGAATTCGGAAGAGTTATTATTGATTCGGGAACAGATAGATTCTGTTGTGATGATAGAGAACATTTACCATAGAGTTGTACTCTTGCTCTAGTTGAATTAGTGATAGTGGAATTTGTATGTCGTAGGTGGCTAGATAGCTACGACATCTTGGTAGCTCTGAGTCGGTTGTGGTAGCATGTCATTGCACCGTAAGTAGTGCCTTTGACATTACTACGAGAGCCAAGAGGCTTGGTCATGATATTTTGATAAGTATTCTTGAAGATTTCAATAGGTTCTATATGTTGCGGATGTATCGGATTGTATTAGGAAAATAGTAAGTATTGAAAGCGTTCTCCATGGTGGAACGACATGCGGGACATAGTTGATTATGCGATGCGGTGTGCATGTGTCAACTAGTAAAGGTGGTATATAATAATCGGCAAGGTTACATGCGAGATGGGCGTGAAAGCCTAGTATGATGGGCGGTGTTGGGAGATTATGTGGAATTGGGAAGGACTTAGTATGATTAGCTAAGTCCGCTCATTTTCATTCGATCCATACGATGAGTTTGTTGGATCCTTTGGATAGGTTATATTATGGCGATTTCCGGTTCATGGAGGATCTTTGAGTATCGTATGTGATAGCGATTAGTTTACCTTAGGATTATGGTAAAGTCTTTACAGGTCACGGATATAGAGCTCCACTCGGGTACAACTAGGTACTTATTATAGGGGTCGATATGAAGATATTATTCATACATTGGAAGAGATGCTATAAGCAGGTGGTTTGATTTTAAGGGATATCAGTAACCCCACTTAGTCACTTGAGGTGTGACTTGTCTCCAGATGCTTGAGATGGTTATAGGGACATCTCGTACTTATATACTAGTAGGAAATTTGGGGACCAAATTTTTATTAGTGGGGGAGAATGTAAAATCTTGAAATTTAAAATACGAAATTAAATGGCCAAAATTTGGAAATAATCCTAGGATTATTTTTTAGATTTTTAGGAATTTTTAGAATTTTTCTCGATTTAAAGCGGACTCGTCTGAGATTTTTACGGGGATAAAATAAAACGAGGCTTTAGAGGGTCTATTTAAAAGGGATTAAATACGATAGAAAACCTAATTTCTAATTTCCCTTTTATTTCTTTCCGCCATGACTTCCCTTGGCGGTTCGTCCATACGGCGTTCTCTCTCCGCCATCGCCCATTTCTTCTTCTTCTTCCTCGTTTTCTCTCGCTGAGCCCAACTTCCGCCGGCGCCTCTTCTTCGCCGGCGACGGCCTTCACTTCGCATCTACCGCCAGCAGCCCGACGCCAACCCTCTTTCTCCGTCGGCGCCCAAATTTCCGCCGTCGATCCCTTCTTCGCCGAGCCTTTTCCCCCCTTTCGCGCCCGGCGTGCATTGTCGTCAGCCCGCCGACCCTCTGTGCAGCCGTAAAGCGGCGTCTGCCTTCTTATTGCCGCCTCTTCTTGCGTAGAGCCTTCTCTTTGCCCATGGCTGTCTTCTTCACTCTCCTCGTCGTCGTAGCCTTCCTTCGCGGATAGATCAATGACGGTGAGTTTTGTTGGAGTAAACTATTTTAGGGCAGCGGGAGGTATTCGTGACGAGACAAATTGGGAGGGTTCTTTGGATTTAGGAGTGGTTCTTGGCGGGAGCGAGTTGTTAAGATTGGTTTGGGATGTTCTGTTTGGAGAATTGCTTGGGTTGGTGTTTCGGTTGTGGCCAGAGAGCGGTGTGAGGTTTGATTTGGAGGGTGTCGTGTGGTTAGGGTGGATGTGTCATTTGTGAAAACAAGGGTTGAGTCGAGTTGTGGTCAATTTGGGAAATTTGAACTTGGGGTTTTGGTTGATTGGTCGATGATTTGGGTTGATTAGGGTTATTAGGTTGATCGGTATGATATTTGGAGGATTAGGAATTAATTGGGTTAATTGGGTTATAAAGGAAATCGATTAAGTATTCGATTTGTTGTTGAATTGCTTTTGGTGCTTAACTATAGTTATGCTATATATGCGAGTTTTGATCCGCGGCGAGTCCCCATTCGTGACATTTTCATTCTTCTTGGATATATATTGGTAGGTACTTTGACTTATCTTTTAGATATAGTCAAGTTGATATATTAGTTAGGATAGCATGCAATACTTTTCATGTTTATATGCCTAGTATAGTGCCTACTTGCTACATGCATTTGATCGATATGATTATATCTTCCTGTTTTATTGGATCATGGTTGCTTGGATCGATTATATGCACTTATTGACTTTGCATATTATTCGGATGGATATTTGTAGTTGGATATGATTATATTTACCTGTTTGATATGGATCATAGTACATGGATTAGGGATATGTATATATATTGGTTGTACATATCATTTGGATGGATATTTTGAGTAGGTTTTACATCTTTGTAGTATCATGCACCATTTTCGCATGATTGCATCTTTGGTAGTGGTTCCATTATTGTCGAGCCCATGATTAGTTACATGGCTGCACACCGCCACTCATGGGTTAGTGGTACATCGGGAGGGTGTGCGATTGCTCTGTCGAGCTCCATTGGACCGCTCATGGTAGCGACAGGCAGCGTGGTAGCGGGCAGGGATCCCTCCTCTGGTCTATGACACCGGGAGATGAGAGCTTAGCTCCCCCACTATGTTTAGGGCAGGAGGATAGGTGTACTCCGACAGCATCCTGTCCACTCGGTCACTCAGGAGCAGTGATGGCAGAGTGCACAGTTGTCATAGCCCTACCCACTCGGCTTCACCATCGCGTGTGAGGCGGTGGTAGCGTCGAGGTGACCATGTCATTTGCACGACATGCATTTTGCCGCATTGCATTTGTATTGTGTTTGCTGCATTATTGTATTGATGCCTTGGATGTTGCATATGATTGACATGCATACAGGATTCATATTCTTATATGGTGATGACTTTCTCTCTTATAGTAGGGCACATGCTCCTATATCAGGGTAGGAGACTCAGGTGAGTACAGTCCTTTTTCATTTATTTCTTGCTTACCATATATATGAGACTGTACTGGCATGATTAGTATTGTTAGCTATTTCTTACTATTCATATCGACTAGTATCCGCAGAGTTCTTTGAACTCACCCCGTTGATTTATATCTATTTCAGGATGGAGCTGTCAGGAGAGTCCAGCTGCCAAACCCCCTCGTCGTGGAAGTGTATTTGGTTATTTGTTTTTGGTTTTGGATATCTTGTTTAGAAGATATATTTAGGACTGGAATTGGATTTATGTATTCGTGGATTTTTTGTGTCCTTAGGGACTTTATTCGGAGTTTTGTTCTGGATGGATTTCAGTTGAGTATTCCTGCCCAGATGGCAGAAGGGGTAGGTTTAGATGTGATAGGTTGTTTATTTATTTATTTTGGTTGATGGCCTGAGGCCAAATATATAACTGCGTGTGAGTTTGGATTCCGGTCGTGTTGACCGATGTATAGTGGCCGTGTAGGCCTTGTATGTAAAATTGATATTGTCAACCGTACAGGGGAGGTGCTGCCGGATTTTTGTCTGGCGGGGACTCTCTCGGGGCGTGACAGGTGAGACTCCTTAGCACAGGTTTGGAACCTTGTGCACATACTTATTGCAAATAAGATATCAGGTCGGCTTGTAGTTAAGTAAAGGAGACTCCCTATTACGCTCATATAGTATTTTAAATCAATTGAGTTTCCAATTTCATCTTCTTCTATATTCACATTAGTTTCTATTGGGGTATTAATAATTTTAGCATCTTGCATTCCAAAGCGTTTAATTAATTCCCTAGTATATTTGCATTGATGTAGGGATATTCCATCTTTAGTTTGTTTGATTTGTAGACCTAAGAAGAAACTCAACTCGCCTACTAAATTCATTTCAAATTCACTTTCCATAAGTGAAATGAACACATTCAGTAGGATCGAGTTGGTGGTTCCGAAAATAATATCATCTACGTAGATTTGAGCTATGAATATGTCTTTACCTAAAGTTTTTATGAAAAGAGTTGGGTCAACTATACCCTGGTTAAATCCTTTGGACTTAAGATACACCGAAAGTCTCTCGTACCAAACTCGAGGAGCTTGTTTAAGTCCATAGAGGGCTTTCTTTAACCTAAGGACATGGTCGGGTTTATCTAAACTTTCGAAATCGGGGGGTTGACTAACATAAACCTCTTCTTTAATGTATCCATTCAAGAACACTGATTTCACATCCATTTGAAATAACTTAAATCCTCGATGTGCAGCATATGCTAATAGCATTCGAATGGACTCTAATCTAGCTACTGTGGCATAAGTCTCGTCGTAATCTAAACCTTCAACTTGACTAAACCCTTTAGCGACTAGTCTAGCTTTATTTCTAGTTACTTCACCTTTATCATCAAGTTTATTTCTAAACACCCACCTTGTTCCAACGATTTTTTTATCTTTAGGTGGTGGTACTAATTCCCATACTTCGTTCCTAGTGAATTGAGCCAGCTCTTCTTGCATTGCAATAATCCAATTGGGATCAAGAAGAGCTTGGTCAATAGTTTAGGGTTCAATTTTGAAAATCAAGGAGATTTGACTAAGGTTTCTGTATGAGGCTCTAGTTCGAACTCCTAGACTTGGATCACCTATCACTTGGTCGATAGGATGATTCGTTTGAGTCCTAGTTGGATTTGGGTTTGAGTCTACCACTTGGTCAATAGGATGACCTATTTGAGTCCTAGTTTGATTAGAGTCATCTACCACTTGGTCAATAGACTGACTTGGTTAACTTAGGTTAGGATTAACACTAGACTTGATCTCCGGATCGGAGTTGAGTCTGGAATGAATTGGCTCGCTAATTGGGGTTGCCGGGGGTTTTGTAGGTTCATGTCCTTCATCAAATACTACATTGATAGTCTCCTCGACTCTAAGGGTGTCATGATTGTATACTCTATACGCTCTACTCGTAGTCGAATATCCTAGAAAGATTCCGATCGAAGTTTTGGATGTAAACTTCCCTAGGTAATCCTTAGTGTTTAGGATATGTACCTTACACCCAAATACCCTAAAGTACTTGATGTTAGGTATTTTATCATGATAAATCTCGTATGAGGTCTTAAGGTGCCTCTTTACCATAAGGATCCTATTTTGGACATAGCACACCGTACTAATAGCTTCCTACCCAAAACCTATCGGGTAGGTTATACTCGTTTAACATTGTCCTAGCGGCTTCTTGTAGGGTTCTATTTTTGTGTTCTACTAGGCCATTTTATTGTGGAGTTCTAGGGCAAGAGAACTCATGGTGGTATCCATTTAGGTTACAGAATTTTGTAAACCTGTGGTTCTCGAATTCACCACCATAATCAGTCCTAAGTCTTTTGATTTTAATGCTTTGTTGATTTTCTATTAACTTAAATAGGTTGATTAATTGATCTAGGGTATCACTTTTATGTTTGATGAACCTAACCTAAGTAAATCTATAATAGTTATCAATTATGACTAAGTAGAATTTACTCCCATTAAGTGACTTAGCTCTGTGTGAATCAAATAGATCCATGTGTAGGAGCTCAAGAACACTTTTGGTTCGTTCTTGATTAGTTAGTTGATGTTGTGTCCTAGATTGTTTACCTTGTTGACAAGCATTATATATTTTATTATCCAAGTTATTGAGGTTAGGCAAACCTCTGACTAAGTCACTCTGACTCATCTTGTGGATGAGTCTTGGGTGTGAGTGACCGAGTCGTCAGTGCCAGAACCATGATTCCTCTTGCCGTGTCATAAGACACTTAGTTGAGGAGTTAGTTAAGTTAATTGTGTAAATATTGATATTTCTGGTTCCCTTAAGGATTGTTTTAGAGGTTTCATTTGTATTAATTACGCATTTATTTTTAGAAATATGACCTTATAGTTATTATCATACAATTGGCTTACACTGAGAAGATTATATTGAACATTTTCTACCAATAAGATATTTTGAATAATAAAGTTAGAATTGAGCTCAATATCACCTGATCCGATGATTTTGAGCTTCCCGTTGTTTCCGAAGGCTACCGATCCTTGTCATTTAAATCGAAGCTTCGAAAATTTGAGTTGATCCCCGGTCATATGTCAGGAGCAACCACTGTCCAACATCCATTGATCCTACACGCAAGGTAGTTGGATCGGATATTGGATTTATTAAAGATTGGTTGAAGTTTATTAACCTAAATCATCTCACCCATGTCTACATGATCAAACATGTTAACCCTATATGTTCTTGTGAGATGACTTCCAATTTTACATGATTTAAGTTTAATGAATTGAGCACTTGTCAATCTTGCGTTAGATTTGGATTTGACCTTAGGCTCATCAAGTCACTTTTTCAAGATCATGACTTCCAGGTCGTGGTGAGGCACAGAGGTTTCTTTGATCGGAACAACGATCACTTCCTTAGACAAAGCCATTTTCAAGAAAATAGAAACTTGACTTACCTAAGACCACTTCTTAGTCTAACTAGTCTAGGATACGGCGAGGTAGCTTCAGCTAGTTTCGCTTGGTCAAATGCACCGAACTAGATACGCCTTATCTAGCCCGAATACAAAAGACTCCGCTTTCCTAGCATACTATCATCTCGCTGCGTCCTGGTACTATGTTATCAAATATTGATGAGTTATAGTCCTATCTAGCCATTCTAAAAAGAAAAATCAAAATAAAGAACCTAAGCATGCAATTTCTAAGATAAAATACAAACAAGTTTTGTACTAGCTCCCCTTGGACCGTTGAATTGGTTCGGTCTTTCCACATAGTGGATTTGGTCCTTGAGAACCCAGTATTGGTTCGATCCTAAGTTTGAAATCAAGGCGGTCTTAGGGACCCATGCTTGGACACGTTTTTTATGTCGACTCACAATTGACATTTATGACTTGTTGGTCGTATTTGAGCTAAACCCTAGTCTGGCCTTTTTGTATATGGCCCTTTGCGATCCAAGTAGAAGGTCAAGTCCTTTGGATCCCAAACTAAACCTTTCCAATGTGTTCCTAAGATCTTCGACTTGACTCTTCAAGAGTGAGTTCTCAACTTCGAGTTTTTCAACCCGAGTTGAGTCCTCCTCTCGAACTCGACTAGTCGAAGAGGTTAGGGAGACCTCGTGTTTGAGGAGTTTAACTTCCTCAACCAGGGTCTCGGCCTTGGACTCAGACTTAGCTAATTTTCTAGTTAAGAACTTAATTTCACTATAAAGCGTACTAATAGGGGATCGACTTACCTTGAGTGTATCTTTTGAACCGGATGTGTATCCATGGCTTGTCTTGAATAGCGCTTCACAGTCCGACTCGTCTTCGATTTCTGACTCGTGTTCCGATTCTGACTCCATCTCCGATTCCACCAGTTTAGCCATGAGGACGCGATCATCATCTTCTTCCTCGGACACTTCTTCCCATGTAGCGTTGAGTGCCTTTTTGTGTTTTGGTGCTTTGCTTTGGAGTTTTGGGCATTCAGACTTGATGTGTCCAAACCTATTGCATTTGTAACATCTAATATTCGAACTTTTAGGCTTACCTTCGTTGGGTCGAGTGACGGTTCATTTTCAGCCCTTGACTATCCTCCAAACTAGGTTGACTAATTTGGCCTCCATTTCCAGGTCGACCTCCGAATCAGACTCATCCTCTTCTTCCTTCGGGGGTGGCTTGCTTGCAGTTTTCTTCCTCGAACCTGCAAAAAGTGCTATACCCTTCTCGGGTTCCGAATTAGACAGCTCATGAAGTTCAAAATTGGAAAATAACTCATCTAACCTAAGTTTTGAAAGATCCTTGGAGACCTTGTAGGCATCGACCATGGATACCCACAAGGTAGTCCTCAGAAAGGAGTTAAGAACATACCTTATAAGGTCACGGTTTTCGACCTTTTGCCCGATCGCATGTAGGTTATTGACTATGTCTTGAATGCGAGCGTGAAGTTGTGTCGCCATTTCATGTTCATACATTTTTAGATTATATAATTTATTAAACAAAAGATCGGGCTTACATACCTTGGCTTCATCGGTCCCTTCGTGTAGCTCCACTAGCTTTGTCCAAAGGTCCTTTGCGCTGATGAAGGGGCCGACGCGATTAAGTTTCTACTTGGACAAGCCGCATTGGAGATTTGAGTTGCCTTGGCGTCGGCTTCGACTTGTCTTTTTGTCGCAATGGTCCATTGGTCATAATCCAAGGATTCACCCACTTCGTTAGTCAGAAGTGTGAATCCCGTTTGGATTATGATCCACATCTCGATTTGAGATTTAAGAAAGCATTCCATCCAACCCTTCCAATAACGGAAGTCATCTCCGTTGTAAAATGGAGGTCGGACGGTGCTAAAACCCTAGAGACGGGCCATTGATACAAAAGAAACAAGGAGATGAAGAAAAAAAACCTAACAACGACACAAACACACGAAATGTACCAAGACTCGCGTCTTGGATTAGTAGTGCGGGAGAAAAATTAACCAAATGAAATAAATTCAAAATAAACAGAATAAAAAAAGGAAAAAAAATCTGTAAAAAGCTAGATCGGTGGTTTCACCAAATCTTAGCACCCCGGCTCTGATACCAATTGTTGGATCGAAGCGGATCGCTAGAGGGGGGGTGAATAGCGATAAACCTTTTATTTTTCGAATTCGTTTCAAAACAAATATACGCAGCGGAAAGATAAATGAAAATTAAAATAGGCAAATAGATTTTTACTTGGTTCTTAGCCTTCAGCTACTACTCCAAGGCCCTAGTGATCCTTGATCACGCATGGAGGGTAAATCACTAAAGGACTCCTTCTTGTTAGAGGTAGGAGTTAATCGATACAAGAACACACCAAAAGCTTGAGGTAGAGGGACACTCCCCCTCTCCTCATTACAATAAAAACTCCGAGAAAATAAAGCAATAAACTGAAATAAAGCTTATACCGACGTAACAAAATAAAAACAATTTAAACCTAGACGTTAGAGAGAAAGCACTTCGTTATCGGAGAGTTGTAGCTTTGCGGAGGTTTTTGGAAGTTTAGAATTGATGATGAAACCCTAGGAGAGGCCCTCCTTTTATAGCCCTTGAGCCCTTTTTCGAGAGGATCTTCAACCAATAGAAATTAGGCACATGGCTCCTTGAAAAATGGTGATAAAGATTGACTCCTCGAGGCTGATCCTTGACCATCAGTCGACTGATGGCCATCATCAGTCGACTGATGGCAGCATCAGTCGAATGTTGACCGCAGACAGTCGACTGATGTACGGTAGTCGAGTCCTCCAAGTTGGCAGTCGACTGATACTTGCTGCAGGGCAAAGTTAGCTTAACAAAAACATTATTTTTACGGTCCCTGACCATCCGATCTCGACCTAGACTATCTATAGGATGTCTTTGGTCAGATCTACGCTTAAGATCATCCCCGTAAGGAGGATACGACCTCTCTTACTCTCACACACACACGAGCTTACCTCGATACTTACTGTGTTGCTTTCGCTTTTGGCCTTCCACTCGATTCCTTCGGCTCCCTCTGAAGTCACTCGAGTGTCGCCCGACCACCGCAACTTCCTCCGGGTGTCGCTAGCCTTCAGCTCTAGCGTTGATACTTTTCTGCACACTCGATTTAGCTCATGAGATAAAAATATAAGCTTAACTTTGTATCGTTTTCTATAATCAAAATTTAGGTTTGACTTAGGTGCCTACTGCACCAATAGGAATTTCCATGCCAAGTACTCAAGACTTGGACTTTCCCAATGATAATGGTCAAACCATCATCAAACATCAAGTATGACCTGGGTCGATTGCATCAGCAATCTCCCCAACACATGTCAGACATCAATGTCAGACATCCATGTCAAACATCAAAACACTTACTCGAGTCAAACTCGAGTCCGGTCAATCATGACCTGGGTCGATTGCACCAACAAATAAGTGAAACTAAACTAGTTAGAGGATTACCTAAGTTAGAAAGTAAAGTGTGTAATGTTAGGGCAATCTCTTGCCGTGATTAGGTTTTGATGTGTGTGGCAAAGGGTTTAAGTTAGTTTGTTATGTTGATTTGATATGTGCGTTGAAGTCGTGCAGGACTTAGTAATTCGCACATGGAGTCGTGGCAAGTTTCACAACTCATGACTCGGACCTTGAGTCGGTGAAGGATGGCTTTGCGGAAGCCGTGCGCTTGGAGCATCCGAGGGACTGCCGGACGAGGAGCTTGGAGTGAAGCCGGAGGAAGTAGACTTCGAGGCAAGAGACGCGAAGGAGCATTGCAGAGCCGTGTGCCTGATGCTGCCAAGGGACGTGGCCACGAACGAAGAGAACTTCGAAGGCGAGGGACTCCGAGAGATGAGAGTGAGCGAATGTAACCCGGGAAGGGGTAGCTCTTAGGTGAAACTTGGCCATTTGGCTAAGTGTCGGATGGGATTTCCGACACGATTGGCGCCATGGAATGGCGATCGACTTCTAGTCGAGCGTAGTTCATTGGTGTCGGCCCGAGTGTTTTGAGGCGTGATCATGCCGTATATGTGGCGATCATTGCCAAGATATCGATCGGCGGCGTGATCGGTAGTCGAAAGGGTTTAGCGCAGAACCACTCGTAGCCGATCGGCGATCGACTACGGAGCGTGATCGTGATGAGGTCCATCGATCGATTGCCAAGTGTTCAGATTGGACTACAGTCGAGATCCGACGTGTTCGGAGACCATTGTAGTGGCGGCGATCGCCAGGGCGTGATCGTAGTGGCGATACAGGAAGAAAAGCCTCCTCTCTATAAAAAGAGAGGGTGTGGAGCTTTGGGGGGCTAATGCTCTTACTCCAAACGACCATCCAAGTCCCCCACAAGCTCTAAACTCTTCTTACTTGCTTTTACTCCATTCTTATTGTAAGAAGAGTGATCTTGATTGTAAAGGTTACCTCCACCTAGCTTTGTGCAAAGGAGAGACCAATAGTGATAGACTTTGGAGGAGTGATTCACCTCGGACAAATCGGGATCGTGGATTAGTGGCGTAGCCGTGAACCACGTTACATCTTGCGTTAGCGTTTTGATTCTTGTCTTGTATATTTACTTGTCTTGTCTTATTATATTCCGCTTGCGCTAACCTTTTGTAGACGAGTAAATTACGACATCCATCGATTGAGGGCTATTCACCCCCCTCTAGCTGGCCGTTTCGATCCCCAACATGTAATGTTTGCCAACAAGGAAAACGAACTAAGTCTTATCATAATCTGACTAACCAAGGAAGAACAAAGACTATACTTAAGTTACTACATCTTGATCTATTTGATTCACATGAGGCTAAGTCATTAAATGGATGTCTATATTGTCTAGTTATAATTGACAATTATTCTAGATACACTTGGGTAAAATTTTTGAAGCATAAAGATGAAACATTTAATAATTTTAGTAAACAAATAGAAAATGAAAAGGACACTAAATTAAAAGGAATAAAGAGTGATAATGGAGGAAATTTTAAAAATCAAAGGTTCACAAACCTATGTCTAGAAAAAGGTTACCACCATGAATATTCATGTCCTACAACCCCCCAACCAAATGACATAGTAGAAAGAAAAAATAGAATTCTATAAGAAGTCGTTAGGTCAATGCTATGTGAATATAACTTGCCTAGTTACTTTTGGATTGAAGCAATCAATACAGCCTGTTATATGCAAAATAGAATAATAATTAATAAACTAATTAATAAAACTTCATATGAAATTTTTAATAATAAAACTCCAACAATAAAATATTTATGAGTATTTGGATGCAAAACATATATTTTAAATACTAAAGACCACTTAGAAAAATTTACATCAAAAACAGATAATGAGATTTTTCTAGGTTATTCAACAACTAGTAGGGCTTATAGAATATATAATAAGAAAACACAAAAAATTGAAGAAACAACAAATGTAAAATTTTATGAAGACTTTAATGAACTAGAAGTTATAAATAAAGATCAAATACATTTTGATAAAATAAATAATGATCAAGAGGGAGTTAAAGAAAGCACACAGGAAGATGAACAATAAAATCAATATCATCAAGACTCAAGAACACTTAGGACAAATCCAAACCATCCAATTGAATAAGTATTATGCGACCCAACTCTAGGAATGCAAACTCAATAGATTATACAAAACATAAGTCAAATTGCACTAATATCAAAAATAGAACCAAAATCTATAGATAAGACTTTGCTGGACCTTGATTGGGTAATAGTCATGCAAGAAGAATTGGCTCAATTTAAAAGAAAAGAAGTTTGGGATTTAGTACCTCCACCATCAAACGAATCTATGATAGATACTGAATGAGTGTTTAGGAACAAGCTAAATGATAAAGGAAAAATTGTTAGAAATAAAGCACGTCTAGTTGCAAAAGGGTTTAGTCAAGTAGAAGGACTAGACTATAATAAAACTTATGCTTCCGTAGCTAGGCTTGAATCAATTAGGATGCTATTAGCATATGTAGCACACAAAGGGTTCAAATTGTATAAAATGAATGTTAAATCCACATTCTTAAATGGAGTAATTAAACAAGAAGTATACGTGAGTCAACCCCCCGGATTTGAGAGGATAGAATATCCAAACTATGTATATAAATTAAAAAAGGTATTGCATCGGCTAAAACAAGCACCTAGAGTATGGTATGAATGATTATCATCATATTTAATTTCAAAAGGTTTTAAACAAGGTTGAATCGATTCAACCCTTTTTGTCAAAACATTGGAATTAGACATTTCTATAGCCCAAGTATACATATATGACATAGTGTTTGGTTCAACCAATTATAAATTTTTAAAAGAATTCATAACCCTAATCGAACAAGAATTCGAAATGAGCTTAGTTGGAGAGTCAAATTTCTTTTTAGGGTTACAAATAAAACAAACAAAAGAAGATAATTTTATATATCAAAATAAATATATTAAAGAATTAATTAAAAATTTTGGAATGGAAATAACAAAAGAGATAAAAACACCTATGACAACAAATATAATGTTAGATAGTGATATAAAAGGCAAGTCTATAGATTTGAAGTATTATAAAAGTGTCATAGGAAGCCTCTTGTACTTAACCACAAGCAGACTTGACATATTATTTACAGTAAGTATATGTGCAAGATACCAATTTTGTATTAAAGAATTACATCTAACACATGTTAAAAAAATATTAAGGTGCATTAAAGGAACAATTAATGTGGGAATGTGGTACCCTAGGATTAACAATTTCAAATTATTAGGATATTTCGACTCAGATTATACTGACTGTAAATTAGATAGAAAAAGTACAAGTGGTGGGTGTTAATTCTTAGGATCTTGTCTAGTTAGCTGGTTTAGTAGAAAGCAACATGCATCGCTTTATCCACAACTGAGGCGGAATACATAGCAATAGGAGAGTGTGTAGCATAATTATTGTGGATGATGCATACTCTAAATGACTTTGAGTTAGAATATAAGAATGTCAAGACACTTGTTGATAACATAAGTTCAATAAATTTGACTAAAAATTCAATACATCACTCACGTACTAAGCACATTGATGTTAAACACCACTTTATAAGAGACCATGTTACCAAAGGTAGCATTGAACTCAACTATGTTTAGTCCAAGTTAAAATTGGTCGATATTTTTACCAAACCACTTTTAGAAGCCAAGTTTAGTACACTCAATTAGGTTTGTGTCTTATAGAATATGTTTCATTATTGCTTCACATTCAAACCTATTTTTCTATTAAAGTATTATTATTTCTTAAGAAAATTAAAATTGAGCTAGCCGAGGTCGAACTTAGAATACATGAACCTATAGATTTAGGGAAGCTTTCGCATCTCACAAACACCTAGAATTAACTGTTTATGTATTGAGCCATGAAGATGGGCTCGAGATGTTAGGACTGTAGCCCCAAGTTCTTTATGTAAATTTAGTGCATCGATATGAACCGGAAAGGGTTTAAAATAAAATAGATCACTTCGGTGACTAACTCTTAACTAAACTTAATGATGTACTCATATCATTCAAGTTTTCCAAAATAAGAGTTAGACATTTACTTAAGGACAATCTTTTAGATGTTTATTTTAAGTATATTATTTTCAAAAATTGTCCAATTTCAACTAGGGATTCATGCTTGGAATTTCATTTTCGATTGAATAATTTTTAATACATTAACCTATAGATTTAGGGAAGCTTCTAAGTAAATTAGAGGGAGTTTCAAAAGGTTTGAAAATTTTAAGATATATTTTTATAGGGGAGTTTCAATTTATTCAAAAGGTTTGAAAATTTTAAGTGGGAGATTATAGTTTTAATGACAATTTATCAAAGGGCGCACCTCAAGTTTGGAATTGCCCAAACACAGTCCCATGGTTTCATATTTACCAAAACACACACTTCATTCCCTTTTTACCCCTCCTTCCAAACAAACATGAAATTAATACTGAGATTTAGCATGCATCCGAGCCACAACCGAAAATCCCGAGCCATCCAAATGTCAATTGATATTGTACGTGGTGCAGGGAATTTAAATCACATCACCACTATATTCTTTATAATATAATTCTCAGCACCACCTTTTTTTCGACCTACTTGATATTGTACATGGTGTTGGAAATTTAAATCCCAGCACCACTATATTCTTGGTAATATAATTCCTAGCACCACATTTTTTTCGACCAGTTTGATATTGTACGTGGTGTTGGGAATTTAAATCTCAGCACCACTATGTTCTTGGTAATATAATTCTCAACACCACTATGTTTCTGGTAATATAATTCCCAGCACCACCTTTTTTTGGCCAGCTTGATATTGTACGTGGTACTGGGAATTTAAATCTCAGTACCACTATATTCCTAGTAATATAATTCTCACCACCACCTTTTTTCAGCCAGCTTGATATTGTACGTGGTGCTAAAAATTTAAATCCCAGCACCACTATGTTCCTGGTAATATAATTCCCAGCACCACCTTATTTTTTAGCCAGGTTGATATTGTACATGGTGCTGGGAATTTAAATCCCAGCACCACAATGTTCTTGGCAATATACTTCATAGCACCACCTTTTTTTGGCTAGCTTGATATTGTACGTGGTGTTGAAAATTTAAATTCCAACACTACTATGTTCCTGGTAATATAATTCTCAGTACCACATTTTTTTTCGACCAGCATGAAATTGTACGTGGTGCTGGAAATTTAAATCCCAACACCACTGTGTTCCTAGGATTTAAACCATAAGACCACTATATTCCTGGGAATATAATTCCCAACACCACTTTTTTTCTCGTCCAACTTGAATTTATACGTGGCACGCGGCCAAAACTTGGAGGTAGGAGAATTATAACCAAGTTTCCTTGAAAAATCAACAATTCATGTTGTAAGATCTTTCAGTTCATGTTAAGATTTTAGAATTTGGACTCCTGTAGGTCCATTAATGGGTTTCGGTCAAAACCCATTGATGGCCCTATTCATCTCTTCTTCGATCCAATCCAAGTCCATTGGGTTTGGGAAGTGCCCCTTTGTGTATCGATGCTCAAAATTTTTGATATTCAAGGTTTTATTAGGTATCCACAGTCATATTTCAGAAATCAAACCCATGTAACATGGTACATAGCCAAAACTGGGAGGTAGGAGGATCAGAACCAAGTTTCCTCGACACATCAATAATTCATATTGTAAGATCTTTCAATCCATGTCAAGATTTCAGAAATTGGACTCCTCTAGGTCCATTAATGGGTTTCTATCAAAATCCATTGATGGCCCTACTCATCTCTTCTTCTATCCAATCCAAGTCAATTGGGTTTGGGAAATGTCACTCTGTGTATCCGTATTCAAAATTTTTGATAATCTAGATTTTATTAGGTGTCCACAGCCATATATCAAAAATTAAGCCCTGTGCCAAGTGGTGTTGGGAATTTAAATCTCATGACTACTGTATTGCTGGGAATATAATTCCTAGCACCACATTTTGGATGGTTTGAGATTTTCAATTGTGGCTCGGATGCATTGAATATCTGAGCATCAAATTCACGTTTGGTGGGAGGGATAAAAAGGGAATGAGGTGCGTCCTTTGATAAATATGAAAACATGGGACTGTACTTGGGTAATTCCAAACTTGAGGTACGCCCTTTGGTAAATTGAATTTATATTTTCAAAACATTATTTCAAAAATTTATGAATTTAGAAGGTTTGAAAGTTTTAAAGCTTAAAGTTGTATGGTTTCATTAAGGGGGAGAGAAAATATACTTAAAGTTAAAATTTGAAAATAAAAATTTTATACTTAAAGTGAGAGGGTGTTTGAACGACTTTAAAGTTATTAGATTTTTAAAACTTTTTAAACTTGAAAGGTTGTACTTTTAAAGAAGTTGAGTGCTCTTCTTAAAAGAATTGACTTAAATTTTTGCATGAGAGCCACTTTTTCAATGACTTAGAGATAACTTATGAAAATTTCTAACATAAGTCATTATCATGTTTTTTTTAAAACACCTTGGCATAAAATATGTTTTTTCATTTTGATGTATGCCAAAGGGGGACAGAGTGGGTTAAGATAAGTTTGAAAAGGGTAAAGTGCTTAAAAATTGAAATTTTTAAATAGGAACATGTTTTGCGTACGTGGATAATTAGTTGTTACATTTCACATGAATATGGTTTTGATACATTTTACCTAAATTTAAACATTGTGTTGTCATATATAAAAAAGGGAGAGGTTATTGGTGTAGGAAGCACCACTCCTATATTTTGATATATAAATCATGGTTAAAGTTAGAAATTACTTATGATTTGATATGAGTGTTAAGTGTGCGGGATTAATAAGAAAGTCCTAGTAGGTCAGACTGACCGGATACTATGCAGAAGTCTTGATGGATCAAAAGGATCAAACACCAGGCAGGAATTCCAGATGTGCCGAGTGGATCGAACATCTGGTAGTAGACTGGTTGGGTTAGAAGGACCGGACAATTGACAAGAAGCCCGACTAGGTCAAGGAGAACGAACAGTTGGAATGATGTCCAAGTGGGTCAGATCAGACATTAAGCATGGCAAGTCCAGTTGGGTTAACAAGACCGGACAACTGACAGGTAAGCTCTTGAGTGGAGAGGTGAGATCAAGTCCTCGATTGAGGATAAGGTAGGCGTCGATCCAACGGAGGGTCCGAGTTGGATTCAGAAGTTGAGATTGGACAGTATTACTACTGCCAATTCATTTTATACTCTACTTGTGCTAACTTTGTGTTGTCGGTCTCTAGGTGACTGGACAAGGTCCAAGCACCTCAGATCTAGTTGACTGGGCAAGGTCCAAGTGACTGGGATGCCAAGTTAGCAAGGTGAGTTATCGTTCGACTAGAGAGTGTGTGACCAAGATTACAGGTATTCCAGTCGACTGGACTGGGTCCATCCAGGTGACTGGGATAGGAATATTCTAGAACCGTGTCGGAGCAGATAAGAGTGACTTGGAGTCGCCTGGACCAGGTCCAAGCACCTAGGAAGGCTGAGTTGTTGTTTCAAGAGATCAATGTGGAGGCGACTAGGAGGTGATCCAAGTGTCTGGGATTGGCTTATAAAAGAAATGGAGAGGCGATGTCATTGGAAAAAATACAATTCATTCTTCAAAGTGCTCACCTTCGTTCACAACCTGCAAGATGTTGTGTTGCACATTTCGCCACCTCACCGACACTCCGAGCTTCACCATTCATTTAAAGTTTGTCAGTATAATCTAGTTATTTTACATTTATTTTGTGCTTACATTTCTAAGGGAAGGTGGTTTGTACCTCACCCTTATTTATTGTAAACGAACCCTCTTTGAGTTTGAAAGGTTTTGAATCATAGAGTATTTAGTGATTGCCTGACGAATTAGCCCTAGAGCAGGGTTACGAGCCTTGGATTAGCAATTCGGCTCGAATTGCAAACCAAGTAAAAAGGCTTGCATACTTTATCTTTAGTTTTATATTTCCACTGCATATTCACTTTGATTTAAAAGTTAAAAGAAAAAGGGTTTTAAAAATAAAGTTAAAGAAAATTTTGAGTACCAAGATTCACCCCCCCCCTCCTCTCTCTCGGTTTCATCGATCCTACAACCCTAACCTATCGGGACTTCCTTTGCCTAGTCATTCGGTCACCTTGACCTTCTAGGACTTCCCTTGCCTAGTTATTCAGTCAACTTGACCTACCAAAACTTTTTTTGCATAGTCATCCGATCACCTTGACCTGCCAGGACTTCATATCACCAAAACATATAGTCCTTCTTAACTTGTTTGGCCTTTCCTTGCTTTGAATTTGGTCTCCAGACCTACAAGGGCTTTTCTGACACTAAGCATCCAGTCTTTCTTGACTTACTTTGATTTCCTCTCTATGCCAAGTGTGCCTTCAACCTTTACCTACCTGGACATTGCACTTACTAACTTCCAGTTAGACTTTCCATCACCAAGTGCCCTGTCCTTCATGACCCACTTAGATTTCAACCATGCCGATGTTTTGTTGGACTTCCGACCACTAAGTGCCCGTTCCTCCCTAGCTCACTTATATTTTCCACTCGCTAACTCCCAGTTGAAATTCCAACCACCAAGTGTCCAGTCTTCCTTGACCGACTTGGATTTCTCACTCATCAACTTTCAGTTGGACTTCACTCGTCAAGTCTCTAGTCAACCTTGACCTACTTAACTTCTTGTCATACTAAGACTCTTGTCCATCATGGTTATCCTAACCTAATGATGATTATATCAACACTCTCATCCATATGACTATGGATGTCCAATACCATCCTATAATCATATCCTCAACCATATTGTCATATTGTCAAACATCGAAACTCAACTCCAACTTGAGTCTCTCTCTAGCTTGGTCAATCTTGACCTAAGGTTGATTGCATCAACAATCTTCTCCTAACAATCTCTTCATTTTTTATGTTTGATAATATATTTAAGTTAGGCTACCTCTTCTTTTGCCATAATGAAGATTTCCTAACTTAAACTTTTCATTCTCCCCTTTTGATATACATCACAGAGTCTCTCAAAAACTTTCATATCTCATTTTCCATTTAAATCTTTTATTCTCCCCCTTTTTTCAAATCAAATAGTCTTACTCTTCCTTCATGCCTCATTCTCTTTATAAGGCTCTTTCAAAATTCATCCATCATATCTTGATGGGAAACCTCCCCCTAAAGGCTTACTCCCCTTGAACAATTGTACCAACAATGTCTTTGGAGAAATCCTAAGCCTATAAGAAATCTAAACTTCAAAATTATAGGTAAAAGTTCAACCTTGAACTTTAACAACCCTCTAAAGTTGACTCTTCCCCTATTTAACTCTCCTACCTATTTTTATTGAAAATATTACCCTTTCAATGTGTGTCTAAGCATATTAGAGTGTTAGAAGAAGTTAAACTACCTAGGGTTATGGTTAAATGATCAATCTGAACTTATTAGCCAAAAACCACTCTAACAGTTGATTGATTTCAGTAATCAATCGATTGAACCCAGTACTAGTCGACTGTTTCATGAAGCAATCGACTAGTTTTTGAATTTTCAAAAATCAATTTTTCAATCGGATTTAGATAATGCATAAGTAAATCTATAGTTTTCGAAAAAACTTGAAACTTCATGTAGACATTACTTATGTCAAATACTATAGGAGAAAAATAGCTTTCTATGAAAATATCCATCATTTTCAAAGAATGATATAAAGTTGAAAACTTCAATGTTTTAAGTAACTTTGTCACAATATCCGCAATGGTGATTCATATCAAAAGATAGAATTCACCAAGGTTTTTCAAAATGAATTTAAAAGTGTTTTTCAAACCTTATTTTCATTCATGATCTAGGGGTCAAGTGTACATGACTTGTACATTAGCTTTCCTCATGATTTCTTCATATGATTTGATGAGTTTAAGTTCATTTTGATGCAACATATAAACACCTTAAGCTTAACTCATTATCCTAACATCTCACATGTGTCTAAAGTATTTCAACACACACGCGTCATCCTATAATCTCTATGAGATGTAAATGTGTTCTTCCCTAAACTAAGGGATCATTCATTTCTATCTAGGCATACCCCATTTGATCATCCTACCTAAGATATCAAATAATGTCGATTTCCCTTAATTTCAATTGAGAAAATGCACGAATATGATTATGGCATATTGATTTCCTAGTTTTCAAAAGAAAATATATTATTCTTAAATGATGTATGATGTCATGACAAGTTAGAAATTAAACTACACATCAATATGACATGTTTTAAAATAATCATGTGATACATGATGTCATGACATGGAGTGTGTCACACAAGGCATGACAAATGTATAAAAATACAAAGGCATAAAGATACTTAATTCTTGAACCTAATTATCATTATCCATGATTATGTCAAATATCAAACTTGACATAATAATTGTTCTCTCAAGTGTGCCAAAACCTCCAATTTAGCACACTATTGACTTTAACCTACTTGTGTCAATCATGATCAATTTTTTAAACTTCTATTTCCATTGGTACATCCTAAATTCTCTTAGGATCATGTTCTAAATTCATTTTCAAAGTATAACTATAACATGAAAATGCTCTAGAGTGTCAACTCTACTATTGTCAACTACCTTTCCATTTTAGGTTGACACACCCTATATCGATCTAGTATGAAAGGATCACATTCTTAGGAACCCAATACCTATTAGAGCTACTTGGGTATTCTAGGTATTCACTAGGGATAACCTCCCTTGATACCTTCTTAATGTCTCTCCTAAGCTTCGTGGAAGCCTTAGTCATTGTACTCTCATCTAGATTAATTCTAAGGATAACTTCTCTTGTAACCTTGACTTTCCTATACCTAAAACTACTTCCATAATTATATGGAACTATATGGTAGGAGGACATGATTTCCTTGGACTTGGGTTTGTATCTCAAACCCTTCTTGTCCCTAGATGACTCTTTCCTACCAAGTCCCAGATTTTGTCCATTAGACCCTAAGAATATTTTTCATCTTTTCAAGGGCTTTTTTCAATTTATCAAGTATTGACCTCCAGACTTGATTTTCTTCTTTTAATATAGCTACTTTTGATTTTTCACTATATCTTTGGACATTCTTCTTCCTAGGCATATGTTTATTCTATTGGTGCAATCAGCTCGGGTCACGATTGACCAGACTTGAGTGAGACTCAAGTAGGGTTTTGATGTTTGACAATGGGTTTGATGATTGATTTGATAATATGGTTTGACCATATGTTGACCATATGACTAGTGGATGATTGGGATATCCAAGGTCATATGGGGGAGATTATAATGAGGGAGATTGTTGGAGCAATCAACTTCAGGTCAAGGTTGACCAAACTCAAGTGAGACTCGAGTGGAAGTCCAAGATTGGATTTTTGGCAATGGAGAAGTCCAAGTATGGATACTTGGCATGGAAAAATTCAAGGGTGTAGTCTTGGCCGTGTAAGTACAAGTGTGTAGTTTTGGTGGTGAAAGTCCAAGTATGGATACTTAGCAAAGGAAAAGTCTAAGGGTGTAGTCTTGACCATGTAAGTCCAAGTGTGTAGTCCTAGCGGCGAACGTCCAAGCATTGAGGCTTGGCAATGGAGAAGTCCTAGAGGTGCGACCTCTTGGCAAGGGTAGATATGTTAGCATGACAAAGTCGACGGAAGCACTTGAAGGCTAGGGACAAGGGTGAGGAGTTGTGGACTCGAACCAAGGGCTTAAGGCTGATGGAAGTATCTTGAAGGCTTAGGTCTAGGCTAAGGGTATCGATGGTATGACTAAGCCGATGGAGCACTTGAAGGCTAGTGCGAAGGGTGAAAGAGTCATGATGGACTCGGATGGACTCTGAGGGCGTGAGGCTAATGAGGGTGGCTTGAAGGCTTAGGTCTAGGCCTAGAGTGAGTATTAAGTATGAGGAGATCATACTTGGGTTAAACCTCATATTTGAGGTGTACCATTCGACTGATGGCATTGGTCAGTCGACTGGTCGAGTGCACTGCACTCGGGTGGCTTAGTTGACTCGAGTAGTCGATTGGGGTTATAACTCAACCGACTGATTGAGTAGTCGATTGAGTCTTGACTGCTAACATGTGGCTCTGGTAGCTGATTGGTGTCTTGTACTAGTCGATTGGCCATTGGCAGTCGACTGCTAGAGATGCGCAATCGACTAGCCTTAAGTGGACAAGGAAAACAATGTCTCGTAGTCGAATGTTGACTTATGATAGTCGACTGTTAGATCAGGATACTTGACTAGTAGGACAGAATCTGACGTGGATTACCCCATTGTGAGACAACGGATAACTAGGCAGTCGACTGGGGGTAAGGCCAGTCGACTGCTAGGAGGAAAATCAACCCGATTGGAGGCTTAGAAAGAGGATACGGAGGACTTCTTCCATAGCCAATTCTTGGAGTTCTAGGAGGGGAAACGTTGTAGCTTTCCAAACCTTCAAAGAATCTCAAAGCAACCAAAAGATCAAATGAGCAAAAGCAATCTTTGTGTACAACATTTCTCATTTGTAGTTTGTTTTTTACTTATATTTTGTTATTTGCTTTGTATAAATTCTTGTAAGAGGTCTCTCCATCTTTGGATTGTTTCCGAGAAGGAGAAGTTCATAGTGGTAGTGTGCATCACTAGAGCTCAATCGTGGAGTGAGAACTAGGGTTCTGAACCACGTAAAATCTTATTGTTGTGCTTGTGTATTGTATATTTGTATTTGTATTTGCATTCCACTATGTACTAACACTTGTAGACAAGCACGAACACAAATGACGATTGAATCGAAGAAATCACTATTCACCCCCTCCCTTAATCTAGTGCAACAAACGGTCCCCAACAAGTGGTGTCATAGTGTGGGCGCTTTTCAAGGACTAACCACCGCGAGAGCAAGCACTAGAGGAGTAGAAGAATGGAGTTGCCTAATGATGGACTCGGCTATGACATCCAAATTTCTCCACCATTCAACCGAGAAGATTTTTCATCATGGAGCGTAAGGATGGAGACAATCCTTAAGAAGGGTAGATTTCTTAAGAAGAAGAGATGGACTAAAGAGCAACTTAAAAAGTCTGAGACCAATGATAAGGTAGGAAAAATATTGGTTAAGTTAATACCTAATGACATTTTGTCCAAGATAGATGGTTATGGGATTTATGGAACAATTTGGTCAAGTTACATGAAGAACCCTCATCGGCACAAAGAAAAGAAGATGACAAGCTTGAAGAAGAAGAAAGCTCAACATCTCATGTAAAATACGGTGGTTAAAAAAAATTAAGTATGTAGATTGATTACTTAAGTAGCAGTTTGGGGTTTAATTGGGTGTTGGGCTTAACATAGGTTAGATCTTGACCCAAGGATGGCTCAAGCTCAAAGAGGAAAAACTTTTATAAACCCCTCGAACCCGATCACAATTTCTCACTTCCTCATCGCGATCTTCACTTTCTCGCATCTTCGTTTCTCGCTGCAGCTCTTTCTGTAAAATAATGAAAAAAAATTAATAATAATAATAAATATCCTTGTTAATTAAAAAATTTTATTATGAAATTTTTCAGAAATTTTTAGGAATTTTTCTTGATTTAAACGGAAGTGTTATGGATATTTCATGGGGATAAAGCGGATAGGCTTTTGTAAAGCCTGTTTAGACTATCTGCTAGGAATTAATAGGTTTAATAAAACCATTTAATTTCTCCCCCGATTCCTTTCGTTTTCCCTCTTCCTCGATCGACCGATCCTCTTCTTCCCTTCTCCTTCTCTCTCGATCGCGATTCTTCTTCCCGAGTTCTCACGCCGCGAGCTCCTCTTTAATCGTCGGTGCCCCAAGCCAGTGCTGTCGATCGAGCCTTCTGTCGTCTGAGATCTCTACCGGAGTAGACAACGACTGGGAAGGAAGTCGATGCCCTTGCTTCTCCGTGATCCAGCGACTATCGACGGGCATCCTCGATCTCAAGAGATAGGGAGCGACAGGGGTTCACGCTGTCAGATTTGGGAGTATCCTCTGTCGATTTTCACGATTGCTAGGGCAGCAGGGGTTTTCCGACAAACAGGGCAGTTAGGGGAGTGCCACCGATGAAGTCGCAATTACCTATATATTTCTTCCGTTGCTCTTTTTCACTTCTGTCCAGGGTGTTGTATGGACTGTGAGTTTATGTTTGGGAATTCTCTGGTTGTGGCTGATTGAGGAGGTGGCTATGAGCAAGGAAGACCGGCCATGAAGGACACTGTGAGTGTGAGTTGTGGTTGTTGAGCTATTGTGATAATTGGAATTAAGCTGGAAAGTTGGATCATAATTTGGTTGCAAGGTAAGGTTTGCATATGTTGATTAAGTTAACAAATTCTTATAGGATGACCAAATCTAATTATGGATTAAAGATTTGGGAAATTGATCATAGGAAGCTTATGTTCTTTTTGATTACAGGTGATCACTAGTGAATGGTTTTCTGGATAGGCTGTGGGATATGGAAACTACATTAGGTAAGCTTGGATCTCAATGTTTAGAGTGAACATTTGAATTATAGCTGACTAGTATGCGTATGATAGATAGGAGTGATCAGTTGGCTAAATCACAATTTATTTATATATGTGATGGATTTAGTTTAATTACAGGAGAGTTGAGATCAAGAAGCAGTACCGAGGAAGCTCGATTGGGTAAGTAGGATTTGGTTGTTCATAGTTGTATATCAGTTTTATTAGTAAACTAATCTGGATGTGTTCTGTTGGATGTATTCTAGCTATGCCACCATATCCAATCTGATTATTAAGATGATGATGTTATTAGTTCCAATTGTGAATTTATATATATGGAGTGTTTGGGTATCTTAGATATGACCATGAATTATATGAATCCATAAAAGGGAATGATTAGTAGGGGTTAACTAATCAGGGTTTAGATTGATTTAGGATCATGCTAGGGATTATTGAGGTTAATCAAGTATGTATTGACTTTATTACTGAGTGTATGTTAAACTTGGTTATATGATGTGTTCTTGTTTACAGGTATTTGATTCAAGACGGATTCTTGGACATGAAGACTATCGACATAGTCTACATACCAGGTGGGTAATTTCCTACCCTGGTCAGGTAGTTGTAGTTGCATTCATATTTAGACATAGATATGATCATCTTATATGTTCATATTATCTTTACCCTGTTCTTATTTATCCATATGCTTGATACTTGTCGTTGGCTATATATGCTCAAATGTTGATATCACATTTTCCTTTATCATGATTGAGGAGTTATAGATGTGATGTAAGTAGATCTATAGATGTTTAGTAGGGTGTAGATGTTGGAATACGGATGATGACTTGATTTGTAAATTGAGTAAAAGGTCATCCGTGGTAGGTAATTCCCTAAATATAGGATTTATTCCAATACCCGTATGTTGCATACTTATTACCAACCAGGTGTTGTGTGATAGTCAGGTGAATTGTGATTAGTGTGTCACTACGGACCGGTGGTCCTAGCTTGTTATGATCAATTGAGTATGACTCTATACAGGATAGAGAGTCCGTCGATCAGTTGAGTACGACTCTCTACAGGATAGAGAGTGCATCGATCAGTTGAGTACGACTCTCTACAGGATAGAGAGTCCGTCGATCAGTTGAGTATAACTCTCTAAAAGATAGAGAGTGTATTGATCAAATGCGTATGACTCTCTGTTGAACAGAGAGACTGTGGTAGATGTATGTATGTGTGATAGTACATTCATGTCATTTGCATGCATACTGACGACATAGTCTCCCTTAGGGTTGAGAGAGTCGTTAGTCATCCTGCCTCCCAGGTTACTCCCAGAGGAGTAACTGGTGTGAGGGCAGAGCATTTTTTGTGCCGCACTCTACCACTATAGACGGTGGTAGTTGGAGTTGCATGCAATTGTCCTGGGTGCGTGGCATTCGACCACTCATAGGTAGTGTTAGTCAGAGTGGCCAACAGCAGGGACCCCCGTTGTGTAGCGAGCTCTTTACGTTCATATGCTACTTGATCATACTTCCACTCGACCACTCTAGAGCAGTGGTTGGTGTTGAGTTGGGACAGTTGTCATGTCGTGACACCTAGGCCACACTGAGGTCATAGTAAGCAGTAGAGTGCGTGAGCATGACCATGCATCTTTGCATTATAAATATCATGCCATATATATATACATATGTATATATATATATATATATATATATATATATATATATATATATATATATATATATATATATATATATATATATATATATATATATATGGATGGTTGTGATTAATATATATATAGATGCAGTCTATATATATATATGCTTATTGTGATGTTGCACTTGATTGTACTATGCTTGCTGCATTTGGTTGTACATCATCTTCATACATGCTACTCGCATCTGTTATACGGTTGTGTCAGATACTTGTATACTTGTTGGACAGACCATTAGATACCTTTGACCTGTATCATGAGTATATTGTGAGATAGTATTATTCTTCCTGTTTTAAATTGGATATATGCTCAGGTTGGATCAGAGTACCATAGTAGACTTTCAGGTATGTCTACATTATATGTTGTTTATTTGGTTAGACGGTATATGCATGTATTTATATACTGTGCTGGTATACCTGTTATACCTCTAGGTTATGCTGTTGAATGACATGTGATATTTGATGTAAATACATGTTCTCCCTTATTACCTGCTAAGTTATACTCACCACCACAGACCCTGGGTTTTTCTATCGCCCAGGTAACAGATAGAAGTCTTCGTGACGGCTTGGAACACCGCTGGCTGGCAACATCTCATCTCACCTTCGAGACTCCTGTGGTCATTTTGGATTTTCCGTATGTTGTGTTATGTATTTGGAGTTTTTTCGTGGTGTACTATGTTGTGGACTTGTCATGTGATGTACACACTTGTGGATTCAATTTTGTCTATGTTCCGTTATGTTGTGATGTGGTCAGTCATACCGGTATGCATTGTGTGTAGGTTGTATTAGTTTCCGTTTTGTTTCGTTATGTTGTTATGTTTTAATTTGTATATGTTATTGTTATTGTGGGCCCAAGGGCCTTGTATTAACATGATATGTTGCCACGTACCGGGGAGATGTCGTCCGTTTGATTTTCGACACAGCATGCTCTCAGGGCATGACACTTTCTCCCTTTCTGCAAGCAACAGTGATCGGGTTATTCCTCGACAGTTTCCATGGACGAGTCATGAGATGCTCTTCGCGATCTCTACCGGAGCAAGGTGAGGTGTTCTTCTTCTTCCCCGATCTCGGATGAGATCCATCTCCGATCATATTCATTTTCCCTTGTAGCTCATAATCTCGTGGTGATAGGGTAGCAACATTTTTGGCGTTGGGTTGTTCCGGTAAAAAGAGCATATCGGGGAAGGGGGTTGTTTACACTAACTTTCGCCGGAAGCCAGTGATGGTTGTGTCATTAGTAGGTTATTTGATATGTATTCGTTCACAACAGCAAGTGAGGTTGGATTATCTCTATTCACAACAATATTGAGCTCGAGGTGACTCTATTTTTAGCATGGCTTGAGCATTCAGATGGGTAGATGGGATCTTCGATCTTGCTTTCCTTATGGGCATGATCTGATCTGTTGTGACTGAGCGATTAAGGGGTAAGGTTCTTTATCCTTTGATCTATCTATTAGATGATTGATTTTGGTAAATGGGGTGATGAATGGAAGGAGTTGTGGTGTTCAGTTTGTGCTTGTGGTGAAGCTGTGAACGATGGGTTAAGTGTTGAAATTAGTTGAAGTGGCAAATATTTTGGGTGTTAGGTAAGGGATGATTGTTGAATGGAAATGTGAATTGGTGTAAGACTCTAATGGGCTATTTCAACTTGACCATGCGAAGCCCTAGGCCAATTCGTCACTATTCTTTCAGCTTGCCTTCAAGCCAAGCTATTATCCCCGTGTAGTGGTGGAACGGAAGAGTTGGGTTCAAGGTAGATGCACTGATGAAGAGCGACAGAGTAAAAAATTATTTCGACTTGACCATGTGAAGCTCTGGGTCAAGTCATCACTATTCTTTCAGCTTGCCTTCAAACTAAGCTATTATCCCTGTGTGATGGCAGAACGAAGGAGTTGGGTTTAAGGTAGATGCACTGACGAGGAGCGATGGAGTAAAAAATTATTTTGACTTAACTAGGCGAAGCCCTAAGTCAAGTCGTCACTATTCTTATATCTTGCCCTCAAGCTAAGCTGTTATCCTCATATGGTGGTGGAACGAAGGAGTCGGGTTCAAAGTGGAGACACAGATGAAGAGATGCAAAATAAAAAGTATTGTTTCAATCTAACCCGGTTAAATCCTAGATCAAGTCATCATTATTTTTCCTGCTTGCCTCCAAGTCAAGCTGCTATCTGCGCATGTTAATGAACCGAAAGAGTTGGGTGTAAAGAAGAAGTCTTGTCGAAAAGTGATGGAAGTAATAATTCTCGCTTCAACTTGTACCGAAGGAGCCAGAGGTAATATTGTTTCTATCTGCTATAACTGAATTTTATACCTACACAGGGCTACATTAGAGGTTAGGAGGGGTTGGAATAATGAACTCGTGCTAACAAATCGAAGGGGGCATTGGCGTGAGATTGATGAGTTCCCATGTTGGCGTACGATGCTTGGATATGTCATTCATTTCGAAAGAAACAATGCTCAACAAGAAAAGACACATGCAAAATTTCCATAATAAGGGGTTTTTTTTATTATAAAGAAGGATTACATGAGCAAAAGTAAAACGAAGGTGTCCTTGCCTAAGAAGAACTAGGGGGCTTTGCGGACGACCCTCTCCGGATGTAACACCGGAGCCCTATGGTGGCATGACAAGGCATGGAGTTGGCGGACGTGAGACTGATACAGAAATGGGTGTTTTGATAAGGCCCGTTGGGCCACGGGCAGTTCTTGCCGAAGGGAGTAGTTGTGGGCGGAGGCTGACTATAGATGCCTCCGCAGGTCTCTGACCAATGCTCAGGAGAAGGAAGGTTGCTACCTTGCTTTGACGAGTCTTCCATGCCCAAGGTAGAAGAATGGAGAAGTGTGCAGGCAAGAGGTGATGCCGGAGGCTTTTATAGAGGAAAAGGGGAGTATTAATAAACCCTCTTGGAAAACAAAGAGAGTAAAAGAGGATAGGAGGGGAAGACGTGGGGACGATAGTAGGGGTAGTTGAATGCATTAATAGTGAAACGACTAGTCATACCCTGTAGGGTCGATCGATGTGTATGTGGTTGGCCGACTAGAGGGGGGTGAAAAGCCCTCAATCGTCGTACGGTGGAATTCGTTCGTTCTCGTTGTGTTGCTTTCCTACGATTGTCGTTAGCACAGCGGAAATAATAGAAATAATAATAATACTAACAACAATACAAGCATACGCAAACACACACGATATACGTGGTTCGAAACCGAATGGTTCCTACTCCACTTGCGAGCTCACCGAGCTCTAGTTATGGGCACGACACTAACTAAACTCCTTCTCGACTACACGTCGGAGGTGGAGAAACCTTGTACAAGCTATTACAACAGTAATACTACAAGAAATACAAAGACACAAGAAATACAAGTAAAGAACACTTTACAACTCTTTGCTTTGAACCCTTTCTTGTTGCTTGCTTTGGATGGCTCTTGAAGGATTATAATGCAACAGCAATTCCCCTCCAATCGCTTCCTTAAAGTCTTGGCGAAATCCTCCCACTTGAGCTCCTTTTATAACCTGCATCAAGATGATTTCGCGCCCAGCAGTCGACTGCCAAAAGGCCCCAGTCGACTGCCCCTGTAACCGTTGTCTCACAATGGCCAGATCCACGTTGGACAAGTTCCAACGGATCTCCTACTAGTCGACTGATGATGCCCATCAGTCGACTGGTGACCTAGTAGTCGACTGCCCAGTCGACTACGGAGCATTCTTTGCTCGCGACATTCCCATCGATCGATCATTGCCATCCCTCGGCGATCATTGCTTATCGACATCACGATCATTCGTCGACATCGATCATTGCCGATCCTATTTATCGATGACCGCCAAGCAAAAAATTGTAATCTAACACCAGTCGAACCCTAGTCGACTTGGATAAGTTGACTGGCACCTATGTCAGTCGACTGCTGTCGGGAAAAACCTCAAACACCAAGTTGTTTGAGCATCCGATCATCGGGTAAACCTTCAAACATCAAGTTTGAGCCTCCGACACTTAGTCTTAGCCACTTGGCCAAGTCCACCTTATCCCTCATGGAGCTCCCCACCGAAGCTCTCTTCTCTCGGCCTACATCCCTCGGATACGCCAAGCGCACGGCTTCGCAACGCCATCCTTCGCGTCTCATTCCCTCGAATATGCTTCCCTTGGGCCACACTCCATTCGCTCCCCGTCCGGCGGTCCCTCGGATGCACCAAGCGCACGGCTTCACAATGTCATCATTCACCGACTCAAGGACCCCGAGCCTAGTGAACTTGCCAAGTTCTCAAGACTTCCCACATGCACCAAGCGCATGGTTTCACAATGCATTTCTCACCAAGCACCAAGCGTATGACTTCGCAATGCTTTGGACTTTTCCACACCAAGCTCCATGCTTGGATTTTCCATGCCAACCCCATGTTGGACTTTCCCACACCAAGCTCCATGCTTGGATTTTCCATGCCAACTCCATGTTGGACTTTCCCATGACAATCACATGTCATGAGTTTTGTCTATCATCAAAATACTATCAAAGTAATGCCATGTTGGAGTCAACCTGGGCTGACTGCACCAACAATCTCTCCCTTTTTGATGATTGACAAAACCACCATCTCAAGTCTACCAATTCTCCCATATTGGCAATTCTCATATCCCAAATGAGAATTCCAAACCTAATTGGTAACTTGGTAACTTCAAACCTAATTGGTAACTTGGTAACTTCTCCCCCTTTTTGACATTACATCAAAAAGGTCCTCCCCAAGGGTATGAATATCTCATATCCCAATGAGATCTTACAATCTCTCCATTGGAGGAACACATGCCTACAATCTTTCTAGTGATCCCATATCACTTAAAGAGAGGCAACCCAATTTTCCTTCCATGAGGAAATACACATCCATCCTCCCATGATGGATACCTCCCCCTAGAGGCTTGCTCCCCCTTGATCATTGCACCAACAATGTCCTTGGAGAGTCCCTAAGCCAATAGGAACATTTAACCAATCAAAATTAAGGCAAAAGTTCAACAATGAACTCTCATCCACCTTAAAATTAATACTCTCCCTAAACCCTTCTCCTAATTCATGTCCAATGGATTTCCACCCTTTCTAATGCTCTCCCAAGCATATCCTAGGGTTAGGAGTGGTTAGGGGACCTTAACCTAGCTGAACATGGGCCTAACCAACAAGGTTTACCCGAAATCAACTTGGGCAATCGATCAATTGAAATCACGTTTTGCCACCCATCATCGATCGGCCACTGTGGCGGTGATCGATAATCGTGATTTGGATTGAAATCCATAAATAAATATACATAAGTTTAAAAATCTTGAAATTTGGTATGTATATTACTTATCATAAACATTATAGGTGAAAAATATTTGAAAATTATTTTACCCACTAAATTAGGAGATTGATACAAAGTCCAAAAGTTAAGAAAAGCTTCAATAAAGAGCCCTCTTTGTATCATCCCATTCAATAGTGATAGCTATCAAAAGATAGGCTTCACCAAGGTTTTTCAAAATATTTTTGAAACCTTTAAGTCATTTTTTCTAAACATCTCACTTGTATCTAGATGTGTAAAACACATACAAGTCAAGTTTTTAGTGAGATGTGGAGTTTTGATCTTTAATTGTCTCATGCATATTTCTAGGCAATATTATTTGATTCCCATCAAATCATGTCATAGTCTTTAATTCCATTTTAGTTATATGCATGATGATGATTGTGGTATAAATATAATTTAACTAAGCATGTGTCAAAATTATGATGTCATGGTATGTGAATGACATTTAAGCATACATGACATATAAAAATAATTCTAAACATGATCATGATATTTTTATAGATAAAAATAAAAATGATATCATGACATGATAAGGCAAATAAATCATGGCAAGTAAAATATACTAAGGTATAGAATATCTAAGTGTTAAATCCAAGTTGTCATTTCTAGGAATTAATTCCATTTTGCCTTAAAGTCATTATCTCCCAAGTGTGCCAAAAACCCAAATTGGCACACCAATACCTCTAAGACCTAATTGTGCCAATTTAATCATTTTTAACTTCTCAAGCACATTGGCACATCCTAATGTGTCAACTCACAATGACTAGGTTAACTACCCATCCACTTAGGGTTGACACACCCTAACCCATCTAGCGTGAATCGATCACGCTCCTAGGAACCCAATACCTATTGAAACTCCTTGGGTTAACAAGGTATTCACTAGGGATAAATTCCCTAGATACCTTTCTAATGACCCTTCTAGGCTTTAAAGTCATAGTCTTTTGGGTTTTTCCTAGGTCAACTCTAGAGGTAACTCCCCCAATGACCTTCCTAGTGACTTTCTTAGATTTTCTTAAGTCCTTAGCCACTAAGCAAACACCATGGCTAGTCTTAGGGATAACTTTCCTATTAGCCTTGGTTTTTCTAGACCTAGAAATTATTCCATAATCAAATGGAACATTATGATAAGTCTTCTTGGGCTTTGGTTTGTGACCCAAACATTCCTTGCCCTTAGACCATTTTTGAACCTTAGGTCTTGACTTTTGGGCATTTGACCCTAGAATTGAATTTTCTATGATTCTAAAGGTTTTCTCCATTCTCTCAAGTCTTGACCTCAAGACTTGGTTTTCTAACTCCAATTTTCCCAATTTTGATTTATCATTGGATTTTTTGGGAAATGTTCTTCTTCTTCTTAGGCATGTGCCTAGACTTTTTGGGATTAATACCCAAATTTTCTTCTATTCTCCTAATGGACTCCTTTGGTAAAATATTTCTAGAATTATGAGTCCTAGGTTTGTCCTTAGTTACATGAACATGCTTAGCACCTAAACAATAAACCTTATTATTTCTACTAGCATGCTTTTCATTTATAATTGCAAGAGAACTAAAATAATTTTTAGCATGATTTTTAACTTTAGAAATTGAATGTGCATTATTTAAATATACCTTAGGATTAGCTTTGGGAGCTCCCCCTACATGAGATACACCTTCTTGCCCTTTCTTCCTCCCCTAGGGCATTGACTTCGGTAATGTCCCCTTTAATTGCATTTAATGCACACAATGTGCTCTTTGCTCTTAATTGAGAAGACTCCGGCATCCTTTGACTTTGGGTTAACTTTTGGTGTCGATGCCTTTTCCTTAGCCAATTTAGGGCATTTGCTCTTGTAATGCCCTTTCTCCCTACACTCAAAGTATATTATGTGATTTTTATTTAAAATAACAACACTTGAGTTACCTAGGGAGGTGGAGGATTCTTCTTGATCTTCACTTCTCCCGGATGTGGATGTTTCTTGTTCTTGCTCCTGGATGGAAGATTGTCTCTCCTCCCCCTCAATGCTAGAGGTGGAGGTTTCCACCAAATCATCCACATCTTCGAATGTGGATGGCAATTCTTCCATGGCATTCTCCTCCACTTGTGCCAATTCGGGATTCTTGTGGAATTCAACCACCTTATTCCACAAATCCTTTGCATCCCTAAAATTTCCTAGCCTAGATCAAATATGGTTAGGAATCAAATCACTAAGTAATTTAATTACCTCGAGATTTATCTTGAATTCCTTCATTTGGTCCTTGGTCCATCTTGATTTTTCTAGTGGCTTGTTTTCTTTATCTCTAGGCACTTCAAAACCATTTTCAATGATTAACATGAAATCAAAATCGGTTTTGAAGTATACCTCCATCCGTTTCTTCCACCAAGCAAAATCTCCATCGAATTTTAGTGGATGGATGTTATAGCTGGCCATCTTGTATTGCTTGTATCGATGGTTAGTCCTCGACAAGCGCCTTGGCTCTAATACCACTTGTAGGGTCGATCGATGTGTATGTGGTTGGCTGGCTAGAGGGGGGTGAATAGCCCTCAATCGTCATACGGTGGAATTTGTTCGTTCTCATTGCGTTGCTTTCCTACGATTATCGTTAGCGCAGCGGAAACAATAGAAACAATAATAATACTAACAACAATACAAGCATACGCAAACACACACGATATACGTGGTTCGAAACCAAATGGTTCCTACTCCACGGGCGAGCTCATCGAGATCCAATTATGCATACAACACTAACTAAACTCCTTCTCGACTACACATCGGAGGTGGAGAAACCTCGTACAAGCTATTACAACAGTAATACTACAAGAAATACAAAGACACAAGAAATACAAGTAAAGAACGCTTTACAACTCTTTGCTTTGAACCCTTTCTTGTTGCTTGCTTTGGATGGATCTTGAAGGACTAGAATGCAGCAGCAATTCCCCTCCAATCGCTTCCTTAAAGTCTTGGTGAAATCCTCCCACTTGAGCTCCTTTTATAACCTGCATCAAGCTGATTTCGCGCCCAGCAGTCGACTGTCAAAAGGCCCAAATCGACTGCCCCTGTAACCGTTGTCTCACAACGGCCAGATCCACGTTGGACAAGTTCCAACGGATCTCCTACCAGTCGACTCATGATGCCCATCAGTCCACTGGTGACCTAGTAGTCGACTGCCCAGTTGGCTACGGAGCGTTCTATGCTCGCGACGTTCCCATCAGTCGTTTGTCATCCCTCGGCAGTCGACATCAATCGACTGCTAGTCCATGGCAGTCGACTGCCAAGCACAAAACTGCAATCTAACACCAGTCGAACCCTAGTCGACTTGGATCAGTCGACTGACACCTAAGCCAGTCGACTGCTATCAGGCAAAACCTCAAACACCAAGTTGTTTGAGCATTCGACCATCGGGTAATCCTTCAAACATCAAGTTTGAGCCTTCGACACTAAGTCTTAGACACTTGGCCAAGTCCACCTTATCCCTCATGGAGTTGCCCACCGAAGCTCTCTTCCCTCGGCCTACGTCCCTCGGATGCGCCAAGCGCACGGCTTCACAATGTCATCATTCGCGTCTCATGCCCTTGAAGTATGCTTTTCTTGGGCCTCACTCCATTCGCTCCCCGTCCGACGGTCCCTCGGATGCACCAAGCGCACGGCTTCGTAATGTTATCCTTCACCGACTCAAGGACCCCAAGCCTAGTGAACTTGCCAAGTTCTCAAGACTTCCCATATGCACTAAGCGCACGGCTTCGCAATGCATTTCTCACCAAGCTCACGGCTTCGCAATGCTTTGGACTTTTCCACACCAAGCTCCATGCTTGGATTTTCCATGTCAACCCCATGTTGGACTTTCCCACACTAAGCTCCATGCTTGGATTTTCCATGCCAACTCCATGTTGGACTTTCCCATGACAATCCTATGTCATGAGTTTTGTCTATCATTAAAATACTATCAAAGTACTGCCATGTTGGAGTCAACCTGGGCCAATTGCACCAACATACCCTACAGGAGAAGTGAATATTTGGTGGGCTCAGCCTAATCGCAGTACAGGCGTTATCCTGCAATGTTCTCTAATTTCGCAGTGCATGGTTAGCCCTTTAGAATAGGCCAATTGTTAACAAAGTTGTTCTGCAGAGAATTATCGAAGTAATTGTAGCCGTTATGATGAACTCAATATTCTTTCCTTGTTTATAGATGCAGAGATTGAAGATTACATTAATGAACACTTTATTTATAGAGAATAGACACTACTAGAAGAGCTAACAGAGGACTCCTCTTCGAAGTGAGAAAGCAGGACCACCCTAAGAGGCCCCCTAGTCTATGGTCACAGTTGAGGGACTTCAAGCGGAGGAGGAGGAAGAGCTTCAGCTGGCTGCGGAGGAGGAGCATCGGCTTGGGCACTGAAATTCATTGCAAGTTGTACTGGGACCGGAGGAGGGTTCCACACCCGATTGCCAAAGGATGGGAAGGGAGGCCAAAATGACCTCCTGGTGTTGGGAGCAGTGGTGCTGATCGGAACGGGAGGAGGTGGCGGCAGGTATGCTGAAGTGGTTATGGAAAGGATGGCTGAATTATCAGAGGAGCCCGAGTTGAAGGAATTGGAGTCAAAGGAGTCCGAGTCGGAACTTATGTCAATAGGGGGCGTCGGAGAAGCCATGGAAGTGGGTTGAAAGCAGAAAGATTCATAGTAGGTATTTATAGAAGGAAAGGAATGATGATATCCCTCCTTGGGAAAGGGAGAAGGAGGCAAAAAGTTGAACGTAGTGACCGAAGGGTTGTCGTTGAGAATATTAACCCTAAGGTAAGTAGTTATGACCTCACTTGGTTAACAGTGATGATTTGACTGTAAGGCAGTATAATTAGACAGTGGTAGGTCCCTCCAACTCGAAAAATGGCTCAAGATAACTGGAAATATTCTATTTCTCAAACTGGCCCGGGGTGACTCCCCGGGTGAGGATGAGTAGCAGTTGACTGGCACCAAGAAGGTTTTTGATCCAAGGTAGTCAGACATAGTAAAGAAGGGATGTTTGTTTCACTCTAGAAAAAAGGAAAAGATGCAAATTATTTTATCAAATACTTTCTATTTATGAATCCTACAGTACATTTCATAAAAAGTAAGAGTTATAGCTCAAAGATCTCCTCTGGGTATTTTGCCAAAGAAGCCTCTGTTAGTGCAATCGGCCCAGGTCACGATTGACCAGACTCGAGTTAAACTCAAGTAGTGTTTTAATGTTTGACATTGATGTTTGACAAAGGAGCTAACTGTTGTTTGACAATGGGTTGACTAGATGGTTGACTTGGGGTTGATCATAATGGAGAAGTCCAAGAGGGACACTTGGCAATGGAAAGTCCAAGTCTTGTGTACTTGGCATGGAAAGCCCAAGCTTGAGTCTTGGAAATTGGAAAGTCTAACATGGGTTGACAAGATAAAGTCCAAGTCTTGAGTACTTGGCATAGAAAGTCTAAGCATGGGTCTTGGCTATTGGGAAATTAATCGTCGCTAGAGGGGGGTTGAATGACATTTCGACGTTGCACGATGGAATTTGATCGTGCGCTTGCTACAATTATATTAGTACGCAGCGGAAATAGAAATAATACAATACAAATACAAGCACACTGCACAAGATATAACGTGGTTCGGAACCTCAAGGTTCCTACTCCACGGGTTAAGCTCAACGAGCTCGAGTGATGACAACACCACTAATAAAACTCCTTCTTGACAACACGTCAGAGGCGGAAAAACCTCGTACAATAGTTCTTACAATAATAAGAAATGAATACAAGCTAATACAAGTAAACTACACAAATACAAGTAAAGAAAACTTTACACAATGTGAACTTGAGTGCTTGCTTTTGGTTGATTGAGAGTAGCCTTGAAGGTCTAGATTGCAGCAGCAAATCCCCTCCAAATCGCCTCAAAAAACCATGGCAAAAACCTCCTCCACGACCTGCTTTTATAATCTACATTTGGGCTGAATTTCGCCTAGCAGTTGACTGATCGCGACTATCAGTCGACTGCTCTTATAGCTGTTATCTCACAATGGCCCGATCCACGTTGGATAAGTTTCAATGGATACACTGCAGTCGACTGCCAATACCCAACAATCGACTGTCAGGGTTGTAGCCGACTGACCAATCGGCTACCGAGCATTTTGTGCTCATAACCCTAACCATCAGTCAACTATCATCCATGACAGTCGACTGCTCAAGCCATCAATCAACGGCCCAATGTTGGCAGTTGATTACTAGGCTATTTCCTGCAGTCGAACACCAGTTGACTCTGAGCAGTTCGACTAGCCATAATCCCAGTCGACTGCCACGAGTCAACTCGGTTGCCAACTATCAAAACACTTGACCAATCGACTAATAACCTCAAACATGAGATTTAACTCCAAGTATGATGCCCTCATACTTGCTAGATCACCCTTAGTCTAGACCTAAGTCTTCTAGCCACCTCCGTCAGCCTCACACATATCGGATCCCTCCAAGTCATCTATGACTTGTTCATCTATACACTAGACTTCACGTGCTTCCATCGGCAATTGTCATGTTAAGCTAGTCTATACCACCAAGGCACATTGGGATTACACTGCCAAGACTACCGCTTGGACTTTACGCCACTAACCATTGGACTTATGCTACCAAAACTCCACCCTTGGACTTTACGCTGCCAATATCACCCCTTGGACTTTCCTTGCCAACTCATGTTTGACTTTTCAATTGCCAAGACTCAAGCTTGGACTTTCCCTTGCCAAGACCCATGATTGGACTTTCCTTTCCAACTCATGTTGGACTTTCCATTTGCCAAGACTCAAGCTTGGACTTTCCCTTGCCAAGACCCATGCTTGGACTTTCAATCATATGGTCAATCCTATGTCAACCATATGGTCAAACAATGGTCAAACTATCGTCAAACATCAAAATATCATTCGAGTCAAACTCGAGTTCGGTCAATCATGATCGGGGTCGATTGCTCCAAATAATCTCCCCAAAACATTGTCAAACATCAAAACACTACTCGAGTCCAACTCGAGTCTGGTCAATCGTGACCTGGGCCGATTACACCAACAATCTCCCCCTTTTTGATGTTTGACAAAAACCACAAAACCATTGAGTTAGGGTACCTAACTCAAATCTCCTTACCAATTCTTCCAAATTGGTAATCCCGTTAATTCTCTCCCTTTTTAACAGACATAGAAAAGGTTCTCCCCAAGGGTGTCAATGTCTCATGTCCCAATGAGATCTTACAATCTCCCCCTTGGTCCAAAAACATCTAGGATGCCTTCACTCTTCCTAGTGATAAGTCTCATATCACTTAAGAGAGGCTTCCTATAAACTCTCTCAATTATTCCCCTCACGAGGAAGAAAAACATCCATTGTCTCATGATGGATACCTTCCCCTAAAGGCTTGCTCCCCCTTGACCATTGCACCAACAATGTCCTTAGAGAGTCTCTAAGCCTATAAGAATACTAAACCATCAAAATTAAGGGTAAAAGTTCAACCTTAACTTTCACACACCTTAAAATTTTAAATACACCCTAAACAACTCTCCTAATCCATATTCAATGGATTTTAACCTTTTCCAATGCTTCCCAAAGCATATTCTAGGATTTTGAGCAGTTAGGGTAGCCTAACATAGTTGAAACATGGGGCTAAACATCCTTGTTTACCCGAAATCAGCTCTGGCAGTCGACTCTTACAGTCACCAGTCGACTGCCATTGACGCCAGTCGATTGCCATAAGCGGTAGTCGACTGATTTCTGCAAATGCAAAAATTAAAATTTAGAAATGAATTTTGAAAATTCATAAGTAATTATATATGATATGAAAAATCACACAAATTCATATATATAATACTTATGACAAATACAATAGTTGAAAAATATTTGAAAATTAATTTACCTACAAAATAGTGAAATTGATATAAAGTTCAAAAATAAGAAAAGCTTCAATATTTTGAGCCCTCTTTGTATCAACATCATCAATGGTGACTTCTATCAAAAGATAGACTACACTAAGATTTTCTAAAATGATTTTAAGATGTTTTTGAAAACCTATATTAAATTATGATCAATGGGCTCAATGCACATAACTTGCACATTAGCTTTCCCCATGATCCACCCATGGTTTAAGATAAGTTTGAGTTCATCTAGATGCAAAAACTATGCACCTTGAACTTAACTCATTTCCTAGCATCTCACATGTGTCTAGGGTGTATTAAAATACACACAAGTCAATGTGATGTGAGATTTGGGTTTTGTTCATTCTAATCTAAGGTCTCATACATTTTCAAAGGCAACACTACTTGATTCCCTTATACATGGGATTCTAAGTCATGTCAATTATCCTTAAATCAATTTTCATTAAAACTAAATGCATGAAATATGATCATGACATAAATGATAATATAAATAAAGCAATGCCAATAATCATGATGTCATAGCATATGATTAAATTCTAAACATACATGACACTAAAACTAAAACCTAAGCATGATCAAGACATATTATATGATTAAAAAGAAATATAATGTCATGACATGTTATATGGCAAATCAAGCATGACAAATAAAATATAAAGGTATATAATACCTAAATTTTGTAGTAACGTTCGTGACCGCTAGAGGGGGGTGAATAGCACGTTTTCGTTATGGATGGAAATTGATCATTTGTTTATACAAATTGTGTTAGCACAACGAAATATATATAATAGCAATAACACAAATGAAGACAAACATAAATACACCAAAACATAAGTATGTAACGTGGTTCGGAACCGAATGGTTCCTACTCCACGGATTGGGCTCATAAGAGCCCTAGCGATGCCAATCACATACTCCTATAACAATACCTCCTCGGAACAATCTGGAGGTGGAGAAACCTCGTACAATAGTTCTTACAACAATAATAATGAAATACAAGAAAAATACACTAAAATGCAAGTAAAGAAAACTTTACAAGGAGCTTTTGGATGCTTGCTTGTTTGGTTACTTGAGTTTCACTTGGAGACCCTGATTTACAGCAACAAATCACCCCAAACACGTCTAAGAACCGATGCCAAAATTCCTCCCCACGAACAACTTTTATAACCTGCATTCGGGCTGATTTTTCGCCTAGCAGTCAACTAATCGGGACCATCAGTCGACTACCCCTGTAACCGTTGTCTCACAACGGCATGAGCCACGTCGGATAAGTCCAACGGATAGACCATCAGTCGACTGATCATACCCATCAGTTGATTGATGTCTCAATTAGTCGAGTGTTCGGGCTGATCACTTGACTAAAAAGCTTTCTATGCCCGAAAGCCCGACCAGCAATCGACTGATCTCTACATCAGTCAACTGCTCAGGCCATCAGTCGACTGCCCAATACTGGCAGTCGACTGCTAGGCCATCTTTCCGTAGTCAAATACTAGTTAACTCCCATCAGCCGACTGACCATAGTCTCAGTCGACTAATACACCTCAAACATGAGGTTTTAACCCAAGTATGGTGCCCCCATACTTGCTAGACCACCCTTAGCCTAGACCTAAGCCTTTCTAGCCACCTCCGTCAGCCTCATGCCTATCGGATCCCTCTAAGTCATCCATGACTTGTTCATCCATACGCTAGCCTTCAGGTGCTTTCATCGGCTATGTCATGCTAAGTTGATCTATACCGTCAAGGCACATTGGACTTATGCTGTCAAAACTCCGCTTGGACTTTACGCCGCCAACCATTGGACTTATGTTGCTAAGACTCCACCCTTGGACTTTACACCACCAATATTCCCCTTGGACTTCTCAATTGTCAAGTACCCATAACTTGGACTTTCACCGCCAAGACTACACCCATGGACTTACGTGGCCAAGACTACACCCTTGGACTTTCTTGCCGACCCAATGTTGGACTTTCCAAATACCAAGACTCATGCTTGGACTTCTCCTTGCCAAGACTCATGCTTGGACTTTCCTTGCCAAGACCCATGCTTGGACTTTCAATGCTAAGACTCATGCTTGGACTTTTCCTTGCCAAGACTAATGCTTAGACTTTTCATGTCAAGTACACAAGACTTGGACTTTTCCCATGACAATGGTCAAACCATCGTCAAACATCAAGTATGACCTGGGTCGATTGCATCAGCAATCTCCCCAACTAATGTCAGACATTAATGTCAAACATCAAAATACTACTCGAGTCAAACTCAAGTCTAGTCAATCGTGACCTGGGTCAATTGCACCAACAATCTCCCCCTTTTTGATGTTTGACAAAAACACCCTTTAGTTAGGACTACACCCTAACTCAAATCTCCTTACCAATTATTCCAAATTGGTAGTTGCACTTTCTCCCCCTTTTTAACATACATCAAAAAGTTTTTCTCCAAGAAGGTCAATGTCTCATATCCCAATGAGATCTTACAATCTCCCCCTTGGTCCAAAAATATCTAGGATGCCTACAATCTTCCTAGTGATAAATCTCATATCACTTAAGAGAGACAATCCTAACATCTTCAAAATTCTTCACATTCTCCCTCTTACAAGGAAGAATATACATCCATCATCCCATGATGGATACCTCCCTCTAAAGGCTTGCTCCCCCTTGACCATTGCACCAACAATGTCATTGGGAAGTCCCTAAGCCAATAGGAACACTAAATCCTCAAAATTAAGGTTAAAAGTTCAACATTGAACTTTTACTCACCTTAAATTGATACACACCCTAACAACTCTCCTAATCCATATCCAATGGATTTTCATCCTTTCTAATGTTTTCCAAAGAATATCCTAGGGTTAGGAGTAGTTAGGGAATCCTAACATAGCTGAAATTGGGCAAAACAAATCTTGTTTACTCAAAAATAGTCTGGCAGTCGACTCTATCAGGTAACAGTCGACTGCCATCAAGCGACAGTCGACTGATAACTGAAATTTTTGAATTTCAAAAATTCATAAGTAAATATACATAGTTTGAAAAAACATGAAACTTCATACATATAATACTTATAACAAATATAATGGGTGAAAAATATTTTACCCATAAAATAGCGAAAGTGACACAAAGTTCAAAAGTGAAGAAAAACTTTAATGTTTTAGCTCACTTTGTATCAACTTCATCAATGGTGATTGCTATCAAAAGATAGACTTCACTAAGGTTTTTCAAAGTGATTTTAAAATATTTTTAAAACCTTATATTGGATCATATTCTTTGGGCTCAATGTATATGACTTGAACATAAGCTTTCCAAATGATCCATCATATGATATAGATGAGTTTTAGTTCATCTAGATGCAAAAACTATGCACCTTGAACTCAACTCATATCCTAGCATCTCACATTTATCTAGAGTATATCAATACACATACATGTCAATGTAATGTGAGATGTGGGTTTTGGGTCATCTTAAACTAAGGCCTCATGCATTTTCTAAAGCAACACTACTTAATTCCCTTATACATGGGACTTCAATTTGTGTCATATGTCCTTAATTCAATTATATTAATGCATGAAATGATCATGGCATAAATGATGACATAAATAAGGCATGGCCAATGATAATGATGTCATGACATATGATTAAATTTAAATCTACATGACACTAAAAGACAAATCCTAAACATAATCATGACATTTATATGATTTAAATGAATATGATGTCATGACATGTTATATGGCAAATCAAGCATGGAAAATAAAATATAAAGGTATATAATACCTAAATTTTAATATTAGTTGTCATTTGTCATTATTAAATCCATTTTTCCATATTATTATTTTATCTCCCAAGTGTGCAAAAAACTCAAAATGGGACACTAAGATCTCTAAACCTAAGTTGTGTCAATTTGATTAATTTTTCATAATCTCAAAAATATATTGGCACATCCTAAAATCTTTTAGGATTATAATCACAACATATTTCCAAGGTACCAATGACCTTGAAAGTAACCTAAGGTGACACCTTTACCATGGTTAGGTTAACTATCCATCTATTTAAAGTTGGCACACCTAAACTCATTTAGCGTGAATCGATCACGCTCCTAGGAACCAAATACCTATTGGAGCTCCTTAGATTTACTAGGTATTTGCTAGGGATAACTTCCCTAGATACCCTCCTAATGACTCTTCTAGGCATGGTAGCCTTGGTCATTTGGGTCTTGCCTAGGTCAACCCTAGAGGTAACTCCCTCTTTGACCTTCTTAATGACTTCCCTAGGTTTCCTTGAAACCCTAGCCACTAGGCACCTACCTTGGTCAATATTAGGGATGACTTCCCTAGTAACCTTTATTTTCCTAGACCTAGGTTATGTTCCATAATCGAATGGAACACTATGGTAGGTCTCCTTAGGCTTAGATTTGTGACCCAAACCTTTCTTGCCCTTAGTTGACCCTTGTCTCCTAGTCCCTTGACTTTGACCATTTGACCCCTTAAATTGATTTTGTATATTCCTAAGGGTCTTCTCCATTTTCTCAAGCCTTGACCTCAAGACTTGATTTTCCTTTTCTAATATCTCAATTTTTTATTTTTCATTAAATCTTGAGATATTCTTATTTCTAGGCATATGTCTAATCCATTTAGGGTTGATGCCTAGGTGATCCTCTATCTTCCTAATGGTTGCCTTAGGTAAAATATTTTTAGGGACATTAGTCCCAAATTTCTCCTTCTTCCTAATGTGGGCATTTTTAGCTCCCAGACAATAAAATCTATTTTTACTAACATACTTTTCATGAGTAATAACAAGTGAATTAAAAGCATGCTTTTGACTTTTAATTGAAGAAGATGCATACTTAAAGGTTACCTTAGGGTTTGCCTTAGCTCCCCCTGCTTATGACGCTTCTTCTTTTCTCCTAGGGCATTGACTCCTATAGAGGCCTCGTTGTTGGCACTTGAAGCACACCACGTGCTCCTTGCTCTTCCTAATTGGGGTTTCGGCTTCATTTGACTTTTCTTGACTTTTAGGCACCAGTGAAGTCTTCTTAACTCTTTTTGGATACTTACTCTTGTAGTGTCCATTTTCCCTACACTCAAAATACATAATATGGATTTTATTTTGAATTAAAATATTTGAGTTACCTAGGGTGGTGGTTAGGGTCTCTTGAGCTTGTACATCACTTCTCCCCGAAGTAGATGGCTCTTCTTGCTCTTGCCCTTGACCCAGAGATCTAATCTCCTCCCCCTTAATCCTAGAAGTGGAGGCTTCTTTCAATTCCACCTCCTCTACCGATTCGGATGTCGACTCCTCTTTAACTTATGAATCCTCACTTACTTGTGAGAATGATGTGCTTGCTTCCTTGGTCTCCTTCGATTGAGCCGATGAGCACCCTTCGGCTTCTTGGACCGGTGATGGATTTTCGTGATATTTTGCCAATTCGCTCCAAAGCTCCTTGCCATCCTTGTACTCACCTAAGCTGCACAATATATCATTAGGAATCAAATCAACCAAGATTTTTATTACCTTCTTATTTATCTCGAATTCTTGGATTTGTTCCCTGGTCCACTTTTTCATTTTGAGGAAACCTCCCTTTGGCCCTCTCGGATACTTGAATCCTTCCATCAATGCAGACCATTCTTCGAAGTCCCTCATCATAATAAAGTTTTCAATCCGTCTCTTCCATGAATTGAAGTCTTCTCGTCCATAAAGTGCATACGGTACCGGTGTGTTGATATCCCATCCTAGTTGTTCTTCAAAATCCATCTTCTTGCCCTCTAGCGGTACTCTCTTGGTTGTTAGTCTGTAGAAGAGCGGCCTCGCTCTGATACCAATTGTAGGAATGTCCGTGACCGCTAGAGGGGGTGAATAGCGTGTTTTCGTCGTGGATAGAAATTGATAGTTTGTTTCTACAAATTGTGTTAGCACAGCGGAATATATATTATAGCAATAACACAAATGAAGACAAACACAAATACACCAATACACAAGTATATAACGTAGTTCGGAACCGAATAGTTCCTACTCCACAGATTGGGCTCGTAAGAGCCCTAGCGATGCCAATCACACACCACTATAACAATAACTCCTTGGAAAAATCTGGAGGTGGAGAAATCTCGTATAATATTTCTTACAACAATAAGAATGAAATACAAGAAAAATACACTAAAATGAAAGTAAAGAAAACTTTACAAAGAGCTTTTGGATGCTTACTTGTTTGGTTGCTTGAGTTGCACTTGGGGACCCTAATTTGTAGCAACAAATCGCCCCAAACACGTCCAAGAACCGATGCCAAAAATTCTCCCCATGAACAGCTTTTATAATCTGCATTCGGGCTAATTTTTCGCCTAGCAGTCAATTGATCGGGACCATCAGTCGACTGCCCCTGTAACCGTTGTCTCACAACGGCATGAGCCACGTTGGATAGGTCCAATGGAAAGACCATCAGTCGACTAATGTCTCAATCAGTCGAGTGTTCGGGCTGATCACTCGACTGAAAAGCTTTCTGTGCCCGAAAGCTCGACCAGCAATCGACTGATCTGGAGATCAGTCGACTGCTCAGGCCATCAGTCGACTGCCCAATGTTGGTAGTCGACTTCTAGGCCATCTTCTCGCAGTCAAACCCTAGTTGACTCCCATCAGTCGACTGACCATAGTCGCAGTCGACTGATACACCTCAAACATGAGGTTTTAACACAAGTATAGTGCCCCCATACTTGCTAGACCACTCTTAGCCTAGACCTAAGCCTTCTAGCCACCTCCGTCAGCCTCATGCCTATCGGATCCCTCCAAGTCATCCATGACTTGTTCATCCATACGCTAGCCTTCAGGTGCTTCCATCGGTTATGTCATGCTAAGTTGATCTATACCACCAAGGCACATTGGACTTACGCTGCCAAAACTCCGCTTGGACTTTACACCGCCAACCATTGGACTTATGCTGCCAAGACTCCACCCTTGGACTTTACGCCGCCAATATTCCCCTTAGACTTCTCAATTTCTAAGTACCCATGACTTGGACTTTCACCGCCAAGACTATACCCTTGGACTTACGTGGCCAAGACTACACCCTTGGACTTCCTTGCCGACCCAATGTTGGACTTTCCAAATACCAAGACCAATGCTTGGACTTTTCCTTGCCAAGACCCATGCTTGGACTTTCATTGCCAACCCATGTTGGACTTTTAATGCCAAGACTAATGCTTGGACTTTTCCTTGCCAAGACCTATGCTTGGACTTTTCATGCCAAGTACACAAGACTTGGACTTTTCCCATAACAATGGTCAAATCATCATCAAACATCAAGTATAACCTGGGTCGATTGCATCAGCAATCTCCCCAACACATGTCAGACATCAATGTCAGACATCAAAATACTACTCGAGTCAAACTCGAGTCTGGTCAATAATGACCTGGGTCGATTACACTAATAAATTTTAGTGTTAATTGTCATTTGTTATAATTAAATTCATTTTTCCATATTATCACTAACCCCCCAAGTGTGCCAAAAAACTCAAAATGGCACACTATGACCTCTAAACCTAGTTTGTGCCAATTTGATTGATTTTTCATAATTCTAAAAATATATTGGCTCATCCTAAAATCCTTTAGGATGTAAATTCAAATCACATTTCCAAGGTACCCATAACCTTGAAAATAACCTAAAGTGTCACCTTTACCATGGTTAGGTTAACTACCTATTCATTCAAAGTTGGCACACCCTAACCCATTTAACGTGAGTCGATCACGCTCCTAGGAACCCAAAACCTATTTGAGATCCTTTAGTTTACTAGGTATTCCTTATAGATAACTTCCCTAGATACCCTTCTAATGACCCTCTTAGGCTTGGTTGCCTTGGTCATTTGGGTCTTGCCTAGGTTAGCTCTAGGGGTGACTCCCCTTACAACCTTCTTAGTGGCCTCCCTAGGTTTCTTCGAAACCCTAGCCACTCGGCATTTATCATGGTCAACTCTAGGGATGACTTCCCTTGTGACCTTGGTTTTTCTAGATCTTGGTTTTCCTAGACCTAGTTTGAGTTCCATAATCAAATGGGACATTGTGATAGGTAGGCTTTTCTACCTTGGACCTAGACTTGTGGCTCAAACCTTGTCTCTTAGATGGTTCTTGCCTTTTACACCCTAGGTTTTGACTTCTAGACCCTTGAGTTTGACTTTGCATATTCCTAAGGGTCTTTTCAAGTTTCTCAAGCCTTGACCTCAAGGATTTATTTTTTAGCTCTAATTTCTCAAATTTTGTAGGCCCATTATTTCTTTGAGTAGAGTTGTTCTTTCTAGGCATATGTCAATCTTTCTTAGCATGAAAGCTTAAATGGTCTTCTATTTTCCTAATACTTGCCTTAGGTAGGATTTTCTTAGGATTATTAGTTCTAAATTTCTCCTTATTTCTAATGTTGACATGTTTAGCACCTAGGCAATAAAATTTATTTCTAGCATACTTTTGTTCATGAGTAATAGCAAGAGTGCTAAAAACATGCTTTTAAAACCTAGAACTAGAAGGTGCATTAAAATATACCTTAGGATTTGCCTTAAAAGCTCCCCCTACTTGTGTAGCTCTTTCTTGCCCTTTCTTCTTTCCCCTTGGGCATTGACTCCTATAATGCCCCTTTTGGTTGCATTTGAAGCACACCACGTGCTCCTTGCTTTTAATTTTTGGAACACTGGCATCCTTGACCTTTGGCAACTGTGGAGCTTTCTTGACTTTCTTAGGGCACTTACTCTTATAGTACCCGAGTTCCCTACACTCAAAGCAAATTATGTGATTTTTATTTTTAGCTAAATTTCTTGAGTTACCTAGGTCAATGGTGGAAGTTTGGGATTGCTCTTCTTCTTGACCGGAGGTAGATGGTTCCTCTTCTTCTTGCTCCGGCATGGAAGATGACTTAATATCCTCCCCCTCAATTCTAGAGGTAGAGGCTTCCTCTACTTCTTCTTCTTCCACTGATCCGGAAGTTGACTCCTCTTCAACTTTCGAATCCTCACTTTCTTGTGAAGATGATTATGCTTTTTCTTCGGACTCTCTTTCTACTTGAGCCATGAGTGGTTCTTCATGGAGCTTGGCCAATTTCTCCCATAGCTCCTTGGCATCCTTAAATTCTTCTATATTTGACAATAATTCATTAGGAATTAAATCAACTACCATATCGATTACCGTGTCATTTGTTTTAAATTTTTGTAGTTGATCTTGAGTCCATCTCTTCTTCTTGAGATATCCTCCCTTTGGTCCTCTTGGAAATTCAAAGCCTTCCATCAAGACGGACCATAGCTCAATGTCCATCATCATCATGAAGTCTTCAATTCTTCCCTTCCATTGATTAAAGCCTTCTTGTCTATAAAATGTGTATGGGATCGGAGTGTTGATGTCCCATCCTAGTCTTTCTTCAAACTCCATTTTCTTCTTCACGCTCTAGCAGTGCTCTCTTAGCGATTAGTCCAAATGAAGAGCGACCTCGCTCTGATACCACTTGTTGGGAAATTGACCATCGCTAGAGGGGGTGAATAGTGTTTCGACATTGCATGATGGAATTTGATCGTGCACTTGCTATAATTATATTAGTACGCAACGGAAATAGAAATAATACAATACAAATACAAGCACACTACACAAGATATAATGTGGTTCGGAACCTCAAGGTTCTTACTCCATAGGTTGAGCTCAATGAGCTCAAATGATGACAACACCACTAAAAAAAACTCCTTCTTGACAACACGTCGAAGGCGGAGAAACCTCGTACAACAGTTCTTACAACAATAAGAAATGAATACAAACTAATACAAATAAACTACACTAATACAAGTAAAGAAAACTTTACACAATGTGAACTTGAGTGTTTGCTTTTGGTTGCTAGAGAGTAGCCTTAAAGGTCTAGATTGCAGTAGCAAATCCCCTCCAAAACACCTCAAAGAACCATGGCAAAAACCTCCTCCACAAGCCGCTTTTATAACCTGTATTCGGGCTGGATTTCGCCTAGCAGTCGACTGATCGCGATCATCAGTCGACTGCTCCTATAGATGTTATCTCACAATGGCCCGATCCACATTGGATAAGTTCCATGAGATACCGTAGTCGATCGAAATACCGGCGATCATTGCCAAGGCCCATAGCCGTGACGCCACCACCTAGCATTCTGTGCTCATAACCCCGACCAACAGTCGACTGCTCAAGCCTTCTTTCGATTGCCCAATGTTGGCAGTCGATTGTCAGGCTATTTCCTACAGTTGAACAACAGTCGACTCTGAGCAGTTCGACTGGCCATAATTCCAGTCGACTGCCACGAGTCAACTCGGCTGTCAAGTGTCAAAACACTTGACCAATCGACTGGTCCAAAGCCCTAGTCGACTGATAACCTCAAACATGAGGTTTAACCCCAAGTATGATGCCCTCATACTTGCTAGACCATCTTTAGCCTAGACCTAAGCCTTCTAGCCACCTTTGTCAGCCTCACGCCTATCGGATCCCTCCAAGTCATCCATGACTTGTTCATTCATACGCTAGCTTTCAGGTGCTTCCATCGACTATTGTCATGCTAAGCTGATCTATACCACCAAGGCACATTGGGCTTACGCTGTCAAGACTACCGCTTGGACTTTACGCTGCCAACCATTGAACTTATGCTGCCAAGACTCCACTCTTGGACTTTACGCCGCCAATATCACCCCTTGAACTTTACACCACCAATATCACTCCTTGGACTTTTCAATTACCAAGACTCAAGTATGGACTTTCCCTTGACAAGACCCATGCTTGGACTTTCCTTGCCAACCCATGTTGGACTTTCTATTTGCCAAGACTCAAACTTAGACTTTCCCTTGCCAAAACTTATGCTTAGACTTTCAATCATATGGCCAACCCTATGTCAACCATATAGTCAAACAATGGTCAAACCATCGTCAAACATCAAAATACCACTCGAGTCAAACTCGAGTCCGATCAATCATGACCCGAGTCGATTGTACCAACAATCTCTCCAAAATATTATCAAACATCAAAACACTACTTGAGTCTAACTCGAGTCTGGTAAATCGTGACCTGGGCTGATTGCACCAACATTTGCAAGGGAAAGTCCAAGCTTGAGTCTTGGCAAATGGAAAGTCCAACATAGGTTGGCAAGAGACAGTCCAAGCTTGAGTCTTGGTAAATGGAAAGTCCAACATGGGTTGGCAAGGGAAAGTCCAAGCTTGAGTCTTGGCAAATGGAAAGTCCGACATGGGTTGGCAAGGGAAAGTTCAAGCTTGAGTCTTGGCAAATGGAAAGTCCAACATGGGTTGGCAAGGGAAAGTCCAAGCTTGAGTCTTAGTAAATGGAAAGTCCAACATGGTTTGGCAAGGAAAAGTTCAAGCTTGAGTTTTGGCAAATGGAAAGTCCAACATGGGTTAGAAAGGGAAGTCCAAGGGTTGATATTGTCAGCGTAAAGTCCAAGCGTGAATCTTGACAGCATAAGTCCAATGGTTTGGCGACATAAAGTTCAAGCGTGTGTCTTGGCAGCGTAAGCCCAAATGTGTCTTGCCGATATAGACCAACTTAGCATGACATTAGCCGATGGAAGCACCTGAAGGCTAGCATATGGATGAACAAATCATGGATGACTTAGAGGGATCCAATAGACGTCAGGCTGATGGAGGTGGCTAGAAGGCTTAGGTCTAGGCTAAGGGTGGTATAGCAAGTATGAGGGCATCATACTTGGGGTAAACCTCATGTTTGAGGTTTGTCAGTCGACCGGGGTTATGAACCAGTCGACTGGTCAACTATTTTAACACTTAGCAGTCGAGTCGACTGGGATTATAACCAATCGACTGTCGTGAGTCGACTAGGGTTCGACTGCGGCAAAAGGCCTAAGCGATCAGCGCCAACATTGGATCGATGGCTTTGCAATGACGGCACGTGGAGCGATTATCGTTAATATTTGTCGCGAGCTCGAGAATGCTCGGTGCGTTATTGATCGACTATGATGTTGCGATCGGTGATGGGTAATGACAATCAACTGTCAGTGTATCCGTTGGCTTGAATGTCAATGTGTATCAAGTCCGTTGTGAAACAATGACACTATTGGTAGTTGACTGGGGCCTTATGGTAGTTGACTACCAAGTGAGGAATTAGCCCGATACAGGGATAAAAGGAGCAACTCGTGAAAGATTTCACTATGGTTCTTTGAGGCGATTTGGAGGGGATTTGCTACTGCTATCCAGACCTTCAAGGCTCTTCTCAAGCAACCAAAAGCAAACAATCAAACTTGTAAAGTGATTTTCTTTACTTGTATTGTATTTCATCTTTATATTTGCTTGTATTCATTATATTACTTTTGTAATATGTTGTAAGAGGTTTCTCCGCCTCCGACTTATTGTCGAGAAGGAGTGTTTTTTATTAGTGGTGGCATTGGCATCGCTAGAGCTCATTCGAGCTCAATCTGTGGAGTAGGAACCCTAAGGTTCTGAACCACGTTATATTATCGTGTTTTGATTGTGTTTGTCGTATTTTGTTATTGCTATTATATATTCCGCTGCGCTAACAATGATTGTAGACAAGCACGATCAAATTCCATCATCGAAGTAATGAACATGATATTCACCCCCCCCCCTAGCGACGTCCAATTCCTAACAAGTGGTATTGGAGCCCAGTGGCTCTAAGAAGAAGAAGTCGCTCTGATACCCTAAAAAGTGGTATTAGAGCATGGCCGCTCTTCAAAGTTTAACAACTAAGGGAGCACGCTAGAGGAAGTAAAATGACGATTGAAGAATGATTGGGTGATGACATCAATGTGTCGCCGCCATACGAACTCTATGGAGCCAAGGATTTTAATCTATGGGCGGTAAGAATGAAATATTTTCTAATGTGAGACTTTGATAATTGGATTAGTGTAATGGTAGGGTTCGATACTCCAAAGGACGAAGAAGGAAGAAAACTCAAGAAGAAGAATTTGAGCAAAAAACAATTCCGATACTACAACATAAATAACAAGGTAATGAGTATATTACTTAATGCAATTCCTAATAATTTTTTGTGTAGATTAGGAGATTATAAGGAGGCAAAGGAAATTTGGAGCAAGCTAGCTAAGCTCCATGAAGAACCCTCAACGACTCAAGAAATAGAGGAGCCCAAGGAACAAGAACCATCATCAGCTCAATTGGAGAAAGAGGCTGAAGAAGCAAGTTCATCATCCTCACAAGAGTGTGAGGATTTGGAGGTTGAGAAGCCATCAACATCCAAGGTAGAAGAATAATTGAAGGAATCCTTCATCTCTAGGATTGAGGGGGAGGATGTTGGGAATTGACCGTCGCTAAAGGGGGATGAATAGCGTGTAGTTCGTCGCTTGATGGATTTCGATCGTGCTTGCTAGAAAACTTGTTATACATAGTAGAAACAATAATAACAATAACAAATACACAACACAAGAACAAATACAAGCGATATAATGTGGTTCGGAACCTTAGGGTTCCTACTCCACGGGTTGGGCTCGAATGAGCTTTAGCAATGCCAAACACCACTAATAATCAAATACTCCTCAACAACAAGTCAGACGTGGAGAAACCTCTTACAATGATAACAAAAGAAATACAAAACAAATACAAGCAAATACACTAAAATGTAAGTAAAGAAAACTTTACAACGAACTTTTGATTGCTTGATCTTTGGTTGCTTGAGAAGAGTCTTAAAGGTTTGGATTGCAGCAGCAAATCCCCTCCAAATCGCCTCAAGGAACCTTAGCCAAATCCTCCTCCACGAGCTACTTTTATAAGCTGCATCGGGCTAGATTCGCGCCTGACAGTCGACTGCATAAGGCCCCAGTCGACTGCCAATAGTACCGTTGTGAGACAACGGCTTAATCCACATCGACATTCAAACCAATGGTTACACTGGCAGTCGACTACCATTACCCAGCAGTCGACTACCAGGGTCGTAGCCGACTGACCAATCGGCTACCGAGTATTCTGCTCCCGCAACCCCGACCAGCAGTCGACTTCCCTCCTCGACAATCGACTTTCCAATTCTGGCAGTCAACTACGAGGCTATTTCCTGTAGTCGAACACTAGTCGACTCTGATTAGTTCGACTGGCCATAATCTCAGTCGACTGCCAAGAGTCAACTCGGCTGCCAAGTGTCAAAACACTTGATTAATCGACTAGTCCAAAGCCCCAGTCGACTGATAACCTCAATCATGAGGTTTAACCTCAAGTATGATGCTATCATACTTGCTAGACCACCCTTAGTCTAGACCTAAGCCTTCTAGCCACCTCCATCAACTTCACACCTATTGGATCTCTCCAAGTCATCCATGACTTGTTCATCCATACGCTAGCCTTCAGGTGCTTCCATTAATTATTGTCATGCTAAGTTGATCTATACCACCAAGGCACATTGGGCTTACGCTGCCAAGACACACGCTTGAACTTTACGCCGCCAACTATTGGACTTATGCTACCAAGACTCCACCCTTAGACTTTACGCCTCCTATATCACCCCTTGGACTTTCCTTGCCAACCCATGTTGGACTTTCCAATTGCAAGACTCAAGCTTGGACTTTCCCTTGCTAAGACCCATGCTTGGACTTTCCATATCAACCCATGTTGGACTTTCTCATTGCCAAGTGTCCCATTGGACTTTCCATGCCAAGTACCCATGACTTGAACTTTCCATTGCCAAGCCATGTTGGACTTTCCAATTGCCAAGACTCAAGCATGGACTTTCCCTTGCCAATACCCATTCTTGGACTTTCCATGCTAACCCATGTTGGACTTTCCCATGACAATCACGTTGTCATACATTTTGTCGAACATCAATGTCAAATATCAAAACACTACTCGAGTCAAATTAGAGTCCGGTCAATCGTGACCTGGACCGATTGCATCAATAATCTCCCCCTCTTTGATGTTTGACAAAAAAACATCTTTGAGTCAGAACACTAACTCAATCCAATCCTCCCAATTTTCCAAATTGGGAATCCCAAGTATTGTTGGTGCAATCAACCCAGGATTGAGGTTATCATGATTTAGATTATCAGTCGACTGGGGATTTGGACCAGTCGATTGGTCAAGTGTTTTGACACTTGGCAGCCGAGTCAACGCTTGGCAGTCGACTATGATTAACCTAACCATGTTAAAGGTGGCACTTTATGTCATTTTCAAGGTTATGGATACCTTGGAAATAAGTTTTGATCTTATATCCTAAAAGATTTTAGGATGTGCCAATATCATTTAAGAAATTTGAAAAACTAATCAAATTGGCACAAGTTAGGTCTTAGAGTCATGGTGTGCCATTTTGAGTTTTTGACACACTTGGGGGATAAGTGATTATATAGCGAAATGAACTTAATAATAACAAATGACAATTAATATTAGAATTTAGGTATTATTATACCTATACCTTTTATTTGTCATGCTTTGATTGTCATATAATATGTCATGACATCATTCTTATTTTTAATCATATAAAATGTCATGATTATGTTTGGAGTTAGTTTTTATGTCATGATCATACTTAGGTTAGGTTTTATGTCATGTGTATTTTGATTTAATCATATGTCATGACATCATGATTATTGGCAATGCTTATTTATGTTATCATTTATGCCATAATCATTCATCCATTAATCAAAATTGATTTAAAGACTATGGCATGACTTGAAGTCTCATGTATAAGGGAATCAAGTGGTGTTGTCTTAGAAAAATACATGAGACCTTAGTATAGGTATAATCAAAACTCACATCTCACATTACATTGATATGTGTGTGTTTTCAAACACCTTAGACACATGTGAGATGCTAGAAAATAAGTTAAGTTCAAGGTGCATAGTTTTTGCATCTAGATGAACTCAAACTCATCTTATACCATGGTGGATCATGGGGAAAGCTAATGTACAAGTCATGTGCATTGAGCTCATTGATCATGATCCAATATAGGTTTTCAAAACATTTTAAAATCATTTTAGAAAACTTTGGTGAAGTCTATCTTTTGATAGCAATCACCATTGATGGAGTTGATACAAAGGAGGGCCAAAACATTAAATTTTTCAATGGTTTGGAACTTTATGTCAAACTCAATATTTAATGGGTATTTTATTTTTCAAATATTTTTCACCCATTGTATTTGTTTTAAGTATTATACTTATGAATTTTCAAGATTTTTTAAAATACGTATATTTACTTATGTATTTTTAAAATTTTTGTTTTTGATTTCTGAAATTCTACATTTGCAAAAATCAGTCAACTGCCGTTTATGGCAATCGACCGACGTCAAGGGCAGTCAACTGCTGACTGTCAGAGTCGACTGTCAGGCCTGATTTCGAGTAAACAAGGTTGTTTAGCCTGATTTCAGCTATGTTAGGCTACCTTAACTGCTCTTAACCCTAGGATATGCTTTGGAAAGCATTGGAAAGGGTGAAAATCTATTGGATATGGATTAGGAGAGTTGTTTAAGGTGTGTATTAATTTTAAGATGTGCGAAAGTTTAAGGTTGAACTTTTGACCTTAATTTTGAGAATTTAGTGTTCATATAGGCTTAGAGACTCTCCAAGGACATTGTTAGTGCAATGGTCAAGGGGGAGCAAGCCTTTAGGGGAAGGTTATCCATCATGGAATGTTGGATGTGTTTTTCCTCATGAGGGGGAGAATTTTGGAGAATTTTGAGAATGTGAGATGCCCAATTTGGAAATTGAGAGAGTTTGAAGGAATGCTTCTTTGAGTGATATGGGGCTTATAACTAGGAAAAGTAAAGGCATCCTAGATGTTTTTGAACCAAGGGAAAAGATTGTAAGATCTCATTGGAATATGAGACATTCACACCCTTGGGGAGAGCCCTTTTGATGTATGTCAAAAAGGGAAAGAACTTGAGATTCCCAATTTGGAAAATTAGGAGGATTATATTGAGTTAGTGTTCTAACTCAAAGATATTGTTTTTTTGTCTAACATCAAAAAGGGGAAGATTGTTGATGCAATCGGCCCAGGTCACGATTGACCGAACTCGAGTATGACTCGAGTAGTGTTTTGATATTTGACATTGATGTTTAACATTGATGTTCGACAAAATGTATGACAACGTGATTATCATGGGAAAGTCTAACATGGGTTAGCATGGAAAGTCCAAGCATGGGTCTTGGCAAGGGAAAGTCCAAGCTTGAGTCTTGGCAATTAGAAAATCCAACATGGCTTGGGAATGAAAAGTCCAAGGCAAGGGTACTTTGCATGGAAAGTCCAAGTGGGACACTTAGCAATGGGAAAGTCCAACATGGGTTGGCATGGAAAGTCCAAGCATAGGTCTTGGCAAGGGAAAGTCCAAGTTTGAGTCTTGGCAATTGAAAAGTCCAACATGGGTTGGCAAGGAAAGTCCAAGGGGTGATAAGGTATCATAAAGTCCAAGGGTGGAGTCTTGGCAGTATAAGTCCAAGCATGTTTCTTGCTAGGGTAAACCCAATGTGCCTTGGCGGTATAGACCAACTTAGCATGACAATAGCCGATGGAAGCACCTAAAGGCTAACGTATGGATGAACAATTCATAGATGACTTGGAGGGATCCGATAGGCGTGAGGCTGACGGAGATGGCTAGTGTAGGGATGTATACTGAAAAGTCTATCTTTTGTATGAACATCTTTATTTTGAAATAAGAATCACATGATCATTGTTTGCATATTTTCATGGTTATGCAATATTGTCTAATACTTTACATTGTAGATAACATGGTGTGTGGTGTCACACGGGAGATCATGTTATCGGCCCCTTGAAAAGTATAAGTAAAAGCTCACAACCGATATGGCTTTGGACAAACCATCGGAATGGTTGTAGTGTGATTTGGTATTGGTTTGTCTTGACCATAGAATCACACTAATGCACTTTGTGTTTATTGAGCAGGACTGACTTAGAAGTGATTCGATTTATTGCTGACTACATAATCAAATCGGACCTCATATACTATTTAGTACATGCTCTTAATCCCGATATAATAACAGGCACATATACTTAGTACTCATCTCTTTGATTTACCAATGGGCGAGATTTATAGATTAAATCGATAGGCTCGGTAAGTTGGGAGATGATATTATTTATATGTGTCGTTGATTATAGGAGGAAACTGTGTCCTATATATTAGGATGATGATGTCCCCTTGAGGAGCTCATAAGGTTCATCATGTAAACCCTACAGGTGGACTTGGTCCGACATGATGAAAAGGTTGAGTGGTACTACTCAAGGAGTTAGATGTTGATTAATTAATGGTCAGTAAATTAATTAATCGACGAACATTCGAGATCTTAAACACGGAGAGAAAATGTACAAATAATATATGGAGTCCATATTATCATATGGGGGTTGGTGAGGTAGATCAATGATGAACCTTTAGTGGATTGGATCATCATTAGTTGATCGGACTTTATGTGGGCTTGATCCATGGGTGGCCAAGACCCAACTCCTCCTCATGGTCTCTAATGTAGCCTATTAACACCTCATGATGCTTAGATCCAATGGATAGAAACAAAAGCCTAAGATCCATTGGTAGAGATTAAATCTCTAAGATCCGACGGTTGAGATTAAATCTCTAGATCCGACGGTTGAGATTAAATCCCTAGAACCAATGGAGGAGATTAATTCATGACTTATCCCTAACTCTATAAAAGGATGTCAAGGGGGTTGGCGTGAACTACATTGAAGAGAGCAAGGCTTGGGCGGCAAGAGAAGGGAATCCTAGTTGAGATAGGATTAGGGTTAGGGTTTGGAGGCTAGGGCGGCACCAAATAAGGCAAGGTTTCCTTTCTTCTTCCTTGTCTTGTGGCCGGCGTCCAGCAAGTTTCCAGGCCCTTCCCAGCCCTTGGTCAGCGCCCAAAAGCTCCCTTGTCCCTCCCTTGTCCCTTGGTGTCTTGATTGTTTTCCATCATCTTCTCCACCTTCTAGTTGGCCGGTGGCAAGGAGATTGTATGCTCCTTGTTGGTTGGTTTTAGAGAGGAGAAAAAGCTTGTTTCTATTCTTCCTCTTGCTTTGGAAGAGCAAGGAATAAAGATTTGCGATCTAGGAGCTTCGACTTTTGGTAGATCGTCGCCCACACGACGTCCAAAAGGAGGAAGGTCATACATTAGAAGATCGAGAGGTATACCTATTCTACTTTCTTCTTTTGTTTGTTGCTTGTTTTTGTTTTTCAATTATAAGCATGTTATAAATCTGTAAATGACTAAATAATACTTGAATCCCGAGCATAAATACAAAAACCGGCGATCCGAACATCATCTATTCCGCAGCTAGTTGTAGAAAAGAGGATGGTCGCTTGAACAACTAGTTTGTTCAAGTGACCTCTCTAAACGAATAGCACGACGATGACTTGGTGGTTTGGGCAATCCCTTTTGTCTAAGATTAAATTTTTTTAATTCGGGAACATCGAAGAGATCACCATAGACAAGCTACCGAGGTGAAGTTGGAAGCGAAGTTTCCCCTCACAGACTCGATAAGCAAAACCCTTTAATTGGTATCAGAGCAAAGGTTTTCAGTTTTGTGTGTTTTGGATTCGGTTAATTTTTATGCACTTTTTCATATATTATATGTGTCGGATAATAGTAGGATATGCGTAGTTTAACTCTTTAGTTGCATGCATAAGATCCGATTATTATGGTCATATGTGTGTATGTGATTGTATGTGTGTAAATATTTATTTTGTTGAATCCTCGGGGTTGACGAGGGTAGTATTTAGTTTTTTGTAAATTAAATACGATATTTTTTAGTCACTCTTTATTTTATTTTACTTTTGATCTAGATTTCATGTACACCCCCTCGTGGAGTATAGGATCGAAGGATGTAAATTAAAATAGGTTTTAGTCTCGGCTCGGATCTCCGGATGGCTCGTACATGGCGTAGGAGGAGCGGACGAGATTGCGATGCGACGGGAGTCATATTGAAGACAAAAGCCATAATAGTTGGAAAATAATTTATTTTTCATATTTATTGCTTTTTGTTTGATATGCATGTCGTAGGCTAAGAAAATTCCTCAATTTCAAATTACTAAGTGGGAGAGGGATATTTTTATAAATTCCCACGGCCTCCATTACGATTTGACAAGTGATGCAAACAAACTTGTGCGTTGGCTTTGAGTGCCTTCCTCCCCATCGGATGAGTTTGTTTTCGGATCACAAGGTCGAATATGGTTATAGGAAATTATTAAGGAGCGTGTGTACTTGCCCATCGTAAGGTACATAATCCGAGATAATTACCTTAGTACCAAGTAATGGTGAATACTTAGATACAAATATAAGTATCCTCCCCATCGGAGTCACTGCTTTTATTTATAGGGCCGAAGAGAAACCAACTATTAATTTTACTTGTCAAAAAGTTAGGTTGACAAGATAGTAAAATTAATGGGTAAAACCTCCTCTTACAAATGTAGAATTCGTATACGTCCATACTATCGTGGCATACGATATTCTCGGTGTTTTGAGGTGTTGGTTGATTTTGAAATTTTATTGTTTGAGGAATCAATAATTTTTTGAAATCTACAGTAATGATCTATGTGATTCTTAGGATTTTCAAAAATGACTTTCAGTCCACTTACTATGATACTAAAGGAAACAAACTTACTGTACCCAAATAATATTGATTGGAAAAGAATCTAGATATTGTCTTATCTACTAAGGAGTACAAGCATGCACTCTTCGAAGAGTGTCCTCAAGCCATGGTTGATCAAAAAGGTTTCTACTTCTAAACCGAAAGACAAGAAGAAGGAGAAACAAGGTAGAGCAAAGGTGGTGGGAGGATCTCAGGGAGGAGTGAAGAAGCCGAAAGGCAAGTACTTCACTTGCAAGCAGGATGGACATTGGAAGAAGGACTGTCCCAATTCAAAGCAGAACAAAGATATATCCTTTGGACTAGTCGTTGAAATATGATTAGCGGTGTTATCTATCGGCACCTGGTGTGTAGATACAGGAGCCACTAATCATGTCTGCAATACTTTATAGGGGTTCCAGGAAACCAGACGACTGGTTGAGGGGGAGATTACCGTGTACTTGGACGATGCCACGAAGGTGGCGGCTGTTGCAGTGGGAGATGTTCATTTATCTTTTGAGAAAAATAAACTTTTGGTTCTTAAGAATTGTCTTTATGTACCCTTATTTAGAAAGAATTTAATTTCGGTTTCTAAATTGTTTATGGATGGATATTCTATTTCTTTTAATGACAGAGTTGTTATAAGAAGGAATAGGGACATTATCTGTTCGGGTGCATTGATAGGAAATTTGTACACACTTGAACCAAAATCTCCCACGATGCAAATTGAAGTTACTCATCTTCTAATTCTAATAAGAGAAAAGAACCTTCGAAGATGAACTAAACATATCTTTGGCATCTTAGGCTTGGTCACATTAACCTAAGCAGAATTCAAAGGTTGATAGCTGATGGACCTTTGGGTTCATTAGTGGTAGAGGATCTCCCAACCTGTGAATCTTGCTTGGAGGGTAAGATGACCAAGAGGCCTTTTAAGGCCAAGGGGTATAGAGCAAAAGATGTGTTAGAATTGGTTCATTCTGATTTGTGTGGTCCTATGTCTATCCAGGCTAGAGGTGATTTTGAGTATTTCGTCTCTTTTATAGACGATTACTTAAGATATGGATATATTTACCTGATGCGTCGCAAGTCTGAATGCTTTGACAAGTTCAAAGAATTCAAGGCTGATGTGGAGAAACGTCAAGGTAAAAGTATCAAAACACTACAATCTGATCGTGGTGGTGAGTACCTCTTGGGAGAGTTTAGGGATTACTTATCAGAGGCTGGGATTCAATCCCAATTAACTTCACCTAGCACACCCTAGCAGAACGGTGTAGCAGAACGAAGGAATAAGACTCTTATAGAGATGGTTAGATCGATGATGAGTTATTCTGACTGCCAGATTTGTTCTGGGGATATGCTCTAGATATGGCAGTGTACATTCTGAACTTGGTTCCATCTAAATCAGTGTCTTCTACTCCCACAGAGTTGTGGACTGGGCGAAAGCCTAGTCTAAGACATATTCGGATATGGGGGAGTCCAGCACATGTGCTGAAGGCAGATGCTGGTAAGTTGGAACCTCGTACAGAAGTACGCTTGTTCGTTGGCTATCCCAGGGGATCGAAGGGTGGATTGTTTTATAGTCCTAGAGATCAGAGGGTGATCGTTAGCACGAACGCTAAATTTCTAGAGGAAGACTATGTGATGAGCCACAAACCCAAGAGTAAAATTGTTCTGGAGGAGTTAAAAGGGGAAGTCACTTCTTTAGTATCACCGGTACAAGAGGATATACCACATGTCACTGCACCGCGTGTCACAGAGGATACACAGGTGATACCTCGTCGTAGTGGGAGGGTTGTGAGACAACCTGATAGATTCATGTTCTTGGGAGAATCTTCTAATTTGGTCCCTGGTGAACATGAACCTGATCCAAGGACATATGACAAGGCAATCCAAGATAAAGATACAGCATCTTGGCAAAGTGCAATGAATACTGAGATTGAATCTATGGATTCAAATCAGGTCTGGGAGATAGTAGAATCACCCGATGGTGTAAAAACCATTGGATGCAAGTGGATCTACAAGAGAAAGAGAGGAATAGATGGGAAGGTTGAGACCTTCAAAGTGAGGCTTGTTGCAAAGGGGTATACTCAGAAAGAGAATATCGATTATGAGGAGACATTTTCGCCAGTAGTCATGCTTAAATCTATCCGGATTCTCTTATGCATAGCAGCTCATATGGATTATGAGGAGTGGCAGATGGATGTCAAGATAGCTTTCCTTAATGGAAGTCTTAAGGAAAACGTCTACATGAAGCAACCAGAGGGATTCATTGCTAAGGGCAAAGAGCATCTTGTATGTAAGCTTAATCGGTCCATTTATGGATTGAAATAAGCTTTGAGGTCTTGGAACATCCGCTTTGATGAGATGATCCAGTCTTATGGATTTATTCAAAGTCCGGATGAGTCTTGTATATACAGGAGATGTGACGGGAATGTAGTGGTATTTTTGTACTATACGTAGATGACATTTTATTGATTGGCAACAATATCAAGGTGTTATCAGACGTAAGGGTATGGTTGTCCAAACAGTTTGATATGAAGGACTTGGGAGAGGTGGGACACATCCTTGGGATCAAGGTTATAAGGGATCGCAGGAAAAGGATGTTGTGCTTATCCCATGCTTCATACATAGACACGATTATGGAGCGTTTTAGCATGTAAAACTCCAAGAAGGGTTTTCTACCTTTCATACATGGAGTACCTTTATCTAAGGAGATGTGTCCTAGATCATCTGAGGAGATAGAGAAGATGAAGGCGGTTCCTTATGCTTCAGCAGTAGGAAGCCTCATGTATGCGATGCTCTGTACGAGACCAGATATCTGCTTTGCCGTGGGCACGGTCAGCAGATATCAGAGTAATCTAGGACAGGGACATTGGACTGCGGTAAAGTATATATTGAAGTACCTGAGAAGGACTAGGGATTATATGCTGGTTTATCGGGCAGACCAATTACTCCCTGTGGGTTACACGGATTTCAACTTCCAATCTGATAGGGATAACAGTAAGTCTACCTCAGGTTTTGTGTTTACTTTGGGAGGTGGAGCCATTGTATGGAGGAGTGTCAAGCAGAAGTGTGTTGCGACTCCACCATGGAAGTTGAGTATGTGGTGGCCTCTGAGGCGGCCAAAGAAGTTGTATGACTCAGGAACTTATTGATGGACTTGGATGTGATTCCTGGTTTGCCCAGAACTATCACAATTTATTGTGATAATAGTGGTGCAGTTGCAAACTCGAAGGAACCACGAGCCCATAAGGCTAGTAAACACATAGAGCGCAAGTACCACCTGATATGAGAAATCGTAAAGAGAGGAGAAGTTGCTGTGGCCAAGATTGCATCAGAGGATAACCTGGCAGATCCTTTCACTAAGGCCCTTCCGACGAGAGCTTTTGATAGGCATGTGGAGGGAATGGGGATCAGATGTATGACAGTTTGAAGACAGCATAGTTTTTTAGTATAAGTGGAAGATTGTAGGAATGTATACTGAAAAGTCTATCTTTTGTATGAACATCTTTATTTTAAAATAAGAATTACATGATCATTGTTTGCATATTTTCATGGTTATGCAATATTGTCTAATACTTTACATTGTAGATAACATAGTGTGTGGTGTCACACTAGAGATCATGTTATCGGCCCCTTGAAAAGTATAAGTAAAGGCTCACAACCGAGATGGCTTTGGACAAACCATCGGAATGGTTGTAGTGTGATTTGGTATTGGTTTGTCTTGACCATAGAATCACACTAGTGCACTTTGTGTGTATTGAGCAGGACCGACTTAGAGGTGATTCGATTTATTGCTGACTACATAATCGAATCGGACCTCAGATATTATTTAGTACATTCTCTTAATCCCGATATAATAACGGGCACATATACTTAGTACTCATCTCTTTGATTTACCAATGGGCAAGATTTATAGATTAAATCGATAGGCTCGGTAAGTTGGGAGATGATATTATTTATATGGTGTGTTGTTGATTATAGGAGGAAATCGTGTCCTATATATTAGGATGATGATGTCCCCTTGAGGAGCTCATGAGGTTCATCATGTAAACCCTGCAGGTGGACTTGGTCCGGCATGATGAAAAGGTTGAGTGGTACTACTCAAGGAGTTAGATGTTGATTAATTAATGGTCAGTAAATTAATTAATCGACGGACATTCGAAATCTTAAACACGGGGAGAAAATGTACAAATAATATATGGAGCTCATATTATCATATGGGGGTTGGTGAGGTAGATCAATGATGAACCTTTAGTGGATTGGATCATCATTAGTTGATCGGACTTTATGTGGGCTGGATCCATGGGTGGCCAAGACCCAACTCCTCCTCATGGTCCCTAATATAGCCTATTAACACCTCATGATGCTTAGATTCAATGGATAGAAACAAAAGTCTAAGATCCATTGGTAGAGATTAAATCTCTAAGATCCGACGGTTGAGATTAAATCTCTAGATCCGACGATTGAGATTAAATCCCTAAAACAAATGGAGGAGATTAATTCATAACTTATCTCTAACTCTATAAAAGGATGTCAAGGGGGTTTGGCGTGAACTACATTGAAGAGAGCAAGGTTTGGGCGGCAAGAGAAGGGAATCCTAGTTGAGATAGGATTAGGGTTAGGGTTTAGAGGCTAGGGCGGCACCAAATAAGGCAAGGTTTCCTTTCCTTGTCTTGTGGCCGGCGTCCAGCAAGTTTCTAGGCCCTTCCCAGCCCTTGGTTGGCGCCCAAAAGCTCCCTTCTCCCTCTCCTTAGGTGTTGGAAACAAGATATAGGGTTTCCCTTGGTGTCTTGATTGTTTTCCATCATCTTCTCCACCTTCTAGTTGGCCGGTGGCAAGGAGATTGTATGCTCCTTGTTGGTTGGTTTTAGGGAATAGAAAAAACTTGTTTCTATTCTTCCTCTTGCTTTGGAAGAGCAAGGAAGGAAGATTTGTGATCTAGGAGCTTCGACTTTTGATAAATCATCGCTCACACGACGTCCAAAAGGAGGAAGGTCATACATTAGAAGATCGAGAGGTATACCTATTCTACTTTCTTCTTTTGTTTGTTGCTTGTTTTTGTTTTTCAATTATAAGCATGTTATAAATCTGTAAATGACTAAATAATACTTGGATCTCGAGCATAAACATAAAAATCGGAGATTCGGACATCGTCTATTCCGCGGCTAGTCATAGAATAGAGGATGGTCGCTTGAACAACTAGTTTGTTCAAGTGACCTCTCTAAATGAATAGCACGACGATGACTTGGTGGTTTGGGCAATCCCTTTTGTCTAGGATTAAATTTTTTTAATCCAGGGACATCGAAGGGATCGCCATGGACAAGCTACCGAGGTGAAGTGGGAAGCGAAGTTTCCCCTCACAGACTCGATAAGCAAAACCCTTCAGCTAGAAGGCTTAGGTGTAGGCTAAAGGTGGTGTAGCAAGTATGAGAGCATCATACTTGGGGTTAAACCTCATGATTGAGGTTATCAATCGACTGGGGCTTTAGACTAGTTGATTAGTCAAGTGTTTTGACACTTGGCATCCGAGTTGACTCTTGGCAAATAATCGACTATGGCCTCGCCGAATCGCCAGAGTCGATCGTGTTCGATCAGAAAATAGCCCTACTTCCGTTCAGTTACGTATTGCTCTATCTTAAGCACATGTCTTAGTAATCCTGTTGGGAGGTAGTCGATTGTCGAGGGTAGTCGATTGCGGTCGGGGTTGCGGAAGCGAATGCTCGATAGTCGGCATCGGTCATTGTTAGTAATCGATCAAGCTACGGTTAGTTGGCGACGTGAATTAAGCCATTGTCTCACAACGATATTGTTGGCAATCGACTGGGTCCTTATGGCAGTCGACTGCTAGGCGCGAATCTAGCCCAATTCAGGTTATAAAAGTGGCTCGTGGAGGAGGATTTGACTAAGGTTCCTTGAGACGATTTGGAGGGGATTTACTGCATCTCTAGGATTGAGGGGGAGGAGAGAACTTCCACACCGGAGCTAACTTAAGAGGAATCATCTACCTCTGGTTGAGAAGACGAAGAAGCTCAAAATTCCACCACCATTGACCTAGGTAACTCAAGCACCTTAAAAAATAATATAAAAAAAATCATATTATGTACTTTGAGTGTAGAGAATATGGGCACTATAAGAGAAAGTTCCCTAAGAAGGTCAAGAAGCCTCAACCAGCGCCAAAGGTCAAAGATGTCAGTGCCCCAACACATAAGAGCATGGAGCACATGGTGTGCTTCAAGTGCAATCAAAGGGGATATTATAGGACTCAATGCCCTAGGGGGAGAAAGAAGACTCAAGAAGGAGCATCACATGTAAGGGAGCATCTAAGGCAACCCCTAAGGTATATTTTAGTAATTCACCTTCTTTAAGTAATAGGCAAAAACATACTAGGAGTAATCTTACTATTGTTCATAAAGATCATGCTAGAAATAATAGATTTTATTTCCTAGGTGCTAAGAGTCTCAATTTTAGAAATAAGGAGAAATTTGGGACTAATAACTATAGAAGAATCATATCTAGGGAGTTTATTAAGAAGGTAGAAAATCATTTAGGCATTAACCCTAAGAAGGGCAGACATATGCCTAGAAGAAATGGTAATGCCCAAAGACTAAATCAAAAATAAAAAATTGGGCAATTAGAATTAGAAAACCAAGACTTAAGGTAAAGGCTTGAGAAACTTGAAAAGACCCTTAAGAAAAAGAAAAATCAAATGCAAGGGTCAAATAATCAAAACCTAGGGTCTAAGACTCAAAACCTAGGGTCTAAGACTCAAAACCTAGGGTCTAGGAGGCAAGGTCCACCCAAGGGAAAGAAAGGTCTGGGTCACAAACCTAAGTCCAATGAGACCTATCACAATGTTCCATATGATTATGGAACACAACCTAGGTCTAGGAGAGCCAAGGATACTAGGGAAGCTATCCCTAAGGTTAACTATGGTGTGTGTCTAGTGGCTAAGGTTTCGAAGAAACCTAAGGAATCCACTAGAATGTTACAAGGAGAGTCCCCCCTAGAGTTAACCTAGGCAAGACCACAATGACCAAGGCTTCTAAGTCTAGGAGGGGCATTAGGAGGACATCTAGGGAACTTATCCCTAAGGAATACATAGTAAATCCAAGGAGCTCCAATAGGTATTGGGTTCCTAGGAGTGTGATCGATTAATGCTAAATGGGTTAGGATGTGTCGAACTTGATTGGATGGATAGTTAACCCAACCATAGCAAAGTTGGCACTTTAGGTCATTTCCAAGGTAATGGAATACTTTGGAAATGTGGTTTGAATTTAATCCTAAAGATTTTTAGGATGTGCCAATATATTTTGAGAACTATGAAAAATTGATCAAGTTAGCACAAACTATGTTTAGAGATCATGGTGTGCCATTTTGAGTTTTGGCACACTTGGGAGATAGGTGATATCATGGAAAAATGAATATAATCCTAACAAATGACAACTAATATTAAAATTTAGGTATTATTATGTCTTATATTTTATTTTTCATGCTTTGATTGTTATATATCATGTCATGACATCATATTTATTTTCATCATTTTATATGTCATGATAGTGCTTAGGGTTAAGGTTTTATGTCATGTATACTTAGGTTCATATTATGCCATGACATCATGATTATTGACACATATTTTATTTATTCTATCATTATATCCCATGATCATATTTCATGCATTTAGGTTTAATGAAAATTGATTTAAGGACTATGACATGACTTGAAGTCCCATGTATAAAGGAATTAAGTAGTGTTGTCTAGAAAAATGCATGAAATCTTAGATTATGATGAACAAAACTCACATCTCACATCACATTGAAATGTGTGTGTTTTCAAACACCCTAGACACATGTGAGATGGAAATGAGTTAAGTTCAAGGTGCATAGTTTTTGCATCTAGATGAACTCAAACACATCTTATACCATGGATGAATTATGAGAAAAGCTTGTGTACAAGTCATGTGCATTAAGCTCATAGATCATTGTTCAATATAAAGTTTTAAAAATATTTTAAAATCATTTTGAAAAACCTTGGTGAAGTCTATCTTTTGATAGTAATCACTGTTGGTGCAATCGGCCCAGGTCATGATTGACCGAACTCGAGTTTGACTCGAGCGATATTTTGATTGACATGAAGGTTTGACATTGATGTTTGAAATTGATGTCTGATAATGTTTTTGGGCAGATTGTCGGTGCAATCCACCCGGGTCATGATTGACCGGACTCGAGTTTGATTCGAGGGAGATTTCGATGGTTGACTGGGGTTGACCATGTCATGGAAAGTCCAAGTCTTGAGTACTTTGCATGTAAAGTCCAAGCATGAGTCTTGGCAAGGAAAAGTCTAAGCATGGGTCTTGGCATGGAAAGTCCAATATGGGTTGGCAAGGGAAATTCCAAGCTTGAGTCTTTGCATTTGAGAAGTCCAAGGGGTTTGATATTGGTGACGTAAAGTCCAAGCGGGATTCTTGACAGCATAAGTCCAATGGTTGGCGGCATTAAGTCCAAGCGAAGTCTTGGCAGCGTAAGTCCAATGTGTCTTGGCGGTGTAGACACCGTTAGCATGACATAGTCGATGGAAGCACCTGAAGGCTAGCGTATGAATGAACAAGTCATGGATGACTTGGAGGGATCCGATAGGCGCGAGGCTGACGGAGGTGGCTAGAAGGCTTAGGTCTAGGCTAAGGGTGGTCTAGCAAGTATGGGGGCACTATACTTGGGTTAAATCTCATGTTTGAAGTTAAAACCTCATGTTTGAGGTGTATCAGTTGAGTGGTACCATGTGGCAATCGACTGGTGTGAGTCAACTAGGATTTGACTATGGAGAGTGTTGGTGCAGTAGGCACCTAAGTCGAACCTGAGTTTTGATTATAGCAAACGATACAAAGTTAAGCTCATGTCGTTATCTCACGAGCTGAATCGAGTGTGCAGAAGATTGCTATAGCTGGAGTTGAAGGCTAGCGACACCCGGAGGAAGCCGCGGTGGTCGGGCGACACTCGAGTGACTTCAGAGGGAGCCGAAAGAATCGAGTGGAAGGTCGGAAGCAAAAGCAACACGTAAGTATCGAGGTAAGCTCGTGTGTGCGAGCGTAAGTGAGGTCGTATCCTCTTTACGGGGATGACCTTAAGCGTAGATCCGACCAAAGACATCCTATAGATGGTCTAGGTCGAGATCGGACGGTCGGAGGCCGTCAAAATAATGTTTTTGTTAAGCTAACTTTGTCTTGCAACTAGCATCAGTTGACTGCTAGCTTAGAGGACTCGACTGTCATCAATCAGTCGACTGTTGGAGGTTAGCACTCGACTGATGCTGCCATCAGTCGACTGATGATGGCCATCAGTCGACTGATGGTCAAAGGATCAGCTTCGAGGAGTCAAGGTTTATCACCAAATTTCAAGGGGAGTGGTGCTCAAATATGATTGGCTAGGGTTCCTCTCGAAAAGGGGCTCAAAGGCTATAAAAGGAGGTCCTAACCTAGGGTTTCATCAACAATTCTAAGCTTCCAAGAGCCTCCGCAAAGCTACAACTCTCCGACAACGAAGTTCTTCTTCTCCGACGCTAGGTTTAATTTTCTTTTAGTTTTTTGTACGTTGGTTTTAGATTTATTCGTTGTTCATTTACTTTTTCGAAGCTCTCTTTCTATCATAACGAGGAGAGGGGGAGTGTCCCTCTACCTCAAGTTTTTGTTCTTGTATCGATTAACTCCTACCTCCAACGAGGAGGAGTTCATTTAGTGTTTTGCCCTCCGTGCGTGGTCAAGGACCACTAGGGCCTTGGAGTAGTAGCCGAAGGCTACGAACCAAGTAAAAAGAATTCTCTTTTATTTATTATTTATATTTCCGCTACAAATTATCTACTCGAGTTTTAACGAACGATTTCGCAAAAAGCTTTTGTTTCGCTATTCACCCCCCCCTCTAGCGAACCGCCTCGATCCAACAATTGGTATCAGAGCCGGGGGCGCTCAGATTCGGTGCAACCACCGGTCGAGCATTGTTTTGTTTTCGTATTTATCGTTTTAAGATTTCTCCCACACTACTAATCCAAGACCAAGTCTTGGTACATAGTTTTTGGTTGTGTTTTTGCAAGTATTGATCGCCTTCGGAGTACCTCACGATCAAACGAGCATAACTTTTGCTACAAGTGGACTCGCGAAACGATCTACCCACCAAATCGAAGCTCTCGCAGAGATCTACACTTCTTACTAGGGGGTTTACCCCCGTAACAAGCTGTTTTCATCCTCAAAAATCGATGTTTAGTAGCCTTTCGGGGACATTGAAGTTTGTGAGTACTTACCTTTTATTTAGTTTCTTATTTTTTTGCTTAACTTTCTAGTGTTCGTTTGTTTCTTTTTATTTCCCGCACTACTAATCCAAGACGCAAGTCTTGGTACTTTCGTGTGTTTTTGTCGTTGCTAGGTTTTCTTTTTAGTCTCCTTGTTTTTTTGTTCTAATGGTCCATCTCGAGGGTTTTAGCACCGTCCGACCTTCGTTTTACAACGGAGATGATTTTCGTTACTGGAAAGGTCGGATGGAATACTTTCTCAAAACCCAAATCGAGATGTGGATCATAATCCAAACGGGTTTCACACTTCCGACTAATGAAGTGGGTGACTCCTTGGATTATGATCAATGGACCGTTGCAACAAAACGACAAGTCGAAGCTGATGCCAAGGCAACACAAATCCTCCAATGCGGCTTGTCCAAGGAGGAGTTAAATCGCGTCGGCCCCTTCATCAGCGCAAAGGACCTTTGGACAAAGCTAGTGGAGCTACACGAAGAAACCGATGAAGCCAAGGTATGTAAGCGCGACCTTTTATTCAATAAATTATATAATCTAAAAATGCAGGAACACGAGTCCGCGACGCAACTTCACGCCCGAGTCCAGAACATAGTCAACAATCTACACGCAATCGGGCAAAAGGTCGAAAACTGCGACCTTATAAGGTATGTCCTAAACTCCTTTCCGAGGACTACCTTGTGGGCATCCATGGTCGATGCCTACAAGGTCTCCAAGGATCTTTCTAAACTTAGATTAGATGAACTTTTTTCTGATTTCGAACTTCATGAGCAATCTAACTCGGAACCCGAGAAAGGTATAGCACTATTTGCAGGTTCAAAGAAGAAAGTCACTAGCAAGCTACCTCCGAAGGAAGAAGAGGAGGAGTCCGATTCGGAGGTCAACTCGGAAATGGAGGCCGAACTAGTCAACCTAGTTCGGAGGATAGTCAAGGGCCGAAAACGAGCCGTCACTCAACCCAATGAAGGTAAGCCTAAAAGTTCGAACATAAGATGTTATGAATGCAACAGGTTTGGACATATCAAGTCCGAATGCCCAAAACTCAAGAGCAAGGCACCAAAACACAAAAAGGCACTTAACGCCACTTGGGAAGAAGCTTCCGAGGAAGAAGATAACGATCGATTCCTCATGGCTAAACCGGTGGAATCGGAGACGGAGTCGGAACCGGAACTTGAATCAAACCAAGACGAAGCCTGACCAAGCACTATTCAAGACGAGCCACGGATACGCATCCGGTTCAAAAGATACACTCAAGGTGAGTCGGTCTCTTATTACTACACTTTATAGTGCAATTAAGTTTCTAAATAGAAAGTTAGCTAAGTCCGAGTCCAAGGTCAAGACCCTGGTTGAGGAAGTTAAACTCCTCAAACACGAGGTCTCCCTAACCTCTTCGACTAGTCGAGTTCAAGAGAAGGACTCAACTCGGATTGAAAAACTCGAAGTTGAGAACTCACTCTTGAAGAGTCAAGTCGAAGATCTTAGGAATACGTTGGAAAGGTTTACTTTGGGATCCAAAGGACTTGACCTCCTACTTGGATCGCAAAGGGCCGTGTACAACAAGGCCGGGCTAGGGTTTAGCTCAAACACGACCAATAAGTCGTATATGTCAATCGTAAGTCGACATAAAAAATGTGTCCAAGCATGGGTCCCTAAGACCGCCTTGATTTCAAACCTAGGATCGAACCAATACTGGGTTCCCAAGGACCAAATCCACTATGTGAAGAGACCGAATCGATTCAACGGTCCAGGGGGAGCTAGTACAAAACTTGTTTGTGTTTTAACCTAGAAATTGCATGCTTAGGTTTTTATTTAGTTTGATTTTCCTTTTTAGAATGGTTATATAGGACTATAACTCATCAATACTAGATAACATAGTACCAGGACGCGGCGAGATGATAGTACGCTAGGAAAGCGGAGTCTTGTGTATTCGGGCTAGATAAGGCGTATCTAGTTTGGTGCACTTGATCGAGCGGAACTAGCTGAAGCTACCTCGCCGTATCTTAGACTAGTTAGACTAGGAAGTGGTCTTAGGTGAGTCAAGTTACTATTTTCTTGAAAATGGCTTTGTCTAAGGAAGTGGTCGTTGTTCCGATCAAAGAAGGCCTCTGTGCCTCGCCACGACCTGGAAGCCATGATCTTGAAAAGGTGACTTAATGAGCCTAAGGTCAAATCCGAATCTAACGCAAGGTTGACAAGAGTTTAAGTCATTAAATTTAAATCAAGTAAAATTGGAAGTCATCTCACAAGAACATATAGGGTTAACGTATTTTATCATGTAGACATGGGTGAGATGATTTAGGTTAATAATTTTCAACCAATTTTTAGTAAATCCAATATCCGATTCAACTACCTTGCATGTAGGATCAATGGATGTTGGACAGTGGTTGCTCCCGACACATGACCGGGGATCAACTCAAGTTTTCGAAGCTTCAATTCAAACGACAAGGATCGGTAGCCTTCGGAAATAACGGCAAGCTCAAAATCATCAGATCAGGTGATATTGAGCTTAACTCAAATTTTGTCATTCAAAACGTTTTATTAGTAGAAAATTTTCAATATAATCTACTTAGTGTAAGCCAATTGTGTGATAATAACTATAAGGTCATATTTCTAGAAAATGAATGCGTATTTAATACAAACGAAACCTCTAAAATAATTCTTAAGGGAACTAGAAATAACAACATTTACACTATTAACTTAACTAACTCCTCAACTAAGTGTCTTATGACATGGCAAGAGGAATCATGGTTATGGCACCGACGACTCGGTCACTCAAACCCAAGACTCATCCACAAGATGAGTCAGAGTGATTTAGTCAGAGGTTTGCCTAACCTCAACAACTTGGATAATAAAATATGTAATGCTTGTCAACAAGGTAAACAATCTAGGACACAACATCAACTAACTAATCAAGAACGAACCAAAAGCGTGCTTGAGCTCCTACACATGGATCTATTTGATTCACACGGAGCTAAGTCACTTAATGGAAGTAAATTCTGTTTAGTCATTATTGATGACTACTCTATATTTACTTGGGTTAGGTTCATCAAACACAAAAGTGATACCCTAGATCAATTAATCAACCTATTTAAGTTAATAGAAAATCAACAAAACATTAAAATCAAAAGACTTAGGACTGATCATGGTGGTGAATTCGAAAACCATAGGTTTATAGAAGTCTGTAACATAAATGGATACCACCATGAGTTCTCTTGCCCTAGAACTCCACAACAAAATGGCCTAGTAGAATGCAAAAATAGAACCCTACAAGAAGCCGCTAGGACAATGTTAAACGAGTATAACCTACCCGATATGTTTTGGGCGGAAGCCGTGAGTACGGCATGCTATGTCCAAAATAGGATCCTTATGGTAAAGAGGCACCTTAAGACCTCATACGAGATTTATCACGATAAAATACCTAACATCAAATACTTTAGGGTATTTGGGTGTAAGGTACATATCCTAAAAACTAAGGATTACCTAGAGAAATTTACATCCAAAACCACGACCGGAATCTTTCTAGGATACTCGACTACAAGCAGAGCTTATAGAGTATATAACCACGACACCCTTAGAGTCGAGGAGACTATCAATGTAGTTTTTGATGAAGGACACGAACCTACAAAACCCCCGGCAACCCCAATTAGCGAGCCGATTCATACTAGACCTAACTCTGATCCGGAGATCAGGTCTAGTGTTAATCCTAACCTAAGTCAACCAAGTCACTCTATTACAAAATGGCTTTTTTGTTGAGTATAATAGGAACTTGTCTATTTTTATTTAATATTGCCTTGATATTCTGATACGGCCAAATCCAACTAGGACTCATACGAATCATCCTATCGACCAAGTGATAGGTGATCCAAGTCTAGGAGTTCGAACTAGAGCCTCATACAGAAACCTTAGTCAAATATCTTTGATTTCTAAAATTGAACCCAAAACTAATGACCAAGCTCTTCTTGATCCCGATTGAATTATTGCAATGCAAGAAGAGTTGGCTCAATTCACTAGGAACGAAGTATGGGAATTAGTACCACCACCTAAAGATAAAACAATCATTGGAACAAGGTGGGTGTTTAGAAATAAACTTGATGATATAGGTGAAGTGGTTAGGAATAAAGCTAGACTAGTCGCTAAAGGGTTTAGTCAAGTCAAAGGTTTAGATTACGACGAGACCTATGCCCCAGTAGCTAGATTAGAGTCCATTCGAATGCTATTAGCATATGTAGCACATCGAGGATTTAAGTTGTTTCAAATGGATGTGAAATCTGCATTCTTAAATGGATACATTAAAGAAGAAGTTTATGTTAGTCAACCCCCCGGTTTCGAAAGTTTAGACAAACCTGATCATGTCCTTAGATTAAAGAAAGCTCTTTATGGACTTAAATAAGCTCCGCGAGCTTGGTACGAGAGACTTTCGATTTATCTTAAGTCCAAAGGCTTTAACCAAGGTGTAGTTGACCCAACCCTTTTCGTAAAAACCTTAGGTAAAGACATATTCATAGCCCAAATCTACGTAGATGATATTATTTTCGGAACCACCAACTCAATCCTACTAAATGAGTTCATTTCACTTATGGAAAGTGAATTTGAAATGAATTTAGTAGGCGAGTTAAGTTTCTTCTTAGGTCTACAAATTAAACAAACTAAAGATGGAATATACCTACATCAACGTAAATATACTAGGGAATCAATTAAACGCTTTGGAATACAAGACGCTAAAATTATTAATACCCCAATGGCAACTAATGTGAATATAGAAGAAGATTTAATCGGAAACTCAATTGATTTAAAATACTATAGGAGCATAATAGGGAGTCTCCTTTACTTAACTGCAAGCTGACCTGATATCCTATTTGCAGTAAGTATGTGTGCAAGGTTCCAAACCGGTGCCAAGGAGTCTCACCTAACTCTAGTCAAGCGTATCCTTAGATATCTAAAGGGTACACTTAATGTCGGTATTTGGTACCCTAGATCTACCGAGTTCGAACTAACCGGCTACTCCGATTCAGACTATGCCGGTAGTAAGCTCGATAGAAAGAGCACGAGTGGTTGTTGTCAACTTCTCGGCTCGAGTCTAGTGAGTTGGTGCAGTAGGAAGCAACATTGTGTTGCCTTATCTACCACCGAAGCCGAATACATCGGAATGGGTAAGTGTGTCACTCAGCTTCTTTGGATGAAGCACACTCTCCGCGATTTCAAGTTAGACTTTATGAACACAAAACTTCACGTATATAACATTAGTTCAATTAATCTTACAAAGGATCCAATATGTCACTCTAGGACCAAACATATAGAGGTCAAACACCATTTCATTCGAGAACATGTGGCCAACGGAGCCATACAACTCGAATACATTGAATCAAAGTCTAACTTAGCAGACCTATTTACTAAACCCCCTACCCGAAGCCGAATTTAGTCTATTAAGACGAAAATTGGGCATGTGCGTAGTAGAATAGGAACTTGCAAATTATATTTTCTTACTACTATTTCTTAAATTTTCATTTTTATGGAACTAGCATAGGACATACCTTAGATATCATGCACCTATAGATTTAAGGAGTCAATATATCTCACAACACATAGGACTAATGTGTTTGTGTACTTAGCTACGTAGATGGGCATGAGATGTTAGGACCTTACTCCTGGTTCCAGATGTAGAGCTAGTGCATCGCTATGAACCACGGAGTATAATCATACATACTAACTGACTCTGACCAGGACTGGTTGATCATTCATATCAATCAAGCCAAATATAAGTCGAACATTTTATAGATGAACTTATTTTCAGTATATTATTTTCAAAATAATGTGGAACATGCTTGGACTTTAAAATTAAAACTTATTTTTTATTCCACACACACCCTCACTCTTTTCGATATATGGCAAAAGGGGGAGAAAAAAGCCAAAGTTAAGGGATCATTTTTTTTTATGGCCAAGGCTTACTTAACTTTAAGTTAACAAAACAAGTTAAGGAAATTCTTAACTTAAACACATTTAGTTAACTTGTTTTCGTTAACAATACAAAAAAATAATAATAATAATTTACTTAACTTTTAGTTAACTTGTTAACAAAAAGTAATTTACTTAACTTTAAGTTAACTTGTTAACAAAATGGAAGTAAAAGTCAAGGTTAAGAAATCAATTTTTTGATTTCTTAACTTAAAACTTATTTTAAACACTATGGCCAATATTAAGTAATTTCGGTTACTTAATTCTTTTTTAGTAGCAAATATCAAGGGGGAGAGTTAAAACTCTTTCTCAAGTACTCACCCTCGATCAAGGGGGACGATTCCTCAAGGGGGAGCACTTGAAAAAGAGTTTTTATATACTCCTGCTCATTCATGCATATCTCATACTTATTTTGCTTAATGCACTTAATTTATTTTTCTTAACTTTGTATGTGGGTTTGCCATAAATCAAAAAGGGGGAGATTGTTGGTGCAGTAGACACCTAAGTCGAACCTGAGTTTTGATTATAACAAATGATACAAAGTTAAGCTTATGTCGTTATCTCACGAGCTGAATCGAGTGTGCAGAAGATTGCTATAGATGGAGCTGAAGGCTAGCGACACCCAGAGGAAGCCGCGGTGGTCGGGCAACACTCGAGTGACTTCGGAGGGAGCCGAAGGAATCGAGTGGAAGGCCGGAAGCAAAAGCAACACGTAAGTATCGAGGTAAGCTCGTGTGTGCGAGCGTAAGTGAGGTCGTATCCTCTTTACGGGGATGACCTTAAGCATAGATCCGACCAAAGACATCCTATAGATGGTCTAGGTCGAGATCGGACGGTCGGAGGCCGTCAAAATAATGTTTTTGTTAAGCTAACTTTGCCTTGCAGCTAGCATCAGTCGACTGCCAGCTTAGAGGACTCGACTGCCGTCAATCAGTCGACTGTTGGAGGTTAGCACTCGACTGATGCTGCCATCAGTCGACTGATGATGGCCATCAGTCGACTGATGGTCAAAGGATCAGCTTCGAGGAGTCAAGGTTTATCACCAAATTTCAAGGGGAGTGGTGCTCAAATATGATTGGCTAGGGTTCCTCTCGAAAAGGGGCTCAAAGGCTATAAAAGGAGGTCCTAACCTAGGGTTTCATCAACAATTCTAAGCTTCCAAGAGCCTCTACAAAGCTACAACTCTCCGATAACGAAGTTCTTCTTCTCCGACGCTAGGTTTAATTTTCTTTTAGTTTTTTGTACGTCGATTTTAGATTATTCGTTGTTCATTTACTTTTTCGAAGCTCTCTTTCTATCATAACGAGGAGAGGGGGAGTGTCCCTCTACCTCAAGTTTTTGTTCTTGTATCGATTAACTCCTACCTCCAACGAGGAGGAGTTCATTTAGTGTTTTGCCCTCCGTGCGTGGTCAAGGACCACTAGGGCCTTGGAGTAGTAGCCGAAGGCTACGAACCAAGTAAAAAGAATTGTCTCTTTTATTTATTATTTATATTTCCGCTGCAAATTATCTACTCGAGTTTTAACGAACGATTTCACAAAAAGCTTTTGTTTCTCTATTCACCCCCCCCCCTCTAGCGAACCGCCTCGATCCAACAGGGAGTGCCCTAGAAATCGACTGCCAGAGGTGGGCGGTCGACTGTTGGACCGAGCAGTCGACTGATCTTATGATCAGTCGACTGGTGCTCGGTATTTCGGGCACAGAATAGAGTCGGACTCGACTACTGGGGTTAGCAGTCGAGTGAAGCCTCGATCAGTCGACTAATGGACATGATCAGTCGACTGATGTCCTATCCATTGGATTTTTCTAGCAACCATTAAGCAAGCAATCAAAATAGTAATTGTAAAGTGTTGTTTTCTTTACTTGTTGTGTATTTCATTTGTATCTTGCTTGTATTTGTTTCTTAATATTGTAAGAGCTATTGTACGAGGTTTCTCCATCTCCGGATTATTCCGAGAAGGAGTTATTGTGATTAGTAGTACATGTTTACATTGCTAGGGCTTTTAGAGTCCGATCCATGGAGTAGGAACCATTCAATTCCGAACCACATTATATCCTTGCGTTGTGATTGTGTTTCTTGTTATTACTATTCTGTTGTGCTAACAAGATTGTAGACGATCAAATGCGAACGAATTCTATCGACGCATCCAAAATGCTATTCACCCCCTTTAGCGGTCAACGAATCCTCAACAATTGGTATCAGAGCCCGGGGCTCTTCTACGAATTAACCACCGGGAGCAAAGACGCTAGAGGGAAAGATGGAAGTTGAAGAACAACTTGGATGAGACATCAATACACCGGTCCCGTATGTTTTCTATGGACGAGAGGGCTTCAACCAATGGAAGGCTAGGATTGAAGATTTTTTGATGATGAGGGATTTTAAGGAATTGTCCATCTTAATGGAAGGATTTGAATATCCAAGAGGACCAAAGGGAGGCTTCCTCAAGAAGAAGAGATGGACCGAGGAGCAACTCCAACAATTTGATAAAAATAAGAAGGTAGTAAAAAAAAATTTTGATCTAATTCCTAATGATATCGTGTGTAGCCTAGGGGCTTGTATGGATGCCAAGGAGCTTTGGAGTGAATTGGCCAAGTTCCATGAAGACCCATCACCGGCTCAAGAAGAGAAGGCCGAAGATGAATCCTCATCCTCACAAGCAAGTGAGGATTCGAAAGTTGAAGAGGAGTCAACTTCTGGATCGGTAAAAGAAGTCTCCACCTCTAGGATTGAGGGGGAGGAGATTAGGGCATCATCAACACCGGAGCAACAAGAAGAACCATCTACATCCAGTCGAGAGGAAGAGCAAGCTCAAGAGACCCTCACCACCACTCTAGGTGACTCAAACACCTCAATTTCAAATAAAATTCATATAATGTGTTTTGAGTGTAGGGAGTTTGGGCACTATAACAGCAAGTGCCCAAAGAAGGTCAAGAAGCCTCCATCGGCACCAAAGGTCAAGGATGCTGGTCCCCCAACAATCAAAAGCAAGGAGCAAGTGATTTGCTTCAAATGCCGACTACCGGGTCATTACCGGAGTCAATGCCCAAAGGGGGAGAAAAGGCTAAAAAGGGAGCATCACATGTAGGGGGAGCTAAGGCTAACCCTAAGGTACATTTTAGTAATGCTCCTTCTAATTTAAATGTCAAAAAGTATGCTAGGAATTTTAATTCTCTTGCAATTTATCATGAAAAGTATGCTAGGAATAACAAATATTTTTGTCTAGGAGCTAAGAGTGTCCATTTTAATAATAAGGAGAAATTTGGGACTAATGTCCCTAGAAAAATCTTACCTAGGGAATCTATTAGAAAAATTGAAGATCACCTAGGTTTTAATCCCAAATGGACTAGGCATATGTCTAGAAAGAACAATGCCCAAAGATTAAATCAAAATTCAAAAATTGGGCAATTAGAGTTTGAAAATCAAGCCTTGAGGTCAAGGCTTGAGAAACTTGAAAAGACCCTTGCAAAAATGACAAATCAAATGTAAAGGTCAAATGGTCAAACTCTATGGTCTAGAAGTCAAAGTCAAAACCTAGGGCATAGGAGACAAGAGTCAACCAAGGGCAAGAAAGGTTTGGGTCACAAACCTAAGCCTAAGGTGACTTATCATAATGTTCCATTTGATTATGGAACTAAACCTAGGTCTAAGAAGACCAAAGTTAATAGGAAAGTCATCCCTAAGGTTGACCAAGGTAGGTGCTTAGTGGCCAAGGTTTCCATGAAACCTAGGAAGACTACTAAGAAGGTTACTAGGGAGGCAATCCCTAAAGTTAACCTAGGCAAGACCACAATAACCAAGGCTAATAAGCCTAGAAGGGTTATTAGGAAGGTATCTAGGGAGGTCATCCCTAAAGAATACCTAGTAAATCTTAGGAGCTCAAATAGGTTTTGGGTTCCTAAGAGCATGATCAATTCACGCTAGATGGGTTTAAGTGTGTCAACCTTGATTGGAAGGGTAGCTAACCCAACCATAGCAAAGTTGGCACTTTAGGATATTTTCAAGGTTATGGATACCTTAGAAATAGATTTGAATTTAAATCCTAAAAGATTTTAGGATGTGCCAATATATTTTTGGAATTATGAAAAATCAATCAAATTGGCACAATTTAGGTTTAGAGGTCTTAGTGCATCATTTTGGGCTTTTGGCACACTTGGGGGATTAGTAGCAATATGGCAAAATATATTTAATTACATCAAATGGCAACAAATATTAAAAGTTAGGTATTATTATATCTATACCTTTTATCTGTCATGCCTTGTTTGCCATATAACATGTCGAGACATCATGTTTATTTTTAATCATTTAATATGTCATGATCATGTTAGGATTAAGATTTAATGTCATGTGTTTTTAGATTATATCATGTCATGACATCATGATCATTGGTCATACTTAATTATGTTATTATTTATGTCATGATCATTCATGCATTTAATTTGATTAAAATTGATTTAAGGACAATGACATGACTTGGAGTCCTATTTATAAGGGAATCAAGCAGTGTTGCCTTAGAAAATGTATGAGGCCTTAGATTAAGAAAACAAAACTCACATCTCACATCTAAATTGACATGTATGTGTATTTATACACCCTAGATACATATGAGATGTTAGAATATGAGTTAAGTTCAAGGTGCATAGCTTTTGCATCTAGATGAACTAAAACTCATTTTATCTTAATTATAAATCATTGGGAAAGCTAGTGTACAAGTTATGTCCATTAAGTCCATAGAATATGATACAATATAGGTTTTCAAAATCATTTTAAAATCCTTTTAGAAAACGTTGATGTTTTTCTTTACTTTTGAACTTTGTATCAATTTCGATATTTTATGGGTAAAATATTTTTCTAATATTTTTCACCCATTGTATTGGTCATAAGTAAGATACGTATTAATTTTCACGATTTTTCAATATATGTAGAATTACTTACACTTTTCTAAATTTCATTTCTGATAACTAAAATTCTGATATTTCAGTTATCAGTCGACTGCCCTTGGTGGCAATCGACTAATTGGCACAAGCAGTTGACTGATCTCTGATAGAGTCAACTGCTAAGCTAATTTGGGGAAAAACAAGATTGTTTAGCCCGTTTTCAGCTACGGTAAAAATCTCTAACTACTCCTAACCCTAGGATATGCTTTGGGAAGCATTATAAAGGGGAAAATCCATTGGATATGGATTAGGAGAGTTGTTAGGGTGATGTATCAAATTTAAGGGGTTGGAAAGTTCAATGTTGAACTTTGAACCTTATTTTTTATGGTTTAGAGTTTCTATTAGCTTAGGGACTTTCCAAGGACATTGTTGGTGTAATGGTCAAGGGAGAGAAAGCCTTTAGGGGGAGGTATGCATCATGGGATGATGGATGATATTTTTCCTCATAAGGGGGAAATGGAAATTTTGAGATACTCAATTTGGAAATATGGAGAGTTTGTAGAATTGCCTCTCTTGAGTGATATGGGACTTATCACTAGGAAGATTATAGGCATCCTAGGTATTTTTGGACCAAGGGGGATATTATAAGATCTCATTGGGACATAAGACATTGACCTCCTTGGAGAAAACCTTTTTGATGTTAGTCAAAAAGGGGGAAAATATTTGGGGAGAATGTTTGGGAGAATTTATGGGATTACCAATTTGGGATAATTGGTAAGAAAATTTGAGTTAGTATTCTAACTCAAAGGTATATATGTGTTTTTGCCAAACATCAAAAAGGTGGAGATTGTTGGTGCAATCGGCCCAGATCACGATTGACCGGACTCGAGTTTGACTCGAACGATATTTTGATGTTTGACATGAAGGTTTGACATTGGTGTCTGATAATATTTTTGGGGAGATTGTTGGTGCAATTGATCCGGGCCATGATTGACCGGACTCGAGTTTGACTCGAGGGGGATTTTGATGGTTGACTGGGGTTGACCATGTCATGGAAAGTCCAAGTCTTGAGTACTTGGCATGTAAAGTCCAAGCATGGGTCTTGGCAAGGAAAAGTCCAAGCATGGGTCATGGCATGGAAAGTCCAACATGGGTTAGCAAGGGAAAGTCCAAGCTTGAGTCTTGACATTTGAGAAGTCCAAGGGATTTGATATTAGCGGCGTAAAGTCTAAGCGGGAGTCTTGGCAGCATAAGTCCAATGGTTGGCGACGTAAAGTCCAAGCAGAGTCTTGGCAGCATAAGTCCAATGTGCCTTGGCGGTGTAGACACCGTTAGCATGACATAGTCGATGGAAGCACCTGAAGGCTAACGTATGGATGAACAAGTCATGGATGACTTGGAGGGATCCGATAGGCGCGAGGCTAACGGAGGTGGCTATAAGACTTAGGTCTAGGCTAAGGGTGGTCTAGCAAGTATAGGGGCACCATACTTGGGTTAAACCTCATGTTTGAGGTGTATCAGTCGACTAGTACATGTGGCAGTTGATTGGTGTGAGTCAACTAGGGTTTGACTGTCGAGAGTGCCCTAGCAGTCAACTGCCAGAGGTGGGTAGTCGACTGCTGGACAGAGCAATCTGTTGGTGCAATCGGCCCAGGTCACGATTGACCAGGACTCGAGTTTGACTCGAGCGATGTTTTGATGTTTGACAAAGTATGTTTGACATAGGATTGACATTGATGTTGGACATTGATGTCGGTTAATATGTTGGGGAGATTGTTTATACAATCGATCCAGGTTATAATTGACTTGATGGTTGACCAGGGTTGACAATGTGATTATGGGAAAGTCCAAACATGGGTCTTGGCAAGGTAAAGTCCAAGTCATGGGTACTTGGCACATGGAAAGTCCAAGTGGGACACTTGGCAATTGGGAAAGTCCAAGTCTTGAGCACTTGGCATGAGAAGTCCAAGCATGGGTCTTGGCAAATGAGAAGTCCAAGCATGGGTCTTGGCAAATGGAAAGTCCAAGCATGGGTCTTGGCATGGAAAGTCCAACATGGGTTGGCAAGGGAAAGTCCAAGCTTGAGTCTTGGCATTTGGGAAGTCCAAGGGGATTGATATTGGCGGCGTAAAGTCCAAGCGGAGTCTTGGCAGCGTAAGTCCAATGTGCCTTGGTGGTGTAGACACCATTAGAATGACATAGCCGATGGAAGCACCTGGAAGCTAGCGCGATGAATGAACAAGTCATGGATGACTTGGAGGGATCTGAGAGGCGTGAGGCTGATGGAGGTGGTTAGAAGGCTTAGGTCTAGGCTAAGGGTGGTCTAGCAAGTATGGGGGCACCATACTTGGGTTAAAACCTCATTCTTGAGGTTGGCAGTCGACTGGCATTATGGCCGGTTCGACCGCCGGAGTCGACTCGAGTTCGACCGCCGCTTGAGAGCTTTATAGCGCGATCGCTCATGGGAGGCCGATCAGTCGACGGCAATGATCGCTAAGGGATGGCAATGATCACGGCCGAGTTGCGAGCACAGATCGCCCGTAGCGACCGGGCGGGCCGACTACGGTGTTGGCAACACCGATCGCCAATGTTGGCGCGATCGGGTGAGAGTCCGTTGGAACTTGTCCAACGTGGATTGAGCCGTTGTCTCACATCTGATGTTAGCGATCGCCGGAAATCCAAATCGACGCGAGATAAAAGGAAGTCGCTCGTGGAGATTGCGATCGTTCGGGGAGCTGAGGCGATTTGAAGGCGATTAGCAGGTGCATTTCAGGGCCCTTCAACCTCATCCAAGCAACCAACAACCAAAGCGCACAAACCCTAGTTTTGTAAAGTGTATTTTACATTTCCTTTGTATTTGCTTGTATTTCTTTAGATTATTGTTGTAATCTTGTGTACGAGGTTTCTCCACCTCCGACTTGTTGTCGAGAAGGAGTTTATTGATTAGTGATTGCATTGGCATCGCTAGAGCTCGTTAGAGCTCAATCCGTGGAGTAGGAACCGTGTGGTTCCGAACCACGTTATATGATCGTGTTGTGATTGTGTGTCTTGTTATATTTATTTGTTATTACTATTCCGCTGTGCTAACAAGATTGTAGACGATCGAACGCGAAAGAATTCCATCTACGTATGGTATCACGCTATTCACCCCCCCTCTAGCGGGCGTCAAATCCCCAACAAGTGGTATCGTGAGCCGGTGGCTCTTCAACGGATTAACAACCGGGAGCAAGACGCTAGAGGGTAAAAGATGGAAGTCCAAGATCAATTAGGATGGGACATCAACACACCGGTTCCTTATTCACTCTATGGACGAGAAGGTTTCAATTCTTGGAAGGCGAGAATTGAAGATTTTTTGATGATGAGAGACCTTGAGGAATGGTCCGCCTTGATGGAAGGATTTGAATATCCTAAGGGACCAAAGGGAGGGTTTCTCAAGAAGAAGAAATGGAGTGAGGAGCAACTCCGGCAATTCGAGAAAAACAAGAAGGTAATCAAATTCATTTTTGATTTAATTCCAAATGAATTCTTGTGTAGCCTAGGTGAATGCATGGATGCTAAGGAGCTATGGAGCGATTTGGCAAAGCTCCATGAAAGCCCATCAATGGTCCAAGAGGAAGAGACCGAAGAGGCTAATGCATCATCCTCACAAGGAAGTGAGGACTTGGAGGTTGAGAGATCATCAACATCTAAAGAGGAAGAGGAAGTAGAATCGGAAGTTGATAGGGAGTCAATTTCCGGGTTGGTGGAGGAAGTGGAAGAAGCATCCACCTCAAGGATTGAGGGGGAGGAGATAACTTTCACACTGGAACATCAAGAAGAAGCTTCGACATCCGGTCAAGATGAAGAAGCCCAAAGTCCAATTCCGGTCTCCACCACCCTAGGTAACTCAAGCATGTCAATTAATAATAAAATGAATATTATATGCTTTGAGTGTAGGGAGCAAGGGCACTACAAGAGCAAGTGCCCAAAGAAGGTTAGGAAAGCTCCACCGGCACCAAAAGTCAAGGATGCTTCCCAAATATCAAGAGCAAGGAGCATATCATATGCTTCAAGTGTCGACAACCGGACACTAATGAGTCAATGCAAGAAAGGGGAGAAAAAGGCCCAAAATGGAGCATCACATGTAGGGGGAGCCTCCAAGGCAAACCCTAAGGTATATTTCAATAATGCACCTTCTAGATTTAATAGGCCAAAGCATGCTAGAAATAATTTTAATTCTCTTGCAATTTATGAAAAGCATGCTAATAGGAATGAATATTGCTTAGGAGCTAAAAATATTCACTTAGATAATCGGAAGAAATTTGGGACTAATGTCCCTAAAAATAATTCATCTAAGGATAAACCTAGGTCAAATAACACTAGACCAATTTTACCTAGGGAGACCATTAGAAAGGTGCAAGAGCACCTAGGTTTCAATCCTAAGTGGACTAGGCATATGCCTAGAAAATCCAATGCCCAAGACTTAAATCAAAACTCTAAAATTAGGCAACTAGAAAAGGAAAATCAAGCCTTGAGGTCAAGGCTTGAAAAATTTGAAAAGACCCTTAAAGTTATGCAAAATCAAATGCAAGGGTCAATTAGTCAAACTTCTGGGTCAAAATCTCAAAGTCAACACTTAGGACCCAAGAAGCAAAAGTCAACCAAAGGCAAGAATGGTTTGGGTCACAAACCTAAGCCTAAGGTGGCTTATCAGTGTTCCATTTGACTATGGAACACAAACTAGGTCTAGGAAGACCAAGGTCAATAGGGAAGTCATCCCTAGAGTTGACCAAAGGATATGCCTAGTGGCTAGGGTTTCTAGGAATCCTAAGGTGGCCACTAAGAAGGTTGTTAGGGAGGCAATCCCTAAGGTTAACCTAGGCAAGACCCAAATGACCAAGGCTAATAAGCCTAGGAAGGTCATTAGGAAGGTATCTAGGGAAGTTATCCCTAAGGAATATCTAAGTAACCCTAGGAGTTCAAATCGTTTTTGGGTTCCTAAGAGCGTGATTGATTCACGCTAAGATGGGTTTAGGGTGTGTCAACCTTGATTGGATGGGTAGTTAACTCAACCATAACAAAGGTGACACTTTAGGTTATTTTCAAGGTTATGGTTACCTTGAAAATACATTTGAGTTTTTAATCCTAAAAGATTTTAGGATATGCCAATATTAAGTATGAAGTTTGATAAAATGATCATTTTGGCACAATTTAGGTTTAGAGGTTGGTGTGCCATTTTGGCTTTTGGCACACTAGGGAGATTAGGTTAATATGGCAAAATATGTTTAATCCCAACAAATAGGCAATTAATATTAAAATTTAGGTGTTATTATACCTATATATTTTATATGACATGATTTGTTTGCCATATGCCATGACATGACATCATGTTTACTTTTATCATCTAAATGTCATGATCATGCTTAGGATTAAGGTATTAAATGTCATGTGTTTTTAGATTTCATCATATGCCATGACATCATGATCATTGGCCATGATTTATTTTTCTATTATTATGCCATGATCATTTTCATGCATCTAAATTGATTAAAATTGATTTAAGGACTATGGCATGACTTGGAGTCCCATTTATAAGGGAATCAAGTAGAGTTGCCTTAGAAAAATGCATGAAACCCTAGGTTAAGAGAACAAAACCCACATCTCACATCCAATTGACATGTATGTGTATTTATACACCCTGGATACATGTGAGATGCTAGGATATGAGTTGAGTTCAAGGTGCATAGTTTTTGCATCTAGATAACTAAAACTCATCTAATTTTCCAGCGTGGATCATTGGGAAAGCTTGTGTACAAGTCATGTACTTAGAGCCCAAGGAATATGATCCAAAATAAGGTTTTGAAATCATTTTAAAATCAATTTAGAAAACCTTGGTGAAGTCTATCTTTTGATAGCAATCACCATTGATGAAGTTGATACAAAATAGGGCCAAAACATTGAAAATTTCAATGATTTTGAGTTTTGTATCAAACTCACTATTTTATGGGTAAAATATTTTTCAAATATTTTTCACCCATTGTTTTGGTCATAAGTATTATACGTATCAAATTTCGTGATTTTTCGATGTACGTATAATTATTTATGAATTTTTGAATTCGTTCGATAAAATTCGAATTTACAATGATCGCCACTTGGTGCAATGATCGATGAGAGTGGGGCTGATCGATAAGCAAGTCGATCGCCAGTCTGATTTCGGGTTAACAAGATTTGTTTAGCCCGTGTTCAGCTATGGTAAAGGTTCCTAACCACTCCTAACCTTAGGATATGCTTTGGGAAGCATTATGAAGAGTGAAAATCCATTGGATATGGATTAGGAGTTGTGTTAGGTCAAAGTATCAAATTTAGGGTGAGTAAAAGTTCTATGTTGAACTTAGAACCTTAATTTTGATGGTTTAGAGTTCCTATTGGCTGAGGGGCTTTCCAAGGACATTGTTGGTGCAATGGTCAAGGGGGAGCAAGCCTTTAGGGAGAGGTATCCATCTTGGGATGATGGATGTTCTTTTATGGGGAGAATGTTATCAATTGAAAATTGATGGGTGTTTGATACCCAATTTGGAAATTGGGAGAGTGAGATAGGAGTGCCTCTCTTGAGTGATATGGGACTTATCACTAGGAAGATGGTAGGCATCCTAGGTATTTTTGATCAAGGGGGAGATTATAAGATCTCATTGGGACATGAGACATTGACCTCCTTGGAGAGAAAACCTTTTTGATGTTAGTCAAAAAGGGGGAGAATGTTTGGGGGAGAACATTTGATTTACATTTTCACTTAAATGTTTGGGGGAGAACATTTGGTGAGTGTTTACCAATTTGGGATAATTGGTAAGGGATTTGAGTTAGTGCTCTAACTCATGATTTGTTTGGTTTTTTTTGTCAAACATCAAAAAGGGGGAGATTGTTGGTGCAATCGGCCCAGGTCACGATTGACCAGGACTCGAGTTTGACTCGAGCGATGTTTTGATGTTTGACAAAGTATGTTTGACAAAGTATGTTTGACATAGGATTGACATTGATGTTGGACATTGATGTCGGTTAATATGTTGGGGAGATTGTTTATACAATCGATCCAGGTTATAATTGACTTGATGGTTGACCAGGGTTGACAATGTGATTATGGGAAAGTCCAAACATGGGTCTTGGCAAGGTAAAGTCCAAGTCATGGGTACTTGGCACATGGAAAGTCCAAGTGGGACACTTGGCAATTGGGAAAGTCCAAGTCTTGAGCACTTGGCATGAGAAGTCTAAGCATGGGTCTTGGCAAATGAGAAGTCCAAGCATGGGTCTTGGCAAATGGAAAGTCCAAGCATGGGTCTTGGCATGGAAAGTCCAACATGGGTTGGCAAGGGAAAGTCCAAGCTTGAGACTTGGCATTTGGGAAGTCCAAGGGGATTGATATTGGCGGCGTAAAGTCCAAGCGGAGTCTTGGCAGCGTAAGTCCAATGTGCCTTGGCAGTGTAGACACCATTAGCATGACATAGCCGATGGAAGCACCTGGAAGCTAGCGCGATGGATGAACAAGTCATGGATGACTTGGAGGGATCTGAGAGGCGTGAGGCTGATGGAGGTGGTTAGAAGGCTTAGGTCTAGGCTAAGGGTGGTCTAGCAAGTATGGGGGCATCATACTTGGGTTAAAACCTCATTCTTGAGGTTGGCAGTCGACTGGCATTATGGCCGGTTCGACTGCCGGGAGTCTACTCGAGTTCGACTGCCGTTTGAGAGCTTTATAATGACCGCTCATGGGAGCAGCTGATCGGTCGACGGCAATGATCCGCTAAGGGATGGCAATGATCACGGCCGAGTTGCGAGCAGATCGCTCCGTGAGCCGATCGGGCGACTACGGCGTTATACCGATCGCCAATGTTGGCAATGACAGTGAGAGTCCCGCTGAACTTGTCCAACGTGGATTGAGCCGTTGTCTCACATCTACGATGTTGGCAATGATCCGGTGATTTATGGCGATCGCACAGCGGAAATCCACGACGCGAGATAAAAGGAAGCGGTTCGTGGCGATTGCGGCATCAGTTATTGGGGAGCTGTCTTGAGGCGATTTGAAGGCGATTCGCAGTGCATTTCAGGGCCCTTCAACCTCATCCAAGCAACCAACAAGCAAAGCGCTCAAACCCTAGTTTTGTAAAGTGTTCTTTACATTTCCTTTGTATTTGCTTGTATTTCTTTAGATTATTGTTGTAATCTTGTGTACGAGGTTTCTCCACCTCCGACTTGTTGTCGAGAATGAGTTTATTGATTAGTAATTGCATTGGCATCGCTAGAGCTCGTTAGAGCTCAATCCGTGGAGTAGGAACCGTGTGGTTCCGAACCACGTTATATGATCGTGTTGTGATTGTGTGTCTTGTTATATTTATTTGTTATTACTATTCCGCTGTGCTAACAAGATTGTAGACGATCGAACGCGAAAGAATTCCATCTACGTACGGTATCACGCTATTCACCCCCCCCTCTAGCGGGCGTCAAATCCCCAACAAGTGGTATCAGAGCCTGGTGGCTCTTCAACGGATTAACAACCGGGAGCAAGACGCTAGAGGGTAAAAGATGGAAGTCCAAGATCAATTAGGATGGGACATCAACACACCGGTCCCTTATTCACTTTATGGACGAGAAGGTTTCAATTCTTAGAAGGCGAGAATTGAAGATTTTTTGATGATGAGAGACCTTGAGGAATGGTCCACCTTGATGGAAGGATTTGAATATCCTAAGGGACCAAAGGGAGGGTTTCTCAAGAAGAAGAAATGGAGTGAGGAGCAACTCCGGCAATTCGAGAAAAACAAGAAGGTAATCAAATTCATTTTTGATTTAATTCCAAATGAATTCTTGTGTAGCCTAGGTGAATGCATGGATGCTAAGGAGCTATGGAGCGATTTGGCAAAGCTCCATGAAAGCCCATCAATGGTCCAAGAGGAAGAGACCGAAGAGGCTAATGCATCATCCTCACAAGGAAGTGAGGACTTGGAGGTTGAGAGATCCTCAACATCCAAAGAGGAAGAGGAAGTAGAATCGTAAGTTGATAGGGAGTCAATTCCCGGGTTGGTGGAGGAAGTGGAAGAAGCATCCACCTCAAGGATTGAGGGGGAGGAGATAACTTTCACACCGGAACATCAAGAAGAAGCTTCGACATCCGGTCAAGATGAAGAAGCCCAAAGTCCAATTCCGGTCTCCACCACCCTAGGTAACTCAAGCATGTCAATTAATAATAAAATGAATATTATATGCTTTGAGTGTAGGGAGCAAGGGCACTACAAGAGCAAGTGCCCAAAGAAGGTTAGGAAAGCTCCACCGGCACCAAAAGTCAAGGATGTCGGTTCCCCAAATATCAAGAGCAAGGAGCATATCATATGCTTCAAGTGCCGACAACCGAGACACTACCGGAGTCAATGCAAGAAAGGGGAGAAAAAGGCCCAAAATGGAGCATCACATGTAGGGGGAGCCTCCAAGGCAAACCCTAAGGTATATTTCAATAATGCACCTTCTAGATTTAATAGGGCAAAGCATGCTAGAAATAATTTTAATTCTCTTGCAATTTATGAAAAGCATGCTAATAGGAATGAATATTGCTTAGGAGCTAAAAATATTCACTTAGATAATCGGAAGAAATTTGGGACTAATGTCCCTAAAAATAATTCATCTAAGGATAAACCTAGGTCAAATAACACTAGACCAATTTTACCTAGGGAGACCATTAGAAAGGTGCAAGAGCACCTAGGTTTCAATCCTAAGTGGACTAGGCATATGCCTAGAAAATCCAATGCCCAAGACTTAAATCAAAACTCTAAAATTAGGCAACTAGAAAAGGAAAATCAAGCCTTGAGGTCAAGGCTTGAAAAATTTGAAAAGACCCTTAAAGTTATGCAAAATCAAATGCAAGGGTCAATTAGTCAAACTTCTGGGTCAAAATCTCAAAGTCAACACTTAGGACCCAAGAAGCAAAAGTCAACCAAAGGCAAGAATGGTTTGGGTCACAAACCTAAGCCTAAGGTGGCTTATCAGTGTGTTCCATTTGACTATGGAACACAAACTAGGTCTAGGAAGACCAAGGTCAATAGGGAAGTCATCCCTAGAGTTGACCAAAGGATATGCCTAGTGGCTAGGGTTTCTAGGAAACCTAAGGTGGCCACTAAGAAGGTTGTTAGGGAGGCAATCCCTAAGGTTAACCTAGGCAAGACCCAAATGACCAAGGTTGTTAGGGTATGTATCAATTTTAAGGTGTATGAAAGTTCAAGTTTGAACCTTTACCCTTAATTTTGATTGTTTAGTGTTCCTATTGGCTTAGGGACTCTCCCAGGATATTGTTGGTGCAATGGTGAAGAGAGAGTAAGCCTTTAGGGGGAGGTTACCCATCATGGGATGATGGATGTATTCTTCCTCATGAGGGAGAGAATTTAGAGAATTTGGAGAAGTGAAGATTGCCTCTCTTTAGTGATATGAGACTTATCACTAGGAAGAGTGAAGGTATCCTAGATGTTTTTGGACCAAGGGGGAGATTGTAAGATCTCATTGGGATATAAGACATTGACACCCTTGGGGAGAGCCTTTTGTAGGGGATCGATCGGTGTGTGTTGGCCGACTAGAGGGGGGTGAATAGCCCTCAATCGTTCGATGACGTAATTTGCTCGTTTTCGTTGCGTTGCTTGTCTACGATTGTTGTTAGCGCAGCGGAATAACAATGATAATAATAATACTAACAACACATAACAATCACAAGCAATACACAAGCATATACGTGGTTCGGAACCGAATGGTTCCTACTCCATGGGCGAGCTCACCGAGCTCTAGTTATGTGTACGACACTAACTAAACTCCTTCTCGACTACACGTCGGAGGTGGAGAAACCTCATACAATCTATTACAACAGTAATACTACAAGAAATACAAAGACACAAGAAATACAAGTAAAGAACACTTTACAACTCTTAGCTTTGAACCCTTTCTTGTTGCTTTCTTTGGATGGCTCTTGAAGGACTGGAATGCAGCAGCAATTCCCCTCCAATAGCTCCCTTAAAGTCTTGGCGAAATCCTCCAACTTGAGCTCTATTTATAACCTATCGATCATTGCCAAGAACCCAAAGATCATTGCCGTTGTAGCCGTTGTCTCACAACGACCAGATCCACGTCGGATAAGTTCCAACGGATCACCTACCAGTCGACTGATAGTCCATGGTAGCCGACTGGTGACCTAGTAGTCGTTGATCGGCTACAGGCGATGCAATGCTCACGACACTCCCATCGATCATTGTCATCCCTCGGCGAGTCATCCAATCCATGGCGCGATCGCGCCAAGCACAAAACTACAAGTCTAACACCAGTCGAACCCTAGTTGACTTGGACCAGTCAAATCGGCACCTATGTCAGTCGACTGCCATCGAGCAAAACCTCAAACATCAAGTTTGAGCCTCCGACACTCAGTCTTAGCCACTTGGCCAAGTCCACATCATCCCTCATGGAGTTTCCCACTGAAGCTCTCTTCCCTCGGCCTGCGTCCCTCGGATGTGCCAAGCGCACGGCTTCGCAACGCCATCCTTCGCGTCTCTTGCCCTCGAAGTATGCTTCCCTTTGGGCTCACTCCATTCGCTCCCCGTTTGGTGGTCCCTCGGATGCACCAAGTGCACGACTTCGCAATGTCATCCTTCACCGACTCAAGGACCCTGAGCCTAGTGAACTTACCAAGTCCTTAAAACTTCCCACATGCACCAAGCGCACGGCTTCACAATGTATTTCTCACCAAGCACTAAGTGCACGGCTTCGCAATGCTTTGGACTTTTCACACACCAAGCTCCATACTTGGATTTTCCATGTCAACCCCATGTTGGATTTTCCCACACCAAGCTCCATGCTTGGATTTTCCATGTCAACTCCATGTTGGACTTTCCCATGATAATCCCATGTCATGAGTTTTGTCTATCATCAAAATCCTATCAAGGTACTGCTCGAGTCAAACTCGAGTCAACCTGGGCCGATTGCACCAATAATCTCTCCCTTTTTTATGATTGACAAAACTACCATCTCAAGTCTACCAATTCTCCCATATTGGCAATTCTCATATCCCAAATGAGAATTCCGAACCTAATTGGTAACTTGGTAACTTCTCCCCCTTTTTGACATTACATCAAAAAGGTCCTCTCCAAGGGTATGAATGTCTCATATCCCAATGATATCTTACAATCTCTCCTTTGGAGGAACACATGCCTACAATCTTTCTAGTGATCCCATATCACTTAAAGAGAGGCAACCCAATTTTCCTCCCATGAGGAAATACACATCCATCTTCCCATGATGGATACCTCCCCCTAGAAGCTTGCTCCCCCTTGATCATTGCACCAACAATGTCCTTGGAGAGTCCCTAAGCCAATAGGAACATTTAACCAATCAAAATTAAGGCAAAGTTCAACAATGAACTCTCTTCCACCTTAAAATTGATACTCTCCCTAAACCCATCTCATAATCCATGTCCAATAGATTTTCACCCTTTCTAATGCTCTTCCAAACTTATCCTAGGGTTAGGAGTGGTTAGGGGACCTTAACCTAGCTGAACATGGGCCTAATCAACGATCGCCACCATCATCGATCGATTGGCCTCAATGATCGATACATTTTGTAATTGCGCTTTTTAATTTCAGAAATGAATTTCCAAAATTCATAAGTAAATATATATAAGTTTAAAAATCTTGAAATTTGGTATGTATATTACTTATCACAATCATTATGGGTGAAAAATATTAGAAAATTATTTTACCCACTAAATTAAGAGATTGACACAAAGTCCAAAAGTTAAGAAAAGCTTCAATAAAGAGTCCTCTTTGTATCATCACATTCAATAGTGATAGCTATCAAAAGATAAGCTTCACCAAGGTTTTTCAAAATATTTTTGAAACCTTTAATTTCTTTTTCCTAAACATCTCACTTGTATCTTGATGTGTAAAACACATACAAGTCAAGTTTTTAGTGAGATGTGCGTTTTTGTTCTTTTAATAGTTTCATGCATATTTCTAGGCAATATTATTTGATTCCCATCAAATCATGTCATAGTCCTTAATTTCATTTTAGTTATATGCATGATGATGATTATGGTATAGATATGATATAGATAAAAGCATATGCCGAAATCATGATGTCATGGCATGTAAGAGACATCTAAGCATACATGACATCTAAAAATAATTCTAAACATGATCATGACATTTTTATAAATAAAAGTGAAAATAATGTCATGACATGGCAAGGTAAATAAATCATGGCAAGTAAAATATACTAAGGTATAAAATACCTAAGTGTTAAATCTAAATTGTCATTTCTAGGGTTAAGACCATTTTTGCCTTAATAGTCATTTTCTCCCAAGTGTGTCATAAAACCAAAATGGCACATCAATACCTCTAAGACCTAATTGTGCCAATTTAAATCATTTTTAACTTCTCAAGTACATTGACACATCCTAATGTGTCAACTCTACTATGGTTAGGTTAACTACCCATCCACTTAGGGTTGACACATCCTAACCCATTTAGCGTGAATCGATCACGCTTCTAGGAACCCAATATCTATTGGAGCTCCTTGGGTTAACAAGGTATTCTCTAGGGATAACTTTCCTAGATACCTTCCTAATGACCCTTTTAGGCTTTAAAGTCATAGTCTTTTGGGTCTTTCCTAAGTCAACACTAGAGGTGACTCCTCCTTTGACCTTCCTAGTGGCTACATTTGATTTCTTTGAGGTCTTAGCCACTAGACACATATCATTGCTAGACTTAGGGATGACTTTCCTATTAGCCTTGGTTTTCCTAGACCTAGAAATAGTTCCATAATCAAATGAAACATTATGATAAGTCTTCTTGGGCTTAGATTTGTGACCCAAACCTTCCTTGCCCTTAGACCGTTTTTGAACCTTAGGTCTTGACTTTTGGGCATTTGACCCTAGAATTGAATTTTCTATGATTCTAAGGGTTTTCTCCATTCTCTCAAGTCTTGACCTCAAGACTTGATTTTCTAACTCTAACTTTCCCAATTTTGAATTTTCATTTATCTTTTGGGAAATATTCTTCTTCTTAGGCATGTGTCTACCCTTCTTAGGGTTAATGCCTAGATGGTTTTCAACTCTTCTAATGGACTCTTTAGGTAAAATAGGTCTAGTGTTTTGAGTCATAAGTTTGTCCTTAGAGAAACTAACATGCTTAGCACCTAGACAAACATATTTCTTCCTACTAGCATGCTTTTCATTAATCATTGCAAGAGAGCTAAAATAATTCTTAGCATGTTTTTTAACTTTAGGAATTGAAAGTGCATAAGTTAAATTTACCTTAGGGTTAGCTTGGGAAGCTCCCCCTACATGAGTTACACCTTCTTGCCCTTTCTTCCTCCCCCTAGGGCATTGGCTTCGGTAGTGTCCCTTGTGATTCCATTTAAAGCACACAATGTACTCTTTGCTTCTAATTGTGGGGACTCCGACATCCTTTGACTTTTGGTTGACCTTTGGTGTCGATGCCTTCTCCTTAGCCAATTTAGGGTATTTGCTCTTGTAATGCCCTTTCTCCCTACACTCAAAGCATATTATGTGATTTTTATTTAAAATAATAACACTTGAGTTACCTAGGGAGGTGGTAGAGGCCTCTTCACTTCTTCCGGAGGTAGAAGCTTCATTTTGATCTTGCTCCGGAATGGAAATCCTTTCCTCCCCCTCAATGCTAGAGGTGGAGGTCTCCACCAAATCATCAACATCTTCAAATGTGGGTGCTTCTTCCTCGACATTCTCCTCTATTTGTGCCGGTTGGAAATTTTCTTGGAATTTCATTACTTTATCCCATAATTCCTTTGCATCCCTAAAATTACCCAACCTAGACCAAATGTTGTTAGGAATCAAATTACTAAGTAATTCGATTACCTTGCGATTTGTCTCGAAGTCCTTGATTTGGTCTTCGGTCCACCTTGACTTCTCAATTTGCCTATTTCTTTCATTCCTAGGCAATTCGAAATCGTTTTCTAAGATTAGCATAAAATCAAAATCAGTTTCTAGGTATACCTCCATTTTTCTTCTCCATCATAGAAAATATCCTTCGAACTTTGGTGGTTGAAGGTTGTAGCCGCCCATTTTGTAGTGCTCTCGCGGCGGTTAGTCCTTGAAGAGCGACCTTGGCTCTGATACCACTTGTAGGATCGATGAAGTATGGATGTGGCCGGCTAGAGGGGGGTGAATAGCCCTCTTTCGTTGGATGACGGAATTTGTTTGTCTACAAAACTAATTAGCGCAACGGAAACAAACAAGACAAGCAAATAAACAATGCAAAGGTAAAAACAATGCTAACAAGATAATATAACGTGGTTCACGGCTACACCGCTAATCCACGGTCCCCAATTCGTCCTCGGTGAATCACTCCGCAACCAAAATACTATCGGTCTCTCCTTTGCACTAAGCTAGGTGGAGGTAACCCTTACAACTCAAGAACACTCCTTCTTTTACAATAGATGTGAAAGAAAGCTAAGAGAAGGAGTTTGAATCTTGTGGAGCACTTAGATGATCACTTAGAGCATAAGCATTAGGCATCCACAAGCCCACACCCTCTCTTTTTATAGAGAGGGCTGATTTCTTCCCGTTAGCTGCAACCAGTCGACTGCTACCCTTGGCAGTCGACTGTCGCCACTTCAACGGCCTCCGAACACGTCGGATCCCGACCGTTGTAGTCCAACGGATCCCTTGGCAGTCGACTGATGGATCCATCAGTCGACTGCTGCCTCCGTAGTCGACTGCCCAGTCGGCTACGAGCGGTTCTGTGCCCGCGACATCCTCTGGCAGTCGACTGCTGGGCATAAACCCATCAGTCGGATACCAGTCGAACCGAGTTTGACTCGACTGGTGACATGTGAAACTCAAACTTAACATTCGTTTGAGTTTCCGGCGGTCGGGTAAACCTCAACTCTTGCGGTCGAGCCTCCGACACTCAGTCATTCGGCCAAGTTCACCTAATGAGCTACTTACAATTCACTCATTCTCTCATCTCACTCGAAGTCCCTCGTCGAAGCTCTCTTCATTCGCGGCCACGTCCCTCGACAGCATCAGGCGCACGGCTCTGCAATGCTCCTTCGCGTCTCTTGCCTCCAAAATCTGCTTCCTTGGCTTCACTTCAAGTCATCTCGTCCGGCAGTCCCTCGGCAGCATCAGGCGCACGGCTCTACAATGCTCCTTCTCCGACTCAAGAACGAGGTTGTGAGTGGTGAACCCGCCAAGGCTCCATGTGCGAATTACTAAGTCCTGCACGACTCCAACGCACATATCAAATCACAATATCAACCTAACTTAAATCCTTTGTCACACACATCAAAACTATATCACGGCAAGAGATTGCCCTAACAAGCACAACAAGCACAACCAAGGATGGTCGGCTCAAACATTCACCCTCCGAAATTTGAAGGCGAATTCTGTTGGTGGAAAAAGAGAATGGAGGTATTCTTTGAAACTGATTTTGATATTGTGCTTATAATGGAAAATGATTTTGGGATGCCTAGGGACGAAGAGGGTGAACCAATAGAGAAGTCAAGGTGGATGAAGAAGAAAAGGGAAGAGCACCTTGCAAACTCAAAAGCCAAGCACCATCTCTTCAATGTGCTCCCCCAACAAGAGATCAACCGGATTGGGGAGTGCTCAAGTGCCAAGGAGATGTGGGAGAGATTGGTTGAACTTCATGAAGACACTTCGGAAGCCAACTTGCAAGGAGAGACCTCTTCCACTCCCAATTAAGCAACATCAAATTAGAAAAGGGAGAAAATGTAACATCATTGCATTCTAGGTTTAAAGAGGTTTTAATTGGGCTAACAAGTGTAGGCGAAAAACTTTTGAACCGGGATATGCTTATGAAAGCAATCGATGCTTTTCCCCGGTCATCGAAATGGAGTTCAATGGTGGACTCCTTCTATATGTCAAAGAATTTAGAAGTGAGCACCTTGGAGGAGTTTTTCTCAACAATGGAGCTCCACGAAACAAGGCTTGAAGGAATAGTTGAAGAGCCTAGAATTCAACCTTCAAGAGGAGTAGCCTTGATGGCCCACAAAGGGAAGAAGAAGATAGAGACTTCCTCCTCCTCCGACGAAACATCCTCATCCTCCTCCATGGATAGCACGGAAGAAGCTTATATGGTAAGGAGGGTAAGGCATGCATTAAAAGGTTTTAAATTCAATAACTCTAATGATAGGAGAAGAAGACCAAGGGGGAAGATTATTTGCTATAATTGCCAAGGAGAGGGACATATAAGGGACAATTGTCCCCTCCTAAACAAGAGTAAAGAAGAGAAGAGAAAGAATGAAGAAAAGAAGAAGAAGAAGGGGAGCAAGAAGAAAAAGGAAGAAGAAAAGAAGGCCAAAGAGAAAGGGAAGACAAAAGCACTCAAAGCAAGGACATGGGATGATCCCTCTTCATCATCATCATCATCCGAAGAGGAAGAACATGTCTACTCCAACCTAGCCCTAATGAGCTTTGACGACCTAGATTGCTCCTCCTTCGAAAATGAAGAAGCAAGCTCAAGTGAGGAGAGCTCGAGTGAAGGGGGAGCTTCATCATCCTCCTCATCCGAAGAAGAGGACATGGAAACTATGGTAACTAACCTTTCACCTAGTAAAATAGTTTCCATGATTTCTAGTCTCACTAAGGATCTATTTAGAGCTAAAAAGAAAAATAAAAGCATGCTAGATCAAATTAAGGATTTAGAAAATAAGCTAGAAAAAACATGCTTAAATTATAATATTTCTTCTAGTCATGATGATGCATGCTCACATGAATATATGTCATTTAATGTTAGTGATGCATGTATGGATGAAAATATGGCTCTAAAGGAAAAGGTAGATTATTTGACCACGGCCCTAGAAAAGTTTTCAATAGGCTCCAACACCCTTAACATGATAATTGGGAGTCAAAGAGCAAGTTTCAATAAGAAAGGTCTAGGATATAAGGAAAAGAAAAATGAAAAGGCCTATAAATGCTTAATTGCTAGGGGTCAAGATAAAAAGAAGGTAATTGCTAGAAAATGGATCCCTAAGAAGTATTTAGTGAACCCCATAGGAAAGAACTTATCTTGGGTTCCTAAATCCATCCTAAAGGGTTAGGAAAACCCTAGGATAGTCAACCATATGGACTTTACCTATATCATATTTTTAGTTGACTTAGGATGGCGGGACAACATTTTTGAAATAGTGTTAGGTGATGATAATACACCTATAAGTAGATAAATCATGCCTTAGGTGATGTTTTATCTTATTATCATGATGTAATACCTAATGCATGATCACAATTTGATGAATACATGTGTTTCATGATCATAATATGAAATTTATCCATATATGTCTTTATGATCATGTGGAATGATAGGATGATACTTAACCTTGATAGAATTGCATGAAAATAATGGTTAAGTATATACAAATACCTTTAGGATGCATCTCACACTCACCATAGGCTACCTTGATTGAAAACTTAGCATGAGTGAGATGTTAGGATGATACAAATATCCACTAATGCCTATGATATTTAGATGGTCATTTAAGGTATCAAAATAGCAATAATAGACCAATCATGGGGAAGGCTTATATTTAATTCATAGACATATTGCCCAAAGATCATGGTTGGATATTTCATATGCTTTCAAAACAATTTCTTACCTTAAAATCTGTGTGTTCATATTTTGAAACAATCCAAAGCAAGACTAGGTGTTAAAATGGATACTAACATGATCAAAAACCTAGTGGTTTTTAAAGCTTTTGGATTTTTGGCAAATCTCTGAAAATATAATGATTTTTCATGGGAAACTATTTTTCATTGATAGATATACTTAAAAGAAGTGTGTTCCCCAAATTTCACTATTTTTTAGAATTTTCTAGAATTTATAGTGCATTTCTAAAATTTGTCCAGAAAATCAGAAATTCAGAATTCATTATGTCAGTCGACTGCCATACTGATAGTAGTCGACTGATGGACTGTAAATGAGCACAGTAACCTGATTTTATCAGGTTTTTGACTGATTTTAATTTTTGTTTCTCTCTATACTTGATGTCATGATATATAAACTTTGTTTAATCTTTTTGATGGTGTCAAAGGGGGAGAAAACTATATGTTTAAGTAAGGGGGAATATATTTAGGGGGAGTTTCATGTATTAAGGGGAGAGTTACTAATCATGTTATTCACATGCTTTCTTTCCTTAATGTTTTATCAAATGTTTTTACCTAACTTAAACGGATTGCCACACATCAAAAAATGGGAGATTGTTAGGGCAATCTCTTGCCGTGATATGATTTTGATGTGTGTGGCAAAGGGTTTAAGTTAGGTTGATATTGTGATTTGATATGTGCGTTGGAGTCGTGCAGGACTTAGTAATTCGCAAATGGAGCGTTGGCGGATTCACCACTCACAACCTCGTGCTTGAGTCGGAGAAGGAGCATTGCAGAGTCGTGCGCCTGATGCTGCCGAGGGACCGGCGGACGAGATGACTTGAAGTGAAGCCAAGGAAGCAGACTTCAGAGGCAAGAGACGCGAAGGAGCATTGCAGAGTCATGCGCCTGATACTACTGAGGGACGTGGCCGCGAACGAAGAGAGCTTCGGCGAGGGACTTCGAGTGAGATGAGAGAATGAGTGAATTGTAAGTAGCTCATTAGGTAAACTTGGCCGAATGGCTGAGTGTCGGAGGCTTGACCGCAAGGGTTGAGGTTTACCCGACCGCCGGAAACTCAAACGAATGTTAAGTTTGAGTTTCACATGGCACCAGTCTAGTCAAACTCGGTTCGACTGGTATCCTACTGATGGGTTTATGCCCAGCAGTCGACTGCCATGGAATGACAGTCGACTGCCAGAGGATGTCGCGAGCACACCGCCAGAGCCGATCGGGCAATGACGATACGAGGCGTGACCCGATGGATCCATCACCGATCGCTAAGGGATCCGTTGGACTACAACAGTCGAGATACGACGTATTCGGAGGCCATTAAAGTGGCGGCAGTCGATTGTCAAGGGCAGCAGTCGACTGGTGGCGGCCAACGGGAAGAAATCAGCCCTCTCTATAAAAAGAGAGGGTGTGGGCTTGTGGATGCCTAATGCTTATGCTCTAAGTGATCATCCAAGTGCTCCACAAGATTCAAACTCCTTCTCTTAGCTTTTTTTCACATCTATTGTAAAAGGAGTGTTCTTGAGTTGTAAGGGTTACCTCAACCTAGCTTAGTACAAAGGAGAGACCGATAGTGTTTTGGTTGCGGAGTGATTCACCGAGGATGAATCGGGGACCGTGGATTAGCGGCGTAGTCGTGAACCACATTATATTATCTTGTTAGCATTGTTTTTACCTTTGCATTGTTTATTTGCTTGTCTTGTTTTTTTTCGTTGCGCTAATTAGTTTTGTAGACAAACAAATTCCGTCATCCAACGAAAGAGGGTTATTCACCCCCCTCTAGCCGACCACATCCACACTTCATCGATCCTACACCTTTTTGATGTATGTCAAAAAGGGGGAGAAGTTGAGATTCTCAATTTAGACAATTAGGATGATTGTATTGATTTAGTGTTCTAACTCAAAGGTATTTGGTTTTTGTCAAACATTAAAAAGAGGAAGATTATTGGTGCAATCGGCCCATGTCACGATTGACCAGACTCGAGTTGGACTCGATTAGTGTTTTAATGTTTGATAAAGTAGTTGACCGTTGTTTGATAATGGGTTTACTAAATGGTTGACTTGGGGTTGACCATAATGGAGAAGTCCAAGTGGGGCACTTGGCAATAGAAAGTCCAAGTCTTGTGTACTTGACATGGAAAGTCCAAGCTTGAGTCTTGGCAATTGGAAAGTCCAACATTAGTTGGCAAGTTAAAGTCCAAGTCTTGAGTACTTGGCATGGAAAGTCCAAGCATGGGTCTTGGCAAGGGAAAGTCCACGCTTGAGTCTTGGCAAATGGAAAGTCCAACATGGGTTGGCAAGGGAAGTCCAAGTTTGAGTCTTGGCAAATGGAAAGTCCAACATGGGTTGGCAAGGGAAGTCCAAGGGTTGATATTGACAGCGTAAAGTCCAAGCGTGAGTCTTGGCAGCATAAGTCCAATAGTTTAGTGGCGTAAAGTCCAAGCGTGTGTCTTGGCAGCGTAAGCCCAAATGTGCCTTGGCAGTGTAAACCAACTTAGCATGGCAATAGCCGATGGAAGCACCTGAAGGCTAGCATAAGGATGAACAAGTCATGGATGACTTGGAGTGATCCAATAGGCGTAAAGCTGATGGAGGTGGCTAGAAGGCTTAGGTCTAAGCTAAGGGTGGTCTAGCAAGTACGAGGGCATCATACTTGAGGTAAACCTCATGTTTGAGGTTTGTCAGTCGACTGGTGAAGTGTTTTGACACTTACAGCCGAGTCGACTTGTAGCAGTCGATTGGGATTATGATCAGTCGACTATCGTGAGTCAACTAGGGTTTGACTGTAGCAAAAGGCTTAGGTAGTCGACTGCCAACATTGGGCAGTCTACTGATAGCTTGAGTAGTTGACTGCTGTGGAGGGCAGTCGACTGTTAGTATTGATCGTGAGCTCAGAACGCTCAGTAGTCGACTGATTAGTCGACTACGTGATTGACAATCGATTGATGGGTAATGGCAGTTGACTGTCAGTGTATCTATTCTCTTGAATGCCAACGTAAATCAAATCCATTGTGAGAATCTGGCGATCGGGTCTTATAGCATCATCGCCAGCGCGAATCACCGCAGGATAAAAGGAGCAACTCGTGGAGGATTTCGCTATGGTTCTTTGAGGCGATTTGGAGAGGATTTGCTACTGCAATCCATACCTTCAAGGCTCTTCTCAAGCAACTAAATGCAAGCAATCAAAGTTCTCTTGTAAAGTGATTTCCTTTACTTGTATTGCATTTCATCTTTGTATTTGCTTGTATTCATTATATTACTTTTGTAATTTGTTGTAAGAGGTTTCTCCGCCTCCGACTTGTTGTCGAGAAGGAGTGTTTTTGATTAGTGGTGGCATTGGCATCGCTAGAGCTCATTCGAGCTCAATTCGTGGAGTAGGAACCCTAAGGTTCTGAACCACGTTATATTATCGTGTTTTGATTGTGTTTGTAATGTTTTGTTATTGCTATTCTATATTCCGCTGTGCTAACAACAATTGTAGATAAGCACGATCAAATTCTATCATCGAAGCAACAAACACGCTATTCACCCCCCCCCCCCTAGCGACGTCCAATTCCTAATAGCCTCTACATCCAAATGGCTAGTATCTGCACCCGGAGGAGGATAGCCCTAGGCGGCATTCTGTGCAGTAGGCTCGTCAAAGCCTAAAACAAACAATTGTGCCCCTTTACGGGTGCATTGTAGTCGTAGGTCTGCCTCCCGCTCCTTCCACTGGCCTTCATGGTTAGCCACCTAAGCAGCAAGAACATCTCTGTCTCTGGCGATTGTCATAGCGTGTTGGCCCAAGGAGGTCATGGCTTCAGATTGCTCCTGCTATAATGTCTGCAATTGTCTAGTAATCTCTATCAATGCTTCAGGAAAGACAGAGACTTTAGAAGAGAGGTTTTCTACTTGTGTTCAGCAGGATAGTAGAGAAGCCTCTAAAGCTCTGTTTATTCTTTGAGCATGTAAGAGGGCAGTCGAAAATTGAGATGCCCTAGCTGTAGAATCGAGTAAACTGAGAGAGGTGGTGAATCTCGGTATTTTATAAATTTTTCTAAACAGAATATGCAGCGGAAATTAAATAAGTTAGACACAGCAATTTAGTTGGTTCATAACCCAAACCGAGTTACTACTCCAAGGCTCGTAGCTCTACCACGAGCTACCTCGATGGGCAATTCACTAAATACCCCTCGATTCGAGAACTCTCGACTTCGGAGGGTTTTTCTTTTTACAAATAATAGAGATGGGTAACACACTACCCACTCTTGAATTCAAGTGCAATAGAGAAAAAATAAATGAGCAAATACAAGACGTATACCGACACTAAGTAAATGGTAGAAGTGTGTTCGGAGTGTCGGAAGATCGCCTTGTTGTGAGAGTTTAGCTTTAATGGACGAGAATGGATTTCGACAGCACTTCGACGTGAAAAAATTAGTGATTTTGGGATCTGGCTGAGCACAACTTTTATAAACTATTTCCAGTCGACTGGAATGTCTTCCAGTCGACTCCACATCAGCCCGTCGATATGGAATTCGTGGTCTTCCAGTCGACTGAATCCTCTTCAGTCGACTCCACGTCACTCGGCTCCGCATCGGGAAATTTCCCTCTTCAGTTGACTCAAACTCTTCAGTCGACTCAAGCTCTTTCCATATGCGTCGCACGATCTCCGATCGATCACCAGTTGATCCTACCAAATAGGTATCCAGTCGATTGATACATCTCCAATCGACTAGACTTCAGTCGACTAGAATCCATTTAGCCGACTGATCCCTGTAAAACAGGATTAGCACAAAATATATAACATGAATGATAGCAGTAGTAATACTGCTCGATCTCAACTACTAAGTTCCACGCGAATTTTTTGTCGGATCAACAACTAGCTTTGTCCCCCTACAGAGGACTCGGTCTCACCTCTTCACTTGAGGCTTACCTGTCGACTACTTGTCGGACTTACCATTCTTGACATCTGATCTGACCCACTCCACTAACTATCCGGTCTGCTTGACCCAGCTGGACTTTTTACCGATTGTCCAGTCTCCTGACCCAACCGGTCTTCATGTCAAATGTCCGATCCATGTGACCCATCTGGACTTCATGTCTGGTGTCCGGTCCTCCTGATCTATCAAGATTCATGCCTAATATCCGGTCAACTCGACCTACTAGGACTTCCTGTTAAGCCTACACACTTAACACTTATATTAGATCACACGTGAATCCTAACTCTTAACTGTGGTTCATACATCAAAACTAAGGAGTGATGCTTACTGCATCAACAATCTCCTCATTTTTGATATATGACAACACATCAATTAAAGTTAAGAGAATCAAATATCAATCTTCATATTTTGACATGTGTAAGAAATGAATTTAAAACTTTTGTCATGCATAAATTTAACCATGTATGAAATGCATTCATCCTTATCAAATTTTTGCATCCTTTTAAATTTATATCTTATTTTAAATCTATAATTTTATGTCTCTTCTCTCCCCCTTTGACATACATCAAAATAAGGGTTAAATTAAAGATATGAACATAATGTATTGGAGAGTCATTATTATATTTTATCAAGAAATATTTTCAAAACTCCCCTTACAATTCAAAAATTTTCAAAATTTTCATAACTCCCCTTAAATAATTCAAAAAAATTCAATACTCCCTCTGAACAATTCAACATTTTCAAAATTTTCGATTTTTCAAAATTTTCAAAACTCCCCCTGAATAATTTAAAATTTTCAAGTTTTTCAAAATTTTTAAAATATATTCAGAAACTCCCCCTGAATAATTCAAAATTTTAAAATTTTAAAATTTCAAAATTTTTCAAAATTTTAAAATAATCTAAACATTTTCAAAAATATTCAAAACTCCACTTGAATAATTCAAATTTTCAAATTTTTAATTTTTTAAAGTTTCGATGCAAAAAGCAATAGGGATTAAGGCCAAGCATGAGTACCTAAAAATTAAAATTAAATTTTGAAAATACACATCTAAAAATTATCCTTAAAGCAAATGTCCAACTCTTTTCTAGCTCAAATGATATAGAGTTAATCATCAAGCTTTGAATTAGAGTCAGTCACCGAAGTGATCGATTTGCTGTTGTAAATCCCATTTTGGTTCATTTCGATACCCTGGATCTACATCTTGAATCAGGGGTGCAGTCCTAATATCTTACGCCTATCTTCGTGGCTTAATACACAAACAGGTAATCCTAGATGTTTATGAGATGTAAAGGCTACTTAGTTCTATATGATCATGAAGTCTAGATTGACCTAATCTAGATTAATTTTCAATTTTTTTAAAATAATAATATAATATTACTTTTCAAAATACTTTGAAATGATAAGCATGAAAAAAAATAATATTCCTAATCTACCAAGCATAACCCACACAAGATTTTATTTAAAAAAAATTATTAAGTTTCAGTATCATGACAATCCTAATCAGCGGATGGGGGATGAGAAGGACCCATGCCCCAAGACTTAAGAAGATCCATCATCTGTCGATGATCCTCTCTCTGCTCCTGTATAATCTGTATTATCTCAAGATGTTGCCGCTGCATCGTATCCTCCAACCTAGATAATCTCTCTTCTACGGTCGGAGCTGTTGCAATCCCAAGAAATGGTGATAAACTATCAAATCCTGGGGCTTCCTGATGCTCAGACTCAGAGTGGTGATCGGGGTCGATATCTGGCTCATGCTCCTACTCCGGATCAGGCTGGGGCTGAGGTTGAGGTTCATCTCTCTTCCATACAAGGATATTATTGTCATCTAAACCTACTTTTGCTAAACCAAACTGCCTAGACCCTATCATATCGTACTCAGTAAGTTGTTTGATGTTAGCTGTGGTAACATCAAATCCTAATGCAACTAAAAGAGATGTAATGACATGGCAATAAGGCAAGTGTGACTTCCTGCTAGTGACTGACCTGGAATGATAAATGATAGAATGGAACATCTGTAGGCTAATATCCAAATCTAACCTATGACTAAGTGCATAAAGTAAAAATGAATGAAAAGGGTGCATCATAGCGATGTCCCTAGTGGTGAGCGGTAAAATGCAGTTTACTATAACTCGATATAGGGCATAGTCCTATACTCGGAGTCTAGTAGAACTAAAGATACTCACAGACGGAGTTCTTTCTTCCATAATGTGTGGAATTTTTCAATAACTTTAGCAAGATTGATGACCTCTTATACTCGACTAGGGTACAAGGTAAGGACTTTGTTTTTACCCCTGATATGTTGAGAGAGCATTTAGGTCTATTGCATTCGACATGCCCTGTTGCATGTTTTCCATCCATGGAGTTACCATACAGTGACCCCTACTCTTTTATTACATTAGTAAGGCAAGTGTGTCTTCCTGCTAGTGACTGACCTGGAATGATAAATGATAGAATGGAACATCTGTAGGCTAATATCCAAATCTAACCTATGACTAAGTGCATAAAGTAAAAAATGAATGAAAATGGCGCATCATGGCGATGTCCCTAGTGGTGAGCGGTAAAATATAGTTTACTATAACTCGATATAGGGCATAGTCCTATACTCGAAGTCTAGTAGAACTAAAGATACTCACAGACGGAGTTCTTTCTTCACCAAAAAGATGCATGTGAATCCTATCTAATGTAATATGAGAGTAGGGGTCACCGTACGGTAACTACGTGGATGGAAAACATGCAACAGGGCATGTTAAATGCAATAGGCCTAAATGCTCTCTCAACATGTCAGGGGTAAAAACAAAGTCCTTATCTTGTACCCTAGTCGAGTATAAGAGGTCATCAATCTTGCTATAGTTATTGAAAAATTCCACACATATGTCTATGTTAATGGGATTTTTACAATAGACTAGTTTCTCTAATCCATAGTGTGTAATGACCTCCATACTTAGTGTGCATGCATTACTAAAGTATGATCTACTAATGTTAAATACTGGAAAATTAAAATGTAAAATTAATGGCCAAAGAATTAAGGAAATAATCCTGAAAATTTTTCGGGATTTTTAGGGAATTTTAGGAATTTTTTCCGGATTTAAACGGACTCCGTACGAGACTTTTACGGGGATAAAGTAGATAGGCTTTATTTAAGGGGTATTAACCTAAACCGGAAACCCTAAGTTTCCTTTTCTATTTTCTTTCTTTTTCCCCCGCCGCGCCGTGACTCCTTCGGCAGTTCCTTCACGCGCCTCGCTCTCCTCGCCGCCGTCGACAACGCCCTATCTCCTTTCGCGAGCCTTCTCCTTCGCCGGCGACTCCCTTCTTCCTCGCGTGCTCCCCCTCCATTGACGCTCCTCTTCCTCGCGCTCGCCGTCTCATGCGCCGCGCCGCCGCGCCCACTTCTTTCTTCCTCGCGGCAGCCCGACGCCGCCGCGCCCGTCGCCAGCCGCCGACGTCGACGCCCTATTCTTCCCGCCGCCGGTCTTCTCTCCGCCGAGGACCAGGCCGAAGCCACCGGGGCTCCTTCACTCGCGCGACAGCAAGGGATTTCGCCCGACGCGAGCTCGCCGCCGCCGCCCCGGTGCGTGCTCCCCTTCGCTGTCCGACGCCGCAACCTTCCTGCGCGGCCGCGCGACGCCCCTCTTCTCCTCCACAAGCGCCGCCTTCCCTTCGCGTCTGCCGCCAACAGCCGACGACGAGGCCACGCCGGACTCCTCTGCCCTAGACGAGGAGCCCTTGGCCTCTCCCATAGGACCGCCGAGCCTCCTCCTCGCCCTTCTCTCCGGTGGTTGCCGAGCAGCGATTAGGGCAAATTGGGTGAGATTGTTGGGTGGGGAGCGCCCTTACGGCCGAGCATCGGAGCAAGGTAAGGGGTTGGTGGGTTTGTCTAATCCCTACGGTATGTTTCGTGATTTGTGATGGATTGTGTTTGGGCAGTGATTTAGGGCAACAAGGAAATTTGCCGGCGAACTGAGCAGTTGGGAGGTTCCAATCGCAGGTATATCTCGAGCTATCTCTTGTTTGGTTTTGGTTTTGTTGGGGGTGGCTGTGGGTGGATAAGGTCGGGTGTGAATTTTGTAAATTGAGTCGGAGTTGTGGTCAATTTGAAATGAACTTGGGTTTTGGTTGATTGGTCGATTTGGGTTGATTCCGAGTTATTTACGGTTGATTCGATGGATATGAGATTTGGGTTAATTGGGTTATAAAGGAAATCGATTAAGTATTCGATTTGTCGGTAAATTGTATTTTGTGCTTGACTATAGTCATGCTTTATGCAGGTTTCGGTCACGAGGCAGGTCCCCAGTCGTGACGATTTGGTTCATTCTTGCGGATATATATTCAGGCGGGTATTTTGACTTAACTTTTAGATTAAGTCAAATTGATATGCTAGTAGGATAGCTTACAATAACTTTTTCATGTTTATATGCCTGGTATACTTTTGGTGCCTACTAGATACATGCATGTGATAGGATATGATTATATTTCCCTGTTTGATTTGGATCATAGTATGTGGATTATGGATATGTACATATTGATTGTACATATTATTCGGATAGGTATTTTGAGTAGGATTTACATGTTTTAGTATCATGCACCATTTTTGCATGATTGCATGCTAGCTGGACGGGGTTCCATTATTGTTGAGCCCGCAACTAGTTACATGGCCTGCACACACTGCCACTCATGGGTTAGTGGTACATCAGGAGGGTGTGTGCAGTTGCTCTGTCAGGCTCCGCTGGTCCGCTCATGGGTAGCGATGAGGCAGCGTGGTAGCGGGCAGGGATCCCTCCTCTGGTCTATGACACCGGGAGATGAGAGAGCTTAGCTCCCCCACTATGTTTGGGGCAGGAGGATAGGTGTACTCGACAAGATCCTCGTCCCACTGGCCACTCAGAGCTGATGGCAGAGTGCACTTGTCATAGCCCTACCCACTGGCTTCACCATTGCGTGTAGGCGGTATCAAGCGTCGGGGTGACCATGTCATTAGCACGGCATGCATTTTGCACGGATTGCATTTTGTATTGTGTTTCTTTGCATTATTGTATTGATGCCTTGGATGTGCATATGATTGTCATGCATACAGGATACATGTTTATATATGGTCGACTCTATTACTTCTAGTCGTGCACATGCTCCTATATCGTGGTAGGAGATTGAGTAAGTACTCATTTTGTATTTCTTGCTTGCATACCCTATTTATGTGAGATCAGTCTTGACATGATATTTTTATTGTTAGCTATACCTTACTATGCATATCTACTATACAGAGTTCTTTGAACTCACCCCGTTGATTTATATCTATTTCGGATGAAGTGTCGAGTGCGATTCTTAGGACCCCACTTTATTTTGGATATTTGCTTTATGGTTTGGATATTTTGGTTAGAGGACATGTATAGGTTTGGAGATTGATTTTGTATTTGGATTTTTGGTGTCCTTATGGACCTCTGTTGAGTTTTCTTGGGATTGGATTTTGATTGAGTATTCTCGCCTAATGGCGTAAGGGTAGGTTTATATGTGATATACTTTTGATTAGGTCATTTGGTTGATGGCCTGAGGCCAAATTATATAACTGCGTGTGAGTTTGGATTCCGGTCGTGTTGACCGATGTATAGTGGCCGTGTAGGCTTTGTATGTAAATTGGGATTGTCACCCGTACAGGGGAGATGTTGCCGGATTTTTGTCTGGCGGGGTCTCCTTCGGGGCGTGACAATTTATTTGGTATCAGAGCGCCTAGGTTTTCGAGTTCCTAGGGGGGTTTTTTTGGATTTTTCGGAGTTCGCCACGTTTGGCGGTAATTTGGAAAATTTTGGATTGGTATGGATTTCCGATGATTTTTATATTTCGGAATTCGAGGATTTATGACGAGGTCAATATGGGGATTTGGCAGCGACAGAACCTCTCCTGCGGCAAAATAGGTATGATGAAAATTTTATATATTTTTTACTTCTAGTAACATTTGTTCTAGTAGCATCTGTAATAATTTAACAGATATGAGACGAGGTGGGCGTGCACCTGCACCGAGACGTGGTGCAGAGTAACCACACAAGAGGACAGTGAGATCTCTGGTTATGGAGTTGTCAGAAAGGGTCTATTGAGTTTTGACTCGTGTGCAGACTCGTAGTAGGGGTCGCCCACCAAGGTGACCAGCCGGAGTTGCCGTAGTGTTTATACTCCAGGTTAGATTTGGCTATGTGTTTAGTGGATAACCGAAAATAACATTCCATGTGTTGGTCACTATTCGTAATCGTAGATGGAGTTGACCACGTGAACAACCTGTTCTGGCTGTAAGTCTTGAACCTGTATCGAAAAGATGAATTGTCTTTGAGAGCTGACTGATATCGAGTCAAAAAGCAGGGGTCAAGTCGTCATATTGGTTGTGGAAATCAAGGACTACAGTGTTAGGGATTTTCACTGATTATGCTAGGCAGATAATTACCCTGCGGGGTATTGGACAAGGACTGTATACTATTGTTGATGCAGACATTGGAGGTTTAAGTTACGAAGTTCCATAGGGATTTTGATTCTTGAGCGGCTTAAGCCTTAGATTGATAACATTGAAGGTACTGATAAGTACCTAACTGGTAATTATATAGGAGTGGAGATAGTTTCTTACTATTGCAATGATCAAGTTGTTACTTGGTGGAATATGTAGAAGGAATTTATTTGGGGAAATAACCTATTACGGGATCACGGGTTCAGGATGTTTTCGAGAGACGGTAATTCTCCATGTTATTTTGTATGACTCATTGTTGGGAAATGCCTGAGCCTTAAGTTGAGTGATTAATTGATAATGGAATTTCACTATAGAGTTTAATAGACTCGCGGAGTTTACCCCCTCCGCTTAATGGTTTAAGATAGTGATTGAGTTGCCTTCGATCACCCCCAATTTATTTGCTTACATTTGGATTAGGATAGTTGGATTTTTTCCATCAGATCCTATCGGGAGGCATTAGGGTGAGTCATATTTATAAAAATGACTGCAACAAGGGTCTCAAGAGAATAGTGTAGTCAATCTAGTGATAATAACCTACACTTCGGATAAGGTAACGGTAGGAGACGTGAACGTGCTTTTCTAGCTGAATTCACGTGACATTATTGCGTTCCCATGTTGATGTTCGATATTGATCAAGGCTCTGTCCCGGGAATGAAAAATTGATGAAATACCTCATTTCCCAGCGGAAAATAGGAATATGGATTAAACCTTTCTCCTCAGATTGATGTGGCTATCAGAAGTGGTTTGCGCATTTGGAGATATGAGGTTGGTTGTATGGTTTTTTGAAGAAAATGATAGGAAGAGGTGTATACACCTAGATGCATACAGTTATCGAATTCTTTTTCTAGATTACTGTGAAATAGGGAATCCGTTAAGAGCAGAACTTGGATGAGTTTACATTTTTACTCGAAAGGAATTGTAGATGGTTGAAGGATTGATCATTGACGTATTGCTATAATTTACCTTGATGATATATTGAGAGATACAGGTGTTTACAAATATCTATGGTTAAAACATGTACAGATAGGATTAAAAGGATTTTCATATTTGGACCATGTGGATTAATAGTGTTTCCACTGATAGGTGAGATGTTGAGATGATTACTGTGATGATTATCACAGGGGTATGAAAATGATTTTGGATGTTTATAGGTTGATTGATGGAAATGTTATATTATGGTGAGAGAGTTGACTTAATTGTTTTATAGTTGACTTGGTTGATGTGATGTGAATATCTGGATATTAACTTGGAGGTTATGCTTGTGACATGATGGTATAAGAAGGTCTCTCGGATGCCTGTATAATTCGAGAGTAATCAGATGTAGTGTTGGATGAACTTCTAGGCTTGCCGCAGTATAGGCAAGTAGAGTAGGCGATCGGAGTGATTTCGAAAATAGTTTCGATATCGAAGATCCCCTACTGTGAGATAATTTATTTGGTACTGAGGTAATGTTATTTTTACGAGCCTAATTTTTTTTCTTATGGTGCGTTGGCCGAGGGTTAGTGTAAAGCGCACAAGGTTGTTAAAGCTCGTGATGTACTCAAGACAATGTCATTCAATTGGCTGTAAGGCAATCAAGTTGCTATGATACCGTCATCGATCGGTCTTTCAAAGTTGGCAAGGTTGAGGATGCCGAGAGGTATTTGTAAGAATGACGATTTTTCAGGAGATAATTTAGTTGGTAGCAGTGTTGCTGAACACTATGGGAATTGGAAGAATCTAAATTCCAATTATAGGAGTTGTTGGATGGGATATTTATTTGTCCCAGAATTTATTTCTTGAGAAGCTCTGGAACTCATTGTTCAATGAGAGATGAATCTTTGAGGTTATACATCAATTATCGATGATGGAATGCGGTAGTGGTAGAAGGAAATGAATATCCTTCATGGTGGATTGAGGATCTATTTAGATCAGCTATAGGACACCTGTGTATACTCTAGGATTGATTTATGATTGGTGTGTTGATATTGTAGTGACAGGGTGTCATACAATTATCAAAGTTATAGATGATTGACATATCATCACCTCAGAGTAAAGAGGATGCAGTGTATAGTGATGACAATTTCATACTTGGTATGAATTGTACGAGGTTTGGATTATTATGACGACTTTGTCGTCCAGGGATTTAGGAAATCGTGTATTCTGGACACGATTGGATCATTTATGATGGTGGCAGTTGGAGTTGAGCACTCGGCCACCGTCGATGATGGTTTTCTGGTATTGATTTGATTATTACCATAGATATGGATAGGATGCTCTAGTGGTACTACACCGCTGACGGGTGATGGAATTTATTTAGTCTGAAGCTTGTGAACCTAGTTTCAAGACTCAGACGATGGTTGACTTTTACACCAGTGTTGTGTGATCATTCTCGGGTGAAAGGAAAGTTAATTTATATGCGGATGCGATGTATCAGAGAAGGGAGCGTTTCTGATTTAGTTGATTGAGACGTATCCCATGGTTACGTCAAATGAGGAACTACGAGATGGGTTGTCATATATATATATGACGTGGACCTAGTAGGAGTTGTTATGTTGTTTTGTAGAGGTGAGGAGCAGATTTGCTTATGAGGTTTTAGCTAGCTACTGTGTAGTTACATTTGAATTTAGGAAGAGTTACTATTGATTCAGGAACAACAGATAGATTCCTGTTGTGATGATAGAGAGCATCTACTATAGAGTTGTACTTTTGCTCTACCGGTTCGGAATTAGTGATATTGGAATTTGTATGTAGTAGGTGGTGGCATCCTCGATCGCTATGAGTCCCTGGCCGTGGTAGCATGTTGCTGCTTGCATAAGTAGTGCCTTTGGTATTACCTCGAGAGTCACGAGGCTTTATCATGATATTTTGATAGGTATTGCTGAAGATTGCAATAGGTTCTATATGTTGCAGATGTTTAAGATTGTATCCGGAAAATAGTAAGTATTGAAACGTTCTCCGTGGAGGAACGACATGCGGAACATAGTTGATTTGGAAGTCTGGTAAAGGTGGTATATTAATAATCAGTAAGGTTCTGTACCAAGAGGAAAGTGGGAGCCTGGTATGATGGACGGTGTTGGGAGATTATTTGGAATTCGGAAAGGACTCAGTATGATTAGTTAAGTCCGCTCATTTTCATTCGATCCATACGATGAGTTTGTTGGATCGCTGGATAGGTTATACTATGGCGATTTCTAGTTCATGGAGGATCTGTGAGTATCGTATGTGATAGCGGTTCAGGATTTACCTTCGGATTATGGATAGTCTTTAACAGGTCACGGATATAGAGATCCACCTGTGTACGCTTAGGTACTTGTTATAGGTGGACGAAATGAAGATACTATTCATACTTTGGAAGAGTAAGCTTGCTAAGTGTGATTTGATTTTAAGGGATATCAAGACTTCACTTAGTCACTTGAGGTGTGACTTATCTCCAGATGCTTGAGATGGTTGTTGGGACATCTCGTACTAATATACGAGTAGGAAATTTGGGGACCAAATTTATATTAGTGGGGGAGAATGTTAAATACTGGAAAATTAAAATGTAAAATTAATGGCCAAAGAATTAAGGAAATAATCCTGAAAATTTTTCGGGATTTTTAGGGAATTTTAGGAATTTTTTCGGATTTAAACGGACTCCGTACGAGACTTTTACGGGGATAAAGTAGATAGACTTTATTTAAGGGTATTAACCTAAACCGAAAGTTTCCTTTTCTATTTTCTTTCTTTTCCCAACGCCTATCTCCGAGCCTTCTCCTTCACTCTTCTTCCTCCCCCCTCCACGCCTGACGCCTCCTCTTCCTCGCCGCCGCCTACACACGCCCTATCTGACGCCTTCTCCACTTCTTTCTTCCTCGCGGCTGACGCCGGGCCGCTACGGCCGCCCACGACGCCGACGCCTTATTCTTCCTCGGCACGCCGCGGTCTTCTCCGGCCGCCGAGGACTGTCGGCATCGCCTCTTCTCACTGACAAAGAAGGGATTTCGCCGACGCTGAGCTCCGCCGCCGCCCGGCGGCGTGTTCTTCACGTCCGACGCCAAGAACCTTCCTCAAGCACTGCTGACGCCTCTTCTCCTCCATAAGCGCTTCCTTCGTCTCGCCGCCATACCGACGACGAGGCCACGCCGACTCCTGCCCTAGACGAGGAGCGCTACTTACGGCCATAGGACCGCCCGAGCCTCCTCCTTCGCCTCTTCTCTCCGGTGGTTGCCGAGCAGATTAGGGCAAATTGGGTGAGATTGGAGGCTGCCCATACAGTAGAAACATCGCCGGAGACAAGGTAAGGAGTTGGCGGGGTTTATGTCTAATCCCTACGGTATGTTTACGTGATTTGTGATGGATTGTGTTTGGCGATGATTTAGGGCAACAAGGAAATTTGCGTGGAAGCGGTTGGGAGGTTCGAATCGCGGTATATCTCGAGCTATCTCTTGTTTAGTTTTGGTTTTGTTGGGGGTGGTGTGGGTGGATAAGGTCGGTGTGAATTTTGTAAATTAGTCGGAGTTGTGGTCAATTTGAAATTTGAACTTGGGGTTTTGGTTGATTAGTCGATTTGGGTTGATTTCGGAGTTATTCGGTTGATCGGTACGGTATTCGGAGGATATGAGATTTGGGTTAATTGGGATATAAAGGAAATCGATTAATTATTCGATTTGTCGGTGAATTGTATTTTTGTGCTTGACTATAGTCATGCTTTATCACGAGTTTTTGATCCACGAGGCGTGTCCCGTTGGTTCATTCTTGCGGATATATATTGGTGGTATTTTGACTTAACTTTTAGATTAAGTCAAATTGATATGCTAGTAGGATAGCTTACAATAACTTTTTCATGTTTATATGCAGTATACTTTTGGTGCCTACTAGATACATGCATGTGATAGGATATGATTATATTTCCTGTTTGATTTGGATCATAGTATGTGGATTATGTATATGTACATATTGATTGTACATATTATTCGGATAGGTATTTTGAGTAGAATTTACATGTTTTAGTATCATGCACCATTTTTGCATGATTGCATGCTAGCTGGACGGGTTCCATTATTGTTGAGCCCGCAGCCAGTTACATGGTCTGCACACACTGCCACTCATGGGTTAGTGGTACATCAGGAGGGTGTGTGCAGTTGCTCTGTCAGGCTCCGCTGGTCCGCTCATGGGTAGCGATGAGGCAGCGTGGTAGCGGGCGAGGATCCCTCCTCCGGTCTATGACACAGGAGATGAGAGCTTAGCTCCCCCACTATGTTTGGGGCAGGAGGATAGGTGTACTCCGACAACATCCTGTCCACTCGGTCACTCAGGAGCAGTGATGGCAGAGTGCACAGTTATCATAGCTCTACCCACTCGGCTTCACCATCGCGTGTGAGGCGGCTGACTGGCGTCAGGGGTGAGCATGTCATTGGCACGGCATGCACTTTGCACAGATTGCATTTTTTTATTGTGTTTGCTTCTTTATTGTATTGATGCCTTGGATGTGCATATGATTGTCATGCATACAGGATACATGTTTATATATGGTCAGGACTCTATTACTTCTAGTCAGGCACATGCTCCTATATCAGGGTAGGAGATTCGTAATCTGATCATTTTGTATTTCTTGCTTGCATACCCTATTTATGTGAGACTGTACTGACATGATATTTTTATTGTTAGCTATACCTTACTATGCATATCTACTATACCCGCAGAGTTCTTTGAACTCACCCCGTTGATTTATATCTATTTCAGGATGAAGCCGAGAGAGTGCAAATTGTTTAATGTTTTATTTTGGATATTTGCTTTATGGTTTGGATATTTTGGTTAGAGGACATGTATAGGTTTGGAGATTGATTTTGTATTTGGATTTTTTGGTGTCCTTATGGACCTCTGTTCGGAGTTTTCTTCGGGATTGAATTTTGATTGAGTATTCCTGCCCAGATGGCAGAAGGGGTAGGTTTATATGTGATATACTTTTGATTAGGTCATTTGGTTGATGGCCTGAGGCCAAATTATATAACTGCGTGTGAGTTTGGATTCCGGTCGTGTTGACCGATGTATAGTGGTCGTGTAGGCTTTGTATGTAAATTGGGATTGTCACCCGTACAGGGGAGATGTTGCCGGATTTTTGTCTGGCGGGGTCTCCTTCGGGGCGTGACAATTTATTTGGTATCAGAGCGCCTAGGTTTTCGAGTTCCTAGGGGGTTTTTTTGATCACTTGGTTATCAGGATTCATAAACTTTAGTACTTAGCCTGGAGGTCTAGAGTTCGAATCCTGGGGAAGGCAAAAACCCACTTCCAGGGGTGGGAAGTCCAGGTGAGTAACGACAGGCCAACAGGGGCGACGGTCGGCGACCAATAGGGGTCGCCGAATTTTCGCCAACAGGGGCGACGGTCGTCGACCAATAGGGGTCGTCGAATTCCGCCAACAGGGGCCCGGTCGTTACAACTAATGTACCTAGTGGGCATGGGAAGATATGTAATGCTCTCAAATCTAATAATTTGTCCCTCAATAGGGAACCTAATATTCATGCATGGAGTTGATGACTCAACCTCAATAACTCTTCTTTTACCCCTAATTAAATTACAAATATTAAATATTTATTGAAAATAATTGAAATTTGAGTTTAAAAACTATTACCTTGGCATTTTGAATGATATTAAAGAGAGATGACGACCTAAGCGCTTCAAAGGATTGGAATTAGGGTTTTTTTCGGTGGAATTTCGACTGTTTTGAATGGGTTTGGTGTGCCTCGACATTGTTCTTATAGACCGGATTCAGTCGACTGAACACATTCCAATCGCCTGAATTTGAGTCGACTAAAAGTGTTTCAGTCGACTTTTATAATTATTACCATTTACTTCGCTGCCTTAACTTTTATCCACCGGGTCATTTCAGTCGACTGAAGTAGTGTTTTACCTTCCCGATGCTCGGAGGTAACTGAATTTGATTCAGTCGACTCTTATTGAGTCGATTGAACATAATTCAGTCGACTGAGTTCGAGTATGATCGATTTACTTCAAATCTTAAGGTTTATTTAGTTATCCTTATTTTATTAAGTTAATTATTTAAATTTTATAGGTTAACTAATTTGGTAATTAAGTTTGTTTAAGTTTAAGTATAGTAAATTAGGTTGAGTTGAATTAAATTAAGTTAAGATAATTTGTTTAGTTAGGTATATTTGTTAAGTTTAGTTTAATTAAGGTAAGTTGTTGAAATACATTTGGTTTTAAGTGTATTAGGTTTAATTCAGCTTGATTAAGATCTATATCATCTCATCCAAGCTAGATTTTCAATACACTTATTCCTACGAGTTTTGTGAGATGAAAAAATTTTTTTTATCTTAATTAAATTTAATGAGCAATTTCAAAGTGTTTAAACTTGTGTTTGTTGGGTTTCCTAAGATCACAAGGCAGGTGTCGATCACGCTTTCAGAAACATGAACACAAATAGGCAATAAAAATAATAAATCTACATTTATTACAACACACACAACACACGCATGCATATTACAACAAGTGTAGACATAACCGTAAATTTAAATTTGCAATAAAAGAAAATTTAACTACGTTATACCTTTCGTATCACGTGTAGCGGAAACGACATCAACTGGAACGATCCTCGCTAGAATCGTCTCTATCCATATCCACGCCGAGTATCCTCGGGATGACTTCGCTAAGCCATGAGCTTCGTCTTCGTATGGGTTACTAGCCTCGTGTTGAAGACGACGTGATCGAGAGATGATCACGATCCGAATCCAAATTCGGATCCTAAGACGAGTCCTCAAAACTCGCTTCTCCGGAGAGGTATTCGTCAACCGATTGACGAATCCTTCGTCCTCCACCTCAGAGGATTACCGGAGATCGAATCCCCGGTAAGTTAGCCGCTGTCGGAGCTCTAACCGTCGTCCAAACAACGCTCCGACGAGAGGAGAACAAGCTGTCCAGAAAACTGGACAGCTTTGGTGGAGGTGATAGGCGCCGGCCAACCAAGGAAGATAGAGCTCACCTTGATGACAAACCTGAAGGAGATCTCCGACCGACGCGAGGGGGAAGGAAGCTACCTTCTGGACGCCGGTTGGAGGAGCTATGGGCGGCGGCAAGAGGTTGGCGCCGAAAACTCCAATAAGGAGGTGGGCGGCAACTTTAACCTAGGGGTTTTGGATTAGGGCTTAATTATCCCTTAAGCCCTCTTTTATAGAAAACTAATTCTCTTAACGGTTATTGGATCATAACCATTACGCCCGTTAACCCGCTCCATTAAGATAAGTTAAAATAAATCAAACCATGATGGTTTATTTTAAGTTAAAACGAACCGAACCAACTTTTGGTTCATTCGTTTAAAATAAACCAAACCCTTTGGTTTATTCTCCTCCATTGGATTAGAACCAAACCATTTTGGTTCATCCATTATGTCTTCATAAGACATGGCCCATCCACGCTTCCATTGCGACTGAAACGATTTCATGCTCGCTTCTTGTTTGGTCCAACCAAACCTAGTTTCTCTCGGTCTGAGAATCTCATTCTCAAGCTCGTTTTAAATCCTTCGGATTATGCTCGTTGTGTGTGTGACCAAATAGGTTCTCGGTTTATGTTGGCCGTCTATAATTAACCATTAATTATAGAACGATCATGAGTGGCACCTAGTAGTACATCATGATCCCCAATTAACCGAAAAGATCAACGGTTGATCCAGAACTATTTCTGAAACCCTTCAGCAGCTCGAATGATTCGTGCCTCATTCCCTTCACTCATCTTATACCCACTTGGTTCAGGACATGGTCTATTGTGTCAGTCCCCACTAGGCTGACTACATCACACCTAGCCCAAGTATCATTTCCTCATCCTACGGATTCTAGTTACTCCACATGTATCAAAGAGTACCTTACTCTAAACATGTAATGCTTTGGCCAAAGACTTTAGTAACAATCCGACGAGAGGCCATGGGTATACATCTCCTCGCAAGGAGTGGTGAATCCTTTATAGGCTATTCAAACACCTTCGATCACTTCAACTTATACCCAATCATCCCGGGTCCACATCTCCTTAGAGATGTTTGCTTAAGTGTCAAAGCATAAGTCTCCATGATCAAGATGACTTGAATACCGCAAGTCTAAGGAACATCGCACTTAAGCCACAGTAAGAACTTCATTGACATATCTATATATGCAGAGAACCATATGAAGTCTTACGGCTGGTCACTCCAATGAACTAGTTACCATAACTAGCATCCACGATTAACTCCGGACATCACTATGTCTCCACCCGGTGAGAATCACCGCTTGGATACACCAAGGAGTATACTGTGCTAGTCTCGTAATTGATGGTGTCCAAATCCATCAATTCATCGACTAGGGATAATTCCGATACATCACAATTACACATGTAGAGATACTCACTAGTTGTGATCCAATCACAAATTCTCTCATGCTGTGAATCGTATCATGGACATTCAGTAAATGAGTTTAAGATCCAATCAAATACATAAAATATGTATACTCAAATAGTGAATCTTCATTTATCATATAAATGGTTCATACATAAGGCGATTGTCTTAGGACATCTCTCATATATTACTAACAGTGTTATATTCAAGCTTGGTTTAAGCTAGTCAAGTAGGTTTTTCTAGTATTGACTTCTAGGTCGTGGCGAGGCACATGACCTTCTTGGTTATCGGAGCAACGATCACTTCCTAAACAAAGTCAATAAAGGAATCAAGTACCTAATTCACTTTAGATTAAGCCTTGGTCTAACTAGGTAAAGACATAGTGAATTAGCTTCGGTCAGTTCCACCCGACTTAGTGCACCAGATCATGGTGAGGCACATGACCTTCTTGATTATCGGAGCAACAACCACTTCCTAGACATGCACTTTGAAGAGTTTCCCCAACTTACTATCAGTTCACTTGTCTTAGTACTAGATTGTTCAAGTTTAAGCTACTTTGTTTCCTATTTAGTCCATTCTACATTAAGCAAGTAAAATAAACTAAGACATTCAAGTGTTTAACTAAAACATGAAAGGTTAACTAAAGCAAGCAAGTGTTAGACTAAAACAAGGAAAGTTAACAGAAACATGCAAGTGTTTAACTAAACAAAGAAACAAACAAGGTGTTAGCTCCGCCTAAATGGTAGCTAGTTTGACTTTTATTCACTAAGTGAACTTGACACTTGGGAACCCAAAATTGATTTGGTCCAACTTGATTGACTAAGCTAGACTTAGGAACCATGCTTGGACTCGATTCTTAGCATTTCGGCTAAGTAATGACATGTAAGATTTATAGGTGGACTTAGCCTTATACCCGAGTCCAGATTTATTGTACACAGCTCGTTGAGATCCAAGCATCATGTTGAGATACTTGGAGCTTGAAGTGAACTTTTCTAAAGATCCAATTAGATCTTCTACTTGCCTTTTTTAGAACAGAGTTCTCTTCCTCAAGCTTTACAACTTGAGTTGAGTCTCTATCCTTAAATTGGCAAGTCGAAGTCTTCGAGTTGACTTGCTCCTTAAGTACTTGGACTTCCTTAAGTAGCGAGTCGACTCGATTTTCGGACTTAGCTAACTTCCTACCTAAGCATGCAATGATATTATATAATTTATCTTCTAGAGGAGAAGTTACCTCGTCAGAACCTTCGAAAATGGATGTGGATCCGTGGCTTCTCTCGAACTCGGAATCGGACTCATATTCGGAACTTGACTCGGCTCCGGATCTTGATTCAGCCATAAACGCGATGAAGCTTCTCTTTGTCTCTTCTATATTTAACTCCTCCGATGGCGACTCATCCCATGTAGCCTTAAGAGCCTTCTTCTTCTTTTCCTTTTTTGGTTTTTCTTCCTTTTTTAAGTTTGCGCACTCCGACTTGTAATGTCCTTTTCCGTTGCATTCGTAGCAAGTCACTTCCGATCGAGGTCTTGGCTTGTTGTCGACCACCTTTTTGGCATCTTTCTTCATAAACCTCTTCTTTCTGTTGAACATTTTTCTTACCATATTTACAATCTCCTCTTCTCCGTTTGTTTCCGACTCCGACTCGTCTTCGGATTCAACCTTCACTTTTCTTTCCTTTTTAGTTGAACCTACCATCAAAGCTATACCATTCTTGGTTTGACCCGAGTTAGCTTATTCGTGTAGTTCAAGTTCACAAAATAGTTCATCTAACCTAATTGTGGAGAGATCCCTAGATACCTTATAGGTATCGACAATCGATGTCCATAAGGCATTTCTCAGAAATGCCTTAAGGGTATATCTAATTAAGCCCCTATTCTCTATTTGGTGTCCTATTAAATGTAATCCATTTAATATATCTTTAATCCTAGTATGAAGTTGACTAGCATTTTCATTTTCGTTCATTTTACAATTAAATAATTTATTTAAAAGCATGTCCCGTTTAGATATCCTAGTGTCATTTATACCCTCATGCAATTCAATTAATTTCTCTCATAATTGTTTAGAATTTTCAAATGGACCTACCCTATTTAGTTCTTCTTTAGTAAGTCCGCATTGCAAGGTATTAAGTGTTTTATAATCGACTTGAGCTCTCTTCCTAATATCCGAGGTCCATTTCTCTGGTTCTAACAACTCCCCCGAGTCATCTACCGGAGTTGTGAACTCTTTCCTAACTGAAAACCAGACCTCTAGATCGGTCTTCAGATAGCACTCCATTCATCTTTTCCGGTAGGAAAAGTCCTCTCCATTAAAGAGAGGAGGGCGAACGGTGTCGTATCCCTCTAAGTGTGACATTATTAATGAAATATTTTCTAAGGACAAAAATTAACTTAACTGAAATAAATCTAGTATGCAGAAAATCCTAATATGTAGAAAACTATTTTAAATAATTTAAATATGCTAATATCAATTTAATATGCAGAAAATTATTTTAATAAATTTTAAAATGCAGAAAATTAATTTAGTGAATTTTTTAAAATGCAGAAAATTATTTTAAAATGTAGAAAATTATTTTAGTGAATTTTTAAAATGCAAAAAATTATTTTAGTGAATTTTAAAATACAGAAAATTATTTTAAAATGCAGAAAAATATTTTAGTGAATTTTTTAAAATACAGAAAATTATTTTAGTAAATTTTTAAATGCAAAAAATTAATTTAAAATGCAAAAAAAATATTTTTAAATGCAGAAAATTATTTTAGTGAATTTTGAAATGCAGAAAATTAATTTAAAATGCAGAAAAATTATTTTAATGAATCTTAAAATGAAGAAAATTATTTTAATAAATTTTAAAATGCAGAAAATTATTTTGATACAATAAAAATTATTCTATTGCAATAAAAAATATTTTAATGAAATAAAAAATTATCTAAAGTAATAAAAATTATTCTAGAGCAATAAAAAATTATTTTAAGAAATAAAAATTATTCTAATGAAAAAAAATTATCTAGAGCAATAAAAATTATTTTAAGGCAATAAAAATTATTCTAGAGCAATAATAAAAAATTATCTAATGCAATAAAAAAGTATCTAAAGCAATAAAAAAAATTGTAAACTAATCTAAAGCTCATGATGGTGGTTTCACCAACTCGGAGCGTCCCTTGCTCTGATACCAATTGTAGGATCGAATAAACTGAGAGAGGGGGTGAATCTCGATATTTTATAAATTTTTCTAAATAGAATATGCAGCGGAAATTAAATAAGTTAGACACAGCAATTTACTTGGTTCACAACCCGAACCGGGTTGATACTACAAGGCTCGTAGCTCTGCCACCAGCTATCTCGATGGGAAATTCACTAAATACCCTCCGATTCGAGAACTCTCGACTTCGGAGGGTTTCGCTTTTTACAAATAATAGAGATGAGTAACACACTACCCACTCTTGAATTTAAATACAATAGCGAAAAAATAAATGAGCAAATACAAGACGTATACCGACACTAAGTAAATGGTAGAAGTGTGCTCGGAGTGTCGGAAGATCGCCTTGTTGTGAGAGTTTAGCTTTAGTGGACGAGAATGGATTTCAACAGCACTTCGACGTGAAATATTATTGATTCTGGGATCTGGTCGAGCACAACTTTTATAAACTGTTTCTAGTCGGCTCCACATCAGCACGTCGATATGGAATTCGTAGTTTTCTAGTCGACTGAATCCTTTTCAGTCGACTCCATGTCACTCGGCTCCGCATCAGAAAATTTCCCTCTTCAGTCGACTCAAACCCTTTCCATCTGCGTCGCACGATCTCCGATCGATCACCACCGATCTCGCTAATAGGTATCCAATGATCGATACATCTCGATCGACTTCAGTCGACTAGAATCCATTCAGTCGACTGATCCCTGCAAAATAGGATTAGCATGAAATATATAACATGAATGATAGCAGTAGTAATACTGCTCGATCTCAACTACTAAGTCCCACACAGACTTTTCGTCGGATCGATGCCTAGCTTTGTCCCCCTATAGAGGATTCGGCCTCACCTCTTCACTCGAGGCTTACCTGCCGACTACCTATCGAACTTACCATTCTTGACATCCGATCTAACCCACCAGGGCTTCCACCAGCTGTCCGGTTTGCCTGACCCAGCTGGACTTTTTGTCGATTGTCCCGTCTCCTGACCCAACCGGTCTTCATGTCAAATGTCCGGTCCATGTGACCCATCTGAACTTCATGTCTGGTGTCCGGTCCTCCTGATCTGTCAAGATTCATGCCTAGTATCCAGTCAACTCGACCTACTAGGACTTCCTGTTAAGCCTGCACACTTAACATTTATATTAGATCACACGTCATCCTAACTCTTAACTGTGGTTCATACATTAAAACTAAGGAGTGATGCTTACTGCATCAACACTAATCTCTGGCTCTCTAAGTTAAACATTGTGTTCTACCAATTCCTGGGATAATGCGTTGACATGTTGGATCTTGTCAGACTACAGGAACAGCTGGTGTTGAAGGTCATTATTCTTTTTAAGGAGCTCTTCCTTTTCACTCTTAGCCACTGCCACTTGGGTCATCAGGTCTTTACAGCGAGCAGCTAAGGTAGCTTTTCTTTGTTGGCTCTCAGTCAACTGTTTAGCTAATTTTTTCTGTTGAGATTGGGAGGCATTGTGGCATGCAACCATTGTAGATTGATAGTCCGCTAGGTGGTGCGTCATCTCGTTATAATCCGCAACTACTTGAGGAAGAAGAAAATGTATTAGGAAGACAAGTACCAGGATATCTTAAGTGCAAGGAGAGTGGGAATATACCTTTGATAGATGCTTGCGCAGGTGCTCATAAGGGTCTTGCACGCCTGATTGGTTAAAAACTCTTACTTCTTATGTACTGCGGATCCTGAGCGTAGACCCTAAAGCAATGGTTGGAGGGTTTAAGGGGAGAATATCTCCCCTAATTAGAGAAGGTTCTTCTATAGGTAAGGTGGGGGCAAAAGAATCAAAATTAGAGGTAGGGGGAGGAGGAAGAGATGGCTCTATATGGGCAAGTGGAGGAGGAGAAGATATAGAGGAGTCAATTCCCCTACCCGGGAGGGAAGGAGATGAAGGAATGGATAGCGAAGAAGAATTATCTTCGCAAGGAGATGGAGGAAGGATTGGAGGATGAACGTCCTCTCCTGTTGAGTTAGAAATGGTGAGGTGGCGGCGTCTGTTCAGTTTTAGAGGAGGAGTAGAGGAAAGGGAAGAAGAGGATGCTAGACGAGTGGAGGCCCTGGGAGTAGTTTCTTTACAAGAACGAAACCTCTTGCGGGGCGAAGAGGAGAGGATAGGGGATTTTCCCCTACCCTGTTTCTTCGAAGGCTTCTTCTTAGCGGCGCCAATTTTCTCTCCACTGACTCTGGCCCTCTGCATCATGTCATCTGCAATACAAGGCATTGAAAACAATGGATGATAGTAGTAAAAAGTACTATACATAATGTATTAAATTGAGAGTTGTATCCTACCTATAATGCTCGGATCACCCAAGGGAAAAGGGGATAGTCCATAACGACTCAAAAAGGAGGGGTTTTAGTAAATGGTCAGAGTTGTAGTGGCACTCCCTCAGTACTTTGTGGACCTCTAAAAAAGGACATTGAGTTCTATAATCCTAGAAAGAGGATAGATCCAGGAGGGTGGTCTTCCAATTTGCAGAATGAGGAAGGGGGGTCAGAAGTTGGGCGAAAAAATATAGATCATTCCAACCTTTATGAGAGGAAGGTATATTGACCAGGAATTGACAGTTTGGTCGGCTAGGGAAATAGAAAATGTCTTCTTTAGAAGACTTTAATTGGAAAAGAAAGTGAAATAGTAGTGGGGACAAAGTGAGCTCTAAGTGTCTAAAAACTATTACAACTCCTGTTAAGATGCGGACAACATTAGGGGCTAGCTAGTTGATGGATAGTTTATAGAAATCTAAAATGTCAAAATAGATAGAGGGCACAGGCAAGCGTAGGTCATTTAGTAGTTGATCGGAGAAAAAACAGTGATAGCCAGGAGGGGGACGGTGTGGCCGGAAAGAAGCAGTAGCAAAATGGCAGCTCACGGTAGGATCTATATATCAGTCTTTCTCATTGAAGAAATGGTATTGGCTGTTTAGGCATGTGATAGTCTCTTCATACTAGGGGATGGGTCTAGGGTTTTCCGAAGTCATAAGCGCAAAGAAAATGGGGGTACTTACTTAGGGTTGAAGAGAGACGCTCACAAGAAGGAAGTAACTCCTAGGTGCTAGGAGTTTGGGGTGAATGACAATCACTGGTAGAAGTCACTGGGAGGCGAGAGGAAGAGTCGAAGCTGGAGAAGTCGAAGTCGTCGCGTGAAGATTAACTTATCAAGGGTTTCCGGCTTTTAAACTTCCCTCTCAAGAGGGAGAAGCGGGGCCCATAAGCCCAATAAGACGTTTAATGCGCGTAAGCTAAGTCAGGGAGAGAAAAAAATCTAGGCTTAATGAAAAAAATGGGATTGTTAAGGAGGAAGATGGAGTAGAATTTTTCACTTAAAAAGTCAAACTCAAAGCTTCGTTTGACTATTTTGGGAGAGTGGCTAATGATACTGCTATAATCTAATTTGGAAGTTGGATATCGAAATAACAACTATTGAAATAAGAGATGTAGTGTGTGATATGTTGCCTGGACTGACTAGACCTTACCAAGGGAAGTAGACCGAGTTGATAAGGTAGGGACATAGAATAGAGTGGCGAAGTCTGAGAGCCAAAAGGAAACCGGATAGGTAACCCGAGACGTGAGTCGGGAGGCAACTCGGGAAGTGACTCAGAGAGTTAGGGGAAGTGTCAATGAATGGACCTTATGGCGGGGGTGGGTTTAAATATGAACCCAACAAGTCGAGTTGAGTGATATACGCCCTGGTTTAAATGAACCAAAATGGTACAGCCGAGAATGGGACTAAGTTAGTGTAGGAGTTAGAGGAGATGGTTAGGGAAAATAAAAGCCTTCAGCGGAGAAAGAGAGGGTAAAGAAGAGGAATGTGACGTTCCTTGATACGTTGGCTTATAAGAGTTTGTTACATAATGTAATAACCTAAGGCCCCACATAATATTCCCATGAGTCTCCATTCCTAATCCTCCTAACAGAATTATTCCTCAGGCCCTCCACGTAGATGGCGATCTTGATGGTTTATTACATCACAACTGGCCACAAGGGAACCGGTATAAAGGGGGAGAACGAAGGAAGGAGGAAGAGAGGAGATTATCCAAATTATTTTTCTTCTAGCGAGGAGCCAACCGACTAGGCGATCGTCATCGGAGGAGATTGGCCGACGGAGGAAGGAGGCGATAGCTAGTAAAGGGGAGAAGAAGGCAGAGAGCCCGTTGAATTTCACTCATCTCTTTACCTTATATACATCTGGACTTGTAAGAGGTTTTTCTCCACCTCCGGAAAGACTTCCACGAAGGAGAGATTTCATAGTGAAGGTGTTTGGGCACCGTAGCTCATTCTAGAGCTCACTCTGTGGAGTATGAATTGGAATTCCGAACCACGTTAAATCATGTATCATTATTTTCTGTGATTTACTTCACCATTTATCAACCTTTTTACTATTGCGGTCGGAGAGGACCCTAAGCCTCCGTGACATCATCGTCTTCCTCTCAAGGAGGTGAAAAATCCATATCTATATCAATACTTATATTATAATTTTTTTTAAAAAATAAATATAGTTTGTTTGATATGTTTTAAAAATTTTCATATTGTCCTAAATGATAGAATCCATTTATGACATGATTAGGTTAATATGATAAAGAATTGCCACATTTAGCACGTACGAGTTGCCCTAGCTACATGAAAATTAAAAATATCTTTAGTAAAGGATCTCCAACCATTTTTCTCCCAAATTTGTACACAAGTGACCGAGCGAGATGAAGTGGAATTTTCACAACACCTTTTGTCATTTTCATGGAATTAACTAAACTATGTAAAAAGTTAAAATCATCAATCGAACAATTTTTATCGATCTATTCCACGGCTATTGTAAAAGAGATAAATCATGAAGAATTTTTTAGATCTTAATGCATTGACTAAAGACAAGGGGCGGGCCAATTAAGGATCTATTCTTTATATCTTCAATGAAATTAAGTTTATGAAACAAGGAATTTCAGTATCTAAAGGAACTGCCAAGAAACTTTAATGAACAAGTTTATTCTTAGTTATTAATTGTTCTCGTGAAGTTCTTATTTATTACAATCTTTTGTTTTTTTTAATTTAGTTGAAAGAAAGGCGAAAGAATTCAAAAGCCCAACAAACCAGCTGTTCTCTTAATTGCATCATTCCAGATATATTTAATTAATATTTATGCATCACTTTCATTTTCTGGTGTTAATTAATAGACTAAGAAAATAACTAATGTTTTTTTCTCTTTCTAATTAAGGTCCCATGAAAGTAAATAAGTAGGTGTGGCCGATTAAGAAGTTAATTAATGCTTGCGCCTACGTTACATTTAATCAATAAGAAAAAGTTTTAGGTTCACGGTTCAACTTTGAATAAGTTCCAAGTGATGAAAAAAATAAATAAATATTGTTTCACGTTATCTATTAAGAAAATATAAACATATATATTATGATGTCTGATCGAAGAGACAAATATTTTTCTACAAGTTATATTAGTGCAAATAAGATTCATATATCTCCACAATGATATGATATTGTTCACTTTAGGTCTGAGCCCGTATGATTTTAATTTTAGAATTTACCTAAAAAATCTCATACCAATGAAGATATCTTTTCATCTTATAAGCACAAGATCTTTTCTATGTCTTACCAATGTGGGACTTTGATTGTATTTCCAATACTCCCAACAATCCTCCCAAACGAAAGACCACATTGACCCCCTCAAGTCTATACATCCTTGAAGGACTTCCTCTGTTTGATGTCTTATCCTCAACCCACCAGGACTTCCTACCAACTGTCTGGTCCTCCTGAGCCAGCTAGACTTCTAGTCAGTTATTCGATCGTTCTGACCCAACTGAACTATCTGCCAGTTGTTCGATTCTCCCAACTCAACTGGACTTCATGCCTAGTGTCTGATTCTCTTGATCCGGATATGAGAGTTCCACTTCATTCGTTCGAGGTTCATGGCTTAACATGGATCATAGCTCTGATACCAATTAAAATTGTCATGCCCCGAAAATATATTTGTTCGTTAACCAAACTATATCCTCTTGTGACAATATAAGACACAAAACTCACATAGCTGTCGACATCCATAAATCATATACCATAATAAAATAACACTGACAGATAATAGAAATACAAAGACACACAGATACGCACCGGTGCGATCTTGACACAACTATAATCGAAAAACATAATAGAAATTAATACCACAACTAAAACCAAAACCATAATAGAAGTCAAGTACATAACAACACAACCATATATTAAAATGCGGAACCAATATAGAATAAAATTCAAAACATACAATCCAAAATAATACAACACTAATATGGAACAAAATCCAAATGCTTGATGTGAGATAGGATCAGTTGGCGGAGCTCCGAGCACTCAAAGAATCTTCTACTTGCTACCTGAGCGATAGGAAATCCAAGTTTCGTGGTGGTGAATATAAGATTCAATGGTATATAAAAGATAGTGCATGAACTAAATGAACATATGAAGATCAACAAATATAGTCTTAAATGTAATAACAAATAATCATCAGTATAATATAATAAATGCATATACCTGTAGGGGATCCTTGGAAGCTAAAGGGGGGGTGAATAACTCGTTTTCGTTGTGTGATGGAATTCGTTCGTGATCATTCTACAAAGTGTGTTAGTGCACAGCAGAATAATAATAATAATAACAATACACAAGACACAATCACAAATACTCAAAAATGAACATGTAACGTGGTTCGGAAATTCAAGGTTCCTACTCCACGGATTGAGCTCTAAAGAGCTCTAGTAATGCCAATGCAATCACTAATCACAAATACTCCTTCTCGACACAAGTCGGAGGCGGAAAAACCTCGTACAAATATTCTTACAACAATAAGAAATAGATACAAGCAATCACAATAACGAAATACAATGCAAGTAAAGAAAACTACTTTACAATTGCTCTTTTGAATGCTTGATCTTTGATTGCTTGAATTGCACTTGGAGACCTTGATTTGCAGCAGCAAATCGCCCCAAAAGCCCTCAAGAAACGCTAGTGAAATCCTCTTCCACGAGCTTCATTTAAAGCTTCAACCTGGGCTGAAAATCGCCGATCAGTCGACTGCCCGGGACCATCAGTCAACTGATGTCACTGTTGTCGTGAGACAACGGCTAGATCCCCGCTGGAAAAATCCAACGGATTCATCATCAGTCGACTGATAATAACCATCAGTCGACTGTTCGAGCCTCCACTCGATTGCTAACGCCAGCAGTCAAGTCAGACTTCATTCTGTGCCCGAAAAATCGAGCACTAGTCGACTGATCACACGATCAGTCGCTTGCTCAGCCAATCAGTCGACTGCCCACCTCTAGCAATCGACTGCTAGGCCAATTCCCACAGTCAAACCCTAGTTGACTCACGCCAGTCGACTGTCACATGACACCAGTCGATTGACACACCTCAAACATGAGGTTTTAACCCAAGTATGGTTCTCCCATACCTGCTAGACCATCCTTAGCTTAGACCTAAGCCTTCTAGTCACCTCAGTCTCTCGCCTCTCAGATCCCTCCAAGTCATCAATGACTTGTTCACCCATTGCACTAGCCTTCAGGTGCTTTCATCGGCTATATCATGCTAACGGTGTCTATACCGCCAAGGCACATTGGACTTACGCTGCCAAGACTCCGCTTGGACTTTACGCCACCAACCATTAGACTTATACTGCCAAGACTCCCGCTTGGACTTTATGCCGCCAATATCAAACCCCATGGACTTTCCAAATGCCAAGACTCAAGCTTGGACTTTCGCTGTCAACCCATGTTAGACTTTCGCTGTCAACCCATGTTGGACTTTCCATTGCCAAGACTCATACTTGGATTTTCCCAAATGCCAAGTGTCTCACTTAAACTTTCCATGCCAAGTACCTAAGACTTGGACTTTTCCATGACAATTACATTGTCATATGTTTTTGTCGAACATCAAAACATCTCTCGAGTCAAGCTCGAGTCCTGGTCAATCGTGACCTGGGTCGATTGCACCAACAATCTCCTCATTTTTTATGTTTGACAAAAACCAAATAAACCATTGAGCTAGACTATCTAACTCAAACCAATCATCCCCATCAATTTTCCCAATTGATGTCATTCGCCCAATAAGTTCTCCCCTAAAACATTCTCCCCCTTTTTGACTAACATCAAAAAGGTTCTTTCCAAAGAGGTAAATGTCTCATGTCCCAATGAGATATTACAATCTCTCTTGGTCCAAAAATACCTAGGATGTCTACCATCTTCCTAGTGATAAATCTCATATCACTCAAGAGAGGCAATCCTATACACTCCCAATTTCCAACTTGGGTATCTCAAAATCTCTTTTTCCTTCTCATGAGAAAAAAATATCATCCATCATCCCATGATGGATACCTCCCCCTAAAGGCTTGCTCCCCCTTGACCATTGCACCAACAATGTCCTTGGGAAGTCCCTAAGCCAATAGGAACTCTAAACCAACAAAAATAAGGTTCAAAGTTCAAACATGAACTCTCTCATCCTTAAATTTGATACAAACCCTAAACAACTCTTCTAATTCATATCTAATGGATTTTCACCCTTTATAATGTTTCCCAAAGTATATCCTAGGGTTAGGAGTGGTTAGGGACCTTTACCTTAGCTGAAATTGGGGTAAACAAACCTTGTTTTTCCGAAATCAGCTTGGCAGTCGACTTTATCAGAGATTAGTCGACTGTCACTCCCATCAGTCGACTGATAACTGAAATTTCCGAATTTCAGTTATCAGAAATGGATTTTAAAAATTCATAAATAATTATACGTATATCGAAAAATCATGAAAATTCATACGTATAATACTTATGACCAATACAATGGGTGAAAAATGATAAAAAAAAATATTTTACCCATAAAATATCGAAATTGACACAAAGTTCAAAACCATTGAAATTTTTAATATTTTGGCCCTACTTTGTATCAACTTCATCAATGGTGATTGCTATCAAAAGATAGACTTCACCAAGGTTTTCTAAATTGATTTTAAAATATTTTTGAAAACCTATATTGGATCATGTTCCTTGGGCTCAATGTACATGACTTGTACACAAGCTTTCCCAATGATCCACAAATGAAATAAGATGAGTTTTAGTTCATCTAGATGCAAAAACTATGCACCTTGAACTCAACTCATATTCTACTATCTCACATGTATCTAGGGTGTATAAATACACATACATGTCAATGTGATGTGAGATGTGAGTTTTATTCTCCTAATCTAGGATTTCATGCATTCTCTAAGGCAACCCTATTTGATTCCCTTATAAATGGGACTCCAAGTCATGCCAAAGACCTTAATTCAATCTTAATCAATGTATGAATGATCATGACATAAATGATAACATAAGTAAAGCATGATCAATGATCATAATGTTATAGCATATGATACAATCTAAGCATAGATGACATTTAACCTAACCCTAAGCATGATCATGACATTTTAAATGATTAAAAATGGATATAATGTCATGGCATGTTATATGACAAACAAAGCATGACAAATAAAATATATAGATATAATAATACCTAAATTTTAATATTAATTGTCATTTGATATAATTAAATATATTTTTTCATATTATCACTTTTTCCCCTAGTGTGCAAAGACCCAAAATGACATACTATGACCTCTAATCCTAACTTGTGTCAATTTAATCGATTTTTCATAATTCCAAGAATGTATTGGCACATCCTAAAATCTTTTAGGATCAAGGATCAAACATATTTCCAAGGTATCCATAACCTTGAAAATTACCTAAAGTATCACCTTTACCATGGTTAGGTTAACTACCCTTCCATTTAAAGTTGATACACCCTAAATTCATCTAGCGTGAATCGATCACGCTCTTAGGAACCCAAAACCTATTTGAGTTCCTAGGGTTTACTAGGTATTCCTTAGGGACGACCTCCCTAGATACTTTCCTAATGACTTTTCTAAGCTTGTTAGCCTTGGTCATTGTGGTCTTACCTAGGTTGACTCTAGGGGTAACTCCCCTTTCAACCTTCTTAGTGGTCACCCTAGGTTTCTTAGAAACCCTAGCCACTAGGCACATACCTTGGTCAACCTTAGGAATGACTTCCCTATTGACATTGACTTTCCTAGACCTAATTTGAGTTTCATAATCAAATAGAACATTGTGGTAGGTTTTTTTGGGCTTAGACTTGCCCTTGGATGGTTCTTGTTTCCTAGGTCTTTGACTTTGACTTTTAGACCCCAGGCTTTGACAATTTGACCCTTTAAATTGATTTTGCATATTTGCAAAGGTCTTTTTCAATTTCTCAAGCCTTGATCTCAAGACTTGATTTTCTAATTATAATTATCCAATTTTTAAATTTTGATTTGGTCTTTGGGCATGAGACTTCCTAGGCATATGTCTAGTCTATTTAGGGTTGAGATCTAGGTGTTCTCATATTTTCCTAATAGACTCCCTAGGTAAAACTTTTCTAGAGACATTAGTCTTAAATTTCTCCTTCTTTGAAATATTAACATTTTTGGCACCTAAACAAATATATCTATTATTTCTAGCATGCTTTTCATGTACAATAGCAAGATTGTTGACATTATTCCTAGCATACCTTTTATCCCTAGAAATTGAAGGTGCATTGATAAATTTTACCTTAGGATTTGCCTTAGAGGCTCCTCCTACATGTGATGCTCCTTCTTGCCCTTTCTTTTTCCCTTTAGGACATGAACTCCTATAGTGCCCTTTTTGTTGACATTTGAAGCACACCATGTGCTCTTTGCTTTTAATTATCGGGGCACCGACATCCTTTGATTTTTCTTGAGGTTTTGGTATCGGAAGAGTCTTCTTGACTTTCTTTGGGCACTTACTCTTATAGTGCCCAAATTCCCTACACTCAAAACACATAATATTATTTTTATTTTGAATTGAAGTGTTTGAGTTACCTAAGTCAATGGAGGTCGGAATCGGATTTTGAGCTTCTTCATCTTGACCGGATGTTGAAGCTCCTTCTTAATGTTGCTCCGGTGATCTAATCTCCTCCCCCTCAATCCTAGAGGTCAAGGTCTCCTCCGATTCTACTTCCTCTTCCTCCTTGGATGTTGATGGTATCTCAATCTCCAAGTCCTCACTTCCTTGTGAGGATGATGCATTTGCCTCTTCGGTCCCTTCCTCTTGGACTGGTGGACTTTCATGGAGCTTGGCCACTTTGCTCCATAGCTCCTTAGCATCTACATAATTACCTAACATACACAAGATATTGTTAGGTATTAAATCAATTAAAAACTTCATTACCTTATCATTTTTCTCAAATGCTTGGACTTGCTCTTCGGTCCATCTCTTTTTCTTGAGGAACCCTCCCTTTGGTCCTATTGGATAGCTATATCCCTCCATCAAAATGGATTATTCTTCAAAGTCCCTCATCATGATAAAATCTTCAATTCTTCTCTTCCAAGAATTGAAGTCTTCTCGTCTATATAAGGTGTAAGGAATCAGTGTGTTGATGTCCCAACCTAGTTGCTCTTGAACTTCCATCTTCACCCTCTAGCGTGCTCCCTTAGTTGTTAAACCTGAAGAGCGGTCTCGCTCAGATACCACTTGTAGGGGATCCTTGAAAGCTAGAGAGGGGTGAATAGCTCGTTTTCGTTGCGTGATGGAATTCGTTCGTGATCGTGTCTACAAAGTGTGTTAGTGCGCAGCGGAATAATAATAATAATAATAATAATACACAAGACACAATCACAAACACTCAAAAACGAGCATGTAATGTGGTTCGGAACCTCAAGGTTCCTACTCCACGGATCGAGCTCTAAAGAGCTCTAGCGACGTCAATGCAATCACTAATCACAAATACTCTTTCTCGGCATAAGTCGGAGGCAGAGAAACCTCGTACAAATATTCTTACAACAATAAGAAATAGATACAAGCAATCACAATAATGAAATACAATGCAAGTAAAGAAAACTACTTTGCAATTGCTCTTTTAAATGTTTAATCTTTGGTTGGTTGAATTGCACTTGGAGACTCTGATTTGCAGCAGCAAATCGCCCCAAAAACCCTCAAGAAACGCTAGTGAAATCCTCCTCCACGAGCTCCATTTAAAGCTTCAACCTGGGCTGAAAATCGCCGATCAGTCGACTGTTTGGGACTATCAGTCGACTGATGTCACTGTTGTCGTGAGACAACGGCTAAATTCACACTGAAAAAATCCAACGGATCCATCATCAGTCGACTGATAATGACCATCAGCCGACTGTTCGAGCCTCCACTCGACTGCTAACCCCAACAGTGGAGTCAGACTTCATTCTATGCCCGAAAAATCGAGCACCAGTCGACTGATCACATAATCAGTCGCCTGCTCGGCCAATCAGTTGACTTCCCACCTCTGGCAGTCGACTGTTAGGCCAATTCCCGCAGTCAAACCCTAGTTGACTCATGCCAGTCGACTAGCACACATCAAACATAAGGTTTTAACCCAAGTATGGTTCCACAATACTTGCTAGACCACCCTTAGCCTAGAGCTAAGCCTTCTAGCCATATACGTCAGTCTCACGCCTCTCGCATCCCTCCAAGTCATCCATGACTTGTTCATCCATTGTGCTAGCCTTCAGGTACTTCCATCAACTATGTCATGTTAACGGTGTCTACACCGCCAAGGCACATTGGACTTAAGCTGCCAAGACTCTGCTTGGACTTTACGCCGCCAACCATTGGACTTATGCTGCCAAGACTCCCGCTTGGACTTTACGCCGCCAATATCAAACCTCTTGGACTTTCCAAATGTCAAGACTCAAGCTTGGACTTTCGCTGTCAACCTATGTTGAACTTTCCATTGCCAAGACTCATGCTTGGACTTTCCCAAATGTCAAGTGTCTCACTTGGACTTTCCATGCCAAGTACCCAAGCCTCAGACTTTCCCATGACAATTACATTGTCATATATTTTTGTCGTACATCAAAACATCTCTCAAGTCAAGCTCGAGTCCTGGTCAATCGTGACCTAGGCCGATTGCACCAACAATACCAACCTGATCCACCAGATGTAATGTAATGTACTGACTTACATAATAGTCTACAATGACACAACTCATAACAACCTGAGCAAACATTCAACAACGTAACATATACCAATAACATGCATGAATAATATCACACCTATGATCAATTCATAATCATATGAACAACATATAATCAAATGTAGAAACCAACTTGATCCATCTAATGCGGAATCATAATGTTAATCAAATGCACATAACAACATGATTCAACTCATATCCAAATACTCCACATACAATAGTATAGAACATGCAAATGGTATGTATGATGATGTATAAACATATGCAGCAATCATAGCTCAATCATATACAACATATCACAAGCATATGTAATATGCATCAAACATATATATGGGCCTCCACGGCTATCCATATGCATGGTCACTGTCTGCACACCTCGCTACCACGACCCCGTGTGGCTTAGGTGGACAAAACATGACAACTGTCTCAACTCCAGCTACCACTACTCTCGAGTGGTCGAATGAGCAGTATGAATAAGTAGCTATCTAGCCACATATAAGGGGTCCCTACTGCAAGCAACTCTAACTACCACTATCCACGAGTGACCGAGTGTTACACGACAGGACAAGATGTATGCAACTCTAGCTACCACTATCCCACAGTGGTTGATTGCTGCAGATATCAATTGTCCATATCTCCTGCAACCACTACCCCAAGTGGCCGGGTGGATAGGTATGATTGACGACTCTCTCTCCCACAAGGGAGACATAGTCCATAGCATGCATGCAATCTGATGATGACTCTAATGCACGTAAGCTCTCCGACATGCACTCCACCTTATAGGGAGTCATAAACAACAAACATATACATATATCATTCTAGGACCTCCGGTCCGTAAACAAAACTCCACTGATGATCGACTCAACCATCCACGGTAGTCATAATCGATAGGAGATGCTCAATGCAAGGTCATATGATAAGACATCCACGTTTACAGTAATAGCCATCACCAACTCTTATGATATACCATGATGACTAAACCAAGGTCTATAACTATACCTAGCTACATGCATTTAAGCAACAAGATGCATACATTAATCATATCCACATGACTAACCATCACAATAATGATGCAACAACAACAGTATCACAGATAGATATATTATTCACAATAGAATAATGAAACTGTATAGATATCAACCAAAATATGTCAAAGGTCAAACAACTAAGTATCAAGCACAGAAATAAATAGAGTGGAGTCAAGATAATTTCAACTAACCATAAAAGAATTCATGCACTAAGATCAACGATATATAGAAACAAAGTCAGAACTACCCACCTGATATATAGACCGCCAATTATCTTCACGTCCGCAATTTGTCTCAAATCAAGGTCCTACACACAATATAAAATACAATTAAGTTTTATTGTATATCGAATGGTCGAATCGAAACATACATCGATTTCGTATTCTGATCAAGTAAATGAGTATTAACTAAAATTTCATTCACCCATCCTACGTAATGCCTGATTACGTAATATCACCATGATTACACACAGTGGATCTAATTAACAACTATACAGAATGATAACTAAAATCCAACTATATTACACCACAGCTCCAAGGCCTCCCCATTACCCTTAACCATACCATCCATATCAGATTAACTACAAATCAACTCCTGTACAAATATAAAATGCAACATACAACATTCATCCAGATCCAATAACCTCACTACAATCAGAAACAAAATCCTCTATAATCTATAATTACGAGAAATCTATATATTTCCCTTTGATCTATAGATCACAGAATCCTCAATCCAATGAACAAATCTGCTCATCCATAAACTGCATTCCAGCGATTCCACCGTCGATTCATCACACAAATCCACAATCAACGGAACATAACAAATATCAAATTAGCTACCTAACCAAATTCGTATACCACCATTGCCTCAAACTGATCTTACCTAGCGCCGCTTCACCCACCCGCAGTAGAACAATTGCTGAACCTTGCCACCGTCCACTTCCCAGCTTGTTCAACCGAAGGAAATGCCTTCCCCTTAGATCAAAAACCTTGCAAACCAATAGCCCTGACCAAACCCAAACTCAGAACCCCACAGAAATGATAAATCGTTAGCTGGAAAAACACTTGCAACTTGAATCTAGAATCACCATAAGAAATGAAAGAACAGAACACAACATGGAGATCGGAAACATACCCAATGACCGATCCTCCACCCTAATCCCGCAACCCACAGTGAACTCCAGCAATGACATTCCTCCGCCTCGCCACAACCCCCAACACCAACCCCTCGGGAAAAGATCGACTCGGATGAGAAGAGGAAGGAATGTAGCAACAGATCGGAGGACTCACAATAGAGGCATTACTTGTGGTCAAAGACGTTGCTCAAGGTGGAGATCCGGGCCAAAACCAGGCGACGACATGATGAAACGGCGATCGACGAGCTGCTCCTTACACGGTGGCTGCGATCTCAAACGAGAAAAGGAGAAGAATCGGGTTCGGGTGAGGAAAGTGAATCGGAACTGGCTTTTATAGGTAAGGTAAACATAGTGTTATTTCATTTTACCCTTAATCACCACCTCATTAATCCCAACAATTCAAAGAAACTTTGTCTAAGCCCATTAACTCTACCCCATAATATACCATTAAATCTTGTTTAGTTCCCGAAAATAAATTTAATTATTGTATTTAACAAATTGACTTCTAGTTTAAATCTGGGAATGTCCCTGGGATGATGCGTTGATAAATACAATATAGAATTTGTAAAAGAAGCAAAGTTTGATCTTCTGTGTCAACGGATTATTTAATGTCCGTCTCGAGCCCGTCCTTTACTGTATTTGTCATTGTATCAAAGTCAGTGACTATCCATGATTTATTCTTTTTCATACTTATGGAGCCAGAGGAAGGGGCTGCTAAATTCACGATTCTAACTTTTTTACGCAAGGAATGTCTATATTTAATGAAAGTTCTACTATATATCGACCTAACCTAGTTAGTTGTTCCTAATAAACTCTCCTAACCTAACTTGATTCTCCAAAGGCAAACATGATCCAGATAAAAAATTATGAGAAGTTATTTTTTGTTATTCCAATGCATTAAATACGTTATTTTGCAATGAATCCCTAGTACCACTTGATGGTCTTCCTTGCCAAATGTCGCATTAATTTTAAGTTCCAATCGATCTTACTAAGTTTGGGAATGATTACCGAGTGTATTTTCCCAATGGCAGTGCAAGAACTTTCTTAGGTAAGGTCGAAAACCTGACAAGTTTCATCTTCAATCAATAATCGTGAGCTATTATATTATAATCACGGTCAATTTTGATTCACTGAGTACCCTATGATATAATTGGCATACTCTTTAGGCTCAGTATGAAGAACTTCTAGAAGCTGCCAACACCTCCTTATTTGTGGTTGCACCAAAAAAAAAATGGTTTAAATTCGTTGTAAAAATATTTTGCAACGAATTCTGTAACGAAAATATTTTCGTTGTAAATAAGTCGCTGTAAAATTTTACGATAAAAAATATATATTCATCATAAAAATTATGACAAATAAATATTTCGTCGCAAAATTAATTACAAATTAGTGATAAAATTTACAACGAATAAAAATTCATTGTAGATATTTACGACGAAAATAGATTTTCGTTGCAAATATTTGCGAAGAAAATATTTTTCATCGCCAAATCCGTAACAAAAATTCATTTTCGCCGCAAATATTTTCGAAAAAAATATTTTTCGTTGTCAAATCTACGACGAATATCAGTTTCATTGCAAAATCTAGTAAATTTATATAGTGGTTGTTTTATCGAATTTTGCAACGGAAAAAATTGTTGGATCGAAAGCGTTGCTAGAGGGAGTGTGAATAACGAGCGTAAAACTTTTTTCTTGACGTTTAAAATAAGAGCAAGCACAACGGAAATAAAGACAATAAAGTAAGTAGACAATTTATTTTTATTTTGTTCACAACTCAATGGTTGCTACTCCAAAGCCCCGCGATCCTTGACCGCATATGAAAGGACAATTCACTATAGAATCTCCTCCTCGTTGGAGATAGGAGACAATGATCATAAAAATCGAAAGCTCGAGGATGAGGCAACAAACCTACCTCACCTCGTTACGATTAAAACTACGAATACAATAAATAAAAATAATACTTGCTACCGACGAAGAGATTCTGAACTTGGCGTTGCGTCGGCATTATGACGGCGTTACGACGTTACGACGTTACGACGTTAGAGCTTTGGCATTGTGGGAGCACTTTTGAGAGCAAGACGAATGATCTTTGGGTTGAAGTCCTCCCCTCCTTTTATAGATTTGTACCTTGGAATAAGTCTTGATGTAGATCCTCAACTTTTGGAACTTATCACGAGGTGACACCTTATCTTATCGCGAAATAGCCGCGTCAAACATTATCCATTTTGACCTAGTGCAAAAGGTTGATTCGTCGCCATCAGTCGACTAATATCTTCCATCAGTCGACTGATGTGCAGCAGTTGACTGCCCAATAGCTAGCAGTCGACTGTCAGCCTAGCCACTTCCCTACAGTAAGAGGTTAGCATGAAAAATGGTAAATATGACGGTTTCTTACCGTCCGATCTCGACCTAGACCTTCCACTGGAAGTCTTAGTCGGATCGTCGCCTATGATCGTCCCCATACAAAGGACACGACCTTACCATCTCTCTTCGTACTCGTGCTTACCTCTGGTCATTTATGACCTATCACTTTGCTTCCGATCTTCACTTGGATTCTTTGACTCCCACGAAGTTCTCCCGGTGTCACTCGGCCACCACGGTTTCCCGACTCGGGATCCTCCGGGTGTCGCTGACTTTCTGCTTAGCTTAACTATTTCCTGCACACTTAATTCATCTCATGAGATAACAATATGACATTAACTTTGGATCTTTGTTATAATCAAAACCTAGGTTCGATTATCTGGTGCCCCTGCACCAACAAAAATTTCATCACTAAATCTACAATGAATCCAATTTTCGTTACAAAATCTGGAATGTCAGTCGACTGTCTATTCCATCAGTCAACTGATCGTGAACCAATTGATTAAAAAAATATTCTATGACCTGATAGAGTATTACCAGTCAGCTGAATTCTTTGAACAATCGACTGATGGTCCAGAATTTGCAAAGAAAAAAATTTTTATCGCCAAATATGAGACAAAAAAAATTTTCATTGTAAATTCTGGACCATCAGTTGACTGCTGGGTTTTGTCAATCGACTAATACTTAGTTGTTTGAGAGGACGTGATCCAACAGTCAACTAGTGAAAGAACCCAGTCGATTGAGAAAACTATAATAGGCCACAGAATATTTTTGAGCCGATTGGCAAGTCGACTGGTTCATTGGCAGTAGAGACTAATGGTCCAGATTTTGCAATGAAAATATCTTTTTGTTGCCAAATCTATGATGAAAATTTTTTTTCGTCGCTAAATTTGTGATGAATCTTGTTTCTGTCGCAAATCTATAAAAAAAATACCATGATAGAACCTACTATTTTTATCTATTTTTACAAATTTTACAACCAAACACATCTAATAATATAAAGTAATTCATATATCAAACTTCATAAACATCTAATCATTCAAAATGATTCAATACTAAGTCAACACAGATAACAAACCATTCATCGTATGAAACTTATAATACAAGGATATCGAATGTGACAAGTCAAGTAACATTTAAATATAACAATTCAAACATAACCGTCATCATCACCACCATTATAAAAAAAATCCAAATTCATCATCATTATTATGGGCATTAGCAGGAGGAGATCAAGGAGGAAATTGACTTGAACCAAAGGACAATTGAAGATGTTGCATGTGATGTGAACCCGATGAGAAGAAAGTCTCAAGAACCCACAACAAATTGAAGAAGAAATCAAGAAAGTCTAAATCGATAAGATGGATAGAAAGAACCTCGATCCAATGCTTAAGAAAGCATGAACCTTGATATAGGAGATGGAAGACACCACAACTTTAGGATTGAGGTTGATAAGTCTTTGAATGCCACCAGGGATTGCCTTGATAATTTCTAGTTCAATGAAGAACCAACAAGTGAGAGTCTCACTATGCTATAGATTGAAAATAACTAAAGATTACATGTGTGGCCGCCACTCCTTTTATTTATAGTTTTAGGGTGACCTAAAAACCCTAAAAGGTTAAAAGGAAGCTCATTTAGATAAGACCTAAGTAGACTACATAGCTATATTAGCCTTAAGTCACCATTATAACCCAAATAAGGAGAGCAATTAAGTCTAAAAATTAGAATTATATTAAAATACGATTTGGAGGCTAATTAAGCTCATTTATGGCTTGAATTAGGTTGACTAAGCCACATGATTCGCTCTTAGTCAAATTCGCTTCAATTGTAGCTTTGACCTTAGAATCTTCAATTAACACATTTAGTGCTTTCTTCATCTTTCTAGCTCTAGATCTTGTAATTAGACCTTCAATTATGTATAATGGTTCATCATTCACATCTTTGACTCCATCATTCCCCCCCCCCCCCTCCTCAAAATGATTCGTCCTCGAATCTTCATCACCTACATCAAAAGAAGAAAGATCAGAAGAAACATTGAATGTAATGCTCACATTATACTCACCTGGCAAGTCTAGCTTGTAGGCATTATCGTTGATTCAAGCAATGACTTGAAATGGTACATCCCCTCATGGATGCAACTTAGTACGACGTTTAGCTGGAAATCTCTCTCTCATATGAACCCACACCAAATCTCCAGGTTCAAAGATCACTTTCTTTCGTCCTTTGTTGTCTTGCTTAGCATATTGTTCAGTCTTCTTTCAATTTGCAACCGAACTTTCTCATGCATTTGTTTCACAATCTCTGCTTTTTTGTACCATCTAAACTAGGACGTTCGGAGATTGGAAAAGGTGACAAATCCAAAGTGGTTAATAGATTAAACCCATATACCACTTCAAAAGGTGAAAAATTAGTAGTAGAATGCACAAATCTATTATAAGCAAATTCAACATGCGGTAAACAATTTTCCCAACTTTTTAAATTCTTTTGAATGATAGCTCACAATAAGGCAGACAAAGTTCGATTTACTATCTAGTTTGTCCATCTGTTTGTGTATCACAAGTTATAGAAAACAAGAGCTTTGTGCCAATTTATCCCATAATGTCTTCCAAAAGTAACTTAGGAACCTAGCATCACGATCTGATACTATGCTTCTCAATACTCCATGAAGTCGCACAATCACTCTAAAGAATAGATCTGCAATATAATTAGCATCATCTGTTTTCTTGCAAGGAATGAAATGAGCCATTTTAGAAAATCTATCCACAACAAAAAAAATAGAATTCATACCTCATTTTGATCTTGGTAATCCTACAACAAAGTCCATGGAAATATCAACCCAAGGTTCAATAGGAATTGGTAAAGGTGCATACAATCCATGTGGTAAAGATCTAGATTTTTCTTTCCTATATGTGATACATTTCTCACAAAACTTGACTATATCTCGTTTCATGTGAGGCCAAAAAAAATGCTCAATCAAAACATCTAGAGTTTTCCTTGCTCCAAAATGTCCCATTAGTCCCCCACCATAAGCCTCTCTAACTAATAATTCTCTCAATGAACAATTAGGCACACATAATCTATTTTCCCTAAAAAGAAATCCTTCATGCGTATAAAACTTCTCAAATGTAGCATGTTCACAAAATTCAAATGCATTTCCAAAGTCAGGATCATGAGAATATAAATCTTTAATGTATTCAAATCCTAACAATCTAGCGCTCAAACTAGAGATCAAGGTATACCTTCAGGACAAAGCGTCTGCAACAATATTTTCCATACCTCGTTTATACTAGATCACATACGGAAATGATTCAATGAACTCCACCCATTTTGCATGACGTCTATTCAACTTACTTTGGCCCTTTAAATTCTTCAATGATTTATGATCGGTGTGAATGACAAAGTATTTAGGCCACAAGTAATGTTGCCAAGTCTCTAAAGACCTCACCAAAGCATACATTTCTTTGTCATAAGTTGGATAGTTTAAAGATGCTCCGTTGAGTTTCTCACTAAAATAAGAAAGTGGTTGACCTTGTATTAGCACAGCTCCAATACCTATTCCTGAGGCATCACACTCAATTTCAAAAGTTTTAGCAAAGTTAGGTAATGCGAGTAATGGCGCAGAACTTAGCTTCTCCTTAAGTAAGTGATGTGAGCGAAACATATAGAGTTTTAGGAGAAGTTTTCGCTCACATCTCATTATATTTTATGTTAGTTTCATGCATATGTCACTCTATTTTGCATGCATTTCTTATTTTCTAGTTCGGAGGTCTGCTCTTTGTACATTTGTGTCCAAGATAGCATTTTGGGAGAAAAGGTGCACTTTCAGCACAAAAGAAGGATATTTTACAGCTAGACGCAGAATGGGACACGACCAGGGTATGTGGCTACACACGGCCATGTCCAATGGCCGAGATCAGCCTCCCCAAGGCTGCACACGACCCGACCATGTGTTTCCACATGGCCGTGTGGCGGCCCGCCAGATTTGCACGACTAGGGTTTTTTCGGATTTTGCAACGGTCCAAGGTGATGTTTATATAAGGATGGCTCCGCCCAACCCCTAGGGGGGAGGCACGACGGCTAGGACGGCACGCCGAAGCCCTAAAAAGCTTCGGGAACTCACAATGGGGAGGAGGAATGTCATCAGAGGTCCACGCCATGCACTTCAACACCGGAGAGAAGACCACGAAAGCATTGTAATCCTTTATTCCTGTGTTTTATTCCTTATGTATTCGAACATAAACATGCTTTGTGATTCTCCCTTCATATACATGGAGTAATACTTTCGATTCTAGGATTAGGGAGTAGCTTGTGTATACATTACAATGTTGGTTCATGTTAAATTCTACCTTTGAGTTTGATTTGACAATTGGTAGTTGTTTTTACTATATCTATGTGTGTTTGGTTTTCTATCTGCTGTGCTTAGGTGATACGAGGGGTGACAACCCTCGTATCTAAGATTTAAGAGATTTTATACAAGGAACCTAGGGGTAAACCTAATCTCCTGTAACTGTGGGTAGAAGGGTGCGGTGGAATCAAAAACGGTTCATCGTAGGGATTGATTTGGCATCCTCGTACCGTCTATCCCATCCTTTTAGGCGGAGATAGCTCCTGGTAGATGCGGCGGCTTTATGGGAGAGTGTACGATGTCCCTTACACAAAGCCATAGATAAACGTCTAGACAACTGATGTGAGCAAAACATATAGTGTTTTAGGAGTAGTTTTCGCACACATCTCATCGCATTTTGTGTTAGTTTCATGCATATGTTACTCTATTTTTGCATGTATTTCCTATTTTATGGTTCGGAGGTTTGCTCATTGTACTTTTGTGTGCATGTTAGCTTTTTTGGGTGAAAAAGATGCATTTTCGGAGCAAAAGAAGGACATTTCGTAGCTAGACGCAGAGTGGGACACGACCAGGGCATGTGGATTCACACGGGCAGGGCGTGTGGATTCACACGGTCATGTCTAATGGGTGAGATCATCACCCTAGGGCCGTACACGGCCTAGCCGTGTGGAAACACACGGCTGTGTGGCGCCCCGACGGATTTGCGCGACTAGGGTTTTTTCCGGATTTTGCAGCAGTCCGAGGTGATGTCTATATAAGGATGGCTCCGCCTAAACTCTAAGGAGGAGGCACAACGGCTAGGACGGCACGCCGAAGCCCTAAAAAGCTTCGGTAACTCGCAATGGGGAGGAGGAATGCCGCCGGAGGTCCACACCTTACAACATAATGTCTGAGAGAAGATCACGGAAGCATTGTATATCTCTATTACTGCGTTTCATTCCTTATGTATTCAAACTTAGACATGCTTTGTGATTCTTCCTTCGTATACATGGAGTAGTAATTTTGATTCTAGAATTAGGGAGTAGCTTGTGTATATAAACAATGTTGGTTCATATTAAATTCTGCCCATGAGTTTGATTTGACAATTGGTAGTTGCTCTTTACTATATCTATGCGTGTTTGGCTTTCTTTCCGCTGTTCTTAGGCGATACGAGGGGTGACAGTCCTTGCAATCTAAAATTTAGGAGATTTGATCAAGGAACCTAGGGGTAAACCTGATCTCCTACAACTGCGGGGAGAAGGGTGTGGTGGAATAGGAAACGATCCACCGTAGGGATTGATTTGGCATCCTCGTACCGTCTATCTCGTCCTTTTAGGCAGAGATAGCTCCCGGTAGATGCGGCGGCTCTACGGGAGAGTGTATGATGTCCCTTCCACAAAACCGTAGGTAAACGTCTAGACAACCCCAATTGACGACATTGTTCTGTGATACACAAGCAAAATCGAAGTCCTAGAATCACCTTTGAAGACCTCGGCACACTCTTTTCCTTTTCTGTGTGACACCGTACAGAGTAGAGTCCACCGACAACCCTCACCAACCGCAACCTTTTAGAGATCACATCCGAACAATTACCACCACTGAGTATATTGGTATTCGAATCCCCATCCCTGTGGGATCGATAATCTTTATTACTTGACGACATCCATGCACTTTCGAGCATTGAGCGTGAGCGCGCATTTTGAGTCCTCGACTGTCTCCGTCGTAAGATTTGAGGTCGCGTTCGTGTGCATCAAGTTTTTGGCATCGTTGTCGGGGACTGAGCGATTCGATATCGAATCAAACGGTGGTGAATTGGATCAGACTTAGGATAGATTTATTTTTCTTATTTTATTTTATTTTATTTTATCTCAGTTTTTTTTATTCAGTTGCTCTTTCCTTATCTCTAATTTTTTTGCATATAACGATGCATGCTTTTACTCATAATTATGGTCAATTGAATGCTGTAAGTTTTGGTAATATTTATTGTGAAATTGTGGTGAAACATGACATACCATTAACGATTGTCCGGATATATTCGAACCTTCACAATTTGAAAAACAAGATGCCACCTACAATTACAACCAGTGGCCACAAGATGATTCCTATTCATATGGTTATGACCCTGGGTACTTAAACCCTCAATATTGTCCGCCTAAATCCCGACTTGAGCAGATGATGGAAGATTTCATTCGAACAGAACAAGCGGCGAACTTTGAATTCTAACGGTGGTATTCACAGACAAAGACTCAATATTGTTTCCAAAATGAGAATGAGTGCTATGAGTGACCATGCAAATTTTATCCAGAACCAAGTCCCCACTTAGAAGCCCCGCTAGATAATTTTACTAGGGAATGCGAGGAGCATAGCCAACAATTTGCGGAGATTATGGAACGATATCTAGCAAAAGAAGAAACCAAATGACTAGAAGGTGGCTTTGATGACTGGATTAAACCTAATATAACAGAGACTCACTTTGAGCGAATGGATGAGGAGGACGTAGATGACATTGGAAGTAAAGAAGGATAATCCATTCAATCACTACTAGAAGGAGAACTTGAGGATTATATAATTGATACTTTAATTGAGGAGTGCATTGCTTCAATCAAAACACCTCCTAACCTCAAGGGTCTAGAAGAGCTTGCCTTAATCCTCACCAAAACTTTAGTTAACAATAACAAAGCCCACCTAGTGATTTGTAATGATAAAATTTCATTCGACATGATAGAATCTGCTAATAAATCTTTTGGTGAGAATATTTATAGTGAGTTACATTATTTACAGCATATAGATGAAACAGAATATCATGACCAAACTTCTGATGATTCTTTAAAGATAAGCATGTTCACTCTCGAACCAAGGAAGGCAGCCAATAAATATCTTACCCCTCCACGAGCAAGATTTAAGAGATATAGTGATAAGGGATCACAAGGGAGGAGGCATAAGGTGAGCAAATATCTTGCTCCCCCACGAGCAAGATTCAAACGCCTCAAATGAAACGTAGGAATAAGGTCGAGTTAAAAGACCTTAAACAAAGCGCTTCTTGGGAGACAACCCAAGTTTAGATTTAGATTTCCCTTTTTGATTGCATCGCATATATTTTTTTGATTTTAGTTTTGATTTCCATCACATTTAGAGTTAGGAATAGAAAAGAACTTTGCTAGGCAAAAATAAAATCCATATTAGCCTACACGGCGAAGTGTATGAGAAAATTCAGACCGTGGTGCATAAATGGGCAAAAAAATGGGGACACACGGCCTGGCCGTGTGTTTTCCCACGGTCGTGCCCGACCAACCCGAGGCGTACATGGCCTGGCCATGTATTTTCACACGGCCATGGCGCGCGAGGTTAAAAGGGGCGAGTCGTGTGTTTTCATCCCATTTGCACCGTGTGCTTGGAAATTTCTTGCCCTAGACATGTGATTTCGTCTTCCCCACCATCTAGAAACATTTTTAACCTCTAAAGAAGTTAAAGAAAGCAAAGATGAGGAGGACCAAGCCTGTAGCACCCTGATCCAGCGCCTCGGAGCGACGAACAAGGAGAGCCGACGCCCCTCAAGCTCCAGAGGAGGGTAACGCCCTACCCATTCTACTTTTTCGCAATAATTAACATAGAGATAGATACAATATGCTCTCTACTCGTAAACTTACTACTACTAGGTACTTAGATGAGGATTTTCTAATATCTTTAGGGTTGTTAGGTGATATGCAAACCCTATTTGCAAAAATGGGGTGGGAAGAGATTATGGGAATAAAGTACCTAACCTACCCTAGGATAGTTTTGGAATTTTTGAGTTCCTTAGAGGCGAAAATTTTAACGGGTAGAGAGAGCGAGGAGGTTAGGATAAATTATAGGCTTTTTAACATTGAGCATGAATGGACCCTTCACCAATGAAACTCATGCTTTGGCTTGCAAAGTGAGGGAGAGAGAAGAACCCCTATTGGGTTCAACTCTCAGGAATGTTGGATCGAGTTGACAGGGGAGCACACTTATGACCCTTCTAGGGCCAAAGCGTCGCGCCTCCAAAACCCCGTCTTTCAATACCTCTACCGCATCATGGCCAGTACTATCTATATTTGGTCGTGGGGAGAGTGACGGTGTAGTTAGAGCTAGCGAGCTGCTTTGCCTATGGGATATGCTACAAGAAAGGAGTAGCATCGATATAGGGTCCCACTTCATTAGACACTTAGTGAAGATGGGTAAAGCAGCACGAGGAGAGATCAATGTGGGAGGCCTGCTTACCCACATTTGCCATAGGATGGGGTACGATTACACAACATTAGAGAGTATAGAGGGAAGCCCTAGGATCGACCTAGGAGTATGCATGGCCATGAAAATGATTGTGAGAGAAGGAGACTCCTTATGCTTTGTAAGGAAAAATCTTACGTCCCTTAGGCTCCCCGACCCGGATCGTACCACCATCGCTATACGCGCCAATTGACACTTAGACCTGATAGTGGAATCCCCTCCACATGAGAGACCATCCACATCAGCGCCCATCTCTCCACCTTTATATCACTCTTCCTCCAGTCCACACATGCATAGGAGCCCACCTAGTCCACGCCGACATGAGCCTACACCTGCACCACCACCTTTTTCTACTTTTGAGCAGGATGCCGATACATCGGCCTATGATTTCTCAGAGTTTCGATCGAGCCTCGACGACATTTACACTGAGCAACAGACGCAGAGGCAGTAATGGGAGGAGCAGAGCGCCTACTAGCAGGCGGAGTTCCAGGGATTCCGGGAGCATTTCTAGCGGGCTAAGGAGTTCTACGATGAGGCTCGCATATACTTCCAGGGGGAGGCAATTTGTCGCCAGGATGAGACCGCCTACCGTAGGGAGATGCGATAACACATGCATGCTCAGCAGACATAGTGGGCTAGGGAGGAGGAGCACCAAGGAGATGCTGCATCCACCAGCTCCTAGATCGACCTCATGTAGATGTGGCATCAGCGGCTCAGCAGCAGGTTCTCCTAGGATCCAGAGATGCCGAGGCTCCCAGACTTTCCACCTCGTCCACCATATTAGAGGTATATTTTTGTTTAAGTCTGGGAGGGAGACCCCAAGGTTTATTTTGTTTTATTTCCTAGCAGTAGTTTCTTTTCTGGTATTTTCATTTATTCATGCCTGAGTTGTTGAGTTTCTTTCAGTACTTAATTTTTATTGTCTGTAAAGCTACCTCAGTAGTTTTTTTTTTGAAAGTTGCTTGCATGAGTTGTTCCCATAGGTAGCCTAACTCCATTTATCTTGTGGATTTTTATTTTATTCGCTCTATTGAATGTTCTAGACTTACACTGGTTAGCTTTATTTTTTTTGCACTTACACATGTCGAATATTCTGAAAGGAAGAATCTAGTACATACCTAGTTATGATTCACTTCAGTAGTCTAGTACTTTGGAATCCATAGGTGAATCTAGGTTTAGCATTTTAGTTACTAGAGATGCTCGATTGTGTAAGCCCATTCGAAAAAATCAAAATCCCAGTGAGCCAAAAAATAAAAGAGAGAAAAGAAAAAGAGAAATAAAAGAAAAAGAGAAAAAAAAATTATGAGGGATAAAAAAACAGTTGGCGTGGGTGGAAATGACTAGGTGCCCCTTTGAGACCGAGTTAGGTTACTGGGGAAACACTTACCAATTTCTCTCAATACCGAGTACGCCTTTGAGACTTTATGCTAGATCTAGGGAACGACCCTCGCTTTGGGTAGGTAAGTGCCTAAGAGCCAAAAACCTTAGGAAAGCTATGGGGTGACGACTTAACTCACAATGGAACGGGCATCCCCTAAGAATGGTTCGCTTAGCACGAGCACGAGGAGCTAACTTAGTGAACTTCTAGAACATATTTGTTTTGCTTTGATTGTAAATACCACATGATAAATTTAGTTAACATGCTAATTATGGGACAATATCTTTTTAAAATTTCATGGCATTGAGGTTTGCTTGAGGACAAGCAAAGATTTAAGTCTGGGGAAGTGATGTAAGCAAAACATATAGGATTTTAGGAGTAGTTTTCGCTCACATCTCATCGCATTTTGTGTTAGTTTCATGCATATGTTACTCTATTTTTGTACGTATTTCATATTTTCTAGTTCGGAGGTCTGCTCATTGTACTTTTGTGTGTAGGTTAGCTTTTTGGGTGAAAAATACATGTGTTCGGAGCAAAAGAAGGACATTTCACAGCTAGACGCAGAGTGGGACACGACCAGGGCGTGTGGATTCACACAGTCATGTCCAATGGGTGAGATCAGCACCCTAGGGCCGCACACGGCCTGGCCATGTGGAAACACACGGCCGTGTGGCGGCCCGACAGATTTGCACGACTAGGGTTTTTTCTGGATTTTCTAGCCGTCCGAGGCGATGTCTATATAAGGATGGCTCCGCCAAAACCCTGAGGAGGAGACACAACGGCTAGGATGACACGCCGAAGCCCTAAAAAGCTTCGATAACTCGCAACAGGGAGGAGGAACGCCATCGGAGGTCCACACCTTGCAACACAATGCCGGAGAGAAGATCACGGAAGCATTGTATATCTCTATTACTGCATTTCATTCCTTATGTATTCAAACTTAGACATGCTTTGTGATTCTTCCATCGAATACATGGAGTAGTAATTTCGATTCTAGGATTAGGGAGTAGCTTGTGTATATAAATAAATTCTGCCCATGAGTTTGATTTGACAATTGGTAGTTGCTCTTTACTATATCTATGCATGTTTGGCTTTCTTTCCGCTGTGCTTAGGCGATACGAGGGGTGACAGCCCTCGCAATCTAAAATTTAGGAGATTTGATTAAGGAACCTAGGGGTAAACCTGATCTCCTGCAACTGCAGGGAGAAGGGTGCGGTGGAATCGGAAACGGTCCACCGTAGGGATTGATTTGACATCCTCGTACCGTCTATCCTGTCCTTTTAAGCGGAGATAGCTCCCGGTAGATGCAGCGGCTCTGCGGGAGAGTGTATGATGTCCCTTCCACAAAATCGTAGGTAAACGTCTAGACAACCCCAATTGATGTCATTGTTCTGTGATACACAAGAGAAATTGAAGTCCTAGAATCACCTTTGAAGACCTCGATAGCCCTCACCAACCACAACCTTTTAGAGATCACGTCCGAACAATTACCACCACTGAGTATATTGGTTATCGAATCTCAGTCCCTGTGGGATCGATAATCTTTATTACTTGACGACATCCGTGCACTTGCGGGCATTAAGCGCAAGTGCGCATTTTGAGTCCTCGACGGTCTCCGTCGTGAGATTTGAGGTCGCATTCGTGTGCATCAACAACACCAATTGACAACATTATTTTGTGATACACAAGCAAAACCGAAGTCCTAGAATCACCTTTGAAGACCTCGGCACACTCCCTTCCTCCTCCGTGTGACACCGTATAGAGTAAAGTCCACCGACAGTCCTCACCAATCGGAACCTCTTAGAGTTACGTCCGAACAATTACAACCACTGAATATATTGATATTCGAAATCCCAGTCCCTGTGGGATCGATAATCTTTATTACTTGATGACATCCGTGCACTTGTGGGCATTGAGCGCGAGCGCGCACTTTGAGTCTTTGATGGTCTCCATCACGAGATTTGAGATCGTGTTCATGTGCATCAAGTTTTTGGCGCCGTTGCCGGGGACTGATCGATTCAATATCGAATCGGGAAGTGGATAATTGGATCGGACTTAGGATAGGTTTACTTTTCTTGTTTTATTTTATTTTATTTCATTTCATGTTATTTTATTTTATTTCAGTTTTTTTTATTCAGTTGCTCTTTCCTTATTTATAATTTCCTGCATATAACGATGCATGCTTTTACTCATGATTATGGTCAATTGAATGCTGTAAGTTTTGGTAATATTTATTGTGAACATTGTGGTGAAACATGGCATACCATTAACGATTGTCCGGATATATTTGAACCTTCACAATTTGAACAACAAGATATTGTTAGGGCAATCTCTTGCCATGATAAGATTTTGATGTGTGTGACAAAGGGTTTAAGTTAGTTTGTTATGTTGATTTGATATGTGCGTTGAAGTCATGCAGGGCTTAGTAATTCGTACATGGAGCCTTGGCGGGTTCACCACTCACAACCTCGTGCCTGAGTCGGAGAAGGAGCATTACAGAGTCGTGCGCTTGATGCTGTCGAGGGACCGCCGGACGAGATGACTTGAAGCAAAGCCAAGGAAGCAGACTTCGGAGGCAAGAGACGTGAAGGAGCATTGCAGAGCCGTGCACCTGATGCTGCCGAGGGACGTGGCTGCGGACAAAGAGAGCTTCGGCGAGGGACTTCGAGTGAGATGAGAGAATGAGTGAAATGTAAGTAGCTCATTAGGTGAACTTGGCCGAATGGCTGAGTGTCGAAAACTTGACCACAAGGGTTAAGGTTTATCCGACCGCCGGAAGCTCAAACTAATATTAAGTTTGAGTTTCACACGACACCAGTCGACTGCCATGAAATGACAGTCAACTGCTCTGAGTCGATTGGGTTTGACTGGTGTCTGACTCACGGGCATTTGGACCAAGAGTCGACTGCCATGGAATGGCTCGATCGCCGTCATTGCCATTTATCACGATCATTGCCGACATCGACATCGATCCGCCAAGGGACGGCAACGATCGATGGCACCGCGTGCACGGCAGAATGGAGTCGACCTCATTGAGGACTCGACTGATCGAGCACCAGTCGACTGATGGTAATATCAGTCGACTGATGCCAATGCCGTTGGATGAAATTCAATGTGGAAAGCGGCCATTATTGGACAACGACTACAGGACCAGTCGACTGATCGAGGGCATCAGTCGACTGATCCTGTGTCAACGGGAAGAAACCCTCTTCCTCTATAAAAAGGAAGGGGATGAGGCTTTGGGAGGCTAATGCTTATGCTCTAATCTTCTCCCAAAGTGCTCTAAGGGTTTTTCCACTCTTCTTACTTGCTTTATTTCCATTCTATTGTAAGAAGAGAAATTGTGAAGGTTACCTCCACCTAGCTTGGTGCAAAGGAGAGACCAATAGTGATTGGCTTTGGAGGAGTGATTCACCTCGGACGAATCGGGACCGTGGATTAGCGGTGTGGCCGTGAACCACGTTACATCTTGCGTTAGCGTTTGGATTCTTGTCTTTTATATTTACTTGTCTTGTTTTATTATTTCCGCTTGCGCTAATCTTGTGTGTAGACGAGTAAATTACGACATCCATCGATAGAGGGCTATTCACCCCCCTCTAGCCGGCCGTCCCGATCTCCCAACAAGTGGTATCAGAGCCAAGGAAAGCTTGTCGAGGACTAACCGCCACAATAAGCAACATTCAAAATAGCCGGCTCCAACATCCACCCACCGAAGTTCGACGGCGATTTCTCTTGGTGGAAGAAGCGAATGGAGGTATTCTTCGAAACTGACTTTGAAATCCTTTTAATAATGGAAAACGGTTTCGAGTTGCCTAGGAACGAAGATGGGGAGCCATTAGAAAAATCAAGGTGGAGCAAGAGGCAAAGAGAAGAATACTTGGCAAATTCAAAGGCCAAGCATCATCTATACAATGTCCTCCCCCAACAAGAAGTCAACCGGATAGGAGAGTGTGCTAGCGCCAAGGAAATGTGGGACAAATTAATAGAGATCCATGAAGGCACATCCGAGGCGAAGCTAGCAAGGAGAGATGTCCTTCGCTCCCAATTGTCCAATATCAAACTCGAAAAGGGAGAGAAGGTAAAATCCCTACACTCTAGATTTAAGGAAATTCTAACCGGTTTGACAAGTGTAGGTGAAAAGCTCTCCAACCGGGATATGGTAATGAAGGCCATAGATGCCTTTCTCTAGTCCTTAAGATGGAGCTCCATGGTGGATTCATTTTACATCTCCAAGAACTTGGAAGTAAGTACCTTGGAGGAGTTTTTCTCAACAATGGAGCTCCACGAAACGAGGCTTGAAGGAATACAAGAAGAGTCAAAGTTTCAACCTTCAAGGGGAGTGGCACTAATAGCAAACAAGGGGAAGAAGAAGATAGAGATCCCCTCCTCCGATGACGAAGCGGCTTCCTCCTCCTCCATGGATAGCACCGAAGAAGCCTATATGGTAAGGAGGGTAAGACGTGCATTAAAAGGTTTTAGATTTAATAAGTCTAATGATAGGAATAGAAGACCAAGGGGGAAGGTCATATGCTACAATTGCCAAGGAGAGGGGCACATAAGGGACAATTGTCCTCTCCTAAACAAGAGCAAAGAAGAGAGGAAGAAGAAAGAAGAAAAGAAAAAGAAAAAGGGGAGTAAAAAGGAAGAAGAAAAGAAGGCCAAGGAAAAAGGAAAGACCATGACTCTCAAAGCAAAGACATGGGATGACCTTGCTTCCTCTTCCTCATCCGATGAAGAAGAGCATGTCTACTCCAACCTTGCATTGATGGCTTTTGATGACTTGGATTGCTCCTCCACCGAAAATGAAGAATCAAGCTCAAGTGGAGAGAGCTCAAGTGAAGGGGGAGCCTCTACTTCCTCATCCTCCTCATCAGAAGAAGAAGACATGGAAACTATGGTAACGAATGCCTCTCCTAAGAAAATAGTTTCCATAGTTTCTAGCTTAAATAGGGATTTATTTAGAGCAAAGAAGAAAAATAAGAGCATGCTAGATCAAATTAAGGACTTAGAAAATAAACTAGAAAAAGCATGCTTAAATCAAAATGAAAATATTTCTTCTTGCCATGATGATGCATGCTCACATGATAACTATGTCCCATTTAATGTTAGTGATGCATGCATGGATGAAAATAGGGCTCTAAGGGAAAAGGTAGATTACTTGACAAAAGCCCTAGAAAAATTCACCATAGGCTCCAACACCTTGAACATGATCATAGGGAGCCAAAGAGCTAGCTTCAACAAAAAGGGCCTAGGTTATAAAGAAAAGAAAAATGAAAAGGCCTACAAATGCCTAATTGCTAGGGGACAAGATAAGAAGAAGGTAATTGCTAGAAAATGGATCCCCAAGGAGTATCTAGTGAACCCCATAGGAAAGAATTTGTATTGGGTTCCAAAATCCATCTTTAAGGGTTAGAAAACCCCTAGGGTAGTCAACCATATGCAATTGACCTATATCATATTTTGGTTGACTTAGGATGGCGGGAAAATATTTTTAAATAGTGTTAGGTGATGATAACGTGCCTATAAATAGTTAATAATGCTTAAATCATGATGATTAATGTAATTGCTATGTATGTTTGCAATCATAATTTATGATTTTAAAATTTGGCACATCATCATGAGAAATAGGGTTAAATCATGCCTTAGATGATATTTTGCTTATTATCATGATATAATACCTAATGCATGATTACAATTTGATGAATACATGTATTTCATGATCATAATGTAGAATTAATTGATATATGCCTTAATGATCATGAGGATTGTTAGGTTGATACTTAACCTTGATAGAATTGTATGAATATAATGGTTAAGTATATACAAATACTCCCTAGGATGCATCTCACACTCACCATAGGCTACTTTGATTGAAAACTTAGCATGGGTGAGATGTTAGGATGATACAAATATCCACTAATGTCTATGGCATTTAGATAGTCATTTAAGGTATCAAAATAGCAATAATAGACCAATCATGGGGAAGACTTATGTTTAATTCATAGACATATTGCCCAAAGATCATGGTTGGATATTTCATATGTTTTCAAAACAATTTCTTAATCTAAAATCTATGTATTCATGTTTTGAAACAATTGGAACCAAAACTAGGTGTTAAACTTGATACTAGAATGATCAAAAACCTAGTGGTTTTTTGAACTTTTGGATTTTTGTCAAATCTCTGGAAATATAATGACCTTTCATGAAAAACTATTTTTCACTGATAAAGAATCTTACCAGAAATATGTTCCCAAAATTTCATGATTTTTCGAATTTTCTAGAATTTTTAATGCATTTCTAAAATTCGGTCCGAAAATCAGAAAGTTCTGAAATTCGTGTGCCAGTCGACTGGTAGTCTGAACCAGTCGACTGATGGCCTGAAAATCAGAACAGTAAAGGCAAATTCAGGTTTTGGTCCAATTTTTGGTATTATCCTTCCATTAGACTTGATGCCATGAGTTTATAACTTAGTGTTAATCTTTTTGATGGTGTCAAAGGGGGAGAAATAATTATGTTTAAGTTAATTATGATAGGGGGAGAAATTTGTAGAGAGAGTTTCATGGATTAAGGGGGAGTTGCATGTTGCTATATTATGTTTATGTTTACATGCTTTCTTACCTTAGAAATTTATATCAAATGTTTTTACCTAACTTAAACGGATTGCTACACATCAAAAAGGGGGAGATTGTTAGGGCAATCTCTTGCCATGATAAAGTTTTGATGTGTGTGGCAAAGGGTTTAAGTTAGTTTGTTATATTGATTTGATATGTGCGTTGAAGTCATGCAGGGCTTAGTAATTCGCACATGGAGCCTTGGCGGGTTCACCACTCACAACCTCGTGCCTGAGTCGGAGAAGGAGCATTGCAAAGACGTGCGCTTGATGCTGCCGAGGGACCGCCGGACGAGATGACTTGAAGTGAAGCCAAGGAAGCAGACTTCGGAGGCAAGAGATGTGAAGGAGCATTGCAGAGTCATGCACCTGATGCTGCTGAGGGACGTGGCTACGGACAAAGAGAGCTTCGGCGAGGGACTTCGAGTGAGATGAGAGAATGAGTGAAATGTAAGTAGCTCATTAGGTGAACTTGGTCGAATGCTTGAGGGTCGGAAACTTGACCGCAAGGGTTAAGGTTTATCCGACCGCCGGAAGCTCAAACTAATGTTAAGTTTGAGTTTCACACGGCACCAGTCGACGGCCATTAAATGGCAGTCGACTGCTCTGAGTCGATTGGGTTCGACTGGTGTCTGACTCACGGGCATTTGGCTCAAGCAGTCGACTTCCATGGACTGACAGTTGACTTCTATCGACATTAGTCGACTGCTGTCGACATCAGTCGACTACCAAGGGACGACAGTCGATTGATGGCACTGTGCACGGGCACAAAATGGAGTCGACCTCGTTGAGGACTCGACTGATCGAGCACCAGTCGACTGATGGTAATATCAGTCGACTGATGTCAATGTCGTTGGATGAAATCCAACGTGGAAAGCGGCCGTTATTGGACAACGGCTACAGGACCAGTCGACTGATCGAGGGCATCAGTCGACTGATCCTGTGTCAACGGGAAGAAACCCTCTTCCTCTATAAAAAGGAAGGGGATGAGGCTTTGGGAGGCTAATGCTTATGCTCTAATCTTCTCCCAAAGTGCTCTAAGGGTTTTTCCACTCTTTTTACTTGCTTTATTTCCATTCTATTGTAAGAAGAGAAATTGTGAAGGTTACCTCCACCTAGCTTGGTGCAAAGGAGAGACCAATAGTGATTGGCTTTGGAGAAGTGATTCACCTCGGACGAATCGGGACCGTGGATTAGCGGCGTAGCCGTGAACCACGTTACATCTTGCGTTAACGTTTGGATTCTTGTCTTTTATATTTACTTGTCTTGTTTTATTATTTCCGCTTGCGCTAATCTTGTGTGTAGACGAGTAAATTACGACATCCATCGATAGAGGGCTATTCACCCCCCTCTAGCCGGCCGTCCCGATCTCCCAACAGATATCACCTATAATTACAACCAGTAGCCACAAGATGATTCCTATTCATATGGTTATGACCTTGGGTACTTAAACCCTCAATATTGTCCGCCTAAATCCCGACTTGAGCAGATGATGGAAGATTTCATTCGAATAGAACAAGCAGCGAACTCTGAATTCTAACAGCGGTATTCATAGACAGAGACTCAATATTGTTTCCAAAATGAGAACGAGAGCTATGAGTCACCATGCAAATTTTATCCAGAACCAAGTCCCCACTTAGAAGCCCCGCTAGATAATTTTACTAGGGAATGCGAGGAGCATAGCCAACAATTTGCGGAGATTATGGAATGACATCTAGCAAAAGAAGAAACCAAATGACTAGAAGGTGACTTTAATGACTACATCACACCTAATATGATAGAGACTCACTTTGAGCGAATGGATGAGGAGGACGTAGATGACATTGGAAGTAAAGAAGGACAATCCATTCAATCACCACTAGAAGGAGAACTTGAGGATTCTATAATTGATACTTTAATCGAGGAGTGCATTTCTTTAATCAAAACACCTCCTAACCTCAAGGGTCTAGAAGAGCTTGACTTAACCCTCACCAAAACTTTGGTTACCAATAACAAAGCCCACCTAGTGATTTGTAATGATAAAATTTCATTCGACATGATAAAATCTGCTAATAAATCTTTTGGCGAGAATATTTGTGGTGAGTTACATTATTTACAGCATATGGATGAAACAGAATATCATGACCAAACTCCTGATGATTCTTTAAAGATAAGCATATTCACTCTCGAACCAAGGAAGGCAGCCAATAAATATCTTACCCCTCCACGAGCAAGATTTAAGAGATATGGTGATAAGGGAACACAAGGGAGGAGGCATAAGGTGAGCAAATATCTTGCTCCCCCATGAGCAAGATTCAAATGCCTCAAATGAAACGTAGGAATAAGGTCGAGCTAAATGACCTTAAATAAAGCGCTTCTTGGGAGGCAACCCAAGTTTAGTTTTAGATTTCCCTTTGATCTGCATTGCATTTGTTAGATTTTAGTTTTGATTTTCATCCCATTTAGAGTTAGGACTTGAAAAGAACTTTGCTAGGCAAAAATAAAACCCATATTAGCCTACACGGTGAAGTGTATGAGAAAATTCAGACCGTGGCACATAAATGGGCGAAAAATGGGGACACACGGCCTAGCCGTTGTTTTCCCACGGTCGTGCCCGACCGACCCAAAGCGCACATGGCCTGGCCATGTGTTTTCACATGGTCGTGTCACGCGAGGTTAAAAGGGTGAGCCGTGTGTTTTCACCCCATTTGCGCTGTGTGCTTCGAAAGCTCTTGCCATAGCCGTGTTATTTCGTCTTCCCCACCATCTAGAAGCACTTTTAACCTCTAAGGAAGCCAAAAGAAGAAAGGATGAGGAGGACCAAGCAAGTAGCACCTCGATCTGGCATTTCAGAGCGACAACCAAGGAGAGCCGATGCCCCTCAAGTTTCGGAGGAGGGTAACGCCCTACCCACTCTTCTTTTTCGCAATAATGAATATAGAGATAGATATAATGTGCTCTCTACTCGTAAGCTCACTGCTACTAGGTACTTAGATGAAGATTTGCTAAAGTCTTTAGGGTTGTTGGGTGATATTCAAGCCCTATTTGTAAAAATGGGGTGGGAAGAGATGATGAGAATAAGGCACCCAACATACCCTAGGATAGTTCTAGAATTTTTAAGTTCCTTAGAGGCAGAAATTTTAACGGGTAGAGAGAGCGAGGAGGGTAGGATAACTTTTAGGCTTTTTAACATTGAGCATGAGTGGACCCTTCACCAATGGAACTCATGTTTTGGCTTGCCGAGTGGGGGAGAGAGAAGACTCCCTATTGGGTTCAACTCTCGGATAGTTTGGACTGAGTTGACGGGGGAGCACACTTATGACCCATCTAGGGCCAAAGCGTTGTGCCTCCAAAACCCCATTTTCTGATACCTCAATCGCATCATGGCTAGTACTATATTTGGTCGTGGGGAGAGTGATGGTGTAGTTAGGGCTAGTGAGTTGCTTTGCCTCTGGGACATGCTACAAGAAAGGAGTAGCATCGATGTAGGGTCCCACTTCATCAGACACTTAGTGAAGATGGGCAAAGCAGCACGAGGAGAGATTAATGTGGGAGGCCTACTTACCCACATTAGAGAGTATAGAGGGGAGCCCTAGGATCGACCTAGGAGTGTGCATGACCATGAAGATGATTATGAGAGAAGGAGGCTCCTTATGCTATGTAAGGAAAAATTTGATGGCCCTTAGGCTTCCCGACCCTGATTGTATCACCATCACTACACGCGCCAACTAGCGCTTGGACCTGATAGTGGAGTCCCCTCCACATGAGGGACCATCCACATCGACACCCATCTCTTCACCTTTATATCACTCTCCCTCTAGTCCACACATGCATAGGAGCCCACCTAGTCCACGCCAACATGAGCCTACACTTGCACCACCACCTTTTTCTACTTCTGAGCAGGATGCAGGTATGTTGGCTTATGATTTCTCGGAGTTCCGATCGTGCCTCGATGACATTTACACTGAGCAGCAGACACAGAGGCAGCGATGGGAGGAGCAGAGTGCCTACTAGTAGGCAGAGTTCTAGGGATTCCGGGAGCATTTCCAGTGGGCTGAGGAGTTCTACGACGAGGCCCGCATATACTTCCAGGAGGAGGTTGTTCGTCGCCAGGATGAAGACGCCTACTGCAGGGAGATGCGGCAGCACATGCATGCTCAATAAGCGCAGTGGGCTAGGGAGGAGGAGCACCGAGCAGCTGCTGCATCCACCAGCTCCCAGATTGACCACATGTACATGTGGCATCAGTAGCTCAGCAGCAGGTTCTCCCAGGATCCAGAGATGCTGAGGCTCCCAGACTTTCCACCTCGTCCACCATACTAGAGGTATATTTTTATTTAAGTCTGGGGGGTCCCAAAATCTATTTTGTTTTGTTTCCTAGTAGTAGTTTCTTTTCTGGTATTTTCATTTATTTATTCATGCATGGGTTGTTGAACTTCTTTCAGTACTTAGTTTTTGTTATCTATAAAGCTGCCTCAGTAGTATTTATAAAAAAAAGTTTCTTACATGAGTTGTTCCCATAGGTAACTTAACTTAATTTATCTCATGGTATATTATTTTATTTGCTTTAATGAATGTTCTAGACTTACACTGGCTAGCTTTATTTCTTTACACTTACACATGTTGAACATTCTGAAGGGGATAATCTAGTACATACTTAGTTATGATTCATCTCAGTAGTCTAGTACTTTGGAATCCATAGGTGACTCTAGGTTTAGCATTTTAGTTACTGGAGATACTCGGATTGTGTAAGCCCATTTGAAAAAATCAAAATCCCAGTGAGAAGAAAAGAAAAAAAAAAGAGAAGAGAGAAAGAGAAAAGGATGAAAAAGAAAACAAGAAAAAAAAGAGAGAGATAGAAGATTATGAGGGATAAAAAATAGTTGTTGTGGGTGGAAATGGCTAGGTGCCCCCTTTGAGACCGAGTTAGGTTACTGGGGAAACACCTACCGATTTCTCTTAATACCGAGCACGTCTTTGAGACTTTATGCTAGATCTAGGGAACGACCCTCGCTTTGGGCAGGTAAGTGCCTAAGAGTCGGAAACCATAGGAAAGATATGGGGTGACGACTTAACTCACCATGGAACAGGCACCCCCTAAGAATGGTTCGCTTAGCACGAGCACGAGGAGCTAACTTAGTAAATTTCTAGAACATATTTATTCTTCTTTGATTGTAAATACCACTTGATAAATTTAGTTATCATGCTAAGTATGGAACAATGTCTTTTAAATTTAATGGTACTGAGGTTTGCTTGAGGATAAACAAAGATTTAAGTCTGGGGGAAGTGATGTGAGCGAAACATATAGGGTTTTAGGAGTAGTTTTCGCTCACATCTCATTACATTTTATGTTAGTTTCATGTATATGTCACTCTATTTTGCATGCATTTCCTATTTTTTGGTTCGGAGGTCTGCTCTTTGTACTTTTGTGTGCAGGATAGCATTTCGAGGGAAAAAGGTGCACTTTCGGAGCAAAAGAAGGACATTTTGTAGCTAGACGTAGAATGGGACACGACCAGGCCATGTGGGTGGATACACACGGTTGTGTCCAATGGGCGAGATCAGCCACCCCAGGGACGCACATGGCTCGGCCATGTGTTTCCACACGGTCGTGTGGCGGCCTACCAGATTTCCACGACTAGGGTTTTTTTTGGATTTTGCAATAGTCCAAGGTGATGTCTATATAAGGATGGCTCCACCCAAACCCTAGGAGGGAGGCACGACAGTTAGGACGGCATGCTGAAGCCCTAAAAAGCTTTGAGAACTCGCAACTGGGAGGAGGAACGCCGCCGAAGGTCCACGCCTTACACTTCAACGCTAGAGAGAAGACCACGAAAGCATTGCAATCCTTTGTTCCTGCATTTTATTCCTTATGTATTTGAACATAAACATGCTTTGTGATTCTTCCTTCATATACATGGAGTAGTACTTTCTATTCTAGGATTAGGGAGTAGCTTGTGTGCACATTACAATGTTGGTTCATGTTAAATTCTGCCTTTGAGTTTGATTTAACAATTGGTAGTTGTTTTTACTATATCTATGCGTGTTTGGTTTTCTATCTACTGTGCTTAGGCGATACAAGGGCTAACATCCCTCATATCTAAGATTTAGGGGATTTTATACAAGGAACCTAGGGGTAAACCTGATCTCCTGTAACTGTGGATAGAAGGGTACGGTGGAATCAGAAACGGTTCATCGTAGGGATTGATTTAGCACCCTCGTACCATCTATCCCGTCCTTTTAGGTGGAGATAGCTCCCGGTAGATGCGGCGGCTCTGCGGGAGAGTGTATGATGTCCCTTCCATAAAGTCATAGATAAACGTCTAGACAACACCAATTGACAACATTTTTTTGTGATACACAAGCGAAACCGAAGCCCTAGAATCACCTTTGAAGACCTCGACACACTCCCTTCCTCCTCCGTGTGACACCGTATAGAGTAAAGTCCACCGACAGCCCTCACCAATCGAAACCTCTTAGAGTTACGTCTGAACATTTACAACCATTGAATATATTAATATTCTAAATCCCATTCCCTGTGGGATTGATAATCTTTATTACTTGTCGATATCTGTGCACTTGCGGGCATTGAGCGCGAGTGTGCACTTTGAGTCTTTGAGGTCTCCGTCACGAGATTTGAGGTCGCGTTCATACGCATCAGTAAGTTGAAAGCCAAATCTTGTTCACAATCCCAATGAAACCCAACATGCTTTTTAACCACTTCAGTTAAAGGTGCAGCTAGAGTACTAAAATTCTTAACAAATCTTCTATAGAAAGTAGCCAACCCATGAAAACTACGTACCTCAGTTATCGTTTTTGGTGTTGGCCATTCACGAATAGCTCTCACCTTCTCTTCATCAACTGTTATTCCCTTAGCACTAACAATATAACCAAGAAACTCAATTTGATTAGTGCAAAAAGAACATTTTTGAAGATTGACATACAAGTTTTCATTTTGCAGAACAAGTAAAACTTTTTGTAAATGATTAAGATGTTCATCTAAGTTTTTGTTGTAAATCAAGATGTCATTAAAATACACTACAACAAATTTTCCAATATAAGCACGCAAAACATGGTTCATTAATCTCATGAAAGTACTAGGTGCATTAGTTAGCCCAAATGACATGACTAACCATTCATACAAGCCATACCTAGTCTTGAAAGCAGTTTTCCATTCATCGCCTTCACGCATACGAATTTGATGATAACCAAACTTCAAATCAATTTTAGAGAAAATGCAAGAGCCATGCAATTCATCTAGCATATCATCTAATCTAGGAATAGGATGACGATACTTTATCATTATCTTGTTGATAGCTCTGCAATCCATGCACATTCTCCAAGTTCCATCTTTCTTAGGCACAAGCAAAATAGGAATTGAGCAAGGACTTAAACTTTCTCTTACATACCCTTTTCTTATCAACTCCTCGACTTGCTGTTGAAGCTCCTTTATTTCCTCAGGATTGCTCCTATAGGCTGGCCGATTAGGAATCGATGCTCTAGGGATGAAATCGATCTGATGCTCTATTCCCCTAAGTGGTGGCAATCCATCAGGAATCTCATTAGGGAATACATCTTCAAATTCTGGCAAAAGAGAATGAACACTAGAAAGAGTAGAGTTAAGATGGTTAGTGTTGAAACAAGCCTCCTTATACAATAGTAAAATCATTGGATATTGAGAATAAAAAGCTCTCTTAATATCTCTTTCTTTTGCATAAAAGCTCTCTTTTTTCCTCTCTTACTTTTGAACGTTTTCTTCTTTTTCTTTTTCTTTTTCATTCTTTTCTCCACTCCTCTCAGCCTTATTTATTCTTTTTTCACATTTTTTTTCTTTTTCACTTGTTTTTATTTTGTCATTCTCTTTTTCCTCATTATTCTTTTTTTCTCACAAACATTTCTTTTTTCACTCTCATTTTTTGTTTTCAATTGATCTTCATATACTTGCCTCGGAATTAATGGTACAAGAGTGACTCATTTACCATGCATAATTAAAGAATGCTTATTTTTGTACCCATCATGCATGACTCTTCTATCAAATTGACATGGCCTATCTAAAAGTAAATGAATTGCATGCATTGACAGTACATCACAAAGCACCTCATCATGATACCTACCAATCGAAAATGACACTTCCTAACACTTGCTTATTGACCTTCACTTCCTCACACTCATTCAACCATTGTAATTTATATGGTCTAGGATGTTTAGTAGTAGGCAAGCTTAATTTCTCAACCAAGATAGTGCTAGCTACATTAGTGCAACTACCCCCATCTATAACCATACTACATACCTTGTCTTTAATGTGGCAACGAGTATGAAAGATGTTGTCTCATTGTTCTTCATTTTCTTCTTTCACTTGTACATTTAAAGCACGCTGAGTGACAAGAGCATCACCTTCAACCGGATATTCCTCTTCATCATTTTCCAATAATTGTGGCAAGGCATTATTATCATCTGAATCATTGACAGTTTCAATATCTCCATTTTCTCTGAGAATCATTACTCTTTTGTTTGGACATTGTGATGCAATATGACCTCTTCCCAAGCACTTAAAGTATTTGATATATCTATTTCTCATATTTTGTGTAGGTTCTTTACCTTTGAAAGAAGTAGAACTTGCATCCTTATTCTTTGAAAGTTCGATCTTATTCTTAGTAACAATTTTATCATCTCTTTTGCTCCAGCTAGATTTCCATGTGGATGAACTTGAATTATAACCTTGCTTGGTTGAAGCATTCCTTTTGAGTTGCCTTTCTACTTTCATGGACATATGCACCATATCCTCAATCTCCACATAATGTTGCAACTCCACTATATTTGCAATTTCTGGATTCAATCCTTGCAAACATCTTGCCATCATTACTTCTCAATCCTCCTCCACATTTGCCCGAATCATGGCAATCTCCATCTCTTTGTGATATTCTTCCATACTTTTAGATCATTGGGTTAAACTCTGCAGATGTTGGTACAAATCTCGATAGTAATGTGATGGAATGAACCACTTCCACAAAATAGATTTCATTTCATCCCATGTGTCAACTGGTCTCTCTTGATTTCTTCTCCTGGTTAGAAAAATTTGATCCCACCAAATAATAACATAATCAATAAACTCAACTGCAGCAAGTTTTACCTTCTTCTCTTCAATGTAATTGTGATAATCAAATACTAGTTCCACTTTCTTTTCCCATTCTAAATATGCATCCGGATCACTTTTTCCTGAAAATGATGGAATCTTCATCTTGATGTTTCCTAAGTTTCTATCAATATGCTCATTGAAGCTTCCTCTTCGGCTAATAATTCTTCTATGACCAGATCTATTACTTGAAGGTCTATCATCAATATCCTCAGAAACACTATCTTCATCTTCATTTGTGACATGATTTTGATGTCTTGCTCGTTGTGTATGAACTCTACCAACTTGATTCATTTGTAATCTAGTAATTGCAGCATCTTGTTGTTCCATTTTGTCTAAGATCTGACTAAATCTGATTTCCATGCGCTCCAAGTGTTGTCTCAAGGCACGTTGCTCGAATGATTCACCCAGTCTAGTTTCGTCGCTGCTTGTCGCCATTAAAGAAATATGTTGTCACTCAATCACTCAACTCACTAAAGATTAGCTCTTTAAAGAACTTAGAACGGAGGCAAACCCCTGTAAGCGTTCGTTGACTAATAGAAATTTTTCAAGGACATGGAGTAAGGATTAGGATAAAAGATAGGAATTGAAAGAAAAAATGCACTTAGTAGGATGATAAACTTGAATTAATTGCAGAAAAGAAATTATTAGAATGGAATATAAGTAGGTGCCAAAATTGAATCTTGGTAGAACATAAAGAAATGCAGAATTGAAAGATAAAGATACGTCAAATAAGTGCTGAAATAACTTTTGCCAGAATGTAATCTAGGAAAGTAGTGTCAGAATTTAATCTTGGCAAAACTTAAATGAAATGTTGAATTGAAAGGTAAGGATAAAATAAGTGCTGAAAGGAAATTTACCAGAATTTAATCTAGGCAAATGGTACCAGAATTTAATCTTGGCAAAGCTTAAAGGAAATACTGAATTGAAAGGTAAGGATAAAATAAGTTCTTAAAGAAATTTATCATAAATGAATCTAGGCAGTATTTAAAAAAAAAATGTAGAATTGAAAGAGTAGGAGTATTTCTACCTTTTTTTCTTTCTTTCTTTTCTTTTCTATTTCTTTTCGATTTTTTCCATTTTTTTTAAACTTCGTCTTCCCTTTTTTTCCCTCTTCTTCTTGCCTTTTTTTTTTTTTGCCGAAAATCACAACTTTTTTTTCTTTTTTTTTTGATAGAAAAAATGCAAATAAGACTTGCAAAGATTTGAATAATAAGAAAAAAAATATCAAAATATGAGTAAAATAGATGAAAAGTATCGCAAAGATTTGAGCACAAGAAAAAAGATAACCAAATCAATTTAAAAAGAACCTAGGCTTTGATACCAACTGATGTGAAGCCGATGAGAAGAAAGTCTCAAGAAGCCACAACAAATTGAAGAAGAAACAAGGAAAGTCTAAATCGATAAGATGGATGGAAAGAATCTCGACCCAATGCTTAAGAAAGCACGAACCTTGGTATAGGAGATGGAAGATGCCACAACCTTGGGATTGAGGTTGATAAGTCTTTGAACGCCACAAGGGATTGCCTTGATAAGTTCTAGTTCAATGAAGAACCAACAAGTAAGAGCCTCACCATGTTATAGATTGAAAATAATCAAAGATTACATGTGTGGCCACCACCCCCTTTATTTATAGCTTTAGGGTGACCTAAAACCCCTAAAAGGCCAAAAGGAAGCCCATTTAGATAAGACCTAAGTAGACTACATAGCTATATTGACCTTAAGTCACCATTACAACCCAAATAAGGATAGCAATTAAGCCTAAAAAATTAGAATTATATCAAAATACGACTTGGAGGCTAATTAAGCTCATTTATGGCTTGAATTAGGTTGACTAAGCTACATGATTCGCTCTTGGTCAAATCCGCTTCAATTGTAGCTTTGGCCTTAGAATCTTCAATTAACACATTTAGTGCTTTCTTCATCTTTCTAGCTCTAGATCTTGTAATTGGATCTTCAATTATGTGTAATGGTTCATCAAGAACATCTTTGACTCCATCATTCACATCTTTGACTCCATCAGCATGATCAATATCTGTTGTCTACAAAATTCATTTATCTGTTCATTTAAGTCCTTGACTTCCTGATCCCTTTGTCTTTGTAAGGTGCGGACATCTCAAGTTCATTATTCTTTTGCACTAGTAACTCCTTCAAATGGCTAACCTCTTCGATCAATTGATTTATTTATGCTTTTACTGTCGGTGAGACTAAAGTGTAGGGGATCGGACATTGCTAGAGGGAGGCAAATAGTGTTTTCGTTCGTTGATGGAAATTGATCGCGTTCTTCTCTATAATTCAATTAGCACAGCAGAAATACAAAATACAAATATGAAGATGAAGACGAATACAACACAATCACTCACAAGAGACAAAGCGATATAACATGGTTCGGAACCTTAGGGTTCCTACTCCACGGTTCAAGCTCAAGTGAGCTCTAGTGATGCACACACCACCAATAAAAATCCTCCTCAGAACAATCCGGAGGCGGAGAAACCTCGTCCAAATGATTACACAAGTAATACAAGAGATACAAACAAATATAATAAAATACAAGCAAAGAAAACTTTATAAAGAATCCTTTGAATGTTTGCTTGTTTGATTGCTTGAGTCACACTTAAAGACCCTGACTTACACTAGCAAATCGCCTCAAATTGCTCAAGAAATCACTGCCAAAAATCTCCCCTTCGAGCTCCTTTTAAAGCTGCAACTCGGACTGATTTTCGCCTAGCAGTCGACTGCTCATACCCATCAGTCAACTGCTCCCGTAGCCATTGTCTCACAATGACTCGATCCACACTGGAGAAACTCCAACGGATAACCGATAAGTGGATTGCCAAACCCTAGAAGCCGACTGATGTATAGACAATCGAACCGCTGGTCGAGCCTACCTCGCTTCTATAGCCCCATCCATCAGTCGACTGCCCAATGCTGGTAGTCGATTGCTAAGGCCACTCGACTGGTCGAGCATCAGTCGACTCCTGTCAGTCAATTGATCATAACCCCAATCGACTAATCAGTGTCGACTAGGTTGTCAAGTGCCAAAACACTCGATTAGTCGACTGACCATAACCCCAGTCGACTGATACACCTCAAACATGAGATTTTAACCCAAGTATGATGCCCTCATACTTGCTAGACACCCTTAGCTTAGACCTAAGCCTTCTAGCCACCTCCATCAGCCTCACTTCTATCAGATCCTTCCAAGTTATCCATGACTTGTTCATCCATACGTTAACCTTTAGGTGCTTCCATCGGCTATTGTCATGCTAACAGTGTCTACACTGCTAAGGTACATTTGGACTTACACTGTCAAGACACATGCTTCGACTTTACGCCTCCAAACATTGGACTTATGCCGCCAAGACTGCTGCTTGGACTTTACATCACCAATATCACACCCTTGGACTTTCCCAAATACCAAGACCCATGCTTGGACTTTTCAAATGCCAAGACCCATGCTTGGAATTTCGATGCCAAGTACCCATGACTTGGACTTCCATTGCCAAGTACCCATGACTTGGACTTTTCATTGCCAAGTACCCATGACTTAGAATTTCCATTGTATGGTCAACCCCATGTTAACCATATAGTTAACCCATTGTTAAACAATGGTCAACTCATTTTCAAACATCAAAATACTACTCGAGTCAAACTTGAGTTCGACCAATCGTGACTAGGTCGATTGCACCAACAATCTCTCCTTTTTTGATGTTTGACAATACCTTTAAGTTAGGCTAACAATAACCTAAACTTAAACACTTCCAATGCCAAAGCATAGTGAAGGTTTACCAAACTTAAACTTCACTTCTTCCCCTTTGGCATACATCAAAAAGACCCCCAAGGATATCAATGTCTCATATCCCAATGAGATCTTACAATCTCTCCCTTGGTCCAAAAACATCTAGGATGCATTCACTCTTCCTAGTGATAAGTCCCATATCACTAAATGAGAGGCAATCCTTACTTCTCCAAATTCTCTCCCTTATGAGGAATACACATCCATCATTCCATGATGAATAACCTCCCCCTAAAGGCTTGCTCCCCCTTGACCATTGCACTAATAATATCCTTGGAGAGTCCCTAAGCCTATAGGTACACTAAGTTTTCGAAATTCAAGGCAAAAGTTTAAACTTGAACTTTCACACATCTTATAATTGATTTTCACCCTAAACAACTCTCCTAATCCATTTTCAATGAATTTTCACCCTTCCAATGCTTTTCAAAGCTTGTCCTAGGGTTAAGAGCAGCAGTTAGGGTACATAGGAAGAGCTGAAAGTGGGCTAAACAACCCTTGTTTACTCAGAATCAGGTCAGCAGTCAACTTTGATCAACAAGTAGTCGACTGTCAGCATCATCAGTCGACTGCCACACTGAAACAATCGACTGGCCTTTGATTTTTCAGAAATCAGGTTTTCAGAAAATGAGTTTTGTAAAATCATAAGTAAATATATGTATTTCAAAATTTTTTGAAAATTCATATGCACATTAGTTACATAAAATACAAAGGATGAAAATAGTTTGAAAATAAAATATCCATTAAAAAGAGATATTGATACAAAGTTCAAAACTATTGAAACTTTCAATGTGTTTGAGCTACTTTTATCAACTTCTTCAATGGTGATTGCTATTAAAAGATATACTTCACCAACATTTTCTAAAATTATTTTAAAATATATTTTTGAAAACCTATTTTGAACCATGGACTATGGGCTAGATGTACATGACTTATACATTAGCTTTCCTTATGATCCATACTTATGATTGAAATGAGTTTGAGTTCATTTAGATGCAACATCTATGTGTTGGGATGTATATTGAAACGTCTATCTTTTGTATGAACATCTTTATTTTGAAATAAGAATCACATGATCATTGTTTGCATATTTATTGTTATGCATATTTGTCTGATACATTACATTGTAGATAACATGGTGTGTAGTGTCACACAGGAGATCATGTTATCGATTCATTGTAAAGTATAAGTAAAGGCTCACAACCGAGATGGTTATGGATAAACCATTGGAATGGTTGTAGTGTGATTTGGTATTGGTTTGTCTTGACCATATAATCACACTAGTATACACTTTGTGTGTATTGAGTAGGACCGACATAGAGGTGATTCAATTTATTATTGACTACATAATCGAATCGAACCTTAGATATTATATTGTACATGCTCTTAATCTCAATATAATAAAGGGCACATATACTTAGTATTCATTTCTTTGATTTATCAATGGGCAAGATTTATAGAATAAATCAATAGGCTCAGTAAGTTGGAAAATGATATTATTTATATGGTGTGCCGTTGATTATAGGAGAAAATCGTGTCCTATATATTAGGATGATGATGTCCCCTTGAGGAACTCATAAGGTTCATCATGTAAACCCTGCAGGTGGACTTGGTCCGGCATGATGATAAGGTTGAGTGGTACTACTCATGGAGTTAGATATTGATTAATTAATTGTCAGTAAATTAAATAATCGACGGACATTCAAAATCTTAAACATGGAGAGAAAAATGTACAAATAATATATGGAGCTCATATTAACTTATGGGGGTTGGTGAGGTAGATCAATGATAATCCTCTAGTGGATTGGATTATCATTAATGGATCAGACTTTATGTGGGCTTGATCCATTGGGTGGCCAAGATCCAACTCCTCCTCATGGTCCCTATTCTAGCCTATTAAAACCTCATGAAGCCTAAATCTAATGGTTGAAAACAAAACTCTAGATCCGACGGTGGAGATTAAATCTCTAGATCCGACGGTAGAGATTAAATATCTAGATCCGACGATTGAGATTAAATCCCTAGAACCGACGGTGAAGTTTAAAACAAGGCTTAAGCCTAACTCTATAAAAGGAGGGATTAGGGTGGGTGGCAAGGAGAATTAGAAGCAAAATATGATTAGGGTTTGGGTGGCTAGAGCTTGGAGGCTTGGGTGGCCACAATTAAGGAAAGTTTTTCCTTTTTTCTTCCTCTTCCTTGGCCGGTGTCCAACCCCTTCATCCTCTTCTCCTTGGCTTGTGGAAACAAATCCTAGGGTCTCTTCCCTTGGAGTTTTGGCCGGCATCCACCATCCTTCTTCCCCTCTTGGTCGGCGGCAAGCATCAAGGTTGGTGCTTGGTGGTTGGTTAAAGGAAGGAGAAGAGCTTTGTTTCTATACTTCCTCTTGTTCGGAGCGAGCAAGAAAGGAAGATTGGTGATCTAGGAGGCTTCGACTTTTGGAAGATCGTCGCCCACACGACGTCCAAAAGGAGGAAGAACATACAATAGAAGATCGAGAGGTATAACGCTTGTTTATTTTCTTTTGTAACATGTCTATAATTGTTTTTCAATCATATACATGTTGTATATTCTGTTTTGTGGTTAAATTAACTTGGACCCCAAATACAAACATAAAAGTCGGCGATCCGTACATCGTCTATTTTGCGGTTATTCGTATAATAGAGGTTGGTGGCTTGAACAACAAGTTTGTTCAAGTGACTACTTTAATCGAATAGCACGATGATGAAATGGTAGCTTGGGTAATCCCTCTTGTCAAGGATAAAATTTTTTTATCCGGGGACGTAGAAGGGATCGCCATGAACAAGTGACCGAGTTGAAGTGGGAAGCAAAGTTTCCCCTCCCTTCAAGTGGTATCAGATCCACGGTTTTCGATTTTGTGTGTTTAGGATTCGGTTACTTTTATGTACTTTTCATATATTATATGTACAGGATAATAGTAGGATGTGCGTAGGTTAACTTTTTTGGTTGCAGGCATAGGATCCAACTATTATGGTCATATGTGTGTATGTGATTGTATGTGTGTAATTGTATATTTTGTTGAATCCTCAGGGTTGACGAGGCTAGTATTTAATTTTTATAATTAGATACGGCATTGTTTAGCCACTCTTTTTATTTTTGTTTACTTTCGATCTAGATTTCATGTACACTCCCTCGTGGAGTATAGGATCGATGGATGTAAATTAAAATAGTTTTTCTCGGCTCGGATCTTCGGATGGCTTGTACATGGCATAGAGAGGAGCAGACGAGATGGCGATACGACGGGAGACATATTAAAGACAAAATCCATAATAGTTGGAAAATATTTATTTTTCATATTTATTGGTTATTGTTTGATATGCATGTCGTAGGCTAAAAAATTCCTCAATTTTAAATTACTAAGTGGGAGAGGGATATTTTATAAATTCCTACAGCCTCCATTACGATTTGACATGTGATGCAAACAAACTTGCGCGTAGGCTCTGAGTGTCTTCATTCACATCGGATGAGTTTGTTTGCGGATCACAAGGTCGAATATGGTTGTAGGAAATTATTAAGGAGTGTGTGTACTTCCCCATCGGAAGGCACATAACCCGAGATAATTACCTTGGTACCGAGTAATGGTGAACACTTAGATACAAATATAAGTATCCTCCCCATCGGAGTCACTACTTTTATTTGTAGGGCCGAAGAGGAACCAACTATTAATTTTATTTGTCAAAAAGTTAGGTTGACAAGATAATAAAATTAATGGGTGAAACCTCCTCTTACAAATGTAGAATTTGTATACGTCCACACTATCGTGGCATACGATATTCTCGGTGTATTGAGGTGTTGGTTGATTTTAAAATTTTATTGTTTGAGGAATCAATAATTTTTTGAAATATAATGTTTTGATCTATGTGATTCTTAGGTTGTTTTCAAAATGACTTTCAACCCGCTTACTGTGATACTGAAAGAAAATAAACTTACTAGACCCAACTATGTTGATTGGAAGAGAAATCTTGACATTGTCTTGATTGCTGAGGAATACAAATATGTACTCCTCGAAGAGTGCCCTCCTAAGCCTGCGGATGATTCTGGGGAAAAGGAGAAGGAGAGTTATAAGAAGTGGATCAAGACCGATGAGATGGCGCGGTGTTACATTTTGGCATCTATGTCAAATGTACTACAACAACAGCATCAAGTCATGCCCACTGCTTATGACATGATGCTCAATCTCAAAGAGCTTTTCGGACACCAGAATCGGGTTGCTAGGTAGGAAGTCATAAGGAACTGATGACAACCACCATGATCGAGGGAACACCCGTAAGGGATCATGTTCTCAAGATGATGGCTCATTTGAATGAGCTGGAAGTCCTCGGAGCTGAGATCGATAGGAAATCCGAGGTCAATATCATTATCTAGTCTCTACCTAGGAGTTTTGAGCAGTTTCTCCTTAACTACAACATGAACAAGAGGTTGTATTCGTTGGCATAACTTCTGACAGAACTCCACGCGGCAGAAGGGCTTTTTTGTTAAAGTGCTCAGGCGCAAGCCATGGTTGCCCAAAAGGTTTCTACTTCTAAGCCGAAAGGCAAGAAGAAGAAGAAATAAGCTGGGGAAAAGGCGGTGGGAGGAACTCAGGGATGAGTGAAGAAGTCGAAAGACAAGTGCTTCACTTGTAAGCAGACTGGACACTGAAAGAAGGACTGCCCCAACCGCAAGCAGAACAAAGGTATATCTTTTGGTCTAGTCGTTGAAACATGTTTAGCGGTGTTATCTACCGACACCTGGTGTGTAGATACGGGAGTCAGCGACAATACTTTGTGGGTTCTAGGAAACCCGATGACTAGCCGAGGGGAGATTATCAGATATTTGGGCGATGCCACGAAGGTGGTGCTACATAAAGGGGGAGATGTTTATTTGTCTTTTAAGAGAAATAAAGTTTTGGTTCTTAAAAATTGCCTTTATGTACCTTTATTTAGAAAAAAATTAATTTTGGTTTCTAAATTGTTTATGGATAGATATTCTATTTCTTTTAATGACAGAGTTGTTATAAAAAGGAATAGGGAGATTATCTGTTCTGGTGCATTGATAGGAAATTTGTATACACTTGAACCAAAAGCTCCCATGATGCAAATAGAAGTTAATAACTCATCTTCTAATTCAAATAAGAGAAAAGAACCTTCGAAGACGAACCAAACATATCTTTGGCATCTAAGACTTGGTCATATTAACCTAAGCAAAATTCAAAGGTTGATAGCCGATAGACCTTTGGGTTCATTAGTGGTGGAAGATTTCTCAACCTACGAATCTTGCTTGGAGGGTAAAATGACCAAGAGGCCTTTTAAGGCCAAGGGGTATAGAGCCAAAGATGTGTTGGAATTGGTTCATTCTGATTTGTGTGGTCCTATGTCTATCCAGGCTAGAGGTGGTTTTGAGTATTTCGTCTCTTTTATAGATGATTATTCAAGATATGGATACATTTACTTGATGCGTCGCAAGTCTGAATGCTTTGACAAGTTCAAAGAATTCAAGGCTGATGCGGAGAAACGTCAAGGTAAAAGTATCAAGACACTACGATCAGATTGTGGTGGTACCTCTTGGGAGAGTTTAGGAATTACTTATCAGAGGCTGGGATTCAATCCCAATTATCTGCACCTGGCACACCCCAGCAGAATGGTGTAGTAGAGCGAAGGAATAGAACTCTTATGGAGATGGTTAGATCGATGATGAGTTATTTTGAGTTGCCAGATTCGTTTTGGGGATATGCTCTAGATACGGAAGTGTATATTCTGAACTTGGTTCCATCTAAATCAGTGTCTTATACTCCCACAGAATTGTGGATTGAGCAAAAGCCTAGTCTGAGACATATTCGGATTTGGGGAGTCCAGCACATGTGCTGAAGGCAGATGCTGGTAAGTTGGAACCTCGTATAGAATTGTGCATGTTCGTTGGCTATCCTAGAGGAATGAAAGGTGATTTGTTTTATAGTCCTAGAGATCAGAGGGAGATCGTTAGCACGAACGCCAGATTTCTAGAGGAAGACTATGTGATGAACCACAAGCCCATGAGTAAGATTATTCTGGAGGAATTGAAAGGGGAAGTCACTTCTTCAATACCACCGGTACAAGAGGATATACCATAAGTCACTGCACCACGTGTCATAGAGGATGCACAGGTGATACCTCATCGTAGTGGGAGGGTTGTTAGACAGCCTGATAGATTCATGTTCTTGGAAGAATCTTCTAATTTAGTCCCTGGCGAACATGAACCTGATCCCTGGCATTATGATGAGGCAATCCAAGATAAAGATGCAGTATCTTGGCAAAGTGCAATGAATTCTGAGATTGAATCTATAGATTCAAATCAGGTCTGGGAGCTAGTAGAACCACCCGATGGTGTAAAAACTATTGGATGCAAGTGGATCTACAAAAGAAAGAGAGGAATAGACGGGAAGGTTGAGGCATGGAGTTCCTCCAAGAAAGGTTTTCTACCTTTCAGGCATGGAGTTCCTTTATCTAAGGAGATGTGTCCTAGAACATCTGAGGAGATAGAGGAGATGAAGGCGGTTCCTTATGCTTCGGCAGTAGGAAGCCTCAAGTATGCGATGCTATGTACGAGACTAGATATCTGCTTTATCGTGGGCAATGTCAGTAGATATCAGAGTAATCCAAGACAGGGACATTGGACTGCAGTAAAGCATATATTGAAGTATCTGAGAAGGAATAAGGATTATATGCTAGTTTACCAGGCAGACCAGTTACTCCCTGTGGGTTACACAGATTCCGACTTCCAATCAAATAGGGATAATAGTAAGTCTACCTCAGGTTTTGTGTTTACTTTGGGAGGTGGAGCCATTGTATGAAAGAGTGTCAAGCAGAAATGCGTGGCAGACTCTACCATGGAAGCTGAGTATGTGGCAACCTTTAAGGCGGCCAAAGAAGCTGTGTGACTCAGGAACTTCTTGATGGACTTGGATGTGATTCCTGGTTTGCCCAGAACTATCACAATATATTGTGATAATAGTGGTGTAGTTGCAAACTCGAAGGAACCACGAGCCCATAAGGCAAGTAAACACATAGAGCATAAATACTACATGATACGAGAAATCGTAAAGAGAGGAGAAGTTATTGTGGCCAAGATTGCATCGAAGGATAACCTGGCAGATCCTTTCACTAAGACCCTTCCAGCGAGAGCTTTTGATAGGCATGTGGAGGGAATAAGAATCAGATGTATGACAGTTTGAGGACATCATAGTCTTTTAGTATAAGTGGGAGATTGTTGGGATGTATACTGAAAAGTCTATCTTTTGTATGAACATCTTTATTTTGAAATAAGAATCACATTATCATTGTTTGCATATTTATTGTTATGCATATTTGTCTGATACATTACATTGTAGATAACATGGTGTGTAGTGTCACACAGGAGATCATGTTATCGGTGTTGGTGATCGATTGGAAGCTAGAGGGGGGGGTGAATAGCTTGTTTTTCGTCTCTACAAAAATATTAGCGGAAGCACAACAAAAATAATAATAACACAAATGAAAAAACAATGCTAACACGTTTCTTTTACGTGGTTCGGAGATAGCGCTTCTATTCCACGGTGATCCTTGAGGTGGATCAACCCTAATCAATATCACTATGAAGCTTTCCTTTACAACACTCCTCCTCTTCTTACAAAAGATGTAGATGAAGCTTAGAGAGGAGAAGGAGATTTAGAATCACTAGAAAGCTTTGAAAAATCGTGGAGGCTTGAGGTGGATCAACCCTAATCAATATCACTATGAAGCTTTCCTTTACAACACTCCTCCTCTTCTTACAAAAGATGTAGATGAAGCTTAGAGAGGAGAAGGAGATTTAGAAACACTAGAAAGCTTTGAAAAATCGTGGAGGCTTGAGAGTATTATCAGAGAATAAGCATTAACCCCAAAAACCTCCACCAACCCTCTTTTTATAGAGAGAAGGCTGATTTTCCCGTTGGAGCACCATCAGTCGACTGATGCACAACATTAGTCGACTGCCGACATGGTTAACGGCTTCTGAATAGCCGGATTCGCGGGATTCAGAGTCGTTACCTCCAACGACACTCTCATCAGTCGACTGATGGAGTAATCAGTCAAGTGATCATAGGCCGTAGTCGAGTGAGACTCCATTCTGTGCCCGTGTTTAACTTGATCGCCGATCACATTGCCGCCACCGACCGATCGCAACATCGATTGACTACCACGACCAAAGAGCGATCGATGGTCGTGGTTTCATCCCGACTCGATCGAGCACGACCGGTCCGATCGATACATCGTATCGATCGATACTCATCAAGTATGAGTAATTCATACTTAATTTTACCCCTAGACCTAGACTCAACCTTCTAGTTCTTCCTTAAGCTTTGCGCCTCCAGGATCCCTCCGAGTCCGCGACTTGTTCATCCTTTGCGCTTTGCTTCCAAGAGTTTCCTTCAGTTTTGTCATGTCTTGGGTTTTCCTTTGCCAAATCGTGCTTGGACTTTACGCCGCCAAGTCTACATGCTTGGATTTATGCTGCCAAGACTTGCCTTTGGACTTCCTTTGCCAAGGTCTGTTTGGACTTAATGCCGCCAAGACAACATGCTTGGTCTTATGCCGCCAAACCTTTATCTTGGTCTTCTCTTGCCAAGATCATACTTAGACTTTGCCTTTACCAAGTCTTCATACTTGGATTTCCCTGCCACTTGAACATTGTCACAATTAGATTACAAATTATTGCCTAACTTAGATGATTATCCAAACATCAAAACATATAAATGCTTGGGGCTTTGTTGCACCAACAATCTCCCACTTTTTGATGTTTGACAATCATTTAAGTTAGGTCTTTTAAAGATACGCACATAATCATATTTCCAAATCACATAATCATATATCCAATTTTAACTTAAATATTTCTTCTCCCCCTTTGACATACATAAAAAAGAGAAGAAAGAAAAGTCATATATTTCATAAAAGAATCGAATGTGTTATAATCTTGAACTAAGGTATAGAATTGACATTTAGCTCCCCCTTAATCCAAGATATAGTTCATGATGAGCAAAGGACATGTGGAGCAAAAGCCTAACAAACAATTTGAAGATTAAATCCTAACTTTGCACCAACAATGTAAATTTAGGGATGGAAAAAGATATATGTTATGAAACTCCCCCTAAAACACCGCATTAAACAGTCCTAAAAAGTTGTTTATACTCAATATTATCATGGTATAGTTTTAGGAAATCAAAGATACACCAAATATCAGAAAATGGAGCTATTTATCAGAAAACACCTGGTTTCTAACGATCATTGCTACACTAAATCAATTTCACTTTTAGCCCAATTTCAGAAATGCATTAGAAATTCTAGAAACCTCGAAAAATCACGAAATTTTGTGTACACATTTCTGAAATCATACTTTATCAAGGAAAAATAATTTGAAAAATATATGTTTTCCAGATTTCAAGATTAATACAAACTTGGAAACTATCAAAAGTTCTAATGTTTTTGCAAACTTTGTATCACTTTTGTGTTTCACTTGAAAACTGTTTTTCAAAATATGATAAACATAGTTTAAATTATGTTTTATTTGACATTTCCAATCATGTTCTTGGAGCTATATGCACATCAATTATGTATAAGCCTTCCCAATGATTGGTCCAATGAAGGATTAATGTCTCTAGATGACATTTTGGTCCATAGTAATGCATCATAACAAGCATGATGAACCAAGTGTATCTTCCTAACATCTCACATGTTGTCTAAGTGGCTCAATACAAAAATCATGGTTTCTTAGGTATTTTGTGAGATGCTTAAAGGTATAAATCCTAGGATTTCTATAGGATCATGCAAACCTACACCTTTATTCAAGCAAGCACATTCTAAGTTCTCTCCTAAGTGATGAAAATTCTACCTCGGGGAGAGCCTTAGTAAATATGTTGGCTAGGTTGGACTTGAATTCAATGTAATTAAGCTCAATGTCCCCCTTAGCCATGTGATCTCTAATGAAGTGATGTTTCACTTCAATGTGCTTGGTCCTAGAGTGATGCACCAGATTTTTGGTTAAGTTTATGGTGCTCACATTGTCACAAAATACTTTCATGTTGGAGTAAGATAGCTCATAATCTTCTAAGGTATGTTTCATCCATAGTAATTGAGCTACACAACCACCCATAGCCACATACTCAGCCTCGGTGGTGGATAGGGCAACACAAGGTTGCTTCCTACTACTCCAACTAACTAGGGAGGACCCAAGGAATTGGCATCCACCACTAGTACTCTTCCGATCCAATTTGCAACCGGCATAATCGGAATCGGTGTACCCAACCAAATCAAAAGACCTAGTCCTAGGGTACCATAGTCATACATTTAGTGTGCCTTTAATATATCTTAAGATTCTCTTAACGACAACTAAATGAGATTCTTTTGCACAAGATTGATACCTAGCACATATACCAACCGCAAATAATATGTCGGATCTACTAGCAGTTAAGTACAAAAGGCTACCAATCATGCTCTTATAGAGTGTAAGATCAATTTGTTTTCCTTCATTATCACTATCTATTTTAGTATTGGTTGTCATTGGAGTTGAAACTACCTTAGCATTTTCCAAACCAAATTTCTTAATCATTTCCTTAGCATATTTGGTTTGGTAAATATAAATTCCTTCACTTGTTTGTTTGACTTGTAATCCTAGGAAGAAATTTAATTCCCCAACTAGACTCATTTCAAACTCTTTTTCCATATTCTTAATAAAGTCTTGGAAAAGTTCATCATTTGTTGACCCAAAGATAATGTCATCAACATATACTTGGGCTACAAAGATGTTCGTTGATGTTGACTTTATAAATAGAGTTTGATCTACACTACCTCTCTTAAAGTCCTTAGAGATTAAGAAAGATGATAATCTTTCATACCAAGCCCGGGGAGCTTGTTTCAAACCATACAAAGCTTTCCTAAGCTTGTATACATGGTTTGGATAGTCCATATTCTCAAACTCGGGAGGTTGTTCTACATATACCTCTTCCTTAATAAACCCATTTAGGAATGCCGATTTAACATCCATTTGATGGAGTTTGAAATCCATATAGGAGGCATACCCTAATAGTATTCTAATAGACTCTAACCTAGCAACCGGGGCATATGTTTCATCATAGTCAAGTCCTTCAACTTGATTAAAGCCCCTTGCAACTAATCTTGCCTTATTCCTAGTAATATTCCCTTGGTCATCTAGTTTGTTCCTAAAGACCCATCTTGTAGTAATGATGGTGTTTTCATTAGGTCTAGGAACTTGTTGGATCGAAGCGAATCGCTAGAGGGGGGGGGGGTGAATAGCGATCGTAAATCTTTTCGACGTTTCGTTCGAGTAGATAATTAAATAAGAAAGAGCAGCGGAAAATAAAGAGACACGTTTATTTTTACTTGGTTCACAACCCAGCGGTTGCTACTCCAAGGCCCTATCGGTCCTAGACCGTGTACGAAGGGCAAAACACTATAACGTCTCCTTCTCGTTGGAGGTAGGAGACAACGATCACAAAACCGAATGTACGAGGATGAGGCAACAAGCCTACCTCACCTCGTAATGAATAAAAACAATGAATACAATATCAAAATATATTACTAGATATTGCTGCCGATGAAGAAGATCTGAACTTGTTGTCGTGTCGGTGTTATGACGGTGTTAGAGCGTTGGCGTTGTAGGAGCACTTGATGAATAAACTTGATGATGTATGGAGTTGGAATCCACCCCTCCTTTTATAGATTTTGCCCTCTGAATATGTCTCCTCTTTTTTCGAAACATATCACGAAGTTGTAATAAATTTTATCGCGAAGTGGCCGCGTCAAACCTTATCCATTTTGACCTAGTGCAAAGGTTGATTCGTCGCCATCAGTCGACTGATGACTCCCATCACCGATCGATGAGCATCGCTGATCGCCCAATGGCCAGCATGACGCCACCGCCACTTCCTGCGAAGAGGTTAGCTCGGAAAATGATAAATGCGACGGTTTCTAACCGTCCGATCTCGACCTAGACCTTCCACAGGAAGTCTTAGTCGGATCGCCGCCTACGGTCATCCCCGTAAAGAGGACACGACCTTACAATATCTCACTCACACGAGCTTTCCTCGATACTTACCTTGTAGCTCTTGCTTCCGGCCTTCCACTCGATTCCTTCGGCTCCCTCCGAAGTCACTCGAGTGTCGCCCGACCACCATGGCTTCCTCCGGGTGTCGCTAGCCTTCAGCTCTAGCTTTAGTACTTTTCTGCATACTCGATTTAGCTCGTGAGATAACGATGTAAACTTAACTTTGTGTCTTTGCCATAATCAAAACACAGGTTCGATTATCTGGTGCCCCTGCACCAACAGAACTAACTCCCATACTTGACTCCTTTCAAATTGAGCCAATTCATCTTGCATTGTTAAGATCCAATCCGGATCAAGTAATGCATCTTTGATTGTTTTGGGCTCAATTTGAGAAATTAGAGCTATATGACTAGTGGGATCCCTATGAAATAACCTAGTCCTAACACCTTGAGATAATTCACCCACAATTTGATCTAAGGGGTGATTTTGATGAACTCTTATGGTTCTAGGAGGTGTATTAATTTGAGTTTGATCATAATTAATCTCAATTCTTTGCTCATCATCGGAATCACCTCTTACTCCCCCTTGATTCAATCCTCCCCCTTGATCATTACCCCCTAAGGTTAAATCTTGAAATTGTTGGGTAATTTCTTGATTTTCATTATTAATATCATCATCAATAAGGGATTTCCTAGGGTATATATTGGAAGTTTCATCAAATTGGACATTTGAATATTCCTCAATCTTTTGAGTCCTTTTATTGTAAACTCTATACCCTACACTAGTGGATGAGTATCCAACTAGGATTCCCTCATCCGCTTTGGACTCAAACTTACCTAGGTTGTCTTTGGTATTTAAAATATAGACTTTGCATCCAAAGACCTTAAAATAATGAATTATTGGAATTGTACCATTCCATAATTCAAATGGAATTTTTCCTAGGAACCTATGAATTAATACCCTATTTTGGATATAGCAAGCGGTGTTAACCGCTTCCACCCACAAGTAGCTAGGTAAGGAGTATGCATTAAGCATTGTCCTAGCCGCTTCTTGTAGTGCACGATTTTTTCTTTCCACAACCTCATTTTGTTGGGGTGTTCTAGGACAAGAAAACTCATGCTTGTACCCTTGTTCTAAGCAAAAGGTTGAAAAATCAGAATTCTCAAATTCTCCACCATGAACACTACGGATCCGGTTGATTTTGAGTTTTCTTTCATTTTCTACTCTCTTGCTAAATCCTATGTTTATTCCTAAGGTTTCATCTTTGTTTTTCAAGAAAAATACCCAAGTAAACCTAGAGAAATCATCTACTATTACTAAGCAATATCTACTACCAATCATAGAAGGGGTACTATGACAATCAAATAAGTCCATATGTAAAAGTTCTAAAAGTAAAGCAGTACTAAGTAAATTTTTACCTTTGTGTGATGTTTTTGATTGTTTCCCTTCTTGGCATGCATCACACATTTTATCCTTGAGAAATTTGACTTTAGGCAACCCTTTGACTAACTTCATTTTTGCTATTTTGGCTATGTTCTTCATGTTTATGTGTCCTAGCCTCCTATGTCAAAGCCAACTTTCTTCCTCTTTTGCAATAAGACACTTAGTAGAAGCATTAGTAGCATAGGATAAATCAACATAGTATATATTTGATTTCCTAAAACCTACTAGCATGCAATCATTTAAGGTTTTGTGTTTTATAAAACATTTTGAAGAATCAAATTTAACATCAAAATTTGCATCACATAGTTGGCTTACACTAAGTAAATTAAATTTCATATTTTTAACTAATAATACTTTATGAATGGCAAGGTTGGGGGATACCTCAATTGTGCCCTTTCCTAAAATCTTAAGTTTGCCGCTATTACCAAAAGATACATTTCCCTTGCTAGTGTTGTTGATAGTGGAGAATTTTCTCTCATCACCGGTCATGTGTTTTGAGCACCCACTATCAACGATCCACAAGCTTGGTTCTTCTACCTATATCACATGAAAAATACAATCCTTAGGTACCCAAATCTTAGGACCACTAGCATCAATTAGAAATTTCTTAGGAACCCAAGCCTTTCTACCCTTCCTTTTAATTATGGTTTTTCTACTAACAAGGGATGCAAATGCTACCTCCTTTTTCTTAGGCCTATATCCTAGTCTGACCTTGTTGTAAATAGCCCTTTGATCCTTAATTATCATGTCTAGGTATGTAGAGTCATTAGTAAATTTTTCTAAGCATGCTCTTAAGTTACCTATTTCTTTTCTCAATTCATCATTTTCATCTCTAAGGGTACATGCATCCTCATCACAAGATAATTTACCGCAAGATGGTTCTACACTCTTAAGTGATTTAGTCTCTACTTTTAGGTCCTTAATCCTAGTTTTTGATCTATTCAATGCATTTTGAAGACATGCAATTGTCTTATAAAGTAAATCTATCCTAGGGGAGTTGTTTACCTCATCATCATCACTTGATGATGATTCGTCGCTTGAAGAAGAAGATGAGGACTCCTCACTTGAGCTCCCGGCTTCTTCCTCCAATGCCATGAGGGCTAGATTCCGGGTGGCATGACATACTTCTTCATCGTCGGAAGAATCCTCCATGCTTGGGGTGTCCCATGTTTGTGCAATCATTGCCTCATTCTTCTTCTTCTCCTTCTTTTCCTTCTCCTCATTCTTCTTTAGTTCCGGGCAATTTGGCTTTATATGCCCTTTCTTATTGCAACCAAAGCAAGTTATGTTAGGTGTAGAATTTGAACTATTTGAAGACTTACCTCTTGAGGATTGGAACATCCTCCTCACATCTTTCTTGGTGAGTTTTCTTGACTTCCCACCAAATTTCTTGACATAATGAGCCACCTAGCTTGCCGATAGCTCATCTTCACTACTTGATGAGTCTTCCTCGGATTCGGATGAGGAGGACACTTCTTTCTTCTCCTTCTTCTTTTTGTCCTTCTTTCCTACAAAAAGAGCTATACCCTTCTCTTTGGATGAAGTGTTAGCTTGTTCATATAATTGAAATTCACAAAATAGCTCATATAACTTAACCAAAGAGAGATCCCTAGAGACCTTATAGGCATCTACCATTGAAGCCCATAAGGTTGTTCTAGGGAAGGCTTAGAGCACATACCTTACAAGGTCTTGGTTGTCGACCTTCTCACCTATTACATGTAGTCCGTTGACTACTTCTTTGAAGTGACCGTGCATTTGGCTCACGGTCTCATTGGTCTTCATGGAGAAGCTTTGAAGTTGGCCAATTAGGAGATCTCTCTTGGCCCTTCTTGTTTCCTTGGATCCTTCGTTGAGCTCTATCAACTTCTCCCAAAGCTCCTTCGACAATTCAAATGGCCCCACTTTGCTTAATTGCTCTTTTGACAAACCACATTGAAGTGTGGTTGTTGCCTTGGCGTTGGCTTGAGCCTTCTTGGCCATGTCTCTCGTCCAATCCTTGGTCGGTATGGGCGCTCCATGTTCATCGACCGGCTTCTCGAAACCATCTACAACACTAAACCAATTTTCAATATCATTCATTAAATAATACTCCATCCTACCTTTCCAGTAGCCGAAGTCATTGCCGTCGAAGAACGGAGGCCTCGCCGTGCTATACCCCTCTTGGAAAGCTATTTGCTCCGGTTGATTGTTAGATCTTCCGATGCGATCCGGGCTCTGATACCACTTGTTGGTGATCGATTGGAAGCTAGAGGGGGGTGAATAGCTTGTTTTTCGTCTCCACAAAAAGATTAGCGGAAGGACAATAATAATAATAATAACACAAATGAAAAAACAATGCTAACACGATTCTTTTACGTGGTTCGGAGATAGCGCTCCTACTCCACGGTGATCCTTGAGGTGGATCAACCCTAATCAATATCACTATGAAGCTTTCCTTTACAATACTCCTCCTCTTCTTACAAAAGATGTAGATGAAGCTTAGAGAGGAGAAGGAGATTTAGAATCACTAGAAAGCTTCGAAAAATCATGGAGGCTTGAGAGTATTATCAGAGAATAAGCATTAACCCTAAAAACCTCCACCAGCCCTCTTTTTATAGAGAGAAGGCTGATTTTCCCGTTGGAGCACCATCAGTCGACTGATGCACAACATCAGTCGACTGTCGGCGCGGTTAACGACTTCTGAATAGTTGGATTCGTGGGATTCAGAGTCGTTATCTCCAATGACACTCTCATCAGTCGACTAATCCCTCCATCACCGATGATGGAGTGATCGATCGGTCAGTGATCACAGTCGCAATGAGTGAGACTCCATTACGTGCGTGTTTAACTTGATCACCGATCGCCTTTGTTGGCCGATCGATCACAACATCAGTCGACTGCCATGACCAAAGCAGTCGATTGATGGTCAGGGTTTCATCCCGACTCAGTCGAGCACCTGACCAGTCGATTGATACATCGTATCAGTCGACTGATACTCATCAAGTATGAGTAATTCATACTTGATTTTACCCCCTAGACCTATACTCAACCTTCTAGCTCTTCCTTAAGCCTTGCGCCTCCAGGATCCCTCCGAGTCCGCGACTTGTTCATCCTTTGTTCTTTGCTTCCAAGAGCTTCCTTCGGTTTTGTCATGTCTTGGGTTTTCCTTTTCCAAATCGTGCTTGGACGTTACACCGCCAAGTCTACATGCTTGGACTTACGCTGCCAAGACTTGCCTTTAGACTTCCTTTGCCAAGGTCCGTTTGGACTTAATGCCGTCAAGATAACATGCTTGGTCTTATGCCACCAAACCTTTACCTTGGACTTCTCTTGCCAAGATCATACTTGGACTTTTCCTTTACCAAGTCTTCATACTTGGATTTCCCTGTCACTTGAACATTGTCACAATTAGATCACAAATTGTTGCCTAACTTAGATGATTATCCAAACATCCAAACATATAAATTCTTGGGGCATTGTTGCACCAATAATCGGTTAATTGTAAAGTATAAGTAAAGGCTCACAACCGAGATGGTTATGGACAAACCATTGGAATGGTTGTAGTGTGATTTAGTATGGTTTGTCTTGACTATAGAATCACACTAGTACACTTTGTGTGTATTGAGCAGGACCGACATAGAGGTAATTCGATTTATTGCTGACTACATAATCGAATTAGACCTCAAATATTATATTGTACATGCTCTTAATCCCGATATAATAACGGGCACATATACTTAGTATTCATTTCTTTGATTTACCAATAGGCGAGATTTATAGAATAAATCGATAGGCTCGGTAAGTTGGAAAATGGTATTATTTATATGGTGTGTTGTTGATTATAGGAGGAAACTGTGTCCTATATATTAGGATGATGATGTCCCCTTGAGGAGCTCATAAGGTTCATCATGTAAACCCTGTAGGTGGACTTGGTCTGGCATGATGATAAGGTTGAGTGATACTACTCATGGAGTTAGATATTGATTAATTAATTATCAGTAAATTAATTAATCGATGGACATTCGAGATCTTAAACACGGGGAGAAAATGTACAAATAATATATGGAGCCCATATTAACTTATGGGGGTTGGTGAGGTAGATCAATGATAATCCTCTAGTTGATTGGATTATCATTAATGGATCGGACTTTATGTGGGCTTGATCCATTGGGTGGCCAAGATCCAACTCCTCCTCATAGTCCCTATTGTAGCCTATTAAAACCTCATGAAGCCTAGATCCAATGGTTGAAAACAAAACTCTAGATCCGAGGGTGGAGATTAAATCTCTAGATTCGACGGTTGAGATTAAATCTCTAGATTCGACGGTTGAGATTAAATACCTAGAACCGACGGTGGAGATTAAAACAAGGCTTAAGCCTAACTCTATAAAAAGAGGGATTAGGGTGGGCGGCAAGGAGAATTAGAAGCAAGATAGGATTAGGGTTTGGGCGGCCACAATTAAGGAAAGTTTTTCCTTTTTTCTTCCTCTTCCTTGGTCGGCGTCCAACCCCTTCATCCTCTTCTCCTTGGCCGGTGGAAACAAAGCCTAGGGTCTCTTCCCTTGGAGTTTTGGCCGGTGTCCACCATCCTTCTTCTCCTCTTGGCCGGCGGCAAGCATCAAGGTTGGCGCTTGGTTAAAGAAAGGAGAAGAGTTTTGTTTCTATACTTCCTCTTGTTCAGAGCGAGCAAGGAAGGAAGATTGGTGATCTAGGAGTCTTTGACTTTTGGAAGATCGTCGCCCACACGACGTCCAAAAGGAGGAAGGACATACAATAGAAGATCGAGAGGTATAACGCTTGTTTATTTTCTTTTGTAACATGTCTATAATTGTTTTTCAATCATATACATGTTGTATATTCTGTTTTGTGGTTAAATTAACTTGGACCCCGAATACAAACACAAAAGTCGGCGATCCGTACATCTTCTATTCCGTGGCTATTCGTAGAATAGAGGTTGGTGGCTTGAACAACAAGTTTGTTCAAGTGACTACTCTAATCGAATAGCACGACGATGAAACAGTAGCTTGGGTAATCCCTCTTGTCAAGGATAAAATTTTTTATCCGGGGACGTAGAAGGGATCTCCATGAACAAGATACCGAGTTGAAGTGGGAAGCGAAGTTTCCCCTCCCTTCACTATACACCTTGAACTTAACTCATTTTTCCTAACATCTCACATGTATCTAAGGTGTATAAAAACACACATAGGTCAATGTATTTGTGAGATGTGGATTTAGGGTTATTAGGGTTTCATGCATTTTCTAGACAACTCTATTTGATTCCCTTATACATGAGACTTCAAATCATGTCATTTTCCTTAAATAAATTTTAATTAACCTCAAATGTATGAATGATGATTATGACATATAATGATAGTATAAATAAATATGTGCCAATAATCATGATGTCATGACATATGAATACAATCTAAACATGAACATGACATAAAACTTAGCCCTAAGCATTATCATGACATTTAAAATAATTAAATGAGATATGATGTCATGACATGACATAATAAACATACACATCAACCAAGCAAAGATACATAATTTTGCAAAAAAAAAAATATTTCATTCAACATAAAGTCATTTCTACAATCAAAATAGATGTTTAAACGCTCTCAACCTCACTATGAAAATAAAAAAAGATACATAACATGGTCCTAGCTACCATCCTTAAGAGTCATCTGTCGGAGGTAGTGGAGGAGGAGAAGGCTTCTGACTCAGGGTCTAGCTCTGCATCATCTCGAACATGTCAATCTGACGCTGCTCCATTCGACTGAGCTGCTGACCCATGGAGGACATCTGAAAAGCCATAGAGGACTGCTCTAGACTGAGCTCCTCCAATCATGTGTCAATGTCCTCATGAAACTCCTCAAACCTGGTCTCCAAGCGTGCAAATCGCGTCGAGAGACTCTCCGACGGTTCATCTAATAGCATGGGATCATCCTCCTCTGCAGCTGGCTCGTCATACTCCGTCGTTGGCTCTCCAGGCTCCCTAGTTGGCTGAGGCTGAGCTAACCACAACCTCCCAGTCCTTGTCCGCATGCCCGCTAATGCAAAATGTCTTATATTGATACAGTCGTATGAGTCGGATAGTGGCCTCAATGTCCCCCTAGAAATGTTTATGCCTATGGATGCTAACCATGAAGTGATGATATGTTCAAAAGACATATAAACTTTCCCTTGCACGGGGGACATAAAGTGGACTATGCAATGAAATATGTTTAATGGAAATTTGATATCTAAGATATTCCACATTGCATACATAAGAAATAGATGGGGAGGTCGAATCTTGGCCTGACCCCGGGTCACAATAGGCAGAAGACATCCAACAATGACTTTATAGAGTACATTGTTAGGAGCAGATAAGGTATTGATTGAAAAAAGATATTGACCTATAGGACAAGGTCGATGAAAGAAGAAATCATGCATGGAATCTAGTGAGATATGATCAAATGGAGCTAGTAAGGGTTCATTAAAAGTAGGATAAAATATGAAGGTTTCGGAAGATGGTCGATACTCCAAGAACTCCTCTAGAATCGTAGGAGTGAACTCCAAATCATGTTTTGCAACGCGAGTGGAGTATACTGGACCATCCCCAACCCTCCTCAAATTAGAGTAAAACTCCATGACTAAGTCAATGTTAATTGGATGCATGCAAAACACTATTTTTGCTAAATGATAATGCATGATAATTTGTATAACATCCCCATAATATGATTCGAAAAATGGCTCATCTAAGTATCTAACCGGCATGGATTCGTGATGAAGCCTCACTCGGCACTTCCCTACACTTTTGTCTAATGAATGCAATGCATGATCAATGAAAGCATAAAAAGTGATTAGATTATGGAAATTCATAAGAAAATATGATTAGGGTTTAGGATTAGAGGCTTTACTTAGGTGCCATTGATTTAAAGTTGTGTCAGCCGATGGAATAAGGAGAAAACCGGTGAGAAGATGGTCGGAACACCAGCCGGAGCCCTAACTTGCATGGAGGAAGAAAATAGGACAACCATTAAGCAGAAATAAGATGAAATAGGGCTAGGTTTCAAGAATCAAGTCTTACCTAGGGCTAGACACTCTGGTGAGCAGTTGAGCGAGGGAGGACCAAAGCGTCGGAGCGTTGGGAACGTTTGAGAAGAAGAGAGTTCGCATGAGGAGGTTGAACCGCTAGGGTTCGGCCATATAAAAATGCGTCGAGCAGTCGACTGATGAGCCAAAGCAGTCGATTGCTCACGGTTCAGCGACTGGTTCACAACACCAACAGTCGACTGCTAGGGTTCGACAGTCGATTACTAAACCTTCTGTGCCGTGATACAGTGTATTCAGTCAACTGCTCGACTGAATCAGTCGACTGATATCTGATTATCTGTTTGGAATTTATGTGAATTTTATTTCTTCACTTAATTTTGTTTCATTTAGTGTGTTTATTGCATGTGTATCGATTAGCCCAATATTATGCTTGTATTTGTTAATGTGTTTTGATATTTTTGTCCTATTTCCACATGCATTAATATCCAAGAATTTTATTCCTAGCATCTCACCCTTTCTAAATGTTTGAAATACACAATCAAGGTGAAACCTTTCATTTTGTGAGATGCAATATACCATAAACATACCTTCCATGCAAACACATGATAAAGCATATGAAGCATGACAAGTGTATGACATACTAAGGTATATAATACCTAAGTGTGAAACCCAATTGCTATTTTAAACAAATTAAGACAATTTGCCTTGATAGATCAATCTCCCAGTGCCAAAATTCAAAGTGGCACACCATGACTTCTAAACCTAATTGTGCCACTTTTGATGAATTTTCCATGATTCACAAATTCTATTGGCACATCCTAAAATCCTTTAGGATAAAGTTTCAATGTCATTTCCAAAGTATCACATAACTTTGAAAATGCTCTAAAATGCCAACTTTACTATGGTTGGGTTAGCTACCCACTCATTCAAGTTGACACATCCTAACTCATTTAGCGTGATGGAATCACGCTCTTAGAAACCCAATACCTATTAGAGCTCCTTGGGTTTACTAGGTACTCACTAGGGATATCCTTCCTTAGTACCTTCCTAATGAACCTTTTAGGCTTGGAAGCCTTGGTCAATTGTGTCTTATCATAGTTAACCTTAGGGATTGTCTCCTTAGTAACCTTCTTAGTGGTCCTTCTAGGTTTTATGGAAACCTTGGCCACTAGACACTTACCATGATTATCCTTAGGAATGACCTCCCTAGTAACCTTGGTTTTCTTAGACCTAGATATGATTCCATAATCAAATGGAACACTATGGTAGGTTTCCTTGGGCTTAGGTTTGTGACCCAAATCTTTCTTGCCCTTAGGCGGACCTTGCCTCCTAGACCCTAAATATTGTCCATTTTGCTCCATTTTGCATGCTTCTAAGGGTCTTTTCTAATTTTTCAAGTTTTGATATCAAAACTTGATTCTCTAACTCTAATTTCCCTATTTTTTAATTTCCATTTTGTCTTTGGGCATAATTCTTCCTTTTAGGCATATGTCTACCCTTCTTAGGGTTAATGCCTAGGTGATTCTCTACCTTCCTAATAGTTTCCCTAGGTAGAATTATTTTAGAGGTATTGTATCTAGATTTGTCCTTAGCCCTAGTATTGCATGATTTAGCACCTAGACAATAAAATATATTATTTCTAGCATGCTTTTGTTCATGAGTAATAGCAATAATATTAAAATTGTTCCTAGCATGCTTTTGACTATTAATTGAAGAGGAAGAACACTTAAAGGTTACCTTAGGGTTTTCCTTAGCTCCCGCTATATTTGAGACTCCTTCTTTGCCCTTAGCTTGCTTCCTCCCCTTTGATGATATTTGAAACACACCATGTGCTCCTTGCTCTTAATGGTTGGGGCTCCGATATCCTTTGACTTTTGATTGACTTTTAGTGTTGGCACTTTCTCCTTGGCTAATTTTGAGCATTTTCTCTTATAATGCCCTTTCTCCCTACAATCTAGCAATCAACCGGAGCAAAGATGACTTTTCAAGAGGGGTATAGCACGGCGAGGCCTCCGTTCTTCGACGGCAACGACTTCGGCTATTGGAAAGGTAGGATGGTGTATTACTTAATGAATGATATTGAGAATTGGTTTAGTGTTGTAGATGGTTTCGAGAAGCCGGTGGATGAACATGGAGCACCCATACCAACGAAGGATTGGACGAGAGACATGACCAAGAAGGCTCAAGCCAACGCCAAGGCAACAACCACACTTCAATGTGGTTTGTCAAAAGAGCAACTAAGCAAGGTGGGGCCATTTGAATCGGCGAAGGAGCTTTGGGAGAAGTTGATCGAGCTCAACGAAGGATCCAAGGAAACAAGAAGGGCCAAGAGAGATCTCCTAATTGGCCAACTTCAAAGCTTCTCCATGAAGACCAATCCTTCATGTTATAGGTGAGAAGGTCGACAACCGAGACCTTGCAAGGTATGTGCTACAAACTTTCCCTAGAACAACCTTATGGGCCTCAATGGTAGATGCCTATAAGGTCTCTAGGGATCTTTCATTGGTTAAGTTAGATGAGCTATTTTGTGAATTTGAATTACATGAACAAGCTAACACTTCATCCAAAGAGAAGGGTATAGCTCTTTTTGTAGGAAAGAAGGACAAAAAGAAGAAGGAGAAGAAAGAAGTGTCCTCTTCATCCGAATCTGAGGAAGACTCATCAAGTAGTGAAGATGAGTTATGAGTTTAGCAAGGTGGCACATTACGTCAAGAAGTTTGGTGGGAAGTCAAGGAAACTCACCAAGAAAGATGTGAAGAGGATGTTCCAATCCTCAAGAGGTAAGTCTTCAAATAGTTCAAATTCTACCTCTAACATGACTATTTTTGGTTGCAACAAGAAAGGGCATATAAAGCCAAATTGCCCGGAACTAAAGAAAAAGGAGGAGAAGGAAAAGAAAAAGAAGGAAAAGAAGGAGAAGAAGAAGAAGGAGGCAATGGTGGCACAAACATGGGACACTCTAAGCATGGAGGAGTCTTCCGACGATGAAGAAGTATGCCATGCCACCCGGAATCTAGCCCTCATGGTATTGGAGGAAGAAGCTGGGAGCTCAAGCGAGGAGTCCTCTTCTTCTTCAAGTGACGAATCATCATCAAGTGATGATGATGAGGTAAACAACTCACCTAAAGTAGATTTACTTTACAAGACTATTGCATGCCTACAAAATACTTTGAATAGATCGAAAACTAGGATTAAGGATTTAAAAATAGAGATTAAATCACTTAAGAGTATAGAATCATCTTGTGGTAAGTTATCTAGTGATGAATGTACCCTTAAGGATGAAAATGATGAATTAAGAAAAGAAATAGGTAACTTAAGAGCATGCTTAGAAAAATTTACTAATGGCTCTAAATACCTAGACATGATTATTAAGGATCAAAGGGCTATTTACAACAAGGCCGGATTGGGATATAGGCCTAAGGAAAAGGAGGTAGCATTTACATATCTTGTTAGTAGAAAATCCATGATTAAAAGCAAGGGTAGAAAGGCTTGGGTACCTAAAAAATTTCTAATTAATGCTAGTGGTCCTAAGATTTGGGTACCTAAGGATTGTATTTTTCATGTGATATAGGTAGAAGAATCAAGCTTGTGGATAGTTGATAGTGGGTGCTCAAAGCACATGACCGGTGATGAGAGAAAATTCTCCACTATCAACCACACTAGCAAAGGAAAAGTATCATTTGGTAATAGCGGCAAACTTAAGATTCTAGGAAATGGCACAATTGAGGTATCCCCAAACCTTGCCATTCATAAAGTATTATTAGTTAAAAATATGAAATTTAATTTACTTAATGTAAGCCAACTATGTGATGCAAACTTTGATGTTAAATTTGATTCCTCAAAATGTTTTATAAGACACAAAACTCTAAATGATTGCATGTTAGTAGGTTTTAGGAAATCAAATATATATTATGTTGATTTATCCTATGCTACTAATGCTTCTACTAAGTGTCTTATTGCAAAAGAGAAAGAAAGTTGGCTTTGGCATAGGAGGCTAGGACACATAAACATGAAGAACATAGCCAAAATAGCAAAAATGAAATTAGTCAAAGGGTTGCCTAAAGTCAAATTTCTCAAGGACAAGATGTGTGATGCATGCCAAGAAGGGAAACAATCAAAAACATCACACAAAGGTAAAAATTTACTTAGTACCGCTTTACCTTTAGAACTCTTACATATGGATTTATTTGATTGTCATAGTACCCCTTCTATGATTGGTAGTAAATATTGCTTAGTAATAGTAGATGATTTCTCTAGGTTTACTTAGGTATTTTTCTTGAAAAATAAAGATGAAACCCTAGGAATAATCATAGGATTTAGAAAAAGAGTAGAAAATGAAAGAAAACTCAAAATCAACCGGATCCGTAGTGATCATGGTGGAGAATTTGAGAATTCTAATTTTTCAACTTTTTGCTTAGAACAAGGGTACAAGCATGAGTTTTCTTGTCCTAGAACATCCCAACAAAATGGGGTTATGGAAAGGAAAAATCGTGCCCTACAAGAAGCGGCTAGGACAATGCTTAATGCATACTCCTTACCTAGCTACTTATGGGTGGAAGCAGTTAATACCGCTTGCTATATCCAAAATAGGGTATTGATTCATAGGTTTTTAGGAAAAACTCCATTTGAATTGTGGAATGGTACAATTCCAACAATTCATTATTTTAAGGTCTTTGGATGTAAAGTCTATATTTTAAATACCAAAGACAACCTAGGTAAGTTTGAGTCCAAAGCGGATGAGGGAATCCTAGTTGGATACTCATCCACTAGTGTAGGGTATAGAGTTTACAATAAAAGGACTCAAAAGATTGAAGAATCATTAAATGTCCAATTTGATGAAACTTCCAATACATACCCTAGGAAATCCCCTATTGATGATGATATTAATAATGAAAATCAAGAAATTACCCAACAATTTCAAGATTTAACCTTAGGGGGTAATGATCAAGGGGGAGGATTGAATCAAGGGGGAGTAAGAAGTGATTCCGATGATGAGCAAAGAATTGAGATTAATTATGATCAAACTCAAATTAATACACCTCCTAAAACCATAAGAATTCATCAAAATCACCCCTTAGATCAAATTGTGGGTGAATTATCTCAAGGTGTTAGGACTAGGTCATTTCATAGGGATCCCACTAGTCATATAGCTCTAATTTCGCAAATTGAGCCCAAAACAATCAAAGATGCATTACTTGATCCGAATTGGATCTTAGCAATGCAAGATGAATTGACTCAATTTGAAAGGAGTCAAGTATGGGAGTTAGTTCCTAGACCTAATGAAAACACCATTATTACTACAAGATGGGTTTTTAGGAACAAACTAGATGACCAAGGAAATATCACTAGAAATAAAGCAAGATTAGTTGCAAGGGCGTTTAATCAAGTCGAAGGACTTGACTATGATGAAACATATGCCCCGGTTGCTAGGTTAGAGTCTATTAGAATACTATTAGGATATGCCTCCTAAATGGGTTTATTAAGGAAGAAGTATATGTAGAACAACCTCCCGGGTTTGAGAATATGGACTATCCAAACCATGTATACAAGCTTGGGAAAGCTTTGTATGGTTTGAAACAAGCTCCCCGGGCTTGGTATGAAAGATTATCATCTTTCTTAATTTCTAAGGAATTTAAAAGGGGTAGTGTAGATCAAACTCTATTTATAAAGTCAACATCAACGGACATCTTTGTAGCCCAAGTATATGTTGATGACATCATCTTTGGGTCAACAAATGATGAACTTCTCCAAGACTTTATTAAGAATATGGAAAAAGAGTTTGAAATGAGTCTAGTTGGGGAATTAAATTTCTTCCTAGGATTACAAGTTAAATAAACAAGTGAAGGAATTTATATTTATCAAACCAAATATGCTAAGGAAATGATTAAGAAATTTGGTTTGGAAAATGCTAAAGTAGTTTCAACTCCAATGGCAACCAATACAAAAATAGATAGTGATAATGAAGGCAAACAAATTGATCTTACACTATATAGGAGCATGATTGGTAGCCTCTTATACTTAACCGCTAGTAGATCCGACATATTATTTGTGGTTGGTATGTGTGCTAGGTATCAATCTTGTGCAAAAGAATCTCATTTAGTTGCCGTTAAAAGAATATTAAGATATGTTAAAGGCACACTAAATGTAGGACTATGGTACCCTAGGACTAGGTCTTTTGATTTAATTGGGTACACCGATTTCGATTATGATGGTTGCAAATTGGATCGAAAGAGTACTAGTGGTGGATGTCAATTCCTTGGGTCCTCCCTAGTTAGTTGGAGTAGTAAGAAGCAACCTTGTGTTGCCCTATCCACCACCGAGGCCGAGTATGTGGCTATGGGTGGTTGTGTAGCTCAATTACTATGGATGAAACATACCTTAGAAGATTATGAGCTATCTTACTCCAACATGAAAGTATTTTGTGACAATGTAAGCACCATAAACTTGACCAAAAATCCGGTGCATCACTCTAGGACGAAGCACATTGAAGTGAAACATCACTTCATTAGAGATCATGTGGCTAAGGGGGACATTGAGCTTAATTACATTGAATCCAAGTCCAACCTAGCCAACATATTTACCAAGGCTCTCCCCGAGGTAGAATTTTCATCACTTAGGAGAGAACTTGGAATGTGCTTGGTTGAGTAAAGGTATAGGTTTGCATGATCCTATAGAAATGCTAGGATTTATACCTTTAAGCATCTCACAAAATACCTAAGAAACCATGATTTTTGTATTGAGCCACTTAGACAACATGTGAGATGTTAGGAAGATGCACTTGGTTCATCATGCTTTTTATGATGCATAACTATGGACCAAAGTGTCATCTAGAGACATTAATCCTTCATTGGACCAATCATTGGGAAGACTTATACACAATTGATGTGCATATAGCTCCAAGAACATGATTGGAAATGTCAAATAAAACATATTTTAAACTATGTTTATCATATTTTGAAAAACAGTTTTTAAGTGAAACACAAAAGTGATACAAAGTTTGCAAAAACATTAGAACTTTTGTTGGTTTTCAAGTTTGTATCAATCTTGAAATCTGGAAAACATATACTTTTCAAAATATTTTTCCTTGATAAAGTATGATTTCAGAAATGTGTACACAAAATTTTGTGATTTTTCGAGGTTTATGGAATTTCTGACGCATTTCTGAATTTGGGATGAAAAGGCTGAAATTCGAACTTCAGGCGTAGCAGTCAACTGGTTCAGAAACCAGTCGACTGATACACTGTGTTTTCTGATAAGTAGCTCCATTTTTTGATATTGAGTGTATCTTTGATCTCCTAAAACTTAAGCATGATAATACTGAGTATAAACCAACTCTTAGAACTGTTTAATGCGATGTTTTAGGGGGAGTTTCATAAGATGTATCTTTTTCATTTCCAAATTTACATTGTTGGTGCAAAGTTAGGATTTAAACCTTCAAATTGTTTGATAGACTTTTGCTCCACATGTATTTTACTCATCATGAACTATATCTTGGATTAAGGGGGAGATAAATTTCAAATTCTATACCTTAATTCAAGATTATAATGCATTCAATTCTTCTATGAAATATATGATTTCTTCTCTTTTTGATGTATGTCAAAGGGGGAGAAGAAATGTTTAAGTTAGAATTGGATATATGATTATGTGATATGATTATGTGTATCTTTAAAAGACCTAACTTAAATGATTGTCAAACATCAAAAAGGGGGAGAATGTTGGTGCAACAATGCCCCAAGCATTTATATGTTTTGATGTTTGGATAATCATCTAAGTTAGACAACAAATTGTGATCTAATGGTGAACATGATTAAGTGACAGGTAAAGGCAAAGTCCAAGTATGATCTTGGCAAGAGAAGTCCAAGGTAAAGGTTTGGTGGCATAAGACCAAGCATGTTGTCTTGGCGGCATTAAGTCCAAACGGACCTTAGCAAAGGAAGTCCAAAGGCAAGTTTTGGCAGCGCAAGTCCAAGCATGTAGACTTGGCAGCGTAAAGTCCAAGCACGCCTTGGCAAAGGAAACCCAAGACATGACAAAACCAAAGGAAGCTCTTGGAAGCAAAGCGTAAAGGATGAACAAGTCACGGACTCGGAGGGATCCTAGAGGCGCAAGGCTTAAGGAAGAGCTAGAAGGTTGAGTCTAGGTCTAAGGGGTAAAATCAAGTATGAATTACTCATACTTGATGAGTATCAGTCGACTGATACGATGTATCAGTCGACTGGTCAGGTGCTCGACTGAGTCAGGATGAAACCCTGACCATCAGTCGACTGCTTTGGTCGTGGCAATCGACTGATGTTGTGATCGATCGCCAACAGCGGGCGATCGACCGATCAAGTTAAATCACGACGCGAGTGGAGTCACACTCAATTGCGGCCTGTGATCACTCGATCGATCCTCCATCGGTCGATCGATGGATGGATCGATCGATGAGAATGTTGTTGGAGAAGCGACTGCAGATCCCGGGAATCCAAGTTCGTGAAGTCGTTGATCGCAAATGACCGATCGTCGCATCGCCGATCGATCATGCTCCAACGGGAAAATCAGCCTTCTCTCTATAAAAAGAGGGTTAGTGGAGGTTTTTGGGGTAAATGCTCATTCTCTGATTATTCTCTCAAGCCTCGACGAGTTTTTAAGCTTTCTAGTGTTTTTAAATCTCCTCCTCCTCTCTCTAAGCTCAAGTTTCATTCTTTGTAAGAAGAGGAGGATTGTTGTAAAGGAAAGCTTCATAGTGATTTGATTAGGGTTGATCCACTTCAAGGATCACCGTGGAGTAGGAGCACCATCTCCGAACCACGTAAAAGAATTGTGTTAGCATGTTTTTCATTTGTGTTATTCATATTTTTGTTGTGCTCCCGCTAATATTTTTGTAGAGAAGAAAAACAAGCTATTCACCCCCCTCTAGCTTCCAAACGATCACCAACACATATGTCTTATTCTTCTTCACAAACTCAAGATAAATCTTACAGTTTCTTCGCCAATGGCCCTCCTTATCACAATGATGGCAAGTGCCCTTTAGAGCTAGTTCTACCATTTTAGCCTTTTTCTTCTTCCCCTTCTGTTGTTCCTTTGACTTCCTCTTAGAACCTTTCTTCGAGGAATCAACTAACAACACTGTCTCCTGCTCATGCTTCACAAAAGGCTCCACAGTCTTCAGCATGTTGAGCAGTACCACAGATGAACCTTCTTGCATCTCAGAGGTAAAGAGAAACTTGGAGACTTCGAACCTTTCAGATCTCACTTGCTCATCAAACAACTCATAGAGATGAAAGACTATGATATAAGCATCCATATGCTCATGCTGCTTCTGTAGCTCGGGTACCATCGTGGCTAACATGATGCAACTCACTAGTTCAAAATCACTCACATGTTTCTGAAAGGCCAACAATTGGTCCGGAGTTCCGTCATCACTAGGACGGATAGGAAGAGGCTCTTCGAGGACATACACAATCTTTTCAACCTTTAGAACAATTCTCAAGTTTCTAAGCTAGTCCAAGAAGTTTGACCCGGTCAATTTATTCGAATTCAAAATGGAACGCAAATTCAAAGATATCATGATCAATCGATTAACCTAGAAATACAAATCGAGCATATATGAGAAGGATGATTTAAAATGCATCAAAATACATTTACAAAATCCCATTCATTTTTTTTCGAATTTCAAAACCCTCAAAATCAATTCGGGAGATCGCAGGTTCATCTCCGAATGGGTTGATATCCAACATAGATAAAAACAACCTTGGAGAGAGTCCAACAAGTCGGATTATGTGCCCTACAAATAAAAACAGTGACTCCGATGGGGAGGATACTACTATTTGCATTTAAGTGTTCACCATTACTCGATACCAAGGCAATTATCTCAGATTATGTGCCTTCTGATGGGGAAATATGCACACTCCTAAATAATTTCCTATAACCATATTTGACTCTGTGATCTGCAAAACAAACTTATCCAATAGGGAGGAATGCACTTAGAGCCGACGCACAAGTTTGTTTGCATCACATGTCAAATTGTAATGGAGGCTGTGGGAATTTATAAAAAATATCCCTCTCCCACTTAGTAATTTAAAATTGAGGAATTTTCCTAGCACACGACATGCATATCAAACAAGAATCAATAAATATGAAAAAAAATATTTTCCAACTATTATGGCTTTTGTTCTCCAATATGCCTCCTATTGTATCGTCATCTCGTCCGCTCCTCCCTACGTCATGTACAAGCCATTCGGAGATCCGAGCCGAGAAAAATTATTTTAATTTACATCGATCGATCCTATACTCCACGAAGGAGTGTACATGAAATCTAGATCGAAAGTAAATTAAAATAAAAGAGTGGCTAAACAATGTCATACTTAATTATAAAAATTAAATACTAGCCTCGTCAACCCCGAGAATTCAAATAATATTACAATTACACGCATCTAATCACATACACACACATATGGCCATAATAGTTAGATCTTATGCCTGCAACCAAAAAGTTAGCCTACGCACATCCTACTATCATCCGGCACATACAATATATGATAAGTGCATAAAGATAACCGAATCCTAAACACACAAAATCGGAAACCGTGGCTCTGATACCACTTGAAGGGAGAAACTTCGCTTCCCACTTCAACTTGGTCGCTTGTGCATGGCGATCCCATCTACGTCCCCAAATTAAAAAATTAATCCAAGACGATGACGGATTACCTAAGCAACCGATCCATGATCGTGCTATTCGATTAGAGTGGTCTCTTGAACAAATTAGTTGTTCATGCAACCTAACTCTTTTCCTTGACTAGCTGCTGAATAGATGATGTACGGATCATCGATTTTTGTGTTTATCTTCGGGGTCCAAGTAAATTAGCCACATGCAATTACATACATCATACAAAGAAACAAAAGGAAACCAAAATAAGAATTATACCTCTTGTTTACCTCTTGGTCTTCTATCATATGTCTTATCCTCCTCTTGGACGTTGTGTGGGCAACGATCCTCCAAGAGTTGAAACCTTCTAGATCTCGTTCATCCCTTACTTGTCCGCTCTGAACAAAGGGAAGAATACTAGATACTTCTTCTTCTATCTAGCGCAAACCACCAAGCTTGATGTTGCCGCCGGCTAAGGAGAGGAAGTAGATGAATGGGTGCCGACCAAGGGAACTAAGGCTCTTGTTGCCACCGGCCAAGGAAAGAGAGAGATAGGGAGGAGCTGCCGGCCACAACTAGAGAGAGAGAGGGAGGCGCCACCCAAGGTAGAAGCTCCTGTTAGTGCCTACAAGAATCATATATCTCCACAATGGCATGATATTGTCCACTTTGGGCCTAAGCCCTCATGGTTTTATTTTTGGGCTTTACCCAAAAGGCCTCATTCCAATGGAGATATCTTTTCATCTTATAAGCACATGATATTTTCCATGTCTTACCAATATGAGACTTTGATTATGTTCTCAATACTCCAACAATCCTCCCCTCAAACGAAGGACCACACTGACCCCTCTCAAGCCTATCCGTCCTCAAAGGGCATCCTCTGCTTGGTGTCCGATCCTCAACCCACTAAGACTTCCTACCAACTATCTGGTCCTCCTGACCCAACTGGACTTCCTGCCAGTTGGCCAGTCCTTCGGGCCCAACTGAACTTTCTGCCAGTTGTTCGGTCCTCTCGACCCAACTGGACTTCCTGCCCAGTGTCTGGTTCTCTTGATCCGGACATGGGAGCTCAACTTCCTTCATTCGAGGTTCATGGCTTGACATGGACCATGGCTCTGATACCAATTATTAGTGCCTATAAGAATCATATATTTCCACAATGATATGATATTGTCCACTTTGGGCCTAAGCCCTCATGGTTTTATTTTTGGGCTTTACCCAAAAGGCCTCATTCCAAAGGAGATATCTTTTCATCTTATAAGCACATGATCTTTTCCATGTCTTACAAATGTGGGACTTTGATTGTATTCTCAATACTCCAACAACTCCAACCTAGGGTTGCCGCCCAAGCTTCTCTCAAGCCAACTCCAACAAACCCTAACCCTAATCCTTGTTTGCCACCCAAGCCAAGGAAGCAAAAACTCTAATCTCCCAAAGATGTTTCATGCCCAAGCCCTTAGCCCTCCTTTTATAAAGCTAGGCTTAAGCCTCCTTTCAATCTCCACCGTCAGATCTAGGGATTCAATTCCCACCGTCGGATTTAGGGTTTCATTTTCCACCATCGGATCTAGGGTTTTATGAGATTTTTAATAGGCTACAATAGGGACCATGAGGAGGAGTTGGATCTTGGCCACCCAATGGATCCGACCCACATAAAATCTGATCCATTAATGATAATTCATTCCACTAGAGGATTATCATTGATCTACCTCACCAACCCCATAAATAAATATGAGCTCCATATATTAATTGTACAAATATCTTCCCGTGTTTAAGATCTTGAATGTCCGTCAATTAACTAATTTACTAACAATTAATTAATCAACATCTAACTCCATGAGTAATACCACTCAACCTTCATCATGCCGGACCAAGTCCACCTACAGAGTTTACATGATGATTCTTATGAGCTTCTCAAGGGGATACCATCATCCTAATATATAGGACACGGTTTCCTCCTATAATCAATGACACACCATGTAAATAATATTATTTCCCAACTTACCGAGCTTATCGATTTAATCTATAAATCTCGCCCATTAGTAAATCAAAGAAATAAATACTAAGTACATGTGTCCGTTATTATATCGGGATTAAGAGCATGTACACCATAACATCCGAGATCTGATTCAATTATATAGTCGACAATAAATCGAATCATCTCTAAGTCGGTCCTGCTCAATACACACAAAATGTACTAGTGTAATTCTATGGTCAAGACAAACCAATACCAAATTACACTACAACCATACCAATGGTTTGTTCAAAACCATCTCGGTTGTGAGCCTTTACTTATACTCTACAAGGAACTGATAACATGATCTTCCATGTGATATCACACACCATGTTATCTATAATGTAATGTATCAGACAATATGCATAACCATAAATATGCAAACAATGATCATGTGATTCTTATTTCAAAAATAAAGATGTTCATACAAAAGATAGACTTTTCAGTATACATCCCAACAGTAGTAAACTATTTCAATGGTTTGAACATGTTCAGGTTCGAGCTGGGCTTAGAGAGAGTCCAACAACCCAAACAAGAAATGGAACTCTGGTTCTAACCATATTAATGGAAGGTGTAGACTTGAATATTTTGTAAGGGTTTTAATGTCTCATCCTCTTTGCATTCAAATAACTATTATCTACATGGCATGACACGAAAGACATACATCTACATGTCACGTTACGCATGGCATAATGATATGCATCTAATGCAATTACATTGCATATTATTATGGCATGTACAAATAGGTTTCCTTATTTGTCATAACTAATTTTGTAAATAAAATATGTTTGAGATTTGATTTCTCAAACCAAATCTTGATTAAATTAGGAAATAAATTTCCAAATCTAATCACATATTTTATTTATGGAAAATATTAATTAAGGAAATTCAAATTTAACTTAGGAAACAAATTTCCTAAATTATAATTTTTTAATCACATTAGAAAATTTCCAATTTGAATTTCTTTACTAAATAAAATTTTCATAATTATTTCTAAAATTTCCAAAAGTATAAAATTTTCAAAAATATAAATATGATTATCGCAAAATAATTTTACGATTATGTCAGAATACAGTCGGGCTCTGATACCACTGTTGGGTTTCCTCGGCACCGACGTGGGTCTGTGTTCGAACACATTTCGTAAACATGCACACAGCGGAAGCAAAAATAAGTAATAAACTAATTTATTTCAACACACACCGCACGCATGCAAGGATACATCAAGTGTAGACATTATCGTCATTTCAAATTTTTTAAAAAAGGAAAACTATTCTAGGTATACCTGACGGATTATGTGAAGAGGAAATGACATCAACCTTAGCGAATCTCATAAGTTTGGCCTCTATCCATATCCACGCCGAGTATTATCAGGATAGCTTCAACAAGCTACGAGTCCCCATCTTCACACGAGAAACTAGTCTCGTATCGAAGACGTGGTGATCTGAGAGACGATCACAATTCGAATCCAAAAATGAGTTTCTTAAACTCACTTCTCGAAAGCGATTTTCATCAACCGATTGACGAAACTTCAATCCTCCACCAAAGAGGATTGACGGAGATCCAATCCTCGGCAAAGAGATCACTGCCGGAGTTCCAAACGTTGACTAAATGACGCTCATGTCATAAAGGACACAAGTTGTCCAAGAGGGAAGCTTAGTGGAGGAGGTGGCCGGCCAAACAAGTGGTCGGCTGCTCCTTGGTCACCAACGGCCAAGGAAGGATGGCCGGCGGCTGAGGATGGCCGAAGGGTTGCCGGCGGTTGGTGGTTGGCCGCCAGAAAGGAGAAGGTGGCGGTACAACAATTTGGGCGACACCAATGGGTTGGACGGCACAACAATTTGGGCGGCAAGGAGCAAGGAGAGAAAAATGGCAAGGGTTTCAAAAAAAACCTAAGTCAATCGAACCAACTAACACGGGCTATCTCTCAACCCGGTTATTTATAGAGAACGTATCTCTTATCTAATAAGAGACTTTTTCTCAAGACCTTTTCTCTAAAGCCTTTTCTCGAAAACCTTTTCTCAAAGGGTTATTGGTTCACAACCAAAACCCGTTAACCTGCTCCATTATCTTAAGTTAAAATAAACCAAACTGCGTTGGTCTATTTTAAGTTAAAACGAACCAAACCAATTTTGGTTCATTCGTTTAAAACAAACCAAACTACTTCGGTTTATTTCCACCATTGGATTAGAACCAAACCGATTGGTTCTTCCATCATATCTTCATAAGACTCGGCTCATCCATGCTTCTGATGTGACTGAAACAATTTCATACTCGTTCTTTGTTTTGTCCAACAAAACCAAGTCTCTCTCGATCTGAGAATCTCATTCTCAAATTCATTTTAAATCCTTCGGATAACACTCGTAGTGTGTGTGACCAAATAGGTTCCCAGTTTATGTTAGTCGTCTATAATTAACCATTAATTGTAGAACGATCATGAGTGACACCTAGTAGTACATCATGATCCCCAATTAATCGAAAAATCAACGGTTGACCCCAGAACAACTTCTGAAATCTTTCAGCAGCTACAGTGAGTCATGCTCCATTCCCTTCACTCATCTTATACCCACTTAGTTTAGGACATGGTCTATTGTGTCAGTCCCCACTAGGCTGACCATGTCACACCTAGCCCAAGTATTACTTCCTTGTCCTCCAGATTCTAGTTACTGCACATGTATCCAAGAGTACCATACTCTAAACATGTAATGCTTTGGTCAAAGACTTTAGTAACAATCCGATGAGAGACCATAGGGTATACGTCTCCTCGCAAGGAGTGGTGAATCCTCTGTAGGCTATTCAAACACCTTTGACCACTTCAACTTATACTCAATCATCCTGGGTCCACATCTCCTCGGAGATGCTTACTTAAGATGTCAAAGCATAAGTCTTCATGACCAAGATGACTTGAATACCGCAAATCGAAGGAACATCACACTTAAGCTACAGTAATAACTTCATTGACATATCCATATATGCAAAGAACCATATGAAGTATTACAACTAGTCATTCCAATGAACTAGTTACCATAATTAGCATCCACGGTTAACTCCATACATCCCAATGTCTCCAGCCAGTGAGAAATAACTGCTTAGATAAACCAAAGAGTATAACTCGTGATAGTCTCAACAAAATTAATGGTGTCCGAATGCATCAATTCATCAACTAGGGATAATTCCAATACATCACAATTACACATGCAGAGATACTCACTAGTTGTGATCCAATCACAAATTCTCCCATGTTGTGAATCGTATTGTGGATATTCATTAAATGAGTTTAAGATCCAATCAAATACATGAAAACATGTATACTCAAATAGTAAATCTTCATTTATCAAATAAATGGTACAACCATAAGGTGATTGCCTTAGGACATCTCTCATATATAACTAATACTTGGTATATGAAGGACGTGATATGGTAGTGAGCGGGTATACTGATGCCAGCTTCTAGACAAATAAAGATAATTTCAAATCTCAGTCTAGATACATATTCATCTTGAATGGAGGTGCGATAAGTTAGAAAAGTTCCAAACAAGACACTGTTGCTGATTCTACTACGGAGGCAGAGTATATTATAGTTTCTGAAGCAACAAAGGAGGCGGTCTAGATCAAGAAGTTCATTACTAAACTTGGAGAAGTTCTGAGCATTATTAAAGCATTACCAGTTTACTGTGACAACAATGTTGGTGCAGGGGCACCTAAGTCGAACCTGTATTTTGATTATGGAAAAAGACGCAAAGTCAAGGACAAGGTTTAAAATTCTGAGCCATTTCAGACGAAATCAACGAAAAATTTAATTCCGACGAACCACCGAAACCGAAATGCGACTGCATCGAGGAGGAGGCGGCGACACGATGATGGCACAGAGGCGATCACAGCAAGCGATCGCGCTTCCGATCACAAGAATACGATCGCGGTCGATCACAGAGAAACCACGATCACGATCGCATGAAATTTCTAAAAATAAAAAAAAAATATATATATATATATATATATATATATATTAAACGGTAAAATTTAATTAAATAAATTATTAATTAAATAAAAATTAAAAAATAAAAGATATTTTAATTAAAATTCTAAATTCGAATTTATAATTTAGGTAAAATTAAATCTTAATTTTTTTAAAGAAAATTAACTAAAATTTAAAAAAATAATTAAATAATTAATATTAATGTTTAAAAAAAATACCGAAATAGTATCGGCACGGACGATACGATACCGAAATCGTATCGTTCCAGTCGCAGACCGAAATTCCGATACGAGTCGAAATTTTAAACCTTGGTCAAGGATATATCATTATCTCACGAGCTGAACCGAGTGTGCAAAAAAGTGCTAAAGCTGGAGCTGAAGGCTAGCGACACCCAGAGGGAGCCGCGGTGGTCGGGCGACACTCGAGTGATTTCGGAGGAAGCCGAAGTAATCGAGTGGAAAGCCGGAAGCGAAAGCGACACAGTAAGTATCGAGGTAAAGCTCGTGTGTGTGAGAGTAAGAGAGGTCGTATCCTCCTTATAGGGATGATCTTAAGCATAGATCTGACCAAAGACATCCTATAGATAGTCTAGGTCGAGATCAGACGGTCGGCGACCGTCGAAATAATATTTTTATTAAGCTAACTTTGCCCTGCAGCTAGCATCGATCATTGCCGGAGGACTCATTGCCGTCAATCGGCCGATTGCTGCATGGTCGACACTGATCGATCGCCATCACCGATCGATGATGACCATCAGTCGACTGATGGTCAAGGATCAGCCTCGAGGAGTCAAGCTCTATCACCATTTTCCAAGGAGCTTTGTGCCCATTTGTGATTGGTTGAGGATCCATTCGATGAGGGGCTCAAAGGCTATAAAAGGAGGGCTTGTCCTAGGGTTTTTCATCAATTCAAAAGCTTCCAAGTGCTTCCGGTACGCTACGAGTCTCCGACATTCCTACGACGAAGCTCTGCAGACACGACGACTAGGGTTTCATCTTTTCATCTACGAGTCGTCGATATAATCTTAGTTTAATTCCATTATGTACTTCTTTTTATTGTGGTTTTATCGTAACAAGAAGAGGGGGAGTGTCCCTCTTTCTCGAGTCTCTTTCGTAGTTTTTGTATCCGATTAACTCCTACCTCCAACGAGGAGGAGTTCATTAGTGATTTGCCCTCCGTGCGTGATCAAGGATCACTAGGGCCTTGGAGTAGTAGCCGAAGGCTACGAACCAAGTAAAAAATCTACTTGTCTCTTTTATTTTTTATTTATCTTTCCGCTGCACTTAATTGCTTTGAAACGAATTCGTACGAAAATTTTTTATCGCTATTCAACCTCCCTCTAGCGATCCGCTTCGATCCAATAATTGGTATCAGAGCCGGAGGCGCTCAGATTCGGTGCAACCATCGGTCGAGCATTTTTCTTTTCGTATTTATCGTTTTAAGATTTCTCCCACACTACTAATCCAAGACCAAGTCTTGGTACATAGTTTTTTGTTGTGTTTTTGCAAGTATTAATCGCCTTCGGAGTACCTCACGATCAAACGAGCATAACTTTTGCTACAAGTGGACTCACGAAACGATCTACCCACCAAATCGAAGCTCTCTAAGAGATCTACACTTCTTATGGGGGAGTTACCCCCATAACAAGCTGTTTTCATCCTCAAAAGTCGACGTTTAGTACCCTTTCGGGGACATCGAAGGTTGTGAGTACTTACTTTTTGTTTAAGTTTTTTATCTCTTTGTTTAACCTTCTATTTCTCGTTTGTTTTTTTTATTTCTCGCACCACTAATCCAAGACTCGAGTCTTGACAAGTTTTTTTGTGTTTTTTTTTGTTTGTGTGTGCAAGTTTTTCTTTATGGCCCACATTGAGGGGTACAACACCACTCGACCTCCGTTCTTTAGCGGAGATGATTTCCGTTACTGGAAAGGTCGGATGGAGTGTTTTCTAAAAACACAAGTCGAGTCTTGGATAATCATCCAAACCGGCTTTTCTCTACCCACCAATGATCAAGGCGAGCCATTGGATTTCAATAAGTGGACCAATGCAACCAAGAGGCAAATCGAAGCCGATGCAAGAGCAACCCAAATATTGCAATACGGCTTGTCTAAGGAGGAACTCAACCGCATCAGACCCTTCATCAGTGCAAAAGATCTGTAGACAAAACTCATAGAACTACACGAAGGGACTAAAGACACGAAGATAAGTAAGCGTGACTTACTACTTAATAAATTGTATAACCTAAAAATGCAGGAATGTGAGACGGCAACGCAACTACACGCCCGCGTCTAAGACATTGTCAACGGCCTACACACCATCGGACACAAGGTCGAAAACCGCGACCTCCACTACAAAAAAAACAGAAATTTGGGACGAATTTAGCGACGAATTTTAAAAAAAATTCGTTGCAAAAAAAATTTGCGACGAATTTCGCGACAAAAAATTTTTTGTTGGGAATAAAGCGTCGCAAATATTAGCGACAAAAATAGCGACGAATTTTTGCGACGAATTTTAGCGACGAAAATTAGGGACAAATTTTAAAATTCGTCCCTAATTTTGTTGCAAAAGTTACCCCGATTTCCAAAATTCGTCGCAGAATTCGTCGCAAAATTTTGCAACGAATTACAAATTCGTCGCAAATTTGCGACGAATTTGTAATTCGTTGCAAAATTTCGCGACGAATTAATTTTTTCGTCGGAAATTTTCGCAACGAAATAAGGAATTCGTTGGTAAATTTGCGACTGATACAAATTCGTCGCAAAATTCGTCGCAAAATTCAATTTTTTGCGACGAATAAATTTTTTCGTTGGTAATTTTCGCGACGAAAAAAGGAATTCGTTGGTAAATTTGCGATGTTTCCAAATTCGTCGCAAAATTTTTGCGACGAATTCGTTTTCCGTTGCAAATATTTGCGACGAAATAATTTTCGTTGCAAAATTCGTCGCAAATTTCGTTGCAAAATTTGTCGCAGATTGGATTCGTTGCTAAATTCGTCGCAAATTTGCGACGAAATTGAAATTCGTCGCAAAGTTCGTCGCAGATTTATCGGGATTTAGCAACGAATTGGGATATTTGTCGCTAAATTTGTCGCAAAATAAAAAAAAATTTGACAGATTTATTCCGTTTCGATATTCTATCGTATATACAAATTATCACACACACACAACAAAACACAATAAATTCTAATATCCAAATAAATACATTTAATACAAACAAAACACACACACATTCAATACAACAAAATAATAAGCAACATTCCAACAAAAGATATCCAAATAAAAAGTTATATCCTACAAAAATTCAAACATCAACATAGTTATGATATCCAAATAACAATGTCCACAAAAGATCTCAACACATGGGGAAAAAAAGAGAATCTGGTAAGCAATCGCGCGCCGACATTCTTCTACCTGCATTAGAAAAGAAACAAACAGCAAAAAGTAGCATACATTAAAAAAAACTATATACTAACACGAAAATAAATATGCAATGACTTACAATGATGTGAAATTTCAACCGCCATAAGGATTGACTTCATAGATCATTCCTGTTTAATGCAAAATAAAAAGTACTAATAAAAAATGTAAAAAATGAAGGAGTAACAAACTAAATAAACTAAACAATTTTAAAGGTACTAATTAAAAACATGCATACAATATCATCATCGTCGCCACCATCATCGTCTTGACTCGGAGGAATATGACTTGGACCAGAAGTAAATTGCTGAAACTGGCGCATAAGAAAGGCTTGTTGTCGTCGCATCTCTATCATTTCCTGATCCCTTTGTGAGTTTTGATGTTGTATTGCTAAAATTTGCTGATCTCTTTCATGTATTATGCCCTTCAAATTGCTAACCTCCTCAGTCAAGTTGTGTATCTGTGTCGCTACTGCTGGTGGAGTAGAAGAAATAGATCTACGAGGAGCATTATGCATCGGAACCCATACCTAGTATCCTTCCCCCTTTGGATCCTCCAGTCGCCTCAAGCTATAAATCCATATCATTACTAACAGATGGCTCAGATCCCTCAGTATCACCGTCATCTCCTGAAATTCTCTGAGATGAGGATAACTGATCATATCTCTCCTACACAAAATTAAAAATTTAATCAGAGCATTTACATAACTAACAGAATTAAAGTTATAAAGTAAGTTTAAAGATTATTTCAAACCTTAATAGCTCGAGCTCTATCTCCACTCCAAGTCTTATCTTTTTTTTGGAAAGTGCGAACGAAAGTATCTATAAATTCCGGCTCCTTTCCCAATTCCTTAGACTAAATATAAGAATGTTAGAAATAAAATAATAATCTGAAATAAATTTAAAAACTAATTGTAGAATTTAAAAATTACCAATCTATGTGAATGCTCCTCGATATTTATAGATCCGCCCGCATATGTTGTAGATAAGTCTCCAGAATTACAGGCTTGATTTAATTTATTCTGTTGACTTCTTTTTTTGCTCTCATCTGATTGCCAATAATTGGAGATTTTACTCCAATTTTCTGACGTGACACAGGCGGGTTTTTTTCCAGTAGATTTGGCATGACTCAATACATGCCGGATATGATCGCCACATTTTTTTTTAAAATTCTTTTAACTTCCAAGTCTTGACTAGGGTCCCAAATAAATCTCCGCTGAGATGGAAATAAAACAATTGATTATATAATCACTTATTTAATATATAAAATGAATCAATTATACCTGAAACTCGCACCACCATAATTCTTTTGTAGGTCCTGGCGTGCTCGAGTATGACAAAGAATCTCCTCTCCAATAGTTATTCACGATTTTATTGATCTCGCGAATAACAGGTATAGAATTTTCAAACCTACGATCAAGTGAAAAAAAATTGAATAAATAATTAAGATAGTTTAAAAATTATAATACTTATATTACTTACGAATCTCCCATAGGAAATATATATGGTCGACTTTCGATGTTCTCAGTAGAGGAGTGTCTGGCGGGTATAGGTGAATCAGAATGGGACGGCCGTGTGAATGAGATGAATCTTGGCTGATCATGTGAAGGTCCAGGAAGATCAGGAGGGCAAGTAGGTATAGTGCTGGCAGGCGGTGGATCACTCTGGCCACTACTAGTACTCTGTCGTCTCTGTCCACCACGTCGAAACTATCAACCAAAAACAAAATTAGAATAAAGAAAATAAAACTTTTATGCTTAATGAAGAACATGAAAAACTTACAATATGCATAATGAAGATATGAGAGACTGCGACCGCGCTAAGCTACGATGATTTCACCACTGATAAACTATAAGAACAAATTATACAAAACATACAGAGACAAAAGATATAAATTTAACAATGAGACATTATATAAACAAATAATTGAGCTAAGAAAATTTGTAAAATTATAGTTTAAAACTAAAATTATATATATAAAAACTTACCCTAGACGTCAAATTTCAAAGTCCTCATTATCATCTTCCTCGTCCTCATCAGTATCTTCATCCTCGGTCTCCTCCTCCTCTTCCTCCTCGTCCCCTCCTCCTCGCCCCTCCTCCTCTTCATCATTATCATCAATTTGATTGCATCCACGTTTATCACTACTCATTTGAGATCTCGTAACGTTGGAATTATATATTCCTCGGTATGAAACATATTTGTAACTTTGTCTTGTTGATATGCAATGTCTTGCCTACTCTTCAATTTTTCCGTGCTTTTGTTTTATAAACAAACCCACCATTCATTTTTCTCACGCCTCAAACTAGGATATGGAGCATAGAAAACTTGAATCGCTTGTTGTGCCAAAATAAATGGTTCATATCTCTTATAAAATCTTTTATGATTTACTTCAACCAAATTATACTGTGGATGCACCTTCATCCCCCTGACGGGGTCAAACCAAAGGATACATAAATAAGATAACTCGCATTTCTGGACCAGGATAATCAATCTCTATAATTTCATCCAGCAAACCATAAAATTCATTGCTTGCACCTCTATCATTGGAAGACTGAACACATACTCCACTATTCATTGTACTCTTTCCATTTCCATATTCTTGAGTGTGGAAATTATATCCGTTTATGAAATATGCTGGCCAAGTGCGTACCATTGATTTTGGACCCCATGATAGATGGATTAGCAATTCTTGCTGAACGTGAGTTTGATTATCATAAACCTATACTCAAATGAAAATGATATTTATTTAAAAGTTAAGATATGTCTAAACAAAAATGAGGTAATTAAAACTGCTTACATATGATTTGAACCAAGGTGCAAATTCCTGATCGCAGAAGTGATCAAAGTCACGTGTCGGGATTTCAGAGTATAAGTTTTGGAAAATCCTATAATAAAAAATTGTATTATAACATAAACAAATTAACACTTGACGAAGAAATAGGAAATATATACTAACTCGAAATATGGCGATACTTCTGGACAATTAAGTAAAACATATGTCCGGCCGCCCCATTCTTGATCGATTAAGTATCGTTGCTTACACGGTCCACTTGGTCGACCAAGATAATTAAAAATTGAGAAAGAATTTAAATTGGGATCGACAGGACCTTCATCATTCCTTCCGGATTTCCGTCTTTTAGTCTGAATGTGAGGCTCAAAATAATATGATGCAAAAGTTGTTACTTCCTCCACAATATATGCATTCACAATAGAGGCTTCAACATGTGCCTTATTTTTCACTTTTTTCTTCAAATGATATAAGAATCTGATTGTAATATAACAAATTGTATTAGAAATGAATATATAAAAAAATTAAACATTTTTATGCAATTTTAACGAAATATAGAATATGCGAATTATACCTTTCAAAAGGATACATCCATCGATAATGAACTGGTCCTCCAACTTTGGCCTCATATGGCAAGTGAACCAAAAGATGTTCCATTGAATCAAAAAATGCAGGCGGAAAAATCCTTTCTAAATTGCACAAAATAATTGGAATGTCTCTCTCTAACTTCTCCATGTGTGAATATCCCAAAACTGTTGAGCATATATCATGAAGAAAAATACTTAACTCTGTCATGACACCCCAGACAAAATTCGGTAAGAGTTCTTTAAAGGCAATAGGAATAAGTCTTTCCATGAATATATGACAATCATGACTTTTCAAACCCATCAATTTGCATTCCTTCATATCGACACATCTCCCAAGATTAGAAACATACCCATCAGGAAATCTCAATGACTTCAACCATTCACAAACAACACGTCTCTGTTCCTTATTCAATGTATAAACTGCCTTTGGTTTTGGTCCTCTGCTATTTTCATCAACATCAAGGCTGGGTCGTTTGCAAATGAGTCGCATATCTTTTCTTGCATTCAGATTATCTTTTGTTTTTCCGGTGATATCCATCACTGTATTTATCAGATTATCAAAAACATTCTTCTCAATATGCATAACATCGAGATTATGATGAATCAAATTACTAAACCAATACGGTAACTCCCAAAATATATAGCCGTTTGGTCCATTTATGGTTGCTTCCATATTCATAAGTTGTATCATGTGGCTCTTCAATATGAGATGGAAAGTGAAGAACTACGTACCAAATATCTTGACGATCGATCTCTAAGCGGAGTGTTCTTTCAATTCGATTCCTAGTGAATTCATCTTTATTCCTTCAAATTATGATTTAGTGGTAAAATTTGTATTTGACAATCAATATAACTTGGCTTCTTACCATGCTTCAATCTAATCGACTTTGATCTCTCCATTCATATTGGGCATCCTAAGATCCTGCAGATCTCAACCCGATAGCATACCATAGGAAAGTCATTTATGGTCCAAAGAAGAGCAGCCTTCATTACTGAAACATCGATTAGTATGAGCGTCGTATGTAGGAAAACCTTCATCCCATAGTTGTTTTAGCTCTGCAATCAATGGTTGCATATAAACATCTATTAACTTCTTGGATTTTTGGGCGAGTGCACAACCAATGTTAAAAACATATATGGTGTTTTCATGCACATCCCAGCGGAAGATTATACGGAGTTAATATAAGCCAACAAGAATAGTGTCTTCTGATTTACCAAATGGAGCAAATCCGTCAGACGAGACCTAACCTAATATTTGAGTCTCTCCTTAAAATCAGATATGTTCTATCAAAATTTTTCCACGCCTCTGCATCGATGGATGACACATTAGTCCCTCTTACATTCGATGATTTGCATGCCAAGTCATGTGTTCGTGATTGTCTTTGATGCATAAAGCTTTTGTAACCTAGGAGTTAAAGGCAAATAAAACAACTGACTATATGATTTACGTCGTTGCTGCCTCCTACTAGTGCTCTTGTACCTATCTTGATTACAGAATTTACAAACATCCACATCTGCATCATCTCCCCAATATAACATACAATCATCTCTGCACATCAATTCTTTCCACTGGAGACCTAATTCTTTCATCAGCTTTTTCATAATCAGTACAAATCATTGGGCGATATTATCACTGCAATGCCTCTTCAAAAGCTTGAACAAAATTATTAAAACACTCTTTAGACACATTGTGCTCTGCCTTGACATTCAACATTCTTGCGGTGAACGATAGTTTAGTGTGAGTCTCACAACCAGCCCATAAAGGTGCATCTGCAGCACTCAACACCTCCTGAAATTTGAGATATGCTTCATTATTCATATTCTGATCGATATCTGTTACGTGCACCTCTTCCAAGGGTGATGCATTAGTAAACATTTGCTCAACTGTTGGAGGACAACTTGAAGTTGCACCTTGTGATTGGGGAATCAAATTCGGGCCCGCTACATCATATATCATCCTCTGATATGGATTTAATTGATTATAATCACTTTGATCCCTAGAGACGTGTGTGTTGTGTCTATCATAAACTTCATCAGATATAAATGGTTCACCATGACATGTCCAGTTATAGTAATTTGCAACGAATCCAAATCTACAAAGATGCTCTGAAACTTTGCTAGACGGTAAAAATCTACCATTGTGACACTTTCTTCATGGACACCTTATCTGATTACCATCCATAAACTCAACATTACTAGCTGCGAAATTTAAAAACTCTTGCAACCCACTCATAAATTCATCAGTTAAACCCCGACGTTCAGGTAAATTCCTATTATACATCCAACTCCTTTCACGCTGCATTTTGTCTGTTTTCAATCAATTATATTAATATCAACTCCTAGAAATTACAATAATACGAATATACAGTTAGTTCACATATGAATTCACTATGTTTAACAATCTTTAAACATAACCGAAAAAGGACAACAGTTGTATAGAAAGCTTACTGTTAATTTATGTTTAAACATTTTGGGATGTTTAAACCTGAAATGTTAAACAACTTAAGTTGATTGTGACAATTAATATCACAATTGAACACATTGAAAGGTAATGTGTTGGGGTTTCGGTCTTAACGAGGACATCAGGACTTAAAATGGGGGTGATTGTGAAAACCCGAATTTAGTGTCAAATTGTGAATTGTCGGCTAATAATATAGAGAAGCTTTATAAGCTTAGATGAGAGAGTTATTATTAACATAGGTCTAGAAGTTTTGTTAATCGGCCAATTCTCTCATCTAAGCAAGCAGTGACAACAAACTAATCAAATTTATTGAACATGAAAGATACTCATTGCAATTATGTCATTTAAGTGAAATTATTATTGTAGATGTATAACAATCGTCGCAAATGAGACAGATCAAAATGTATCACCACAAGTTAATACTAATCTAATAAGCCTTAAACACTAGCTCCCCCACCACCACTGACTTTAAGATGCTTGTAATTTCTCAGGTAGATGTGCATGATTTGTTCATCTAAGCCTTATAAACTGCTTGTTTTATCCCATAACTTCCTATATGTGACTAAACAAAATCATAAAATATTCCAACTTAGTACTTAGCATTATTTGGTATGTGAACCCAAATGGCAAATTAGCAAACTTATAAGCTTACGTAGTTTTTCTGATTAACTATATATAGTTGCAGAATAAATAGCATAACAACATAAAGCCTTTGTAGTTAATTATCGAGTTAAATATAGGAAAAAAATTAAATTTATACCACTGGTCCCTACGGGCGTCTCCGAGCGGCGATTGATTAACTGGAAGGCGGACCCTAGTGCAGCAGGGACGGCCGACGGCAGCGGGATGCCGGATGCCGTAGCGAGGCGGCGTGTCGTGGCCGGAAGGTAGGCTCGCAGCCCGGGGCACGTGATCGGACGAGGTGGTGGGTAGCGGCCGTCCAGATAGCCGGCCAGGCGGGGCCTTGGCCGGTCGCTGGGGGCGATGTGGGCCGGAACCCAGGTGGCCGGCAAGACAGTAGCGGCCTTCATTCTTGGGCTCGCGGGTGGGGAGAGCGCGCGACGGCGCAGCGGGGCCGGCGCCGTCGCGCGGCGGGTGGCCGGACGAGGCGGCCGGCGGCGGCGGCGGCGTCGGTCGACCTAGCTACTGCCGCTTGGCGGCCTCGGGTGCGGCGCCGGCTCGGATGCGCCGCGTGGCGAAGCCGGCGTGGCCGGGCGTACTCGCAGCGCGGCGACGGAAGACCACGGCGGCGAAAGACGGCACCGGGCGGAAGACGGCGGAAGACGGCGCCGGCGGAAGGGAAGACGACGAGAGAGGAGAAGAAGCTAGCTCGTGCGGCACGGAGGGGAAAGTTAGGGCACGATAAAATAATTCACTTTTGCAACGAATCCACGGATTCGTTGCAAATTTGCAATGAATCCTGGATTCGTTGCAATTAAACATTTTTTTTTATTTGCAACGAATACTGGATTCGTTGCAAATTTGCAACGAATCCACGGATTCGTTGCAAATTAAAAAAAAAAGAAACTTGACGTTTTAAAAAATTATAATTTTTTATTTTGCAATGAATCCTGGATTCGTTACAAATTTGCAACGAATCCAGGATTCGTTGCAAAATTGCAACGAATCCGTGGATTCGTTGCAAAAATTTGCAACGAATCCGTGGATTCGTTGCAAAAATTTGCAACGAATCTAGGATTCGTTGCAAAAATTTGCAACGAATCTAGGATTCGTTGCAAAAATTTCCGACGAAAATTTATTTCGTTCCAAATCTGCGACGAAACCTAAAATTCGTTGCTATATTTGTTGCAGATTTGCAACGAAAATAATTCGTTGCTAAATTTCATTGCAATAAAACTGTTTTTTTGTAGTGCTCCTTGTTGGGTTTTCGGCACCGCGGCGTGTGTGTGTTCGATCATGTTTCGTAAACATGAACACAGCAGAAGCAATAAAAATAATAAATACTTCTATTTATTACAACACACACAACACACGCATGCATATTACAATAAGTGTAGACATAACCGTAAATTTAAATTTGCAATAAAAGGAAATTTAACTACGCTATACCTTTCGTATGACGTGTAGCGGGAACGGCATCAACCGGAACGATCCTCGCTAGAATCGTCTCTATCCGTATCCACGCCGAGTTCCTCGGGATGACTTCGCTAAGCCACGAGCTTCGTCTTCGTACGGGTTACTAGCCTCGTGTTGAAGACGACATGATCGAGAGATGATCACGATCCGAATCCAAATTCGGATCCTAATACGAGTTCTTAAAACTCGCTTCTCCGGAGAGGTATTCGTCAACCAATTGACGAATCCTTCGTCCTCCACCTCAAAGGATTACCGGAGATCAAATCCCCGGTAAGTTATCCGCTGTTGGAGCTCTAACCGTCGTCCAAACGACGCTCCGACGAGAGGAGAAGAAGCTGTCCAGAAAACTGGACAGCTTGGTGGAGGAGTAGGCGCCGGCCAAAACAAGGAAGCCAAGTGCTCACCTTATCGCCACACCCAAGGAAGATCACCGGAGCACCAACCGGCAGGAGCTTGACGCCGGCGACGGGGAAGGAAGGCTCCTTCTGGACGCTGGTTGGAGGAGGAGAGGGGCGGCAGCCTAGGGTTGGCGCCAAGTCCTTCAAGGGGTGGGCGGCGACTCTTGAGGCTAGGGTTTTTGGATTAGTTAGTTAGGGCTTAACAATCCCTTAAGTCCCCTTTTATAGAGAACTAATTCTCTTAATGGTTAATGGATCATATCCATAAAGCCCGTTAACCCGCTCCATTAAGATAAGTTAAAATAAACCAAACCATGATGGTTTATTTTAAGTTAAAACGAACCGAACCAACTTTTGGTTCATTCGTTTAAAATAAACCAAACCCTTTGGTTTATTCTCCTCCATTGGATTAGAACCAAACCATTTTGGTTCATCCATTACGCCTTCATAAGACTCGCCCATCCACGCTTCCATTGCGTGAAATGATTTCATGCTCGCTTGTTCATCCAACCAAACTCAGTTTCTCTACCCGAGAATCTCATTCTCAAGCTCGCTTTAAATCCTTTGGATTACGCCACAGCGTGGTGACCAAATAGGTTCTCGGTTTATGTTGGCCGCCTATAATTAACCATTAATTATAGAATCCATCATGAGTGGCACCTAGTAGTACATCATGATCCCCAATTAACCAAAAGATCAACCTGATCCGTAACTATTTCAAACCCTTCAAGAGCTCGAATGAATCGTGCCCCATTCCTTCACTCATCTTATACCCACTTGGTTCGTGACATGGTCTATTGTGTCAGCCTCACTAGGTCGACTACGCCACACCTAGCCCAAGTATCATTTCCTCGCCCTACGGATTCTAGTTACTCCACATGTATCAAGAGTACCTTACTCTAAACATGTAATGCTTTGGCCAAAGACTTTAGTAACAATCCGACGAGAGGCCATGGGTATACATCTCCTCGCAAGGAGTGGTGAATCCTTTATAGGCTATTCAAACACCTTCATCACTCGACTTATACCCAATCATCTCGGTCCACATCTCCTTAGAGATGTTTGCTTAAGATGTCAAAGCATAAGTCTCCATGATCAAGATGACTTGAATACCGCAAGTCAAAGGAACATCGCACTTAAGCCACAAGAAGAACTTCATCGACATATCTATATATGCAGAGAACCATATGAAGTCTTACTACTGGTCACTCCAATGAACTAGTTACCATAACTAGCATCCACGATTAACTCCGACATCACTATGTCTCCACCAAAGGAGAATCACCGCTGATACACCAAGGAGTATACTAAGTCTAATGCACTGATGGTGTCCAAATCCATCAATTCATCGACTAGGATAATTCGATACATCACAATTACACATGTAGAGATACTCACTAGTTGTGATCCAATCACAAATTCTCTCATGCCGTGAATCGATCGTGACATTCAAGAAATGAGTTTAAGATCCAATCAAATACATAAAACATGTATACTCAAATAGTGAATCTTCATTTATCATATAAATGGTTCATACATAAGGCGCATTGCCTTAGGACATCTCTCATATATTACTAACAGACTCCCACTTGGCCTAATGCCAATCGCTAGATCCAATACCATAAGCTCTAACATGACCTCAAACTTATTTGAGGTAATGCCTTAGTCAAAGGATCCGCCAAGTTCCTTTCAAAGGGGAATTTTCTCGATTTGTATTTCGCTCCTACCGATGATCTCTCCGATAAGATGATAGCGGAAGCACATGTTTGGATCATCGATGAGACCACATCAAGTTCTAGATGAACTTCTGATCCAAACCGCCTTTGCCGCCTAAAGCCGCAATGTATTCTCGCCTTAGTGGCGTAATCCGCTTATAGTGTCAAGCTTGGAACCTTTCCAACTTATTGCGCCTCCATTCTGAATACATACCCGCATAAAGACATGGAATCATCCTTGTCCGTCTCGAGTCGGCATCCGATACCCACGATCACCATGTACCCTTCTCCATATATTAGGAACACATCCTTAGTTCTTCTTAAGTACTTAAGGATCGCCTTAATACCGCCCAATGATCCATTCCTCGATCGACCGTATCCGCCGTGACACTCGTGAGCATACGATACATCGGGCCTCGACATAACATAGCATACATGATAGATCCTATTGCGATGCATAGGAATCTTACTCATGCAAATCCTCTCGCCTTCGTGGCGCACATAGACTTCAAAGGTGTACCCTATGCCCGATGGGTAGGAAACCTTTCTTGGATTCCGACATGCTAAACCTCTTAGCACTCGGCCTATATATGTAGACCGAAAGACCAAGCAACCGCTTCGATCTATCTCTATAGATCTTAATCCCGAGGATGTAGGTTGCTTCTCCTGTGTCTTTCATGGAGAATGTCTTGGATAACCAAACCTTAATCGATCAGTAAGATTGAAACATCGCTTCCTATAAGTAGTATGTCATCGACATACAATACTAGAACACGATCGCACTCTACTAACCTTCTTGTACACACAAGGTTCGTCTGGATTTTGTGAGAAATCAAACTTTTGATGGTCTCATCAAAACGGATATTCCAGCTCCTGGATGCTTGCTTCAATCCATAAATGGATCGTCGCAATTTGCATACCTTGGTTTTATCAACCGATGTGAAACCTCAGTTGTATCATATACACGCCTCGAAAGTGTTTCCATTAAGGAAAGTTGTTTTAACATCCATCCGCCATATCTCATAATCATAATGAGCCGCTATGGCCAGAGTGAGCATCCGAATGGATTTAAGATAGCTACAAAGTAATAGGTTTCGTCATAATCAACACCTTGTTTTTTACGATATCCTTTCGCCACCAATCTAGCCTTATAGGTAATCACATTACCATCCATGTCGGTTTTCTTCTTGAAACCCACTTGCACCCTATAGGCTTTATCCCTTCAGTGGGTCAACCAAGTTCCAAACTTGGTTTTCATACATGGAATCCATTTCACTTCATGGCACCAAGCCACTTATCCCTTTCTCGAACTTGTCAAGACTTCTTCATAACTGTAGGCTCTCATCATCAATGAGTAACACGTCGCTCGATTCACTTATGAGAAATCCATATCTCTCGTGAATATCATGTTCTACCAGATCTACGAAGATGTGGTGTTACAATAGGTCCAAATTGATTGCTCATCACTATGAGTTGTACCGCAGTGCTTCACTGTATCTCATTAATGTCTATTTGAGTCTCTCGAGCCTCCTCAAGCTTGACGACACTCCCACTATTTTCTTGCAAGAGAAATTCTTTCTCTAGAAACCTAGCATGCCTTGAAACAAACACCTTTTTTTCCATAGGATGATAGAATTGGTAACCCCTTGTTTCCTTAGGGTATCCAATAGACATTTATCAGACTTAGCATCCAATTTGTCTGATACATTCCGCTTCACATAAGCAGGACAACCCCATATCTTCAAGTAAGATACATGAGTTTTCTTACCATTCCATATCTCATATGGAGTAGTTGAGACTACCTTGGTAGGCATTCTGTTTAACAAGTAAACAGCTGTCTGAAGTGCATAGCCCCAAAAGGACTTGGGAAGAGTTGCATGATTCATCATTGACCTGACCATGTCCAACAAGGTCCGGTTACGCCTCTCAGATACACCATTATGCTATGGTGTATAGGGCGGAGTCCATTGAGACAATATACCATTGTCTCTTAGATAATCAAGAAACTCTTGACTTAAGTATTCACCACCTCGATCCGATCGAAGTATTTTAATACTCTTGTCATGTTGTTTCTCTACTTCATTTCTGAATTCTTTGAACCTTTCAAAGGCTTCAGACTTGTGTTTCATCAAGAACACATACCCAAACCGTGAGTGATCATCGGTGAAGGTAATGAAGTAGCTATAGCCTCCTAATGCTTGAGTTGACATAGGTCCACATACTTCAGTATGTATTAGACCTAGTATCTCTCCCACTCGTTCACCTTTTCCAGTAAAAGGTAACTTAGTCATCTTGCCTTTTAAGCATGATTCGCATGTATCGTATGAATCCAATTCAAACGATTCTAGAATTCCACATCGGTGTAATTCGGACATGCGTTTCTTGCTTATATGGCCAAGACGACAATGCCACATATAGGAGTCTATTTGATTATCCTTTCGAGCACGCGTGTTGCTCGCTTCGATATTGAAAATGTCACTGGATACGTCCAACGTATAAATGCCATTGCTTAAAGTTCCAGTCCCATAAAGAACTCCATTCAAAGTTATATAACAACAATTGTTACTAAATGTCAAATGGAAACCATTTCTATTTAAGCAAGAAATAGAAATTATGTTCTTTATCAACGAAGGAACATAAAAGCAATTGTCCAGTTCTAAGACAAGTCCTGCAGGGAGTTTCAACAAATACGTTCCGATGGCGAGTGCAGCAACCTTTGCTCCATTCCCAACACGTAAATTTGACTCTCCCTTGACGAGTTTTCTTCTATTCCTTAGCCCATGTATGTCATTACATATATGTGAGCCACACCCAGTATCCAATACCCAAGTGTTTGAGGAAATAGAATGACAATCAATAACGAAGATATCTGAAGAAGATGGGGCATCCGATGCCTTATTCTTCTTCACGGACTCAAGATAAATCTTGCACTTTCTTCGCAAATGGCTCTCCTTGCCATAATGATGGCAAGTTTCCTTTTGTGCTAGTTCTACCTTCTTAGCCTTTCTCTTCTTTCCCTTCTGCTGTTCCTTTGACTTCCTCTTAGAACCTTTCTTCGAGGAATCAACTAATAGCACCGTCCCCTGCTCATGCTTCTCAGAAGACTCCACAGTCTTCAGCATATTGAGCAGTACCACAGATGAACCTTTTAGCATCTCAGAGGTGAAGAGGAGCTTTGAGACTTCGAACCTTTCGAATATCACTTGCTCATCAACCAACTCACAAAGATGAAGGACTACGATATGAGCATCCATATGCTCATGTTGCTTTCGTAGCTTGGGTTCCATCGCGGCTAGCATGATGCAACTTGTCAGTTCAGAATCAGTCACATGTTTCTGATAGGCCAACAATTGGTCCAGAGTTGCATTGTCACTAGGACAGGCGGGAAGAGGCGCTTCGAGGACATACGCAAGCTTTTCCACCTTGAGAATAATTCTCAAGTTTCTAAGCCAGTCTAAGAAGTTCGGCCCAGTCAATTTATTCGAATCCAAAATGGAACACAAATTAAAAGACAACATGATCAATTTTAGAAATACAAAACGAGCATATATGAGAAAGATGATTTTTAAAATGCATCAATATACATTTATAAATCCCATTCATTTTTCGAATTTCAAAAACCCCAAAATCACTTCGGGAGATCATAGGTCCATCTCCGAATGGGCTGATATCCATCATAGTTATGAACAACCTTGGAGAGAGTCCAACAAGCCATTCATAACTACGATGGTAGGTATCAACTATACCGATTGCATATCACGTATATGCAACTATCACAAAGTGCTATCAACTAATTGAATGTTCACACATACATCGGGTTGTTAACACATTAACAAGTATGCATCATATGAATAGCACCCAACTTCACCTCCCTTTACATCGACCTTGGAGAGAGTCCAACAAGTCGATGCTCCAGGTTAAAGCCAACCCATTAATCGAGAAATAGTTTTAATATGGTTAGAGCGCATTCAACCAATTAGCCCAGCTTGGAGAGAGTCCAACAACCAAAGCTAATGATTGACCTCTGACTCTTACCATATTAGTATTAAACTATTCCATGGTTTGAACATGTTCGGGTTCGAGCCGGGCTTGGAGAGAGTCCAACAACCCAAACAAGAAACGGAACTCTGGTTCTAACCATATTAATGGAAGGTGTAGGCTTTAATATTGTTTAAGGGTTTTTATGTCTCATCCTCTTTGCATGCAAATAACTATTATCTACATGGCATGACATACATGACATACATCTACATCTCACGACACGCATGACATAATGTTATGCATCTAATGCAATTACATGGCATACAATTATGTCATATATTTATTTCCTTATATGTCATAACTATTTATGGAAATAAAATATGTTTAAGATTTGATTCTCCAAATCAAATCATAATTAAATTAGGAAACAAATTTCCAAATCTAATCACATATTTTATTCATGGAATTATTTGATTAAGGAAAATCTATTTAGGAAACCAATTTCCTAAATCATTAAAACAACTTATGGAAATAAAATATTTTAAGATTTGATTTCCAAAATCAAATCATGATTAAATTAGGAAACAAATTTCCAGAATCTAATCAAATATTTTATTTATGGAAAATATCAATTTCCATAAATACTTCCAACTTTCCAAAAGTGGAAGATTTCTATAAATACTTCTAGACTTTCCAAAATTGAAAAATTTCCATAAATACTTCTAAATTTCCAAAATTAGAAAATTTCCAGAAATACATTATGACTATCGCAAAACCATTTTTACGATTATGTCAAAACACAACCTGGGCTCTGATACCACTGTTGGGTTTCCGGCACCGCGGCGTGTGTGTGTTCGATCATGTTTCGTAAACATGAACACAGCGGAAGCAATAAAAATAATAAATACTTCTATTTATTACAACACACACAACACACGCATGCATATTACAACAAGTGTATAAATAACCGTAAATTTAAATTTGCAATAAAAGGAAATTTAACTACGTTATACCTTTCGTATGACGTGTAGCGGGAACGACATCAACCGGAACGATCCTCGCTAGAATCGTCTCTATCCGTATCCACGCCGAGTTCCTCGGGATGACTTCGCTAAGCCACGAGCTTCGTCTTCGTACGGGTTACTAGCCTCGTGTTGAAGACGACGTGATCGAGAGATGATCACGATCCGAATCCAAATTCGGATCCTAATACGAGTTCTCAAAACTCGCTTCTCCGGAGAGGTATTCGTCAACGAATTGATGAATCCTTCGTCCTCAACCTCAGAGGATTACCGGAGATCGAATCCCCGGTAAGTTATCCACTGTTGGAGCTCTAACCGTCGTCCAAACGACGCTCCGACGAGAGGAGAAGAAGCTGTCTAGAAAACTGGACAGTTTGGTGGAGGAGTAGGCGCCGGCCAAAACAAGGAAGCCAAGTGCTCACCTTATCGCCACACCAAAGGAAGATCAGCTCGACGCGAGGGGGAAGGAAGGCTCCTTCTGGACGCCGGTTGGAGGAGGAGAGGGGCGGCAGCCTAGGGTTGGCGCCAAGTCCTTCAAGGGGTGGGCGGCAACTCTTGAGGCTAGGGTTTTTGGATTAGTTAGTTAGGGCTTAACAATCCCTTAAGCCCTCTTTTATAGAGAACTAATTCTCTTAATGGTTAATGGATCATATCCATAAAGCCCGTTAACCCTCTCCATTAAGATAAGTTAAAATAAACCAAACCATGATGGTTTATTTTAAGTTAAAACGAACCGAACCAACTTTTGGTTCATTCGTTTAAAATAAACCAAACCCTTTGGTTTATTCTCCTCCATTGGATTAGAACCAAACCATTTTGGTTCATCCATTACGTCTTCATAAGACTCGGCCCATCCACACTTCCCTTGCGACTGAAACGATTTCATGCTCGCTTTATGTTTGGTCCAATCAAACCTAGTTTCTCTCGGTCTGAGAATCCAATTCTCAAGCTCGTTTTAAATCCTTTGGATTACGCTCGTTGTGCGTGTGACCAAATAGGTTCTCGGTTTATGTTGGCCGTCTATAATTAACCATTAATTATAGAACGATCATGAGTGACACCTAGTAGTACATCATGATCCCCAATTAACCGAAAAGATCAACGGTTGATCCAGAACTATTTCTGAAACCCTTCAGTAGCTCGAATGAATCGTGCCCCATTCCCTTCACTCATCTTATACCCACTTGGTTCAGGACATGGTCTATTGTGTCAGTCCCCACTAGGCTGACTACGTCACACCTAGCCCAAGTATCATTTCCTCGTCCTACGGATTCTAGTTACTCCACATGTATCGAAGAGTACCTTACTCTAAACATGTAATGCTTTGGCCAAAGACTTTAGTAACAATCCGACGAGAGGCCATGGGTATACATCTCCTCGCAAGGAGTGGTGAATCCTTTATAGGCTATTCAAACACCTTCGATCACTTCGACTTATACCCAATCATCCCGGGTCCACATCTCCTTAGAGATGCTTGCTTAAGATGTCAAAGCATAAGTCTCCATGATAAAGATGACTTGAATACCGCAAGTCAAAGGAACATCGCACTTAAGCCACAGTAAGAACTTCATTGACATATCTATATATGCAGAGAACCATATGAAGTCTTACGGCTGGTCACTCCAATGAACTAGTTACCATAACTAGCATCCACGATTAACTGACATCACAATGTCTCCAGCGGAGAATCACCGCTTGGATACACCAAGGAGTATACCTGCGTGCTAGTCTCGACTGTAATTGATGGTGTCCAAATCCATCAATTCATCGACTAGGATAATTCCGATACATCACAATTACACATGTAGAGATACTCACTAGTTGTGATCCAATCACAAATTCTCTCATGCTGTGAATCGTATCGTGGACATTCAGTAAATGAGTTTAAGATCCAATCAAATACATAAAACATGTATACTCAAATAGTAAATCTTCATTTATCATATAAATGGTTCATACATAAGGCGATTGCCTTAGGACATCTCTCATATATTACTAACACTCCTAAGGTACGTTCTTAATTCATTTCCTAGGACTACCTTGTGGGCATCCATGGTTGATGCCTACAAGGTTTCTAAGGACCTTTCAAAGCTTAGGTTTGATGAATTATTTTCCGAGTTTGAACTTCACGAGCAAACTAACATGGTCTGGGCCGAGAGAGGTATTGCTCTACTTGCAGGACAAAGAAGAAAGTCATCTACCAGGCAAGAAGATGGACTCGAACTCGAAGATGAATCAGAGTCCGAATCTGAAAAGGTGGAAGCAATAGTGAACGTAGTGCGGAAGATTGTTCGGAGGGAAAGGAGGCTACTAAAGAACCAAAAGAGGGCACAATTCAAATCAAATCAAAAGAAAGCTTTTCATGCAACATGGGACAACGAAGAAGGCATCGGCATAGCGTGCATGGCAAGACCCGAAGAGTCCGAGTCAGAATCCGAATCCGAAACTAACTACAACACCGACTCCGAACTGGAGGACTACTTCGAGAAGCAACTCAAAGCCGGACCGAAAGGGAAAATTAAGGTTAGCCACTCACTAATTCATACGCTTTACAATACAATTAAATTGCTAACTAGAAAATTAGCTAAATCCGAGTCTAGGGTCGAGTCCTTTCGTTGAGGAGGTTGAAACCCTCAAACAAGAGACACCCCTAAACTCTTCAACTAGTCGAGTTCAAGAGGAGGACTCAACTCGAGTTGAAAAACTCAAAGAAGAGAACTCTCTCTTGAAAGGGAGAGTCCAAGAGCTCGAAGCTCGGTTGAACAAGTTCTCGACGGGGTCCAAGAATCTTAACCGACTTCTTGGAACTCAGAGAGCCGTGTACAACAGAGCTGGACTCGGATATAGCTCAAAGACTACGAATATATCTTACATGTCTATCGTAAACCGTAGTCATCATCGAGTCCAAGCGTGGGTCCCAAAAACTTTATTAAACTCACATATAAGGACCAATAGGTTTTGGATTCCCAAGGATCAAGTTCATTACTTGACCAGACCATATCGGTTCAATGATCCAGGGGGAGCTAATACCAAAATAGTATATCCGGTAACCTAAACCTCTTATTTATTTTAGAATGGTTAGATAGGACTATAACTCGTCAATGCTTGATAACATAGTACCAGGACGCGGCGAGATGATAGTACGCTAAGAAAGCGGAGTCTTGTGTATTCGGGCTAGATAAGGCATATCTAGTTCGATGCACTTGACCGAGTGGAACTAGCTGAAGCTACCTCGCCGTATCCTAGACTAGTTAGACCAGGAAGTGGTCTTAGGTGAGTCAAGTTACTGTTTTCTCGAAATTGGCTTTGTCTAAGGAAGTGGTTATTTTTTCGATCAAAGAAGGTCCCTGTGCCTCGCCACGACCTGGAAGCCAAGATCTTGAAAAGGTGACTTGATGAGCTTATGATCAAATCTGAATCTAACACAAGGTTGACAAATATCAAATCATTAAAACTTAATTAAGATAAAATTGGAATCATCTCATATAACATATAAGGTGAACCAATTCTAAGACACTTAGAATGGGTGAGATGACTAAGGAACAATTTCAATTTGCATAATCTTTTCAAAAATGTTATCTATTTTTCAAACTATCGAGCTTAAACGTGTACTTATACTCGGACAAAACTCTAAATATACAACCTTATAGGTCAATGTTTAACACCCCCTAACTCTTCTGTACCTTATATATTTGATTAAGGGGGAGAGCAAACTAACCCTAAGGGTTATATATTTTCAAAAGTTATTAGCATATAAGTATTGTGGAACTCAAAGCTAATTTTATAACTATTTTGAAAATCAAACTTAGTTTCCAAAAAGTTACATTGTTGGTACAGAGGGTTATATCTCGAACCAAATTAAATCAAGACACATGCTTGGACTCATGTCAGATAATCTTTATGCATGCTACCTTTTCTATTAAAAAACCCCTACTTTTTATATAAAACTCCATACCTTTTTTGATTTATGGCAAAAGGGGGAGAAGAGCATAAGTTAAGGGGGAGAACAAAATTTAAATTTTTGAAAATTAAACTTTTGTTTTAAAACTCACCGAAGGTTAAGAGGGAGTTCACTACAAATGAGCGTAACGTTTATCTTACTCATTTTCTGCTTTATATTTTCCCTTAACTTTGCGTAAATTTGCCATAGGATCAAAAAGGGGGAGATTGTTGGTGCAGGGGCACCTAAGTCGAACCTGTATTTTGATTATGGCAAAAGACGCAAAGTCAAGGATATATCATTATCTCACGAGCTGAATCGAGTGTGCAGAAAAGTGCTAAAGCTGGAGCTAAAGGCTAGCGACACCCGGAGGGAGCCGCGGTGGTCGGGCGACACTCGAGTGATTTCGGAGGAAGCCGAAGGAATCGAGTGGAAAGCCGGAAGCGAAAGCGACACAGTAAGTATCGAGGTAAAGCTTGTGTGTGTGAGAGTAAGAGAGGTCGTATCCTCTTTATGGGGATGATCTTAAGCGTAGATCCGACCAAAGACATCCTATAGATAGTCTAGGTCGAGATCAGACGGTCGGCGACCGTCGAAATAATATTTTTGTTAAGCTAACTTTGCCCTACAGCTAGCATCAGTCGACTGCCAGCTTGGAGGACTCGACTGCCGTCAATCAGTCGACTGCCTGCGGTCAGCACTCGACTGATGCTGCCATCAGTCGACTGATGATGACCATCAGTCGACTGATGGTCAAGGATCAGCCTCGAGGAGTCAAGCTCTATCACCATTTCCCAAGGAGCTTTGTGCCCATCTGTGATTGGTTGAAGACTCATTCGATGAGGGGCTCAAAGGCTATAAAAGGAGGGCTTGTCCTAGGGTTTTTCATCAATTCAAAAGCTTCCAAGTGCTTCCGGTACGCTACGAGTCTCCGACATTCCTACGATGAAACTCTGCAGACACGACGACTAGGGTTTCATCTTTTCATCTATGAGTCGTCGGTATAATCTTAGTTTAATTCCATTCTGTACTTCTTTTTATTATGGTTTTATCGTAACGAGAAGAGGGGGAGTGTCCCTCTATCTCGAGTCTCTTTCGTGGTTTTTGTATTCGATTAACTCCTACCTCCAACGAGGAGTTCATTAGTGATTTGTCTTCCGTGCGTGATCAAGGATCACTAGGGCCTTGGAGTAGTAGCCGAAGGCTACGAACCAAGTAAAAAATCTACTTGTCCCTTTTATTTTTTATTTATCTTTCCGCTGTACTTAATTGCTTTGAAACGAATTCGTACGAAAAAGTTTTATCGCTATTCACCCCCCCTCTAGCGATCCGCTTCGATCCAACAAACAATGGCGTCATTGCACAGGCGAAGAAATCACGGTCAAATCAGCGATCCAAGCACATACTACGTCGTTACCATTTGATCAAAAAGATCATAGGTAGAAGAGACACACAAATAAAGAAAGTTCCCGCCAATATAAATCTAAGAGCGTAGTTGATAGAAGATATCATTTCTTTGCTGGTTTTATTTAGAGCAGTAAATGAATCAAACTAAGTTAAATTTTAGTGTTCAGATTTATTTGTTAAGATAATTAAATCGAGCTAAGTCAAAAATAAAATTAATCAAACTATTGAAACAATGGTTGAAACTTAACTTGATTTTTTATAACTTAGTTTAGTTTGAACTTAAATTGAACTTGACTTGTTTAATTTATATCAAACTTTTAAATCAAATTCGGTTCAAAATTGAATCAAAATTGATTCAAATTTATTTAAATTTGACTTATTTAAATATTATCCAGCTCTTAAGTCAAGCTTATTTATTTATTTAAAATTTCAACATCTGTTGATTGGTCAATATAAATAATTGAAGCAAATATAAATAAATTTATAAATAAGTTTGAACATGAATATGATTTGCGAGTTTTATTCATGAATATAATTTATAAATTGTGTTTACTTATTAATGTTCATGGATAATATTCACAAATATTAATTATGAACAGTATTTCTGAATACAAATAAATTGAAGACATATGTATTCAAGTGTATTTATTTGATTTATTAAATTATTCAAATATGTTCATTTAAATGACTTTGATAGCTATTAAATAAATATAAATAAATTTTTATTAAGTCTAACATTAAATTCATTCCCGATTCATTTACTATCCTAATTCGGTTAAAAAGGCATTGAAAGCAAAAAATTTGAAACTCCGCAAAACAACCAAATCGATTTGTGTGTCCTGATAAGTCGATCCAAAGGATGCCGAGAATTTCTTTAATTGGATTTTTTAGTTATTAAAAAAAATGATACGTGGGGTTTTGGTTCTTGTGATTCAGACATATTGATATGCCAAGAAATTAAGGTTCCGGTCAGTCAGATTTACGGGGAAAAAGGGTAGAATTTCTACCGACGGACGCATTTAAAATTCCAATAATTATCCATAGATCATAGTTTATAATTTGTTAAAAGCTGCACGTTTCCTTTTAAAAACATTTTATAAAATGGCTCTATGCTTATTTGAATATTTTTAAAAAATTTAAGAAAAAAAGTTAAGCTTCTCCCATCACAAGATCATTAACAAAATCTAATTTCTAAGGACTGCAAATTTAACAATGATCGTCATTTGCACCGTTGAGAAGGGATTATTAAAAGCATTATAAATACAATAATAGTGATATCAGTCATTTTACGTAGTGAAAGATGAAAATTACCTTGATGAAATGGATTTTGAATGAATTCCTAAGAATTCCATGAACACACTGATAGATAGATGTATAAAGCTATCATGATTTTGTGTCTGATGAAGGAGGTGCAATCTGAGTGCGAGCAGAATAATGGTATACAGCTTAGGTGAAGTCGAGATTAGAATTGGACTCTATCTCTTTAAGATGAATTTGCTCCGCACACAGTGCTCACGGACTATAACAATTGTCTCCCAAGATACCATGACTTTATCTTGCGATAGCAACACTACAAATCGCAAGACCTTCGAACCGAAGAAGCTTTTCAAACTCTCCACATATCTTCACAATGGTAGGATATAAGATTCACATATCTCCACAATGGTAAGATATTGTTCACTTTGGGCCTAAGCTCTCATGGTTTTATTTTTAAGTTTTACCCAAAAAGTCTCGTACCAATGAAGATATCTTTTCATCTTATAAACACATGATCTTTTTCATGTCTTACCAATATGAGACTTTGATTGTATTCCCAATGCTCCCAATAATCTTTCCCTCAAACGAATGATTACATTGGGTCCCCCCCTCAAGCATATCCGTCCTCAAAGGACTTCCTCTGCTTGATGTTCGATCCTCAATCCACTAGGTCTTCCTGCCAACTATCTAGTTCTCTTGGCTCAATTGAACTTCCTACTAGTTGTCCAATCCTTCTAATGCAATTGGACTTCCTGCCAATTATCCGATCATCCTGACCCAACTGAACTTCTTGCCTGGTGTATGATTCTCTTGATCGGACATGGAAGCCTCACTTCCTTCGTTCAAGGTGCATGACTTGACATGGACAATGACTCTGATACCAATTGTTAGTGTCTATAAGATTCATATATCTTCATAATGATATGATATTGTCCACTTTGGGCCTAAACCCTCATGGTTTTATGTTTGGATTTTACTCAAAAGACCTCATACCAATGGAGATATCTTTTCATCTTATAAGCATATAATTTTTTCCATGTCTTACCAATATAAGACTTTGATTGTATTCCCAATACTCCCAATATATACTTGTGAATGGGTAGAGGAACCTCTTAGTTCAATCAAATCTCATCCGTTCAATTTAATTAGATGATCTAGATCACATCCATGCATTCCCAAGAGACACAAGTCTCTTCATTTGAATGCATCTAAATCTTTCATTTTGAATTTTATGACCAAGATTATGTTAGTGCAAGAATGTCCCAAGTATTAATGTATTTTGATGTTTTGATAATCATTTATAGCTAGGCAATATTTGTGATCTAATATGGGTGATTAAGTTACAGGAAAGTCCAAATATGAATCTTGTTAAGGAATGTCCAAGTGTAAATCTTGGCAAAGGAAGTCCAAGTGTGAAGACGTGAAGACTTACCAAGAGAAGTCCAAGGGTGAAGCCTTGGCAAGAGAAGTCTAAGAATGTGTGTTGGTGCCTATAAGAATCCACATATCTGATGCACGCAAACGCGACCTCAAATCTTGCGACGGAGACCATCGAGGACTCAAAGTGCATTCTCGCACTCAACGCCCACAAGTGCACGAATGTCATCAAGTAATAAAGAATATCGATCCCACAGGGACTGAGATTTCGAGTATCGATTTATCCAGTGGATGTGTTGTTTGGATTGGTAATCCTAGGGTTCACGAATGAGAGGTCGTCGGTGGTCCGAACTCAGTACGGTGTCACATGGAAGAAGAGAAAGGTTGCTATGAGGATTTAGATTGGATTCTAGGACTTCAATTTCATTTGTGTGTCGCAGAACATGCTATCAATTGAATATATCCCTATTTTCTAGCTAGGAATTTGTGGAAAGGACATCATACACTATGGTACGAGGATTCCGAATCAATCCCTGCGACGAGCCAGAAATGAGACACATTATCGACTCTATCACATCCTTCTATCCATAGTTGCAGGCGATGAGGCCAACCTCTAGGTTCCTCCTAATATCCCCTAAATCTTAGATACGAGGACTATCACTCCTCGTATCGTCTACACACAGAAGATAGAAAATCAAAACATAAAGCTATAGATCTAAACAATCATTCAACTGCAAATACGATTTCAAGAACGGAAACATATTTGAAATAGCAATGTTCTACTCAACACAAACTACTCCATAATCCTAGAATTGGAGAATCTACTCCATGAATATGAGAAGAGAGTCACAATACATTATGAAATTAATTAATATAATGATAAATGTACAAGAAATATGAATTACAATGTAATTGCAGCTCTTCCCTCTGGCATTGTGGTGCAGATCTTGATCCTCGAGCGACTCTCTCCTTCCCCGATGTGAGTTCTCGAAGCTTTTTAGGGCTTTGGAGTGTCGTCCTGCCCGATGTGCCTCCCCTAGGGTTTGGGGCATAACTTTCATTATATAGACATCACGCCGGTTCGCTGCGAAATCTGGAAAAACCCTGGTTACATCAAATCGCTTGGCCGCCACACGACTGTGTGAAAACACACAACCTGGCCGTGTGTCAGGTTGTGGTGGTCATTTTTGCCCCTGAACATGGTCGTGTGTAGGCACTCGCCCTGGCTATGTTCCCTTCTGCGTCCAACTGCCAAATGTCTTCTTTTTGCTCCGAAAGTGCACCGTTATCCCCACGAAATGCTATCTTGCACAAAAAAGTATACAAAGCAGATCTCCGAACTAGAAAATAGGAAATGCATGGAAAACAAAGTAAAATATGCATGAAACCAACATAAAATAAGATGAGATGTGAGCGAAAACTACTCCTAAAATCCTATATGTCTTGCTCACATCAATATCTCCATAATGGTATGATATTGTCCACTTTGGGCCTAAGCCTTCATAGTTTTATTTTTGGGCTTTACCCAAAAGACCTCATACCAATGGAGATATCTTCCATCTTATAAGCACATGATCTTTTCCATGTCTTATCAATGTGGGACTTTGATTGTATTCTCAATTCTCCCAACAATCCCCCCTCAAACGAAGGACCGCATTGACCCCCCCTCAAGCCTATCTGTCCTCAAAGGGCTTGCTCTGCTTGATGTCCGATCCTCAACCCACCAGGACTTTATTAGTAATATATGAGAGATGTCCTAAGGCAATCGCCTTATGTATGAACCATTTATATGATAAATGAAGATTCACTATTTGAGTATACATGTTTAATGTATTTGATTGGATCTTAAACTCATTTACTGAATGTCCACGATACGATTCACAGCATGAGAGAATTTGTGATTGGATCACAACTAGTGAGTATCTCTACATGTGTAATTGTGATGTATCAGAATTATCCCTAGTCGATGAATTGATGGATTTGGACACCATCGATTCTGTCGAGACTAGCACGAGGTATACTCTTTGGTGTATCCAAGCAGCTGATTCTCACTGGCTAGAGACATTGTGATGTCCGGAGCTAATCGTGGATGCTAGTTATGGTAACTAGTTCATTGGAGTGACCAGCCGTAAGACTTCATATGGTTCTCTGCATATATAGATATGTCAATGAAGTTCTTACTGCAGCTTAGGTGCAATGTTCCTTTGACTTGTGGTATTCAAGTCATCTTGATCATAAAGACTTATGCTTTGACATCTTAAGCAAGCATCTCTAAGGAGATGTGGCCCCGGGTGATTGGGTATAAGTCGAAGTGATCGAAGGTGTTTGAATAGCCTATAAAGGATTCACCACTCCTTGCGAGGAGATGTATACCCATGGCCTCTCGTCGAATCGTTACTAAAGTCTTTGGCTAAAGCATTACATGTTTAGAGTAAGGTACTCTTCGATACATGTGCAGTAACTAGAATCCGTAGGACGAGGAAATGATACTTGGGCTAGGTGTGGCGTAGTCGACCTAGTGGGAGACACAATAGACCATGTCCTGAACCAAGTGGGTATAAGATGAGTGAAGGGAATGGGGCACGATTCATTCGAGCTCTTGAAGGGTTTGAAATAGTTGGATCAACCGTTGATCTTTTCGGTTAATTGGGGATCATGATGTACTACTAGGTGCCACTCATGATCGTTCTATAATTAATGGTTAATTATAGACGGCCAACATAAACCGAGAACCTATTTGGTCACACGCACAACGAGTGTAATCCAAAGGATTTAAAATGAGCTTGAGAATGGGATTCTCAGACCGAGAGAAACTATGTTTGGTTGGACCAAACATAAAGCGAGCATGAAATTGTTTCAGTCGCAATGGAAGCGTGGATGGGCTGCGTCTTATGAAGACGTAATGGATGGACCAAAATGGTTTGGTTCTAATCCAATGGATAAGAATAAACCAAAGGGTTTGGTTTATTTTAAACGAATGAACCAAAAGTTGGTTCGGTTCGTTTTAACTCAAAATAAACCATCATGGTTTGGTTTATTTTAACTTATCTTAATGGAGCGGGTTAACGGGCTTTATGGATATGATCCATTAACCATTAAGAGAATTAGTTCTCTATAAAAGAGGGCTTAAGGGATTGTTAAGCCCTAATCCAAAATCAAAACCCTAGCCTCCAAGGAGTTGCCGCCCAACCTGGTTGTGCCGCCCAACCTCCTTGCCGCCCAACTTGATTGGGCTGCCGTCTAGCTCCTTGCCGGCGACCAAGCTTCAGCCGGTGAACCTCCGGCGACCCTCCGGTGATCTCCTATAGGTTTGGCATCAAGGTGAGGCTTTTCTCTCCTTGTTTTGGCCGGCGCCTACTCCTCCACCAAGTTGTCCAGTTTTCTGGACAGCTTCTCCTCCTCTCGTCGGAGCGTCGTTTGGACGACGGTTAGTGCTCCGACAGCGGCTAACATACCGAGGATTTGATCTCCGGTAATCCTCTGAGGTGGAGGACGAAGGATTCGTCAAACGGTTGACGAATACCTCTCCGGAGAAGCGAGTTTTGAGAACTCGTTTTGGATCCGAATTTGGATTCGGATCGTGATCATCTCTCGATCATGTCGTCTTCAACACAAGGCTAGTAACCCGTACGAAGACGAAGCTCGTGACTTAGCGAAGTCATCCCGAGGAGCTCGGCGTGGATACGGATAGAGACGATTCTTACGAGGATCGTTCCGGTTGATGCCATTCCCGCTACACGTCATACGGAAGGTATAACGTAGTTTAATTTCCTTTTATTGCAATTTTAATTTACGGTTATGTCTACACTTGTTGTAATAGCATGCGTGTGTTGTGTGTATTGTAATAAATAGGAGTATTTATTATTTTTATTGCTTCCGCTGTGCTCATGTTTACGAAACATGATCGAACACACTCGTCGTGTCTGGAAACCCAGGTGGTATCAGAGCCCAGGTTGTGTTTCGACATAATCGTAAAATGGTTTTGCGATAGTCATAATGTATTTCTGGAAATTTTCTAATTTTGGAAATTTAGAAGTATTTATGGAAATTTTTCAATTTTGGAAAGTCTAGAAGTATTTATAGAAATCTTCCACTTTTGGAAAGTTGGAAGTATTTATGGAAATTGATATTTTCCATAAATAAAATATTTGATTAGATTCTGGAAATTTGTTTCCTAATTTAATCATGATTTGATTTGGGAAATCAAATCTTAAAATATTTTATTTCCATAAGTAGTTTTAATGATTTAGGAAATTGGTTTCCTAAATAGATTTTCCTTAATCAAATAATTCCATGAATAAAATATGTGATTAGATTTGGAAATTTGTTTCCTAATTTAATTATGATTTGATTTGGAGAATCAAATCTTAAACATATTTTATTTCCATAAATAGTTATGACATATAAGGAAATATATACATGACATAATTGTATGCCATGTAATTGCATTAGATGCATAACATTATGCCATGCGTGTCGTGACATGTAGATGTATGCCATGTATGCCATGCCATGTAGATAATAGTTATTTGCATGCAAAGAGGATGAGACATAAAACCCTAACTCAATATTAAAGCCTACACCTTCCATTAATATGGTTAGAACGAGTTACATTTCTTGTTTGGGTTGTTGGACTCACTCCTAGCCCTGGTCGAACCTGAACTTGTTCTATTCATTGGAATAGTTTAACTCTAATATGGTAAGAGTCAGAGGTCAATCGTTAGTTTGGGTTGTTGGACTCACTCCAAGCCTGGCTAATTGGTTGAATGCGCTCTAACCATATTAAAACTATTTCGCGATTAATGGGTCGGCATTAACTTGGAGCATCGATTTGTTGGACTCACTCCAAGGTCGATGTGAAGAGAGGTGAAGTTGGGTGCTATGCATATGATGCATACTTGTTAATGTGTTAACAACCCAATGTATGTGTAAACATTCAATTAGTTGATAGCACATTGTGATAGTTACATATACATGATATGTAATCGGTATACTTGATACCCACCATCATAGCTAAGAATGGCTTGTTGGACTCACTCCAAGGTTGTTCTTATCTATGATGGATATCAGCCCATTCGGAGATGGACCTACGATCTCCCGAAGTGATTTTAAGGGTTTTTGAAATTCGAAAAATGAATGGGATTTATAAATGTATATTGATGCATTTTAAAATCATCTTTCTCATATATGCTCATTTTGTATTTCTAAGATTGATCATGATGTCTTTGAATTGCGTTCCATTTTGGATTCGAATAAATTGACTGGGTCGAGCTTCATGGACTGGCTTAGAAGCTTGAGAATTGTTCTCAAGGTTGAAAAGCTTGCAAATGTCCTCGAAGCGCCTCTTCCCGCCCGTCCTAGTGACGATGCAACTCTGGACCAATTGTTGTCCTATCAGAAACATGTGAGTGATTCTGAACAAATAAGTTGCATCATGCTAGCCGCGATGGAACCCAAGCTACGAAAGCAGCATGAGCATATGGATGCTCATATCGTAGTTCTTCATCTTTATGAGTTGGTTGATGAGCAAGTGAGATTCGAAAGGTTCGAAGTCTCCAAGCTCCTCTTCACCTCTGAGATGCAAGAAGGTTCATCTGTGGTACTGCTCAACATGCTGAAGATTGTGGAGTCTTCTGAGAAGCATGAGCAGGGGACAGTGCTGTTAGTTGATTCCTCGAAGAAAGGTTCTAAGAGGAGGTCAAAAGAACAGCAGAAGGGAAAGAAGAGAAAGGCTAAGAAGGTAGAACTAGCACAAAAGGAAACTTGCCATCATTATGGCAAGGAGAGCCATTTGTGAAGAAAGTGCAAGATTTATCTTGAGTCCGTGAAGAAGGATAAGGCATCGGATGCCCCATCTTCTTCAGAAATCTTCTTTATTGATTGTCATTCTATTTCCTCAGACACTTGGGTATTTGATACTGGGTGTGGCTCACATATATGTAATGACATACATGGGCTAAGGAATAGAAAAAAGACTCGTCAAGGGGAGAGTCAAATTTACATGTTGGGAATGGAGCAACGGTTGCTGCACTCGCCATCGGAACGTATTTGTTGGAACTCCCTGTAGGACTTGTCTTAGAACTGGACAATTGCTTTTATATTCCTTTGTTGATAAAGAACATCATTTCTATTTCTTGTTTAAATAGAAATGGTTTCCATTTGACATTTAGTAACAATTGTTGTTACATAACTTTGAATGGGGTTCTTTATGGGACTGGAACTTTAAGCAATGGTGTTTATACGTTGGACGTATCCAGTGACATCTTCAATATCGAAGTGAGCAACACGCGTGCTCGAAAGGATAATCAAATAGACTCCTATATGTGGCATTGTCGTCTTGGCCATATAAGCAAGAAACGCATGTCCGAATTACACCGATGTGGAATTCTGGAATCGTTTGAATTGGATTCATACGATACATGTGAATCATGCTTAAAAGGCAAGATGACTAAGTTACCTTTTACTGGAAAAGGTGAACGAGTGGGAGAGTTACTAGGTCTAGTACATACTGATGTATGTGGACCCATGTCAACTCAAGCTTTAGGAGGCTATAGCTACTTCATCACCTTCACCGATGATCACTCACGGTTTGGGTATGTGTTCTTGATGAAACACAAGTCTGAAGCCTTTGAAAGGTTCAAAGAATTCAGAAATGAAGTAGAGAAACAACATGACAAAAGTATTAAAATACTTCGATCGGATCGAGGTGGTGAATACTTAAGTCAAGAGTTTCTTGATTATCTAAGAGACAATGGCATATTGTCTCAATGGACTCCGCCCTATACACCACAGCATAATGGTGTATCTGAGAGGCGTAACCGGACCTTGTTGGACATGGTCAGGTCAATGATGAATCATGCGACTCTTCCCAAGTCCTTTTGGGGTTATTTTACTTGTTGAGCATGTAATGCCTACCAAGGTAGTCTCTACTACTCCATATGAGATATGGGCTAGTAAGAAACCTCATGTATCTTACTTGAAGATATGGGGCTGTCCTGCTTATGTGAAGCGGACTGTATCAGACAAACTGGATGCTAAGTCTGATAAATGTCTATTTATTGGATACCCTAAGGAAACAAGGGGTTACCAATTCTATCATCCTGTGGAACAAAAGGTGTTTGTTTCAAGGCATGCTGTGTTTCTAGAGAAAGAGTTTCTCTTGCAAGAAAACAGTGGGAGTGTCGTCGAGCTTGAGGAGGCTCGAGAGACTCAAATAGACATTGATGAGATACCTGGTGAAGCACAACAGCCGACAACTCATAGTGATGAGCAATCGGCTGGACCCATTGTAACACCACATCTTCGTAGATCTGGTAGAACACGCAATATTTCTGAGAGATATGGATTTCTCGTAAGTGAATCGAACGACGTGTTACTCATTGATGAAGAGGAGCCTACCAGTTATGAAGAAGTGCTGACAAGTTCAGAAAGGGATAAGTGGCTTGGTGCCATGAAGTCGGAAATAGATTCCATGTACGAAAACCAAGTTTGGAACTTGGTTGACCCACCTAAAGGCATAAAGCCTATAGGGTGCAAGTGGGTTTTCAAGAAGAAAACCGACATGGATGGTAACGTGATTACCTATAAGGCTAGATTGGTGGCGAAAGGATATCGTCAAAAGCAAGGTGTTGATTATGACGAAACCTATTCGCCTGTAGCTATGCTTAAATCCATTCGGATGCTCCTGGCCATAGCGGCTCATTATGATTATGAGATATGGCAGATGGATGTGAAAACATCTTTCCTTTATGGAAACCTGCTCGAGGACGTGTATATGATACAGCCTGAGGGTTTCACATCGGTTGATAAAACCAAGGTATGCAAATTGCGACGGTCCATTTATGGATTGAAGCAAGCATCCAGGAGCAAGAATATCCGTTTTGATGAGACAATCAAAAGGTTTGATTTCTCATAAAATCCAGACGAACCTTGTGTGTACAAGAAGGTTAGTGGGAGTGCAGTCGTGTTCCTAGTATTGTATGTCGATGACATATTACTTATAGGAAACGATGTGTCAATCTTACAGTCAGTTAAGGTTTGGTTATCCAAGACATTCTCCATGAAAGACCTGGGAGAAGCAACCAACATCCTTGGGATTAAGATCTATAGAGATAGATCGAAACGGTTGCTTGGTCTTTCGCAGTCTACATATATAGACCGAGTGCTAAAGAGGTTTAGCATGTCGGAATCCAAGAAAGGTTATTTGCCCATCAGGCATGGGGAACACCTTTCGAAGTCTATGTGTCCGCGCACAGAAGACGAGAGGATTTGCATGAGTAAGATTCCCTATGCATCCGCAATAGGATCTATCATGTATGCTATGTTATGTACGAGGCCCGATGTATCGTACGCTCTGAGTGTCACGAGCAGATACCAATCCGATCCAGGAATGGATCATTGGGCGGCTGTTAAGACGATCCTTAAGTACTTGAGAAGAACTAAGGATGTGTTCCTAATATATGGAGAAGGGTACATGGTGATACGTGGGTATACGGATGACTCGCATGCACAAGGATGATTCCATGTCTTTGTCTGGGTATGTATTCACCTGGAATGGAGGCGCAATAAGTTGGAAAGGTTCCAAGCTTGACACTATAGCGGATTCTGCCACTAAGGCAAAATACATTGCAGCTTTGGAAGCAGCAAAGGAAGCGGTTTGGATCGAGAAGTTCATCTCTGAACTTGATGTGGTCTCATCAATGATCCAAACATGTGCTTCGCCGCTATCATCTTATCAGAGAGATCATAAGTAGGAACGAAATACAAATCGAGAAAATTTCCACTGAAAGGAACTTAGCGGATCCTTTGACTAAAGCATTACCTCAAAGTAAGTTTGAGGGTCATGTTAGAGCTTATGGTATTGGATACCGTAGCGATTGACATTAGGCCAAGTGGGAGTCTGTTAGTAATATATGAGAGATGTCCTAAGGCAATCGCCTTATGTATGAACCATTTATATGATAAATGAAGATTCACTATTTGAGTATACATGTTTAATGTATTTGATTGGATCTTAAACTCATTTACTGAATGTCCACGATACGATTCACAGCATGAGAGAATTTGTGATTGGATCACAACTAGTGAGTATCTCTACATGTGTAATTGTGATGTATCGGAATTATCCCTAGTTGATGAATTGATGGATTTGGACACCATCAATTCTGTCGAGACTAGCACGAGGTATACTCCTTGGTGTATCCAAGCAGCTGATTCTCACTGGCTGGAGACATTGTGATGTCCGGAGTTAATCGTGGATGCTAGTTATGGTAACTAGTTCATTGGAGTGACCAGCCGTAAGACTTCATATGGTTCTCTGCATATATAGATATGTCAATGAAGTTCTTACTGTGGCTTAAGTGCAATGTTCCTTTGACTTGCGGTATTCAAGTCATCTTGATCATGGAGACTTATGCTTTGACATCTTAAGCAAACATCTCTCAGGAGATGTGGACCCGGGATGATTGGGTATAAGTCGAAGTGATCGAAGGTGTTTGAATAGCCTATAAAGGATTCACCACTCCTGAGGAGATGTATACCCATGGCCTCTCGTCGGATTGTTACTAAAGTCTTTGGCCAAAGCATTACATGTTTAGAGTAAGGTACTCTTGATACATGTGGAGTAACTAGAATCCGTGAGGACGAGGAAATGATACTTGGGCTAGGTGTGACGAGTCGACCTAGTGGGGATCTGACACAATAGACCATGTCTGAACCAAGTGGGTATAAGATGAGTGAAGGGAATGGGGCACGATTCATTCGAGCTCTTGAAGGGTTTGAGAAATAGTTACGGATCAACCGTTGATCTTTTCGGTTAATTGGGGATCATGATGTACTACTAGGTGCCACTCATGATCGTTCTATAATTAATGGTTAATTATAGACGGCCAACATAAACCGAGAACCTATTTGGTCACACGACAACGAGTGTAATCCAAAGGATTTAAAACGAGCTTGAGAATGGGATTCTCAGACCGAGAGAAACTATGTTTGGTTGGACCAAACATAAAGCGAGCATGAAATTGTTTCAGTCGCAATGGAAGCGTGGATGGGCTGCGTCTTATGAAGACGTAATGGATGGACCAAAATGGTTTGGTTCTAATCCAATGGATAAGAATAAACCAAAGGGTTTGGTTTATTTTAAACGAATGAACCAAAAGTTGGTTCGGTTCGTTTTAACTCAAAATAAACCATCATGGTTTGGTTTATTTTAACTTATCTTAATGGAGCGGGTTAACGGGCTTTATGGATATGATCCATTAACCATTAAGAGAATTAGTTCTCTATAAAAGAGGGCTTAAGGGATTGTTAAGCCCTAATCCAAAATCAAAACCCTAGCCTCCAAGGAGTTGCCGCCCAGCTTGATTGTGCTGCCGTCTAGCTCCTTGCCGGCGACCAAGCTTCAGCCGGTGAACCTCCGGCGACCCTCCGGTGATCTCCTATAGGTTTGGCATCAAGGTGAGGCTTTTCTCTCCTTGTTTTGGCCGGCGCCTACTCCTCCACCAAGCTGTCCAGTTTTCTGGACAGCTTCTCCTCCTCTCGTCGGAGCGTCGTTTGGACGACGGTTAGTGCTCCGACAGCGGCTAACATACCGGGGATTTGATCTCCGGTAATCCTCTGAGGTGGAGGACGAAGGATTCGTCAAACGGTTGACGAATACCTCTCCGGAGAAGCGAGTTTTGAGAACTCGTTTTGGATCCGAATTTGGATTCGGATCGTGATCATCTCTCGATCACGTCGTCTTCAACACGAGGCTAGTAACCCGTACGAAGACGAAGCTCGTGACTTAGCGAAGTCATCCCGAGGAGCTCGGCGTGGATACGGATAGAGACGATTCTTACGAGGATCGTTCCGGTTGATGCCGTTCCCGCTACACGTCATACGGAAGGTATAACGTAGTTTAATTTCCTTTTATTGCAATTTTAATTTACGGTTATGTCTACACTTGTTGTAATAGCATGCGTGTGTTGTGTGTGTTGTAATAAATATGAGTATTTATTATTTTTATTGCTTCCGCTGTGCTCATGTTTACGAAACATGATCGAACACACACACGCCGCGGTGCCAGAAACCCAACAGACTTCCTACCAACTGTCTGGTCCTCCTGACCTAGTTGGACTTCCTGCCAGTTTTCCATCCCTTCTGGTCCACCTGGACTTCCTGCCAATTGTTCGGTCCTCCTGACCCAATTGGACTTCCTGCCTAGTGTCAGATTCTCTTGATCCGGACATGGGAGCTCTACTTCCTTCATTCGTGGTTTATGGCTTGACATGGACCATGACTCTGATACCAATTGTTAGTACTTATAAGATTCATATATCCACACAATGACATGATATTGTCTACTTTGGGCCTAAGCCCTCATAGTTTTATTTTTGGATTTTACCCAAAAGGCCTCATACCAATGGAGATATCTTCCATCTTATAAGCACATGATCTTTTCCATGTCTTATCAATGTGGGACTTTGATTTTATTCTCAATTCTCCTAACAATGTGAACTTGGCGACACAAGTCCAAGCATGTAGTCTTGGCGGCATAAGTCCAAGTGGAACTTGACAAGGAAGTCCAAAGGTGAGTTTTGGCAGCATAAGTCCAAGCATATAGTCTTGGCGGCATAAAATCCAAGTAGACCTTGGCAAAGGAGGAACCCAAAGCATAACGAAATCAAAGGAAGCTTTTTAAAGGCAAACACAAGGATGAAGGAGTCGCGAACTCAGAGGGATCTTGTAGGAACAAGGCTGATGGAGAAGGTTTAGTCTAGGCTTAGGGTGTCAAGTATGAATTAAACATACTTGAGTGTACCAGTTGATTGGTATCTTACACCAGTCGACTGGTCTCAAGTGTTCAACACTTGAGGGTCTAGAAGGCTTGATCAGTCGACTAGGGTTATGACCCAGTCGACTAGTCAAGTAGTCGACTACAGGTCGACTGCTGAACAGAAGCTCTGGTAGTCGACTGGTGTTTGATACTAGTCGACTGGCTTTAGTCAGTCGACTAAACTTAAGTAGTCAGGACACAGATTGTTTGGCAGTCGACTGGGCTTCAACAGTCGACTGCTGGTATGAGCAGTCGACTGGTCAAGTGTCCGTTGAGTAGTGATGATCATGATTAGGCTTCATCATAAGCCATTGGATATGGTCAACAGTAACACCAATCGACTACTGGTATGCAGTAGTCGATTGGAGTCGGGCTCAACAGTCAGAATTGCCCAAACTCTTTAAAGAGAAGTTTGGGGAGCTTGGAGATGGCTAGTGCTCTAATTCTAAACATCCATACCAAGCTCTCCAAGCCTAGCTTCCTCTTAGTTTTCTAAGCTCTCTAACCTCTTCTTCCTAATCTTATTTCAAATCTTGTAAAAAGAAGAGTGTACTTGTAAAGACGACCTCTCCACCTTGGTGTGTTCATCAAAAGGAGATCTTAGTGAAGGCTTGAAAAGGGTTGATCCATCTTAAGGATTGTCGTGGAGTAGGAGCTTCATCTCCGAATCACGTTAAGCATCTTTGTTAGCATTGTCTTTTTTATTTCATTTCTAGTATTATGATGTTTTAGCTTCCGCTAACATCATTGTAGAAATGAAAAGGGCTATTCACCACCCTCTAGCCATCCACAGGATCACCAACAAGTGGTATCAGAGCCCGAATCGCATCGGAAGATCTAACCATCAACCAGAGCAAGATGACATTTCAAGAGGGTTAGCACGGTGCGACCACCATTCTTCGATGGTAATGATTTTGCATATTGGAAAGGTATGATAGAATACTATCTTATGAATGATATTGATAATTGGTTTAGTATCGTAGATGGATTTGAGAAGCCGGTGGACAAATTTGGAGCGCTGCTACCCACAAAGGATTAGACGAAGGAAATGGAGAAGAAAGCTCAAGAAAATGCCAAAGCGACAACAACACTTCAATACGGGATTTCAAAAGAGCAATTGAGCAAAGTTGGACCATTCAACTCCGCCAAAGAGCTTTGGGAGAAGCTCATTGAGCTCAATAAAGGATCTAAGCAATCTAGGAGAACCAAAAAAAAATTGTTGATAGGATAACTCCAAACCTTTGCCATGAAGACCCATGAAATGGTAAGTCAAATGCATGGAAGGTTTAAAAAAATCGTTAATGGACTCCACGTCATAGGTGAGAAATTAGACAATCGAGACTTGGTAAGACATGTACTTCAAGTCTTTCCTAGAACCACCTTATGGGCATCAATGATTGATGCTTATAAGGTCTCTAGATACCTTTCCTTGGTTAAAATTGATGAGTTATTTTGTGAATTTAAGTTACATGAGCAATCTAATATGTCCTCCAAGGAGAAAAGTCTAGCTCTTTTTTAGAGGAAAAGGAGAAAAAGAAGGAGGTCTATTCATCATTCGAGTAGGAGGACGAGCCATCAAGTAGCGATGAAGAATTGTCGGCTAGTGAAGTGACTCACTACGTCAAGAGATTTGGTGGAAAATTAAGAAGACTCACCAAGAAGGATGTGAGGAGGATGTTTCAATCCTTAAAAGATAAATCAAGTAGTAATTCTATTTCTAATACTAATGTTACTATTGGATCAAAAAGCCCTAGAGGAAGGGGGGTGAATAGCGCTCGACAAATTATTTCTTTTCGTTCGTTCGATTAAAACAAGAGTAAAGTATTGCAGCGGAAAAAGTAAATAAACACACATTTATTTTACTTGGTTCACAACCTAACGGTTGCTAATCCAAGGCCCTTGCGATCCTAGACCACATACGGAGGGAAAAGCACTAAAAAGTCTCATCCTCGTTGGAGGTAGGAGACAACAATTACAAAACAAAAAGATCGAGATAGAGGGACAATCCCACCTCTCCTCATTACAATCAAAAGCTCGATGAAAGATGGAATACAAGTAATTGAAATGAACTCTACAAAAACTTATACCGATGACGATCTGATCTTGAAGTCGAGGATGTGTCGTCGGTGTTGCGACAGCATTTCGTCGTCGTAGGGTTGTAGTAGAGATGCGGCATTGCAGAAGCGTTCCGAGAGCTTGAATGATGACCTAAAGGGGTGAGAGCCCCCTTCTTTTATAGCCTTGGAAGCCCCCCAACTTTTAGATCCATATCCAAGCTTCAAGGCCACCTCACCCAAGAAAAAAGGCTCTTATCTTTGACCTTCATCGAAGCTGGCAGTTTGAATAGCAGTCGACTGAATGCCCTAATCAGTGGACTGATGTCACCATCAGTCAACTGATGGTTAGGTTATTCAGCTGCAACATAAAGTTAGCTCGAAAACATAATAGTAAAGGTAAAATCAACGACCACTTGTCGTCCAATCTCGACCTAGACCTTCCATTGGAACTTTTAGTCGGATCGCTGCATAAAGGCGTCCCCGTACAGAGGACTTGACCTCACCTTTAATCACACTTGAGCTTACCTCTTGGTCTTTTGTGTCTTGTAGCTTAGCTTTCGATCTTCACCTGGGTTCTTCGGCTCCCTCCGAAGTTCTCCTGGTATCGCCGACCTTTAGCTTAGCTTAATCATTTTTGCACACTTAACAGAGCATGTGAGATAATGATATGACCTTAACTTTGGGCATTTGTCATAATCAAAACCTAGGTTCGATTATCTAGTGCCTCTGTACCAACAATCTTCTCCTTTTTGATCTATGGCAAACCGACACAAAGTTAAGGGAAAATTAAAGTATAAAACAAGTGAAGTATATGTTGGGGAATTGATCATCGCTAGAGGGGGGGGGGGGGGTGAATAGCGTTTCTTCATACGTCGATGGATTTCGATCATGTTCGTTTCTACAAAACTTGTTAGCACAGTGGAAATATGAAACACAATACAACTATGAAGACGAATACACAATCACACAAAAAATGCAAGCGATGTAACATGGTTCGGAACCTTAGGGTTCCTACTCCACGGATTGAGCTCAAATGAGCTCTAGCAATGCGAACAATGCCACTTATCAAAATACTCCTTGACAACAAGTCGGAGGCGAAGAAACCTCATACAAGAGATTACAACATCAATACAAATAAACAACAAGCATATACAAATAAATACAACAAAAGAATGTAAAGAACACTTTACAAAAGATCTTTTGGAAGCTTGCTTGTTGATTGCCTTGGACTAGCCTTGAAGACTCTGATTTGCACTAGCAAATCGCTCCAAATCGCCCAAGAAATCGATACCAAAATCCATCTCCACGAGTTGCTTTTATAACCTGCATTCGGGCTAGAATTCGTCTAGCAGTCGATTGATCGAGACCATCAGTCGGCTGCTCCTGTAGCCGTTGTCTCACAATGGCTCGAGCCACGTTGGATAAGTTCCAACGGATAGACCATCAGTCGACTGATCATGCTCATCAGTCGACTGATCTAGCCATCACTCGACTATTGAACCCTAATAGTCGACTTGAGAACCTTCAGTGCCTGAAAACTCGACTATCAGCCCATCAGTCGACTGCCCAAGCCATCAGTCGACTGCCCAATGTTAGCAGTCAACTGCCAACCATTTCATGCAGTAGAACACTAGTCGACTCACATCAGTCGACTGATAATAATGTCAGTCGATTGATAACCTCATCCATGATCTTTTAATACCAAGTATGATACTCTCATACTTGCTAGACCACCCTTAGCCTAGACCTAAGACTTCTTGCCACATCCATCAGTCTCACGCCTATCAGATCCCTCCAAGTCATCCATGACTTGTTCATTCATACGCTAGCTTTCAAGTGCTTCCATTGGCTATTGTCATGCTAAGAAGGTCTATCCCACCAAGGCACATTGGGCTTACGCTGCCAAGACTACCGCTTGGACTTTACGTCGCCAACCATTGGACTTATACTGCCAAGACTCCACCCTTGGACTTTACGCCACCAATATCACCCCTTGGACTTTCCTTGCCAACCCATGTTGGACTTTCCATTTGCCAAGACTCAAGCTTGGACTTTCCCTTGCCAAGACCCATGCTTGGATTTTTCCTTGCCAAGTACCCATGACTTAAACTTTCCATCATATAATTAACTCCATATTAACCATATAGTCAAACAATGGTCAAACCATCATCAAACATCCAAAATACCCCTCGAGTCAAACTCAAGTCAGGTCAATCATGACCCGGGTCGATTGTACCAACAATCTCCCCAAAACATTATCAAACATCAAAACAATACTTGAGTCTAACTCGGTCTGGTCAATCGTGACCTGGGTCGATTGCACCAACAATCTCCCCCTTTTTGATGTTTGACAAAAATCACAAAACCATTGAGTTAGACTACCTAACTCAAATCTCCTTACAAATTCTCCCAAATTGGTAATTCCATAAATTCTCCCCCTTTTTGACATACATCAAAAAGGTTCTCCTCAAGGAGGTCAATATCTCATATCCCAATGAGAGCTTACAATCTACCCCTTGGTCCAAAAATACCTAGGATGCCTTCACTCTTCCTAGTGATAAGTCTTATATCACTTAAGAGAGGCTTCCTATAAACTCTCCCAATTTTCAAATTGGGCATCTCACATTCTCAAAATTCTCCCCCTCATGAGGAAGAACACATCCTGTTAGTAATATATGAGAGGTGTCCTAAGGCAATCGCTTATGGTTGTACCATTTATTTGATAAATTAAGATTCACTATTTGAGTGTACATATTTTCATATATTTGATTGGATCTTAAATACATTTACTGAATGTCCACAATACAATTCACAACATAAGAGAATTTGTGATTGGATCACAACTAATGAGTATCTCTACATGTGTAATTGTGATTTATTGGAATTATCCCTAGTCGATGAATTGATGGATTCGGATGCCATCGATTCTGTTGAGACTAGCACGAGGTATATTCTTTGGTTTATCCAAACAGCTGTTTATCAATGGCTGGAGATATTGTGATGTCCGGAGTTAATCGTGGATGCTAGTTATGGTAACTAGTTCATTGGAGTGACCAGCTGTAAGACTTCATATGGTTCTCTGCATATATGGATATGTCAATGAAGTTCTTACTACAGTTTAAATGCGATGTTCCTTTAACTTGCGGTATTCAAGTCATCTTTGTCATGGAGACTTATGCTTTGACATCTTAAGCAAGTATCTCTAAGGAGATGTGGACCCGGGATGATTGGGTATAAGTCGAAATGCCCGAAGGTGTTTGAATAGCCTATAAAGGATTCACCACTCCTTGTGAGGAAATGTATACCCTTGGCCTCTCATCGAATTGTTACTAAAGTCTTTGGCCAAAGCATTACATGTTTAGAGTAAGGTACTCTAGGATACATGTGCAGTAATTAGAATTTGTAGGACGAGGAAACAATACTTGAGCTAGGTGTGACGTAGTCAGCCTAGTGGGGACTGACACTATAGACCATTTCCTGAACTAAGTGGGTATAAAATGAGTGAACAGAATGGAGAACGATTCATTGTAGCTGCTGAAGGGTTTCAGAAATGGTTCTGGGATCAACCATTGATTTTCTGGTTAATTGGGGATCATGATATACTACTAGGTGTCACTCATGATCGTTCTATAATTAATGATTAATTATAGACGACCAACATAAACCGGGAACCTATTTGGTCACACACACAATGAGCATAATCCGAAGGATTTAAAATGAGCTTGAGAATGAGATTCTCAGGTCGAGAGAAACTAGGTTTGGTTGGACCAAACAAGGAGCGAGCATGAAATCATTTCAGTCGCAATGGGAGCATGGATGGGCCGAGTCTTATGAAGACATGATGGATGAACCAAATTAGTTTGGTTCTAATCCAATGGTGGAAAATAAACCAAAGTGGTTTGGTTTGTTTTAAACGAATGAACCAAAGTTGGTTCGGTTCGTTTTAACTTAAAATATATCAACTCGGTTCGGTTTATTTTAACTTAAGTTGTTGGAGTGGGTTAATGAGTTTTGGTTAGGAACCAATAACTCTAAGGAGAAGGTTTCTTGATGGTTAAGAAACACGCGCTCTATAAAAGCGTGACTAGAGGTTTGGAGAGCCCTAAGTTTTATTTTTGGAAACTTCTCTTCCTCTCCTCTCCCTCTCTTCTCCTTGCCGCCGCCCAAGGAAGCCACGCCCAAGTTTGTGTCGCCGTCCAACCTTGTGCCGCGGTCATCCAGCTGCTACTAGCCACCCTCCGGCGATCCTCCAGCGACCCTCCTTGGCTCCGGTGACCAAGGACCAACCAACCCTCTTCCTTTGGCCGGCGCCAAGTCCTCCACCAAGCTGTCCAGTTTTTGGACAACTTGTTTCCTTCTTGTCGAAGTGTCATTTGGACGCTGTTTGGAACTCCAACAACGACTTCCTTGCCGGGGATTGGATTTTCGATAATCCTCATAGGTGGAGGATCATGGATTCGTCAATCGGTTGACGAATACCTCTTCGAAGAAGCGAATTTTGGGGACTCGTTTTTGCATCCGAATTTTGATTCGGATTGTGATCTTCTCTCAATCACATCGTCTTCAACACGAGGCTAGTGACTCCTATGAAGATGAGGCTCAAAGCTTGGCGAAGCTATCCCGATGGTACTCAGCGTGGATACGGATAGAGACAACTCTAGAGTGAGTTTCTCCAGTTGATATCATTCCCGTTGCACGTGATACGTCAGGTATAACTAGCGTAATTTCCTTTTATTACAAAATTTAAAACCTTGATTATGTCTACACATATTGTATCTTGCATGCATGTGGTGTGTGTGTTGTAATAAATTAGATTTATTGCTTTTAATTCTTTCACTGTGCACATGTTTACGAAACATATTCGAACACACTCGTTGCGGTGCCGAAGAAATCCAACAGTGGTATCAGAGCCCAGGTTGTGTTTCGACATAATCGTAAAATTATTTTGCGATAGTCATAATTGTATTTATGGAAATTTTCTACTTTTGTAAAGTTTAGAAGTATTTATGGAAATTTCTAATTTTGGAAAGTTTAGAAGTATTTATGGAAATCTTCTAATTTTGGAAAGTTTATAAGTATTTATGGAAATTAACACTTTTCATAAATAAAATATGTGATTAGATTTGAAAATTTATTTCCTAATTTAATCATGATTTTATTTGGGGAATCAAATCTAAAACATATTTTATTTCCATAAATAGTTTTGACAATTTAGGAAATTTATTTCCTAAATTAAATTTGACTTTCCTTAATTAACACTTTCCATAAATAAAATATGTGATTAGATTTAGAAATTTGTTTCCTAATTTAATTATAATTTGATTTGAGGAATCAAATCTCAAACATATTTTATTTCCATAAATAGTTATGACGCATAAGGAAATTTTTGTACATGTCATAATTGTATGTCATGTAATTGCATTATATGCATATCATTATGTCATGCGTGTCGTGACATGTAGATGTGTGTCATGTATGTCATGTCTTGTAGATAATAGTTATTTGCATGCAAAGAGGATGAGACATTAAAACCCTTACACAATATTAAAGCCTACACCTTCCATTAATATGGTTAGAACCAGAGTTCTATTTCTTGTTTGGGTTGTTGGACTTTCTCCAAGCTCGGCTCGAACCTGAACATGTTCAAACCATGGAATAGTTTAATACTAATATGGTAAGAGTTAGAGGTCAATCGTTAGCTTTGGTTGTTGGACTCTCTCCAAGCCGGGCTAATTGGTTGAATGCGCTCTAACCATATTAAAGCTATTTCTTGATTAATGGGTTGACTTTAACCTGGAGCATCGACTTGTTGGACTCTATCCAAGGTCGATGTGAAGGGAGGTGAAGTTGGGTGTTATGCATATGATGCATGCTTGTTAATGAGTTAACAACCCGATATATGTGTGAACATTATATTAGTTGATAACACATTGTGATAGTTGCATATACATGATATGCAATCGGTATACTTGATACCTACCATTGTAGCTATGAATGCCTTGTTAAACTCTCTCCAAGGTTGTTCATATATATGTTGGATATTAGCCCATTCGGAGATTGACCTACGATCTCCCGAAGTGATTTTGGGGTTTTAAAATTCGAAAAATGAATGGGATTTGTAAATGTATGTTAATGCATTTTTTCATCTTTCTCATATATGCTCGATTTTGTATTTTTAGGTTAATCGATTGATCATGATGTCTTTGAATTTGCGCTCTATTTTGGATTCGAATAAATTGACTGGGCCTAACTTCTTGGACTAGCTTAGAAACTTGAGAATTATTCTCAAGGCAGAAAAGCTCGTGTATGTTCTCGAAGAGCCTCTTCCCAACCGTCCTAAGGACGATGCAACTCCAGGCCAATTGTTGGCCCATCAGAAACATGTGGTTGATTCTGAACTGATGAGTTACATCATGTTATCCGTGATGGTACTCGAGCTGCAAAAGTAGCATGAGTCTTCCATCTTCATGAGTTGTTTGATAAGCAAGTGAGATCTGAAAGGTTCGAAGTCTCCAGACTCCTCTTCATCTATAAGATGCAAGAAGGTTCATCTGTAGTGTAGTTTGTGCTAAAGATGAATGGGTACATCGAGCGGCTGGCTACCCTCAGGTTTGTGATGGATCATGAATTAAGTATTGACTTAATTATGCATTGTTTGCCCAAGAGTTTCTCACAATTTGTGATGAACTATCGGATGAACAAACTTGAATCCACTATTCCTGAGCTCCTCAATATGCTGAAGACTGCAGAGCCTTCTGTGAAGCATGAGGAGAAGATGGTTCTGTTAGTTGATTCCTCAAAGAAAGGTTCTAAGAGGAAGTCAAAGGAACAGATGAAAAGAAAGAAGAAAAAGGCTAAGAAGGCAGAACCAACACTAAAGGGCATCTGCCATCATTATGGTAAGGAGGACCACTAGCGAAGAAATTGCAAGATTTATCTTGAGTCCATGAAGAAGAAGAAGGCATCTGTTGCCCCATCCTCTTCAGGTATCTTCATTATTGATTGTCATTCTATTTCCTCAAACACTTGGGTATTGGATACTAGGTGTGGCTCACATATATGTAATGACATACATGCGCTAAGGAAAAGAAGAAGACTCATCAAGGGAGAGTCAAATTTATGTGTTGGGAATGAAGCAAAGGTTGTTGCACTCGCCATCGGAACGTATTTGTTGAGACTCCCTACAGGACTTGTCTTAAAATTGGACAATTGCTTTTATGTTTCTTCGTTGATAAAGAACATCATTTCTATTTCTTGTTTAAATAGAAATGGACATCATTTGACTTTTAGGGTGTGTTTGGTTGGGGGTTTTTGTTGATAACTTTGTTAGGTTATCAACAAAAACTTTGTTTGGTTTAGGTTATAAACAATTACCTGGTAATTGTTCATTACCTGGTTATGAACAAAAACCTTTTTAGGGGGAATCGGAAAACCTTAGAGAACCAAGGTTTTTGTTGATTCCCGGGGTTAAGGAAACTTTTTTCCAATATTATCCCTAGCAATATATTAAATGTCAATTTGAAACAACTCAATCGAGCTTGCCGCCGGCCGCCCGCCTGGTCGGCCGCCGTTGCCGCTTCGCCGCCGCCGCTGCGCGCTTGCCGCCGCCGCTGCTGCCGCTTCGTTGCCGCCTCCTCCCGCTTCGCCTCGCTTGCCGCCGGCCGCCTCCGCTTGCGCTACTGGGCCGCTGCTCGCCGCCGGCCGCCTCCACCTGCTCCCTCGGCTACCTCCGCCTGCCACGCCGCCGCCGCTGCCGCCGGTTGCCGCCGCCGCTTGCTTGTTGCCGGCCGCTCCGCACCTGCCGCTTGCGCCGCAGCCACTCGTCGCCGGGCCACCGACGCCCACCGCCGCCGCGCTGATCGTCGGGCCGCCGCTTCGCCGCCGACCACGCTGCCCCGCTGCCGCCACGTCGCGCTGGCCGCCGCCACTACGCCGCTCGCCGCCGACCATCACCGCTTCGCCGCCGGCCGACCACCGCCACCCCCGCCCATCGCCGACGTCGGCCGTCGCCTGGCCAGTCGTCATCGCCATCACCGCCAATCGGTCGCCCATCATTGTCGCCGTCAGTCGACTGATTGTCGTTGCTGTCACCGATCGATCGACCACCATCGTCGCCATTGGTCGGTCGACCGTCGTTGTCGGCGGTCGGTCACCACTGTCGTCGGTCGGTCGCTGGTCGGTCACCGCCACCGTCGGTCGGTCGGGCACTGCTGACGATAGATCGCTTCCGTCGTCATTAATATTTCTGTCGTCGTCATCGAATTGATTGAGCAAAGATAAAGGATAATTTAGTAAAATGTTAAACTAAGTTATATATTAAAACCTCCAACCAAACAAGGTTTTTATCTAAGGTTATATTTTATTCCAAGGTTATGTTTTATTCTCTGGTAATCACATAACCAAGGTTATGTTTGATTACTTGAACCAAACACACCCTTAGTAACAATTGTTGTTACATAACTTTGAATAGCGTGCTTTATGGGACTGGAACATTATGCAATGGTATATATACGTCAGACGTATGCAGTGACATTCTCAATATCGAAGCGAGCAACAAGAATGCTCTAAAAAATAATCAATTAGATTCTTACATGTGGCATTGTCGTCTTGGCCATGTGAGCAAGAAACGCATGTCCAAATTACACCGATGTAGAATTCTGGAATCGTTTGAATTAGATTCATACGATACATGTGAATCATGCTTAAAAGGCAAGATGACTAAGTTACCTTTTACGAGAAAAGGTGAACCGGTGGGAGAGTTGCTTGGTCTAATACATACTGATGTATGCGAACCTATGTCAACTCAAGATCTAGGAGGCTATAGCTACTTCATTACTTTCACCGATGATCACTCATGGTTTGGGTATATGTTCTTGATGAAACACAAGTCTGAAGCCTTTAAAAGGTTCAAAGAATTCAGAAATGATGTAGAGAAACAATTTAGCAAGAGTTTTAAAATACTTCGATCGGATCGAGGTGGTGAATACTTGAGTCAAGAGTTTCTAGATTATCTAAGGGACAATGGTATATTGTCTCAATGGACTCCGCCATATACACTACAGCATAATGGTGTATCTGAGAGGCGTAACCGGACCTTGTTGGACATGGTCAGGTCGATGATGAATCATGCGAATCTTCCCAAGTCCTTTTGGGGCTATGAACTTCAGACAACTGTTTACTTGCTAAACAGAATGCCGACCAAGGTAGTCTCAACTACTTCATATGAAATATGGAATAGTAAGAAACCTCATTTATCTTACTTGAAGATATAGGGTTGTCCTGCTTATGTGAAGCAGACTGTATCAGACAAATTGGATGCTAAGTCTGATAAATGTCTATTTATTGCATACCCTAAGGAAACGAGGGGTTACCAATTTTATCATCCTGTAGAATAAAAAGTGTTTGTTTCAAGGCATACTGTGTTTCTAGAAAAAGAGTTTCTCTTACAAGAAAACAATGGGAGTGTCGTTGAGCTTGAGGAGGCTCAAGAGACTCCAATAGACATTGATGAGATACCTGGTGAAGCACCATAACCGATAACTCATAGTGATGAGCTATCGGCTGGACCTATTGTGATACCACATCTTCGTAGATCTGGTAGAACATGCAACATTCCTGAGAGATATGGATTTCTCATAAGTGAATTGAACGACATGTTACTCATTGACGATGAGGAGCCTACCATTTATGAAAGCTTTGAAAAGTTCAGAAAGGGATAAATGGCTTAACACCATGAAGTCGAAAATGGATTCCATGTATGAAAATCAAGTTTAGAACTTGGTTGACCCACCTGAAAGCATAAAGCCTATAAGGTGGAAGTGGGTTTTTCAAGAAGAAAACCGACATGGATGGTAATGTAATTACCTATAAGGCTAGATTGGTGGCGAAAGGGTATCATCAAAAGCAAGGTGTTTATTATGACGAGACCTATTCACCTATTGCTATGCTTAAATCCATTCGGATGCTCCTGGCCATAGCAACTCATTATGATTATGAGATATGGTAGATGAATGTGAAAACAACTTTCCTTAATGGAAACCTACTCGAGGACGTGTATATGATACAGTCTGAGGGTTTCACATCGGTTGATAAAACTAAGGTATGCAAACTACGATGGTCTATATATGGACTGAAGCAAGCATCCAGGAGTTGGAATATCCGTTTTGATGAGACAATCAAAAGGTTTGATTTCTCATAAAATCTGGACGAACCTTATGTGTACAAGAAGGTTAGTGGGAGTGCAGTTGTGTTTCTAGTATTGTATGTCGATGACATATTACTTATAGGAAATGATGTTTCTATCTTACAATTAGTTAAAATTTGGTTGTCCAAGACGTTCTCCAAGAAATACCTAGGAGAAGCAACCTACATCCTCGGGATTAAGATCTATAGGGATAGATCGAATCGATTGCTTGGTCTTTCGCAGTCCACATATATAGACCGAGTGCTAAAGAGGTTTAGCATGTCGAAATCCAAGAAAGGTTTCCTACCCATCAGACATGGGATACAACTTTCAAAGTCTATGTGTCCGCGCACAGAAGACGAAAGGATTTGCATGAATAAGATTCCCTATGCATCCGCAAGAGGATCTATCATGTATGATATGTTATGTACGAGGTTCGATGTATCATATGCTCTGAGTGTCACGAGCAGATATCAGTCTGATCCAGGAATGGATCATTGGGCGACTATTAAGATAATCCTTAAGTACTTAAGAAGAATTAAGGATGTGTTTCTAATATATGGAGAAGGTGATATGGTAATACGCAGGTATACGAATGCCAGCTTTCAAATAGACAAGGATGATTCCAGGTCTCAGTCTGAGTAAGTATTTACCTTAAATGGAGGTGGAATAAGTTGGAAAAGTTTCAAGCAAGACACTATAGCGGATTCTGCCACTGAGGCAGAATACATTGCAGCTTTAGAAGCAGTGAAGGAAGCGGTTTGGATCGAGAAGTTCATCTCTAAACTTGATGTGGTCTCATCAATAATCCAAACATATGCTTCGGCGCTATCATCTGATCATAGAGATCATTAGTAGGAAGGAAATACAAATTGAGAAGATTCCCACTGAAAGGAACTTAGCGGACCCTTTAACTAAGGTCTTACCTCAAAGTAAGTTTGAGAGTCATATTAGAGCTTATGATATTGGATATCATGGTGATTCACATTAGGCCAAGTGGAAGTTTGTTAGTAATATATGAGAGGTGTCCTAAGGCAATCGCCTTATGATTCTACCATTTATTTGATAAATGAAGATTCACTATTTGAGTATACATGTTTTCATGTATTTGATTGGATCTTAAACTCATTTATTGAATGTCCACAATACGATTCGCAACATTAGAGAATTTGTGATTAGATCACAACTAATGAGTATCTCTACATGTGTAATTGTGAAGTATTGGAATTATCCCTAGTCGATGAATTGATGGATTCGGACGCCATCGATTCTGTTGAGACTAGCACGAGGTATACTCTTTGGTTTATCCAAGCAGCTGTTTCTCATTGGTTAGAGACATTGTGATGCCCGAAGTTAATCGTGGATGCTAGTTATGGTAACTAGTTCATTGGAGTGACAAGCTGTAAGACTTTATATAGTTCTCTGCATATATGGATATGTCAATGAAGTTCTTACTGCAGCTTAAGTGTGATGTTCCTTTGACTTGCGGTATTCAAGTCATCTTGGTCATGGAGACTTATGCTTTGACATCTTAAGCAAGCATCTCCAAGGAGATGTCGACCCGGGATGATTGGGTATAAATCGAAATGCCTGAAGGTGTTTGAATAGCCTATAAAGAATTCACCACTCCTTGCGAGGAGATGTATACCCTTGGCCTCTCATCGGATTGTTACTAAAGTCTTTGGCCAAAGCATTACATGTTTAGAGTAAGGTACTCTATGATACATGTGCAGTAACTAGAATCCGTAGGACGAGGAAATGATACTTAGGCTAGGTGTGACATAGTCAGCCCAGTGGGGACTGACACTATAGACCATGTCCTGAACCAAGTGGGTATAAGATGAGTGAAGGGAATGAGACATGATTCATTGTAGCTACTGAAGGGTTTCAGAAATGGTTCTTGGATCAACAGTTGATTTTCTGGTTAATTGGCGATCATGATGTACTACTAGGTGTCACTCATGATCATTCTATAATTAATGGTTAATTATAGATGGCCAACATAAATTGGGAACCTATTTGGTCACACGCACAACAAGCGTAATCCGAAAGATTTAAAACGAGCTTGAGAATGAGATTCTTAGATCAAGAGAAACTAGATTTGGTTGGACCAAACAAGGAGCGAGCATGAAATCGTTTCAGTCGCAACGAAAGCATGGATGGGCCGAGTCTTATGAAGACATGATGGATGAACTAAATTGGTTTGGTTCTAATCCAATGATGGAAAATAAACCAATGTGGTTTGGTTTATTTTAAACGAATAAACCAAAGTTGGTTCGGTTCGTTTTAACTTAAAATAGACCAACTTGGTTCGATTTATTTTAACTTAAGTTATTGGAGCGGGTTAATGGGTTTTGGTTAGGAACCAATAACTCTAAAGAGAAGGTTTCTTGATGGTTAAGAAACATGTGCTCTATAAAAGTACGACTAGAGATTTGGAGAGTCCTAAGTTTTATTTTTGGAAACTTCTCTTCCTCTCCTTTCCCTCTCTTCTCCTTGTCGCCGCCCAAGGAAGCCACGTCCAAGCTTGTGCCACAGTCCAACCTTGTGCCGCCAACGTCCAGCTGCTGCTGGCCACCCTCCGGTGATCCTCCGGCGACCCTCCTTGGCTCTGGTGACCAAGGACCAGCCGACCCTCTTCCTTTGGCCGGCGCCAATTCCTCCACTAAGTTGTCCAGTTTTTGGACAACTTGTTTCCTTCTTGTCAGAGCGTCGTTTGGACGGTGTTTGGAGCATTGAAAATGACTTCCTTGCTAGGGATTGGATCTCCAATAATCCTCATATGTGGATGACCAAGGATTCATCAATCGGTTGATGAATACCTCTTCGGAGAAGTGAGTTTTGGGGACTCATTTTTGCATCCGAATTTTGATTCGGATTGTGATCTTCTCTCGATCATATCATCTTCGACACAAGACTAGTGACTCCTACGAAGGCAAAGCTCGTAGCTTGGCAAAGCTATCCCAACGGTAATCGACGTGGATATGGATAGAGGCAACTCTAGCGTGAGTTGCTCCGGTTGATGTCATTCCCACTATTCGTGATACGTCAAGTATAACTACCGTAATTTCTTTTTATTGCAAAATTTGAAATTGCGATTATGTCTACACATATTGTACCTTGCATGCATGTGGTGTGTGTTGTAATAAATTTATATTTATTATTTTTAATTCTTCCGCTGTGTACATGTTTATGAAACATGTTCGAACACACACTCGCCGCGGTGCCAGAGAAACCCAACACATCCATTATCCCATGATGGATACCTCCCCCTAAATGCTTGCTCCCCCTTGACCATTGTACCAACAATGTCCTTGGAGAGTCCCTAAGCCTATAGGAACACTGAACCATCAAAATTAATGGCAAAAGTTCAAACATGAACTCTCACACACCTTAAAATTAATACACACCCTAAACAACTCTCCTAATCCATATCCAATGAATTTTCACCCTTTCCAATACTTTCCAAAGTATATCCTAGGGTTAAGAGTAGTTAGGGTAACCTAACATAGTTGAAATATGAGTTAAAAATTCTTGTTTACTCGAAATCAGCTCTGGCAGTCAACTCTTATAGTCTCCAGTCGACTACCCTATGCATCAGTCGACTGATATCTGCAAAATGCAGAAATCAGAAATCAGAATCGAATTTCAAAAATTCATAAGTAATTATACATAATACAAAAAATCATGAAAATTTGTATGTATAATATTTATGATAAATAAAATGAGTGAAAAATATTTGAAAATTAATTTACCTATAAAATAATGAGATTGACATAAAGTTCAAAACCATTGAAAAATTCAATGTTTTGGCCCTACTTTGTATCAACTCTCTCAATGGTGATTGCTATCAAAAGATAGACTTCACCAAGGTTTTCTAAAATTATTTTAAAATATTTTTGAAAACCTATATTGGATCATGTTCAATGCGCTCAATGCACATGACTTGTACATTAGCTTTCCCCATGATCCACCATGATATAAGATGAGTTTGAGTTCATCTAGATGCAAAAACTATGCACCTTGAACTTAACTCATTTCCTAGCATCTCACATGTGTCTAGGGTGTATGAAAACACACACAATTCAATGTGATGTGAGATGTGAGTTTTGTTCATCCTAATCTAAGGCCTCATGCATTTTCTAAGGCAACACTACTTGATTCTCTTATACATGGGACTTCAAATCATGTCATAGTCCTTAAATCAATTTTATTAATGCATGAAATGATCATGGCATAAATATAACATAAATAAGCATGGCCAATGATCTTGATGTAATGGCATATGATTAAATCTAAATATACATGACATTAAACCTTAAACCTAAGCATGATTATGACATATTATATGATAAAAATAAATATGATGTCATGACATGGTATATGGAAAATAAAGAATGGCAAATAAAATGTAAAGGTATATAATACCTAAATTTTAATATTGATTGTCATTTGTTATGATTAAATTCATTTTGTCATATTATCACTCATCTCCCAAGTGTGCCAAAAACCCAAAATGACACACTATGACTTCTAAACCTAAGTTGTGTCAATTTGATTGATTTTTCAAACTTCTTAAATAATATTGGCACATCCTAAAATCTTTTAGGATTTAACATTCAAACCTATTTCCAAGGTATCCATAACCTTGAGAATGACCTAAAGTGCCACCTTTACCATGGTTAGGTTAACTACCCATCCATTTAAAGTTGACACAACCTAACTCATTTAGCGTGAATCGATCACACTCCTAGGAACCGAAAACCTATTTAAACTCCTTGGGTTAACTAGGTATTCCATAGGGATGACCTCCCTAGATACCCTCCTAATGAGCCTCTTAGGCTTGGTAGCCTTGGTCATTTGGGTCTTGCCTTGGTTAACTCTAGGGGTGACTCCCCTTGTAACCTTCTTAGTGGTCTCCCTAGGTTTCTTCAAAACCTTAGCCACTAAGAACCTACCATAGTCAACTCTAGGGATGACCTCCCTTGTGACCTTGGTTTTCCTAGACCTAGTACTAGTTCCATAATCAAATGGAACATTGTGATAAGTCTCCTTAGGCTTAGGTTTGTGACCCAAACCTTGCTTGCCCTTGGATGATTCTTGTTTCCTAGGTCTTAGATTTTGACCATTTGACCCTTGCATTTGATTTTGCATATTTCTAAGGGTCTTTTCCAACTTCTCAAGCCTTGACCTCAAGGCTTGATTTTCAAATTCTAGTTTCTCTATTTTGGTGGGCCCATTATTTCTTTGAATTGATTTGTTCTTTCTAGTCATATGTCTATGATTTTTGGAATTAATACCTAGATGGTCTTCTATCTTCCTAATACTTGCCTTAGGTAGGATTGTCTTAGGGTTATTAGTCCTAAATTTCTCCTTAGTCTTAATACATCCAACGATAAGTTCAAGCATAATATAATAAGAGCAGGGTCAAGGTAACATGATCATATAAGATGATCATGTATCTAAATCTGTATGCATTAAAACTACCTGACCAGGGTAGGAATTACCCACCTTCTTTGTAGACACCAATCGTCTTCACGTCCGCGAATATCTCGAACCAAAATCCTACAAACAAAACATATATGATCCAATCATATACCAATTCTAATATTAGGATCAAATCATAATCCTACATCAAATTTATATCTCGATTCATAGCCCAAACAAAACTACTACTTTATAGCCATTACAATGACACAACAACCCATTTACAACTCAACTCCAGCCTTACAACTTCTCACACAACCACCCACACTCAAGCACTAATTACTAGTCTTGAAATGGTGCTTAACAACCCACCAATCCGACAATTAATAGAACAAACGAATCCCTATCCAATCAGCATATAGACAAATCACGCACCAACACCTCAATATGCCAATAATCATCCATCGTCAACAAATCTCTAACTCACGGCCAATTCACCCTTCGTGGCCAAGAACCACATCATTAATAGCCACACAAATTTAGGGATCTAACTATTTAAACCACTCCGTTAAAATCATAGCTTAACTGATTCATTCATTCACAGCTTTATCACAGCCTCATCCACTCTTCATAGCCGACACAACTTCACAGAACCTGCACAACCGCTCAACCGACATCAAACCCATTCACACTCAACAACTCCTTGCTCACGGTCAACTCCATCGACAGGAAGGAACACTCCACAGATCACACACCCACATTTAGAAATTTATAGTTAAAAGAGAGGGGATACAACAAGCTTACCAGCCCTAGACTCCATCGACAACAATCCCCAATACCTACAACCCTGTTCACCGGCTACGATCGGCGCTCACGATCCCTGCCCATACACCCAAAATCTTGTTCAACCAAGGAAATCAAAGCAAACCCTAAAATCTCGTCCAAGATCTGGAAGGAGCAGTTGTTACCTTGCTAGACAAAGATCCCAGCCCCAGATCAGAATGCGGTGTCGTCACTGCCGCTTGCCACGAGCAAGGAAAGAGCGCTCGTGAGAAGATGGAGTGCGACGGTAGCAGCATGGCGACGATGACTGGCACGATGGTGGCACGGTGTGATGGCTGCGAAGCGTTGACAATCGGCCGACTAGGCAAGGGGGAAATCAAGGCAGCGACAACCGGCGAAAGGCCGAGCCTGCTCAGCAGCCACAGTGGAGAGGGGAAATCGCGTAGGGGGAGCGCCATCGGGCGGAGGAGGAGAAACGGCAGCGGAGACGCGGTCAGGGTGAGGAATCACGTGAGAGAACGAAAATCGGGATCGGGAGGGGAACGGATCATCGCAGAGGAGTGGAATAAAGGAATTGCGATTTGGAACCGATCACGAGAGAAAATGGCGAAGAGTAAAGGGGTAGGTTTAAACGGGTCGGCATCTTTAATTGGAATGGATCCATTTAACAACAATAAATCCTTAACCATGATTAAATAATCCCTAACCATAGTTTAATTAATCGATAGCATCAACTCTCTAATTAGTGAATAATAGAGAATCTTAACCTGTCACAAATTTCTTCGTGGTATTTTACACGACTGGTGTTCGAGTCAAAGTTTTAAATGACCGACTCTTGGCGATCGATTGCTATTCCATCACCGACCGCCAAGGGGAGCAATGATGATGTCGAGGGTTTCGCATAAAAGCGATGTCGAGTGATCGTGATCGACCACTCGACCGATGATTAATCTACCGACCGATGGGAAGATCGATCGATGTGGGAGTCGTTGGTTGGAATCCAACGTGGAAGGAGTCGTTGGAGGCAATGGCCATAGCAGCAGTCGACTAATGGCTTCATCAGTCGACTGCTCGAGGCCCAACGGGAAGAATGGCTTCTTCCATATAAGAAGGGGCCTTGGGTGACTTGGGATGGTTAATGCTTTAACTCTAAACTACACCCAAGTGCCCTAAACATTTTCTTCCCTCTTTCTTGCTATTATTTCAATCATATTGTAAAGAGGGAGTGATCTTGTAAGAAAAGGTTTACCTCCACCTTGCTTGGTGCAAAGGAGAGAATAGTGAAGGTTTAGGTGTGATTCACCTGGAACGAATCAGGTCATGGATTAGCGGCAAGGGCCGTGAACCATGTTACGTCTTCGTGTTTGCGTTTGCTTTCTTTTGTCTTGTGCATTTGCTTAATTGTTTTAGTATTTCCATTGCTCTAACTCTAATTGTAGGCGATTAAGCAAGTGAACTCCATCATCTATGATCAAGGGCTATTCACCCCCTCTAGCCGGCCACCGATCGATCCAACAAGTGGTATTAGAGCCAAGGTTTCTTGTCACCGGACTCATCGCCGCAACAAGCACGACAACAAAGATGGTCGACTCAAACATCCACCCACCTAAGTTCGAGGGCGACTTCTCTTGGTGGAAGAAGAGAATGGAGGTATTTTTTGAAACGGATTTTGATATTATTATTACAATGGAAACCGGTTTTTATTTGCCTAGGGATGAAGAGGGGGAGCCAATAGAAAAATCAAGGTGGACCAAGAAGCAAAGAGAGGAGCACCTTTCAAATTCAAGAGCCAAGCACCATCTCTACAATGTGCTTCCTCAACAAGAAATTAATAGAATTGGAGAGTGCCTTAGTGCCAAGGAGATATGGGAGAAGCTAGTGGAGCTTCATGAAGGCACCTCCGAGGCAAAGCTAGCAAGAAGGGATCTCCTCCGCTCTCAACTAAATAACATCAAGCTTGATATAGGGGACAAGGTATTGTCACTACACTCTAGGTTTAAAGAGATAATTAATGGGTTGTCGAGTGTAGGTGAAAAACTCTCCAACCGGGACATGATAATGAAGGCAATAGATGCTTTCCCCCGGTCCTCAAAGTGGAGCTCCATGGTGGACTCCTACATTTTTAAGAATCTAGAGGTAAGTACTCTAGATGAATTCTTTTCTACCATGGAACTCCATGAAACAAGGCTTGAAGGAGTAGTAGAAGAACAAATCAAGCCATCAAGGGGAGTGGCACTAGTAGCAAGCAAAGGGAAGGAGAAGAAGGAGACTCCACCTTCTTCATCCGATGAAGACTCTTCCTCTTCCTTGATGGATAGAAATGAAGAAGCCTACATGGTAAGGAAGGTAAGACGTGCTTTGAAAAGTTTTAAATTTAACAAATCTAATGATAGGAGAAGAAGACCAAGAAGGAAGATAATATGCTACAATTGCCAAGGAGAGGGACACATAAGGGATGATTGTCCCCTCTTGAACAAAAGCAAGGAAGAGAGGAGGAAGAAAGAGGACAAGAAGAAGGGGAGAAAGAAGAAGGAGGATGAAAAGAAAACCAAGGAGAAAGGGAAGGTCAAGGCACACAAGGCGACATGGGATGATCCATCATCCTCATCAGAAGAAGAAGAAGCCTTCACAAGTCTTGCCCTAATGACAATAGAAGATTTGGACACCTCCTTCTCCAAGGAAGAAGAAAGAAGTTCAATTGAGGAGGAGAGCTCAAGTGAAGAGGGAGCTTCATCTTCATCCTCATCATCGGAAGAGGATTTGGTAAGTGAGGTAACGAATCTCCCTCCCAAGAAAATTATGTCTATTATTTCGAATTTAACTAAGGAACTATTTAAGGCTAAGAAAAGGAATAAATACATGCTTGATCAAATTAAGGCCCTAGAAGAAAAACTAGAAAATGCATGCTCACATAATGATTATATTCCTTTTAATGTTAGTGATGCATGTATTGATGAAAATAAGGTCTTAAGGGAAAAGGTAGATCATTTAACTAAGGCCTTAGAAAAATTCACAATAGGCTCCAACACTTTGAACATGATTATAGGGAGCCAAAGGGCTAGCTTTAATAAGAAAGGCCTAGGATATAAGGGGACCAAAAAGGCCTATCATTGTTTAATTGCTAGGGGTCAATCTAAAACAACCATGATAGCTAGGAAATAGATACCAAAGGAGTACTTAGTGAACCCTATTGGAAAGAATCTATATTGGGTTCCTAAGTCCATCCTTAAGGGTTAGGAAAACCCTAGGATAGTCAACCATGAGTGGACTTATTTTATATCATGTAATATGGTTGACTTGTAAGGATGTGGGTGATAGTTTTTGAATTAAGTGTTGGGTGATGATAATGTGATCATAATATAAAATCTTAATAATATTTTATCATGATATGTAATTATTGATAACATTTGATCATGATTGATAATACATATTTTTATGATCATGTTGGGTAGAATTGCATGAAATTTTGGTTAAGTATAAATACCTTTAGGTACATCTCACACTCACTATAGGCTACTTTGATTGAAAACATAGCATGGGTGAGATGATAGGATGATACAAATGGTCCACTAATGCTTATGGCATTTAGATGGGTCATTAAGTGTATCAATAGATTAATCATAGACCAACTATGGGGAAACCAAATGTTTAATCAATGGACATATTGCTCATAGATCATAGTTGGATATTTTAAATGATTTAAAAATATTTCATGTTTATAAACAATGAGTTCATGTTTTGAAAAGTTTCAAGGCAAAACTAAGCTTTAAAGATGATACAAACTTTAGACATTTTACAACTTTTGAGTTTTTGCCTACTTTTCGAAAATAAAATGAATTTTTATGAAAAACTATTTTTCACTGATAGAGGACTCATTTGAAATATGTTCTCCAAATTTCATGATTTTTCGAATTTCCTTGAATTTTTAATGCATTTTTGAAACTGGACTTTGAAAATTAGAAAATCTGAAAACTGGGTGTCAGTCAACTGATGCTCTGATTCAGTCGACTGATGTACTATGCACGAGCACAGTAAGGTGTTTTGTCAGGTTTTGAACTTGATTTTGGTATTTTCTTCCATTAGATTTGATGTCATACGTGTATAACATTTGTATAATGTTTTTGATGGTGTCAAAGGGAGAGAATTTGTGAGTTTAAGTTAATCATGCTAGGGGGAGAATTAGCATGTCTTAAGGGGGAGTTGCATGTTTAAGGGGGAGTTTGATACTCATGCTTACTTACATGCTTTCTTGCCTTATGTTTTGTGTAAATTGTTTTACCTAACTTAAACGGATTGCCACACATCAAAAAGGGGGAAATTATTAGGGCAATCAATCCATGTGATGTGGTTTTGATGTGTATGGCAAAGGGTTTAAGTTAGGTTGTTATGGATTTGATATGTGCATTGAAGTAATGCATTACTTAGTAATTCGCATATGGATGGCTTGACGATAGCATTGGCAAGATTCACCATCTCATGACTTGGTCCTTGAGTCGGTGAAAGATGCATTGCGGAAGCCGTGCGCTTGGTGCATCCGAGGGACCGTCGGACGAGAAGCATTGGAGTGAAGCCGAAGGAAGCAGACTTCAGGGCGAGGCGCGAAGGATGGCATTGCGAAGCCATGCGCTTGGCGCATCCGAGGGACGCGGCCGGAGGAAGAGAACTTCAAGGCGAGGGACTCCAAGGGAAGATGAGAGTGAGCGATTGTAACCCGGGACGGGGTAGCTCGTAGGTGAACTTGGCCAAATGGCTAAGTGTCGGATGGGTTTTCTCGACATCAGTCGACTGGAGACTCGGCTGGTGTTCAAGTCAAAGTTTTGGCCAAACATGTTGGATCAAGCGGATCGCTAGAGGGGGGGGGGGGGGGTGAATAGCGATAAAACCTTTTTTTTCTTTTCGTTCGTTCGTTAAAACTCGAGTAGACAATTAATTGCAGCGGAAAGATAAGCAATAGATAAAAGAAAAAAAAATGTTTTTTACTTGGTTCGTAGCCTTCGGCTACTACTCCAAGGCCCTAGTGGTCCTTGACCACGTACGGAGGGCAAAAACACTAAAGAACTCCTCCTCGTTAGAGGTAGGAGTTAATTGATACAAATAAAACACAAAGCTTGAGGTAGAGGGACACTCCCCCTCTCCTCGTTACGATAAAAGCTTCGAGAAAGTACAGTAATGAACTGAAATAAAAACTTAAACCAACGTTACAAAATGAAAGCAATTAAAACCTAGACGTCGGAGAAGAAGCACTTCGTTGTCGGAAAGTTGTAGCTTGGCGGAGGATTTTGGAAGCTTAGAATTGATGATGAAACCCTAGGAGAGGCCCTCCTTTTATAGCCTTTGAGCCCCTTTTCGAGAGGACCCAATGAAAATTAGGCACATAGCTCCTTGAAAAATGGTGATAAGGCTTGACTCCTCGAGGCTGATCCTTGACCATCAGTCGACTGATGACCATCATCACTGATTGAGATGATCGGCACCAAATGTCGACCACGCATACGATCGGATTGACTGCAATGAGTCCTCCAAGCTAGTCTGATCGATGCTAACTGAAATGACAAGTTAGCTGAACAATAACATCGATGACCTCCGACCATCCGATCTTGACCTAGACCACCAATGAGATGTCTTGGGTCGGATATACGCTTAAGTCTATCCCCGTAAAGAGAATACGACCTCACTTACACTTGCACACACGAGCTCACCTCGATACTTACTGTGTCGCTTTTGCTTCCGGCCTTCCACTCGATTCCTTCGGCTCCCTCCGAAGTCACTCGAGTGTTGCCCGACCACCGTGGCTTCCTCCGGGTGTCGCTAGTCTTCAGCTCTAGCTATAGCAATTTTTTGCCCACTTGATTTAGCTCGTGAGATAACGACATGAGCTTAACTTTGTATCGTTTTCTATAATCAAAACTCAGGTTCGACTTAGGTGCCTACTGCACCAACAATCTCCCCCTTTTTGATTTATGGCAAACCCACATACAAAGTTAAGAAAATAGCATGCATGAAGAATAATAATGTGCATGAGAAACAAACAATAATAATAAAGATTAGTAGGAGTAGTAAGGATTTTCTTCAAGTACTCCCCCTTGAGGAAACCTCCCCCTTGACCGAGGGTGAGTCCTGAAAGAAGACCTTAATCCTCCTCCTTGAGGGTTGCTATCTAGGAAGAGTTTAAGTAATTAACATTACTTAAAGTTGGCCTTAGTAAAACATTTAAGTTAAGAGGTCTTCTTAACTTGTCCCTTTCTCCCCCTTTAAGTAAAACATTAACGTCATAGTGTTTAAAAATAAGTTTGAGTTAAGATTTCTCTTAACTTGGCCTTTACTTAAAAAAGTTAAGTAAGTTTTCAAAACTTAAAGTTAACTTTTGGTCATGTAAATAAATATGAAGTAAGAGTTAAGTTATCAAAAATTAAAATTTTGACCCCTTAACTTTGGCCTTTTTCTCCCCCTTTTGCCATATATCGAAAAGAGTAAGGGTGTGTGGAAAATAAAAATAAGTATTAAATTTAAAGTCCAAGCATGTTCCACATTATTTTGAAAATAATATACTGAAAATAAGTTCATCTATAAAATGTTCGACTCATATTTGGCTTGATTGATATGAAGGATCAACCAGTCCTGGTCAGAGTTGGTTAATATGTATGATTATACTCCGTGGTTCATGGCGATGCACTAGCTCTACATCTGGAACCAGGAGTAAGGTCCTAACATCTCACACCCATCTACGTGGCTAAGTACACAAACACATTAGTCCTATGTGTTATGAGATGTATTGGCTCCTTAAATCTATAGGTGCATGATATCTAAGGTATGTCCTATGCTAGTTCCATGAAAATGAAAAGTAAGAAATAGTAGTAAGAAAATATAATTTGTAAGTCCCTATTCTATTACGCACATGCCCAATTTTCGTCTTAATAGACTAAATTTGGCTTCGGGTAGGGGTTTAGTAAATAGGTCTGTCATGTTAGACTTCGATTTGACGTATTCGAGTTGTATGGCTCTGTTGGCCACATGTTCTCGAATGAAATGATGTTTGACCTCTATATGTTTGGTCCTAGAATGACATATCGGATTCTTAGTTAGGTTAATTGAGCTAATATTATCTACGTGGAGTTTAGTGTTCGTAAAGTCTAACTTAAAGTCGCGGAGAGTGTGCTTTATCCAAAGAAGCTGAATGACACACTCACCCATCGCGAAGTATTCAGCTTCGGTAGTAGATAAGGCAACACAGTGTTGCTTCCTACTGCACCAACTCACTAGACTTGAGCCGAGAAGTTGACAACAACCACTCGTACTCTTTCTATCGAGCTTACTACCGGCATAGTCCGAATCAGAGTAGCCGATTAGTTCGAACTCGATAGATCTAGGGTACCAAATACCGACATTAAGTGTACCCTTTAGATATCTAAGGATATGCTTGACTAGAGTTAGGTGAGACTCCTTGGTACAGGTTTGGAACCTTGCGCACATACTTACTACAAATAAGATATCAGGTCGGCTCGCAGTTAAGTAAAGGAGACTCCCTATTATGCTCCTATAGTATTTTAAATCAATTGAATTTCCGATTACATTTTCTTCTATATTTACATTTGTTGCCATTGGGGTACTAATAATTTTAGCATCTTGCATTCTAAAGCATTTAATTAATTCCTTAGTATATTTGCGTTGATGTAGGTATATTCCATCTTTAGTTTGTTTAATTTGTAGACCTAAGAAGAAACTCAACTCTCCTACTAAATTCATTTCAAATTCACTTTCCATAAGTGAAATGAACTCATTCAGTAGGATCGAGTTGGTGGTTCCGAAAATAATACCATCTACGTAGATTTGGGCTATGAACATGTCTTTACCTAAGGTTTTTACGAAAAGAGTGTTAGGGCAATCTCTTGCCGTAATATGGTTTTGATGGTGTGGCAAAGGGTTTAAGTTAGTTTGATATGTTGATTTGATATGTGCGTTGAAGTCGTGCAGGACTTAGTAATTCGCACATGGAGCCGTGGCGAGTTTCACATCTCATGACTCGTGCCTTGAGTCGGTGAAGGATAGCTTTGCGGAAGCCGTGCGCTTGGAGCATCCGAGGGACCGCCGGACGAGAAGCTTGGAGTGAAGCCGGAGGAAGTAGACTTCGAGGCAAGAGACGCGAAGGAGCATTGCAGAGCCGTGCGCCTGATGCTGCTGAGGGACGTGGCCGAGAACGAAGAGAACTTCGAAGGCGAGGGACTCCGAGAAATGAGAGTGAGCGATTGTAACCCGGGGAAGGGTAGCTCTTAGGTGAAACTTGGCCATTTGGCCAAGTGTCGGATGGGTTTTCCCGACACCAGTCGACTGCCATGTCATGGCAATCGACTGCTCTGAGTCGAGTGAGTTCGACCGTATACGATCGACCGATCAGCAGCAATGATCGCCATACGTGGGCGGGCCGATCGCAGACATCACCGACCGGGCGCAATGATCGATCAATGGGGTTTCGCCATATCACCGCTCGTGAGCCGATCGGGCCGATTACGATAGCAGCCGATCGATGAGGTCCATCACCGATCGCCAAGAGTTCCGTTGACTACAACGCCGGATCCGACGCGTTCGAGGCCGCTAGGACGCAAATGATCGCCAAGGGCGGCAATGATCGATGGCGGCCAACGGGAAGAAATCAACCCTCTCTATAAAAAGAGAGGGTGTAAGCCTTTGAGAGGCTAATGCTGATGCTCCAAGTGATCTTCCTAGTGCCCCACAAGCTCTAAACTCTTCTTACTCGCTTTTACTCCATTCTATTGTAAGAAGAGTGATCTTGGTTGTAAAGGTTACCTCCACCTAGCTTGGTGCAAAGGAGAGACCATTTAGTGGATTGGTTTAACGGAGTGATTCACCGAGGACGAATCAGGGACCGTGGATTAGCGGCGTAGCCGTGAACCACGTTATACCATCGTGTTAGCGTTTGTTTTATTGTTTGTCTTTTGCTTTGTATTTGTATATTCCGCTTGCGCTAATTAGTTTTGTAGACGAGCAATTTACGACGTCCAACGTACGAGGGCTATTCACCCCCCTCTAGCCGGCCATTCCGATCCCCAACAAAGAGTTGGGTCAACTACACCTTGGTTAAAACCTTTGGACTTAAGATAAATCGAAAGTCTCTCATACCAAGCTCGAGGAGCTTGTTTAAGTCCATAGAGAGCTTTTTTTAACCTAAGGATATGGTCGGGTTTGTCTAAACTTTCGAAACCGGAGGGTTGACTAACATAAACCTCTTCTTTAATGTATCCATTTAAGAATGTTGATTTTACATCCATTTGAAACAACTTGAATCCTCGATGTGCAGCATACGCTAATAGCATTCGAATGGACTCAAATCTAGCTACTGGGGCATAGGTCTCGTCGTAATCTAAACCTTCAACTTGACTAAACCCTTTAGCAACTAGTCTAGCTTTATTTCTAACTACTTCACCTTTGTCATCAAGTTTATTTCTAAACACCCACCTTGTTCCAACGATTATTTTATCTTTAGGTGGTGGTACTAATTCCCATACTTTGTTCCTAGTGAATTGAGCCAGCTCTTCTTGCATTGCAATAATTCAATCGGGATCAAGAAGAGCTTGGTCAATAGTCTTGGGTTCAATTTTGGAAATCAAAAAGATTTGACTAAGGTTTCTGTATGAGGCTCTAGTTCGAACTCCTAAACTTGGATCACCTATCACTTGGTCGATAGGATGATTCGTTTGTGTTGGATCGATTTGAAATGCTAGAGGGGGGGTGAATAGCGTTAAAACTTTCTTTTTGTTCGTTCGTTTAAAATCCGAGTAGATAATTAATTTGCAGCGGAAAAGATAAGCAATAAATAAAAGATACAATTCTTTTTACTTGGTTCGTAGCCTTCGGCTACTACTCCAAGGCCCTAGTGGTCCTTGACCACGCACGGAGGGCAAAACACTAAACGAACTCCTCCTCGTTGGAGGTAGGAGTTAATCGATACAAAAACAAAAACTTGAGGTAGAGGGACACTCCCCTTCTCCTCGTTACGATAGAAAAAAGAGCTTTGACAAATGTAAATGAACAACGAATCTGAAACTAAAACCGACGTACAAAAATAAAGGAAATGAAACCTAGATGTCGGAGAAGAAGCACTTCGTTGTCGGTAGCTTTGCGGAGGCTTTTGGAAGCTTGGAATTGATGAAGAAACCCTAGGATTGGCCTTCCTTTTATAGCCTTTGAGCCCCTTTTCGAGAGGAACCCTAGCCAATCACAATTGAGCACCAATCTCTTTGAAATGGGGTGATAAGCCTTGACTCCTCGAAGCTGATCATTGACCATCACCGATCGATGGACATCATCACGATCGATGATGGCAAGATCACGAGTGATGACCCAATGATCGATTGACGGCAGTCGAGTCCTCCAAGCTGGCAGTCGACTGATGCTTGCTACAAGTCAAAGTTAGCTCAAAGAAAACATTATTTCGACGGCCTTCGACCGTCCGATCTCGACCTAGACCATCGATGGGATGTCTTTGGTCGGATCTACGCTTAAGACCATCCCCGTAAGGAGGATACGACCTCACTTACGCTCGCACACACGAGCTTACCTCGATACTTACCATGTCACTTTTGCTTCCGACCTTCCACTCGATTCCTTCGACTCCCTCCGAAGTCACTCGAGTGTCGCCCGACCACCGCGGCTTCCTCCGGGTGTCGCTAGCCTTCAGCTCCAGCTTTAGCACTTTTCTGCACACTTGATTCAGCTCGTGAGATAACGATATATCCTTGACTTTGCATCTTTTGCCATAATCAAAATATAGGTTCGACTTTGGTGCCCCTGCACCAACAGTTTGAGTCCTAGTTGGGTTTGGGTTTGAGTCTACTATTTGGTCAATAGGATGACTCATTTGAGTTCTAGTTTGATTTGAGTCATCTACCACTTGGTCAATAGAATGACTTGGTTGACCTAGGTTGGGATTAACACTAGACTTGATCTCTGGATCGGAGGTGAGTCTAGTATGAATCGACTCGCTAATTGGGGTTGCTGGGGGTTTTGTAGGTTCGTGTCCTTCATCAAATACTACATTGATAGTCTCTTTGACTCTAAGGGTGTCATGGTTATATACTCTATAAGCTCTACTTGTAGTCGAGTATCCTAGAAAGATTCCGGTCAAGATTTTGGATGTAAATTTTCCTAGGTAATCCTTAGTGTTTAGGATATGTACCTTACACTCAAATACCCTAAAGTACTTGATGTTAAGTATTTTATTGTGATAAATCTCGTATGAGGTCTTAATGTGCCTCTTTACCATAAGGATCCTACTTTGGACATAGCATGTCGTACTCACGGCTTCCGCCCAAAACCTATCGGGTAGGTTATACTCGTTTAACATTGTCCTAGCGGCTTCTTGTAGGGCTCTATTTTTGCGTTCTACTAGGCCATTTTGTTGTGGAGTTCTAGGGCAAGAGAACTCATGGTGGTATCCATTTAGGTTACAAAATTCTGTAAACCTATGGTTGTCGAATTCACCACCATCATCAGACCTAAGTCTTTTGATTTTAATGCTTTGTTGATTTTCTATTAACTTAAATAAGTTAATTAATTGATCTAGGGTATCACTTTTGTGTTTGATGAAACTAACCCAAGTAAATCTAGAATAGTCATCAATTATGACTAAGCAGAATTTACTCCCATTAAGTGACTTAGCTCCGTGTGAATCAAATAGATCCATGTGTAGGAGCTCAAGAACACTTTTGGTTCGTTCTTGATTAGTTAGTTGACGTTGTGTCCTAGATTGTTTACCCTGTTGACAAGCATTACATATTTTATTATCCAAGTATTGAGGTTAGGCAAACCTCTGACTAAGTCACTCTGACTCATCTTGTGGATGAGCCTTGGGTGTGAGTGACCGAGTCATCGGTGCCACAACCATGATTCCTCTTGCCATGTCATAAGACACTTAGTTAAGGAGTTGGTTAAGTTAATAGTGTAAATATTGTTATTTCTAGTTCCCTTAAGGATTGTTTTAGAAGTTTCATTTGTATTAATTACACATTCATTTTCTAGAAATATGACCTTATAGTTATTATCACACAATTGGCTTACACTAAGTAAATTATATTGAAAATATTCTACTAATAAGACATTTTGAATAATAAAGTTAGAGTTGAGCTCAATTTCACCTGATCCGATGATTTTGAGCTTGTCGTTGTTTCCGAAGGCTACCGATCCTTGTCGTTTGAATCGAAGCTTTAAAAACTTGAGTTGATCCCCGATCATGTGTCGGGAGCAACCACTGCCCAACATCCATTGATCCTACACGCAAGGTAGTTGGATCGGATATTGGATTTATTAAATATTGGTTGAAAATTATTAACCTAAATCATCTCACCCATGTCTACATGATCAAACATGTTAACCCTATATGTTCTTGTGAGATGACTTACAATTTTACTTGAATTAAATTTAATGACTTTAACACTTGTCAACCTTGCGTTAGATTCGGATTTGACCTTAGGCTCATCAAGTCACCTTTTCAAGATCATGGCTTCCAGGTCGTGGCGAGGCACAGAGGCCTTCTTTGATTGGAACAATGACCACTTCCTTAGACAAAGTCATTTTCAAGAAAATAGAGACTTGACTCACCTAAGACCACTTCTTGGTCTAACTAGTCTAGGATACGGTGAGGTAGCTTCAGCTAGTTCCGCTCGGTCAAGTGCACCGAACTAGATACGCCTTATCTAGCCCGAATACACGAGACTTCGCTTTCCTAGCGTACTATCATCTCGCCGCATCCTGGTACTATGTTATCAAGTATTGACGAGTTATAGTCTTATCTAGCCATTCTAAAAAGAAAATTCAAACTAAATAAAGAACCTAAGCATGCAATTTTCTAAGTTAAAATACAAACAAGTTTCGTACTAGCTCCCCCTGGACCGTTGAATCAGTTCGGTCTCTCCACATAGTGGATTTGGTCCTTGGGAACCCAGTACTGGTTCGATCCTAAGTTTGAAATCAAGGTGATCTCAGGGACCCATGCTTGGACATGTTTTTTATGTCGACTTACAATCGACATATATGACTTGTTGGTCGTGTTTGAGCTAAACCCTAGTCCGACCTTGTTGTACACGGCCCTTTGCGATCCAAGTAAGAGGTCAAGTCCTTTAGATCCCAAAGTAAACCTTTCCAACGTGTTCCTAAGATCTTCGACTTGACTCTTCAAGAGTGAGTTCCCAACTTCGAGTTTTTCAACCCGAGTTGAGTCCTCCTCTTGAACTCGACTAGTCGAAGAGGTTAGGGAGACCTCATGTTTGAGGAGTTTAACTTCCTCAACCAGGGTCTCGACCTTGGACTCGGACTTAGCTAATTTTCTAGTTAAAAACTTAATTGCATTATAAAGTGTACTAATGAGGGATCGACTTACCTTGAGTGTATCTTTTAAACTTGATGCGTATCTGTGGCTTGTCTTGAATAGTGCTTCACAGTCTGACTCGTCTTCGGTTTCTGATTCATGTTCTAGTTCCGACTCCATCTCCGATTCCACCGGTTTAGCCATGAGAACACGATCACTATCTTCTTCCTCGGATGCTTCTTCCCAAGTAGCGTTGAGTGCCTTTTTGTGTTTTGGTGCTTTGCTCTTGAGTTTTGTGCATTCGGACTTGATATGTCCAAACCTGTTGCATTCGTAGCATCTAATATTTGAACTTTTAGGCTTACCTTCGTTGGGTTGAGTGACGGTTCGTTTTTGGCCCTTGACTATCCTCCGAACTAGGTTGACTAGTTCGGCCTCCATTTCCGAGTCGACCTCCGAATCGAACTCATCCTCTTCTTCCTTCGGGGGTGGCTTGCTTGCGGTTTTCTTCCTCGAACCTACAAAAAGTGCTATACCCTTCTCGGGTTCCGAGTTAGACTGCTCATGAAGTTCAAAATTGGAAAATAATTCATCTAACCTAAGTTTCGAAAGATCCTTGGAGACCTTGTAGGCATCGACCATGGATGCCCACAAGGTAGTCCTCGGAAAGGAGTTAAGAACATACCTTATAAGGTCGCGATTTTCGACCTTTTGCCCGATCGCGCGTAGATTTTTGACTATGTCTTGAATGCGGGCGTGAAGTTGAGTCGCCGTTTCGTGTTCCTGCATTTTTAGATTATACAATTTATTAAACAAAAGATCACGCTTACATACCTTGGCTTCATCGGTCCCTTCATGTAGCTCTACTAGCTTTGTCCAAAGGTCCTTTGCGCTGATGAAGGGGCCGACGCGATTAAGCTCCTCCTTGGACAAGCCGCATTGGAGGATTTGAGTTGCCTTGGCGTTGGCTTCGACTTGTCTTTTTGTCGCAATGGTCCATTGATCATAATCCAAGGATTCACCCACTTCGTTAGTCGGAAGTGTGAATCCCATTTGGATTATGATCCACATCTCGATTTGAGTTTTAAGAAAGCATTCCATCCGACCGTTCCAATAACGGAAGTCATCTCCATTGTAAAACGAAGGTCGGACGGTGCTAAAACCCTCGAGATTGGCCATTAAAACAAAAGAAACAAGGAGATGAAGATGAAAAACCTAGCAACGACAAAAACACACAAAATGTACCAAGACTCGCGTCTTGGATTAGTAGTGCAGGAGGAAAACTAACCAAATGAAATAAATTTAAAATAAACAGAATTAAAAAGAAAAAAAATCTGTAAAAGGCTAGATCGGTGGTTTCACCAAATCTTAGCAACCCCCGGCTCCGATACCAATTGTTGGATCAAGCAGATCGCTAGAGGGGGGGGTGAATAGCGATAAAACCTTTTTTTTCTTTTCGTTCGTTCGTAAAAACTCGAGTAGACAATTAATTGCAGCGGAAAGATAAGTAATAAATAAAAGGAAACAAATGTTTTTTACTTAGTTCGTAGCCTTCGGCTACTACTCCAAAGCCCTAGTGGTCCTTGACCATGTACGGAGGGCAAAAATACTAAAGAACTCCTCCTCGTTAAAGGTAGGAGTTAATCGATACAAATAAAACACAAATCTTGAGGTAGAGGGATACTCCCTCTCTCCTCGTTACGATAAAAGCTCCGAGAAAGTACAGTAATGAATTGAAATAAAAACTTAAACCGACGTTACAAAATGACAGCAATTAAAACCTAGACGTCGGAGAAGAAGCACTTCGTTGTCAGAAAGTTGTAGCTTTGTGGAGGCTTTTGGAAGCTTAGAATTGATGATGAAACCCTAGGAGAGGCCCTCCTTTTATAGCCTTTGAGCCCCTTTTCGAGAGGACCTTCAACCAATGAAAATTAGGCACATGGTTCCTTGAAAAATGGTGATAAGGCTTGACTCCTCGAGGCTGATCCTTGACCATCGATCGATGGCCATCATCGATCGATGTGATGCGACATCGATCGAATGTTGACCGAACCGATCGTGATTGATGAGTCCTCCAAGCTGGTAGTCGACTGATGCTAGCTGAAATGACAAGTTAGCTGAACAATAACATCGACGGCCTCCGACCGTCCGATCTCGACCTAGACCACCAATGAGATGTCTTGGGTCGGATCTACACTTAAGTCTATCCCCGTAAAGAGAATACGACCTCACTTACACTCGCACACATGAGCTCACCTCGATACTTACTGTGTCACTTTCGCTTCCGGCCTTCCACTCGATTCCTTCGGCTCTCTCCGAAGTCACTCGAGTGTCGCCCGACCACCGCGGCTTCCTCCTAGTGTCGCTAGCCTTCAGCTCTAGCTATAGAAATTTTCTGCACACTCGATTCATCTCGTGAGATAACGACATAAGCTTAACTTTGTATCGTTTTCTATAATCAAAACTCAGGTTCGACTTAGGTGCCTACTGCACCAACAAAATAGTCGAATGCGAGCTCTTTGCATTCGACTGCTAGCTCCATCAGTCGACTGCCAAGGGGAGTAGTCGACTGATGTCGAGGGTTTCGGGCACAAAAGCTTCAACAGTCGAGTGATCGCATCGACCACTCGACTGATGGCTCCATCAGTCGACTGATGGGAAGATCAGTCGACTGATGTGGGAGCCGTTGGTTGGAATCCAACGTGGACGGAGTCGTTGCGAGGCAACGACCACAGTAGAAGTCGACTGATGGCTTCATCAATCGACTGCTCGAGGCCCAACGGGAAGAATGACTTCTTCCCTATAAGAAGGGGCCTTGGGTGACTTGGGATGGTTAATGCTTTAACTCTAAACTACACCCAAGTGCCCTAAACATTTTCTTCCCTCTTTCTTGCTATTATTTCAATCATATTGTAAAGAGGGAGTGATCTTGTAAGAAAAGGTTTACCTCCACCTTGCTTGGTTCAAAGGATAGAATAGTGAAGGTTTAGGCATGATTCACCTGGAACGAATCCGGTCGTGGATTAGTGGCAAGGGCTGTGAACCACGTTACGTCTTCGTGTTTGCGTTTGCTTTCTTTTGTCTTGTGCATTTGCTTAATTGTTTTAGTATTTCCATTGCGCTAACTCTAATTGTAGACGATTAAGCAAGCGAACTCCATCATCTACGATCAAGGGCTATTCACCCCCCTCTAGGTGGCCACCGATCGATCCAACAGTGTATTTGTGTTTGTCTTCATTTTTGTTATTGCTATTATATATATTTCGCTGCGTATAACAAGCTTTGTATAGATGAACACGATCGAATTCCATCCACGATGAAAACACGCTATTCATCCCCCTCTAGTGGTCACGAACGTTCCTACAAGGATGTTTAGCCCATGTTTCAGCTATGTCAGGCTACCCTAACTGCTCCTAGCCATACGATATACTTTGGAAAGCATTAGAAGGGTGAAAATTCATTGGATATGGATTAGGAGAGTTGTTTAGGGTGTGTATCAATTTTAAGGTATGTGAAAGTTCAAGTTTGAACTTTCGACCTTAATTTTGATGGTTTAGTGTTCCTATAGGATTAGGGACTCTCTAAGGACATTATTGGTTCAATGGTCAAGGGGGAGAAAGTATTTAGGGGGAGGTTATCAATCAAGGGATGATGGATGTGTTCTTCCTCATAAGGGGGAGAATTGGGAGAAATTGAAGGATTGCCTCTCTTTAGTGATATGAGACTTATCACTAGGAAAAGCGAAGGCATCTTAGATGTTTTTGGACCAAGGGAGAGATTGTAAGATCTCATTGGGATATGAGACATTGATACCCTTGGGGAGAGCCTTTTTTATGTATGTCAAAAAGGGGGAAAAATTGAGTGAGAATTTGGAATTACCAATTTGGACAATTAGAAGGATTGGATTGAGTTAGTGTTCTAACTCAAAGGTGTTTAGTTTTTGTCAAACATCTAAAAGTGAGAGATTGTTGGTGCAATCAGGCCAGGTCACGATTGACCAGACTCGAGTAGTATTTTGATATTTGACGATGAGTTGACCATTGTTTGATAATGGATTGACTATATGGTTGACATGGGATTGACCATATGATGGAGAAGTCCAAGTGGAACACTTGACATGGGAAAGTCCAAGTCATGAGTACTTGGCAAGGAAAGTCTAAGCATGGGTCTTGGCAATGGTAAAGTCCAAGTTTTGTTTACTTGACATGGAAAGTCCAAGCATGGGTCTTGGCAAGGGAAAGTCCAAGATTGAGTCTTGGCATTTAGAAAGTCCGACATAGAGTTGGCATGGAAAGTCCAAGGGTATAGTCTTGGCCACGTAAGTCCAAGTGGGTAGTCTTGGCGGTGAAAGTCCAAGTAATGGGCACTTGAAAATTGGGAAGTCAAGGGTGGAGTCTGGCAGCATAAGTCCAATGGTTTGCGGCATAAAGTCCAAGTGTTGGTCTTGGCAGCGTAAGCCCAAATGTGCCTTGGTGGTGTAGACCAGCTTAGCATGACAATAGCCGATGGAAGCACCTGAAGGCTAGCGTATGGATGAATAAGTTATGGATGACTTGGAGGGATTTGATAGGTGTGAGACTGATGGAGGTGGTTAGAAGGTTTAGGTCTAGGCTAAGAGTGGTCTAGCAAGTATGAGGGCATCATACTTGGGGTTAAACCTCATGTTTGAGGTTATCAGTCAACTGGGGTTTGTACCAGTTGACTAGTTAAGTGTTTTGACACTTGGCAGCCGAGTCGACACAGAGCAGTCGACTAGGATTTTGACCAGTTGACTGCTGTGAGTCGACTGGCGATCGACTACTACCGAGTGGCCTCATCCCACCGCCATGTTATGACAATGATCAGATTGAGCAATGATCGCCATAAAGGGCACGATCACCGGGTTTTGGTCATGGCGTAGAAAGCTCGATAGCCGACTGAGCAGTCGACTATAGGCTTGGTAGTCGGCTATTGGTAATGGCAGTCGACTGTCAGTGTATCCATTGGCTTGAATGTCGACGTGGATTAAGTCGTTGTGAGACAATGGCTACTGGAGGAGTCGACTGATGGGTATGAGCAGTCGACTGCTAGGCGGAAATCAGCTCAAGTTGCGGCTTTAAAAGAAGCACGAAGGGAAGGATTTTTGCAGCGATTTCTTGGACGATTTGAGGCGATTTGCTGGTGCAAGTCAGGGTCTTCAAGTGCAACTCAAGCAATCAAACAAGCAAGCATTCAAAGCTCACATTTGTAAAGTGTTCTTTACATACTTTGGTTGTATTTACTTTGTATTCTTTCATTACTGTTGTAATTCACTTGAGGTTTCTCCACCTTCAGTGTGTCACAGAGGAGTGTTTTGATTAGTGATGTGTGCATCACTAGAGCTCGCTATCGAGCTTGCCCCGTGGAGTAGGAACTAGGTGTAGGGGAATTGATCGCCGCTTGAGGGGGGGGGGTGAATAGCGAGTTCATTTGTAGATGGAATTCGATCGTGTTCATCTCTACAAAACTTATTAGCGCAGCGGAAATATGAAATACAATACAACTATGAAGACAAATACGCAATCACACAAAATATGCAAGTGATATAACGTAGTTCGGAACCTTAGGATTCCTACTCCACGGATTGGGCTCGAATGAGCCCTAGCGATGCCAAACACCACTAACAATCAAAACACTCCTTCTCGACAACAAGTCGGAGGTGGAGAAACCTCATACAAGTGTTTACAACAATAAACGAAAGTACAACAAGCAAATACAAATACAATACATAAAAATACGTAAAAAAAACATTACAAATGTGCTTTTGGATGTTTGCTTGTTTGGTTGCTCGAGCTGCACTTGGAGACCCTGAATTGCACCAGCAAATTGTCCCAAATCGCTCTAGAAACCGATGGCAAAAACCCTCGTATAAGATATTACACTAAGTAATACAATGAGTATAAGCAAATACAAATATGAAATACACTACAAGTAAAGAAAAAACACTTTACAAGAGATCTTTGAATGCTTGCTTTTGGTTGCTTGAGAATAGCTTTGAAGGTCTGGATTGCAACAGCAAATCCCCTCCAAATCGCCTCAAAGAACCATGCCAAAATCCTTCTCCACAAGCTCCTTTTAAAGCTTCACCTCGAGATGGATTCTGCCTAGCAGTCGACTGCTACTGTAATCATTGTCTCACAACAACCCGAGCCACATTGGATAAGTTCTAATGGATAGACCATCAATCGACTGATCATGCCCATCAGTCGACTAATTGAGCCATCACTTGACTGTTAAACCCTAATAGTCGACTCTGGAACCTTCTGTGTCCATGACATCGACCATCACCGATCCAGCCATAGCCATAGCCGATCGATCAAAGCCATCACGATCGCCTAATACTAGCAACAATCGAAGGCCATTTCCTATAGTCGAACTCCAATCGACTCCCATCAGTCGACTGATCATAATACCAGTCGACTGATAACCTCATCCATGAGGTTTTAACACCAAGTATGATACCCTCATACTTGCTAGACCACCCATAGTCTAGACCTAAGCCTTCTAGCCACCTCCGTCATCCTCATGCCTATCGGATCCCTCCAAGTCATCCATGACTTATTCATCCATACACTGGCCTTCAGGTGCTTCTATTGGCTATTATCATGCTAAGCTAGTCTATACCGCTAAGGCACAATGAGCTTACGTTGCCAAGACTACCGCTTGGACTTTACGATGTCAACCATTGGACTTGTGCTGCCAAGACTCCCGCTTGGATTTACACCGCCAATATCACCCCTTGGACTTTCCTTGCCAACCCATGTTAAACTTTCCATTTGCCAAAACTCAAGCTTGGACTTTCCCTTGTCAAGACCCATGCTTGGACTTTCCATGCCAAATACCCATGACTTGGACTTTCCATGTCAACCCATGTTGGACTTTCCCTTGCCAAGTGTCATACTTGGACTTTCTATGCCAAGTACCCATGACTTGGACTTTCCATCATATGGTCAACCTCATGTCAACCATATAGTCAAACAATGATTAAACCATCGTCAAACATCAAAATATCATTGTCACGCCCCGAGAGTATGTCGTGCCGAAAAATAAACTGACAGTATCTCCCCTGTATGTGACAACATATCCTGTTTATACAAGGTCATTCGGCCGCAATCACAACATCATATAACAAAGTAAATATGACAATACACAGTGGAAAATAACACAATGACATAACAACTACACACATTGCATACTTGTATGACTGACACCAAAACACAACGGACACATCGGCAAAAATTCGAATCCATGAGTGTGTACATCAACCACAAGATCAACAATACAATCCAACACATAAATCCGAATCAAAATAAGAAACATCCAAAATCAAAAGAAAACAAAAATCCATGCTGGGACCCTCAGAGATGAGATGAGATATTGCCAGCCTGCAAAGCTCCAAGCCCATCACGAAGTCGAGTACCTATTATCTGGGTGACAAGAAACTCAGGGTCTGTGGTGGTGAGTATAACTCAGTGGTAATAAGAATAAAAGTGCAAGCAAAATTTATATATATCACATGCGAGTCAACAATATGTTGTCTAATGGTATAACAGGTATACACCAGCATGATATAACAACGCTATACTAAACTGATCAACAATACATCATAAGGAACTGACATACCCGAAGATCGGCAACGATGTAACTCATACAACCTAAGTATAAGTACATAATACAACACCTACAGTATGGTAGAGTAATTCTAACTCTATAAGCGACAAACCACCATTCTAACATCCTATAAAAAATACAACGATGAACCGGGTCCATCTCGTATCATCTAAGGGTACTGGTCAAAGGTATATGACAGTCTAACCAACTCATACATAGGTATTCCACACACTATCATATGGAAAATGCAATAGCATATATGATGATGTACAAACAAATGCAGCAAGCATAGTACAAACAAATGCAACATCACAATAAGCATACATATAGACTGCATCTATATATACACTAATCACAATCATCCATATATATATATATACAATATGCAAAATGCCAAAAGACACGACAATGCAGAATGCATGGTCATGTCGGCTCACCCAAAGCTACCACAACTCCAGTGTGACCTCGGTGCCTCAACATGACAACTATCCCAACTCAACACCAACCACTACTCTCGAGTGGCCGAGTGGGAAGTATGGTCAAGTAGCATATAAGCATAAAGAGCTAGCTACATGACGGGGGGTCCCTGCTGTTGGCCACTCCGACAGTCACTACCCATGAGTGGTCGAGTGCCACACACGCAGGATAACTGCACGTAACTCCAACTACCACCGTCTGTAGTGGTAGAGTCCGACAAAACAATGCTTTATCCTCCCACTAGTTACTCCTCCATAAGTAACCTGGAAGGTAGGATGACTGACGACCCACTCAACCACAAGAGAGACCAAGTCGCCAGCATGTATGTAAATGACATAAATGCATATTCACATATACAAACATTCATCACAGACTCTCTATTCTACAGAGAGTCATACACAACTGATTATAACACTCTCTATCCTACAGAGAGTTATACTCGACTAATCAACACACTCTATCATGCAGAGAGTCGTACATAACTGATCATAACACTGTCTATCCTGCAGAGAGTCATACTCGACTAATCAACGCACTCTATCCTACAAAGAGTCGACCACAACTGATCATAACACTCTCTATTCTGCAGAGAGTCATATTCGACTGATCGACACACTCTCTATCTTGCAGAGAGTTATACTCGACTGATCAACACACTCTCTATCCTGCAAAGAGTCATACTCAATTGATCCCAACCAAGCTAGGACCACCGGTCCGTAGCGATGCTGTATCGACAATCACACGTCCATACACGACTACCTGATCCATAGTGGGTATGTACACATCATCAGGATATAACATGGAAACTCAACTTTACTTATAGAATCTTACTCATCCCCGGATGATTTATCTAGATTGCACAATTCAGTTTTACAACCGAATTTAGCTACGTACACATAGGTAAACCACTACATGTCCACTTACCACAATATCTATAATTCATAACAAAGATGAATGAATAGATGACAACAATAATAGAGTATTTAAGTCAAAGGCAAGTATCAAGCATCAGAAAAACTAGAGTGGATTTAAGGTCAAAGTGACAATAATATGGAGTTATATACTCCAAGGTTTAGCTGCTACCTGACCTGGGTAGGAAATTACCCACCTTCTATATAGCTCATGTTGATGGTCTATAATCTCAAAGGTTCATCTCTCTTTTAACAAAGAGTTCCGGATCTTCTCTAGAAGAAATACTGGGATAGATAAGTATCCCATCCAACACCTCCTATAATCGCAACTTACGTTCTTCCAATTTCCATAGTGTTTAGTAATATCATTACCAATAAAATTGTCTCCCGGTATGAGATCTTCAATATTAAAACTATTCTCAAAATCACTCCGATTGCACACTCCACTTTCCTGCACAGTGACAAGCCTAGGAGTTCATCCGAAACTGCATCTAAGTACTCTCTAACTATATGCACAACTGGGAGGCATGATATACTATCATTTCAAAAATTTAGGTTACTTTTTGCACACTTGAGTACCAAGGTGATTGAATTTATGAGGAAGTGGTGTACATCAAAGTACATCAGTAGAGAAGTGCCACACTCAGCCTAAAAATTATCTCAAAGAAAATGAAACGAGAAGTAAAACAACAACTTCAACAAATAAATTATGATACCACAATATAAATCGATGGCAGATGGTCCTCTAGCATGTCCCAAGTCAACCCCTCAGAACCCCAAATCTTCCAAGTCTTTAAACAAGATAATTTTAGGAAGAAAACCTAAAATAAGACTCTGCTTCCATACCTAAACTGCAAGTTTAGTTTCTTCTCTAAACACAGGCCTTTCTATCCAAACAAAACTTTGGAGATGTACAATAAACTTAAAGTTCCTAATCTTATTAATGAACTCTTTCATCTCCCAGAATATTAAATACATTAAATGGTTTGCAAAAGATTCCTTCCAGTGATTTTTTTCCATCATTCTTCCCAGTGAAAGAAATTCCACTCCACGCAAGTTATCTATGTTGCTTGGCACTTTTCAGCGTCAATCTATACAATCATATTTCCCCATCCATTTCACAAGAAAGTAAAAATATGAACCAGATGATCTAGTTTTCATCTCTCGCATCTGGATAACTTCTACAATGATTTCATCTTCTTTCCTAAGAATCTGGTTTAATCTCTTTTTAAAATTTGTTGTCTTCCAAGGTATCAAGATCAGGTATACTAAATATAAGAGATATCCTGAGGAAGCTCCACTTCATAAACATATTCTCTAAATTTGCATGGTACTTTGCACGGTGCTTTGCATGGACCTATCTTATTGCTTTTCAAATTGTGATAAGTACCTGTAGGAAACCTTTCGTTTCATAGGAATGCCACCAAAATCTCCCACTTGGTTTTCTTTGAACCAACTATGTTAATCTTTGTCAACACTTTCTTGAATTTCCTTCGATTTTTCTACAAAAGCAATTACATCTTCTCTAACACGTGGCAAGACTTGATACATTAGCAAAGTTTATAATTTGATCTGCAATATCTGCTTATCGGTCTCCAACTCTTAAACACTTGTACGGAGTCATTTTTAAACTCTCGACTCGATCCAATGTCTTCCGGCGAGATTTGGTAGAAGATCCAAACATCCTAATTCAAATATAAGCCAATAAACCGTAGGTGACTTAAAACATCCATTCATATTCTTGAGCTATTAGGTGGTCGTAACCTCTGCAAGTCTAATGACTCTGCATGGTACTCCCATTACCAATGATCACTCTACTTGAAGCTCAAGAATTCCCTACAATGAGTCAAAGAAGTGACATGGAGAAATACACTCTCTCAACATCACTAACCATGATAAGTGATATATTATTCCCTGAAGGTTATTTTCTGCATCTTCCACCAAGTACCGGCCTGATCCCGATAATGGTATGCAACTAACTCTACTTCCTTTGTATAATACAAGTTAAGTACTCAAAAGTACCTTCAAAGTTATACAACCCAGCATGACAAACTCAGGGATCAAAACCCCTATAAAACACCATATACTAACCCTCCGCTATCTGCATCAACAGATAGCCTACACGTCTTGTCCATTACCCATCAGGTAATGATCTGCCTAGCATAATTAGTGAAAATTCCTACAACTGTAGTCTTTGATTTTCACAAGAAATGTGACGACTTGACCCCTGCCTTCCGACTCGATATTAGTCGGCTCTCAAAGGAAATTCACCTTTTCGACACAAGTTCAAGACTCACAGACTCAACAGGTCATTCTTGTGGTCAACTCAAACCACAATTATGAATAATAACCAACACACTATCTGTTATTTCCTGTTATAAACATTAAATGCATCACCAACACAACCGAGAGTATAAACCCTAAAGGCAACTCCGGCTGGTCGCCTCGGTGGGTGACCCCTACTACAAGTCTGTACAGGTGTCATCACTGTATCTGTATACACCTATTGAACAAGTTTAGATAAGTATCTACTAAAACATAAGTTATCAGGAATTCTTACTTCATGATGCCCGGAGCTTATGCCGCTGTCAATCTCATCTCACAAAACCAAAACCGAAATAAATCGACTCTCGAGACTCAACAAAAACATCATTGTATGACATCGCAGAACCTAGGGCTCTGATATCAATAAAGTTGTCACGCCCCGAGAGTATGCCGAGCCGAAAAATAAACGGACAGCCTCCCCTATACGTGGCAACATATCTTGTTTATACAAGGTCGTTCGGTCGCAATCACAACATCATATAACAAAGTAAATATGACAATACACAGTGGAAAATAACACAACGATATAACAACTACACACATTGCATACTGGTATGACTGACACCAAAACACAACGGACACATCGGCAAAAACCCGAATCCACGAGTGTGTACATCAACCACAAGATCAACAATACAATGTAACACATAAATCCGGATCAAAATAAGAAACATCTGAAATCAAAAGAAAATATAAATCCATGTGGGGACCCTCGGAGATGAGATGAGATATTGCCAGCCTGCAAAGCTCCAAGCCCATCACGGAGTCGCGTACCTGTTACCTGGGTGACAAGAAACCCAGGGTCTGTGGTAGTGAGTATAACTCAGCAATAATAAGAATAAAAGTGCATGCATAATTTATATATATCACATGTGAGTCAACAATATGCTATCTAATGGTATAACAGGTATACACTAGCATGATATAACAACTGTATACTAAACTGATCAACAATAAATCATAAGGTACTGACATACCTGAAGATCGACAACGATGTAACTCATATAGCCTGAGTATAAGTATATAATACAACACCTACAGCATGGTAGAGTAATTCTAACTCTATAAGCAACAAACCACCATTCTAACATCCTATGGCAAATACAATGATGAACCGGGTCCATCCCGTATCATCTCAGGGTAGGTCAAAGGTATACGACAGTCTGACCAACTCATACACAGGTATCCCACACACTATCATATAGCAAATGCAGTAGCTTGTATGATAATGTACAAATAAATGCAGCAAGTATAGTACAAATAAATGCAACATACAATAAGCATACATATATACTGCATCTATATATACACTAATCACAATCACATATATATATATATATATATATATATATATATATATATATATATATATTGCAATATGCAAAACGCCATAAGACACAACAATGCAGAAAGCATGGTCATGTCGGCTCACCCTAAAGCTACCACGACCCCAGTGTAGCCTCGGTGGCTCGACATGACAACTGTCCCAACTCAACACCAACCACTACTCTCGAGTGGCCGGGTGGGCATTATGGTCAAGTAGCATATAAGGATAAAGAGCTAGCTACATGATGAGGGTCTCTACTGTTGGCCACTCCGACAGTCACTACCCATGAGTGGTCGAGAGTCACACACGCAGAACAACTGCACGCAACTCCAACTACCACCGTCTATAGTGGTAGAGTGTGGCACAACAATACTCTGCCCTCCCACCAGTTACTCCTCCATAAGTAACCTGGGAGGCAGGATGATTGTCGACCCTCTCAATCACAAGGGAGACCATGTCGCCAGCATGCATGTAAATGACATGAATGCATAGTCACACATACAGACATCCATCACAAACTCTATTTTACAGAGAGTCGTACACAACTAATTATAACACTCTCTATCCTACAATGAGTTATACTCGACTGATCAACGCACTCTATCCTACAGATAGTCGTACACAACTGATCATAACACTCTCTATCCTACAGAGAGTCATACTCGACTGATCAACGCACTCTATCCTGCAGAGAGCCGCACACAACTAATCATAACACTCTCTATCCTATAGAGAGTCATACTTAACTGATCAACACACGCTCTATCGTGCAGAGAGTTATACTCGACTGATCAACACACTCTCTATACTACAGAGAGTCATACTCAATTGATCCCAACTAAGCTTGGACCACCGGTCCGTAGCGACGCTGTATCGACAATCACACGTCCAAACATGACTACCTAATCCATAGTGGGTATGTACACATCATCAGGATATAAGATGGAAACTCAACTTTACTTCTAGAATCCTACTCATCCTCAGATGATTTATCTAGATTGCACAATAGTTTTACAACCAAATTTAGCTACGTACACATAGGTAAACCACTACATGTCCACTTACCACAATATCTATAATTCATAACAAAGATGAATAAATAGATGACAACAATAATAGAGTATTTAAGTGCAAAGGCAAGTATCAAGCATCAGAAAAACTAGAGTGGATTTATGGTCAAAGTGACAATAATATGGAGTTATATACTCCAGGGTTTAACTGCTACCTGACCAGGGTAGGAAATTACCCACCTGTTATATAGCTTGTTAGGAATATTGTAACGACTAGAGGGGGTGAATAGCGTCAATGGAATTCTTTCGTGTTTGTTTCTACAATTTCGTTAGCGCATCGTAAATAGAAAAGTAATAACGATAACGAAATGCACAACACGCTAACACAACGATATAATGTGGTTCGGAACCACACGGTTCCTACTCCACGGATCGAGCTCTACGAGCTCTAGTGATGCACATGCAACCACTAATAAACACTCCTTCTCGGAACAATCCGGAGGCGGAGAAACCTCGTACAATAATGATTACAACAATAATCAATTAGATACAAGCAAATACAATATGAAATACAAATGCAAGTAAAGGAAAAACACTTTACAAGAGCTTTGGATTGCTTGATCTTTGATTGCCTTGAACTAGCTTTGAAGGACTGGAAAGCACCAACTTCCCCCTTCAATTTCGCCCAAGAAAATTGTTATCTTTTCCTCCATCACGAGCTCCTTATATAGCTTCAACCTATGCTGGTAAAGGTCGATCAGTTGACTGATCGGGATCATCAGTCGACTGATCACACTGTTGCTGTGAGACAACGGTGTAATCCACGCTGGAAAAATCCAACGGCTAGGACATCAGTCGACTGATCATGACCATCAGTCGACTGATGAGCCATCACTCGATCGTCTCGTGTGAGTGAGACTCCATTTGTGGCAAAATCAGAGCATCACCGATCGATCACATAATCACCGATCGCCGTCATCATCAATAGATCGCTTATCGCTGTGGCATGATCGCTAGGCCACTTCGAAACCCTAGTTGACTTTGGTCCGACCGCCACATGACATCGGGCCGGATCGACACACCTCAATTATGAGGTTTTAACCCAAGTATGGTTCCCCCATACTTGCTAGACCACCCTTAGCCTAGACCTAATCCTTCTAGCCACCTCCATCAGCCTCACGTCTCTCGGATCCCTCCAAGTCATCCATGACTTGTTCATCCATCGCGCTAGCCTTCAGGTGCTTCCATCGGCTATGTCATGCTAACGGTGTCTACACCGCCAAGGCACATTGGTCTTATGCCGCCAAGACTCTGCTTGGACTTTACGCCGCCAATATTAAACCCTTGGACTTCTCAAATGCCAAGACTCAAGCTTGGACTTTCCCTTGCCAACCCATGTTGGACTTTTCATGCCAAGACCCATGCCTGGACTTTCCATGCCAAGTACCCATGACTTGGACTTTCCCATGACAATTACATTGTCATATGTTTTTGTCGAAACATCAAAACATCACTTAAGTCAAACTCGAGTCCTGGTCAATCGTGACCTGGGCCGATTGCACCAACAATCTCCCCCTTTTTGATGTTTGACAAAAACCAAACAAATTATTGAGTTAGAACACTAACTCAAATCCCTTACCAATTATCCCAAATTGGTAAATACTCTCCAAATGTTCTCCCCAAATATTCTCTCCCTTTTTGACTGACATCAAAAAAGTTATCTCTCCAAGGAGGTCAATGTCTCATTGTCCCAATGAGATCTTACAATCTCCCCCTTGATCCAAAAATACCTAGGATGCCTACCATCTTCCTAGTGATAATTCACATATCACTCAAGAGAGGCAATCCCATTTACTCTCCCAATTTCCAAATTGGGTCTCTCAAAAGTCCCATCAATTTCCCAATTGATGTCATATTCTCCCAATAACTTCTCCTCTTCAAGGAGAAAAAAAAATACATCCATCATCCCAAGATGGATACCTCCCCCTAAAGGCTTGCTCCCCCTTAATCATTGCACCAACAATGTCCTAGGGAAGTCCCTAAGCCAATAGGAACTCTAATCCATCAAAATTAAGGTTAGAAATTCAATATTAAACTTTCCAACACCTTAAAACTGATACAAACCCTAAACACTTCTCCTAATCCATATCCAATGGATTTTCACCCTTTATAATGCTACCCAAAGTATATCCTAGGGTTAGGATTGATTAGGGACCATAACCGTAGCTGAAATCGGGTTAAACAACCTTGTTTACCCCTAAATTAGGCTACCAGTCGAGTGATTCAGAAATCGACCGGGCACCTCAACGATCGCCACCAATGGCGTCGATTGATCAAATTTCAATTCGAAAATCATAAATAATTATATGTATATCGAAAAATCATGAAATTTGGTACGTATAATACTTATGACCAATACAATAGGTGAAAAATTTTGGAAAAATATTTTTACCATCGAAATAGGAGATTGATACAAAATCCAAAAGTGACTAAAAACTTTAAAGTTTAAGCTCACTTTGTATCAATCTTATCAATGGTGATTGCTATCAAAAGATAGACTTCACCAAGATTTTCTAAATTGAATTTAAAGTGTTTTTGAAAACCTATTTTGAACCATAATTTATTGGCTAAATATACATAACTTGTATATTAGCTTTCCTTATGATTCTTGGTGATAATTAAAATAAGTTTGAGCTCATCTAGATGCACTACCCATGCATCTTGAACCTAACTTATTATCCTAGCATCTCACATGTATCTAGAGTGTATAAATACACATACATGTCAATGTGATGTGAGATGTGGGGTTTGATTCACTTTATCTAGGGTTTCATGCATTTCCTAGACAACCCTACTTGATTCCCTTATAAGTGAGACTTCAAATCATGCCATTTTCCTTAAATCAATGTTCAATCAAATTTATGCATGAAATGATCATGGCATAGTGATGGCAAAATAAAAAACATGACCAATAATCATGATGTCATGACATATGATGAACTTTAAGAACACATGACTTCTAAAATAATCCTAAACAATGACATGACATGGTATATGATAGGATGCAATTTCATGTCATGATATATCAACTTTCATAATCAATACAATAATACAAGTACTCATCCAAACACACAAGATTTTCAGAAACAAAAAATTCATTTAACTTAAAAACTTTTAGTCTTTTACATTCAAAATGGAGATTGGCTATGCTCAATCTCACTACAAAAACTGACAACCACAAAAAATCTAATATCCTCAATATCTAATCGTCTGCAGGAGGTGGCGGTGGAGGAGGTCAGACTCAAGGTCGGACCCGCATCATCTCTAACATATCGGTGACCGCTCGATGCGGCTCTGGGACTCCTCCATCCGATCAAGACGTGCACCGAAGGATGCACGGCTCGCCAATATCTCTCGACCTGAGTCAATCAAGCTGGCGATAGTCTCACAATCGGACTCCGCCACGACGATCTAATGGACCCGTCGCTGATGCATCTGCCGACATCTGATCATCCTCATCAGCGACGTCTGCATCCTCGTAGTCCTCTGTCGCCTCTCTGGGTACTGGAGGAGGCTCTCTGCGTGCCCTAGGTGGTGGTCGAGGCGCCAACTCCATCTGTCCAGCCCCCATCCGTAGCTTTGCTAACGAGAAGTTACGAACGGATATACAGTCATACACCTCAGATAGCGCTCTCAGAGAACCCCTGTGGATGTTAATGCCTACTGAATCTAGCCATGCTGTGATAATATGACCATATGACATATGCACTTTCCCTTGGACAGGGGAAGTGAAATGCACAATGCAGTGAAACATGTATAATGCAAAGTTAATGTCTAACCTATGATGCATGGCGTATAGAAGAAAGAGATGGGGAGGCCGAATCTTGGCCAGACCCCGAGTGACGATAGGAAGAAAACACCCAACAATGACCTTGTAAAGTACATTGTCAGGTGCAGATAACTCAGTGATAGGGAATAAATTCTGGGCCGGTGGACGAGGATAACCAAAGATATGCTCATGCATGGACTCCATAGAGATATGGTCAAAGGGCTCGGGTAAAGGAAAATCCATGGTAGGGAAAAAGATAAAGGTGTCATCTGAGGGCTTACACTCGAGAAACTCTTGCAGTATCGCAGGAGTGAACTCTAACTCGCGTTTTGCAATGCGAGTAGTGTAGGTAGGGCCGTCATCCACCTTTTTTAGGTTTTGATAAAATTCCTTAAGAAGGTCATCGTTAATAGGATGGGTGCATAGGACAATTTTCATGAGATTATAGTATGCAATTAATTCCATGACATCACTACAATGGTGATTGAAAAAATCCCTATCGATGTACCTAACCAACATAGGTTGGTACAATCGAGATTCACCCTCGGGTGGATCATTCCTACGGACTCTCCTATTATGAATGCAATGTAATGATATGACATGCAAGGACATAATACATGATTAGATAAAAACTAAATTATAATGGAAAGACAAATTAGGGCTTGGGTAAGAAGAGTGTTACTTAGGCGCCATTTGGAGGTGTGGCCGGAGGAAATGCTCAGGTATTGCTGAGGAGTCACCGGAAGGTTCGCCGAAAAACTCAGACGTCGGAACCCTAATCGGAGACAGAGAAAACAAACCCTAAAACGCATGAACTAGGGCTTGAAACAAGTGAAAAACATTAGAAGAGAGGCTTATCTATCAAACCTAACACTTTGGGCGGCTGGCACGGCCGGAAGGATCGGTCGGAGAAAAGGATGGCGATCAGAGAAGGAGAAGAGAATGAAGGCATGTCGCGTGAAGACGCCGAACCCTAGCGGTTCGGCGTTATAAAATCGCGATGCAGTCGACTGATGTGCACCATCAGTCGACTGATCGCGGTTTATTACCGGGTTTAACGAGCCGCAATGATCGATCCGGCTCGATCGATCGGCGATGAACCTTCGTGACGTCTTCTGATGATTATCATCGATCTGATGTTGCTCATCGATCGTGATGTGCGCATCACTCGATCGCCATCGAGCACTCGATCGATGACCCTCACCTCATTGAGCGTACCATCACGATCGATGATGTATCCCATCACCGATCGATGTTCAAACAATGAGTCATGAAGCTAGCACTCGATCACGATGATCGTACGGTATCGCGTTGCTAGTTATCAAATCTCGATTTCTTCATCTAATTAATCCATTTTATCATGTTTATTCTTGTATATCGAACATATTGATGTTACACTTACATTCATGTATTCGTTAATGTATTTTAATGTTTTATTTCATTTTTGCAAACATTAACATTCAATGATTTCCAAATCCTAACATCTCACCCTTTCTAAGTGTTGAAATACACAATCAAGGTAAAAGACTTGTTTTGTGAGATGCAATCCATCCTAGACATTCCTTCCATGCAAACATATGGTAAAACATATGAAGCATGGTGAGTACAAGACATTAAGTTGTGTGACACTTGAGTATCACTCTTGATGTTACTTTTACATGAACTTTTAAAGTGTACCAACAATCAAAGTTACACACTATGACCTCTAAATCTAGATTGTGCCAATTTTATTGATTTTCATGTTTTTCAAAAACTATATTGGCACATCCTAAAATCCTTTAGGATTAAAGCTCAAATGTTTTTCCAAGGCACCCATAACCTTGAAAACAACCTAAAGTGTCATCTTTACCATGGTTGAGTTAACTACTCATCCAATCATGGTTGGCACATTCTAATCCATTTAACGTGAATCAATCACGCTCTTTGGAACCCAAAATCTATTTGAGCTCATTGAATTAACTAGGTATTCCTTAGGGATAACCTCCCTAGATACCTTCCTAATGACCTTTCTAGGCTTATTAGCCTTGGTCATTTTGGTCTTGCCTAGGTTAACCTTAGGGATTGCCTCCCTAACAACCTTCTTAGCGGCCACCCTAGGTTTCTTTGAAACCTTGGCCACTAGGCACAGACCTTGGTCAACTCTAGGGATGATTTCCCCATTGACCTTGGTCTTCCTAGACCTAGTTAGTGTTCCATAGTCAAATGGAACACTATGATAAGTCACCTTGGACTTAGGTTTGTGACCCAAACCATTCTTGCCCTTGGTTGACTTTTGACTCTTAGGTCCTAGATGTTGACTTTGACTTCTTGACCTAGGAGTTTGACCATTAGACCCTTTAAATTGATTTTGCATAGTGTTGAGGGTCTTCTCAAGTTTTTCAAGCCTTGACCTCAAGGCTTGGTTTTCTAATTCTAATTGCCCAATTTTAAAATTTTGATTTAAATCTTGGGCATTGGACTTTCTTCTTGGCATATGCCTAGTCCATTTTGGATTAAAACCTAGATGTTCTTGTATTTTCTTAATAGATTCCCTAGGTATGGTTTTTCTAGGGACATTAGTCCCAAATTTCTCCTTATTACTAAAATGGACACTTTTAGCTCCTAAGCAAAAACATTTATTCCTATTAGCATGCTTTTCATAAATTGCATGAGAATTTAAATTCCTAGCATGCTTTTTAACATTTAAATTAGAAGATGCACTACTAAAATATACCTTAGGGTTAGCCTTAGCTCCCCCTACTTGTGATGCTCCTTCTTGGGTCTTTTTCCTCCCCCTAGAGCATTGGCTTCTATAATGCCCCTTTTTATGGCACTTGAAGCATATAATATTCTCCTTGCTCTTTTGACTTGGGGAACCGGCATCCTTTGACTTTTGTTGACTTTTGGGCACCGGAGAAGCTTTCCTAACCTTCTTTGGGCATTTGCTCTTGTAATGCCCATACTCCCTACACTCAAAGCACATTATATGATTTTTATTTGAAAATAAAGTGTTTGAGTTACCTAGGGTGGTGGTAGGTGCCGGAGTTGAATTTTGAGCTTCTTCATCTTGATCGGATGTTGAAGGCTCTTCTTGAGGTTGCTTTGGTGTAGAGGATGGTCTCTCCTCCTCAATCCTAGAAGTAGATGCTTCTTCCACCTCTTCTACTTCTTCTTTCTCCGATTCGGAAGTTGACTCCATCTCAACTTCCGATTCCTCACTTTCACTTGAGGATGAACTCTCCTCATGGAGTCTTGCCAATTTTCTCCATAGCTCCTTGGCATACATGTAATCCCCTAGCTTGCACAAAACATCATTAGGGATTAAATCTTCCAAAAGTTTCGTTACCTTAACTTCGGTCTTGAGCTTTTGGCGTTGCTCTTGGGTCCACTTTTTCAATTTTAGGATATTCCCCTTCTTATCCCTAGGGGGTTCAAGGCCTTCAACGAGGATGAACCAATCCTCTATGTTCATCATCAAGAATGTTTCCATTCTTGCTCTCCACGCCGGAAAATCTTCTGGATCATATGGAGGTGGAGTATTGATATCTCATCCAAGCTTGTCTTGGAATTCCATCTTCACCCTCTAGCCTTTTGTCTTAGCTCCTGGCGGTTAGTCCGTAGAAGAGCCCCGGGTTCTGATACCACTTGTTAGGAATATTGTAACGGCTAGAGGGGGGTGAATAGCGTCAATGGAATTCTTTCGCGTTTGTTTCTACAATTTCGTTAGCGCAGTGGAAATAGAAAAGTAATAACGATAACGAAATGCACAACACGCTAATACAACGATATAACGTGGTTTAGAACCGCACGGTTCCTACTCCACGGATCGAGCTCTACGAGCTCTAGTGATACACATGCAACCACTAATAAACACTCCTTCTCGGAACAATCCGAAGGCGGAGAAACCTCGTACAATAATGATTACAACAATAATCAATTAGATACAAGCAAATACAATATGAAATACAAATGCAAGTAAAGGAAAAACACTTTACAAGAGCTTTGGATTGCTTGATCTTTAATTGCCTTGAACTAGCTTTGAAGGACTGGAAAACACCAACTTCCCCCTTCAATTTCGCCCAAGAAAATCGCTATCTTTTCCTCCATCACGAGCTCCTTATATAGCTTCAACCTGTGCTGGAAAAGGTTGATCAGTCGACTGATCGGGACCATCAATCGACTGATCACACTGTTGCTGTGAGACAACGGTGTAATCAATGCTGGAAAATCCAACGGCTAGGACATCAGTCGACTGATCATGACCATCAGTCGACTGATGAGCCATCACTCGACTGCTCATCTCAGCAGTCGAGTGAGACTCCATTCTATGGTCGAAAATTCGAGCATCAGTCGACTGATCACATAATCACCGATCGCATCCATCACCGACTACCTATCGCTGTGGCCGATCGCTAGGCCACTTCCCGCAGTCAAACCCTAGTTGACTTGGTCCAGTCGACTGACACACCTCAATTATGAGGTTTTAACCCAAGTATGGTTCCCCCATACTTGCTAGACCACCCTTAGCCTAGACCTAAGCCTTCTAGCCACCTCCATCAGCCTCACGTCTCTCGGATCCCTCCAAGTCATCCATGACTTGTTCATCCATCGCGCTAGCCTTCAGGTGCTTCCATCGGCTATGTCATGCTAACGGTGTCTACACCGCCAAGGCACATTGGTCTTACGCCGCCAAGACTCCGCTTGGACTTTACGCCGCCAATATCAAACCCTTAGACTTCTCAAATGCCAAGACTCAAGCTTGGACTTTCCCTTGCCAACCCATGTTGGACTTTTCATGCCAAGACCCATGCTTGGACTTTCCATGCCAAGTACCCATGACTTGGACTTTCCCATGACAATTACATTGTCATATGTTTTTGTCGAAACATCAAAACATCACTCAAGTCAAACTCGAGTCCTGGTCAATCGTGACCTGGGCCGATTGCACCAACATAGCTCATGTTGATGGTCTTCGCATCCAAGGTCTCTACCTCGAATCAAATATCTGAAATGGTAGAATCCAATATAACCACATGCTAGCATAATCAAACTGTAGGAATAAGAATCTAAACAAATCTTAATCCCTGATTAATTAACCAAATCCCACAGTGGTATAACCTCATTCCATTCCCTTAATCAGATTCCACCTACCATATACTTCACAAATAACTCTGCTTTAATATCCCAATTATTCAAAGTTATATCATACACCCACCCCGAATCAATATAACATCTTCTATCACAGTAAAATATGTTTATAAGCATTAAGATCCAGATTCACCTGGTTATGCCTCAATCGCACAACCTCCTTGTCCACCTAATAGCACCCAATCTGAATTAATTAACCTCATTCGTCCATACCAGTGAACCCAATCACAACAACTACACCTATACAATTCATTAACAATTACTTATTGAACTAACAATTAACTGTAGAACATAGCATACATCCATCAATTATTCAAAACCAAGCTTACCTAACACCACTTCATTCAACCATAACTCCTTGCTTCAATCAGACCCAAGTCCGAACGACTGAATTGGAGGCAAACCCCACAATGGTCTGCCTTATCCCTATTACACACAATATAGCCTAAATTCCTGTCTAAATTACACCACAAATCTGAAATCTACCAACCAACAAGATGGCTAAGAAATTACTCATAGATGAGAGAGTAGGTCACTGGAAAATCTCTCACGATCGATTGACAACAGCTGTTGTATCAAGGTTATAGAGTGGCTGAATCCCTGTTCATCTCACGCAGCCTACACAAATCCAAATTTCTCCCACACCTCTTTAATCACTGCAACAGAATTGGAATTTTTGCCAATGAAAGTAAGAAGGATGCAACAACAGCTCTTCACGATCGAATAAAAAAAACTGAGATGGCAACCTGATCTTACGATGATCTTTCTCTTGTCAGAGATGGAACAAATCGTCCTCGACGATAGCTATTCCTCTTGACAAAGGAAAACTGGTGACTTGTTGATGCGGCTGCGATAGAGCACCCATGATGGAGATGACTGGCGATGCCATTTCTCGTAGCCACCGTAATCTGGACACTCCATCGAAGAGGGATGGAAGGATGGCGATAGGCTGGCTCAAGCATCAGCGATGGAAGATCGACCGATGCTGTGGCCAATCGTCGGGAGGAGTCACACGATCGGGCGATGGAGAGCCACAACGATGAAGAAACGAGCCGTGCTCATGAGATCGGGAGAAGAAGATGCCGGATCTGAAGGTCACGCATGGAAAAATGGGGGAGAAATATGCGATCGGGAATGAGAAGAAAAGGCTCGCGATGAGAAAAGGCCGACAACAATGAGGAAGAGGAGAAGAGGAATCGTGAAACGGTGAAGGAAAGAGGAAACTGCAGAAACGTTTGCGGAGAGGAAACGGAAGGACGACTCGTGTGGGTCGGGTTTAGGGAAAATAATCGGGTTGGGATCGGGATTAATCCAGTGCTTATCAATCCATTAACCTTTGGGTTTTATATTTAAACTTAGGTCAATTAAATCTTATTAACCCCTCATAAGCAGATATCTCAAACAGGCTTTCCCAAAGCCTAGTAAATCTTTCCCCGCAACTGCCATACAAATTTCCATTTAAGTCTAGAAAAATTTCTAAAAATTCTTGGAAAATTCTATAGGGTATTTTCCTAATTAACAAGCATTATTTTATTATTATTATTTTTTTCCCGATATCTTACAACCACTTGAGTCAAACTCGAGTCCGATCAATCATGACCCAGGTCGATTGCATCAACAATCTCTCCAAAACATTGTCAAACATCAAAACACTACTCGACTCAAACTCGAGTCTAGTCAATCGTGACCTGGGCCGATTGCACCAATACTAGAGTTCCGAACCATGTTATATCACCGTGTTCTTGTGATTGTGTATTCGTGTTTGTCTTCATATTGTATTTCTATATTCCGCTGCGTACTAACGATTGTGTAGAGATGAACATGAGCGAATTCCATCATCGACACTATTCACCCCCCTCTAGCGGTCATACAATCCCCAACATCTAAGGTGTATGAAAACACACACAAGTCAATTTAATGTTATTGTGAGATGTGGGTTTAGGTTATTAGGGATTCATGCATTTTCAAGGCAACTCTATTTGACTCCCTTATACTTGGGACTTTAAATCATGCCATTTTGCCTTAAATCAATTTGATTAACCAAAAATGCATGAAAGATTATTATAGCATATAAGATAGCATAAATAAAACATGTGCTAATAATCATGATGTCTTGACATAAAGATATATCCTAAATACAAGCATAACATTAAAATCAACCCTAAGCATTATCATGATATTTAAAATGATTAAATGAAATATGATGTCATAACATGGCATAATAGGAATACATGAACATACACATCAACACATGTAATAAGCACACATCACACAGAATCACAACCAACTAATATAAGATAAATGACACACAATTTTGCAAAATAAAATATTTCATTTATCTTAAAGTCATTCCTACAAGTGAAAGATAGATGTCCAAACCCTCAACCTCACTACAAAAATAAAGAAAAATACATCGATGTAGTCCTAACTACCATCCACTAGAATCATCGACTGGAGGTGGTGGAGGAGGTGGAGGCTGCTAACTCAGCGTCCAGCTCCACATCATCTCTAACATCTCGAGCTGACGCTGCTCCATCCGACTCAGCTGCTGAGTCACCGAGGACACCTGGTAGGCAATGGAAGACTTCTCTAAGCTAGCTCCTCCAACCGTTTGTTGACCTCCTCGTGAAAGTCCTCAAATCTGGACTACAATCATGCAAAGTGCACCGAGAGACCCTCAGTCGGTGCATCTGGTAGCACAGGGTCATCCTGCTCCACAACTCCTTCTCCATGCTCTACAACTTGCTCTCCATGCTCCCCAGCTGGCTAAACCGGCTTTGCCAACCACTCCATCTATCCATAGTCCATTCGCATCCCAGCCAATGCGAAGTGCCTCAGGGTGATGCAGTCATAGGGGTCAGATAGTGGCCTCAAGGTTCCCCTAGAGATGTTTATGCCTCTAGACGCTAACCATGCAGTGATGATATGGCCAAAAGGCATATGGACCTTCCCTTGGACAAGGGACAAAAAAATGAACGATGCAATGAAAAATATTTAATGCCACATTGACATCTAATAGGTGACACATCTCATACATCAAAAATAAATGAGGAGGTCGAACCATGGCTTGACCCCCTAGTCACTATAGGTAAGATGCATGCAACAATGACCTTATATAGGACATTATCTAGAGTTGAGAGGTCATTGACGGAAAATAATTTTTGACCTAAATGATGGGGACAGTGAAAGAAATGCTGATGAATATGATCAAGAGTAATATGATCAAAAGGTGCAGTGGGTGTCAGATCTAGGGTAGGATAAAACACAAAAGTTGCATCCGATGGTCGACACTCTAGAAATTCTCGTAGGATCTCTAGAGTAAAGTCCAAATTGTGTTTTGCAATGCAATTCTGATACGTCGAACCATCCCCAACTTTCCTAAGATTGGAGTAAAACTCCGTGAGAAGGTCAATGTTAATAGGATGCATGCAAAAAACTAGTATCACTAATTGATAATGCATTATGATTTGAATGACATCTTCACAATAGGACCGAAAAAATGACTCATCTAAATAACGTATAGCCATGGGCTGATACGTTGGGGATGGAGCCTGGGATTCTTCACCAGGCTCTGCCCTATGTTTTTGTCTACATGAATGTAATGGATGCAATGAATGAACACAAAATGTGATTAGATCAAGGCATTTTATAAAAAAAAATGGTTAGGGTTTAGGGTTAGAGATGTTACTTAGGTGCCATTTGGAGTTGAAGTTGTAGGAGTCAGCAGTAATATGCGAATGTTAGAGGAGAATGGCCGAAAATAGTCTCTTGCACCTAGAACCCTAACTTGGGCGGAATCGACATGAATAGAGAAGGAAAGAGCCTCTATTAGCCTAATATAAAGAAGGAATAGGGTAAAAACAAAGTTTAACTTGAAGATCTAGGGCTTACTGGGGCTAAAGTCACCGACAAAAAGTTGGACGGAAGAAACGAGAGCGTCAGAAGCGTTGGGAAGAAGAGGAATGCGTGAAGAAGCTGAACCGCTAGGGTTTGGGCTTATGAAATCGTGGTGATCAGTCGACTGCTATGCCAAAGGAGTCGACGGGTCGAGGTTCTGTGACTGAGTCACAATGCTAGCAGTCGATTGTTCAACTTTTTGTGCCGAGCTACAGTAACCTCAGTCGACTGCTCAACTGAAGCAGTCGACTGATGTTTGATTACTTGGCTGGAATTTCTAAGGCTTTAATTTGTTCACCTAATTTGTTTCATTTGGTGTGTTTATTGCATGTGTATTGATTATATCATTATTGTTCTTGTATTTGTGTATTTGTTAATGTGTTTTGATATTTTTTTATTTTATTTTCTCAAGCATTAATATCCAAGGATTTTATTGTTGGATTGAAATGAATCGCTAGAGGGGGGTGAATAGCATTCGTGAAAACTTTTCTTTTATGATGATTAAAAACAAGTACGCAATGGAAAAATAAAAGACAAACACAAAAAAGACAAAACTTTTTTACTTGGTTCATAGCCCACCGACTGCTAATCCAAGGCCCTGCGATCCTTGATCGCTTCCGAAGGGCAATCACTAAAAGTCTCTTCCTCGTTGGAGGTAAGAGACAAGACGATTACAATGATTATAAGGCCGGTAACCACCTTACCGGTCCTTATATAAATTAAGTACAGAAAGATAACAATAATACCGACAATTAATTAAAAGACGGCCCACGACCGGAGTAGCGTTGTAGCACAAAGGAGAGCACGCGCACTTTGGAGATTCTTGAATTTGGGCTTGAGTTCTCCCCTACTTTTATAGATTTTCTCCTTGGAATTTGTCCCGATCCAAATCCAAAACTCGTGGATCTTATCTTGAGGTGGCGGCTTATCTTATCCTGAGGTGGCGGCATCAATCTCTATCTCTTTGACCTTGTGAATCAATGATCTGCCGACATCACCGATTGATCCTCTCGTGATCGCCTTCAATCGATCACGACATCCCCAAATGATCACGTACTTGAGAATTCATGCAACACAAGATTAGCACAATAGATGCATAATGTCATGTAGTGTGATAGTCCTTTGACTGTCCGATCTCGACTTCTGTATTTCTCCGGAAGCCTTAGTCGGATCTATGCCTAGGATTGTCCTCTAACCGAGGATGCGTCCTTACCACCACTCCACACATGGAGCTTACCTTTGGTCCTCTTGACCTGTCGCTTAGCTTTCGATCACCACCGAGGTTCCTCGACTCCCCGAGGTTCTCTTGGTGTTGCCCGACCACCATGGTTTCTCGACTTAAGATTCTCCGAGTATCGCTCGACCTTTGGCTTAGCTTAAACACTTCCTCCACACTTAGCATATCACATGAGATAACAAAATAGCTTAACTTTGAATCTTTGCTATCATCAAAACCAAGGTACGATTATCTAGTTCCCCTGCACCAATAATTATTTCTAACATCTCACCCTTTCTAGATGTTGAAATACACAATCAAGGTAAACCCTATATTCTTGTGAGATACAATACATCATAAACACACCTTTCATGCAAACATATGATATGACATATGAAACATGGAAAGTGTATGACATACAAAGGTATATAATACCTAAGTGTTATGCCCAATTCCCATTTTCTAAAATTAAAGTAATTTTTGCCTTAAACCCAATTTTCTCAAGTGTGCCAAAAATCCAAAATAGCACACCATGACCTCTAAACCTAATTGTGTCAATTTTCCATACTTCTCAAATTTATTGGCATATCCTAAAATCCTTTAGGATTAAGTTTCAATTTCATTTCCAAAGTATCACAAAACTTTGAAAATGCCCTAAAGTTTCAACTTTACTATGGTTAGGTTAACTGTCTATCCATTCAAGTTCACACCCCCTAATCCATCTAGCGAGAGGGAATCACGCTCCTAAGAACCCAACATCTATTTGAGCTCCTTGGATTTAATAGGTACTCACTAGGGATATCCTCCCTTAGTACCTTCCTAATGACCCTCTTAGTCTCGGAAGCCTTGGTCATTTGAGTCTTGTCAAAGTTAACCTTAAGGGTAACTCCCCTTGTAACCTTCTTAGTGACTTTCCTAAGTTTCTTTGAAAACTTAGTCACTAGACACACATCATGGTCAACTCTAGGGATGACCTCCATTGTGACCTTGACTTTCCTAGACTTAGACTTGGTTCCATAATCAAATGGAACATTGTGATAGGTAGGCTTATCTACCTTGGACCTAGGCTTGTGACTCAAGCCTTTCTTACCCATAGATGAACCTTGCCTATTAACCCCTAGATTTTGTCCATTAGACCCTAGAATCATATTTTCCATCTTCTAAGGGTCTTTTCCATTTTCTCAAGCTTTGACCTTAAAGCTTGATTTTCCAACTCTAATTGCCCAATTTTTGAATTTTCATTCATTCTTTGGGCATTGTTCTTTCTTTTAGGCATATGCCTGTTGGAACGTTGGTGACCGGCTAGAGGGGGTGAATAGCCCTCTTTCATAGATGGTGGATATCGTTCATTCTTGCGTGTCTATGATTATGGTTAGCGCAACGGAATAATGAAATCAAAGACAATTAAGTAAATGCAAGAAGTAAAAGAAATCACAAACGCTAACAAGAAGTCGTAATGTGATTCATGGCCCTTGCCACTAATCCATGACTCAATTCGTTCCAAGGTGAATCACGCCTTAAGCTTTCCACTAATCTCTCCTTTGCACAAAGCTAGGTGGAGGTAACCTTTCTTACAAGAATCTCTCCTCTTTCAATAAGATCAAATTAAACACAAGGAAGAGGAGGAAAATTGTGTTGGGCACTTGGGAGATGTTTAGCAATGAAGCATTAACCATCCCAAGTCACCCAAGGCCCCTTCTTATAGGAAAGAGCCCATTCTTCCCATTGGGCACCTATCAGTTGACTAATGCCTCGATCAGTCGACTGTCGTTGTAGCCGTTGCCTTGCAACGACTTCTTCCACGTTGGATTTTAACCAACGGCTCCCATATTAGTCGACTGATCTTCCCATCAGTCGACTGATGGAGCCATCAGTCGAGTGGTCGATGCGATCACTCAACTGCTGAAGCTTCTGTCCCCGAAACCCTTGACATCAGTCGACTGCTCCCCTTGGTAGTCGACTAATAAAGCTAGCAGTCGACTGTTTGGCCAGAACTTTGACTCGAACACCAGTTGAGTCTCCAGTCGGCTTGGAGTAGTCGACTGTCATATCATGGCAGTCGATTGATGTCGGGAAAACCCATCCGACACTTAGCCAATTAGCCAAGATCACCTAAGAGCTACCCCGACTCGGGTTACAATCGCTCACTCTCATCTCCCTTGGAATCCCTCGCCTTTGAAGTTCTCTTCGTTCGACCATGTCCCTCGGATGCACCAAGCGCACAGCTTCGCAGCGCCATCCTTCGCGTCTTGCCCTGAAATCTACTTCCTTCGGCTTCACTCCAATGCTCCTTGTCCAGCGGACCCTCGGATGCACCAAGCGCATGACTTCCACAATTCATCTTTCACCGACTCAAGGACCGAGTCATGAGATGGTGAATCTTGACAATGCTATCCATCCATGTGTGAAATACTAAGTCCATCATGACTTCAACGCACATATCAAATCCATAACAATCTAACTTAAACCCTTTGCCACACACATCAAAACCATATCACATGGGTTGATTGCCCTAACAATCTCCCCCTTTTTGATGTGTGGCAATCCGTTTAAGTTAGGTAAAACAATTAACATAAAACATAAGGCAAGAAAGCATGTAAGTAAACATGAGTATAACAACTCCCCCTTAAACATGCAACTCCCCCTTAAGACATGTTAATTCTCCCCCTAGCATGATTAACTTAAACTCACAAATTCTCCCCCTTTGACACCATCAAAAACATTATACAAATGTTATACATGCATGACATCAAGTCTAATGGAGGAAAAATACCAAAACAAGTTTGAAACCTAATAAAAATAGATTACTGTGCTCGTGCACAGTGTTGGGATGTATACTGAAAGCCTAGCCTTTGTATGAACATCTTTATTTTTGAAATAAGAATCACATGATCATTGTTTGCATTTTATGGTTATGCATATTATTTTATACATTACATTGTAGATAACATGGTATGTGGTGTCACATAGAAGATCATGTTATTAGTTCCTTGTAGAGTATAAGTAGAGGCTCACAACCAAGATGGTTTTGGACAAACCATTGGTATGGTTGTAGTGTAATTTGATATTGATTTGTCTTGACCATAGAATTACACTAGTACACTTTGTGTGTATTGAGCAAGACCGACTTAGAGGTGATTCAATTTATTGCTGACTACATAATTGAATCAGACCTCGGATATTATGGTGTACATGCTCTTAATCTTGATATAATAATGGGCACATGTACTTATATTTATTTCTTTGATTTACCAATGGGCGAGATTTATGGATTAAATCGATAGGCTCGGTAAGTTGAGAAATAATATTATTTACATGGTGTGTCGTTGATTATAGAAGGAAACTGTGTCTTATATATTAGGATGATGATGCCCCCTTGAGGATCTCATAAGGATCATCATGTAAATCCTGCAGGTGGACTTGGTCTTGCATGATGATAAGGTTGAGTGGTACTACTCATGGAGTTAGATGTTGATTAATTAATGGACATTCGATATCTTAAACATGGGGAGACATTTGCACAATTAATGTGTGGAGCCCATATTTAATTATGGGGGTTGGTGAGGTAGATCAATGATAATCCTCTAGTGGAATGAATTATCATTAATGGATCAGATTTTATGTGGGTCGGATCCATTAGGTGGCCAAGATCCAACTCCTCATCATGGTCCCTATTGTAGCCTATTAAAACCCTCATGAAGCCTAGATCCAATGGACACGATTAAAAGGAGGCTTGGGCGAAATCTATATAAGGAGCATAGGAGGCTTGGGCGACATAAAAGAATTTGGATTCTAGGGTTTAAGGAGAGGCTTGGGCGGCAAGGCATTAGGGTTCTTCTTCCTCATTGCTTTGGGCGGCGCCTCTTTTCCAAGTCCAAGGGTCGGCAGCAAGAGGATTAGAGTTTAGCCTCTCTTCTTCCTCTCTTGGTTGGCGCTTCTTCCTCCCCTTCTCTTTTGGCCGGCGGCAACAAGAGCTTCCCTCTTGGCCGGCGCCCACTTCTTCTTTCTTCCTCTCCTTGGTCGGCTGCAACAACTAAGTTTGGTGGCTTGGTGGTCGGCTCTTGATAGGAGAAGAATTGTTTGGTATTCTTCCATTGTTCGGAGTGAGCAATGAAGGGAAGAATGTGATCTAGGAGGCTTCGTTTCTTGGTAGATCGTCGCCCACACGACGTCCAAGAAGAGGATAGGTCATATGATAGAAGATCAAGAGGTAAACAAGAGGTATAATCTTGTTTGTTTTGATTTTAGTTCTTTTGTATCATGTATGTGGTTAATTTACTTGGACCCCGAAGATAAACACAAAAATAGGCGATTCGTACATCATCTATTCCATGGCTAATCGAGGAAAAGAGTTAGGTTGCTTGAACAACAAGTTTGTTCAAGAGACCACTCGAATCAAATAGCACAATGATGGATTGGTTGCTTGGGTGATCCATCTTCGTCCGGATTAATTTTTTTATCTGGGGACGTATGATAGGATCGCCATGCACAAGTGATCGGAAGCGGGAAGAAATTCCCTTTAATTGGTATCAGAGCCACAGTTTCTGATTTTGTGTGTTTAGGATTCGGTTACTTTTATGAACTTATCATATATTATGTGTGTCGGATAATAGTAGGATGTGCGTAGGCTAACTTTTTGGTTGAAGGCATAATATCCAACTATTATGGCCATATGTGTGTGTATGTGATTGTATGTGATTGTATGTCTGTAATTGTAATATTATTTGAATCCTCGGGGTTGATGAGACTAGTATTTAATTTTTGTAATTAAGTACGGCATTGTTTAGCCACTCCTTTATTTTAGTTTACTTTCGATGTAGATTTCATGTACACTCCTTTCTGAAGTATAGGATCGATGGATGTAAATTAAAATAATTGTTCTCGGCTCGGATCTCCGAATGACTTGTACATGGCGTAGGGAGGAGCAGACGAGATGGCAACACGACTGGAGGAATATTGGAGAACAAAAGCCATAATAGTTGGAAAATTTGTTTTTCATATTTATTACTTTTGATTTATATGCTTGTTGTGGTTGCATAGTTAAAATTCCTCAATTTTAAATTACTAAGTGGGAGAGGGATATTTTTTTTTAAATTTCTGCGGCCTCCATTACAATTTGACATGTGATGCGAACAAACATGCGTGTTGGCTTTGAGTGTCTTTCTCCATATCGGATGAGTTTTTTTTGTAGATCACTAGGTTAAATATGGTTATAGGAAATTATTTAGTAGTGTATGTACTTCCCCATCAGAACGCACATAATCCGAGGTAATTCCCTTAGTATCGGGTAATGGTGAACACTTAGATGCAAATAAAAGTATCCTCCCCATCGGAGTCACTGCTTTTATTTGTAGGGTCGAAGAGGAACCAACTATTAATTTTATTTGTCAAAAAGTAAGGTTGATAGGATAATAAAATTAATGGGTAAAACCTCCTCTTACAAATGTAGAATTTGTATACATCCACACTATCGTGGCATACGATATTCTCGGTATTTTGAGGTGTTGGTTGATTTTAAAATTTTATTGTTTGAGGAATCAATAAATTTTTGAAATCTAATGTTTTGATTTATGTGATTCTTAGGTTTTTCAAAATAACTTTCAATCCACTTGCTGTGATACTAAAGGAAAACAAACTTACTGGACCCAATTATGTTAATTGGAAAAGGAATCTAGATATTGTCTTAACTGCTGAGGAGTACAAATATGTACTCTTCAAGGAGTGTCCTCCTAAGCCTTCGGATGATTCTGGGGAAAAGGAGAAAAAGAGTTATAAGAAGTTGATCAAGGCTGATGAGATGGTGCGGTGTTATATTTTGGCTTCTATGTCAAATGTATTGCAACATCAGCATAAGGCCATGACTACTGTTGGTCTTTCCGAGCCGTAAAAACCGCTTTTTGCATTGCGGAAACCTCAGAAGCCCGGCCACGGATCCGTGCAAAAATATAAAAATTAAAAACTACATGTATGTGTTATGAAAACCTAGATTTACCTTAGATCTATAAGATGAGAGCATTACCCCCATAGCGATGCCCTTCGCTTATCCTGCTCGTCCAAATGCTTTGCCAGAACTCAAGAGTGTCAAGTGTACACTCCTCTATTGGTATCCACACAGACAAATGGTGGAGAAAAACAACCTAGAGTGTGCTAGCACCCCTTGGAAGTTTCGGCCAAAGTGAGGAATGGGAGAGAGCTTGAGGAAGAGCAAGGAAGAAGATGAAGTTGAAGTTAATTCCAATAACCTCCAACAAATGAATGTGGTTGACCACTTTATTCTTGGGGGGGTTAAATGCATGCATGTAACTCCAAGAGCCAATGGCTCTTGGTCTCCCTCATGAGGTGACACCACATGATAAGTCCATGATGATGTGGAACATCATCATTGGCCAACCCCCATGCCAAGTCACCATGACATGACAATTGGTCAAGTCAAAATTGACCATTCATCTTCCCTCTCAAGTCAAGTCAAACTTGACCTCTAATCTCCCATGGTTGATCAAATCCAACCACTTGATTCAAGTCAATTTGATTTAATGAATCTCTATTCATTAATTTAAATTGACTCAATGAATCAAATCAAAATTAGACTCATTCAACACTTGAATCAAATTGAGTCTAACTCAATTAGTCTAATTTGAATTACTCTTAATCCAATTTGGTTCATCCTATGAGCCTAATCCTCATGGTTCATCATATGAACCTAATCTCCATCTAATTTCCCTTTGTGTGTGACCCTATAGGTTCTTGTAACGTTGGCAATGCTCCTAAACCGATTTAGGAACATAAGCAATGAGCGGTATCTAGCAACACATCATTGCTACCCAAGTTACAAGAATGTTGAGCTCCAACATCACCTTTGTGACTACTAATTGTGACTCTCACAATATGTGACAATGTCCCTCTATCCTTGACATCTAGATTGACCAATTGAGGCATAGACCGTGTCATCCTCGGTACAATCTATATCTTGAACTCCAAGTAGACTCACTCTAATCAAATGAGCTCAATATCTCATATTGACTCATTTGGGCATGACCATGCACTTCGTGGTCTCACTCTATCAAGAATAACGATGTCACTCCCATCATATAGGAGGGATAGATCCCATCTACATCACTCACATCCCTCTGCATAATTTGTTACATACCCAGTAATCGCCTTTATAGTCCACCCATTTACGGGTGACATTTGACGAAGCCAAAGTATGCAACTCCTTATGTAGGGAACCATGGTGACTTCAAGTCCAAGGACTAATAGTCATACTAATAGTCACATGAGAAAGTATATGACACTCATATAACGATCCATGATACTTTCTCATGGCAGGTCATTCAGTATACATTCTCTAATGCATACCCATGTGTCAACTTGATATCTCATATTCATGACTTGTGAGATCAAGTCATCGAGTTGACCTATATGCTAGTCTCTACGCATTAACATTGTCCTTGAATGTTAATACTTGACTAAGAATGATTAAGAGTAGTGTTCTCTATATCATCTCATTATCGATTCAACCAATCGATTGATATATATAAGAACCTTCTACTCAAGGACGTTATTATACTTAGTTTATTTTGAACCAATACAAGTAAATATAATAACCATGCCTTTATAAATAGGAATATGATACAATAAAGTCCATACAACAATCATCACATGATTGGCTCTAGGGCTTTCACTAACAATCTCCCACTAGCACTAGTGTCAATCACCGTAGTATCTAATACCCAATGACCTAGTGTGACCATCATGCTTTTTCTGTGCCAAAGCCTTGGTCAAGGGATCTGCGATGTTAGCTTCTGTGGGTACTCTGCAAATCTTCACATCTCCTCTATCGATAATCTCTCGAATGAGATGGAAGTGTCGTAGTATGTGTTTGGTCCGCTGGTGTGAGCGAGGTTCCTTAGCCTGGGCAATAGCTCCATTGTTGTCACAATAGAGCTCTATAGGATCTGCTATGCTAGGAACCACCCCAAGCTCAGTAATGAACTTGCAGATCCAAACTGCCTCTTTTGCTGCCTCTAATGCAGCGATATACTCGGCTTCTGTTATAGAATCAACAACTGTGTCCTGTTTCGAACTCTTCCAGCTCACAACGCCACCATTCAACCAAAACACGAACCCTGACTATGATCTATAATCATCCTGGTCAGTTTGGAAGCTGACATCGCTGTAACCCTTTACAGCTAGCTCCTTATCGCCTCCAAATATCAAGAAATATTCTTTAGTCCTTCTTAAGTACTTAAGAATATTCTTGACTGCTATCCAGTGACGCTCACCTGGATCTGACTGGTATCTACTCATCATGCTCAAAGTATATGAGACATCAGGACGAGTACACAGCATGGCGTACATGATAGATCCTATAGCAGATGCATAAGAGATCTTATCCATGCGGTCTCTCTCCTCTCTAGAAGAAGGACTTTGAGTCTTCGAAAGACTCACACCATGTGACATCGGCAGAAGTCCCTTCTTGGAATTTTGCATGGCAAACCGTAGTAATACCGTGTCAATATATGTACTCTGACTTAGGCCAAGCAATCTCTTAGATCTATCTCTATAGATCTTGATGCCTAGAATACAGGCTGCTTCACCTAAGTCCTTCATTGAGAAGCATGTCCCCAGCCAAGTCTTCACAGACTATAGCGAAGGGATGTCATTCCCAATGAGTAGTATGTCATCCACATACAATACAAGGAAGACAACTGTGTTCTCATTAACCCTCTTGTAGACACAGGGTTCATCTTCATTCTTGATGAAACCAAAATGTTTGATTGCATCATCGAATCGAAGATTCCATCTCTGAGAAGCTTGCTTTAGCCCATAAAAGGACCTTTGCAGCTTACATACTTTCCCAGTATGTTGTGGATCTACAAAACCCTCAGGTTGTGTCATGTACACATCCTCGAGCAAGTTTCCATTCAAAAATGCAGTTTTGACTTCCATCTGCCAGATCTCATAATCGTGGTATGCTGCAATAGCAAGCAGGATTCGAATGGACTTAAACATCACCACTGGAGAAAAGGTTTCATCATAGTCAATACCATGAATTTGCTTGAAACCTTTAGCCACCAATCGGCCCTTATAGGTATGCGTAAGTCCATCCATGTCAGTCTTTCTCTTAAAGACCCACTTACACCCAATGGGTTTGACCCCTTCAGGTGGATCAACCAAAGTCCATACTTGGTTGGTGTACATGGATTTCATCTCGGATCTCATGGCCTCTAGCCATTTTTCAGAGTCTGGGCTCATCACAGCTTCCTGATAGGAGGTAGGCTCATTCTCAATGAGCATAACATCATCATGGTCAGACAAGAGAAATGAGTATCTCTTAGGCTGACGACGTACCCTATCAGACCTGCGAAGAGATAGGTCTATCTGAATAGGTGGTTGTTCCACAACTCTTTGTGCAACAATCTCATCACCCACAACACTTTGTGGTTCCTGTTTAACCTTCATCAAGGCCTCAGTGCTATGGTCTTTATCTTGAATTTCTTCAAGATCGAACGTACTCCCACTAGTTTTTCTATAAATAAAATCCCTTTCTAGAAAAACCCCAGTCTTTGCCACAAACACTTTGTGCTGACTGGGAATGTAGAAGTAATATCCCTTCGTCTCCTTGGGATATCCAACAAAATAGCACTTATCGGATTTGGGTCCTAGTTTGTCTGAGACTTGATGTCGAACTAAGCCTCACAACCCCAAATCCTCATGAAAGACATCTTGGGATTTCTCCTTGTCCATATCGTATATGGTGTCTTTATCACAACCTTGGATGGTACACGGTTAAGTGTGAAGGCTGCTGTGTCTAGAGCATATCCCCAAAAGGATATAGGAAGATCTGTGTGACTTATCATAGATCATACCATATCTAAATAGGGTACGATTCCTCCTTTTGGATACACCATTCCACTGTGGTGTTCCAGGAGGAGTGAGTTGGGATAGAATCCCATACTCAGCTAGATAGTCAGAAACTCATGGCTAAGGTATTCACCACCTCGATATGATCGAAGTATCTTAATACTCTTGCCAAGCTGGTTTTGTACTTCATTCCTGAATTCTTTAAACTTTTCAAAGGATTCTGATTTATGTGTCATGAGATACACATAACAATATCTACTGAAGTCATTAGTAAATGTAATGAAGTACCTGTAACCACCTCTAGCAGCAACATTGAAAGGGCCACATACATCACTATGTATAAGTCCTAACAAGTCTGTTGCTCTTTCGTTGTGTCCACTAAAGGGAGTCTTGGTCATCTTGCCTAAAAGGCAAGACTCGCATGTCTCATATGATTCAAAATCAAATGAGTCTAGCAACCCATCCTTATGGAGCTGAGATAAGCGACTCTCATTTATGTGACCTAAGCGACAATGCCAGAGATAGGTTTGGTTCAACACATTTGATTTGAACCTTTTGGTACTTATGTTATAGATGGGGCTCTCTAAGTCTAGAAAGTAGAGTTCGTTCATTAGAGGTGCACTACAATAGAACATATCATTTAAATAAATTGAACAACATTTGTTCTTTATTATAAATGTAAATCCTTTCTTGTCCAAACAAGAAACCAAAATTATGTTCTTAGTTAAAGCAGGCACATAACAATATTCATCTAGTTCTAGTACAAGCTCAGTAGGCAGAGATAGATCATAAGTTCCTACAGCAACAGCAGCAACTCTTGCTCCATTGCCTACTCGTAGGTCCACCTCGCCCTTTGTCAATGCCCTGCTATTTCTCAGTGCCTATACATTGGTACAAATGTGAGATGCACATCCGGTATCTAATACCCATGATGAAGAAATAGATAGATTGACTTCTATAACATTTATACCTGAAGTAGAAGTCTCACTTCTCTTCTTCTTAAGATCTTCTAGGTAAGCTTTGCAGTTACACTTCCAGTGTCCAGCTTCCTTGCAATGGAAGCAAGCCCCTTCTTTAGCCACCCCTCCTTTGGGTTTCAGTTCTTTGCCTTTGCCCTTGGCTTGGGACTTTCCCTTACCTTTAGGCTTGCCCTTGCCTTTCTTCTTTTGCACCATCAAAATGGAGTCAGATTTTCCCTTCTTAAGGTTGAGCTCAGCAGTTCTCAACATGCTGAGCATCTCAGGCAATGGCTTATCAATTTCATTCATGTTGTAATTCATGACAAATTGATTGTAGCTTTGTGGCAAAGACTGCAAGATCAAGTCAGTGGCCAGCTTTTGGCCAAGTGGGAATCCCAATCTCTGTAGGTTTTCTACGTACCCAATCATCTTGAGTACATATGGACCTACGGGAGTCCCATCTTGCATCTTGAACTGAAACAATGCCTTAGAGATCTCATATCTCTCGTGCCTTGCTTGTCCTTGATATAGTTGACGAAGATATTCAACCATATCATAAGCATTCATGAACTCGTGTTGCTTCTGAAGCTCAAAGTTCATGGTTGCGAGCATAAGACATGACACATCTAATGCATCATCTTGATGCTTCTTGTAAGCATCTCGGTCATCTCGCGAGGCAGTGGCAGGAGGTGCCTCCGGAATGGGCTGCTCCAGGACATACATTTTTCTTTCTTGAGTGAGAACGATTCTCAAATTTCTATACCAGTCCAGAAAATTTGCTCCATTGAGCTTGTCCTTCTCAAGGACAGAACGCAGGGAGAGAGTGTTCGTATTTGTCGACATAGTAATCTACAACATACACAATGCATAAAATTAATATCATATTTCTTTTATCATTTAATTAGGCCTTTAATCAAATGATGCTCCCACTGAATTATAGAAATTTTGTAGAATCGAGTTATGGATGTGGTCAAACCACATTACTTGATTCATACAAACTAGCTATAATTCTTGCGGGACAAGATCCACATCATATTACGCCTTGAGTTAGCTTTGGCTAAATCGCCCAAGACTTAGTATGATCGGTAGGTAACACATTACCGATTACATCTCTATGCAACTCTTGTTTATAAAATCAAGACCCACATTTACAAAAGACCTTAAGTTAGCTTTGGCTAAATTGCCCAATATTTAGTGTAAATGCGATCTTATCCTATCTTTTCAACGGTTGGAATATGCCTATAGTTCTACTCGATCCAATTGAGTTAACTAGTTTTACTCAATCTAATTGAGCTTACTCTAACCCAAACCGTGATAGGCAGGACCAAGATTATCTCTCCGCACCCTACCAAGATAATATGCGTTGCTCTACTTTAGCAGATTCAACAACTACAAATGATCGAGGTAGTGATGGGTATCAAGACTTGGTAGCCATTTTCGAGTTGATTCAATTAGGATCTAATCTAATCGTGAATGTGTATCATATACGCATCAAGGCCTTTATTATCCTACACTAGCATGCATCGCATACATAAAAGCATTATTCTAGCATGCATCATATACATAGAAGAAAAATATCCTAGCATGCATCATATACATATAAGCAAAATTTACTAGCATGCATCACATACATACAAGCAAAAACAAATATATATATGTATCAACATATATATATATATATAAAGTAATTGTGATATGGTCATGACCCTACTACGATCTTCTCAAGCCAATAAGAAGATCGGACAGTCAACCTAGGGTTAGCGGCTTCTCCAAGCGCCTCCTTTGACCGCCATGTGTCGTCGACACCCTTCTCGTAACTCCATCTACTAGTGGACCTTCCACCGCTCCATTTTGTACATTATAAACATGAAACTCGAGTTACATTCAAGTCTAAAACTATTTACAACTAGAATTTTAAAAGAAGAGGCACGACGCGCAGGTCGCATACCCTATACAACATCCACAACCATAAAAATGGCACGCAGGCCGTATTATGAATTACAACACATTTATCATCCAATCATATTGGGGTTCTTGGGACATGACCATCACAGAATTATACATAATTCTAAATTATATATTTTACAGAAAATTTCTATAATTTTTCCTTTTTTTTTTAATTTTATGGGTCACCTCTCCGTAACGGTCCCGTTAAGCGGTTTCCGGGTGCGATCATGGGACAAGGCCCCTTTCGGGGATAGGGGCAGCGCCCCTACTCGCAAAAATAAACTTTGTGAGTATCCCTACTAGATCTTACAGCGACTTAAGTCATTGTCCCAAAAACCTAAAGCGAGAACTCGCCGTTTCGGAGAGTTTTTCTCGGTGGTTGAAGCCTACAAGTGTCCCAACACTTGTTGCTTCGACTCTTCGAGAAAAATACCCAAAAAATCTATAAAAATAGGAAATTTATAGAAACTTAAAAATCTATAATTTTTATATCTAATACAAAAACTACAAATTTAAAACACATACATGCTTCGCACGTGGCTCTGATACCACTGTTGGTCTTTCCGAGCCGCAAAAATCGCTTTTTGCGCTGCGAAAACCTCGGAAGTCCGGCCACAGATCCGTGCGAAGATATAAAAATTAAAAACTACATGTATGTGTTATGAAAACCTAGATCTACCTTAGATCTACAAGATGAGAGCATTACCCTCATAGCGACTCCCTTCGCTTATCCCACTCGTCCAAATGCTTTGTCGGAACTCAAGAGTGTCAAGTATACACTCTTCTATTGGTATCCACATGGACAAATGGTGGAGAAAAACAACCTAGAGTGTGCTAGCACCCCTTGGAAGTTTCAGACAAAGTGAGGAATGGGAGAGATCTTGAGGAAGAGCAAGGAAGAAGATGAAGTTGAAGTTAATTCCAATAACCTCCACCAAATGAAAGTGGCCGACCACTTTATTCTTGGGGGGTTACATGCATGCATGTAACTCCAAGAGCCAATGGATCTTGGTCTCCCTCATGAGGTGGCACCACATGGTAAGTCCATGATGATGTGAAACATCATCATTGGCCGGCCCCCATGCCAAGTCACCATGACGTGGCAATTGGTCAAGTCAAAATTGACCATTCATCTTCCCTCTCAAGTCAAGTCAAACTTGACCTCTAATCTCTCATGGTTGATCAAATCCAACCACTTGATTCAAGTCAATTTGATTTAATGAATCTCTATTTATTAATTTAAATTGACTCAATGAATCAAATCAAAATTAGACTCATTCAATACTTGAATTAAATTGAGTCTAACTCAATTAGTCTAATTTGGATTACTCTTAATCCAATTTGGTTCATCCCATGAGCCTAATCCTCATGGTTCATCATATGAACCTAATCTCCATCTAATTGCCCTTTGTGTGTGACCCTATAGGTTCTTGTAACGTTGGCAATGCTCCTAAACCGATTTAGGAACATAAGCAATGAGTGGTATCTAGCAACACATCATTGCTACCCAAGTTACAAGAATGTTGAGCTCCAACATCACCTTTGTGACTACTAATTGTGACTCTCATAATATGTGACAATGTCTCTCTATCCTTGACATCTAGATTGACCAATTGAGGCATAGACCGTGTCATCCTCGGTACAATCTATATCTTGAACTCCAAGTAGACTCACTCTAATCAAATGAGCTCAATATCTCATATTGACTCATTTGGGCATGGTCATGCACTTCGTGGTCTCACTCTATCAAGAATAACGATGTCACTCCCGTCATATAGGAGGGATAGATCCAATCTACATCAGTCACATCCCTCCTCATAATTTGTTACATACCCAGTAATCACCTTTATAGTCCACCCATTTACGGGTGTCGTTTGATGAAGCCAAAGTATGCAACTCCTTATGTAGGGAACCATGGTGACTTCAGGTCCAAGGACTAATAGTCATACTAATAGTCACATGAGAAAGTATATGACACTCATATAATGATCCATGATACTTTCTCATGGCGGGTCATTCAGTATACATTCTCTAATGCATACCCATGTGTCAACTTGATATCTCATATCCATGACTTGTGAGATCAAGTCATCGAGTTGACCTATATGCTAGTCTCTACGCATTAACATTGTCCTTGAATGTTAATATTTGACTAAGAATGATTAAGAGTAGTGTTCTCTATATCATCTCATTATCGATTCAACCAATCGATTGATATAGATAAGAACCTTCTACTCAAGGACGTTATTATACTTAGTTTATTTGGCACAAATACAAGTAAATATAATAACCATGCCTTTATAAATAGGAATATGATACAATAAAGTCCATACAACAATCATTACATGATTGACTCTAGGGCTTTCACTAACAACTATTGCTTATGACATGATGCTCAATCTCAAGGAACTTTTCAGACACCAGAATCGGGCTGCTAGGCAAAAAGCCATGAGAAACTTGATGACGATCACCATGGTTGAGGGAACACCCATGAGGGATCATGTTCTCAAGATGATGGCTCATTTGAATGAGCTGGAAGTCCTTAGAGCTGAGATCGATGGGGAAACAGAGGCCGATATCATTCTCTAATCTCTACCTAAGAGTTTTGAGCAGTTTCACCTCAACTACAACATGAATAAGAGATTGTATTCATTGGCGGAGCTTCTGACAGAACTCTAGGCAACAGAGGGACTTTTTCGTCAGAGTTCTCAGGTTTTGGTTGCCCAGAAGGTTTCTACTTCTAAGCCGAAATGCAAGAAGAAGAAGAAACAAGGCGCAGCAAAGGTGGTGGGAGGATCTCAGGGAGGAGTGAAGAAGTCGAAAGGCAAGTGCTTCACTTGCAAGAAGACTAGACATTGGAAGGCGAACTGTCCCAACCGCAAACAAAACAAAGGTATATCTTTTGGTTTAGTCGTTGAAACATACTTAGCGGTGTTATCTACTGGTACCTGGTGTGTAGATACGGGAGCCACTGATCATGTCTGCAACTCTTTGCACAGGTTCCAGGAAACCAGACGACTAGCTGAGGGAGAGATTACCGTCTACATGGGCAATGATGCAAAGGTGGCAGCTATTGCAGTGGGAGATGTTTATTTTTCTTTTGATAGGAATAAATCTTTAGTTATGAGAAATTGCCTTTATGTACCTTCATTTAGAAAGAATTTAATTTCAGTTTCTAAACTATTTTTGGATGGATATTCTATTTCTTTTAATGACAGAGTTGTTATAAAAAGAAATAGGGAGAATATCTATTCTAGTGCATTAGTAGGAAATTTGTACACTCTTGAACCAAAAGCTCTCACGATGCAAATAGAAGTAAATAACTCATCTTCTAAATCTAATAAGAGAAAAGAACCTTCGAAAGTGAACCAAACATATCTTGGCATATAAGGTTAGGTCATATTAACCTGAGTAGAATTCAAAGGTTGATAGCTGATGGACAGGTTCATTAATGGTGGAAGATTTCCTAACCTGCGAATCTTGCTTGGAAGGTAAGATGACCAAGAGGCCTTTTGAATAAAGCCAAAGATGTGTTGGAATTGGTTCATTCTGATTTGTGTGGTCCTATGTCTATCCAGGCTAGAGGTGTTTTTGAATACTTCGTCTCTTTTATAGACGATTATTCAAGATATGGATACATTTACTTGATGCGCTGCAAGTCTGAATGTTTTGACAGGTTCAAAGAATTCAAGGATGATGTGGAGAAACGTCAAGGTAAAAGTATCAAGATACTATGATCTGATCATGGTGGTGAGTACCTCTTGAAAGAGTTTAGGAGTTACTTATCAGAGGCTGGGATTCAATCCAAACTGTCTACACCTGGCATACCCCAGTAGAATTGTGTGGCAGAGTGAAGAAATAGGACTCTTATGGAGATGGTTAGATCGATGATGAGTTATTCTGAGTTACAATATTCATTCTGGGGGTATGCTTTGGATACGACAATGTACATTCTAAACTTAGTACCATCTAAATCAGTACCTTCTACACCCATAGAATTGTGGATTGGGCGAAAGCCTAGTCTGAGACATATTCAGATTTGGGGTAGTCCAGCACATGTGCTGAAGGGAGATGCTGGTAAGTTGGAACCTCGTACAAAAGTGCTGCTGTTCGTAGGCTATCCTAGAGGAACAAAAGGTGGTATGTTCTATAGTCCTAGAGATCAGAGGGTGATCGTTAGCACGAATGCCTGATTTTTAGAGGAAGACTATGTGATGAACCACAAGCCCGTGAGAAGGATCATTCTAGAAGAGTTGAGAAGGGAAGTCCCTACTTTAGTACCAACGGTACAAGAGGACATACCACAAGTGACTACACCGCGTGTCATAGAGGACACACAAGTGATACCTCATCGTAGTGGGAGGGTTGTTAGACAACCTGAGAGATTTATGTTCTTGGGAGAATCTTCTGATTTGATTCCTGGCGAACATGAACCTGATCCCTGGACATATGACGAGACAATCCAAGATAAAGATGTGGTATCTTGGCAAAGAGCGATGAATTCTGAGATAGAATCTATGGATTCAAATAAGGTCTGGGAGCTAGTAGAACCACCCAATGGTGTAAAAGCCATTGGATGCAAGTGGATCTACAAAATAAAGAGAGGAATAGACGGAAAGGTTGAGACCTTCAAAGCAAGACTTGTTGTGAAAGGGTATACTCAGAAAAAGGGTATCAATTATGAGAAGACTTTTTCGTCGGTAGCCATGCTTAAGTCTATCTGGATTCTCTTGTCTATTGCTGCTCATATGATTATGAGGTTTGGCAGATGGATGTCAAGACAGCTTTCCTTAATGGAAGCCTTGAGGAAAACATCTATATGAAGCAACTAGAGGGATTCATTACAAAGGGTAAAGAGCATCTTGTGTGCAAGCTTAATCGGTCCATTTATGGATTGAAGCAAGCTTCGAGATCTTGGAACATCCACTTTGATGAGGTAATCCAGTCATATGGATTTATTCAAAGTCCGAATGAGTCTTGTGTATACAAGAGATGTGACGGAAACATAGTGATATTTCTTGTACTATACGTAGATGACATTTTTCTCATTGGCAACAATGTCAAAGTGTTGTAGGATGTAAGGGTATGGTTGTCTAAACAGTTTGATATGAAGGACTTGGGAGAAGTTGGACACATCCTTGGGATCAAGGTTATAAGGGATCGTAAGAAAAGGATGTTGTGCTTATCTCAAGCTTCATACATAGACACTATTTTGGCTCGTTTTAGCATGCAAAACTCCAAGAAAGGTTTTTTACCTTTTAGGCATGGAGTACCTTTATCTAAAGAGATGTGTCCTAGAATATCAAAGGAGATAGAGGAGATGAAGGCGGTTCCTTATGCTTTGGCGGTAGGAAGCCTCATGTATGCTATGTTATGTACGAGGCTGGATATCTTCTTTGTCGTGGGCATGGTTAGCAGATATCAGAGTAATCCAGAACAGGAACATTAGACTGTGATAAAGCATATATTGAAGTACCTGAGAAGGACTAGAGATTATATGCTGGTATACCAGGCAGACCAATTACTCCGTATGGGTTACACAGATTCTGACTTCCAATCATATAGGGATAACAGTAAGTCTACCTTTGGTTTTGTGTTTACTTTGGGAGGTGGAGCCATTGTATGAAGGAGTGTCAAGCAGAAATGCATGGCGGACTCCACCATGGAAGCTGAGTATGTGGCAGCCTCTTAGGTAGCCAAAGAAGCTGTATGGCTCAGGAACTTCTTGATGGACTTGGATGTGATTCATAGTTTGCCCAAAACTATCATAATTTATTGTGATAATAGTGGTGCAGTTGCAAACTCGAAGGAACCACGAGCCCATAAGGCAAGTAAACACATAGAGCGCAAGTACCACCTGATGCAAGAGATCATAAAGCGAGGAGAAGTTGCTGTCGTCAAGATTACATCAGAGGATAACCTGGCAGATCCTTTCACTAAGGCCCTTCTAGCGAGAGCTTTTGATAGGCATGTGGAGGGAATGGGAATCAAATGTATAACACTTTGATGATAGCATAGTCTTTTAGTATAAGTGGGAGATTGTTGGGATGTATACTGAAGGCCTAGGCTTTGTATGAAAATCTTTATTTTTGAAATAAAAATCACATGATCATTGTTTGCATTTTATGGTTATGCATATTGTCTGATACAATACATTGTAGGTAACATGGTGTGTTGTGTCACACACAAGATCATGTTATCAGTTTCTTGTAGAGTATAAGTAGAGGCTCACAACTAAGATGGTTTTGGACAAACCATTGGTATGGTTGTAGTGTGATTTGGTATTGGTTTGTCTTGACCATAGAATTACACTAGTACACTTTGTGTGTATTGAGCAGGACCGACTTAGAGGTGATTCAATTTATTGCTGACTACATAATTGAATCAGACCTCGAATATTATGGTGTGCATGCTCTTAATCCCGATATAATAACGGGCACATGTACTTAATATTTATTTCTTTGATTTACTAATGGCCGAGATTTATGGATTAAATCGATAGGCTCGATAAGTTGGGAAATAATAATATTTACATAGTGTGTTGTTGATTATAGGAGGAAACCGTGTCCTATATATTAGGATGATGATGTCCCCTTGAGGAGCTCATAAGGATCATCATGTAAATCCTGCAAATGGACTTGGTCCTGCATGATGATAAGGTTGAGTGGTACTACTCATGGAGTTAGATTTTGATTAATTAATTGTCAATAAATTAATTAATTAATGGACATTCGATATCTTAAACACGGGGAGACATTTGTACAATTAATATATGGAGCCCATATTTAATTATGGGGGTTGGTGAGGTAGATCAATGATAATCCTCTAGTAGAATGGATTATCATTAATGGATCGGATTTTATGTGGACCGGATCCATTGGGTGGCCAAGATCCAACTCCTCCTCATGGTCCCTATTGTAGCCTATTAAAACCCTCATGAAGCCTAGATCCAACGGACACGATTAAAAGGAGGCTTGGGCGAAATCTATATAAGGAGTATAGGAGGCTTGGGCGGCATAGAAGAATTTGGATTCTAGGGTTCAGGGAGAGGCTTGGGCGGCAAGGCATTAGGGTTCTTGTTCCTCATTGCTTTGGGCGGCGCCTCTTTTCCAAGTCCAAGGGTCGGCAGCAAGAGGATTAGGGTTTAGCCTCTCTTCTTCCTCTCTTAGCTGGTGGTTCTTCCTCCCCTTCTCTTTTGGCCGGTGGCAACAAGAGCTTCCCTCTTGGCCGGCGCCCACTTCTTCTTTCTTCCTCTCCTTGGCCAGCGGCAACAACCAAGATTGGTGGCTTGGTGGTCGGCTCTAGATAGGAGAAGAAGTGTTTGGTATTCTTCCCTTTGTTCAGAGCGAGCAAGGAAGGGAAGAACGTGATCTAGGAGGCTTCGTTTCTTGGTAGATCGTCGCTCACACGACATCTAAGAAGAGGATAGGTCATATGATAGAAGATCAAGAGGTAAACAAGAGGTTTGTTTTGATTTTAGTTCTTTTGTATCATGTATGTAGTTAATTTACTTGGACCCTGAAGATAAACACAAAAATTGGCTATCCGTACATCATCTATTCCGTGACTAATCAAGGAAAAGAGTTAGGTTTCTTGAACAACAAATTTGTTCAAGAGACCGCTCGAATCGAATAGCACGATGATGGATCGGTTGCTTGGGTGATCCATCTTCATCCGAATTAATTTTTTTTATCCGGGGATGTATGATAGGATCACCATGCACAAGCGACCGGAAGTGGGAAGCAATTCCCTTCACACAGTACATCAGTCGACTGAATCAGAGCATCAGTCGACTGACACCTAAATTTCAGGATTTCTTATTTTCGAAGTCCATATTCAGAAATGCATTGAAAATTCTAGGAAATTCAAAAAATAATGAAATTTTGAGAACATATTTATAATGAGTTCCTTTATCAATTAAAAATATTTTTTCATGAAAATTCATTCAATTTTTGAAAATTAGGCAAAAACTCAAAAGTTGTAAAATGTCTAAAGTTTGTATCAACTTTAAAGCCTAGTTTTGCCTTGAAACTTTTCAAAACATGAACTCATTATTTATGAAACATGAAATGTTTTTAAATCATTTAAAATATCCAACTATGATCTATGGGCAATATGTCCATTGATTAAACATTTTCTTTCCCCATAGTTGGTCTATGATTAATCTATTGATACACTTAATGACCCATCTAAATGCCATAAGCATTAGTGGACCATTTGTATCATCCTATCATCTCACCCATGCTATGTTTTCAATCAAAGTAGCCTATAGTGAGTGTGAGATGTACCTAATGGTATTTATACTTAACTAAAATTTCATGCAATTCTACCCATAGTTAAGTGTCATGCATCCTAAAGTCACCCAACATGATCATAAAAACATGTATTATCAATCATGATCAAATGTTATCAATAATTTCATATCATGATCAAATATTATTATGATTCCATATTATGATCATATTATCATCACCCAACACTTAAATCAAAAACTATTACCCACATCATCCTAAGTCAACCAATTATCATGATATAAGTTAAGTCCACTATGGTTGAGTAACCTAGGGGTTTCCTAACCCTTAAGGATGGATTTGGGAACCCAATATAAGTTCTTTCCTATAGGGTTCACTAAGTATTCTTTAGGGATCCATTTCCTAGCTACCATTTTATTTTTAGCTTGACCCCTAGAAATTAGGCAATGGTAGGCCTTTTCATTTTTGTTTCCCTTATAACCTCGACCTTTTTTATTAAAACTTGTCCTTTGGCTCCCTATAATCATGTTTAGGGTATTGGAGTCAATTGTGAATTTTTCTAAGGCCTTAGTTAGTAAATCTACCTTTTCCCTTAGAGCCTTATTTTCCTCAATACATGCATCATTAACATCTAGAGGAATATAATCATTAATATTTAAGCATGCATTTGATAGTTTTTCTTCTAGGGCTTTAATTTCATTTCGCATGCATTTATTTCTATTTTCATTTTAAATAAGTCCCTAGTTAAACTTGAAATCATGGAAATAATTTTCTTTGGGGAAAGATTTGTTACCATAGTTTCTATATCTTCTTCCTCCGATTCCGATGAGGATGAAGATGTGGTTGTTGGATCAAGCGGATTGCTAGAGGGGGGGGTGAATAGCGATAAAACTTTTCTTGCATTTCGTTCGTTAAAACAATAGTAGACACAACAGAAGATAAAAGTAAACACAAGAGACAATAGTATTTTTTACTTGGTTCGTAACCTTCGGCTACTACTCCAAGGCCCTAACGGTTCTAGATCATGTACGGAGGGCAATTCACTAAAATACTCCTCTTCGTTGGAGGTAGGAGTTTGACGATTACAAAAACCTTCGAAAACAAAAGATAGAGAGACAAACCCTCTCTTCTATTAAGGTAAAATGCAATGATAGAAAACCTCGATTAACAATAGGAATTGCAATATGAAAGAGACGACAATTTAAAGTTATACCAACAACTAGAGAATAGAAATTAAGCTAGGGTTGTTGACAACACTTCGTCGTTGTAGAGTCGTCGGAGAGTCGCAATGTTGCAGAGGATTTTGAGCACTTAGAATTGATGAAAAACCCTAGGAGAGGCCCTCCTTTTATAGCCTTTGAGCCCCTTTTCGAGAGGATCTTCAACCAATAGAAATTGGGCACAAGACTCCTTGAAAAATGGTGATAAAGCTTGACTCCTCGAGGCTGATCCTTGACCATTAGTCGACTGATAGCAGTATCAGTCGAATGCTGACCGCAGGCAGTCGATTGATGGACGACAGTCGAGTCCTCCAAGCTGGCAGTCGACTGATGCTAGCTGCAAGGCAAAGTTAGCTTAACAAAAACATTATTTCGACGACCTCCGACCGTCCGATCTTGACCTAGACCACCTATAGGATGTCTTTGGTCGGATCTACGCTTAAGATCATCCCCGTAAAGAGGATACGACCTCACTTACTCTCGCATACACACGAGCTTACCTCGATACTTACTATGTCGCTTTTGCTTCCGACCTTCCACTCGATTCCTTCGGCTCCCTCCGAAATCACTCGAGTGACGCCCGACCACCGCAGCTTCCTCCGGCCAGCTTTGCCACTTTTCTGCACACTCGATTTAGCTCGTGAGAAAACAATATGAGCTTAACTTTGTATCATTTGCTATAATCAAAACTCAGGTTCGACTTAGGTGCCTACAGCACCAATAGTGGCTCCCCCTTCACTTGAGCTCTCCTCCTCACTTGTGCTTCTTTCTTCTTGCTCGGAGGATGAGGTGGAGTCCAAGTCTTCTATTGCCATTAGGGCAAGGTTTGTGAAGGCTTCCTCTTCTTTCGATGAGGATGATGGATCATCCCATGTGGTCTTGTGTGCCTTAGCCTTCCCTTTCTCCTTGGATTTCTTCTCTTCATCCTTCTTCTTGCTCCCCTTCTTCTTCTCTTCTTTATTTCTCCTTTCCTCTTTGCTCTTGTTCAATAGGGGGCAATCATCCCTTATGTGTCCCTCTTCTTGGCAATTATAGCATATGATCTTCCTCCTTAGCCTTCTTCTCCTATCATTAGATTTGTTAAATTTAAAATTTTTCAATGCACGCCTTACCTTCCTTACCATGTAGGCTTCTTCATTGCTATCCATGGAGGAGGAAGATGAATCTTCATTGGATGAGGAAGGTGGCATCTCCTTCTTCTTCTTCCCTTTGTTGGCTATGAGCACTACTCCCCTTGGCTTTAAACTTGGTTCTTCAATTATCATTTCAAGCCTTGTCTCATGAAGCTCAATGGTGGAGAAAAACTCTTCTAGAGTGCTTACCTCTAGATTTTTCGAAATATAAAAGGAGTCCACCATAGAGCTCCACCTTGAGGACCGGGGGAATGCATCAATAGCCTTCATGATCATGTCCTGGTTCGATAGCTTTTCACCTATACTTAATAAATAAATTATGATTTCTTTAAATCGAGAATGCAACAATAATGCCTTCTCTCCCTTTTCTAACTTGATTTTGTTGAATTGGGAGTGGAGGAGGTCTCTTCTTACTAGCTTGGCCTTGGAGGTGCCTTCATGAAGCTCAATCAATCTCTCTCACATCTCTTTGGCACTTGAGCACTCCCCAATTCTATTTATCTCTTGTTGGGGGAGCACGTTGAAGGTTGGAACCAAAGCTTCGCTTCGTACCTCGGTCTCTTGTGCATGGCGATCCCATTTACATCCAAGACGATGACGGATTACCCAAGCAACCGATCCATCATCGTGCTATTCTATTAGAGTGGTCTCTTGAACAAACTTGTTGTTCAAGCAACCTAACTCTTTTCCTCGATTAGCCGCAGAATAGATGATGTACGGATCACCGGTTTTTGTGTTTATCTTCGGGGTCCAAGTAAATTAGCCACATGCAATTACATACATAATATAAAGAAACAAAAGGAAACCAAAACAAGAATTATACCTCTTGTTTACCTCTTGGTCTTCTATTGTATGTCCTATCCTCCTCTTGGACGTTGTGTGGGCAACGATCCTCCAAGAGATGAAACTTCCTAGATCACGTTCTTCCTTTCCTTGCTCGCTCCGAACAAAGGGAAGAAATTCTTCCTTCTTCTCCTTACTTGTGCCGACCACCACAAACAAATTGTGGTTGCCGCCAACCCTAAGGAGAGGGAGAAGGAGTTGCGCCGGCCAACCAAAGAAAAGAAGGGCAAAGCCTTGCCCTAGTTGCCGCCGGCCAAAGGATGAAAAAAATAGGATGTGGCACCGTCTAAAACCCAAGGAAGAGGATACCCTAGCGTCGGCAAAGAGAAAGGAGGAGAAAACCCTAGCCTTCCCCTCTTGTTGCTGCCGACCCAAACCCTAATCCCCTTGTGTTTCTCGCCGCCCAAGCCAAGGAGAGGAAACCCTAGAATCTCTAATTCACTTATCCCGCCCAAGCCTTAGCCCCCCTCCCCTTTATAGATTTCACCCAAACCTCCTTTTAATCGTATCCGTCGGATCTAGGTTTCATGAGGGTTTTAATAGGCTATAATAGGGACCATAAGGAGGAGTTGGATCTTGGCCACCCAATGGATCTAGCCCACATAAAGTCCGATCCATTAATGATAATCCATTCCACTAGAGGATTATCATTGATCTACCTCACCAACCCCCATAAATAAATATGGGCTCCATATATTAATTATACAAATATCTCTCCGTGTTTAAGATATCGAATGTCTGTCAATTAATTAATTTACTGGCAATTAATTAATCAACAACTAACTCCATGAGTAGTACCACTCAACCTTATCATCATGTCGGACTAAGTCCACCTGCAGGGTTTATATGATGATTCTTATGAGCTCCTCAAGGGGACATCATCATCCTAATATATAGGACACGGTTTCCTCCTATAATCAACGGCTCACCATGTAAATAATATCATTTCCCAACTTACCAAGCCTATTAATTTAATATATAAATCTCGCTCATTGGTAAATCAAAGAAATAAATACTAAGTACATGTGCCCGTTATTATATTGGGATTAAGAGCATATACACCATAATATCCAAGGTCTGATTCAATTATGTAGTCAGTAATAAATTGAATCACCTCTAAGTCGGTCCTGCTCAATACACACAAAGTGTACTAGTGTAATTCTATGGTCATGACAAACCAATACCAAATCACACTACAACTATACCAATGGTTTGTCCAAAACCATCTCGGTTGTGAGCCTCTACTTATACTCTACAAGGAACTGATAACATGATCTCCCGTGTGACACTACACACCATATTATATACAATGTAATGTATCAAACAATATGCATAACCATAAATATGCAAACAATGATCATGTGATTCTTATTTCAAAAATAAAGATGTTCATACAAAAGATAGATTTTCAGTATACATCCCAACAATCTCCCACTTATACTAAAAGACTATGTTGTCATCATACTGCCATACATCTGATTCTCATTCCCTCCACATGCCTATCAAAAGCTCTCGTTGGAAGGGCCTTCGTGAAAGGATTTTCCAGGTTATCCTCTGATGCAATCTTGGCTACAACAACTTCTCCTTGCTTTACGATCTCTCATATCATGTGGTACTTGCACTCTATGTGTTTACTTGCCTTGTGGGCTCGTGGTTCCTTCGAGTTTGCAACTGCACCACTGTTATCACAATAAATTGTGATAGTTCTGGGCAAACCAGGAATCACATCCAAGTCCATCAAAAAGTTCCTGAGTCATACAGCTTCTTTGGCCGCCTCAGAGGCTTGAACATTCTCAGCTTCCATGGTAGAGTCTACCACGCATTTCTACTTGACACTCCTCCATACAATGGCTCCACCTCTCAAAGTAAACATAAAATCCGAGGTAGACTTACTGTTATCCCTATCTGATTAGAAGTTGGAATCTGTGCAACTCACAGGAAATAATTGATCTACATGGTATACCAGCATATAATCCCTAGTCCTTCTCAGGTACTTCAATATATGCTTTATCGCAGTCCAATGTCTCTATCCTGGATTACTCTGATATCTACTAACCATGCCCATGGCAAAGCAGATATCCGGCCTCGTACATAACATAGCATACATGAGGTTTCCTACTGCCGAAGCATAAGGAACCGCCTTCATCTCCTCTATCTCCTTTGATGTTCTAGGATACATCTCTTTAGATAAAGGAACTCCATGCCTAAAAGGTAGAAAACCTTTCTTGGAGTTCTGCATGCTAAAACGAGCCAAAATGGTGTCTATGTATGAAGCTTGAGATAAGCACAACATCCTTTTCCTGCGATCCCTTATAACCTTGATCCCAAGGATGTGTCCCACTTCTCCCAAGTCCTTCATATCAAACTGTTTGGACAACCATACCCTTACGTCTGATAACACCTTAACATTGTTGCCAATTAACAAAAAGTCATCTACGTATAGTACAAGAAATATCATTACATTTCCGTCACATCTCTTGTATACACAAGACTCATTCGGACTTTGAATAAAACTATAAGACTGGATTACCTCATCAAAACGGATGTTCCAAGATCTCGAAGCTTGCTTCAATCCATAAATGGACCGATTAAGCTTGCACACAAGATGCTCTTTGCCCTTTGCAATGAATCCCTCTGGTTGCTCCATATAGATGTTTTCCTCAAGACTTCCATTAAGGAAAGCTGTCTTGACATCCATCTGCCACACCTCATAATCCATATGAGCAGCAATACATAAGAGAATCCGGATAGACTTAAGCATGGCCACCAGCGAAAAGGTCTCCTCATAATCGATACCCTCTTTCTGAGTATACCCTTTCGCAACAAGCCTTGCTTTGAAGGTCTCAACCTTCCCGTCTATTCCTCTCTTTCTTTTGTAGATCCACTTGCATCCAATTGTTTTTACACCATTGGGTGATTCTACTAGCTCCCAGACCTGATTTGAATCCATAGATTCTATCTCAGAATTCATTACACTTTGCCAAGATACCGCATCTTTATCTTGGATTGCCTCGTCATATGTCCAGGGATCAGGTTCATGTTCGTCAGGGACCAAATCAGAAGATTCTCTCAAGAACATAAATCTATCAGACTGTCTAACAACCCTCCCACTACGATGAGGTATCACTTGTGTATCCTCTGTGACATACGGTGCAGTCACTTGTGGTATATCCTCTTGTACTGATGGTACTGAAGTAGTGACTTTCCCTCTCAATTCCTTTAGAACAATCTTACTCATGGGCTTGTGGTTCATCACATAGTATTCCTCTAAAAATCTGGCATTCGTGCTAACGATCACCCTCTGATCTCTAGGACTATAGAACAAACCACCTTTCATTCCTCTAGGATAGCCTACGAACATGCGCACTTCTGTACGAGGTTCCAACTTACCAGCATCTCAGAATGTGGCAACTCAGAATAACTCATCATCGATCTAATCATCTCCATAAGAGTCCTATTCCTTCCCTCCGCTATACCATTCTGTTGGGTTGTGCCAGGTGCAGACAATTGGGATTGAATCACAGCCTCTGATAAGTAATTTCTAAACTCTCCCAAGAGGTACTCACCACCACGATCAGATCGTAGTGTCTTGATACTTTTACTTTGATGTTTCTCCACATCAGCCTTGAATTCTTTGAACCTGTCAAAGCATTCAGACTTGCGGTGCATTAAGTAAATGTATCCATATCTTGAATAATCATCTATAAAAGAGACAAAATATTCAAAACCACCTCTAGCCTAGATAGACATAGGACCATACAAATCAGAATGAACCAATTCCAACACATCTTTGGCTCTATACCCCTTGGCCTTAAAAGGCCTCTTGGTCATTTTACCTTCCAAGCAAGATTCGTAGGTTGGGAAATCTTCCACCACTAATGAACCCAGAGGTCCATCAGCTATCAACCTTTGAATTCTACTTAGGTTAATATGACCTAACCTTAGATGTCAAAGATATGTTTGGTTCATTTTCAAAGGTTCTTTTCCCTTATTACATTTAGAAGATGAGTTATTCACTTCTATTTGCATCGTGGGAGCTTTTGGTTCAAGGGTATATAAATTTCCTATCAATGCACCAGAATAGATAATCTCCCTATTCCCTTTTATAACAACTCTGTCATTAAAAGAAATAGAATATCCATCTAAAAATAATTTAGAAATCGAAATTAAATTCTTTCTAAATAAAGGTACATAAAGGTAATTTTTCAGAACCAAAGTTTTATTCCTATCAAAAGATAAATAAACATCTCCCACTACAACAGCTGCCACCTTCGTAGCATCGCCCAAGTAAATGGTAATCTCCCCCTCATCTAGTCGTCTGGTTTTTTAGAACCCCTACAAAGTATTGTAGACATGATCAGTGGCTCCCGTATCTACACACCAGGTGCCGGTAGATAACACCGCTAAACATGTTTCAACGACTAGACCAAAAGATATACCTTTGTTCTGCTTCTGGTTAGGACAGTCCTTCTTCCAATGTTCAATCTGCTTGCAAGTGAAGCACTTGCCTTTCGGCTTCTTCACTCCTCCTTGAGATCTTCCCGCCACCTTTGCTCCACCTTGTTTCTTCTTCTTCTTCCCTTTCGACTTATAAGTCGAAACCTTTTGAGCAACCATGGCCTGAGCCTGAGCACTCTGACAAAAAAGTCCCTCTGCCGCCTAGAGTTCTGTCATAAGCTCCGCCAAAGAATACAACCTCTTATTCATGTTGTAATTCAGGCGAAACTGCTCAAAACTTCTAGGTAGAGATTGAAGAATGATATCGACTTGGGTTTCCCCATCGATCTCAGCTCCAAGGACTTTCAGCTCATTCAAATGAGCCATCATCTTGAGAACATGATCCCTCATGGGTGTTCCCACAATCATGGTGGTCGTCATCAAGTTCCTCATGGCTTCTTGCCTTGCAGCCCGATTCTGGTGTCCGAAAAGTTCCTTGAGATTGAGCATCATGTCATAAGCAGTGGGCATGGCTTGATGCTGATGTTGCAATACATTTGAAATAGAAGCCAAAATGTAACACCGTGCTATCTCATCAGAAGAAAATTTTACAGAGTCCTAATCTATAAGTAAGTCATTAAATTAGATGAGCGATAAGTTTGAGCAGAATATAAGGAAGTGGTATGAAAAATCCCAAACTAGAAACCTAGAATATCTTGACCTTGCTAAGAACCCAGAACCCACAATCTCACTTCTATCCAATAACCTTGAAGTTGTCTTTGACAGAGTTTCACTTCTTTCAAAAGTCTCATTAAAGCATTTCTTCCTATTAGAAGAGGAAAATACTAAGCTGAAAGGGGAAATAGTACAATATTGGTCCAAGAATAAGATCATCTGCAAGATAGACATTATTAATCCTGATATAACCATTCAGGATAAAACTTTGTCTCATATAACTCCACTCATGAAGCAGACGTTTGAGAAACATATTAAGGCCTTACTTCAGCTAAAGGTCATAAGGCCAAGTAAGAGCAGACACAGGTCCCAGCTTAGTGCTTAAGTTGGGAATAAAAGCTAGTGTGAAAAGAGTGGAATAAGTGTTGCAGGAAGTCAAAAGCCTAATTAGTGGATGAGTAATTTAGAAAATCAAACTACTGATATTGCATACATAAAGGCTTTAAAAGCAACCGAGTTGATAGAACAACCATCAGTAGGATTTGCAGTCCCGTCTCAATATAAAACCGCTTTTGAGCTCTCTTTGCCTTTTACCTTTTTCTTTGTGACTGGATCCACAGTTGTGCCCGACTGAAAAATCATCGCCATTGTCCTGTGTTTGCTCTTACTTGGCCTTATGACCTTTAGCTGAAGTAAGGCCTTAATATGTTTCTCAATGTACAATACTTTGGCTCTCTTATCATCCCAGATCTTGGAATCAATTATGTTGGTTGTGATAGATTCCCACCTGGAAATGACATCATTATATAAACCAATATTGTTGGGTAAGACCAGTAAAGCACCTGTCTATTGCTGGGCGGGAGGTAATTGCCATTGGTCATTATTATATCCTTCCTTAAATCTCCCTATTCTTGAATTTGTAAAATCCATCGTGTTGTAGGGATTTGCCCGTGCTGCAGGTCTTGACGCAGGTCCATATTGTGGAGGACCCATCATTGAATCTTCAGGTGGGTTATATGCAGAGGTAGCTCCTGATGATGCTAAAATATTCCTTAGCAGTGGATAATCCATTTATGGATATTATTCTTCTGTTTGGGTAAATAACATTTCCTCAGCATCGGGTTCATTGCTTCATCAACTTCTTCAAATGTTGTGTTTGAGGAAAAATAAGTATCATCTTCTGATCCTTTCTCCTGACATTGTTCTTCTGGGTTGGAGTCCCAAGATGGAGTTATAATTTTCTTTATTATGTGAGGTTGGAGCTTCAATTTTCCTTCGCCTATTTCAGCACCAAGAAATTCAATCTAGCATGTTTAGTTGGTGACAATCCCTGGTTCCTTAACCTTTCTAGCATGTTTTCATGCTTCTTCAAAATTCTTGGGTTAGATGGACTCATGGTGTAACAAACCTTCTCCTGAATATCCATACCACTTTTTATAACTCTCTTTCTTCTTTTCCCCAGAATCATCCGCAGGCTTAGGAGGACACTCTTCAAAGAGTACATACTTGTACTCCTCAGCAGTCAAGACAATATCAAGATTCCTTTTCCAATCAACATAATTGGAAGAGTGTCTCTGATGAGGAAGTACACACGCTCCGATGGGGAAGTACACATGCTTCTAAATAATTTCTTATAACCATATTTGACCCTGTGATCCGCAAAACAAACTCATTCGATGGGGAGGAAGGCACTCAGAGCTGATGCGCAAGTTTGTTTGCATCACATGTCAAATCGTAATGGAGGCCATGGGAATTTTAAAAAAAATATCCCTTTACCACTTAGTAATTTAAAATGAGGAATTTTCCTAGAACACAACATGCATATCAAACAAGAAGCAATAAATATGAAAAAAAATATTTTCCAATTATTATGGCTTTTATTTTTCAATATGTCTCCCGTCGTGTCTCCATCTCGTCCGCTCCTCCATACACCATGTACAAGCCATCTGGAGATCCGAGTCGAGAATAATTATTTTAATTTACATCCATCGATCCTATACTCCACGAAGGATTGTACATGAAATCTAGATCGAAATTAAACTAAAATAAAAGAGTGGCTAAATAATGTCATACTTAATTACACAAATTAAATACTAGCCTCATCAACCCCGAGGATTCAAATAATAGTACAATTACACACATCCAATCACATAAACACACATATGGTCATAATAGTCGGATCTTATGCCTGCAAGCAAAAAGTTAGCCTACGCACATCCTACTATCATCCGGCACATACAATATATGATAAGTGCATAAAAGTAACTGAATACTAAACACACAAAATCGGAAACCGTGGCTCTGATACCAATTGAAGGTTGGAACCGAAGCTTCACTTCGCACCTCAGTCACTTGTGCATGGCGATCCCATCTATGTCCCCGGATTAAAAAAAAATAATCCAAGACAATGACAGATTACCCAAGCAACCGATCCATCATCGTGCTATTTGATTAGAGTGGTCTCTTGAACAAACTTATTGTTCAAGCTACCTAACTCTTTTCCTTGATTAGCCGCGGAATAGATGATGTACGGATCGCCAGTTTTTGTATTTATCTTCGGGGTCCAAGTAAATTAGCCACATGCAATTACATACATAATATAAAGAAACAAAAGGAAACTAAAACAAGAATTATACGTCTTATTTACCTCTTGGTCTTCAATTGTATGTCCTATCCTCCTCTTGGACATTGTGTGGGCAACGATCTTCCAAGAGATAAAACTTCCTAGATCACGTTCTTCCCTTCTTTGCTCGCTCCGAACAAAGGAAAGAAATTCTCCCTTATTTTCCTTACTTGTGCCGACCACCACAAACTAACTGTGGTTGCCGCCAACCCTAAGGAGAGGGAGGAGTTGCGCTGACCAACCAAAGAAAAGAAGGGCAAAGCCTTGCCCTAGTTGCCGCCGGCCAAAGGATGAAGAAAAGTCGATGTGGCGCCATCCAAAACCCAAGGAAGAGGATACCCTAGCACCGACAAAGAGAAAGGAGGAGAAAACCCTAGCCTTCCCCTCTTGTTGTCACCGACCCAAACCCTAATCCCCTTGTGTTTCTTGCAGCTCTAGCCAAGGAGAGCAAACCCTAGAATCTCCAATTCACTTATCCCGCCCAAGCCTTAGCCCCCCTTTTATAGATTTCACCCAAACCTCCTTTTAATCGTATCCGTCGGATCTAGGTTTCATGAGGGTTTTAATAGGCTACAATAGGGACCATGAGGAGGAGTTGGATCTTGGCCACCCAATGGATCTAGCCCACATAAAGTCTGATCCATTAATGATAATCCATTCCACTAGAGGATTATCATTGATCTACCTCACCAACCCCCATAAATAAATATGGGCTCCATATATTAATTATACAAATATCTCCCTGTGTTTAAGATATCGAATGTCCGTCAATTAATTAATTTACTGACAATTAATTAATCAACATCTAACTCCATGAGTAGTACCACTCAATCTTATCATCATGCCGGACTAAGTCCACCTGCAGGGTTTACATGATGATTCTTATGAGCTCCTCAAGGGGACTTCATCATCCTAATATATAGGACATGGTTTCCTCCTATAATCAACGACACACCATGTAAATAATATAATTTCCCAACTTATCGAGCCTATCGATTTAATCTATAAATCTCGCCCATTGGTAAATCAAAAAAATAAATACTAAGTACATGTGCCCATTATTATATCGGGATTAAGAGCATGTACACCATAATATCCGAGGTCTGATTCAATTATGTAGTCGGCAATAAATTGACTCACCTCTAAGTCGGTCCTGCTCAATATACACAAAGTGTACTAGTATAATTCTATGGTCAAGACAAACCAATACCAAATCACACTACAACCATACCAATGGTTTTTTCAAAACCATCTCGGTTGTGAGCCTCTACTTATACTCTACAAGGAACTAATAACATGATCTCCCGTGTGACACTACACACCATGTTATCTACAACGTAATGTATCAGACAATATGCATAACCATAAATATGCAAACAATGATCATGTGATTCTTATTTCAAAAATAAAGATGTTTATACAAAAGATATACTTTTCAATATACATCCCAACACACGTTGAATAGATGATGCTTGGCTTTCAAATTCGCTAAGTGCTCATCTCTTTGCTTCTTTGACCATCTAGATTTCTCCAATGGCTCCCCTTCTTCATCCCTAGGAACTTCAAAACCATTTTCCATTATTAATATTATTTTAAAATCCATTTCAAAGAATACCTCCATTCACTTTTTCCACCAAGCAAATTCTCCTTCAAACTTCGGCAGATGAATGTTGGAGTTTGTCATCTCTTGTCGTGCTTGTTGAGGCGGTGAGTCCGGTGACAAGCAACTTGGCTCTGATACCACTTGTTGGAACGTCGGTGACCGGCTAGAGGGGGGTGAATAGCCCTATTTCGTAGATGGTGGATATCGTTCTTTCTTGCGTGTCTACGATTACGGTTAGCGCAACGGAATAATGAAACCAAAGACAATTAAGTAAATGCAAGAAGTAAAAGAAATCACAAATGCTAACAAGAAGTTGTAACGTGGTTCATGACCCTTGCCACTAATCCACGACCCGATTCGTTCCAAGGTGAATCATGCCTTAAGATTTCCACTAATCTCTTCTTTGCACAAAGCTAGGTGGAGGTAACCTTTCTTACAAGAATCTCTCCTCTTATAATAAGATGAAATTAAACACAAGAAAGAGGAGGAAAATCGTGTTAGGCACTTGGGAGATGTTTAACAATGAAGCATTAACCATCCCAAGTCACCCAAGGCCCCTTCTTATAAGGAAGAGCCCATTATTCCCGTTGGGCGCCTATCAGTCGACTGATGCCTCGATCAGTCGACTGCCGCTGTAGCCGTTGCCTTGCAACGGCTTCTTCCACATTGGATTTTAACCAATGGCTCCCACATCAGTCGACTGATCTTCCCATCAGTCAACTGATGGAGCCATCAATCGAGTGGTCGACTCAATCACTCGACTGCTGAAGCTTCTGTGCCCGAAACCCTCGACATCAGTCGACTGCTCCCCTTGGCAATCGACTGATAGAGCTAGTAGTCAACTACCAAGAGTTGGCAGTCGATTGTTCGACTAGAACTTTGACTCAAACACCAGTCAAGTCTCCAGTCGACTTGGAGCAGGCAACTGCAATATTATGGCAGTCGACTAATGTCGGGAAAACCCATCCACACATAGCCAATTGTCCAATATCACCTAAGAGCTACCCCGACCCGGGTTACAATCGCTCACTCTCATCTCCCTTGGAGTCCCTCACCTTTGAAGTTCTTTTCGTCCAGCCTTGTCCCTCGGATGCGCCAAGCGCACGGCTTCACAGCGTCATCCTTTGCGTCTCGCTCTGAAGTCTACTTCCTTCAGCTTCACTCCAATGCTCCTCGTCCGACGATCCCTCAGATGCACCAAGTGCATAGCTTCCGCAATGCATCTTTCACTGACTCAAGGACCGAGTCATGAGATGGTGAATCTTGCCAATGCTATCCATCCATGTGCGAATTACTAAGTCCTGCATGACTTCAACGCACATATCAAATCCATAACAATCTAACTTAAACCCTTTTCCACACACATCAAAACCACATCACATGGGTTGATTGCCCTAACAATGCCTACCCCTCTTAGGATTAATGCCTAAATAGTTCTCTACCTTCCTAGTAGCTTCCTTAGGTAGAGTAGTCTTAGGGGTAGTGGTTCTAGAACTATCTGTAGTCATAAATTTCATATGATTTAGCACCTAAGCAATAAAACTTATTGTTTGAGCTATTATAATAAAATTCATAGCATGCTTTTGACTTTTAATTAAAGAAGAAGCATAATTAAAAGTTACCTTAGGGTTTGCCTTAGCTCCCCTTACATGTGTAGCTCCTCTCTTGCCCTTGATTTGCTTCCTCCCCCTAGGGGCATTGAGTCCTAAAGTGCATATTTTGATGGCATTTGAAGCATACTATATGCTCCTTGCACTTAATTGTTAGGGCTCCGACATCCTTTGACTTATCCTTGACTTTTGGTGTCAGTGGAGTCTTCTTAACTCGCTTTGAACACTTACTCTTGTAATGCCCATTTTTCCTACACTCAAAGCATACAATATGATTTTTATTTTTAATTAAAATTCTTGAGTTGCCTAGGCCATAAATGAAATTTTGAGCTTGTTCTTCTTCTCTCCCGAAGGTGGATGGCTCATTTTCTTGCTCCTACATTGAGGATGGTCTTTCCTCCCCCTCAATTATAGAAGTGAAGGCTTCCTCCAATTCTTCCACCTCTTCTTCTTTCTCGAATGTCAAACACCTTTCGACCTCTGAATGCTCACTCTCTTGAGGGGATGAGGTTGCTTCTTCGGTCTCCTTGTCCAATTGAGTCGAAGATGGATCTTCATCCTTGGATTCTTCCTTATTGTCTTGGACCGATTGAGGTTTCTCATGAAATCTTTCCAACTTCCTCCATAGCTCCTTGGCATCCATGTAATCCACTAGTTTGTACAAAATATCATTAGGTATCAAATTTTCTAAAAATTTTGTTACCTTAACCTCGGTCTTGAATTTTTATCGTTGCTCCTTGGTCCATTTCTTGAATTTAAGGGGTTCTCCCTTCTTGTCCATGGGAGGTTCAAATCCTTCCATGATAATGAACCAATTATCTATGTCCATAATCAAGAATGTCTCCATTCTCGCCCTCCATGCCAGAAAGTCTTCTCGATCGTATGATGGAGGAATGTCGATGGCGTACCCCAATCCATCCTTAGGTAGCTCCTTCTCCTTTAGCGTGTTTGCTCCTTGGCGGTTAGTCCGTAGAAGAGCTCCCAGCTCTGATACCAATTGTAGGAACGTTGATGACGCGCTAGAGGGGGGGGAGGGGTGAATAGCAGTTTTGCGTCATCGCTTGGAATTCGATCATGATCATGTCTACAATTCGTTAGTATGCACAGTGGAATATAGAATAAAGAATAAACTAAAGAACAAGACAATCACATGCACGAGACAAGAATATAATGTGGTTCAGAACCTAGGGTTCCTACTCCACGGGGTGAGCTCTAGTGATGCACACCACCACTAATAAACTCCTTCTCGGAATAATCCGGAGGTGGAGAAACCTCTTACAAGTGATTATAAAAATAATACAATAATAAGAACAAGATACAAGCAATTACACTACGAAAATAAATACAAGTAAAGACAAATACTTTACAAATGTGAGCTTTGAATGCTTGATCTTTGGTTGCTTTTGGAATGCTTGAAGGTTTGGAATACAGTAGCAATTCCCTTTCAAATTACTCAAGAAATGCTAGCCAAAATCCTCCTCTTCATGTTCTCCGGTTACGTATTGCTAATTCCTTGACCATGTTATATTCATGGATGACTAAGACACCGATCGACTTCCCCTGTGGTTGTCTCTAGCGACTCAATCCATGCTAGAAAACCCTAACGGATACACTGGCGATCATTGCCCTTACGGGATCGCTCCAACGATCAGTCGATCGACTATCAAAGCTTGTGTCCACCAAAAATAGTCGAGCCCTTTGGCGATCTCATTGTGGACATCATTGCGAGTCAAGCATCAATCAACTCCTAACCAGTCGACTGCTCATAAATCCAATCGACTTATTGATGTATTATTTTCCGCAAGTGCACGGTTGTCGTCAAGTAATAAAAATATCGATCCCACAGGGATTGGAACAATTACCGAATGATCGTGATACCAAGTTATCTAGTAAATCAATGTATGGTTTAAGCAAAGAAACTGAGCAGTCAATAACAACGAATGAGAAGAACGAGCTAAAAGTCGATAGTTGAGGAGAATCTCAGGATATGGGTTTCACCACGTCGATGATTTATAAGGTGATTTAATTCTTTCCTACCCCTATTAGAGTTTGTTTTGATGGAACCTATCCTAAGGTAAATCAACGGCCCCTTTAAAGTCTCACTTCTGTACCTATCAAACTCAATTTACTGTACCATAGGGGATCATAATCAGCTAAGGGGACTGTCACGAGACCCCATAAACCTCCCTATTCTTACCTCTGTTACTAGGTAGAAAGCTGGATTTGATAGATCCATTAAGTCCATAAGAGTTCCTCTAGAGTCAAATTTCCTTTTCACGGTAGGTTTGCACGGGACCATAATCGGCTAAGGGGACTGTCACGAGACCCATGAGCCCTCAGATACACTACCGCTACTTGAGAGTTTATCCCTAGTTGGTTGAGGTTTGAGAACTTGGGTTCAGCTGTTAGGTACTTCCCCTTAGCTCCTTAGGTTTGTCGATAAGAATCCAGAAAACCAAATCAACACAAACAATAATTTAAGTAGTATAGATTATATCATCATCATAAATCGTCAAGGGCTACTCCCCATCCTAAGATTACAGGACACTACTCCATAGTCGACAAGAGTTGCTAGAGAAAGAAAATACAAATCTTGGATGCCATCTGCATTCCTCTGGACTCCTTCTCTTTTGCCTCTTACATTGTCGATCCCTTGCCGTCTTCTATCCTCCTTTTTGACCATCGCCGTCCTCCTTTTAGGGTTAGAATATCTTCTCTTTTATAGCCTTGCCTCCTCTTGATTTAAGGCAATAGATTCCCTTTCTAATTGAGAGGCGAAGATCCCGATTGCTCGCGAAAAGGAAAGGTCGAATCGACCAACACGCCCATGCCACATGAGGGCACCCGGCGTGTCGCGGGTTTCCCACAGGCGTGTTACGGTTTGAAGCTCGGCGTGTCGCGTGCACTATGGCGTGTTGGTCTTTGGAATCACCGGCGCAGCGTGTTGCTCTTTGAACTGGCGTGTTGTCCGCTGGCTCTCATGACAGCGTGTCGATTCCCAACACGCTGTGTTGTTTTGATACGCCCTCCTTCTTCGCCCTGTTAACACAAAAACACCCTGACAGCAGTCTCTTCCTCCAAAATATGCTAAACTTAACTAAATCATGATAAAATACATGTCTAGGATATGAAATGAGATAAAATGCACATATATAAAGTAGTGAAAACATAGCATGATTTACCCACATCAAAATCCCCTAGTCTTAAACTTTTGCTTGTCCTCAAGCAAAGAAAACTCAAAGACAACTTATTTGTGGAAATACTAGGCATCATCTAGGGGTATACAATCGATCTTAATCTTTTCAAATCATTCCTAGTTGCCAAGTTGAAAGATCCTATATAGTGCACGTGAAATGGTGGACTAAAGTCATTGGACACCAATGGACTTGACATCCCTTCTATCGTAGAATATTCTTATTTAGGCATAGAGGCACTTACCTGCCTTAATGCATGGATCATTCTTACCTATCATCAAAAGGTCTCAAAGGAGCACTTTCCAAGAAGAGAGAAGGAAAGGAATTATAGAGAGCATTTACCCAGTAACTAGTTAGTCTCAAAGGGGCACCTTTTAGGTGTTTCCCCAGTAACTACTTGGTCTCAAAGGGGTGCTTGAAAACAATTCCCATAACCTTTTTTTTTTTTTTTTTTTAACTTCTAGTGAAAGTGTTTCTCCGATAACCAAGTTGCAGGAGTAAGTCTCAATGGAAAATCAGTACTTATGGGGATTTAAATCTTTTCATTGGATACCTCGGACCTATAGGCCGTGTTAGAAGTGAAATAGGGTTCTTATCAAATAGGCAAAAGGAATTTCATGATCCGACCAATGTTGTTGTATTCTACGGATGATATAAAAATGCATGTTATGATATGATGAAAAGATGCAAATAAAATAGCAATAACCAAAAAATCTAAGTAGAAACGGCATAGCGATAAGGATGTGCATCAAAACTCACAAAATAGTTGAAGGTGGTCAATGGTCATCGTCTTAGCTACTAGCATCCTCCTCGCCCACCTCGTGCTCTGGTAAAACTCCCCGGGACTCTTGTGAAATCTATCATTATCTTCCCTCAGGCGGACTCGTGATGAAAAACTCATGCTCTCTGTAAAAATCAGTGCCCTATCCAAATGTTGTGTCACCATGCGATGGTGCTCCTCTCAGACTTGGGCATACCGATCCCACACACCAATGTGCGAGGTATGCTCGACCCTAAATGCTTGAATGATGATCGGAATCTGAAAAATCAAAGAAGAGTACCTGCGAAACATTGTCATGAGGAAACCGTGGGGGTTTGAGTCGAATGTGATGGCTCGGGGCTATGTGAGATGGCTCCTAGCGGTGTGATGGAGCATGGGCGTTGGGGGTAGGAAAGGGTTCTGAACATCTCTAAAAAGCCAATTGGATGAATTACGTGATCATCCGCTCGGGGTTCGGAAGAGGATTTTAATTCCATTTCTTAACACCAAAGCGATATCCCTCGTCACATGCCTCAATCATCTTCATATTTATACAAGCATCCAAATCCAATCTAGGGCTAGCGACAATATTCAAGGTCATCCAAATCACATCCTAAGGCTACAGCAATCCTAGTGATAATACCCCCTATGACTATGACTCCGGATGGGCTATTACTAACCTTAACTAAATGTCTAACCATATGGGCTCCAGAATCAATCTTAACTTCATTTAGCATGGCCCATAGAAATTGTAACTCACTCTGCCTAGCCACCCACACTATCATATCTCCATGAGATTGTATTAGCCATGAATCTAAGGAGATAACGGAAAGTAGGATTAGGGATGTTAAATGATTTAGATCTAGATGCATCGTAAGGGCGAGGGTCATCAGAAATTAATCTCCAAAATTGATGATCAATAAAATGTCTATGAATTTGCCTCTCCCCTCCGCTAGGAAAATCAAATATCATATTAAAATCACTCAGAGAAAGGGTAAATTCATGGTTCATTAATCTAAATTTTATTTTTCCTTCCTCACAATCTTTTCCTTGCAGTATTTCAGCGGACAGGGAGCTAAGGAATTCAAGAGTGATACTAGGGTAAGTAAGGTGATGGTGTGTGATAAACTCTATCCAGCCTATCCTATTTGTTAACCAAGTTATGTCATCTCTTAACCCTAAGGTGGTCAACGTGTAGAAGTCTATAGTTCTCGTAGATACTAACTTCCTTTTTTCAAGCTTACTGAATTTAGTCTTCATAATATCATCCCTAAAAACAATTCCATAAGGATGGCTAGAGGTCGGAGGAGGTTCGTTACCCAAATCCTGAGCTTTTCTTTTCCCCTTGTCCTTTGCCGTAGAGGAAGAAGCTCCTCCTCTTGTCTTCACTCGCTTGCTCATGGCGTTGGGAATGGAGAGACAGCAGGTTTGCTCCTCGCCTACTTGAGAGGGAGACCGGCGGCGACTGCTTCAGTCGAAATCTATCATAGGCGTGTCGGGCTTCAACCTTGTATCGCGAGTGGAAGATTAGGGCATGCTCGGGCTGGTTTTAGAGGGTTATCCGCAGCATAGGCGTGTCGGGCTTGTTCTTACGCAAATACCCGACCCGTTTAGGTGCGACATGGGCGTGCTCCGTCGCTCCCAGCGTGTCGATCCGCCCAGCGTGCCTAGGTTGAGAGAAGTGCGACACGGGCGTGCTATTCAGCACGCCCTGCCTATGTTGTCTTCGGGTACCAACAACACGCTTGTGTCATTGACAAAGTGCGGTCGTGTCAACTTGGCGCAGCGATGTACGTATCTGAAAACACGAAAAAATAAAAATAAAAATAGAATAAAGAATAAAATAAAATAAAATAAAATGACTAAAAAAAAATGAAAATAGCATGGGTTGCCTCCCAAGAAGCGCTTGTTTAAGGTCGTTAGCTTGACCCCTCAGTTACTCCTTAGTTTTGGGGATATGGCTTGAGTATGCTCTGCCTCTCCTCATCTCCAATCAGCTCAACAGAATTATTTGCGAAGTATCTCTTAAGTCTTTGACCATTTACTTTGAAAATTCCGGTAGACTCACTAGATATATCAATAGCTCCATGAGGATAGAAGCCTTTTCTTCGATATATGGCCTGAGCCATCTGGATTTGACTTCAGGAAAGAGTTTCAATGCAGGTAGAATAGTAATACCAAGTCTCCTTGATGGAATTCTCTGCGCATGATATTCTTGTCATGCCACCTCTTCGTTTTCTCCTTATAAGACCTCGCATGTTCATAAGCATCAAGGCGTAGTTCTTCAAGTTCGTTTAGCTGCAGTTTTCTTTTCTCTCCGGCTTTCTTCATTTCAAAATTAAGCCATTTAATTGCCCAATATGCCTATGCTCTATTTCAATGGAAGATGACATGGTTTTCCATAAACTAATCGAAAGAGTCATTCCAATGGGTGTCTTATAGGCAGTTCGATAGGCCCATAGAGCATCATCAAGTCTTAAAGACCAATCCTTCCTTGATCTTGATACTATTTTTTCTAAGATAGTCTTGATCTCCCTATTCGAAACTTCTACTTGCCCACTCGTTTGTGGATGATATGGTGAGGCTAGTTTATGGGTTACTCCATACTTCTTGAGAAGACTTTCAAATTGTCTTCGATAAAGTGTGAGCCTCCATCACTTATTCTGCTCTCTCGGTATTCCAAATCTTGGAAATATTATACTCTTAAAGAGCTTAATGACTGTTTTGCATCACAAGAGGGGATGGTAGAGCCTCAACCCATTTAGACACATAGTCCACTTGCTACGGTATATAGGTGTTTTTATAGGAAGTAGGAAGGGTCCCATATAGTCAATTCCCATACGTCGAACAATTCGACTTCCAATATCGAATTTTGAGGCATCTCATGTCTCCTTGATATGTTCCCGGTCCTTTGACAATGGTCACAAGTCGTCACATAATTCCAGAGTCTCTAAAAATGTGAGGCCAATAAAATCCGCTTGTAAAACCTTTGCGGCGGTCTTATGCATGCTCGCATGACCTCCATATGCAAAAGAATAGCGGTGGTACAATATATCCTCAATCTCTTCTTCGGATACGCATCTTTGATATATAGCATCCGCCCCTTGCTTGAAAAGGAATGGTTCGTCCCACACATAATGATTTACATCCGAAAGAAACTTCTTCCTCTGATGATAACTCATGTTAGAAGGTATTATCCAAGCTAGGTAGTTGGCAAAATCGGATACCACGGTGCCTTGATTGTTCGAACTGCTAGTAGCTGCTCATCCGGAAATAAATCGTTTATAGCAAGATCATCGGCTCTTCCCGCATTTGGTTCTAGATGAAGCCTCGATAGATGGTCTGCAACTACGTTCTCCGTTCCTTGCTTGTCTCGAATTTCTAAGTCAAACTCTTGTAGGAGAAGTATCCACCGGATCAGTCTTGGCTTAGATTCTTTTTTACTCAGCAAGTATCTTATGGCTGCATGATCTGTATAAACTATCACCTTGGTCCCTATGATATAAGATCTGAACTTGTCGAAAGCAAATACTATAGCCAAGAGTTCCTTCTCTGTGGTAGCATAATTCATTTGTGCTTCATCCAATGTCTTACTAGCGTAGTAGATTGCATATACCTTGCGATCCTTTCTTTGTCCTAACACTGCACCACAATAAATCACTTGCATCACACATAATTTCAAAGGGAGACTCAATCTGAGGTTGCATTATTAGGCGGTTGTTAATGCTTCCTTTAACTGGAAAATGCATCAAGACAAGGGTTATCAAAGTGAAACACAACATCTTTAGCAAGCAAATTAGTTAATGGCCTTGAAATTTTTGAGAAGTCCTTGATGAACCGTCGGTAGAACCTGCATGTCCTAAGAAACTACGCACTCCCTTGACATCGGTTGGAGGTGGCAACCTCTTGATCACTTGATTTAGCAATATCCACCTCGATACCACGGTGTGAAATTAGGTGTCCAAGTACTATGCCTTCTCGCACCATGAAGTGACACTTCTCCCAATTAAGCATTAAATTCATTTCCTCGCATCTCTGCAATACCTTGACCAAATTAGATAAACATATATCAAAATCGCACCATATACAGAAAAATCATCCATGAATACTTCCATTATATTCTCGATCATATCAGAAAAAATTGAAGTCATACACCTCTGAAAAGTGGCGGGTGCATTGCATAACCCAAAAGGCATTCTCCTGAAGGCAAAGGTACCATAGGGGCAGGTGAAAGTTGTTTTCTCTTGGTCATTAGGAGATAGGGATTTGATAGAAACACGAGTATCCATCTAAATGCTTGAAATGCGAGTGTTTTGCCAACTTCTAACATTTGGTCAATAAATGGGATGGGAAAATGGTCCTTTCTAGTTTCCTTATTCAATTTCCTATAGTCAATACACATTCTCCATCCGTACTCTAGTGGGGATTAACTCATTCGTAGCATTCCTTATTACCGTTATCCCCCTTTCTTTGGCACAACATGGATGGACTTACCCATTCGCTATCGGATATTGGATAGATAATTCCTGCATCCAGCAATTTCATAACCTCTTTCTTGACTATCTCTTTCATGGCTGGGTTCAATCTTCTTTGATGCTCTATAGAGGTTTTAAAATTGTCTTCTAATAAAATCCTGTGCATGCAAACCGATGGACTAATTCCTTTAATGTCATCAATCTTGTATCCAATGACATTCTTATATATTTTCAATACCTCAATCAGTTTTTCTACGCATTACTCAGATTAGCATTAATGATCACAGGGTAAGTAGAATTTTCGCCAAGAAACTCGTACCTGAGTGTCGATGGAAGAGGCTTAAGTTCTACCTGTGGCGTGAGATTGGAATCGGAAATCTCCGGTTCTTTATCTTCAAAATCCCCTCCGAGCTTATTAAGATGAGTTTGTTAGTGCTCCTTTTAGTCTTTGTTGGTGAAATCAATCCTACAACAAACATCAAAAACAGAGGGTTGTTTAACAGCTTTTGAAAGGTCAAATTCAATTTTTTCGTTTCCAAATGCAAGTGAAAGTTTGTGGTTTTTGACATCTATCATTGCTCCTGCAGTAGCCAAGAAAGGTCTCCCCAAAATAAGTGGGATACATGGGTCTTCATCCATGTCTAGTACTACAAAATCTGCTGGAACAATAAAATTTCCCACCTGCACTGGTACATCTTCTAAGATTCCCAAAGGATATCTAATGGAACGATCGGCTAACTGCAAAGCCATAGTAGTTAGTTTCATTTCTCCCAAATCCAATTTCTTGCATATGGAAAGAGGTATCAGATTTACACCGCGCCCAAATCGCATAAAAAGCCTTATCAAAATTTGAGTCATTGATTATGCAAGGTATAGAAAAGCTACTGGATCATTTAGTTTGGGAGGTACCATGTTCTTAATTAAGGCACTTTGCCTCCTCGATGGAAACCATTACATGCTCCTCGACTTTTCTTTTATTGGTTAAGATGTCCTTCAAGAACTTAGAGTACGTAGGCATTTGTTGAAGAGCTTCTGTAAAAGGTATATTGATATACAACTTCCTAATTACCTCAAGGAACTTACCAAATTGTTCATCCAATTTTTCCTTAATCAGTCTTTGAGGGAACGGGATAGGGGGCTTATATGTTCTTGGTTCCCTATTCGACACGCCTGTGTTGTTTGGCACAGCCTGGGCGTGTCGGCTGCTGGAATGACCCGACACGGGTGTGTCAGCCGACACGCGCTCGTGGGCCTCAGGCGTGTTGCTCAACACGCCCTGGGTCAGGGTGTGTCGGTTCAACCCAGGCGTGCTTCTGTCTTCTTCCAACTCCGACACGCTCGTGTCAGAGGCTGCTTGTTTAGCTCTGTCTCCTTCTAAAATCCTTCCACTTCTCAAACTTATAGAATTACAATGCTCGGCTGGGTTTACTTCTGAATTTCCAGGAAATCTGCCGGGCGTCCTTGATGCTGAGCTGGCAATTTGGGAAATTTGATTTTCCAGCATTCTTGTGTGATTAGTCAAATTATCAACCTTGCTTCCCAATTGCTTGATTGCTTCGGTATTATTTTGATGTTGCCTATTTGATTCTACAATATGCTGCCGAAATTCATCATTTATCTTCCCCTGACACGTGATAAAATTTTCCATCATCTTTTCTAAGCTCGACTTGGGTCTGTTTGAAATCCAAGGTGCTCCAAAGTTGTTCTGTCTGGAAGAATTTTGATGGGCTCTATCTGAAAAGTTGGGATGATTTCTCCAAGGATTATGCGTGTTTGAGTAAGGGTTGCCACCATTAGGCTTCGATTAAAATTATTCAACGCATCAACTTGCTCAATCCCGGCTTAGATGATGGTGCGTGTAGGATTTGGATTCATCGCTACGTGTCTGTTACACCACAGATCTACAAGTGACATTAGATGAGTTTACAGCTGATACATTAAAATGTTCGAGCTTTTGAGTTAATGCATCGACTTTTGCACTGAGTAGATCAATGGTACTTACCTCAAACTTACCTGGCATTTTAGTTTGATATCCTCGTTCTGTAGCCCATTGGTGAGAATTCATTGCCACATTCTCGATGATCTCAAAAGCTTCATCCAATGTTTTGTTCATAAGAGCTCCTCCTGCGTGAGAATCAAGAGAAACCTTAGTAGCATCACGAGATTCCATTGTAGAAAGTATGAACAATGAGCCACTTCTCCGACCCATGATGAGGGCATTCTTTGTAGTAATCCCTTAAATCTGTCCCGAGCTTCAAATAATGTTTCTCCATCCTTTTGCAAAATTAGTGATTTGATGGCGAAGACTTGCATTTCTTTGGGTGGAAAGTACTTGTCTAAAAATCTTTGCTCCAGTTGATCCCAGGTAGTTATACAATCTGCTGGAAGAGAGTGTAGCCAAGCTCTGGCTTTGTCCCGCAATGAGAAAGGAAACAAGCGCAATCTAATAGCATCAGCTGAGGCTCCATTCAGTTTTAAAGTCTCGCAAAATTCCAAAAATACTTCCAAGTGCAGATTTGGATCTTCAGTAGGTGCTCCTCCGAATTGATGCTGTTGGACCATAGATAGTAGCGCCGGTTTTAATTCGAAATTGTTTGCTTCAATAGGGGGTCTTCTAATACTCGATCTCAATCCCCTTGTACTAGGTGCTGCATAATCCCTTAAAGGTTTATTTTCGTTCTGGTCAGCCATGTCAGAGGTCAGATTGTTTTCCTGAGGTTGCTGAAATCGTCTTCTAGCAAGGAAAGTTCTCTCTATCTCAGGATCAATATCGAGAATTTCCCTATTAAGTCTGTGCATGCAACAACAAGAGAGGCTCCCAAAACAAGAATTCAGAATAGATACAAAAGAAAAATAGGAACAATCAATATTCAGAACAATAATTCAGAACAGAAATCTAGATTAACTAAATCACGCTCAATTCAATATTGAGTGCCAATCCCCGGCAACGGCGCCAAAAACTTGATGTATTATTTTCCGCAAGTGCACGGTTGTCGTCAAGTAATAAAAATATCGATCCCACAGGGATTGGAACAATTACCGAATGATCGTGATACCAAGTTATCTAGTAAATCAATGTATGGTTTAAGCAAAGAAACTGAGCAGTCAATAACAACGAATGAGAAGAACGAGCTAAAAGTCGATAGTTGAGGAGAATCTCAGGATATGGGTTTCACCACGTCGATGATTTATAAGGTGATTTAATTCTTTCCTACCCCTATTAGAGTTTGTTTTGATGGAACCTATCCTAAGGTAAATCAACGGCCCCTTTCGAGGTCTACGCTAACTGTACCTATCAAACTCAATTTACCTGTCACGGTGTTCGAGCATAGGGGATCATAATCAGCTAAGGGGACCTGTCACGAGACCCCATGAAACCTCCTATTCTTACCTCTATTACTAGGTAGAAAGCTGGATTTGATAGATCCATTAAGTCAATAAGAGTTACTCTATAGTCAAATTTCCTTTTCACGGTAGGTTTGCACACTGACCATAATCGACTAAGGGGACTGTCACACGAGACCCCGCAAGCCCTCGTGATACACTACCGCTACTTGACAGAGTTTATCCCTAGTTGGTTTGGGGTTTCGGGAACTTGGGTTCACTGTTAGGTACTTCCCCTTAGCTCCTTAGGTTTGTCAATAAGAATCCAACGAAAACCAAATCAACACAAACAATAATTTAAGTAGTATAGATTATATCATCATCGTAAATCGTCAAAGGGCTACTCCCCCATCCTAAGATTACAGGACACTACTCCATAGTCTGACAAGAGTTGCTAGAGAAAGAAAATACAATACTGGATGCCATCTGCGTTCCTCTGCCGACTCCTTCTCTTTTGCCTCTTACATTTGTCGATCCCTTGCCGTCTTCTATCCTCCTTTTTGACCATCCGTCCTCCTTTTAGGGTTAGAATATCTTCTCTTTTATAGCCTTGCCTCCTCTTCAATTTAAGGCAATAGATTCCCTTTCTAATTGAGACGAAGATCCTGATTGCTCGCAGAAAAGGAAGGCTGAAATCAGGCCAACACGCCCATGCCACATGAGGGCACCGGCGTGTCGCGGGTTTCCCACAGGGCGTGTTACGGTTTGAACTGGGGCGTGTCGCGGCTGCACTATGGCGTGTTGGCTGCTGGAATCACCGGCACGGGCGTGTTGCTCTTTGAACTCGGGCGTGTTGTCCGCTGGCTCTCATGACACAGGCGTGTCGATTCCCAACACGCCTGTGTTGTTTTGATACGCCCTCCTTCTTCGCCCTGTTAACACAAAAACACCCTGACAGCAGTCTCTTCCTCCAAAATATGCTAAACTTAACTGAATCATGATAAAATACATGTCTAGGATATGAAATGAGATAAAATGCACATATATAAAGTAGTGAAAACATAGCATGATTTACCCACATCACTTATCCAAGTTGACTAGGTTGTCAAGTGTCAAATACTTGGCTAGTCGACTGATCCATAACCTCAGTCGACTAATAAATAGTAAACATGAGGTTTAACTCAAGTATGATCCCTTCATACTTGATAGATCACCCTTAGCCTAGATCTAAGCCTTCTAGCCACCTCCTTCAGCCTCATGCCTATCGGATCCCTCCAAGTCATCCATGACTTGTTCATCCATACACTAGCTTTCAGGTGCTTCCATCAGCTATTGGAATGCTAAACGGGTCTACTTTACCAAGGTACATTTGGACTTACGCTGCCAAGACACACGCTTGGACTATACGCCGCCAAACATTGGACTTATGCTACCAAGACTACAACTTGGACTTTATGTGAGATATCGGAAAATAAAATAATAATAAAATACCCTAGGTTAATTAGTAAATTATCTTATAGAATTTTTCAAGATTTTTAGAAATCTTTCTGGAATTAAATGGAGTTCTTACGATATTTTATGGGGAAAGATTTAATAGGCTTTGATAAAGCCTATTTGGATTATCATGTGAGGAGTTAAAAAGGTTTGATTAAGCTAAATGATATAAATATCAAAACCTAGGTTTAAGTATTTATATCTTCCCTCTTTTTTTTTCTCCACAACCATCCTCATCCCCGATCCCCTTTTTTTCTCACGCTGCAACTCCCTTATTCTCCAATGCACGACCTCCATCGTCGGCTTCTTCCTCACGATTTGGTTCTTTCATCATCCTCTCCTTGCTCGATCTTGATCTCATCCTGATCTCGGCAACCCATTTCCCATCTCAGTCACGAACTCTTCTTCGGTCGTCGTTGCCACCACGAGATCAATTTGTTGTCAATATCGTCTCTTTCTTCCATCTCTGAGCTACTCTCTTCGATTTTAGGCACTGCAAGATGAATCTACCATCACCGTCGCTTACGCAAGAGTTTCTCATTCGATGATGGTGCTTTTGGTTTCTGATCTCGATTATTGTAGATCCCCTGCTCATGCATCGCAGCAATCGCGCAAGCGACACTGCCTTTCATTACTACCCTCTGCTTCAGTGTTGTTGGCCTACCTTCAGCCATGGCAGTGGCCCTACAAGCGATGGTCATTGATTCCGTGAATCCGATCATTTCTTCGTCACAGCTGTAGCTCCACTATCGCTACCAGCCACCTTCAACCGTAGTCGACAAGCCTTTGGTTTCTGGTTATTCTGTGGCTATGACTGGGAAGAACGCCATCATCAATAGCTTATGTCGGTTCAAGAGGCTGGATCAGGGAATCTGCCATGGGATTCCATATAGTCTTCAACTTCGATTGGTGGTAAAAGGCCTCTATTGATGTTCTATTTCTTTAGAATAAGGGAATCTGAGAATTTACAGATTGGGTGTAGGCTTGGATATTGTGATTGTAGGTATTAGGGTAATTGAAATTGGGTTTTGGTTGCAGTTCAATCGAATGATTCATATTGGTGAATTTTAGGTGGATCAAGAAGCAGTGAAGCATTGTAAGGTAAGCTTTAATTTGGTTATGTTATGGTAATGAACTATGTTGGGGTAGCATAATGGATATGAATTGATTTGTTGTAGAATTGTAGCTATGAGTTAGTATGGTGGTTAATTATAACAAGTATGTCATCATGGTGATAAAGCGGATATTATGTGGGATGGGTGAACGAGACCTTAGTTAATATTCATTTAGTAGATTGGAATACGAAATCGATGTAAGATTCGATTTGATCATTCATTGTACGATAGAACTAAATTGTATTCTATATGATGTACAGGACTTTGAGTTGAGGCAGAGTTCTCGGACATGAAGACAACTGGTGTTCTACATATTAGGTGGGTAATATTTCCTACCCTGGTTAGGTAGTTGATTATTCTTAGTGCATGAGTTACTACATTGTTAATATCGTACCTTGACTCCACTCATGTTATTCTGTGCTTGATACCTAGTCTTTGCACTTTGAGATATACTATTGTTGTTGTCATATTTCGTTCATCGTTGCTATAAATTACTGATGTTATGGTATGTGGATCTTTTGATGTTTAACCATGTGTAGGTAGTTGAGTATGGTAGTTGATTTGACTCGTGTCATCAGGAACAATCATCCGGGTGTGGGTGATGTCCTTAATGTAGAGTTGGTGGTTGTATCTCTTACCTTTCGTTGTATAACTTACGGATCATATGTCTGTACATGGTAGTGTGGGTCATCGACGGTGTATCGCTACGAACTAGAAGTCCTAGCATGGTCAATTGTTAGTTGTATACAACTCTTTGTGGGATAGAGAGTGTGTTGTGGATGTGCGTATATGTGATTGAGCATTCATTCCATTTGCATGCATGTTGGCGACTTGGTCTCCCTTGTGGTTGAGAGGTCATCAATCATCCTGCCTCCATAGTTACTCGTGGTAGTAGTAACTGGTGTGAGGGAAGTTCATTTGTTGGGCCGCACTCGACCACTATTGATAGTGGTAGTTGGAGTTACATGCAGTTATCCTGTGTATGTGGCACTCGACCACTCATGGGTAGTGTTAGTCGGAGTGGCCAGCAGCATGGACCCCCATTGTGTAGCTTATAGCTACTTATTCATACTGCCCACTCGACCACTCGAGAGTAATGGTTATTATTGAGTTGGGACAATTGTCATGTCGTACTACCTAGGCCACACTGGGGTCGTGGTAGTGAGTGGGGTGTGTAGGCATAACCATGCATTTGCATTGCCATGTGAGAGGGAATTTGCATATATATACATATACATATATTTATGTATATATATGTGTGTGAGTATGATCAGTATATATAGATACAGTCTATATATGCTTGTTGGGTTGTTGCATTTCTTTGTGTCATGTTTGTTGCATTTGATTGTACATCATCCTGCATGTTATTTGCATGATCTATACTGTTTTTGTGTGAGATACCAGTGTATGAGTTGGACTGAACGGTTGTACACCTATGATCAGTATCATGATGTTGTATAGGGTTGATTAGGTTCATTGATGATGTTGCTTATAGGTTTATAGGGCAGTGTGCTGATTACATGCTTAGTCATGTTCTTTCATGTTGTGTGGATTATATTGTAACTTATGTGTTCAGGTTGTATGAGTTGTAGCATGGCAGAGCTCTAGGTATGTCAGTACATTACATTATGTACAGTTGATCAGTTGGTTTGTTTATGCACTGATAGTTATTTGTTATTATCTTTAGACTATATGTACGTTGATCTCCCTATGTATACCTATTGACCTTCATTTGTATACTTGTTGATCTCCATCTGATATATGTTTTTCATGCACTATCTTTCATATTACCGTTGAGTTTTATGCTCACCACCATAGACCCTGGGTTTTCTTTTCACCCATGTAACAGGTAGAAGATTCCTAGGATGCTCGGAGCTTCGCCAACTGATCCCATCTCACACCGAGCATTTGGATTTTATTCTGGATTCTTGTTGCATTATTTTTGGATGGTGTGTTTTGGATTTTATTCTATATTGCTTTCACATGTTGGTTATGGTTTTGGTTTGGGTGTTGGATTTGTCTATATTTGGTTATTATGTTAGAGTTTCACCGGTGCGCATCTTTGTGTCTTTGTGGTTGTATTATTTTGTAGTGTTACTTCATTATGATGTATGGTTTATGGATATCGATAGCTATGTGGGCCTTGTATCGGTGTTTAACTTACATTGTCACTAGAGGGTACCGTCCGATTGATGGACACATATACTCTCGGGGCATGACAATTTTATTGGTATCAGAGCCCTAGGTTGCGAAGTCCACTTTCGGATTTTATTTCATTCAGACATTGAGTTTTGTTTTACTCGATTTTGTTTTTGTGAGTTCTGGGATCTGGGTGTAGCGGGACATCTCTGAGCTATAAGGTTTAAGGTATGATAATTGTTATCACATATCCTTCTTGTTGGCTATACATTTAGTTGTTTATAATAGGAAATGACATGTAGTGTGTTAGTCATTATTCGTAACCGTGGTTTGAGTTGACAATGAGAATGACATGTTGAGTTTATTAGACATGTATCTGCTTTCGAAAAGGTGAATTACCTTTGAGAGTCGACTGATACCGAGTCGGAAGGTAGGGGTCAGGTAGTCACATTTCTTGTGGAGATCAAAGATTACAGTCTTAGGGATTTTCACTAATTATGCTACTCAGATCATTACCTGTAGGGTAATGGACAAGTGAGTATACTATTTATGATACAGGTAGTGGAGGGTAAATATATGGTGTTTCATAGGGATTTTGATCCCTGAGTTGGTTGTGTTGGGTTGTATAATTTTGAAGGTACTTTTGAGTACTTAACTCGTATTATACAAAGAAAGTAAGGTTGGTTGTATACCATTATCGGGATCAAATCGGTACTTGGTGGAAGAAGTAGGAAATAACTATTGGGGAATAGTATATCACTTGATTATGGTTTAGTGATGTTGTGAGAGAGTATTTCCTTGTGTCATTTTCTTTGACTTATTATCAGGGAATTCTTGAGCTTCAAGTTGGGTGATCGTTTGGTAATGGAGTACCATGCAGAGTCGTTAGACTTGCAGAGGTTACGACTACCTAATAGCTCAAGAATGTGAATGGATGTTTTAAGTCACCCACGGTTTATTGGCTTACATTCGGATTAAGATGTTTGGATCTTATATCAGATCCTATCGGAAGGTATTAGACCGAGTCATGTGTATGAAAATGACTTTGTAGCAAGTTCTTTAGGAGTTGGAGATCGATAAGCGGACATTTCAAGTCAAATAATGGAATCAGAAGAATGATTCCGAAGGGATTATGTGCGTGCAGTGCGGGTCACGACGACATGCAGAGTCGGATTATCTATTGGATTAGTTCATTAGTTGCTATCGTAAGCAACCAGTACATATGAGGGGAAGGTGTACTTCGAAGACTTAGTTGAAGACTATCAATGTTGTTCCGGGAGGATGATGCACAATCTCGATAGTAGAGATCATCACAGAAGATTAGGCTATCACACCGTAGTGATCTACCACCTCAGACATAGTTGGAGCTCTTTGATACTTCCATCCGGGAGAAGCAATTTACTTAGCAGTATCAGCAGAAGACATCTTAGAAGACTCATGAAGACAACAACAATTGTTATCTCCCCAGGCATAGCTATACCATTTGCGGAGTTGGAGCGTGCTATGATGTTGGCAGTTATTCATTATTTTACAGTAGGTGGTGTACTCTTTACCAGTACAACAGTGTTTACCACCTCCATTGCAGCCATTTCGATTTGCATCCCCATTTTGGAAGTTGACTTTAGTTTCTCCATGGTAGTCTTTTGCACCTATATGAGCTCAGTCGCTAAGAACAGAAGTTGGATGGGTTTACATCTTTACTCGAGAGGATCGAAGGATTGATCATTTGGGGTATTATTTTAGTTTACCTTATTTGTTGATATATTGAGAGATACTGGTAATTTATAGGTATCTATGTCTAGAACATTCTTAGATAGGATTGGAAGGATTTCTATATTCGGATCATGTGAATTAGTTATTTCTCTACTGATAGGTGAGATGTTGACCACCAAGTAAGTAGTCAGGGAATGCCTTTAAACTTTGATGAACATACTACTAGGATGGTTTCCCAGGATAGTTAAGATGTTGATTTGATTACTATGATGATTATTAGAGTATTATGATACTGATTCAGATATTTAGAGGTTGATTGGTGGAGATGTTATCTTATTATTGGAGAGTTGTCATAATTGCTATATTCTTGACTTGGATGAGATGGTGTGGATATGGATATCCTGATATTAACTTGGATAGTTGAATTGTTGAAATGATGGTATAATATGTCTCTCGGATGTGTGTATAATTCGAGAGTATTCGGATGTAGTTTTGGATGAAATCCTAGACTTGCCATTGCATAGGTAAGTGGAGTACGCGATTGGAGTGATTTCGGGAATAGTTTTGATATTGAAGACCTCATACCGGGAGATAATTTTATTAGTATCAGTGTTGCTAAACACTACATAAATTGGAAGAACGTAAGTTACGATTATAGGAGGTATTGGATGGAATATTTATCTGTCCTAGTATTTCTTCTTGAGAAGATCCGGAACACTTGTTGAAAGAGAGACAAACTTTGAGGTTATGCATCAATTATCGATGATGGTATGCAGTAGTTGTTGAGAATGAATATCCTTCATTGTGGATAGATGATCTGTTTAGAAACAGATCATCTAAAGCACACCTGTGTATACTCTAGGATTGATTTATGATTGGTGTGTTGATATTGTAGTGACTTGGTGTCATACAATTATTATTGTTTGTGTGATGATTGGGATATCATCAGCTTATAGTAAAATGGATGTAGGTGTGTAGAAGATGACATTTCATACTGGGTATGAATTTTATGAGCTTTTGATAATATTTTTGGACATATTAATGATTTAGTCATTCATAAAGCGATTTGGATCAGTTGGTGTTTGTCGTTTTAGACGATATTGTGTTGGATATATATTCACAATCTTAAGGGAAGTTGATGCTTTCCCTATATTGATTTGGTTGTCACCGTATATGTGGATAGGATGCTACTAGCGTTACTATACCGCTGACTTGTTTGACAAAGAATGTGATGGAAATCACTTGATCAAAAGCTTGTGAAACTAGGTTTCAAGGCCTAGATGAAGATTGACTTTTGCACCCGTGTTAGTCAATCCTTCTGGTGTGGATGGAAGGGTACTGTACACGGATGTATCATTGTAGGGATTGGAGTTGTTCTGATACAGTTGAATGAGACGTATCCATAAGCTTACGCTAGTTAAGGAATTATGAGATAAACTGTCATATGTATGACACGGACTTAGTAGTTATTATCTTGATTTGTAGATGTATGGAGCAGGAATACTCATGGAGTTTTGGCTAGCTACTAGATAGCTACTATAGAGTTGCTGGAACACGGACAGTTGTAACAAGGGAAGATTAGGCACTATAGTTTCCCAGTCACTTTCAGTTCTGTGTGATAGAGTGGATTTTGAACAGTAGATTTCTCTTCTGAGAAAATAATTCTCTGTCTTCGAGGAGAATAGTGAGTTACAGAGTTGCATTCGAATTAGGAAGAGTTGCTTTAGGTGACTCATCATTCGAGATCGATGATTTATTCTGAGTGAATCCGAAAATAGTGAGTGTTGAAACGTTCTTTGTGGTGGAACGACATGCAGGACATAGTTGATTTCGTAGTCTGGTGTTCAGTGTGTCAACTAGTAAAAGTGGAATACTAGTGATCAGTAGGATTGTGTACCGAGATGGAAGTGGTAGCCTGGTATGATAGACTATGTTAGGGGATTATCTAGAATTCGAAAAAAATTTGATGTGATTTGGATAATTGGTGGTCGATTAACCAAGTCCGCTCATTTTCTATCGAGCCGTAAGATGAATTTGTTGAATCGCTTGATAGATTTATACTGTAAGGAGAATTCCAGTTTCATGGAGTATCCTTAAGTATCATATCTGATAGTGATTCGAGATTTACCTTACGATTATGGAAAGTCTCCGACAAGCCATGGATTTAGAGCTCCACTCTAGTACTTTACTTTTTTTAATAGATGGTCAATGTGAAGGTACTATTCATACTTTAGGAAGTCTGTTGAGAGTATATGTTATGGATTTTAGAGGCTATATGAGATCTAGGAAAATAATATTCAAACTCAATACTCCCACTTAGTTACTTGAGGTTTGTGACTTTTCTCCAAGTACTTGAGTTGAGCAGTGTGACATTACTTACTCATCGTACTTGAGTAGGAAATTTGGAAACCAAATTTTTATTAGTAGGAGAGAATGTGAGATATCAGAAAATAAAATAATAATAAAATACTCATGATTAATTAGGAAATTATCTTATAGAATTTTTCAATATTTTTAGAAATCTTTCTGGAATTAAATGGAACTCTTACGATATTTTATGGGGAAAGATTTAATAGGCTTTGATAAAGCCTATTTGAATTATCATGTGAGGAGTTAATGGGTTTGATTAACCTAAATGATATAAATATCAAAACCTAGGTTTAAGTATTTATATCTTCCCTCATTTTTATTTCTCCGTAGCCTTCCTTATTCCCGATCCCATTTTTTTCTCACGCCGCAACTCCCTCATTCTCCCATGCATGACCTCCATCGCCGGCTTCTTCCTCCCGATTTGGTTCTTTCATCGTCCTCTCCTTGCTTGATCCCGATCTCAACCTGATCTCGAAAATCCATTTCCCATCTCAGTCGTGACCTCTCCTTCGGTGGTCGTCACCGCCACGAGCTCAATTTGTTGTCTCCATCATGTCTTTCTTCCATCGCCGAGCTACTCTCTTCAGTTTCAGCCATTGCAGGATGAATCTTGTTGGAACGTTGGTGGCTAGCTAGAGGGGGGTGAATAGCCCTCTTTCGTCTACAAGCAATATTAGTGCAACGGAAACAAAAACTAGACAAGCAATTGAAACAAAGTAAAGAAAGAATAGATGCAAACGCTAACACCACGATATAACTGTTGGTGCAATCGGCCCAGGTCACGATTGACCAGGACTCGAGTTTGACTCGAGTGATGTTTCGATAAAAACATATGACAATACAATTGTCATGGTAAAGTCCAAGTCATGGATACTTGGCATGAAAAGTCCAAGTGGGACACTTGGCATTTGGGAAAGTCCAAGCATGGGTCTTGGCATGTAAAGTCCAAGTCATGGGTACTTGGAATGGAAAGTCCAACATGGGTTGGCAAGGGAAAGTCCAAGCTTGAGTCTTGGCATTTGAAGTCCAAGGGGTTTGGTATTGGTGGCGTAAAGTCCAAGTGGGAGTCTTGGCGGCGTAAGTCCAATGTGCCTTGGCGGTGTAGACACCGTTAGCATGACATAGCCGAGGGAAGCACCTGGAGGCTAGCGCGATGGATGAACAAGTCATGGATGACTTTGTTGGATCGATTTGAGCGCTAGAGGGGGGGTGAATAGCGATAAGAAAAAACTTTTCGTAATCGTTGGTTACGCAGTAAGCAAAGATAGCAATAAATAAATAAAAACACGAGGGGTTTTTACTTGGTTCGTAGCCTACGGCTACTACTCCAAGGCCCTAATGGTCCTTGACCACGCACGGAGGGCAAATATTAAACGAACTCCTTCTCGATAGAGATAGGAGTTAAGCGAATACAAAAACTCAATAAAGATTCAAGGTAGAGGGACACTCCCCCTCTCCTTGATATGATTTAAATCTTGAAAATAAAGACAACTTATACAAAATTAAAGATTATACCGACGACTTCAAAGTTGGAGGTTGAAGCTTTAGTCGTCGTCTCGTGTGCTCGTCGTAGGGATGTCGGAGAGTCGGACTTGGAAGCTTTTGAATTGATGAAAAACCCTAGGTTTGGCCCTCCTTTTATAGCCTTTAAGCCCCTCAGCGAATGGGTCTTCAACCAATCACAAATGGGCACAAAACTCCTTGAAAAATGGTGATAAAGCTTGACTCCTCGAGGCTGATTTTTGACCACGGTTGAAGCGGCGGTTGAAGCTGCCGATTGAAGGCGGCGGTTGAGCTGCCGCCCGGTTGAACTGGCAGTTGAGCGCGACCACGATTTTTGACTAAAAGGAGTTTAGCTCAAAATACAAGTGATTTCGACGGCCACTTGCCGTCCGATCTCAACATAGACCTTCCATGGGAAGTCTTGGGTTGAATCGTCGCCTAAGAGATGTCCCGTACAAAGGACACGACCTCACTTACGCTTGCACACGAGCTTACCTCGATACTTACTTGTCGCTTTTGCTTACCGCCTTCCACTCGATTCCTTCAGCTCCCAACGAATTAACTAGAGTGTCGCCCGACCACCGCGGCTTCCTCCGGGTGTCGCTAGCCTTCAGCTCCAGCATTGAGACTTTTCTGCACACTTGATTTAGCTCGTGAGATAACAATATAAGCTTAACTTTGTATCGTTTGCTATAATCAAAACATAGGTTCGACTTAGGTGCCGCAACAATCTCCCCCTTTTTGATTTATGGCAAACCCACATACAAAGTTAAGCAAGCATGAAGAATAATAATGTGCATGAGAGAAAAAAAATGAAGATTAAGTTGGAGTAGTAAGGATTTTCTTCAAGTACTCCCCCTTGAGGAAACCTGCAACTTGAACGTTGGTGAGTCTTTGAAGAAAGACCTTAATCCTCCCCCTTGAGGGTTGCTTTAAGTAATTAACATTACTTAAAATTAGCTTTAGTAAAACGTTTTAAAATTAGCTTTAGTAAAACGTTTTAGTTAAGCCCTTTCTCCCCCTTAAGTAAAACACTAACGACATAAATAAGTTAAGAATTCTCTTAACTTGGCCTTTTGTCAAAAGTTAAATAAGTTCTCAAAACCTAAAGTTAACTTTTGGTTTAAACATGAAGTAAGAGTTAAGTTAAGAGAATTTTCTCAAATTTGAAAAAATTTGACCCCTTAACTTTGGCCTTTTTCTCCCCCTTTTGCCGTATATCGAAAAGAGTAAGGGGTGTGTGGAAATCAAAATAATTGCTAAATTTAAAGTCCAAGCATGTTCCACATTTTTTATTAAAATAGTATATTGAAAATAAGCTCATCTATGAAATGTTCGACTCATATTTGGCTTGATTGATATGAAGGATCAACCAGTCCTGGTCGGAGTCGGTTAGTATGTATGATTATACTCCATGGTTCATAGCGATGCACTAGCTCTACATCTGGAACCAAGAGTAAGGTCCTAACATCTCACGCCCATCTACGTGGCTAAGTACACAAACACATTAGTCCTATGTGTTGTGAGATGTATTGGCTCCTTAAATCTATAGGTGCATGATATCTAAGGTATGACCTATGCTAGTTTCATGAAAAAGTAAGAAATAGTAGTAATATAATTTGCAAAACCTATTCTATTACGCACATGCCTAATTTTCGTCTCAAGAGACTAAATTCGGCTTCGGGTAGGGGTTTAGTAAATAGATGCGCTAAAGTTAGACTTGATTCAACATATTCGAGTTGTATGGAGCCGTTGGCTACATGTTCTCGAATGAAATGGTGTTTACCTCTATATGCTTTGTTCTTGAATGGCATATAGGGTTCTTAGTTAGATTTATCGAACTTATGTTGTCTACAAAAATTTTAGTTTTGGTGAAGTCCAACCTAAAGTCTCGGAGAGTGTGCTTCATCCAAAGAAGCTGAGTTACACACTCACCCATCGCAACGTATTCGGCTTCGGTGGTAGATAAGGAAACACAATGTTGCTTCCTACTGCACCAACTCACTAGACTTGAGCCGAGTAGTTGACAACAACCACTCGTGCTCTTTCTATCGAGTTTACTACCGGCATAATCCGAATCGGAGTAGCCGATTAGTTCGAACTCCGTAGATCTAGGGTACGAATACCAGCGTTAAGTGTACCCTTAAGATATCTAAGGATACGCTTAACTAGGGTTAGGTGAGACTCCTTAGCACAGTTTGAAACCGCGCACATACTTTGAATAGGATGTGTCGGTCGACTCATTTAAGTATAGGAGACTTCCTATCGCTCCTATAGTACTTTAAGTCAATGGACTTACTTTCTAGGTCTTCTCCTATGTTAACATTAATCGCCATTGGGGTGTTTATTATCTTAGCGTCTTGCATTCCAAATCTTTTAATTAACTCCTTAGTGTATTTTTGTTGATATAGGTATATACCATCCTTAGTTTGTTTAATTTGTAGACCTAAAAAGAAACTTAACTCGCCTACTAAGTTCATTTCAAACTCACTTTCCATGAGTGAAATGAACTCGTTTAGTAAGGCTGAGTTAGAGGTTCCAAAAATTATATCGTCTACGTAAATTTGAGCTATGAATATTTCTTTACCTAAGGTTTTTACGAAGAGAGTTGGGTCAACTAAGCCTTGGTTAAACCCTTTTGACTTGAGATGGATTGAAAGTCTCTCGTACCAAGCTCGAGGAGCTTGTTTAAGTCCATAGAGAGCTTTCTTAAGTTTTAGAACATGGTCGGGTTTATCTAGATTTTCGAATCCAGGGGGTTGGCTAACATAAACTTCTTCTTTAATGTATCCATTTAGGAATGCCGACTTAACATCCATTTGAAATAGCTTAAATCCTCGATGTGCGGCATAAGCTAGCAACATTCGAATGGATTCGAGTCTAGCTACTGGGGCATAGGTTTCATCGTAATCTAAGCCTTCGACTTGACTGAACCCTTTGGCGACTAACCTAGCCTTGTTTCTAACTACTTCACCTTTATCATCAAGCTTATTTCTAAACACCCACCTTGTTCCAATTGTCGTTTTGTCTTTAGGTGGTGGTACTAATTCCCACACTTCATTCCTAGTAAATTGAGCTAGCTCTTCTTGCATTGCAATAATCCAATCGGGATCAAGAAGAGCTTGTTCAATTGATTTGGGTTCTATCTTTGAAATTAAGGAAATTTGACTAAGGTTCCTATAGGATGCTCTAGTTCGAACTCCTAGATTAGGATCTCCTATCACTTGATCGATAGGGTGGTTAGTCTGAATCCTAGATTGGGTTGGGTTTGTGTCACCTAATGCTTGATCAATGGGGTGACTTGGTTGAACACTAGTTTGACTCGGATCACTTGTCACTTGGTCGACAAGAGAAGTTGGTTGATGTGGATTAGACTCGATCTCAGGGTCAGAGTTAGGTCTAGTATGAGTAGGCTCGCTAATTGTTGGTTCGTGTCCTTCATCAAATACTACATTGATAGTCTCCTCGACTCTAAGGGTGTCGTGGTTATATACTCTATAAGCTCGGCTTGTAGTCGAGTATCCTAGAAATATTCTAGTGGTTTTGGATGTAAATTTCCCTAGGTAATCCTTAGTGTTTAGAATATGTACCTTACACCCAAATACCCTAAAGTACTTGATGTTAGGTATTTTATCGTGATAAATCTCATACGAGGTCTTAAGGTGCCTCTTTACCATAAGGATCCTATTCTGGACATAGCAAGCCGTGCTAACGGCTTCTGCCCAAAACCTATCAGGTAGGTTATATTCGTTTAACATGGTCCTAGCGGCTTCTTGTAGAGTTCGGTTTTTCCGCTCCACTAGGCCATTTTGTTGAGGGGTCCTAGGGCAAGAGAATTCATGGTGGTATCCGTTTAGGTTACAGAAGTCGGTGAACCTTTGATTTTCGAATTCACCACCATGATCGCTTCTAAGTCTTTTAACCTTAAGGTCTTTTTGATTCTCGATTAATTTGAATAAATTGATTAATTGATCTAGGGTATCATTTTTATGTTTGATGAACCTAACCCAGGTAAACCTGAAGTAGTCGTCAATTATGACTAAGCAATATTGACTTTTATTGAGTGACTTGGCTCCATGTGAATCGAATAGATCCATATGCAGGAGCTCAAGTACACTTGAGGTTCGTTCTTGGTTAGTTAACTTGTGTTGTGTCCTAGGTTGTTTTCCTTGTTGACAAGCATTACAGATTTTATTAACCAAGTTGTTGAGGTTGGGTAAACCTCTACTAAGCCACTCTCATCTTGTGGGCCGAGTCTTGGAGTGCAGTGACCGAGTCGTCTGCCACAACCATGATTCCTCTTCTGTGTCATAAGACATTTGGTGAGGATTTGATTAAGTTCATTGTATAAATGTTATTTGTCCTAGTTCCTTTGAGTATTGTTTTTAGCTTTGTTTCATTTGTTTTAATTACACATTCATTTTCTAAAAATACGACCTTATAGTTATTGTCACACAATTGGCTTACGCTAAGCGTTATATTCAAAATTCTCTACAAGTAATACATTTTTAATAACAAAATTGAGTTAAGCTCGATATCACACGATCCGATGATTTTGAGCTTGCCGTTATTCCCAAAGGCTACCGATCCTTGTCGTTTGAATCGAAGCTTTGTGAATTTGAGTTGATCCCCGGTCATGTGTCGGGAGCAACCGCTGTCTAACATCCATTGATCCTACACACAAGGTGGTTGGATTGGATGTTAGATTTTTATTTTTAAATTGGTTATAAGTTGTTAAACCTAGGTCATCTCACCCAGTCTATATGATCAAGCATGTTATACTTATGTGTTTTTGTGAGATGACTCCCAATTAAATTTATTAAGTGGATTTAGGTTTAAGTGATTTTATGTTGAGATGATTTTCAATTAAATTGATTAAGTGGATTTAGGTTCAAGTAATTAGGATTTAGGTTAAAGTAATTTTATATTGAGATGATTTTCAATTAAGTTGATTAAGTGGATTTAGGTTCAAGTAATTTTATGTTGAGATGATTTTCAATTAAGTTTAATTAAGTGGATTTAGGTTCAAGTTAGATTTGGATTTAACCCAAGGCTTGTCAAGTTTACCTTTTCAAGATCATGGCTTCCAGGTCGTGGCGAGGCACAGGGGCCTTCTTTTATCGGATCATCGACCACTTCCTTAGACAAAGCCATGTTCAAGAAAATGATGACTTGACTCACCTAAGACTATTTCCTAGTCTAACTAGTTATTTTTGAAAAGAGGCTCCCCGAGGCTCAATCTTTTCGAAGGATTTTAGTTGGTTATTTGAAAAGAGGCTCCCCGAGGCTCAATCTTTTCGAAGGATTTTAGTTGGTTATTTGAAAAGAGGCTCCCCGAGGCTCAATCTTTTCGAAGGATTTTTTAGTTGGTTATTTGTGTATTCCAAGTGAGTTAAAAAAAAACAACAAAAAAAAAAACTAAGCATGCAATTTCTAAGTTAAAGCACAAACATGTTTTGTACTGGCTCCCCCTAGACGGTTGAATCGGTTCGGTCTATCCACATAGTGGATTTGGTCCTTGGGAACCCAGTACGAGTTAGATCCTAGAGTCGAAATCAAAGTGGTCTTAGGGACCCATGCTTGGACACATTTTTTATGTCTACTTACGATTGACATATATGACTTATTGGTCGTGTTTGAGCTAAACCCTAGTCCGGCCTTGTTGTACCTGCGGCCCTTTGCGATCAAGTAGGAGGTCAAGTCCTTTGGATCCCAAAGTAAACCTTTCCAACGTATTCCTAAGATCTTGACTTGACTTTTCAAGAGTGAGTTCTCAACGAGTTTTTCAACCCGAGTTGAGTCCTTCTCTTGAACTCGACTAGTCGAAGAGGTTAGGGAGACCTCGTGTTTGAGGAGTTTAACTTCCTCAACCAGGGTCTCGACCTTGGACTCGGACTTAGCTAACTTCCTAGACAAAAACCTAACCGTATTATGTAAAGTATTAAATAAAGTACGACTCACCTTAAGGGTATCTTTTGAACCGGATGCGTATCCGTGGCTTGACTTGAAGGTTGCCGTAGTCCGAATCATCCTCGGTTCGACTCAAGTTCGGGTTCGGTCTCCGTGTCGACTCAATTGATTTCGCCATGAAGGCGTGGTCTTCGTCTTCTTGGATAGCGCTTCTTCCCATGTCGCGTTGATGGCCTTCTTGTGCTTAGGTCCTTGGTGGTTGAGCTTGGGGCACTCGGACTTGATATGTCCAAACCTGTTACACTCATAACACCTAATATTAGAAATTTTAGGTTTACATTGGTTGGGTCGAGTCGTGGTTCGCTTTCGTCCCTTGGCTATCCTTCGAGCTAGGTTCATTAGTTCGGCCTCAATTCACTTCTTCTTCCTCGTCTGTTGGTGGTGGCTTGATTTCTATTTTCTTCTTCTTTGAACCTGCATACAAGGCTATACCCCTCTAGGGTTCCGAGTTTGACTTCTCATGTAATTTGAAATAGAAAAATTGTTCATCTAACCTAATTTTAGAAAGATCCTTGGAGACCTTGTAGGCATCGACCATGGATGCCCACAAGGTAGTCCTCGGAAAAGAGTTTAGAACATACCTTATAAGTTCGCGGTTTTCGACCTTTTGCCCGATTGCGTGTAAGTTGTTGACGATGTCCCGACACGGGCGTGGAGTTGCGTCGCGGATTCGTGTTCCTGCATTTTTAGTGTGTACAATTTATTGAATAACAAATCACGCTTACATACCTTGGCTTGATCCGATCCTTCGTGTAACTCGATTAGTTTAGTCCAAAGATCCTTTGCGCTTATGAAGGGGCCGACGCGATTTAACTCCTCCTTGGATAGGCCGCATTGGAGGATTTGTGTTGCCTTGGCGTCGGCTTCGACTTGTCGTTTTGTTGCAATGGTCCATTGATCATAATCCAAGGAGTCACCCACTTCATTAGTCGGAAGTGTGAAACCCGTTTGGATTATGATCCACATCTCGAGTTGGGTTTTGAGAAAGCATTCCATCCGACCCTTCCAATAAAGGAATTGATCTCCGTTATAAAACTGAGGTCGGACGGTGCTATAACCCTCGAGATGGGCCATTGTAACAAAAAGACAAAAGAGGCGAGACCAAAAGCTAGCAAAGACAACACTCAAAAACAAGTACCAAGACTCGCGTCTTGGATTAGTAGTGCGGGAGAGAATTTAACAAACAAAATAAATAGAAATAAACAGAATTAAAAGAAAATAAATCTGTAAAAAAAAGCTAGATTGGTGGTTTCACCAAATCTTAGCAACCCTACTCGATACCAATTGTTGGATCGATTTGAGCGCTAGAGGGGGTGAATAGCGATAAGAAAAACTTTTCGTAATCGCTCAATTGGCAATGTCAATAAATAAATAAAAACACGAGGGGTTTTTACTTGGTTCGTAGCCTACGGCTACTACTCCAAGGCCCTAATGGTCCTTGACCACGCACGGAGGGCAAATATTAAACGAACTCCTTCTCGATAGAGATAGGAGTTAAGCAAATACAAAAACTCAATAAAGATTCAAGGTAGAGGGACACTCCCCCTCTCCTTGATATGATTTAAATCTTGAAAATAAAGACAACTTATACAAAATTAAAGATTATACCGACGACTTCAAGGATTGGAGGTTGAAGCTTTAGTCGTCTCAGCGTCAGTAGGGATGTCGAGAGTCGGAGCGATCGGAAGCACTTGGAAGCTTTTGAATTGATGAAAACCCTAGGTTTGGCCCTCCTTTTATAGCCTTTAAGCCCCTCAACGAATGGGTCTTCAACCAATCACAAATGGGCACAAAACTCCTTGAAAAATGGTGATAAAGCTTGACTCCTCGAGGCTGATTTTTGACCACCGGTTGAATCGGGCTGAATCGCTGCCGCCGTTGAAGCGGCGGTTGAATCGCCGGTTGAACTGGCGGTTGAATCGCAGCCACGATTTTTGACTAAAAAGGAGTTTAGCTCAAAATACAAGTGATTTCGACGGCCACTTGCCGTCCGATCTCAACATAGACCTTCCATGGGAAGTCTTGGGTTGGATCGTCGCCTAAGGATGTCCCCGTACAAAGGACACGACCTCACTTACGCTTGCACACACGAGCTTACCTCGATACTTACTTGTCGCTTTTTGTCGGCCTTCCACTCGATTCCTTGGCTCCCTCCGAAGTAACTCGAGTGTCGCCCGACCACCGCAGCGGCTTCCTCGTGTCGCTAGCCTTGACTCGGCATTGAGACTTTTCTGCACACTTGATTTAGCTCGTGAGATAACAATATAAGCTTAACTTTGTATCGTTTGCTATAATCAAAACATAGGTTCGACTTAGGTGCCCACTGCACCAACAATCTCCCCCTTTTTGATTTATGGCAAACCCACATACAAAGTTAAGCAAGCATGAAGAATAATAATGTGCATGAGAGAAAAAAATGAAGATTAAGTTGGAGTAGTAAGGATTTTCTTCAAGTACTCCCTTGAGGAATCCTGCCCCTTGACCGAGGGTGAGTCTTTGAAGAAAGACCTTAATCCTCCCCCTTGAGGGTTGCTTTAAGTAATTAACATTACTTAAAATTAGCTTTAGTAAAACGTTTTAAAATTAGCTTTAGTAAAACGTTTTAGTTAAGCCCTTTCTCCCCCTTAAGTAAAACACTAACGACATAAATAAGTTAAGAATTCTCTTAACTTGGCCTTTTGTCAAAAGTTAAATAAGTTCTCAAAACCTAAAGTTAACTTTTGGTTTAAACATGAAGTAAGAGTTAAGTTAAGAGAATTTTCTCAAATTTGAAAAAAATTTGACCCCTTAACTTTGGCCTTTTTCTCCCCCTTTTGCCGTATATCGAAAAGAGTAAGGGGTGTGTGGAAATCAAAATAATTGCTAAATTTAAAGTCCAAGCATGTTCCACATTTTTTTATTAAAAAAAAATAGTATATTGAAAATAAGCTCATCTATGAAATGTTCGACTCATATTTGGCTTGATTGATATGAAGGATCAACCAGTCTGAGTATGTGATTATACTCCATGGTTCATAGCGATGCACTAGCTCTACATCCGGAACCGGGAGGTAAAGTCCTAACATCTCACGCCCATCTCATTGGCTAAGTACACAAACACATTAGTCCTATGTGTTGTGAGATGTATTGGCTCCTTAAATCTATAGGTGCATGATATCTAAGGTATGTCCTATGCTAGTTCCATAAAAATGAAATAAGAAATAGTAGTAATATAATTTGCAAAACCTATTCTATTACGCACATGCCTAATTTTAGTCTCAAGAGACTAAATTCGCCGGGTAGTGTTTAGTAAATATATGCTAGGTTAGACTTGATTCAACATATTTGAGTTGTATGGAGCCGTTGGCTACATGTTCTCGAATGAAATGGTGTTTACCTCTATATGCTTTGTTCTTGAATGGCATATAGGGTTCTTAGTTAGATTATCGAACTTATATGTTGTCTACAAAAATTTTAGTTTTGGTGAAGTCCAACCTAAAGTCTCGGAGAGTGTGCTTCATCCAAAGAAGCTGAGTTACACACTCACCCATCGCAACGTATTCGGCTTCGGTGGTAGATAAGGAAACACAATGTTGCTTCCTACTGCACCAACTCACTAGACTTGAGCCGAGTAGTTGACAACAACCACTCGTGCTCTTTCTATCGAGTTTACTACGCATAATCCGAATCGGAGTAGCCGATTAGTTCGAACTCCGTAGATCTAGGGTACCAAATACCAGCGTTAAGTGTACCCTTAAGATATCTAAGGATACGCTTAACTAGGGTTAGGTGAGACTCCTTATACAGTTTGAAACACAGGCGCACATACTTCTACATGAATAGGATGTCGGTCGACTCATGATTAAGTATAGGAGACTTCCTATTCGCTCTATAGTACTTTAAGTCAATGGACTTACTTTCTAGGTCTTCTCCTATGTTAACATTAATCGCCATTGGGGTGTTTATTATCTTAGCGTCTTGCATTCCAAATCTTTTAATTAACTCCTTAGTGTATTTTTGTTGATATAGGTATATACCATCCTTAGTTTGTTTAATTTGTAGACCTAAAAAGAAACTTAACTCGCCTACTAAGTTCATTTCAAACTCACTTTCCATGAGTGAAACGAACTCGTTTAGTAAGGCTGAGTTAGAGGTTCCAAAAATTATATCGTCTACGTAAATTTGAGCTATGAATATTTCTTTACCTAAGGTTTTACGAAGAGAGTTGGGTCAACTAAGCCTTGGTTAAACCCTTTTGACTTGAGATGGATTGAAAGTCTCTCGTACCAAGCTCGAGGAGCTTGTTTAAGTCCATAGAGAGCTTTCTTAAGTTTTAGAACATGGTCGGGTTTATCTAGATTTTGAATCAGGGGTTGGCTAACATAAACTTCTTCTTTAATGTATCCATTTAGGAATGCCGACTTAACATCCATTTGAAATAGCTTAAATCCTCGATGTGCGGCATAAGCTAGCAACATTCGAATGGATTCGAAGTCTAGCTCTTGGGGCATAGGTTTATCGTAATCTAAGCCTTGGACTTGAACCCTTTGGCGACTAACCTAGCCTTGTTTCTAACTACTTCACCTTTATCATCAAGCTTATTTCTAAACACCCACCTTGTTCCAATTGTCGTTTTCTCTTTAGGTGGTGGTACTAATTCCCACACTTCATTCCTAGTAAATTGAGCTAGCTCTTCTTGCATTGCAATAATCCAATCGGGATCAAGAAGAGCTTGTTCAATTGATTTGGGTTCTATCTTTGAAATTAAGGAAATTTGACTAAGGTTCCTATAGGATGCTCTAGTTCGAACTCCTAGATTAGGATCTCCTATCACTTGATCGATAGGGTGGTTAGTCTGAATCCTAGATTGGGTTGGGTTTGTGTCACCTAATGCTTGATCAATGGGGTGACTTGGTTGAACACTAGTTTGACTCGGATCACTTGTCACTTGGTCGACAAGAGAAGTTGGTTGATGTGGATTAGACTCGATCTCAGGGTCAGAGTTAGGTCTAGTATGAGTAGGCTCGCTAATTGGGGTTGTCGGGGGTTTTGTAGGTTCGTGTCCTTCATCAAATACTACATTGATAGTCTCCTCGACTTTAAGGGTGTCGTGGTTATATACTCTATAAGCTCGGCTTGTAGTCGAGTATCCTAGAAATATTCCGGTCGTGGTTTTGGATGTAAATTTCCCTAGGTAATCCTTAGTGTTTAGAATATGTACCTTACACCCAAATACCCTAAAGTACTTGATGTTAGGTATTTTATCGTGATAAATCTCATATGAGGTCTTAAGGTGCCTCTTTACCATAAGGATCCTATTCTGGACATAGCAAGCCGTGCTAACGGCTTCTGCCCAAAACCTATCAGGTAGGTTATATTCGTTTAACATGGTCCTAGCGGCTTCTTGTAGAGTTCGGTTTTTCCGCTCCACTAGGCCATTTTGTTGAGGGGTCCTAGGGCAAGAGAATTCATGGTGGTATCCGTTTAGGTTACAGAAATTGGTGAACCTTTGATTTTCGAATTCACCACCATGATCGCTTCTAAGTCTTTTAACCTTAAGGTCTTTTTGATTCTCGATTAATTTGAATAGATTGATTAATTGATCTAGGGTATCATTTTTATGTTTGATGAACCTAACCCAGGTAAACCCGGAGTAGTCGTCAATTATGACTAAGCAATATTGACTTTTATTGAGTGACTTGGCTCCATGTGAATCGAATAGATCCATATGCAGGAGCTCAAGTACACTTGAGGTTCGTTCTTGGTTAGTTAACTTGTGTTGTGTCCTAGGTTGTTTTCCTTGTTGACAAGCATTACAGATTTTATTAACCAAGTTGTTGAGGTTGGGTAAACCTCGACTAAGCCACTCTGATTCATCTTGTGGGCCGAGTCTTGGGTGAGTGACCGAGTCGTCGTGCCACAACCATGATTCCTCTTCTGTGTCATAAGACATTTGGTGAGGATTTGATTAAGTTCATTGTATAAATGTTATTTGTCCTAGTTCTTGAGTATTGTTTTAGCTGCTTCATTTGTTTTAATTACACATTCATTTTCTAAAAATACGACCTTATAGTTATTGTCACACAATTGGCTTACGCTAAGGTGTTATATTCAAAATTTCTACAAGTAATACATTTTTAATAACAAAATTCGAGTTAAGCTCGATATCACCTGATCCGATGATTTTGAGCTTGCCGTTATTCCCAAAGGCTACCGATCCTTGTCGTTTGAATCGAAGCTTTGTGAATTTGAGTTGATCCCCGGTCATGTGTCGAGAGCAACCACTGTCCAACATCCATTGATCCTACACACAAGGTGGTTGGATTGGATGTTAGATTTTTATTTTTAAATTGGTTATAAGTTGTTAAACCTAGGTCATCTCACCCGAGTCTATATGATCAAGCATGTTATACTTATGTGTTTTTTGTGAGATGACTCCCAATTAAATTTATTAAGTGGATTTAGGTTTAAGTGATTTTATGTTGAGATGATTTTCAATTAAATTGATTAAGTGGATTTAGGTTCAAGTAATTAGGATTTAGGTTAAAGTAATTTTATATTGAGATGATTTTCAATTAAGTTGATTAAGTGGATTTAGGTTCAAGTAATTTTATGTTGAGATGATTTTCAATTAAGTTTAATTAAGTGGATTTAGGTTCAAGTTAGATTTGGATTTAACCCAAGGCTTGTCAAGTTTACCTTTTCAAGATCATGGCTTCCAGGTCGTGGCGAGGCACAGGGGCCTTCTTTTATCGGATCATCGACCACTTCCTTAGACAAAGCCATGTTCAAGAAAATGATGACTTGACTCACCTAAGACTATTTCCTAGTCTAACTAGTTATTTTGAAAAGAGACTCCCGAGGCTCAATCTTTCAAGGATTTTAGTTGGTTATTTGAAAAGAGGCTCCCGAGGCTCAATCTTTTGAAGGATTTTAGTTGGTTATTTGAAAAGAGGCTCCCGAGGCTCAATCTTTCAAGGATTTTTAGTTGGTTATTTGTGTTTTCCAATTGAGTTAAAAAAAACAACAAAAAAAAAACTAAGCATGCAATTTCTAAGTTAAAACACAAACATGTTTTATGTTTTGGCTCCCTAGACGGTTGAATCGGTTCGGTCTATCCACATAGTGGATTTGGTCCTTGGGAACCCAGTACGAGTTAGATCCTAGAGTCGAAATCAAAGTGGTCTTAGGGACCCATGCTTGGACACATTTTTTATGTCTACTTACGATTGACATATATGACTTATTGGTCGTGTTTGAGCTAAACCCTAGTCCGGCCTTGTTGTACACGGCCCTTTGCGATCCAAGTAGGAGGTCAAGTCCTTTGGATCCCAAAGTAAACCTTTCCAACGTATTCCTAAGATCTTCGACTTGACTTTTCAAGAGTGAGTTCTCAACTTCGAGTTTTTCAACCCGAGTTGAGTCCTTCTCTTGAACTCGACTAGTCGAAGAGGTTAGGGAGACCTCGTGTTTGAGGAGTTTAACTTCCTCAACCAGGGTCTCGACCTTGGACTCGGACTTAGCTAACTTCCTAGACAAAAACCTAACCGTATTATGTAAAGTATTAAATAAAGTACGACTCACCTTAAGGGTATCTTTTGAACCGGATGCGTATCCGTGGCTTGACTTGAAGGTTGCTTCGTAGTCCGAATCATCCTCCGGTTCTGACTCAAGTTCGGGTTCGGTCTCCGTGTCTGACTCAATTGATTTCGCCATGAAGACGTGGTCTTCGTCTTCTTCGGATGACGCTTCTTCCCATGTCGCGTTGAGGGCCTTCTTGTGCTTAGGTCCTTGGTGGTTGAGCTTGGGGCACTCGGACTTGATATGTCCAAACCTGTTACACTCATAACACCTAATATTAGAACTTTTAGGTTTACCTTGGTTGGGTCGAGTCGTGGTTCGCTTTCGTCCCTTGGCTATTCTTCGAGCTAGGTTCATTAGTTCGGCAGTCAATTCCGGGTCAACTTCTTCGGACTCGTCTTCCTCCTCGGTTGGTGGTGGCTTGCTTGCGATTTTCTTCTTCTTTGATCCTGCAAATAAAGCTATACCCCTCTCGGGTTCCGATTTGGATTGTTCATGTAATTCGAAATCGGAAAAGAGTTCATCTAACCTAATTTTAGAAAGATCCTTGGAGACCTTGTAGGCATCGACCATGGATGCCCACAAGGTAGTCCTCGGAAAAGAGTTTAGAACATACCTTATAAGGTCGCGGTTTTCGACCTTTTGCCCGATTGCGTGTAAGTTGTTGACGATGTCCTGGACACGGGCGTGGAGTTGCGTCGCGGATTCGTGTTCCTGCATTTTTAGTGTGTACAATTTATTGAATAACAAATCACGCTTACATACCTTGGCTTGATCCGATCCTTCGTGTAACTCGATTAGTTTAGTCCAAAGATCCTTTGCGCTTATGAAGGGGCCGACGCGATTTAACTCCTCCTTGGATAGGCCGCATTGGAGGATTTGTGTTGCCTTGGCGTCGGCTTCGACTTGTCGTTTTGTTGCAACGGTCCATTGATCATAATCCAAGGAGTCACCCACTTCATTAGTCGGAAGTGTGAAACCCGTTTGGATTATGATCCACATCTCGAGTTGGGTTTTGAGAAAGCATTCCATCCGACCCTTCCAATAACGGAAGTCATCTCCGTTATAAAACGGAGGTCGGACGGTGCTAAAACCCTCGAGATGGGCCATTAGAACAAAAAACAAAAGAGACGAAGACCGAAAAGCTAGCAAAGACAAAAACTCAAAAACAAGTACCAAGACTCGCGTCTTGGATTAGTAGTGCGGGAGAGAATTTAACAAACAAAATAAATAGAAATAAACAGAATTAAAAGAAAATAAATCTGTAAAAAAAAGCTAGATTGGTGGTTTCACCAAATCTTAGCAACCCCCGGCTCTGATACCAATTGTTGGATCGATTTGAGCGCTAGAGGGGGGGGTGAATAGCGATAAAACTTTTTCGTAATCGTTCGAATTGGCACGAGTAAACGAGCGGAAAGATAGCAATAAATAAATAAAACACGAGGGTTTTACTTGATTCGTAGCCTCACGGCTACTACTCCAAGGCCCTAATGGTCCTTGACCACGCACGGAGGGCAAATATTAAACGAACTCCTTCTCGATAGAGATAGGAGTTAAGCAAATACAAAAACTCAATAAAGATTCAAGGTAGAGGGACACTCCCCCTCTCCTTGATATGATTTAAATCTTGAAAATAAAGACAACTTATACAAAATTAAAGATTATACCGACGACTTCAAGGATTGGAGGTTGAAGCTTTAGTCGCTAAATCTCAGCCAGCCGTCGTAGGGATGTCGGAGAGTCGGAGCGTATCGGAAGCACTTGGAAGCTTTTGAATTGATGAAAAACCCTAGGTTTGGCCCTCCTTTTATAGCCTTTAAGCCCCTCAACGAATGGGTCTTCAACCAATCACAAATGGGCACAAAACTCCTTGAAAAATGGTGATAAAGCTTGACTCCTCGAGGCTGATTTTTGACCACCGGTTGAACTGGCCGGTTGAACTGCCGCCGGTTGAACTGGCCGGTTGAACTGGCAGCCACGATTTTTGACTAAAAAAGGAGTTTAGCTCAAAATACAAGTGATTTCGACGGCCACTTGCCGTCCGATCTCAACATAGACCTTCCATGGGAAGTCTTGGGTTGGATCGTCGCCTAAGGATGTCCCCGTACAAAGGACACGACCTCACTTACGCTTGCACACACGAGCTTACCTCGATACTTACTTGTCGCTTTTGCTTCCGGCCTTCCACTCGATTCCTTCGGCTCCCTCCGAAGTAACTCGAGTGTCGCCCGACCACCGCGGCTTCCTCCGGGTGTCGCTAGCCTTCAGCTCCAGCATTGAGACTTTTCTGCACACTTGATTTAGCTCGTGAGATAACAATATAAGCTTAACTTTGTATCGTTTGCTATAATCAAAACATAGGTTCGACTTAGGTGCCCACTGCACCAACAGACTTGGAGGGATCCGAGAGGCGTGAGGCTGATAGAGGTGGCTAGAAGGCTTAGGTCTAGGCTAAGGGTGGTCTAGCAAGTATGGGGGAACCATACTTAGGTTAAAACCTCATTTTTGAGGTTGGCAGTCGACTGGCATTATAGCCGGTTCGACTGTCGTGAGTCGACTTGAGTTCGACTGTCGTCTAAGAGCTGAAATTGCTCTGGTAGTTGACTACTCATTGGAGCAATCGACTGATGTCGATGGCTGATCGCTAAGGGACGATCATTGCCGCCAGTGTCGAGCCGCGAGAATGCTCGTAGTGGCTTAGCGATCGGCTAAAGTAGAGCGATCGGCCCGCCAATGTTGGCGATCGGCCAAGAGATCCGTTGGAGTTTTTCGGCGTGGATCGAGCCGTTGTCTCACGACAACGATGGCATCGATCATTGGTAACTTATGGCGGTCGATAGGCAAATCGAATCAGTCGCGCAAGGATAAAAGGAGCTCGACGGGAGGGTTTTTGGCAGCGATTTCTTGGGCGTTTTTGAGGCGATTTGCTGCTGCAAATCAGGGTCTTCAACCACGATTCAAGCGATCAACAAGCAAGCAATCGAAAGGCATTTGTAAAGCGTTCTCTTTACTTATATTGCATTGTATCTCATTTTATTTGCTTGTTTTTATTTGATTATAGTTGTAATCTTATTGTAAGAGGTTTCTCCACCTCCGACTTGTGTCGAGAAGGAGTATTTATCATAGTGGTGTGTGATTGGCATCGCTAGGATTCGTACGAACCCAATCCGTGGAGTATGAACCATTTTGGTTTCGAACCACGTTATATCCTTGTGTTAGCGTGTTGTTCATTTCGTTATCGTTATTACTTTTCTATTTCCGCTGTGCTAACAAAATTTTAGAGATGAACATGCGATCAAATTCCATCATCGTACGGTAAACTGCTATTCACCCCCCCCCCCCTCTAGTGGCTTCAAAGTTCTAACAATTGGTATCAGAGCCTGGTGTCTCTTCAATGGATTAACAACCGGGAGCAAGACGCTAGAGGGTAAAAGATGGAAGTCCAAGATCAATTAGGTTGGGACATCAACACACCGGTGCCCTACACCCTATACGGACGAGAAGGCTTCAATTCTTGGAAGGCGAGAATTGAAGATTTTTTGATGATGAGAGACCTTGAGGAATGGTCCTTGTTAATGGAAGGATTTGAGTATCCAAGAGGACCAAAAGGTGGTTTCCTCAAGAAGAAGAAATGGAGTGAAGATCAACTCCAAAGATTTGATAAAAACAAGAAGGTAATCAAATTCATTTTTGATTTAATTCCTAATGAATTCTTGTGTAGCCTAGGTGAATGCATGGATGCCAAGAAGCTATGGAGCGATTTGGCCAAGATTCATGAAAATTCACCATCAATTCAAGAAGATAAGGAGGATGAAGAAGAGAGCTCATCCTCAAGTGAAAGTGAGGAGTCGGAAGTTGAGATGGAGTCAACTTCCGGATCGGAGAAGGAAGTAGAGGAAGTAGAAGAAGCATCCACTTCTAGGATTGAGGAGGAGAGACCATCCTCAATACCGGAGCAACAAGAAGAAGCTTCGACATCCGGTCAAGATGAAGAAGCTCAAAATACAACTCCGGCATCTACCACTGAACTAGGTAACTCAAACACTCTAATTTCAAATAAAATCCATATAATGTATTTTGAGTGTAGGGAGTATGGGCACTACTAGAGCAAGTGCCCAAGGAAGGTTAAGAAGACTCCTCCGGCACCAAAAGTCAACACAAATTCAATGGATGTCGGTGCCTCAATTAGGAGGGGCAAGGAGCTTGTAGTATGTTTCAAGTGCCATCAAAAGGGGCACTATAGAAGTCAATGCCCAAAGGGGGAGAAGAAGGGGCAAAGGGGAGCATCACAAGTAGGGGGAGCTACTAAGGCTAACCCTAAGGTATATTTTAGTAATGCTCTTTCTAATTCTTATAGTCAAAAGCATGCTAGGAATAATTTTAATAGTCTTGCTATTTATCATAAAGAACATGCTAGAAGTAAGGAATTGTGCTTAGGAGCCAAGAGGGTAAATTTTTCAAGAAAGGAGAAATTTGGGACTAATGTCCCTAGAAAAATCTTACCTAAGGAATCTATTAGGAAAATACAAGAACACTTAAGTTTTAACCCTAAATGGACTAGGCACATGCCTAGAAAGGACAATGCCCATGGTTTAAATCAAAACTCAAAAATTGGGCAATTAGAAAAGGAAAATCAAGTCTTAAGGTCAAGACTTTAAAAACTAGAAAAGACCCTTAGGAATATACAAAACCAATTTAAAGGGTCAAATGATCAAAAGTCTAGGTCCAAATCTCAAAGTCAACACTTAGGACCTAAGAGTCAAAAGTCAACCAAGGGCAAAAATGGTTTGGGTCACAAATCTAAGCCTAAGGTGGCTTATCATAGTGTTCCATTAGATTATGGAACACTAACTAGGTCTAGGAAGACCAAGGTCAATAGGGAGGCAATCCCTAAAGTTAACCATGGCAAGACCCAAATGACCAAGGCTAACAAGCCTAGAAGGGTCATTAGGAGGGTATCTAGGGAGGTTATCCCTAAGGAATACCTAATTAACCCTAGGAGCTCAAATCGGTTTTGGGTTCCTAAGAGCGTGATTGATTCACGCTAGATGGGTTTAGGGTGTGCCAACCTTGATTGGATGGGCAGTTAACTCAACCATGGTAAAGGTGGCACTTTAGGATATTTTCAAGGTTATGGTTACCTTGGAAATATATTTGAATCAATATCCTAAAAGATTTTAGGATGTGCCAATGCATTTTTGAAATTAAGAAAAATCAATTAAATTGGCACAATTTAGGTTTAGAGGTTAGTGTGTCATTTTGGGTTTTTGGCACACTAGGGAGATTAATGATAATATGACAAAATATATCTAATTATATCAAATGATAATTAATATTAAAATTTAGGTATTACTATACCTATATATCTTATATGCCATGCTTTGTTTGCCATATAACATGTCATGACATCATGTTTATTTTAATCATTTTATATGTCATGATTATGCTTAGGTTTAAGAATTTAAATGTCATGTGTTTTAGATTTCATCTTATGCCATGACATCATGATTATGAGCATATGCTTATTTATATCATTTCTAATGCCATAATCATTCATGCATTTAAGACAATTTGGTTGAAATTGATTTAAGGACTATGACATGACTTGAAGTTCCATTTATAAGGGAATCAAGTAGGGTTGCCTTAGAGAATGCATGAAACCCTAGATTAGGATGAACAAAACCCACATCTCACATTAAATTGACATGTATGTGTATTTTATACACCCTATATACATGTGAGATGCTAGGATATGAGTTAAGTTCAAGGTGCATAGTTTTTGCATCTAGTTGAACCCAAACTCATCTTAACTCAACATGTGGATCATTGGGAAAGCTTATGTACAAGTCATGTGCATAGAGCCCAAGGAATATGATCCAAAATAAGATTTTGAAAATGTTTTAAAATCACTTTGAAAAACCTTGGTGAAGTCTATCTTCTGATAGCAATCATCATTGATAGAGTTGATACAAGATAGGGTCAAAACATTGAAAATTTCAATGGTTTTGAGTTTTGTATCAAACTCACTATTTTATGGGTAAAATAATTTTCAAATATTTTTCACCCATTGTTTTGCTTATAAGTAATGTATGTATGAATTTTCATGAATTTTCAAAATACGTAGAATTACTTATGACTTTTCAAAATTCATTTTTGATAGCTGAAAATCGAGATTTTCAGCTATCAGTTGACTGCCCTTGGTGGCAGTCGACTGATTACTGATAGGAGTCGACTGCCAAGTCTGATTTTGGGTTAACAAGGTTTGTTTAGCCCATTTTCAGCCATGGTAAAGATCCCTAACCACTTCTAACCCTAGGATATGCTTTGGGAAGCATTATAAAGGGTGAAAATCCATTGGATATGGATTAGGAGAGGTGTTAGGTCAAAGTATCAAATTTAAGGTATGGAAAGTTCAAGTTTGAACTTAGAACCTTAATTTTGATGGTTTAGAGTTTCTATTGGCTTAGGGACTTCCCAAGGACATTGTTGGTGCAATGGTCAAGGGGGAGCAAGCCTTTAGGGGGAGTTATCCATCTTGGGATGATGGATGAGTTTCTCTTCTTGAAGGGGGAGAAATTATTGGGAGAGTATCATCAATTGGGAAAATTGATGGAATTTTAAGAGACCCAATTTGGAAATTGGGAGAGTGAATAGGATTGCCTCTCTTGAGTGATATTGGACTTATCACTAGGAAGATGGTAGGCATCCTAGGTATTTTTGGATCAAGGGGGAGATTGTAAGATCTCATTGGGACATGAGACATTGACCTCCTTGGAGAGAAGACCTTTTTGATGTTAGTCAAAAAGGGGGAGAATGTTTGGGGGAGAGCATTTGGAGAATGTTTAAGATTACCAATTTGGGATAAATTGGTAAGGGATTTGAGTTAGTGGTCTAACTCAAATGTTTTGTTTGGTTTTTGTCAAACATCAAAAAGGGGGAGATTGTTGGTGCAATCGGCCCAGGTCACGATTGACCAGGACTCGAGTTTGACTCGAGTGATGTTTTGATGTTTCGACAAAAACATATGACAATGCAATTGTCATGGTAAAGTACAAGTCATGGATACTTGGCATGAAAAGTCCAAGTGGGACACTTGGCATTTGGGAAAGTCCAAGCATGGGTCTTGGCATGTAAAGTCCAAGTCATGGGTACTTGGCATGGAAAGTCCAACATGGGTTGGCAAGGGAAAGTCCAAGCTTGAGTCTTGGCATTTGAAGTCCAAGGGGTTTGGTATTGGCGGTGTAAAGTCCAAGCGGGAGTCTTGGCAGCGTAAGTCCAATGTGCCTTAGCGGTGTAGACACCGTTAGCATGACATAGCCGAGGGAAGCACCTGGAGGCTAGCACGATGGATGAACAAGTCATGGATGACTTGGAGGGATCCGAGAGGCGTGAGGCTGATGGAGGTGGCTAGAAGGCTTAGGTCTAGGCTAAGGGTGGTCTAGCAAGTATGGGGGAACCATACTTAGGTTAAAACCTCATTTTTGAAGTTGGCAGTCGATTGACATTATGGCCGGTTCGACTACCATGAGTCGACTTGAGTTCGACTGTCGTCTAAGAGCTGAAATTGCTCTGGCAGTCGACTGCTCATTGGAGCAGTCAACTGATGTCGACGGAAGTCGACTGCCAGCTGAGTGTCGAGCACAGAATGCTCCGTAGCCGACTGGCCAGTCGGCTACGGGCGCTGGCAGTCGACTGCCAATGTTGGCAGTCGACTGCCAAGAGATCCGTTGGAGTTTTTCCAGCGTGGATCGAGCCGTTGTCTCATGACAACAGTGGCATCAGTCGACTGGTGACTTATGGCAGTCGACTGATAGGTAGAAATCCAGGTCGCGCACAAGGATAAAAGGAGCTCGACGGGAGGGTTTTTGGCAGCGATTTCTTGGACGTTTTTCAAGCGATTTACTGCTGCAAATCATGGTCTTCAACCACGATTCAAGCGATCAATAAGCAAGCAATCGAAAGGCATTTGTAAAGCGTTCTCTTTACTTATATTGCATTGTATCTCATTTTATTTGCTTTGTGTTATTTGATTATAGTTGTAATCTTATTGTAAGAGATTTCTCCACCTCTAACTTGTGTCGAGAAGGAGTATTTATCATAGTGGTGTATGATTGGCATCGCTAGGGTTCGTACGAACCCAATCCGTGGAGTAGGAACCGTTTTGGTTCCGAACCACGTTGTATCCTTGTGTTAGCGTGTTGTTCATTTCGTTATCGTTATTACTTTTCTATTTCCGCTGTGCTAACGAAATTGTAGAGACGAACACGTGATCAAATTCCATCATCGTACGGTAAACCGCTATTCACCCCCCTCTAGCGGCTTCAAAGTTCTAACAATAACGTGGTTCACGGCCCTTGCCGCTAATCCACGACCAATTCGTCCAAGGTGAATCATGTTGGATCGAGCGGATCGCTAGAGGGGGGGTGAATAGCGATAAAAACCTTTTTTTCGTTCGTTCGTTAAAACCCGAGTAGACAATTAATTACAGCAGAAAGATAAGCAATAAATAAAAGGAGACAAATATTTTTACTTGGTTCGTAGACTTCGACTACTACTCCAAGGCCCTAGTGGTCCTTGACCACGTACGGAGGGCAAAAACACTAAAGAACTCCTCCTCATTAGAGGTAGGAGTTAATCGATACAAATAAAACACAAAGCTTGAGGTAGAGGGACACTCCCCCTCTCCTCGTTACGATAAAAGCTCCGAGAAATTATAGTAATGAACTGAAATAAAAACTTAAACCGACATTACAAAAAGAAAACAATTAAAACCTAGACGTCAGAGAAGAAGCACTTCATTGTCGGAAGGTTGTAGCTTGGCGGAGGCTTTTGGAAGCTTAGAATTGATGAAGAAACCCTAGGATAGGCCCTCCTTTTATAGCCTTTGAGCCCCTTTTCAAGAGGAACCCTAGCCAATCACATTTGAGCACCACTCCCCTTGAAATGAGGTGATAAGCCTTGACTCCTTGAAGTTGATCCTTGACCATCAGTCGACTGATGGCCATCATCAGTCGACTAATGGCAGCATCAGTCGAATGCTGACCGCAGGCAGTCGACTGATGGATGGCAGTCGAGTCCTCCAAGCTGGCAGTCGACTGATGCTAGCTGCAAGGCAATGTTAGCTTAACAAAAATATTATTTCGACGGCCTCTGACCGTCCGATCTCGACCTAGACTACCTATAGGATGTCTTTGGTCGGATCTACGCTTAAGATCAACCCCGTAAAGAGGATACGACCTCACTTACTCTCGCACACACACGAGCTTACCTCGATACTTACTGTGTCGCTTTCGCTTTCGGCCTTCCACTCGATTCCTTCGGCTCCCTCCGAAGTCACTCGAGTGTCACCCGACCACCGTGGCTTCCTCCGGGTGTCGCTAGCCTTCAGCTCCAGCGTTGACACTTTTCTGCACAATCAATTTAGCTCGTGAGATAACAATATAAGCTTAACTTTGTATCGTTTGCTATAATCAAAATGTAGGGGATCGATTGGTCGGCTAGAAAGGGGTGAATAGCCTTCTTCCGATGGATGTCGGAATTCTCTCGTTCGTTTGCTCGTCTACACAATCTTTAGCGCAAGCGGAAGCATAAACAATAAAGACAAAGCAATAAACGAAAATACAAATGCTAACAAAGAAGATGCAACGTGGTTCACGGCTACACCGCTAATCCACGGTCCTGATTCGTCCGAGGTGAATCACTCCTTCAAAGCCAATCACTATTGGTCTCTCCTTTGCACCAAGCTAGGTGGAGGTAACCTTTACAATCAAGATCACTCTTCTTACAATAAGAATGGAGCAAAAACAAGTAAGAAGAGTTTAGAGCTTGTGGGGCACTAGGAAGATCACTTAGAACATAAGCATTAGCCTCTCAAAGGCTCACACCCTCTCTTTTTATAGAGAGGGCTGATTTCTTCCCGTTGCCCCGCCCTTTGGTCATTGCCTCAGACCTCGAACGCCGGATCCGGCCGGAACTCTTGCGATCACGATGAACCTCCTCGTGAGGATCGGCTCTGACGGTCTATGCCCGTCTCTGGCGATCGCCATTGCCTTCCGATGGATTCTGGCATAAACCCATCGATCGGATACGGTCGAACCACTCGACTCAGGCGATCAGCGCCATTACATGGCGATCCGTCGATATGAAACTCAAACTTAACATAAGTTTGAGCTTCCGTGATCGGGTAAACCTTAACCCTTGCGGTCGTCTCTAGAAAGTTCACCTAATGAGCTACTTACATTTCACTCATTCTCTCATCTCACTCGAAGTCCCTCGCCGAAGCTCTCTTCGTTCGCGGCCACGTCCCTTGACAATATCAGTCGCACGGCTCTGCAATGCTCCTTCGCGTCTCTTGCCTCAGAAGTCTGCTTCCTTGGCTTCACTTCAAGTCATCTCGTCCGGCGGTCCCTCGGATGCTCCAAGCGCACGGCTTCCGCAAAGTCATCCTTCACTGACTCAAAGACCGAGGTTGTGAGGGTGAACCCGCCAAGGCTCCATGTGCGAATTACTAAGTCTTGCAAAACTCCAACGCACATATCAAATAACAATATCATCCTAACTTAAACCCTTTGCCACAAACATCAAAACCTTATCATGGCAAGAGATTGCCCTAACAATCTCCCCCTTATCAACGCACAAAATTCTAAGGTAAGAAAGCATGTAAACATAAACATGATATAGCAACATGCAACTCCCCCTTAATCCATGAAACTCTCTATACAAATTTTCTCCCCCTATCATAATTTACTTAAACATAATTACTTCTCCCCCTTTGACACCATCAAAAAGATTAACACTAAGTTATAAATCCATGGCATCAAGTTAAATAGAAGGAAAATACCAAAAACATGATTAAAATCTGAAATCAGAAAATATTAGGTTGTTTTTCAGGTGATCAGCTATCAAGATGGCGGTCATACTGATCATAGGATTCAAATTTAATTTTCTCAAATTCCAGAAAATTTGAAAAATCATGAAATTTGAGGAACATATTTCTTTTAAGTATATCTATCAATGAAAAAATAGCTTTTAAAGAAAAATCATTATATTTTCCGAGATTTGCCAAAAATCCAAAGGCTTTAAAAACCACTAGTTTTTGAGCATGTTAGTATCCATTTTAACACCTAGTATTGCTTAGGATTGTTTCAAAACATGAATACATGGATTTTAAAGTAAGAAATTGTTTTGAAAACATATGAAATATCCAACCATGATCTTTGGGCAATATGTCTATGAATTAAACATAAGCCTTCCCCATGATTGGTCTATTATTGCTATTTTGATACCTTAAATGACCATCTAAATGTCATAGGCATTAGTGGGCATTTGTATCATCCTAACATCTCACTCATGCTAAGTTTTCAATCAAGGTAGCCTATGGTGAGTGTGAGATGCATCCTAGGGGGTATTTGTATATACTTAACCATTATATTTATGCAATTCTATCAAGGTTAAGTATCATCCTAACAATCTACATGATCATAATGACATATATGACTTAATTTCACATTATGATCATGAAATACATGTATTCATTGAATTGTTCTCATGAATTAAGTATTATATCATGATAATAAACAAAGTATCACCTAAAACATGATTTAAACCTATTTCTCATGATGACGTGCCAAATTTTAAAATCATAAATCATGATTGCAAACATACATAGGAATTACATTAATCATCATGATTTAAGCATTATTATCTATTTATGGGCACGTTATTATCACCCAACACTATTCTAAAAATGTTGTCCCGCCATCCTAAGTCAACCAAAATATGATATTGGTCAATTGCATATGGTTGACTACCCTAGGGGTTTTCTAACCCTTAAGGATGGATTTTGGAACCCAAAATAAGTTCTTGCCTATTGGGTTCACTAGATACTCCTTGGGGATCCATTTCCTAGCTATTACCTTCTTTTTATCTTGTCCCCTAGCAATTAGGCATTTATAGGCCTTTTCATTTTTCTTTTCTTTATAACCTAGGCCCTTTTTGTTTAAGCTAGCTCTTTGGCTCCCTAAGATCATGTTCAATGTGTTGGAGCCAATTGTGAATTTTTCTAGGGCTTTTGTTAAATAATCTACCTTTTCCCTTAAGGCCCTATTTTCATTTATACATGCATCACTAACATCTAATGGCACATAAAGATCATGTGAGCATGCATCATTTAAGCTAGAAGAAATATTATCATTTAAGCATGCATTTTCTAGCTTATTTTCCAATGCCTTAATTTGATTAAGCATGCTTTTATTTTTCTTTTTCATTCCAAATAAGTCCTTAGTTAAACTAGAAATTATGGAAACGATTTTCTTAGGAGAGGCATTCATTACCATAGTTTCCATATCCTCTTCTTCTTCTTCGGATGAGGAGGATGTAGAAGCTCCCCCTTCACTTGAGCTCTCTCCTCTTGAGCTTGATCCTTCATTTTCGGAGGAAGAGCAATCCAAGTCATCAAAGGTCATCAAGGCCAAATTGGTGACAAAGGCATTCTCCTCATCCGATGATGATGAGGAGGATGAGGATGGGTCATCCCAAGTCCTTGCCTTTAGAGCTTTGGTCTTCCCCTTTTCTTTTGTCTTCTTCTCCTCTTCCTTCTTTTTCTTGCTCCCCTTTTTCTTCTTCTTTTCTTCTTTCTTTTTCTTCTCTTCCTTGCTCTTGTTTAGGAGGGGACAATTATCCCTTATGTGCCCCTCTCCTTGGCAATTGTAGCATATGACCTTCCCCCTTGGTCTTCTATTCCTATCATTTGATTTATGAAAATGAAAACATTTTAAAACATGTCTTAGCCTCCTTACCATATAGGCTTCTTCGGTGCTATCCATGGAGGAGGAGGAAGACGCTTCGTCATCGGAGGAGGAGGAGATCTCTATCTTCTTCTTCCCCTTATTTGCCAACAATGCTACTCCCCTTGAAGGTTGTATTTTTGGCTCTTCTTGTATTCCTTCAAGCCTAGATTCATGTAATTCCATAGTGGAGAAAAATTCATCTAGAGTACTTACCTCTAGATTCTTTGAGATGTAAAATGAGTCCACCATTGAACTCCACTTGGATGATCGGGGGAAAGCATCTATGGCCTTCATTATCATGTCGCGATTGGAGAGCCTTTCTCCTACACTTGTTAGTCCAATTAAAATTTCTTTGAATCTAGAATGCAAAGAAGTTACCTTTTCTCCCTTTTCTAGTTTAATGTTGGATAGTTGGGAGCGGAGGAGATCTCTCCTTGCTAGCTTCACCTCGGATGTGCCTTCATGAAGCTCAATTAGCTTCTCCCACATCTCCTTGGCACTTAGGCATTCTCCTATTCGGTTGATTTCTTGTTGGGGGAGCACATTGAAAAGATGATGCTTGGCTTTTGAATTTGCAAGGTGCTCTTCCCTTTGCCTTTTGGTCCACCTAGATTTCTCTATTGGCTTCCCTTCTTCATCCCTAGGCAAAACGAAACCGGATTCCATTGTAATCATAATATCAAAATCCATTTCGAAAAATACCTCCATTCGCTTCTTCCACCAAGCGAACTCTCCTTCAAACTTCGGTGGATGAATGTTGGAGCCGGCCATTTTGAATGTTGCTTGTTGTGGCGGTTAGTCCTTGACAAGCTTTCCTTGGCTCTGATACCACTTGTAGGGGATCGATTGGCCGACTAGAGGGGGGTGAATAGCCTTCTTCCGATGGATGTCGGAATTCTCTCATTCGTTTGCTCGTCTACACAATCGTTAGCGCAAGCGGAAGCATAAACAATAAAGACAAAGCAATAAATGAAAATACAAATGCTAACAAAGAAGATGTAACGTGGTTCACGGCTACGCCGCTAATCCACGGTCCTGATTCGTCCGAGGTGAATCACTCCTTCAAAGCCAATCACTATTGGTCTCTCCTTTGCACCAAGCTAGGTGGAGGTAACCTTTACAATCAAGATCACTCTTCTTACAATAAGAATGGAGTAAAAACAAGTAAGAAGAGTTTAGAGCTTGTGGGGCACTAGGAAGATCACTTAGAACATAAGCATTAGCCTCTCAAAGGCTCACACCCTCTCTTTTTATAGAGAGGGTTGATTTCTTCCCGTTGGCCGCCATCAGTCGACTGTTTCCCTTGGCAGTCGACTGCCGTCACTACAACGGCCTCCGAACACGTCGGATCCCGACCGTTGTAGTCCAACGGAACTCTTGGCACTCGACTGATGGACCTCACCGATCATGCGCCTCCGTAGTCGGCCGATCGGCTACAGCGATTCGCCGCGATATCCTCGACGATCATTGCCATTCTATGGCGGTCGGGACGGGCATAAACCCATCGATCGGATACCGGTCGAACCCACTCGACTGCGATCATTGCCATTACATGGCGATCGGCGTGTAAATGAAACTCAAACTTAACATAAGTTTGAGCTTTCGGCGGTCGGGTAAACCTTAACCCTTGTGGTCAAGTCTCCGACACTCAGCCATTCGGCCAAGTTCACCTAATGAGCTACTTACATTTCACTCATTCTCTCATCTCACTCGAAGTCCCTCGCCGAAGCTCTCTTCGTTCGCGGCCACGTCCCTTGGCAGCATCAGGTGCACGGCTCTGCAATGCTCCTTCGTGTCTCTTGCCTCCGAAGTCTACTTCCTTGACTTCACTTCAAGTCATCTCGTTCGGCGGTCCCTCGGATGCTCCAAGCACACGGCTTCCGCAAAGTCATCCTTCACCGACTCAAAGACCGAGGTTGTGAGGGTGAACCCGCCAAGGCTCCATGTGCGAATTACTAAGTCCTGCAAAACTCCAACGCACATATCAAATAACAATATCATCCTAACTTAAACCCTTTGCCACAAACATCAAAACCTTATCATGGCAAGAGATTGCCCTAACACAAAACTCAAGTTCAACTTAGGTGCCTACTGCACCAATAATCTTCCCCTTTTTGATCTATGGCAAACCCACATACAAAGTTAAGAAGATAATATGCATGAGGAAAAATAATGTGTATGAGAAACAAAAATGATGATTAAGTTGGAGTAGTAAGGATTTTTCTTCAAGTACTCCCCCTTGACTGAGGGTTAGTCTCCTCCTCCTTGAGGGTTGCTATCTAGAAAGAGTTTAAGTAATTAACATTACTTAAAGTTGGCCTTAGTGAAACGTTTAAGTTAAGAAGACTTCTTAACTTGGCCCTTTCTCCCCCTTAAGTAAAACATTAACGTTTACTTCCTTTTTGTTAAGAAGTTGAGTAAGTTTTCAAAACTTAATGTTAACTTTTGGTCATGTAAATAAATATTAAGTTATTAAAATTAAAATTTTGACCCCTTAACTTTGGTCTTTTTCTCCCCCTTTTACCATATATCGAAAAGAATAAGGGTGTGTGGAAAATAAATATTAAATTTAAAGTACAAGCATGTTCCACATTATTTTGAAAATAATATACTGAAAATAATCTCATCTATAAAATGTTCGACTCATATTGACTTGATTGATATGAAAGATCAACCGATCCTGGTCAGAGTCGATTAGTATGTATTATTATACTTCGTGATTCATGGCGATGCACTAGCTCTACATCTAGAACCATGAGTAAGGTCCTAACATCTCACACCCATCTACGTGGCTAAGTACAAAAACACATTAGTCCTTTGTGTTGTGAGATGTATTGGCTCCTTAAATCTATATGTGCATGATATCTAAGGTATGTCCTATGCTAGTTCCATGAAAATGAAAAGTAAGAAATAGTAGTAAGAAAATATAATTTGTAAGTCTTTATTCTATTACGCACATGGCCAATTTTCATCTTAATAGACTAAATTCGGCTTCGGGTAGGGGTTTAGTAAATAGGTATGCCAAGTTAGACTTTGATTCGACGTATTCGAGTTGTATGGCTCCGTTGGCCATATGTTCTCGAATGAAATGGTGTTTGACCTCTATATGTTTGGTCCTAGAGTGACATATCGGATTCTTAGTAAGGTTAATTGAACTAATGTTATCTACGTGAAGTTTAGTGTTCGTAAAGTCTAACTCAAAGTCGCGGAGAGTGTGCTTCATCCAAAGAAGCTGAGTGACACACTCACCCATCGCTATGTATTCGGCTTCGGTGGTAGATAAGGCAACACAGTGTTGCTTCCTACTGCACCAACTCACTAGACTCGAGCCGAGAAGTTGACAACAACCACTCGTACTCTTTCTATCGAGCTTACTACCGGCATAGTCCGAATCGGAGTAGCCGGTTAGTTCGAACTCGGTAGATCTAGGGTACCAAATACCGACATTAAGTGTACCCTTTAGATATCTAAGGATACGCTTGACTAGAGTTAGGTGAGACTCCTTGGCACATGTTTGGAACCTTGCGCACATACTTACTGCAAATAGGATATCAGGTAGGCTCGTAATTAAGTAAAGGAGACTCCCTATTATGCTTCTATAGTATTTTAAATCAATTGAGTTTCTGATTAAATCTTCTTCTATATTCACATTAGTTGCCATTGGGGTATTAATACTTTTAGCGTCTTGCATTCCAAAGCGTTTAATTAATTTCCTAGTATATTTGCGTTGATGTAGGTATATTCCATCTTTAGTTTGTTTAATTTGTAGACCTAAGAAGAAGCTCAACTCTCCTACTAAATTCATTTCAAATTCACTTTCCATAAGTGAAATGAACTCATTCAGTAGGATCGAGTTGGTGGTTCCGAAAATAATATCATCTACGTAGATTTGGGCTATGAATATGTCTTTACCTAAGGTTTTTACGAAAAGAGTTGGGTCAACTACACCTTGGTTAAAACCTTTGGACTTAAGATAAATTGAAAGTCTCTCGTACCAAGCTCGAGGAGCTTGTTTAAGTCCATAGAGAGCTTTCTTTAACCTAAGGACATGGTCGGGTTTGTCTAAACTTTCGAAATCGGGGGGTTGACTAACATAAACCTCTTCTTTAATGTATCCATTTAAGAATGTTGATTTCACATCCATTTGAAACAACTTGAATCCTCGATGTGCAGTATACGCTAATAGCATTCGAATGGACTCTAGCTACTGGGGAATAGGTCTCATCGTAATCTAAACCTTCGACTTGACTAAACCCTTTAGCGACTAGTCTAGCTTTATTTCTAACTACTTCACCTTTGTCATCAAGTTTATTTCTAAACACCCACCTTGTTCCAACGATTGTTTTATCTTTAGGTGGTGGTACTAATTCCCATACTTCGTTCCTAGTGAATTGAGCCAGCTCTTCTTGCATTGCAATAATCCAATCGGGATCAAGAAGAGCTTGGTCAATAGTCTTGGGTTCAATTTTAGAAATCAAGGAGATTTGACTAAGGTTTCTGTGTGAGGCTCTAGTTCGAACTCCTAGACTTGGATCACCTATCACTTGGTCGATAGGATCATTCGTTTGAGTCCTAGTTGGGTTTGGGTTTGGGTTTGAGTCTACTACTTGGTCAATAGGATGACTCGTTTGAGTTCTAGTTTGGTTTGAGTCATCTACCACTTGGTCAATAGAATGACTTGGTTGACCTAGGTTGGGATTAATACTAGACTTGATCTCCGGATCGGAGTTGAGTCTGGTATGAATCGGCTAGCTAATTGGTGTTGCCGGGGGTTTTGTAGGTTCGTGTCCTTCATCAAATACTACATTGATAGTCTCCTCGACTCTAAGGGTGTCATCGTTATATACTCTATAAGCTCTACTTGTAGTCGAGTATCCTAGAAAGATTCCGGTCGAGGTTTTGGATGTAAATTTCCCTAGGTAATCCTTAGTGTTTAGGATATATACCTTACACCCAAATACCCTAAAGTACTTGATGTTAGGTATTTTATTGTGATAAATCTCGTATGAGGTCTTAAGGTGCCTCTTTACCATAAGGATCCTATTTTGGACATAACATGTCGTACTTACGGCTTCCGCCCAAAACCTATTGGGTAGGTTATACTCGTTTAACATTGTCCTAGCGACTTCTTGTAGGGTTCTATTTTTGCATTCTACTAGGCCATTTTGTTGTGGAGTTCTAGGGCAAGAGAACTCATGGTGGTATCCATTTAGGTTACACAATTCTGTAAACCTATGGTTCTCGAATTTACCACCATGATCAGACCTAAGTCTCTTGATTTTAATGCTTTGTTGATTTTCTATTAACTTAAATAGGTTAATTAATTGATCTAGGGTATCACTTTTGTGTTTGATGAACCTAACCCAAGTAAATCTAGAATAGTCATCAATTATGACTAAGCAGTATTTACTCCCATTAAGTGACTTAGCTCTGTGTGAATCAAATAGATCCATGTGTAGGAGCTCAAGAACACTTTTGGTTCATTCTTGATTAGTTAGTTGATGTTGTGTCCTAGATTGTTTACCCTGTTGACAAGCATTATATATTTTATTATCCAAGTTATTGAGGTTAGGCAAACCTCTGACTAAGTCACTCTGACTCATCTTGTGGATGAGCCTTGGGTGTGAGTGACCGAGTCGTCGGTGCCACAACCATGATTCCTCTTGCCGTGTCATAAGACACTTAGTTGAGGAGTTAGTTAAATTAATAGTGTAAATATTGTTATTTCTAGTTCCCTTAAAGATTGTTTTTGAAGTTTCATTTGTATTAATTATGCATTCATTTTCTAGAAATATGACCTTATAGTTATTATCACACAATTGACTTACACTAAGTAAATTATATTGAAAATCTTCTACTAATAAGACATTTTGAATAATAAAGTTAGAGTTGAGCTCAATATCACCTGATCCGATGATTTTGAGCTTGTCGTTATTTCCGAAGGCTATCGATCCTTGTCGTTTGAATCGAAGCTTCGAAAACTTGAGTTGATCCCCGGTCATGTGTCGGGAGCAACCACTGTCCAACATCCATTGATCCTATACACAAGGTAGTTGGATCAGATATTGGATTTATTAAAGATTGGTTGAAAATTATTGACCTAAATCATCTCACCCATGTCTACATGATCAAACATGTTAACTATATATGTTCTTGTGAGATGACTTCCAATTTTACTTGAATTAAATTTAATGACTTTAACACTTGTCAACCTTGCGTTATATTCGGATTTGACCTTAGGCTCATCAAGTCACCTTTTCAAGATCATGGCTTCCAGGTCGTGGCGAGGCACAAAGGCCTTCTTTGATCGGAACAACGACCACTTTCTTAGACAAAGCCATTTTCAAGAAAATAAAGACTTGACTCACCTAAGACCACTTCCTGGTCTAACTAGTCTAGGATACGGTGAGGTAGCTTCAGCTAGTTCCGCTCGGTCAAGTGCACCGAACTAGATACATCTTATCTATCCCGAATACACGAGACTCCGCTTTCCTAGCGTACTATCATCTCGCCACGTCCTGGTACTTTGTTATCAAGTATTAACGAGTTATAGTCCTATCTAGCCATTCTAAAAAGAAAATTCAAACTAAAAAAAGAACCTAAGCATGCAATTTTCTAAGTTAAAATACAAACAAGTTTCGTACTAGCTCCCCCTGGACCGTTGAATCGGTTCGATCTCTCCACATAGTGGATTTGGTCCTTAGGAACCCAGTACTGGTTCGATCCTAAGTTTGAAATCAAGGTGGTCTTAGGGACCCATGCTTGGACACATTTTTTATGTCGACATATATGACTTGTTGGTCGTGTTTGAGCTAAACCCTAGTCCGACCTTGTTGTATACGACCCTTTGCGATCCAAGTAGGAGGTCAAGTCCTTTGGATCCCAAAGTAAACCTTTCCAACGTGTTCCTAAGATCTTCAACTTGACTCTTCAAGAGTGAGTTCTCAACTTCGAGTTTTTCAACCCGAGTTGAGTCCTCCTCTTGAACTCGACTAGTCGAAGAGGTTAGGGAGACCTCGTGTTTGAGGAGTTTAGCTTCCTCAACCAGGGTCTCGACCTTGGACTTGGACTTAGCTAATTTTCTAGTTAAAAACTTAATTATATTATAAAGTGTACTAATGAGGGATCGACTTACCTTGAGTGTATCTTTTGAACCGGATGTGTATCCGTGGCTTGTCTTGAATAGTGCTTCACAGTCCGACTCATCTTCGGTTTTCGATTCATGTTCTAGTTCCGACTCCGTCTCTGATTCCACCGGTTTAGCCATGAGAACACGATCACTATCTTCTGCCTCGGATGCTTCTTCCCAAGTAGCGTTGAGTGCCTTTTTGTGTTTTGGTTCTTTGCTCTTGAGTTTTGGGCATTCGGACTTGATATGTCCAAACCTGTTGCATTCGTAGCATCTAATATTTGAACTTTTAGTCTTACCTTCGTTGGGTTGAGTGACGGTTCATTTTCGGCCCTTGACTATCTTCCGTACTAGGTTGACTAGTTCGGCCTCCATTTCCGAGTCGACCTCCGAATCGGACTCATCCTCTTCTTCCTTCGGGGGTGGCTTACTTGCGGTTTTCTTCCTCGAACCTGCAAAAAGTGTTATACCCTTCTCGGGTTCCGAGTTAGATTGCTCATGAAGTTCAAAATCGGAAAATAATTCATCTAACCTAAGTTTCGAAAGATCCTTGGAGACCTTGTAGGCATCGACCATGGATGCCCACAAGGTAGTCCTCGGAAAGGAGTTAAGAACATACCTTATAAGGTCGCAATTTTTGACCTTTTGCCTGATCGCATGTAGATTATTGACTATGTCTTGAACGTAGGTGTGAAGTTGAGTCACCATTTCGTGTTCCTGCATTTTTAGATTATACAATTTATTAAACAAAAGATCGCGCTTACATACCTTGGCTTCATCGGTCCCTTCGTGTAGCTCTACTAGCTTTGTCTAAAGGTCCTTTGCACTGATGAAGGGGCCGACGCGATTAAGCTCCTCCTTGGACTAGCCGCATTGAAGGATTTGAGTTGCCTTGGCATCGTCTTCGACTTGTCTTTTTGTCGCAATGGTCCATTGGTCATAATCCAAGGATTCACCCACTTCGATAGTCGGAAGTGTGAATCCCATTTGGATTATGATCCACATCTCGATTTGAGTTTTAAGAAAGCATTCCATCCAACCCTTCCAATAAAGGAAGTCATCTCCGTTGTAAAACGGAGGTCGGATGGTGCTAAAACCCTCGAGATGGGCCATTAAAACAAAAGAAACAAGGAGATGAAGACGAAAAACCTAGCAATGACAAAAACACACAAAATGTACCAAGACTCGCGTCTTATATTAGTAGTGCGGAAGGAAAACTAACCAAATGAAATAAATTTGAAATAAACAGAATTAAAAGGAAAAACAATCTATAAAAAGCTAGATCGGTGGTTTCACCAAATCTTAGCAACCCCCGGCTGTGATACCAATTGTTGGATCAAGCAGATCGCTAGAGGGGGGGTGAATAGCGATAAAACCTTTTTTTCGTTCGTTAGTTAAAACCCGAGTAGACAATTAATTGCAGCGAAAAGATAAGCAATAAATTAAAGGAGACAAATATTTTTACTTGGTTCATAGCCTTCGGCTACTACTCCAAGGCCCTAGTGGTCCTTGACCACGTACGGAGGACAAAAACACTAAAGAACTCCTCCTCGTTAGAGGTAGGAGTTAATCGATACAAATAAAACACAAAGCTTGAGGTAGAGGGGCACTCCCCCTTTCCTCGTTACGATAAAAGCTTCGAGAAATTATAGTAATGAACTGAAATAAAAACTTAAACCGATGTTACAAAAAGAAAGCAATTAAAACCTAGACGTCGGAGAAGAAGCACTTCATTGTCGGAAGGTTGTAGCTTGGCAGAGGCTTTTGGAAGCTTAGAATTGATGAAGAAACCCTAGGATAGACCCTCCTTTTATAGCCTTTGAGCCCCTTTTCGAGAGGAACCCTAGCCTATCACATTTGAGCACCACTCCCCTTGAAATGAGGTGATAAGCCTTGACTCCTCGAAGATGATCCTTGACCATCAGTCGACTGATGGCCATCATCAGTCGACTGATGGCAGCATCAGTCGAATGCTAACCGCAGGCAGTCGACTAATGGATGGTAGTCGAGTCCTCCATGCTGGCAGTTGACTGATGCTTGCTACAAGGCAAAGTTAGCTTAACAAAAACATTATTTCGATGGCCTCCGACCATCCGATCTTGACCTAGACCACCTATAGGATGTCTTTGGTCGGATCTACGCTTAAGATCATCCCCGTAAAGAGGATACGACCTCACTTACTCTCGCACACACACGAGCTTACCTCGATACTTACTGTGTCGCTTTCACTTCTGACCTTCCACTCGATTCCTTCGGCTCCCTCCGAAGTCACTCGAGTGTCGCCCGACCACCGTGGCTTCCTCCGGGTGTCGCTAGCCTTCAGCTCCAGCATTGGCACTTTTTTGCACACTCGATTTAGCTCATGAGATAACAATATAAGCTTAACTTTGTATCGTTTGCTATAATCAAAACTCAAGTTCGACTTAGGTGCCTACTGCACCAACAAATCACGCCTATACAATTCCACTATTCTCTCCTTTGCACAAAGCTAGGTGGAGGTAACCTTTCTTACAAAATCACTCCTCTTACAATAAGATTAATATAAGCACAAGGAAGAGGAGGAAATTCGTTTGGGCACTTTGGGAGATGTTTAGAATAGAAGCATTGGGCTCCCCAAGTGTCCAAAGGCCCCATTTTATAGAGAAGAACTCATTCTTCCCATTGGGCGCCTGACAGTCGACTGATGCCCCGATCAGTCGACTGCTCCTGTAGTCGTTGCCCAATAACGACTTCTTCCACGTTGGATTTCATCCAATGGCTCTCACATCAATCGACTGATCATCCCATCAGTCGACTGATGGAGCTAATAGTCGAGTGTCAGAAGCGAGCACTTGACTGATCAACATTCTATGCCCGAAACCCTTGCGATCAGTCGACTGCTGCCATCATCAGTCGACTGATGGTTTCGACAGTCAACTGTCATTCCTTGGCAGTCGACTGCTAGGACACAAACCTGACTCAAACACCAGTCGAGTCACAATCTGTTGGGATGTATACTGAAAGCCTAGCTCTTTTGTATGAACATCTTTATTTTGAAATAAGAATCACATGATCATTGTTTGCACGTTATATTTATATGTGTGCATATTGTCTAATATTTTACATTGTAGATAACATGGTGCCTGGGTGCGGCACAGAAGATCATGTTATCAGTCCCTTGTAGAATATAAGTAAAGGCTCACAACCAAGATGGTTTTGGACAAACCATTGGCATGGTTGTAGTGTAGCTTGGTATTGTTTTGTCTTGAACATAGAGTTACACTAGTACACTTAGGTGTATTGAGCAGGACCGACATAGAGGTGATTCAATTTATTGCTGACTACATAATTGAATCGGACCTCGGATATTATGTTGTACATGCTCTTAATCCCGATATAATAACGGGCACATGTATTTAATATTTATTTCTTTGATTTACCAGAGGGTGAGATTTCTATGGATTAAATCAATATGCCCGGTGAGTTGGGAAATGATATTATTTACATGGTGTGTCGTTGATTATAGGAGGAAACCGTGTCCTATATATTAGGTTGATGATGTCCCCTTGAGGAGCTCATAAGGTTCATCATGTAAACCCTGCAGGTTGACTTAGTCAACATGATGATAAGATTGAGTGGTACTACTCGAGGAGTTAGATGTTAATTGATTGATGGTCAGTAAATCAATCAATTGACGAACATTCGATATCTTAAACATGGGGAGATGGATGTACAAATAATATATGGAGCCCATATTAATTTATGGGGGTTGGTGAGGTAGTTCGATGATGATCCTCTAGTGGAATGGAACATCATTGATGGATCAAGTTTGTGTGGTTCCGATCCATCGGGTGGCCAAGACCCAACTCCTCCTCATGGTCCCTATCGTAGCCTAATATAAACCTCATGAAGTCTAGATCAAATGATGGAAAACAAATCTCTAGATCCGACGGTTGGGATTAAATCCCTAGAACCGACGGTTGAGATTAAATCTCTAGATCCGACGGTTGAGATTAAAACCCTAGAACCGACGGTGGAGATTAAACCAAGGCCTAAACCTAACTCTATATATATATAGGCTTAAGGTGGGCGGCAAGGGTAATTGATTATGGATGGTTTAGGGGATTAGGGTTTGCTTCCTTTGGAGGCTAGGAACCCTAGTTGGTTTAGAATCTTTTGGGTGGCTAGGGTTTGGGAGAAAGGCATGGGGCGGCAACAAGTGGAAGAAGAGTTTCTTCTTCTTCCTAAGGCATGGCCGGTCCCTTCCTTCTACCCTTCTACCTTGGTTGGTCCACATTCTATTCTTCTATCCCCTCTTCCATGGCCGGCGCATAGTTGATGGAGTTGGATGGCTTGGGCGGCAAGCAACCCTAAGGAGGAAACCCTAATTAGGGTTTGGCTCCTTTAGGGTTGGGCGGCCAAGGTTTGGAAGGAGGGTAGGCGGCATCTTGTGGAAGAGTTCTTCTTCTTCCTAGGAAAGGTGGCCAGTTTAGATCTCCTCCTTCCACCTTGGTTGGGCGGGAAGAAGACCTAAGGAGGAAACCCTAATTAGGGTTTGGCTCCTATGGTTGGGCGGCTAGGGTATGCAAGGAAGGTGGGCGGCAACTATAGGAGAGGAGCTCTTCCTCTTCCTAGGTTGTGGCCGGCTCCTTCCTCTATTCCCTCCACCGTGGTCGGCGCCCAACATATTCCCTTTATCCTCTTCACTCCATCTTGGCCAGCGGCACCAAATCAAGGGTTTGACCCTAGTTTGGTACCTTGGTTGTTTCCATTATGTTCTCTCTATTCTTGGGGCTGGCGGCATCAATCCTTTTGTGGATTGGTGGTTGGCTCAAGCAAGAAGGGAAAGAGAGTTCTTCTTTCTTTGGATTGAAGAAGATCTAGGAAGCTTCAACTTGTTGAGGATCTTCGCCCACACGAAGTCTACAAGGAGGTTAGGACATACGATAGAAGATCAAGAGGTATAAAAGTTTTATAACTTTTATTATTGTTCTTTGCATGTTCTTATTGATATGCTAGCTTATGTTCTTTATGTTAGTATATGTTGATTATACTAGTTTATATTTATATGTATTTGTATAATCATGGACCCCGAATAAGAAACACAAAAACCGGCGATCCGTCCGTCGTCTCTTCCACGGCTAATCGACTAGAAGAGTTTGGTTGCTTGAACAACTAGTTTGTTCAAGCGATTGCTCGAGTCGTTGGCACGACGACGAATTGGTTGTGCTTAGGAAACTCATCTCATCCGGATTAGTTTTTCATTTGTTGAAAATTTTAATCCGGGGACATGGGAGCCGATGAGCCTCCGAGGAATAGCACATTGCCAACACAGTCGACTTGGAGCAGTCGACTGTCATGTCATGGCAGTCGACTGATGTCGGGAAATCCCATCCGACACTTAGCCAAATGGCCAAGTTTCACCTACGATCTACTCCGTCCCAAGTTACAATCGCTCACTCTCATTCCATTGGAGTCCCTCGCCTTTGAAGTTGTCTTCGTCCGGCCATGTCCCTCGGATGCACCAAGCGCACGGCTTCGCAGCGTCATCCTTCGCGTCTCGTCCTGAAGTCTACTTCCTTTGGCTTCACTCCAATGCTCCTCGTCCGGCGGTCCCTCGGATGCACCAAGCGCACGACTTCCGTAATGCATCTTTCACCAACTCAAGGACCGAGTCATGAGAGGTGAAACTCGCCAATGCTCCATTTGCAAATTACTAAGTCCTGTAAAACTCCAACACACATATCAAAACCATAATAACCTAACTTAAACCCTTTGCCACACACATCAAAACCACATCATGGGTTGATTGCCCTAACAATTTCCCCCTTTTTGATGTGTGGCAATCCATTTAAGTTAGGGAAAACAAATATATAAAGCATAAGGCAAGAATGCATGTAAATAAAAACATGAGTATCAAACTCCCTCTTAAACATACAACTCCCCCTTAAGACATGCTAAATTTTCCCTTTTAGCATGATTAACTTAAACCTATCAATTCTCCCCCTTTGACACCATCAAAAACATTGTCTAAATGTTATACACGTATGGCATCAACTCTAAAGGAAGAGAAAATCAAAAACCAAACAAAACCTGATAAAATCAAGTTACTGTGCTCGTGCATAGTACATCAGTTGACTGGATTAGACTACAAGTCGACTGGCACTCAGTTTACAGATTTTCTGATTTTCGAAGTCCAATTTCAGAAATGCATTGAAAATTCTAGGAAATTTGAAAAATCATGAAATTTAAAATACATATTTCTTGTGAGTTCCTTTATCAGTGAAAAATTATTTTCCATGAAAATTCATTTTATTTTTTATAGTTTGGCAAAAACTCAAAAGTTACAAAAATGTCTAAAGTTTGTATCCACTTTTAAACCTAGTTTTGCCTTGAAACTTTTTTAAAACATGAACTCACTGTTTGAAAAGCATAAAATGGTTTTAAAATCATTTGAAATATCCAACCATGATTTTTGGGCAATATGTCTATGAATTAAACATATGTTTTCCCCATGATTGGTCTATTATTGCTCTATTGATACACTTAATGACCCATCTAAATGTCATAAGCATTTGTGGACCATTTGTATCATCCTATCATCTCACCCATGCTAAGTTTTCAATCAAGGTTATCCTTATGGTGAGTGTGAGATGTTCCTTAAGGTATTTATATACTTAACCTTCAAATTCATGCAATTCTACACAAGGTTAAGTATCATCCTAAAAACTCAATCATGAACATGCATCAAGAATTATCAATCATGATCATAAATCATCAATCATTGCATATCATGATTATAAATTATAAAATTAAGCATGAATCATGCTTCAAACATTCAATTTATGGGTTATGCATTATCATCACCCAACACTATTTCAAAAATTAAGTCTCACACCATCCTAAGTCAACCAAATAATATGATATAAGTTAAGTCCACTATGGTTGACTAACCTAGGGTTTTTCTAACCCTTAAGGATGGATTTAGAAACCCAATACAAGTTCTTTCCTATAGGGTTCACTAAAAATTCCTTAGGGATCCATTTTCTAGCTATTGTTTTGTTTTTGGCTTGACCCCTAGCAATTAGGCAATTATAGGCCTTTTCATTTTTATTCCCCTTATAATCTAGGCCTTTCTTATTGAAGCTTGCCCTTTGGCTCCCTATGATCATGTTCAATGTGTTGGAGCAATAGTAAATTTCTCTAAGGCTTTAGTTAGGTGATCTACCTTTTCCCTTAAAAACTTATTTTCCTCAATGCATGCATCATTCACATCAAAAGGCATATAATCATTAACATTAACGCATGCATTTTCTAATTTTTCCTCTAGGGCCTTAATCTCATTTTGCATGCATTTATTTCTATTTTTCATCTTAAATAAGTCCCTAGTTAAACTTGAAATCATGGAAACTATTTTCTTAGGAGAAAGATTCGTTACCATAGTTTCCATGTCTTCTTCCTCCGATTCCGATGAGGATGAGGATGAAGCTCCCCCTTCACTAGAGCTCTCCTCACTTGTGCTTCTTTCTTCTTGCTCGGAGGAGGAAGTGTCCAAATCATCTATCCCCATTAAGGCAAGATTTGTGAAGGCGTCTTCTTTGGATGATGAGGATGAAGGATCATCCCATGTGGCCTTGTGTGCCTTAGCCTTTCCCTTTTCCTTGGCCTTCTTCTCTTCTTCCTTTTTCTTGCTCCCTTTCTTCTTTTCTTCTTTTCTTCTCCTTTCTTCTTTTCTCTTGTTAAAGAGGGGACAATCATCCCTTATGTGTCCCTCTCCTTGGCAATTGTAGCATATGATTTTCCTCCTTGGCCATCTCCTCCTATCATTAGATTTGTTAAATTTAAAACTTTTTAAGGCACGTCTTACCTTCCTTACCATGTAAGCTTCTTCCGTGCTATCCATGGAGGCGGAGGAGGAGTCTTCATCGGATGAGGAGGGAGGAGTCTCCTTCTTCTTCTTCCCCTTGTTGGCCATTAGTGCCACTCCCCTTGTTGGCTTGATGCTTGGTTCTTCACTTATTCCCTCAAGCCTTGTTTCATGTAGCTCCATGGTGGAGAAGAATTCTTCTAGGGTGCTCACTTCTAAATTCTTCGAAATATAGAAGGAGTCCACCATGGAGCTCCACTTTGAGGACCGGAGAAAGGCATCTATAGCCTTCATGACCATATCCGATTTGATAGCTTCTCACCCAAGGTTGTCAAACTCACGATTCCAGTGTCGACTCGGTTAGGGACGCACAAACTCATATCATAAACTCGTATGAGTTTACAGGTCATCTAAAACAGTGTTATAAAATGTCAAATAATATATATTTATCATAACTTCATAAGAACAATCACTATTTTACATTTCTAATAAAAAACATAAACATAGTTATCATCAACATTTTTTCACATATAAATAAAAATTTAACATGAAAAGATACGAAGTTTCAAAATTTATGTTTCAAAATCAAGTTAAAAAATAACAAATATGAAATTTCACACAAAAATAGTGCAATAGTCAATACACCAAATAAACTTCCATTGTCCAAATTTGATAAAAGGAAACAAAGGTTCAAATTTACGACTGATGATCCAAATCCCAATATAATAAAAATTCGATGACTAAAAAGTAAAAACTGAAGAAAAAACAATACTACTAAGATAAAATCATCCATGGTGATTGGTGACATCCAAAACATCAACTCCATCTTCATCTTCATCCTCAACATCAAAATCATCAGTACCATCAAGCTCATTAGAACATTGTATAACATCTTTATCACCTATTTTACTCTCGACCCCTACATGAGCACCTGTGATCTCTGTGTCCTCTAAATTATCTACATCATCAACAAGGTTAATTAGCTCTAAAGGATCATTATTTATGTTAGCATCATCATCTTCATCCACCAAATTCAATCCTATAGAGCTAGGTGCTTCAGTTATCCATTCACCATCAGATGGGAACTCTTCAAAAGTGGTTGGAGTTTGACTATCTTCCTTAGACTTCTTCCCTTGCATCTTCAAGTTATAGTAAACAAATACTAAGTCATTCATTTTCTTTTGATGCAAGCGATTCCTCTTTGTTGTATGAACCTAAATAAATTATCAAACAACCAAAAATTATAACTATATCATTTCATTAGGAATATTGTTTATATTATATACCATACATTAGAGACATGATAGACCATAATTGAGTTTTGATGATTTATAATAATTACCATCTCAAAAGCACTCCAATTACATTCACATCTAGACGAGCTGCAAGTCAAACTCAATATAGTATAGCCCATTTCTACAATTTAGGACAATCATCACCAAAAGAATCCCACCACTATGCAAGAGATTTTTTACCTAAGGTTAACTTTGCTGCATCACAACCAAATAGCCCTTTTACTTTCTTGAAGGACTCCAATTGTGCATGAATCATGCTTCTCACATCTCGATCATCTATCATTCGCTCCATGTAGTCATAAAGTCCATTTTTTACCCTCGAATCTGCTTCAAAATCTAGGCTATATTGATACACAGGGTTCAAAAAATAACCTGCAGCATGTAATGGGTGATGAAGTTGATTTTTCCATCTTTCATTAATAATCTTCCATACCGGTTCATAACTGCAAGAAATATCATATAATATCAAATTAATCAATAAATTTATGTATATGAAATTTAATATCAAAGTAGTAAACAAACACATATGCTTACAGTTTTTTCTCGCGACCAAAGTTGACTTTTATTTTCTCCTTTGTAGCTTCCATTGCCTTATAAATAAAACCCATAGTAGGCTCTTCAGAGTCTACCAATCGAAGTGCTTTAATGAGGGGACTTGTTGCCTTCAGACATGTAACTACATTACGCTAAAATCTCCCATCTAAAATGGTCTTTTGAACAAACTTTCCCTCCTATATCTTTGAAAATCGACTACTCTTCCAAAAATCAGATGTGAACAACTGTTGCAAACCACTTTTAAGTTCATTAATACAACTCAAAGACAAATATGCAGTTGCAAATCTTGTAACAGCAGGCTGGATTATATCTCTTCCCTTTGTACATTTTCTTAATTGAAAAATCATAAGAGTCCTCGAATATATGAAAGTTGAAATTCTTCTTGCCTTTGAAATTGTGACTTCGTGGATTTTTAATTTTTTTCTCAAAGTCTTCAAGCATCAAATCAATGCAATGAGCTGCACATGGTGTCCAAAATATGCATTTTCTCTTATACATCAACATCTCTCCGGCAGCTTTATAATTTGCTACATTATCAGTGATTACTTGCACAACATTTTCTTCACCATCTTTATCCACAATTTCATTTAACATTTCAAAAACCTTATCTGTCGTCTTTGAGATATCAGATGTGTCAGTGGATTGCAAAAAGATCATCCCCTTCTCACTATTCACTAAGAAATTACATATAGATCGCCTTTTCTTGTCGGTCCATCCATCAGACATAATAGAACATCCTTTTTTTTCCACACAAATCGATGCTCTTCAAGCAAAGTCATTGTTCTATCTACTTCTTTTTTCAAGAATGTCTCCCTCAACTCATGATAAAATGGAGGTTTAAATCCACAACCATATTTCCCAACTATCTCAAACATCTTTGCAAATTCAGGATTTTTTGCACAATTAAAGGGAATGGAAGATGTGTAAAAGAACCTGGCAATTTGTTGGCAAGCTTCTTCTCTTATGTCCTTCTTCATGAATTGATTAATTGTGGCTTGAGAACTACTTTTTTTAACTTGGATAAATTCTTCCATTGTTGCATTTCCCTTTCTCTTTTTACTTGCTTATAGCTCTTCACAACTATCTGATGAATCCTCACTAGAACAAATAATCCTTTTCTTTGTTTCGGATGCTTGAGAAATTTTTCATACAAGGGACAACATCTTCTTCTTCACATCATCAGGATCACTAATACATGGCTCTGCATCCCTCCGAGTGCAAGTTAAATGATGCTTGAAACGAAAAATGCCACCATTTACAATCTTATCACAATACTTGCATTTCACCTTTCTTGAATTACCAACAACATCATATCCATGTTCCCAACCTGGGTCAGTTCTACTACCCGAAGCATTCTTTCTCGAATTTTCTGACCCTTTAGATGATCCTTTAGTTGACATTTCTAATGCACAACTGATAAAAATAACTGCATGAGTAGCTCAACTTGTAAGCAAATGAAAATAAATCAGACAGCAACTATAAATCATACTTCACAGGCATATAAATATAGGAAAATAAAAGAAATAGGAAACACGGCTGAGCAGAACAAAGAAGCAAGAAAATACAAGAGATTGAACTACAAACACTTACCTTGTGTAGCTATCAGCTATGCTCATGATTTTGACAAGTTTCAAAGGTGGGTGGGTGCAAAATCAACGAATTTTGGATGGCTCGAGCTTAGAAGATTGCTTCTCCTACCTTCTAGTGCAAAATCAACGAAGGAAGTCTTGAAAGATCGCTGCTCTCAATGTAAAATCGATGAAGTCTCGACTCTTGAAGATCGTCTCTCTCACTCTTAATGCAAAATCGATGAACGAATCTGTGTAATCGAAGATGAAGATCGCTAACTCACTGCTCTCGCTCTCGCTCTATTTGTTTTAGCGTTTTAGGGTGGCTTTTTTTTGCTTATTTAGGGCCTAAACGACGTAGTTTACATTTTAGCTCAAACTCGAGTTATGGCTAGTTCAAAATGCGATTTTAACGATTTTGACAGTCTGACTCGTGATTCAATCGATTTTACAAGAGGGGTGTGATTTTCGATCGATTCAACATGGGATTGGAATAATAGTTCATAAACTCGTAAAATCAACGAGTTGACTTGCAATTTTGACAACACTGTTCTCACCTACACTTGACAAACCGGTTATAATTTCCTTGAAATGAGAATGTAAAGAAAGTACCTTTTCTCCCGTTTCTAGTTTAATGTTGTTGAGTTGGGAGCGGAGAAGGTCCCTTCTTGCAAGCTTTGCCTCAGAAGTGCCTTCATGAAGTTCTATCAATTTTTCCCACATTTACTTGGTGCTTGCATACTCTCTAATTTGGTTTATCTCTTGTTGGGGGAGCACGTTGAAGAGGTGGTGCTTGGCCTTTGAGTTTGCAAGGTGCTCTTCCCTTTGCTTCTTAGTCCACCTTGATTTCTCTAGTACTCTCCCCTCTTCATCCCTAGGCATCTCAAAACTGTTTTCCATTATCAACATAATATCGAAGTCGGTTTCGAAAAATACCTCCTTTCTCTTCTTCCACCAAGAGAATTCTCCTTCAAACTTCGGTGGGTGAATGTTTGAGTCGGCCATCGTAGTTGTTGTGCTTGTTGCGGCGGTTAGTCCGGTGACAAGCGACTTGGCTCTGATACCACTTGTTGGATTAGGGCAATCTCTTGCCGTGATATGGTTTTGATGGTGTGGCAAAGGGTTTAAGTTAGTTTGATATGTTGATGTGATATGTGCGTTGAAGTCGTGCAGGACTTAGTAATTCGCACATGGAGCCATGGCGAGTTTCACATCTCATGACTCGTGCCTTGAGTCGGTGAAGGATAGCTTTGCGGAAGCCGTGCGCTTGGAGCATCCGAGGGACCGCCGGACGAGAAGCTTGGAGTGAAGCCAGAGGAAGTAGACTTCGAGGCAAGAGACGCGAAGGAGCATTGCAGAGCCGTGCGCCTGATGCTGCCGAGGGACGTGGCCGAGAACGAAGAGAACTTCGAAGGCGAGGGACTCCGAGAAATGAGAGTGAGCGATTGTAACCCAGGGAAGGGTAGTTTCGCTATACGCCGATCAAGACCTACCGATCGGCCAAGGCGCAATGATCCGGGTAGATAAGGTTCGCCATGAATTGCTCGTGAGTAGCCGATGGGGCCGATGACGGAGGCGATCGATCGATGAGGTCCATCGGGCCAATCGCCAAGAGTTCCGCTGACTACAACGGCCGGATCCGACGTGTTCGAGGCCGCTAGGACGCGCATGACGCCAAGGGCGGCATCTCGATGGCGCAAACGGAAGAAGTTAGCCCTCTCTATAAAAAGAGAGGGTGTAAGCCTTGAGAGGCTAATGCTCATACTCCAAACGATCTTCCTAGTGCCCCAAAGCTCTAAACTCTTCTTACTTGTCTTTACTTCAATCCTATTGTAAGAAGAGTGATCTTGGTTGTAAAGGTTACCTCCACCTAGCTTTGTGCAAAGGAGAGACCGATAGTGATTGGTTTTGGGAGTGATTCACCGTGGGATTTAATCGGACCGTGGATTAGCGGCGTAGCCGTGAACCACGCTTATATCTCGTGTTTGTATTGCTTGCTTATATCTTGCTTGTCTTTTGCTTTGTATTTATATATTCGCTGCGCTAATTAGTTTTGTAGACGAGCAATTTACGACGCCCAACGACGAGGGCTATTCACCCCCTCTAGCCGCCATATCGATCCCTTACAAGTGGTATCGAGCCGAGGTTGCTTGTCACCGGACTAACAGCCGCAACAAGCCCTACATCAAAAATGGCCGGCTCCAACATCCATCCTCCGAAGTTTGAAGGAGAATTCGCTTGGTGGAAGAAGCGAATGGAGGTATTTTTTGAAACGGATTTTGATATAATGATTACAATGGAATCCGGTTTCGCTTTGCCTAGGGATGAAGAGGGGAAACCAATCGAAAAATCAAGATGGACCAAAAGGCAAAGGGAAGAGCACCTTGCAAACTCCAAAGCCAAGCACCATCTCTTCAATGTGCTCCCTCAACAAGAGATCAACCGGATCGGAGAATGTGCTAGCGCCAAAGAGATGTGGGAGAAGCTTATAGAACTCCATGAAGGCACATCCGAGGCCAAGCTAGCAAGGAGAGACCTCCTCCGCTCCCAATTATCCAATATAAAACTAGAAAAGGGAGAAAAGGTAACCTCACTACACTCTAGGTTTAAAGAAATTTTAATTGGGCTAACAAGTGTAGGTGAGAAGCTATCAAACCGGGATATGGTAATGAAGGCCAAAGATGCCTTTCCCCGGTCCTCAAAATGGAGCTCCATGGTGGACTCATTTTATATCTCCAAGAACCTAGAAGTGAGCACCTTGGAGGAATTCTTTTCAACCATGGAGCTTCACGAAACTAGGCTTGAGGGAATACAAGAGGAGCCTAAAATTCAACCCTCAAGAGGAGTAGCATTATTGGCAAGTAAGGGAAGAAGAAGATGGAAATCCCTCCTCCTCCGATGACGAAGCGTCTTCCTCCTCCTCCATGGATAGCACCGAAGAAGCCTATATGGTAAGGAGGGTAAGACGTGCATTTAAGAATTTTAGATTTGATAAATCTAATGATAGGATGAGAAGACCAAGGGGGAAGGTCATATGCTATAATTGCCAAGGAGAAGGGCACATAAGGGACAATTGTCCTCTCCTAAACAAGAGCAAGGAAGAGAGGAAAAAGAAAGAAGAAAAGAAGAAGAAAAAGGGAAGCAAGAAAAAGAAGGAAGAGGAGAAGAAGACAAAGGAGAAGGGAAAGGCTAAGGCTCTCAAGGCAAGGACTTGGGATGATCCATCCTCATCCTCCTCATCATCATCGGATGAGGAGAATGCCTTTGTCACCAATTTGGCCTTGATGGCCTTTGATGACTTGGATTGCTCTTCATCCGAAAATGAAGAATCAAGCTCAAATGGGGAGAGCTCAAATGAAGGGGGAGCTTCCACATCCTCCTCATCCGAAGAAGAAGAGGACATGGAAACTATGGTAACAAATCTAACCCCTAAGAAAATAGTTTCCATGATTTCTAGTTTAACTAAGGATTTATTTAGAGCTAAGAAGAAGAACAAAAGCATGCTAGATCAAATTAAGGACCTAGAACAAAAATTAGAAAAAGCATGCTTAAATGATAATATTTCTTCTAGCTTAGATGATGCATGCTCACATGATTATATGCCTTTGGATGTTAATGATGCATGTATAGAGGAAAATAGGGCTTTAAGGGAAAAGGTAGATTATTTAACAAAAGCCCTAGAAAAATTCACTATTGGCTCCAACACCTTAAATATGATCTTAGGGAGCCAAAGAGCTAGTTTCAACAAGAAAGGCCTAGGATATAAGGAAAAGAAAAATGAAAAAGCCTACAAATGCCTTATAGCTAGGGGACAAGATAAGAAGAAGGTAATTGCTAGGAAATGGATCCCCAAGGAATATTTAGTGAACCCAATAGGAAAGAACTTATTTTGGGTTCCAAAATCCATCCTTAAGGGTTAGAATAACCCTAGGGTAGTCAACCACATGGACCTAACCTATATCATATTTTGGTTGACTTAGGATGACGGGACAACATTTTTTTTAGATAGTGTTGGGTGATGATAACGTACCCATAAATAGGTAATAATGCTTAAATCATGATGATTGATGTAATTCCTATGTATGTCTTAAATCATGATTTATAATTTTGATATTTGGCATGTTATCATGAGAAATAGGTTTAAATCATGCTTTAGGTGATAATTTATTATCATCACATATTACCTAATGCATGGTTATAAATTGATGAAAACATGTAATTCATGATCATAATGTAGAATTAATTTATATATGTCATTATGATCATGTAGGATGTTAGGTTGATACTTAACCATGATAGAATTGCATGAATATATGGGTTAAGTATATACAAATACCCCCTAGGATACATCTCACACTCACTATAGGCTAACTTGATTACAAACTTAGCATGGGTGAGATATTAGGATGATACAAATGTCCACTAATGCCTATGGCATTTAGATGGTCATTTAAAGTATCAAAATAGCAATAATAGACCAATCATGGGGAAGGCTTATGTTTAATTCATAGACATATTGCCCAAAGATCATGGTTGGATATTTCATATGTTTTCAAAACAATTCCTTATCCTAAAATACATGTATTCATGTTTTGAAACAATTGGATGCAAAACTAGGTAGCTAACTTGATACTAGAATGATCAAAAACCTAGTGGTTTTTAGAACTTTTGGATTTTTGGCAAAACAAGAAAATATAATGAGTTTCCATGAAAAACTATTTTTCATTGATAGATATACTTAAAAGAAATATTTTCCCCAAATTTCATGATTTTCAAAATTTCGAATTTATAATGCATTTCAAATTTCGTCGGAAAATCGAAATTTGAACTCCTTGTGCTACGACCGCCATATCGATAGCAATGATCGTGGCCTATAAATCAGAATATTGAAGGCGAATTCAGTTTATAAACCTCCTACAAGTGGTAGAAATATACTTGATGCCACCAACAAGTGGTAGAAATATACTTGATGCCATCAACAAATGGTACCCAATTTTTAAATCAACTTGACATATTTTTCCTCCATTATACTTGATGCCATGAGCTTATAACTTAGTGTTAATCTTTTTGATGGTGTCAAAGGGGGAGAAATAAGTATGTTTAAGTTAATCATATTAGGGGGAGAAATATATGTAGGGGGAGAAATATATTTTAGGGGGAGAAATATATGATAGGGGGAGAAAATTTGCATAGAGAGTTTCATAGATTAAGGGGGAATTGCATGTTGTTATATCATGATTATCTTTACATGCTTTCTTACCTTAGAATTTATATCAAATGTTTTTACCTAACTTAAACGGATTGCCACACATCAAAAAGGGGGAGATTGTTAGGGCAATCTCTTGCCGTGATATGGTTTTGATGGTGTGGCAAAGGGTTTAAGTTAGTTTGATATGTTGATGTGATATGTTCGTTGAAGTCGTGCAGGACTTAGTAATTCGCACATGGAGCCGTGGCGAGTTTCACATCTCATGACTCGTGCCTTGAGTCGGTGAAGGATAGCTTTGCGGAAGCCGTGCGCTTGGAGCATCCGAGGGACCGCGGACGAAGCTTGGAGTGAAGCCGAGGAAGTAGACTTGAGGCAAGAGACGCGAAGCGAGCATTGCAGAGCCGCGCACCGATGTCGCCGAGGACGCGTGGCCGAGAACGAAGAGAACTTCGGCGAGGGACTCGAGAAATGAGAGTGAGCGATTGTAACCCGGGAAGGGTAGTCTTAGGTGAAACTTGGCCATTTGGCCAAGTGTCGGATGGGTTTTCGACACCCGCCGATCGCCATGTCATGGCAATGACCGCTCAGTCGAGTAAGTTCGACCGGTATACGATCGACCGGATTGGCCAGCAAATGATTGCCATACGTGGGCGCCGATCAAGAAGATACCGATCGCCAAGGCGCAGCAATGATCGTAGATAAGGGTTCGGCCAAGACCGCTCGTGAGCCGATCGGGCGATCGATTACGGAAGCGGCCGATCGATGAGGTCCATCGATCGCCAAGAGTTACGTTTGACTACAACGGTCGGGATCCAACGTGTTCGGAGGCCGCTAGATGACGGGCAATGATCGCCAAGGCGGCAATGAACGTCGATGGCGCAACGGAAGAAGTTAGCCCTCTCTATAAAAAGAGAGGGTGTAAGCCTTTGAGAGGCTAATGCTCATACTCCAAACAATCTTCCTAGTGCCCCACAAGCTCTAAACTCTTCTTACTTGTCTTTACTTCAATCCTATTGTAAGAAGAGTGATCTTGGTTGTAAAGGTTACCTCCACCTAGCTTTGTGCAAAGGAGAGACCGATAGTGATTGGTTTTGGCGGAGTGATTCACCGTGGACGAATCGGACCATGGATTAGCGGCGTAGCCGTGAACCACGTTATATCTCGGTGTTTGTATTGGTTGCTTATATCTTGCTTGTCTTTTGCTTTGTATTTATATATTCCGCTTGCGCTAATTAGTTTTGTAGACGAGCAATTTACGACGTCCAACGTACGAGGGCTATTCACCCCCCTCTAGCAGGCCATATCGATCCCTTACACTTCGGTGGGTGAATGTTTGAGTCGGCCATCGTAGTTGTTGTGCTTGTTGCGGCGGTTAGTCCGGTGACAAGCGACTTGGCTCTGATACCACTTGTTGGAACGTTGGTGGACGACTAGAGGGGGTAAATAACCCTCTTTCATCTACAAATCTACCATCGCCATCGCTTAGGCAAGAGTTTCTCATTCGATGCTGGTGCTTTTGGTTTCGGATCTCGGCTATTACAGCTCCCCTGCTTGTGCATCACCACAGTCGCGCAGGCGACACCGCCTTTAATTACTATCCTCTACTCCGGCATTCTTGGCCTACCTTCTGTTGGTGCAATCGGCCCAGGTCACGATTGACCAGACTCGAGTTTGACTCGAGTGATGTTTTGATGTTTGACATAGTATGTTTGACATTGATGTCGATTAATGTTTTGGGGAGATTGTTTATACAATCGACCCAGGTTATAATTGACCAGACTCGAGTTTGACTCGAGGGAGTCTTTGATGGTTGACTAGGGATTGACCATGTGATTATGGGAAAGTCCAAGCATGGGTCTTGGCAAGGTAAATTCCAAGTCATGGGTACTTGGCATGGAAAGTCCAAGTCATGGGTACTTGGCATGGAAAGTCCAAGTGGGACACTTGGCATTTGGGAAAGTCCAAGTCTTGAGTACTTGGCACAAGGAAAGTCCAAGCAAGGGGCTTGGCATGGAAAGTACAACATGGGTTGGCAAGGGAAAGTCCAAGCATGAGTCTTGGCATGGAAAGTCCAACATGGGTTGGCAAGGGAAAGTCCAAGCTTGAGTCTTAACATTTGAGAAGTCCAAGGGGTTTGATATTGGCGGCGTAAAGTCCAAGCGGAGTCTTGGTGGCGTAAGTCCAATGTGCCTTGGCGGTGTAGACACCATTAGCATGACATAGCCGATGGAAGCATCTGAAGGCTAGCGCGATGGATGAACAAGTCATGGACGACTTGGAGGGATCCGAGAGGCGTGAGGCTGATGAAGGTGGCTAGAAGGTTTAGGTCTAGGCTAAGGGTGGTCTAGAAAGTATGGGGGAACCATACTTGGGTTAAAACCTCATTTTTGAGGCATTATGGTCATTAATCGACAGTTTGTCGTTTTTTGAAATTTCTCTGGCGATCGCTCATTTGAGCGATCGGCGATAATCGATCGCCAAGGATGGCGATCGACTACTGCTGAGATTCTGCGAGCACATAATGCTCAGAAGCGATCGGGCAATGACTGGCGTTAGCGATCGAATGCCAATGTTGGCAGTCAACTGGTGAGAGTACCATTTGAACTTGTCTAACATGGATTGAGCCGTTGTCTCACAGCTACAGTGTTGAAAGTCGACTGGTGACTTATGGCAGTCGACTGCTAGGTGGAAATCCAGCCCGATGGGGGGATAAAAGTAGTTGTTCGTGGAAGGCTCAAGCAGCGGTTTTCTTGGGCAATTTGAAGGGGAATTGTTGGTGCTTTTCCAGTCCTTCAAGGCTAGTCCAAGGCAACAAAAGATCAAGCAACCAAAGTGCTATTGTAAAGTGTTTTTCTTTACTTGCATTGTATTTCTTACTTGTATTAGCTTGTATCTTTTGTATTACTTAGTGTAATCCTTGTACGAGGTTTCTCCACCTCCGACTTGTGTCGAGAAGGAGTTATTTGTGATTAGTGAGTGCGTGTGCATCACTAGAGCACTTTAGATCTCGATCCGTGGAGTAGGAGCCATTCGGTTCCGAACCACGTTATATGACCGTGTTGTGATTGTGTATCTTGTTATATTTATTTGTTATTACTATTCCGCTGTGCTAACAAGATTGTAGACGATCAAACGCAAATTTCATCATCGTAAGATCACACGACGCTATTCACCCCCCTCTAGCGGCCTCAAATCTCCTACAATTGGTATCAGAGCCCGGGGCTCTTCTATGGATTAACAACCCGGAGTCAAGACACTAGAGGAACAAGATGGAATTCAAGGGGAGATTGGGTGACGACATCAACGTTCCGCCTTCCTTCGACTGCGAAGATTTCACGTATTGGAAAGGTAGAATGATGCATTTTCTAATGTGTGACTTTGATAATTAGATTAGTGTCTTAGTAGGTTTTGACACTCCAAAAGACGAAGAAGGAAGAAGAATTGGAGTCAAGAACAACTCCGATACTATAACATCAACAATAAGGTAATGGGTATTTTGCTTAATATAATCCCTAATGATATTTTGATCAAGATAGGGGATTGTAAAGACGCCAAGGAGGTATGGAACAAATTGGAAAAATTCCATGAAGAGCCTCACTCAATCCAAGAAGATGAGGAGGATGAGGTAGAGAGTTCATCCTCACAAGAAAGTGAGGATTCGGAGGTCGAGGAGTGTTCGACATCCGAGGAGGAAGAAGTGGTGGAAGAGGTAGAACTAGAAGAAACCTCAACCTCTAGGATTGAGGGGGAGGAGATGAGAACATCTACACCGGAGCAACCCCAAGAAGAAGCTTCGACATCTGGTCAAGATGAAGAAGCTCAAAATACGATTCCGACACCTACAACCCCCCAAGGTAACTCAAGCATATGTGTTAATAATAAAATACATATAATATGTTTTGAGTGTAGGGAAACCGGGCACTACAAAAGCAAGTGCCCAAAGAAGATTAGGAAAGCTCCACCGGCACCAAAAGTCAAGGATGTCGGTTCCCCACCACCTAAAGGCACGGAGCACATCATATGCTTCAAGTGCAATTCAAAAGGACATTATAGGAATCAATGTCCTAGGGGGAGAAAAAAGACCCAAGAAGGAGCATCACAAGTAGGGCGAGCTACTAAGGCAAACCCTAAGGTATATCATTTCAATAATGCTCATTCTTCTAGGTTTAATGTTAAAAAGCATGGTTTTAATTCTCTTGCAATTTATCATGAAAAGCATGCTAGGAACAATAAATATTATTGTTTAGGAGCTAAGAGTGTCCATTTTGAAACTAAGGAGAAATTTGGGACTAATGTCCCTAAAAATATTTTACCTAGGGAATCTATCAAGAAAATAGGAGAACACCTAGGTCTTAATCCTAAATGGACTAGGCATATGCCTAGAGGAAATGGTAATGCTCAAGGACCAAATGAGAAATAAAAAATTGGGAAATTAGAGTTGGAAAACCAAGCCTTGAGGTCAAGGCTTGAAAAACTAGAAAAGACCCTTAGGAATATACAAAATCAAGTTCAAGGGTCTAGTGGTCTAAGTCAAGGGTCCAAAAGTCAAATTCAACACCTAGGACCTAAGAGTCAAAAGTCAACCAAAGGCAAGCAAGGTTTGGGTCACAAACCTAAGCCTAAGGTGGCTTATCATAGTGTTCCATTTGATTATGGAACACAAACTAGGTCTAGGAAGACCAAGGTCAATAGGGAAGTCATCCCTAGAGTTGACCAAGGTGTGTGCCTAGTGGCTAGGGTTTCAAGAAAATCTAGGGAAGCCACTAAGAAGGTTACAAGGGGAGTTACCCCTAGAGTCAACCTAGGTAAGACCAAAATGACCAAGGCTACCAAGCCTAGGAGGGTCATTAGGAAGGAATCTATGGAGGTCATCCCTAAGGAATACCTAATTAACCCAATGAGCTCAAATAGATTTTGGGTTCCTAAGGGCGTGATTGACTCACGCTAGATGGGTTAGGTCGTGTCAACCTTGATTGGATGGGTAGTTAACTCAACCATAGCAAAGTTGACATTTTAGGTCATTTCCAAGGTTATGGATATCTTGGAAATAGATATGATTAAAAATCCTAAAGGTTTTTAGGATGTGTCAATATTAATTATGAAGTTTGATAAAATAATCAAATTGGCACAACTTAGGGTTTAGAGTCATAGTGTGTCATTTTGGGTTTTTGACACACTTGAGAGATTAATAGGAATATGGTAAAAATATACTTAATTATCTCAAAAGGCAATTAATATTATAATTTAGGTATTATTATACCTATACATTTTATTTTCCATCCCTTGATTTGCCATATGTCATGTCATGACATCATACTTATCTTTAATCTTTTATATGTCATGATCATGGTTAGGGTTAGGATAAATGTCATGTGCTTTAGTTTTATATCATATGTCATGACATCATGATCATTGGCCATGCTTTATTTTGCTATCATTATGCCATGATCATTTCATGCATTAATTTGATTGAAAATTGATTTAAGGACTTTGGCATGACTTGGAGTCCCATTTATAAGGGAATCAAGTAGAGTTACCTTAGAAAAATGCATGAAACCCTAGATTAGGGAGAACAAAACTCACATCTCACATCGAATTGACATGTATGTGTATTTATACACCCTAGATACATGTGAGATGCTAGGATATGGTTTAAGTTCAAGGTGCATAGTTTTTGCATCTAGATGAACTAAAACTCATCTTTAACCAACAAGTGGATCATTGGGAAAGCATGTGTACAAGTCATGTACATAGAGCCCAAGGAATATGATCCAAAATAGTTTTTCAAAAACATTTTAAAATCAATTTAGAAAACCTTGGTGAAGCCTATATTTTGATAGCAATCACTAATGATGAAGTTGATACAAAGTAAGCTAAAACATTAAAGTTTTTCTTCACTTTTGGATTTTATATCAATCTTGATATTTTATGGGTAAAATAATTTTCAAATATTTTTCACCCATTGTTTTGACTATAAGTAATATACGTATCAAATTTCGTGATTTTTTGATATACATAGAATTACTTATGCTTTTTAAAAATTCAATTCTGATAGCTGAAATTCGAGAATTTATATCGATCGTTGGCCGTCGATGGCGATCGATGTGATGTGAAATCGCCAAGCTGATTGATTTCGGGAAAAACAAGGTTGTTTAGCTCATTTTCAGCCATGGTAAAGGTCCCTAACCACTCCTAACCCTTGGATATGCTTTGGGAAGCATTATAAAGGGTGAAAATCCATTGGATATGGATTAGGAGAGGTGTTAGGGTAATGTATCAAATTTAAGGTGGGGAGAGTTCATGTTTGAACTTTGAGCCTTAATTTTAATGGTTTAGAATTCCTATTGGCTTAGGGACTTCCCAAGGACATTGTTGGTGCAATGGTCAAGGGGGAGCAAGCCTTTAGGGGGAGTTATCCATCTTGGGATGATGGATGTGTTTCTCTTCTTGAAGGGGGAGAAGTTATTGGGAAAGTATCATCAATTGGGAAAATTGGTGGGATTTTGAGAAACCCAATTTGGAAATTGGGAGAGAGTATAGGATTGCCTCTCTTGAGTGATATGAGACTTATCTCTAGGAAGATGATAGGCATCCTAGGTATTTTTGGATCAAGGGGGAGATTGTAAGATCTCATTGGGACATGAGACATTGACCTCCTTGGAGAGATAACCTTATTGATGTTAGTCAAAAAGGGGGAGAAGTTTTGGAGAATGTTTGGGAATACCAATTTGGGATAATTGGTAAGGAAATTTGAGTTAGGAGCCTAACTCAAGGTTTGTTTGGTCAAACATCAAAAAGGGAGAGATTGTTGGTGGAATCGGCCCAGGTCACAATTAAGCAGACTCGAGTTTAACTCGAGTGATGTTTTGATGTTTGACATAGTATGTTTGACATTGATGTCGGTTAATATTTTGGGGAGATTGTTTATACAATCGACCCAGGTTATAATTGACCAGACTCGAGGGAGTCTTTGATGGTTGACTAGGGATTGACCATGTGATTATGGGAAAGTCCAAGCATGGGTCTTGGCAAGGTAAAGTCCAAGTCATGGGTACTTGGCATGGAAAGTCCAAGTGGGACACTTGGCATTTGGGAAAGTCCAAGCCTTGAGTACTTGGCACAAGGAAAGTCCAACCATGGGGCTTGGCATGGAAAGTCCAACATGGGTTGGCAAGGGAAAGTCCAAGCATGAGTCTTGGCATCGAAAATCCAACATGAGTTGGCAAGGGAAAGTCCAAGCTTGAGTCTTGGCATTTGAGAAGTCCAAGGGGTTTGATATTTGAGGCGTAAAGTCCAAGCGAAGCCTTGGCGGCGTAAGTCCAATGTGCCTTGGCGGTGTAGACACCGTTAGCATGACATAGCCGATGGAAGCACCTAAAGGCTAGTGCGATGGATGAACAAGGCATGGACAACTTGGAGGGATCCGAGAGGCGTGAGGCGTGAGGTTGATGAAGGTGGCTAGAAGGTTTAGGTCTAGGCTAAGGGTGGTCTAGAAAGTATGGGGGAACCATACTTGGGTTAAAACCTCATTTTTGAGGTTGGTAGTTGCTCATTGGAGCGATCGGTGATGTAGCAGCGATCGGCGCGAGATGGCGATCATTGCCGGTTGAGTTGCGAGCGAGAATACTCGTCGACCGGGGGCATTCGCACGGGCGTTAGCGATCAGGTGAGAGTACCGTTGGAACTTTTCCAACGTGGATTGAGCCGTTGTCTCACAGCTACAGTGTTGGCAATCGACTGGTGACTTATGGCAGTCGATTGCTAGGCGGAAATCCAGCCCGATGGAGGATAAAAGTAGTTGTTCGTGAAAGGCTCAAGCAACGATTTTCTTGGGCGATTTGAAGGGGAATTGTTGGTGCTCAGTCCTTCAAGGCTAGTCCAAGGCAACCAAAGATCAAGCAACCAAAGTGCTCTTGTAAAGTGTTTTTCTTTTCTTGCATTGTATTTCTTACTTGTATTAGCTTGTATCTTTTGTATTACTTAGTGTAATCCTTGTACGAGGTTTCTCCACCTCCGACTTGTGTCGAGAAGGAGTTATTTGTGATTAGTGAGTGAGTGTGCATCACTAGAGCTCTTTAGAGTTCGATCCATGGAGTAGGAACCATTCGGTTCCGAACCACGTTATATAACCGTGTTGTGATTGTGTATCTTGTTATATTTATTTGTTATTACTATTTCGCTGTGCTAACAAGATTGTAGACGATAAAACGCAAATTTCATCATTGTAAGATCACACGACGCTATTCACCCCCCTCTAGCGGCCTCAAATTTCCTACAATTGGTATTAGAGCCTGGGGCTCTTCTACGGATTAACAACCCGGAGTCAAGATGCTAGAGGAACAAGATGGAATTTAAGGGGAGATTGGGTGACGACATCAACGTTCCGCCTTCCTTCAACCGTAAACATTTCGCGTATTGGAAAGGTAGAATGATGCATTTTCTAATGTGTGACTTTGATAATTAGATTAGCGACTTAGTAGGTTTTGACACTCCAAAAGACGAAGAAGGAAGAAAAATCAAGAAGAAGAATTGGAGTCAAGAACAACTCCGATACTATAACATCAACAATAAGGTAATGGGTATTTTGCTTAATATAATCCCTAATGATATTTTGATCAAGATAGGGGATTGTAAAGACGCCAAGGAGGTATGGAACAAATTGGAAAAATTCCATGAAGAGCCTCACTCAATCCAATAAGATGAGGAGAATGAGGTAGAGAGTTCATCCTCACAAGAAAGTGAGGATTCGGAGGTCGAGGAGTGTTTGACATCTGAGGAGGAAGAAGTGGTGGAAGAGGTAGAACTAGAAGAAACCTCAACCTCTAGGATTGAGGGGGAGGGGATGAGAACATCTACACCAGAGCAACCCCAAGAAGAAGCTTCGACATCTGGTCAAGATGAAGAAGCTCAAAATACGATTCCGACACCAACAACCACCCAAGGTAACTCAAGCATATGTGTTAATAATAAAATGCACAATATATGTTTTGAGTGTAGGGAAACCGGGCACTACAAAAGCAAGTGCCCAAAGAAGATTAGGAAAGCTCCACCGGCACCAAAAGTCAAGGATGCCGATTCCCCTACACCTAAAGGCAAGGAGCACATCATATGCTTCAAGTGAAATTCAAAAGGACATTATAGGAATCAATGTCCTAGGGGGAGCAAAAAGACCCAAGAAGGAGCATCACAAGTAGGGGGAGCTACTAAGGCAAACCCTAAGGTATATCATTTCAATAATGCTCATTCTTCTAGGTTTAATGTTAAAAAACATGGTTTTAATTCTCTTGCAATTCATCATGAAAAGCATGCTAGGAAAAATAAATATTATTGTTTAGGAGCTAAGTGTGTCCATTTTGAAACTAAGGAGAAATTTGGGACTAATGTCCCTAAAAATATTTTATCTAGGGAATTTATCAAGAAAATAGGAGAACACCTAGGTCTTAATCTTAAATGGACTAGGCATATGCCTAGAGGAAATGGTAATGCCCAAGGACCAAATGAGAAATCAAAAATTTGGAAATTAGAGTTGGAAAACCAAGTCTTGAGGCCAAGGCTTGAAAAACTAGAAAAGACCCTTAGGAATATACAAAATCAAGTTCAAGGGTCTAGTGGACTAAGTCAAGGGTCCAAAAATCAAAGTCAACACCTAGGACCTAAGAGTCAAAAGTCAACCAAGGGAAAGCAATGGTTGGGTCACAAACCTAAGCCTAAGGTGGTTTTCATTGTGTTCCATTTGATTATGGAACACAAACTTGGTCTAGAAAGACCAAGATCAATAGGGAAGTCATCCCTAGAGTTGACCAAGGTGTGTGCCTAGTGGCTAGGGTTTTAAGAAAATCTAGGGAAGCCACTAAGAAGGTTGCAAGGGGAGTTACCCCTAGAGTCAACCTAGGTAAGACAAAAATGACCAAGGCTACCAAGCCTTGGAGGGTCATTAGGAAGGTATCTAGGGAGGTCATCCCTAATGAATACCTAATTAACCCAATGAGCTCAAATAGATTTTGGGTTCCTAAGGGCATGATTGACTCACGCTAGATGGGTTAGGTCGTGTCAACCTTGATTGGATGGGTAGTTAACTCAACCATAGCAAAGTTGACATTTTAGGTCATTTCTAAGGTTATGGATATCTTGGAAATAGATTTGATTATAAATCCTAAAGGTTTTTAGGATGTGTCAATATTAATTATGAAGTTTGATAAATCAATCAAATTGGCACAACTTAGGGTTTAGAGTCATAGTGTGTCATTTTGGATTTTTGGCACACTTGGGAGATTAATAGGAATATGGTAAAAATATACTTAATTATCTCAAAAGGCAATTAATATTATAATTTAGGTATTATTATACCTATGCTTTTTATTTGTCATGCCTTGATTTGTCATATGTCATGTCATGACATCATACTTATCTTTAATCTTTTATATGTCATGATCATGCTTAAGGTTAGGATAAATGGCATGTGCTTTAGTTTTATATCATATGCCATGACATCATGATCATTGGCCACGCTTTATTTTTCTATCATTATGCCTTGATCATTTCATGCATTAATTTGATTGAAAATTGATTTAAGGACTTTGGCATGACTTGGAGTCCCATTTATAAGGGAATCAAGTAGAGTTGCCTTAGAAAAATGCATGAAACCCTAGATTAGGGAGAAGAAAACCCACATCTCACATTCAATTGACATGTATGTGTATTTATACACCCTAGATACATGTGAGATGCTAGGACATGGTTTAAGTTCAAGGTGCATAGTTTTTGCATCTAGATGAACTAAAACTCATCTTTAACCAACAAGTGGATCATTGGAAAAGCATGTGTACAAGTCATGTACATAGAGCCCAAGGAATATGATCCAATATAGGTTTTCAAAAACATTTTAAAATCAATTTAGAAAACCTTGGTGAAGCCTATCTTTTGATAGCAATCACTAATGATGAAGTTGATACAAAGTAAGCTAAAACATTGAAGTTTTTCTTCACTTTTGGATTTTTTTATTAATCTCAATATTTAATGGGTAAAATAATTTTCAAATATTTTTCACCCATTGTTTTGACTATAAGTAATATACGTATCAAATTTCATGATTTTTCGATATACGTAGAATTACTTATGCTTTTTAAAAATTTGATTCTGATAGCCAAAATTCGAGAATTTCAGTTATCAGTCGACTGTCGCCTGATGGCAGTCGACTGATGTGAGTGGCAGTCGACTGATTACTATAAGTAGTGGACTGCCAAGCAGATTTCAGGAAAAATAAGGTTGTTTAGCCCATTTTCAGCCATGGTAAAGGTCCCTAACCACTCCTAACCCTAGGATATGCTTTGGGAAGCATTATAAAAGGTGAAAATCCATTGGATACGGATTAGGAGAGGTGTTAGGGTAATGTATCAAATTTAAGGTGGGGAGAGTTCATGTTTGAACTTTGAGCCTTAATTTTAATGGTTTAGAATTCCTATTGGCTTAGGGACTTCCCAAGGACATTGTTGGTGCAATGGTCAAGGGGGAGCAAGCCTTTAGGGGGAGTTATCCATCTTGGGATGATGGATGTGTTTCTCTTCTTGAAGGGGGAGAAGTTATTGGGAAAGTATCATCAATTGGAAAAATTGGTGGGATATTGAGAAACCCAATTTGGAAATTGAGAGAGAGTATAGTATTGCCTCTCTTGAGTGATATGAGACTTATCACTAGGAAGATGATAGGCATCCTAGGTATTTTTGGATCAAGAGGGAGATTGTAAGATCTCATTGGGACATTAGACATTGACCTCCTTGGAGAGATAACCTTTTTAATGTTAGTCAAAAAGGGGGAGAAGTTTTGTAGAATATTTGGGATTACCAATTTTTGATAATTGGTAAGGAAATTTGAGTTAGGGGCCTAACTCAAGATTTGTTTTGTCAAACATCAAAAAGGGGGAGATTGTTGGTGCAATCGGCCCAGGTCACGAGTGACCAGACTCGAGTTTGACTCGAGTGATGTTTTGATGTTTGACATAGTATGTTTGACATTGATGTCGGCTAATATTTTGAGGAGATTGTTTATACAATCGACCCAGGTTATAATTGACCAGACTCGAGTTTAACTCGAGGGAGTCTTTGATGGTTGACTAGGGATTGACCATGTGATTATGGGAAAGTCCAAGCATGGGTCTTGGCAAGGTAAAGTCCAAGTCATGGGTACTTGGCATGGAAAGTCCAAGTGGGACACTTGGCATTGGGGAAAGTCCAAGTCTTGAGTACTTGGCACAAGGAAAGTCCAACCATGGGGCTTGGAATGGAAAGTACAACATGGGTTGGCAAGGGAAAGTCCAAGCATGAGTCTTGGCATGGAAAGTCCAACATGGGTTGGCAAGGGAAAGTCCAAGCTTGAGTCTTGGCATTTGAGAAGTCCAAGGGGTTTGATATTGGCAGCGTAAAGTCCAAGCGGAGTCTTGGTGGCGTAAGTCCAATGTGCCTTGGCGGTGTAGACACCGTTAGCATGACATAGCCGATGGAAGCACCTGAAGGCTAGCGCGATGGATGAACAAGTCATGGACGACTTGGAGGGATCCGAGAGGCATGAGGCTGATGAAAGTGGATAGAAGGTTTAGGTCTAGGCTAAGGGTGGTCTAGAAAGTATGGGGGAGCCATACTTGGGTTAAAACCTCATTAGCGATCGACGCCGATTGAGTTGCGGATTTAATGAAATTTCCTCTGCCGATTGAAGGCGATGTTGGAGGCTCGATCGGCCGATCGCGGCATTGATTTCGATGTTGCGATCCTTTGGTATCGTTGGAACTTGTCCAACATGGACTGAGCCGTTGTCTCACAGCTACAGTGTTTGCAGTCGACTGGTGACTTATGGCAGTCAACTGCTAGGCGAAAATCTAACCCGATGGAAGATAAAAGCAGTTGTTCGTGGAAGGCTCAAGCAGCGGTTTTCTTGGGCGATTTGAAGGGGAATTGTTGGTGTTCTTCAAGTCCTTCAAGGCTAGTCCAAGGCAACCAAAGATCAAGCAACCAAAGTATTCTTGGAAAGTGTATTTCTTTACTTGGATTGTATTTCTTACTTGTATTATCTTGTATCTTTTGTATTACTTAGTGTAATCCTTGTACGAGATTTCTCCACCTCCGACTTGTGTCGAGAAGGAGTTATTTGTGATTAGTGAGTGTGTGTGTATCACTAGATCTCTTTAGAGCTCGATCCGTAGAGTAGGAACCATTCGGGTCCGAACCACCTTATATGACCGTGTTGTGATTGTGTATCTTGTTATATTTATTTGTTATTACTATTCCGCTGTGCTAACAAGATTGTAGATGATCAAACGCGAATTTCATCATCGTAAGATCACGCGACGCTATTCACCCCCCTCTATCGGCCTCAAATCTCCTACAATTGGTATCAGAGCCCGGGGCTCTTCTACGGATTAACAACCCGGAGTCAAGACTCTAGAGGAACAAAGATGGAATTCAAGGGGAGATTGGGTGATGACATCAACGTTCCGCCTTCCTTCGATCGCGAAGATTTCGCGTATTGGAAAGGTAGAATGATGCATTTTCTAATGTGTGACTTTGATAATTGGATTAGTGTCTTAGTAGGTTTTGACACTCCAAAAGACGAAGAAGGAAGAAAAATCAAGAAGAAGAATTGGATTCAAGAACAACTCTGATACTATAACATCAACAATAAGGTAATGGGTATTTTGCTTAATATAATCCCTAATGATATTTTGATCAAGATAGGGGATTGTAAAGACGCCAAGGAGGTATGGAACAAATTGGAAAAATTCCATGAAGAGCCTCACTCAATCCAAGAAGATGAGGAGGATGGGGTAGAGAGTTCATCCTCACAAGAAAGTGAGGATTCGGAGGTTGAAGAGTGTTCGACATCCGAGGAGGAAGAAGTGGTGGAAGAGGTAGAACTAGAAGAAACCTCAACCTCTAGGATTGAGGGGGAGGGGATGAGAACATCTACACCGGAGCAACCCCAAGAAGAAGCTTCGACATCTTGTCAAGATGAAGAAGCTCAAAATCTGATTCTGGAACCTACAACCACCCAAGGTAACTCAAGCATATGTGTTAATAATAAAATGCATATAATATGTTTTGAGTGTAGAGAAATCGGGCACTACAAAAGCAAGTGCCCATAGAAGATTAGGAAATCTCCACCGGCACCAAAAGTCTAGGATTTCGATTCCCCAACACCTAAAGGCAAGGAGCACATCATATGCTTCAAGTGCAATTCAAAAGGACATTATAGGAATCAATGTCTTAGGGGGAGCAAGAAGACCCAAGATGGAGCATCACAAGTAGGGGGAGCTACTAAGGCAAACCCTAAGGTATATCATTTCAATAATGCTCATTCTTCTAGGTTTAATGTTAAAAAGCATGGTTTTAATTCTCTTGCAATTCATCATGAAAAGCATGCTAGGAACAATAAATATTATTGTTTAGGAGCTAAGAGTGTCCATTTTGAAACTAAGGAGAAATTTGGGACTAATGTCCCTAAAAATATTTTACCTAGGGAATCTATCAAGAAAATAGGAGAACACCTAGGTCTTAATCCTAAATGGACTAGGCATATGCCTAGAGGAAATGGTAATGCCCAAGGACCAAATGAGAAATCAAAAATTGGGAAATTAGAATTGGAAAACCAAGCCTTGAGGTCAAGGCTTGAAAAACTAGAAAAGACCCTTAGGAATATACAAAATCAAGTTCAAGGGTCTAGTGGTCTAAGTCAAGGGTCCAAAAGTCAAAGTCAACACCTAGGACCTAAGAGTCAAAAGTCAACCAAGGGCAAGCAAGGTTTGGGTCACAAACCTAAGCCTAAGGTGGCTTATCATAGTGTTCCATTTGATTATGGAACACAAACTAGGCCTAGGAAGACCAAGGTCAATAGGGAAGTCATCCCTAGAGTTGACCAAGGTGTGTGCCTAGTGGCTAGGGTTACAAGAAAACCTAGGGAAGCCACTAAGAAGGTTGCAAGGGGAGTTACCCCTAGAGTCAACCTAGGTAAGACCAAAATGACCAAGGCTACCAAGCCTAGGAGGGTCATTAGGAAGGTATCTAGGGAGGTCATCCCTAATGAATACCTAATTAACCCAATGAGCTCAAATAGATTTTGAGTTCCTAAGGGCGTGATTGACTCACGCTAGATGGGTGAGGTCATGTCAACCTTGATTGGATGGGTAGTTAACTCAACCATAGCAAAGTTGACATTTTAGGTAATTTCCAAGGTTATGGATATCTTGGAAATAGATTTGATTATAAATCCTAAAGGTTTTTAGGATGTGTCAATATTAATTATGAAGTTTGATAAATCAATCAAATTGGCACAACTTAGGGTTTAGAGTCATAGTGTGTCATTTTGGGTTTTTGGCACACTTGGGAGATTAATAGGAATATGGTAAAAATATACTAAATTGTCTCAAAAGGCAATTAATATTATAATTTAGGTATTATTATACCTATACTTTTTATTTGCCATGCCTTGATTTGCCATTTGTCATGTCATGACATCATACTTATCTTTAATCTTTTATATGTCATGATCATGCTTAGGGTTAGGATAAATGTCATGTGCTTTAGTTTTATATCATATGTCATGACATCATGATGTTTGGCCATGCTTTATTTTGCTATCATTATGCCATGATCATGTCATGCATTAATTTGATTGAAAATTGATTTAAGGACTTTAGCATGACTTGGAGTCCCATTTATAAGGGAATCAAGTAGAGTTGCCTTAGAAAAATACATGAAACCCTAGATTAGGGAGAATAAAACCCACATCTCACATCCAATTGACATGTATGTGTATTTATACACCCTAGATACATGTGAGATGCTAGGATATGGTTTAAGTTCAAGGTGCATAGTTTTTGCATCTAGATGAACTAACACTCATCTTTAACCAACAAGTGGATCATTGGGAAAGCATGTATACAAGTCATGTACATAGAGCCCAAGGAATATGATCCAAAATAGGTTTTCAAAAACATTTTGAAATCAATTTAGAAAACCTTAGTGAAGCCTATCTTTTGATAGCAATCACTAATGATGAAGTTGATACAAAGTAAGCTAAAACATTGAAGTTTTTCTTCACTTTTGGATTTTATATTAATCTCGATATTTTATGGGTAAAATAATTTTCAAATATTTTTCACCCATTTTTTTGACTATAAGTAATATATGTATCAAATTTCGTGATTTTTCGATATACGTAGAATTACCTATGCTTTTTAAAAATTCGATTCTGATAGCTGAAATTCGAGAATTTCAGTTATCAGTCGACTGCCGCCTGATAGCGGTCGACTGATGTGAGTGGCAGTCGACTTATTACTGTAAGTAGTCGATTGCCAAGCTGATTTTGCGAAAAACAAGGTTGTTTAGCCCATTTTCAGCCATGGTAAAGGTCTCTAACCACTCCTAACCCTAGGATATGCTTTGGGAAGCATTATAAATGGTGAAAATCCATTGGATATGGATTAGGAGAGGTGTTAGGGTAATGTATCAAATTTAAGGTGGGGAGAGTTCATGTTTGAACTTTGAGCCTTAATTTTAATTGTTTAGAATTCCTATTGGCTTAGGGACTTCCCAAGGACATTGTTGGTACAATGGTCAAGGGGGAGCAAGCCTTTAGGGCGAGTTATCCATCTTGGGATGATGGATGTGTTTCTCTTCTTGAAGGGGGAGAAGTTATTGGGAAAGTATCATCAATTGGGAAAATTGGTGGGATATTGAGAAACCCAATATGAAAATTGGGAGAGTATAGGATTGCCTCTGTTGAGTGATATGGGACTTATCACTAGGAACATGATAGGCATCCTAGGTATTTTTGGATCAAGGGGGAGATTGTAAGATCTCATTGGGACATGAGACATTGACCTCCTTGGAGAGATAACCTTTTTGATGTTAGTCAAAAAGGGGGGGAAGTTTTGGAGAATGTTTGGGATTACCAATTTGGGATAATTGGTAAGGAAATTTGAGTTAGAGGCCTAACTCAAGGTTTGTTTTGTCAAACATCAAAAAGGGGGAGATTGTTGGTGCAATCGGCCCAGGTCACGATTGACCAGACTCGAGTTTGACTCGAGTGATGTTTTGATGTTTGACATAGTATGTTTGACATTAATGTTTGACATTGATGTCGGTTAATGTTTTGGGTAGATTGTTTATACAATCGACCCAGGTTATAATTGACCAGACTCAAGTTTGACTCGAGGGAGTCTTTGATGGTTGACTAGGGATTGACCATGTGATTATGGGAAAGTCCAAGCATGGGTCTTGGCAAGGTAAAGTCCAAGTCATGGGTACTTGGCATGGAAAGTCCAAGTGGGACACTTGGCATTTGGAAAAGTCCAAGTCTTGAGTACTTGGCACAAGGAAAGTCCAAGCATGGGGCTTGGCATGGAAAGTCCAACATGGGTTGGCAAGGGAAAGTCCAAGCATGAGTCTTGACATGGAAAGTCCAACATGGGTTGGCAAGGGAAAGTCCAAGCTTGAGTCTTGGCATTTGAAAAGTCCAAGGGGTTTGATATTGGTGGCGTAAAGTCCGAGCGGAGTCTTGGCGGCGTAAGTCCAATGTGCCTTGGCGGTGTAGACACCGTTAGCATGACATAGCTGATGGAAGCACCTGAAGGCGAGTACGATGGATGAACAAGTCATGGACGACTTGGAGGGATCCGAGAGGCGTGAGGCTGATGAAGGTGGCTAGAAGGTTTAGGTCTCGGCTAAGGGTGGCCTAGGAAGTATGGGGGAACCATACTTGGGTTAAAACCTCATTTTTGAGGTTGGTAGTCGACTGGAATTATGGCCGGTTTGACTGCTGTGAGTCGACTTGAGTTCGACTGCCGTTTAAGACCTGAAATTGCTCTGACAGTCGACTTCTCATTGGAGCAGTCAACTGATGTCGACGAACGGTCATTGCGATGGCGATCGATCGGTTGAGTTATGAGCGAGAGAATGCTCCGTGTAGGCGATCGGCTCACGGCGTTAACGATCGGCGGTGAAGAGTACCGTTGGAACTTGTCCAGCGTGGATTAGTCGTTGTCTCACGGCTCTGATGTTGGCGATCGGGGTGACTTATGGCGATCATCGCTGAGCGAAAATCGGCCCGATGGAGGATAAAAGCAACTCTTCGTGGAAGGCTCAAGCAGCGGTTTTCTTGGGCGATTTGAAGGGGAATTGTTGGTGCTCTTCCAGTCCTTCAAGGCTAGTCTAAGGCAACCAAAGATCAAGCAACCAAAGTGCTCTTGTAAAGTGTTTTTCTTTACTTGCATTGTATTTCTTACTTGTATTGGCTTGTATCTTTTGTATTACTTAGTGTAATCCTTGTACGAGGTTTCTCCACCTCCGACTTGTGTCGAGAAGGAGTTATTTGTGATTAGTGAGTGCGTGTGCATCACTAGAGCTCTTTAGAGCTCAGTCCGTGGAGTAGGAACCATTCGGTTCCGAACCACGTTATATGACCATGTTGTGATTGTGTGTATCTTGTTATATTTATTTGTTATTACTATTCCACTGTGATAACAAGATTATAGACGATCAAATGTGAATTTCATCATCGTAAGATCACGCGACGCTATTCACCCCCCTCTAGCGGTCTCAAATCTCCTACACCTTCAGCCGTGGCAGTGGCCCTACAAGAGATGGTCGTTGATTCCGTGAATCCGAGCATTTCCTTGTCGCAGTTGTAGCTCCACCATCGCTACCAGCCACCTTCGATCGCAGTCGACAAGCCTTTGGTTTCTAGTTATTCTATGGCTATGACTAGGAAGAATGCCATCATCAATAGCTTATGGCGGTTCAAGAGGCTGGATCAAGGAATCTACCGTGGGATTCCATATAGTCTTCATCTTCGATTGGTGGTAAAGGACCTCTATTGATGTTCTATTTCTTTAGAATAAGGGAATTTAAGAATTTATAGATTGGGTGTAGGCTTGGATATTGTGATTACAGGTATTAGGGTAATTGAAATTGGGTTTTGGTTGTAGTTCAATCGAATGATTCATATTGGTGAATTTTAGGTGGATCAAGAAGCAATGAAGCATTGTAAGGTAAGATTTAATTTGGTTATGTTATGGTAATGAACTATGTTGGGGCAGTAGGATGGATATGAATTGATTTATTGTAGAATTGTAGCTATGAGTTAGTGTGGAGGTTAATTATAACAAGTATGTCATCATGGTGATAAAGCAGATATCATGTGGGATGAGTGAACGAGACCTTAGTTAATATTCATTTAGTAGATTGGAATACGATATCGATGTAAGATTCGATTTGGTCATTCATTGTACGATAGAACTAAATGTTAGGGCAATCTCTTGTCGTGATATGGTTTTTATGTGTGTCGCAAAGGGTTTAAGTTAGTTTGTTATTGTGATTTGATATGTGCGTTGAAGTCGTGCAGGACTTAGTAATTCGCACACGGAGCCTTGGCGGGTTCACCACTCATAACCTCATGCTTGAGTCAGAGAAGGAGCATTGCAGAGTCGTGCGCTTGATGCTGTCGAGAGACCGCCGGACTAGATGACTTGAAGCAAAGCCAAGGAAGCAGACTTTGGAGGCAAGAGACGCGAAGGAGCATTGCAGAGTCGTGCGCCTGATGCTGCCGAGGGACGTGGCCGTGAACGAAGAGAGCTTCAACGAGGGACTTCGAGTGAGATGAGAGAATGAGTGAATTGTAAGTAGCTCATTAAGTGAACTTGGTCGAATGGCTGAGTGTCGGAGGCTCGACCGCAAGGGTTGAGGTTTACCCGACCGCCGAAAGCTCAAACGAATGTTAAGTTTGAGTTTCACACGACACCGATTATTTGCCATGAAAAGCGTCGGCGCTCGAGTCGAACTTCGGTTCGATTGGTATCGTGATGGGTTTATTTCCAGCGATCGCCATGGAATGGCGATCGACTACGAAGTCGCGACCACGAACCGCTCATAGCCGATAGGCGATCGACTCACGGAGGCGGCCGATCGTGATGGATCCATCGATCGGCGCCAAGGGATCCGTTGGACTACAACGGTCAGGATCCGACGTGTTCGGAGGCCGTTGAAGTGGCGGCAGTCGACTGGTGGCAGCCAACGAGAAGAAATCAGCCCTCTCTATAAAAAGAGAGGGTGTGGGCTTGTGGATGCCTAATGCTTATGCTCTAAGTGATCATCCAAGTGCTCCACAAGATTCAAACTCCTTCTCTTAGTTTTCTTTCACATCTATTGTAAAAGGAGTGTTCTTGAGTTGTAAGGGTTACCTCCACCTAGCTTAGTGCAAAAGAGAGACCGATAGTGAATTGGTTGCGGAGTGATTCACCAAGGATGAATCGGGGACCGTGGATTAGCGACGTAGCCGTGAACCACGTTATATTATCTTGTTAGCATTGTTTTTATCTTTGCATTGTTTATTTGCTTGTCTTGTTTGTTTCCGTTGCGCTAATTAGTTTTGTAGACAAGCGAATTCCACCATCCAACGAAAGAGGGCTATTCACCCCCCCCCCCCCTCTAGCCGGCAAATACACACCGATCGATCCCCTACAAGTGGTATCAGAGCCAAGTCGCTTGTCGTGGACTAACCGTCGCAACAAGCACTTCATCAAAATGGTCGGCTCCAACATTCATCTGCCAAAGTTCGAGGGGGAATTCTCTTGGTGGAAAAAGAGAATGGAGGTATTCTTCGAAACCGACTTCGAAATTTTATTAATTATGGAAAATGGTTTCGAGATGCCTAGGAATGAAGAAGGGGAGCTATTGGAGAAATCAATATGGAGTAAAAGACAAAGAGAGGAGTACTTGGCGAATTCAAAAGCCAAGCACCACCTCTACAATGTACTCCCTCAACAAGAAGTGAATAGGATAGGGGAGTGTGCAAGTGCCAAGGAGATGTGGGAGAAGCTAGTAGAGCTTCATGAAGGCACTTCAGAAGCCAAGCTTGCAAGAAGAGATCTTCTCCACTCCAAACTATCAAATATCAAGCTTGAAAAGGGAGAAAAGGTAACCTCCTTACATTCTAGATTCAAAGAAATCTTAATTGGGCTAACAAGTGTAGGAGAAAGACTTTTGAACTGGGACATGCTCATGAAAGCAATTGATGTTTTTCCCCGGTCATCGAAATGGAGCTCAATGGTGGACTCCTTCTACATGTCCAAGAATTTAGAAGTGAGCACCTTGGAGGAGTTCTTCTCAACCATGGAGCTCCACAAAACAAGGCTCGAAGGAATAGTAGAAGAGCCAAGGTTTCAATCTTCAAGAGGAGTAGCACTTTTGGCCAACAAAGGGAAGAAGAAGATGGAGATCCCCTCCTCCTCCAATGAAGCATCCTCCTCCTCCTCCATGGATAGCATGGAAGAAGCCTAAATGGTAAGGAGGGTAAGACGTGCATTAAAAGGTTTTAAATTTAATAAATCTAGTGATAGGAGGAGAAGACCAAGGGGGAAGGTTATTTGCTACAATTGCCAAGGGGAAGGACATATAAGGGATAATTGTCCACTCTTGAACAAGAGCAAAGAGGAGAAGAGAAAGAAGGAAGAAAAGAAGAAGAAAAAGGGGAGCAAGAGGAAAGAAGAAGAGAAGAAAACCAAAGAAAAGGTAAAGACAAAGGCACTAAAGGCAAGGACTTGGGATGACCCCTCCTCATCATCTTCATCATCATCGGAAGAGGAGAATGTCTTTGTCACCAACTTATCCCTAATGGCCTTTGACGACCTAGATTGCTCCTCCTCCGAAAATGAAGAAGCAAGCTCAAGTGAGGAGAGCTCGAGTGAAGGGGGAGCTTCTTCACCATCCTCATCCGAAGAAGAAGAAGACATGGAAGCTATGGTAACAAATCTAACTCCCAAGAAAATAGTTTCCATGGTTTCTAGCTTAACTAGGGATTTATTTAGAGCAAAGAAGAAAAATAAAAGCATGCTAGATCAAATTAAGGATTTAGAAAATAAGCAAGAAAAAGCATGCTTAAATGATAATGATAATATTTCTTCTAGCTTAAATGATGCATGCTCACATGAATATATGCCATTTAATGTTAGTGATGCATGTATGGATGAAAATAGGGCTCTAAGGGAAAAGGTAGATTATTTGACCAAGGCCCTAGAAAAATTTACAATAGGCTCCAATACCCTTAACATGATAATTGGGAGCCAAAGGGCAAGCTTCAACAAGAAAGGCCTAGGTTATAAAGAAAAGATAAATGAAAAGATCTATAAATGCTTAATTGCTAGGGGTCAAGATAAAAAGAAAACAATAGCTAGAAAATGGATCCCTAAGGAATTTTTAGTGAACCCCATAGGAAAGAACTTATTTTGGGTTCCAAAATCCATCCTTGAGGGTTAGGAAAACCCTAGGGTAGTCAACCATATGCAATTTACTTATATCATATGTTGGTTGACTTAGGATGGTGGGAAAATATTTTTGAAATAGTGTTAGGTGATGATAATGCACCTATAAATAGATAAATCATGCTTTAGGTGATATTTTCCTTTTTATCATGATGTAATACCTAATGCATGATTATTAATTGATGAATACATGTGTTTCATGATCATAATGTGAAATTCATACATATATGTCTTTATGATCATGTGGGTTGTTAGAATGATACTTAACCTTGATAGAATTGCATGGAAATAATGGTTAAGTCTATACAAATACCTTTAGGATACATCTCACACTCACCATAGGCTACCTTGATTGAAAACTTAGCATGAGTGAGATGTTAGGATGATACAAATGTCCACTAATGCTTATGGCATTTAGATAGTCATTTAAGGTATCAAAATAGCAATAATGGACCAATCATGGGGAAGGCTTATGTTTAATTCACAGACATATTGCCCAAAGATCATGGTTAGATACTTTATATGTTTTCAAAACAAATTCTTACCTTAAAATCTGTGTGTTTATGTTTTGAAACAATCCAAAGCAAGACTAGGTGTTAAAATGGATACTAACATGATCAAAAACCTAGTGGTTTTTAAAGCTTTTGTATTTTTAGCAAATATATTAAAATATAATGATTTTTCATGAAAAACTATTTTTCATTGATAGATATACTTAAAAGAAATGTGTTCCCCAAATTTCATGATTTTTCAAATTTTCTAGAATTTATAGTGCATTTTTGAAATTCATCCAGAAAATCAGAAATTTGGATTTCATTGTGTCAGTCGACTGCCATACTGATAGCAGTCGACTGATGGACTGTGAACGAGCACAGTAACCTAATTTTATCAGGTTTTTGACTGATTTTAATTTTTGTTTCTCTCTATACTTGATGTCATGATATATAAACTTTGTTTAATCTTTTTTATGGTGTCAAAGGGGGAGAAAACTATATGTTTAAGTAAAGGGGAATATATTTAGGGGGAGTTTCATGTATTAAGGGGGATAGTTGCTAATCATGTTATCCACATGCTTTCCTTTCTTAATATTTTATCAAATGTTTTTACCTAACTTAAACGGATTGCCACACATCAAAAAGGGAGAGATTGTTAGGGCAATCTCTTGTTGTGATATGGTTTTGATGTGTGTGGCAAAGGATTTAATTTAGTTTGTTATTGTGATTTGATATGTGCGTTGAAGTCGTGCAGGACTTAGTAATTCGCACATGGAGCCTTGGCGGGTTCACCACTCATAACCTTGTGCTTGAGTCGGAGAAGGAGCATTGCAGAGTCGTGCGCTTGATGCTGTCGAGGGACCATCGGATGAGATGACTTGAAGAGAAGCCAAGGAAGCATACTTCGGAGGCAAGAGACACGAAGGAGCATTGCAGAGTCGTGCGCCTGATGCTGCCGAGGGACATGGCTACGAACGAAAAGAGCTTCGACGAGGGACTTCGAGTGAGATGAGAGAATGAGTGAATTGTAAGTAGCTCATTAAGTGAACTTGGCCGAATGGCTGAGTGTCGGAGGCTCGACCGCAAGGGTTGAAGTTTACCCGACCACCGGAAGCTCAAATGAATGTTAAGTTTGAGTTTCACATGGCACCAGTCGACTGCCATGAAATGACAGTCGACTGCTCTGAGTCAAACTCGGTTCGACTGGTATCCGATTGATGGGTTTATGCCCAGCAGTCGTAGCCGACTGGGAAGTCGACTACGGAGGCAGCAGTCGACTGATGGATCCATCAGTCGACTGCCAAGGGATCCGTTGGACTACAACGGTCAGGATCCGACATGTTTGGAGGTCGTTGAAGTGGCGACAGTCGACTGCCAAGGGCAGCAGTCGACTGGTGGCGGCCAACGAGAAGAAATCAGCCCTCTCTATAAAAAGAGAGGGTGTGGATGCCTAATGCTTATGCTCTAAGTGATCATCCAAGTTCTCCACAAGATTCAAACTCCTTCTCTTAGTTTTCTTTCACATCTATTGTAAAAGAAGGAGTGTTCTTGAGTTGTAAGGGTTACCTCCACCTAGCTTAGTGCAAAGGAGAGACCGATAGTGAATTGGTTGCGGAGTGATTCACCGAGGATGAATCGGGGACCGTGGATTAGCGACGTATCCGTGAACCACGTTATATTATCTTGTTAGCATTGTTTTTATCTTTGCATTGTTTATTTGCTTGTCTTGTTTGTTTTCGTTGCACTAATTAGTCTTGTAGACAAGCGAATTCCACCATTCAACGAAAGAGGGCTATTCACCCCCCTCTAGCCGGCCAATACACACCGATTGATCCCCTACACTAAATTGTATTCTATATGGTGTACAGGACTTTGAGTTGAGGCAGAGTTCTCAAACGTGAAGACAACTCGTGTTCTATATATTAGGTGGGTAATATTTCCTACCCTGGTCAGGTAGTTGATTATTCTTAGTGCATGAGTTACTATATTGTTAATATCGTACCTTAACTCCACTCATGTTATTCTGTGCTTGATACCTAGTCTTTTCACTTTGAGATATACTGTTGTTGTTGTCATATTTCGTTCATCGTTGCTATAAATTACCGATGTTATGGTATGTGGATCTTTTGATGTTTAACCATGTGTAGGTAGCTGAGTATGGTTGTTGATTTGACTCGTGTCATCAGGAACAATCATCCGAGTGTGGGTGATGTCCTTAATGTAGAGTTGGTGGTTGTATCATCTTACCTTTCGTTGTATAACTTATGGATCATATGTCTGTACATGGTAGTGTGGGTTGTCGATGGTGTGTCGCTACGAACTGGAAGTCCTAGCATGGTTGATTGTTAGTTGTATACGACTCTTTGTGGGATAGAGAGTGTGTTGTGGATGTACGTATGTGTGATTGAGCATTCATTCCATTTACATGCATGTTGGCGATTTGGTCTCCCTTGTTATTGAGAGGGTCGTCAGTCATCCTGCCTCCACGGTTACTCGTGGTAGTAGTAACTGGTGTGAGGGAAGTTCATTTGTTGCGCTGCACTCGTCCACTATTTATAGTAGTAGTTGGAGTTGTGTTCAGTTGTCCTGTGTGTGTGGCACTCGACCACTTATGGGTTGTGTCAGTCGGAGTGGCTAGCAATAGGGACCCCCATTGTGTATCTTATAGCTCTTTAGCTTATCGCTACTATTCATACTACCCACTCAGCCTATCGAGAGTAGTGGTTATTGTTGAGTTGAGATAGTTGTCATGTCGTGCCACCTAGGTCACACTGGGGTCGTGGTAGCGAGTGAGGTGTGCAGGCATGACCATGCATTTGCATTGTCATGTGTGAGGGCATTTGCATATATATACATATACATATATTTATGTATATATATGTGTATCAGTGTGATTAGTATATTAGATATAGTCTATATATGCTTGTTGAATTGTTGCATTTGTTTGTGTTATATTTGCTGCATTTGATTGTACATCATTCTGCATGTTATTTGCATGATCTATATTGTTTGTGTGTGAGATACTAGTGTATGAGTTGGACCGAATGGTTGTACGCCTATGATCAGTATCACAATGTTGTATAGGTTTGATTAGGTTCATTTATGATGTTGCTTATAGGTTCATAGGGCAGTGTGTTGATTACATGCTTAGTGATGTTCTTTCATGTTGTATGGGTTATATTGTGACTTATGTGTTCAGGTTGTAAGAGTTGTAGCGTAGCAGAGCTCCAGGTATGTCCGTACATTACGTTATGTACAGTTGATCAGTTGGTTCGTTTATGCATTGATAGTTATTTGTTATTACCTTTAGACTGTATGTACGTTGATCTCCCTACGTATACCTGTTGACCTTTATTTGTATACTTGTTGATCTCCATCTGATATATGTTGTTCATGCACTATCTTTCATATTACCGCTGAGTTTTATGCTCACCACCACAGACTCTGGGTTTTCTTGTCGCCCAAGTAATAGGTAGAAGATTCATAGGATGCTCGGAGCTCCGCCAACTGATCCCATCTCACACCGAGCGTTTGGATTTTATTCCGGATTCATGTTGTATTATTTTTGGATGGTGTGTTTTGGATTTTATTCTATATTGCTTCTGTATGTTAGTTATGGTTTTGGTTTGGTTGTTGGATTTGTCCATATTTAGTTATTATGTTAGAGTCGCACCGGTGCGCATCTTTGTGTCTTTGTGGTTGTATTATTTAGTAGTGTTACTTCATTATGATATATGGTTTATGGATGTCGACAGCTATGTGGGCCTTGTATCGATGTTTATCTTACATTGTCACTAGAGGGTACCATCCGATTGATGGACACATATACTCTCGGGGCATGACACTTTACGCCGCCAATATCACACCCTTGGACTTCCCTTGCCAACTCCATGTTGGACTTTCCAATTGCTATGACCCATACTTGGACTTTCCAATTGCCAAGTACACATGACTTAGACTTTACCAATGCCAAGACCCATGCTTGGACTTTTCATATCAAGTACTCATGACTTGGACTTTACCATTGCCAAAACTCATGCTTGGACTTTCCAATTGTCGAGTACCCATGACTTGGACTTTACCATTGCCAAGACCCATGCTTGGATTTTCCATGCCAAGTACTCAAGACATGGCCTTTCCATGGCAATCACATTGTCATACGTTTTGTCAAATATCAAAATACTGCTCAAGTCAAATTCGAGTCCGGTCAATTGTGACCTGGGTCGATTGCACCAACAATAATTATAGGTTTTTACAAAAGGGTTGAAAATGGAAAAAATTCTCAAAATCAACTAGATCCGTAGTGATCATGGTGGAAAATTTTAGAATTCAAATTTTTTAAAATTTTGCTTAGAACAAGAGTACAAGCATGAGTTCTCTTGTCCTAGAACACCCCGACAAAATGGGGTGGTGGAAAGGAGAAATCATGCCCTATATGAAGGTAGGAAACTTCGCTTCCCACTTCAACTCGGTCGCTTGTTCATGGTGATCCCATCGATGTCCCCGGATTAAAAAAAAATAATCCTAGACAAAAGGGATCACCCAAGCAACCGTTTCATCATCGTGTTATTCGATTAGAGTAGTCACTTGAACAAACTTGTTGTTCAAGCCACCAACCTCTATTCTACAAATAGCCGCGGAATAGACGATGTAGGGATCATCGGCTTTTGTGTTTATATTCGGGGTCCAAGTTATTTTAGCCATAAAAATAGAATACTACATGCATATATAATTGAAAAACAATTATAGACATGTTACAAAAGAATATAGACAATCGATATACCTCTCGATCTTCTATTGTATGTCCTTCCTCCTTTTGGACGTCGTGTGGGCGACGATCTACCAAAATTCGAAGCTCCTAGATCACCAATCTTCCTTCCTTGCTCACTCTGAACAAGAGGAAGAATAAGAAACAAAGCACTTCTCCTTCTTTCAACCAACCACCAAGCTCCAATCTTGGTGCTTGCCGCCGACCAAGAAGGAGAACAAGGAGAGTGAACGCCGGCCAAGACTCTAAGGGAAGAGACCCTAGACTTATTTCCACCGGCCAAGGAGAAGAGAGGAGGAGGTTTGGACGCCGGCAAAGGGAGAGAAAGCAAACCTTGGGTGCTGACCAACTAGGAAGAGGAAGAAGAAAAGGAAAACAAACTTCCATATTTGTGGCCGCCCAACACCTCAAAACCCTAAGCCTCTCAAACCCTAATCCTATTCCTTCTTTAATTGAAATTCCTCCTTGCCACCCACCCTAAAGCCTACTTTTATAGAGTTAGGGATAAGCCTTGTTTTAATCTCCACCATTGGTTCTAGGGATTTAATCTCAACCGTCGGAACTAGAGATTTAATATCTACCGTTGGATCTAGAGTTTTGTTTTCATCCATTGGATCTAGGCTTCATGAGGTATTAATAGGCTACAATAGGGACCATGAGGAGGAGTTGGATCTTGGCCACCCAATGGATCAAGCCCACATAAAGTCAGATCCATTAATGATAATTCAATCCACTAAAGGATTATCATTGATCTACCTCACCAACCCCCATAAGTTAATATGGGTTGCATATATTATTTGTACATTTTTCTCCCCGTGTTTAAGATCTCAAATGTCCGTCGATTAATTAATTTACTGATCATTAATTAATCAATATCTAACTCCATGAGTAGTACCACTCAACCTTTTCATCATGCCGGACCAAGTCCACCTACAGGGTTCACATGATGAACCTTATGAGCTCCTCAAGGGGACATCATCATCCTAATATATATGACACGGTTTCCTCCTATAATCAACGGCACACCATATAAATAATATCATTTCCCAATTTACCGAGTCTATCGATTTAATCTATAAATCTCGCCCATTGGTAAATCAAAGAAATGAATACTAAGTATATGTGCCTGTTATTATATCGGGATTAAGAGCATGTACAATATAATATCTGAGGTCCGATTCGATTATGTAGTCAGCAATAAATCGAATCACCTCTAAGTCGGTCCTGCTCAATACACACAAAGTGTACTAGTGTGATTCTATGGTCAAGACAAACCAATACCAAATCACACTACAACCATTCTGATGGCTTGTCCAAAGCCATCTCGGTTGTGAGCCTTTACTTATACTTTACAAGGAGACGATAACATGAGCTCCTGTGTGGCACCACACACCATATTATCTACAATGTAAGGTATTAGACAATGCATCACCATAAATATGCAAACAATGATCATGTGATTTTATATCAAAATAAAGATGTTCATACAAAAGATAGACTTTTCAAAGATACATCCCAATAAATCTCCCACTTATACTAAAAGACTATGTTGTCCTCAAACTGCATACATCCGATTCTCATTCCTCCACATGCCTATCAAAAGCTCTCGAAGGGCCTTAGTGAAAGGATCACAAAGTTATCCTCCGATGCAATCTTGGCCACAAAGAACTTCTCCTCTCTTTACGATTTCTCAGATCGTGGTACTTGCGCCTATGTGTTTACTTGCCTTATGGGCTCGTGGTTCCTTCGAGTTTGCAATCGCACACTATTATCACAATAAATTGTGATAGTTCCGGGCAAACCAGAATCACATCCAAGTCCATCGAAGTTCCCGAGCCACATACTTCTTTGGCCGCCTCGCAAAGGTCGCCACATACTCGCCTTCCATGGTGGAGTCCGCCACGCATTTCGCTGACACTCTCCATACAATGGCTCCACCTCCCAAAGTAAACACAAAACCCGAGGTAGACTTACTGTTATCCCTATCTCGATTGGAAGTCAATGTATAACCCACAGGGAGTAATTGGTCTGCCTGGTAAACTAGCATATAATCCCTAGTCCTTCTCAGGTACTTCAATATATGCTTTACCGCAGTCCAATGTCCCTGTCCTGGATTACTCTGATATCTGCTGACCATGCCCACGGCAAAGCAGATATCTGGTCTAGTACATAGCATCGCATACATGAGGCTTCCTACTGCCGAAGCATAAGGAACCTCCTTCATCTCCTCTATCTCCACAGATGTTCTAGGACACATCTCTTTAGATAAAGGAACTCCATGCCTGAAAGGTAGAAAACCCTTCTTGGAGTTCTGCATGCTAAAACGATCCATAATGGTGTCTATGTATGAAGCTTGAGATAAGCACAACATCCTTTTCTTGCGATCCCTTATAACCTTGATCCCAAGGATGTGTCTCACTTCTCCCAAGTCCTTCATATCAAACTGTTTAGATAACCATATCCTTACGTCCGATAATACCTTGACATTGTTGCCAATTAATAAAATGTCATCTACGTATAGTACAAGAAATATAACTACGTTTTCGTCACATCTCTTGTATACACAAGACTCATTTGGACTTTGAATAAATCCATAAGACTGGATTACCTCATCAAAGCGGATGTTCCAAGACCTCAAAGCTTGCTTCAATCCATAAATGGACCGATTAAGCTTACACACAAGATGCTCTTTGCCCTTTTCAATGAATCCCTCTGGTTGCTTCATATAGATGTTTTCCTCAAGACTTCCATTAAGGAAAGCTGACTTGACATCCATCTGCCACACCTTATAATCCATATGAGCTACAATGCATAAAAGAATCCGGATAGACTTAAGCATGGCTACTGACGAAAAGGTCTCCTCATAATCGATACTCTCTTTCTGAGTATACCCTTTCACAACAAGCCTTGCTTTGAAGATCTCAACCTTCCCGTCTATTCCTCTCTTTCTTTTGTAGATCCATTTGCAACCAATTGTTTTTACACCATCGGGTGGTTCTACTAGCTCCCAGACCTAATTTGAATCCATAGATTCAATCTCAGCATTAATTGCACTTTGCCAAGATACTGCATCTTTATCTTGGATTGCCTTGTCATATGTCCAGGGATTAGGTTCATGTTCGCCAAGGATCAAATCAGAAGATTTTCCCAAGAACATGAATCTATCAGGCTATCTCACAACCCTCCCACTACGATGAGGTATCACTTGTGTATCCTCTGTGACACGCGGTGCAGTGACTTATGGTATATCCTCTTGTACTGGTGGTACTGAAGAAGTGACTTCCACTTTTAATTCCTCCAGAACAATCTTACTTATGGGCGTGTGGTTCATTACATAGTCTTCCTCTAAAAATCTGGCATTCGTGCTAACGATCACCCTCTGATCTCTAGGACTATAAAACAAACCTCCTTTCGTTCCTCTAGGATAGCCAACAAAAATGTGTACTTCTATACGAGGTTCCAACTTACCAGCATCTGTCTTCAGTACATGTGTTGGACTCCCCCAAATCCGAAGATGTCTTAGACTAGGCTTTCGCCCAGTCCACAATTCTGTGGCAGTAGAAGACACTGATTTAGATGGAACGAAGTTCAGAATGTACACCGTCGTATCTAGAGCATATCCCCAGAATGAATCTGGTAATTCAGAATAACTCATCATCAATCTAACCATCTCCATAAGAGTCTTATTCCTTCACTCTGCTACACCATTCTGCTGGGGTGTGTCAGGTGCAGACAATTGGGATTGAATCCCAGCCTCTGATAAGTATATCCTAAACTCTCCCAAGAGGTACTCACCACCACGATCAGATCGTAGTGTCTTGATACTTTTACCTCGAATAATCATCTATAAAACAGACGAAATACTCAAAACCACTTCTAGCCTGGATAGACATAGGACCACACAAATCAGAATGAACTAATTCTACCACATCTTTGACTCTATATCTCTTGGCCTTAAATGACCTCTTGTCATTTTACCCTCCAAGCAAGATTTGCAGGTTGGGAAATCTTCCACCACTAATGAACCCAGAGGTCCATCAGCTATCAACCTTTGAATTCTTCTTAGGTTAATATGACCAAGCCTAAGATGCCAAAGATATGTTTGGTTCATCTTCGAAGGTTCTTTTCTCTTATTAGAATTAGAAGATGAGTTATTAACTTCAATTTGCATCGTGGGAGCTTTTGGTTCAAGTGTGTATAAATTTTCTATCAATGCACCCAAACAGATAATCTTCTTATTCCTTTTTATAACAACTCTGTCATTAAAAGAAATAGAATATCCATCCATAAACAATTTAGAAACCGAAATTAAATTCTTTCTAAATAAAGGTACATAAAGGCAATTCTTAAGAACCAAAACTTTATTTTTCTCAAAAGATAAATAAACATCTCCCACTGCAACAGCCGCCACCTTCGTGGTATCACCCAAGTATACGGTAATCTCCCCCTTAGCCAATCGTCTGGTTTCCTGGAACCCCTACAAAGTATTGCAAACATGATCAGTGGCTCCCGTATCTACACACCAGGTGTCAGTAGATAACATCGCTAAACATGTTTCAACGACTAGACCAAAAGATATACCTTTGTTCTGCTTGCGATTAGGGCAGTCCTTCTTCTAGTGTCCAGTCTGCTTACAAGTGAAGCACTTGCCTTTCGGCTTCTTCACTCCTCCCTGAGTTCCACCCACCGCCTTTGCCCCAGCTTGTTTCTTCTTCTACTTGCCTTTCGGCTTAGAAGTAGAAACCTTTTGGGCGACCATGGCTTGTGCCTGAGTTCTCTGACGAAATAGCCCCTCTGCCGCCTGGAGTTCTGTCAGAAGCTCCACCAATGAATACAACCTCTTGTTCATGTTGTAGTTCAGGCGAAACTGCTCAAAACTCTTAGGTAGAGACTGGAGAATGATATCGACCTGGGTTTCCCCATCGATCTCAGATCCGAGGACTTCCAACTCATTCAAATGAGCCATCGTCTTGAGAACATGATCCCTCACGGGTGTTCCCTCGATCATGGTGGTCGTCATCAAGTTCCTCATGGCTTCCTGCCTAGCAGCCCGATTCTGGTGTCCGAAAAGCTCTTTGAGATTGAGCATCATGTCATAGGCAGTGGGAATGGCTTGATGCTGATGTTGCAGTACATTTGACATAGATGCTAAAATGTAACACCGCGCCATCCCATTGGCCTTAATCCACTTCTTATAACTCTCCTTCTCCTTTTCCCCAGAATCATCCGCAGACTTAGGAGGGCACTCTTCGAGGAGTACATATTTGTATTCCTCAGCAGTCAAGACAATGTCAAGATTCCTCTTCCAATCAACATAGTTGGGTCCAGTAAGTTTATTTTCTTTCAGTATCACAGCAAGCGGGTTGAAAGTCATTTTGAAAGAAAACCTAAGAATCACATAGATCAAAACATTAGATTTCAAAAAATTATTGATTCCTCAAACAATAAAATTTTAAAATCAACCAACACCTCAAAACATCGAGAATATCGTATGCCACGATAGTGTGGACGTATAAGAATTCTACATTTGTAAGAGGAGGTTTTACCCATTAATTTTACTATCTTGTCAACCTAATCTTTTGACAAGTAAAATTAATAGTTGGTTCCTCTTTGGCCCTACAAATAAAAACAGTGACTCCGATGGGGAGGATACTTATATTTGTATCTAAGTGTTCACCATTATTCGGTACCAAGGTAATTATCTCGGGTTATGTGCCTTCCGATGGGGAAGTACACACGCTCCTTAATAATTTCCTATAACCATATTCGACCTTGTTATCCGCAAACAAACTCATCAGATGGGGAGGAAGGCACTCAGAGCCGACGCGCAAGGTCTTTTGCATAACATGTCAAATCGTAATGGAGGTCGTGGGAATTTATAAAAACATCCCTCTCCCACTTAGTAATTTGAAATTGAGGAATTTTCTAGCCTACGACATGCATATCAAAAAATAAGCAATAAATATGAAAAATAAATATTTTCCAACTATTATGGCTTTTGTTTTCAATATGTCTCTCGTCGTGTTGCCATGTCGTCCGCTCCTCCCTACGCCATGTACAAGCCATCCGGAGATCTAAGCCGAGACTAAAAAATATTTTAATTTACATCCATCGATCCTATACTCCACGAGGGAGTGTACATGAAATCTAGATCGAAAGTAAACTAAAATAAAAGGAGTGGCTAAACAATGTCGTATCTAATTTACAAAAATTAAATACTAGCCTCATCAACCCCGAGGATTCAACAAAATATACAATTATACACATACAATCACATACACACATATGGCCATAATAGTTGGATCCTATGCCTGTAACAAAAGAGTCAACCTACGCATATCCTTCTATTATCCGGCATATATAATATATGAAAAGTGCATAAAAGTAATCGAATCCTAAACACACAAAACCGGAAACTGTGGCTCTGATACCACTTAAAGGTAGGAAGTTTTGCTTCCCACTTCAACTCGGTCGCTTGTTCATGGTGATCCCATCGATGTCCCCGGATTAAAAAAAAATTAATCATAGACAAAAGGGATCACCCAAGCAACCGTTTCATCGTCGTGCTATTCGATTAGAGTAGTCACTTGAACAAACTTGTTGTTCAAGCCACCAACCTCTATTCTACGAATAGCCGCGGAATAGATGATGAACAGATCGCCGGTTTTTGTGTTTATATTCGGGGTCCAAGTTATTTTAGCCATAAAAACAGAATACTACATGCATATATAATTGAAAAACAATTATAGACATGTTACAAAAGAATATAGGCAATCGATATACCTCTCGATCTTCTATTGTATGTCCTTCCTCCTTTTGGACGTCGTGTGGGCGACGATCTACCAAAAGTAGAAGCTCCTAGATCACCAATCTTCCTTCCTTGCTCACTCCGAACAAGAGGAAGAATAAGAAACAAAGCACTTCTCCTTCTTTCAACCAACCACCAAGCTCCAAGCTTGGTGCTTGCCACCGGCCAAGAAGGAGAACAAGGAGAGTGAACGCCGGCCAAGACTCTAAGGGAAGAGACCCTAGACTTCTTTCCACCGACCAAGGAGAAGAGAGGAAGGGGTTTGGACGCCGGAAAAGGGAGAGGAAGAAAACCTTGGGCGCCGGCCAACTAGGAAGAGGAAGAAGAAAAGGAAAAAACTTCCTTATTTGTGGCCGCCCAACACCTCCAAACCCTAAGCCTCTCAAACCCTAATCCTATTCCTTCTCTAATTGAAATTCCTCCTTGTCGCCCACCCTAAAGCCTCCTTTTATAGAGTTAGGGATAAGCCTTGTTTTAATCTCCACCATTGGTTCTAGGGATTTAATCTCAACCGTCGGATCTAGAGATTTAATCTCAACCGTCGGATCTAGAGATTTAATCTCTACCGTTGGATCTAGAGTTTTGTTTTCATCCATTGGATCTAGGCTTCATGAGGTATTAATAGGCTACAATATGGACCATGAGGAGGAGTTGGATCTTGGCCACCCAATGGATTAAGCCTACATAAAGTCCGATCCATTAATGATAATCCAATCCACTAAAGGATTATCATTGATCTACCTCACCAACCCCCATAAGTTAATATGGGCTCCATATATTATTTGTATATTTTTCTCCCCGTGTTCAAGATCTCGAATGTCCATCGATTAATTAATTTACTGACCATTAATTAATCAACATCTAACTCCATGAGTAGTACCACTCAACCTTTTCATCATGCCAGACCCAGTCCACCTGCAGGGTTTACATGATGAACCTTATGAGCTCCTCAAGGGGACATCATCATCCTAATATATAGGACATGGTTTTCTCCTATAATCAACGACACACCATATAAATAATATCATTTCCCAGCTTACCGAGCCTATCGATTTAATCTATAAATCTCGCCCATTGGTAAATCAAAGAAATGAATACTAAGTATATGTGTCCGTTATTATATCGGGATTAAGAGCATGTACAATATAATATCTGAGGTCCGATTCGATTATGTAATCAGCAATAAATCGAATCACCTCTAAGTCGGTCCTGCTCAATACACACAAAGTGTACTATTGTGATTCTATGGTCAAGACAAACCAATACCAAATCACACTATAACCATACCAATAGTTTGTCCAAAGACATCTCGGTTGTGAGCCTATACTTATACTTTATAAGGATCCGATAACATGATCTCCCATGTGACACCACACACCATGTTATCTACAATATAATGTATTAGACAATATGCATCACCATAAATATGCAAACAATGATCATGTGATTCTTATGTCAAAATAAAGATGTTCATACAAAAGATAGACTTTTCAGTATACATCCCAACAATCTCCCACTTATACTAAAAGACTATGTTGTCCTCAAACTGCCATACATCTGATTCTCATTCCCTCCACATGTCTATCAAAAGCTCTTGCCGGAAGGGTCTTAGTGGAAGGATCTGCCAGGTTATCCTCTGATACAATCTTGGCCACAACAACTCTCCTCTTTTTACGATTTCTCATATTAGGTGGTACTTGCGCTCTATGTGTTTACTTGCCTTATGGGCTCGTGGTTCCTTCAAGTTTGCAACTGCACCACTATTATCACAATAAATTGTGATAGTTCTGGGTAAACCAGGAATCACATCCAAGTCCATCAGAAAGTTCCTGAGCCACACAGCTTCTTTGGCCACCTCAGAAGCTGCCACATACTCAGCTTCCATGGTGGAGTCCACCATGCATTTTTGCTTGACACTCCTCCATACAATGGCTCCATCTCCCAAAGTAAACACAAACCCTGAGGTAGACTTACTGTTATCCCTGTCTGATTGGAAGTCAGAATTTGTATAAACCACATGGAGTATTTGGTCTGCCTGGTAAACTAGCAAATAATCCCTAGTCCTCAGGTACTTCAATATATGCTTTACCGCAGTCCAATGTCTCTGTCCTGGATTACTCTGATATGTGCTGACAATGCCCACAGCAAAGCAGATATCTGGTCTCGTACATAGCATTGCATACATGAGGCTTCCTACTGCCGAAGCATAAGGAACTGCCTTCATCTCCTCTATCTCCTTAGACGTTCTAGGACACATCTCTTTATATAAAGGAACTCCATGCCTGAAAGGTAGAAAACCCTTCATGGAGTTATGCATGCTAAAATGATCCATAATGGTGTCTTTGTATGAAGCTTGAGATAAGCACAACATCTTTTTCGTGCGATCCCTTATAACCTTGATCCCAAGGATGTGTCCCACTTCTCCCAAGTCATTCATATCAAACTGTTTGGACAACCATACCCTTACATCCGATAATACCTTGACATTGTTGCCAATTAACAAAATGTCATCTACGTATAGTACAAGAAATACCACTACATTTCCGTCACATCTCTTGTATACACAAGACTCATCCAGACTTTGAATAAATCCATAAGACTGGATTACCTCATCAAAGCGGATATTACAAGACCTCGAAGCTTGCTTTAATCCATAAATGGACCGATTAAGCTTACACACAAGATGCTCTTTGCCCTTTTCAATGAATTCCTCTGGTTGCTTCATATAGATGTTTTCCTCAAGACTTCCATTAAGGAAAGCTGACTTGACATCCATCTGCCACACCTCATAATCCATATGAGCTACAATGCTTAAGAGAATCCAGATAGACTTAAGCATGCCTACCGGCAAAAAGGTCTCCTCATAATCGATACCCTTTTTCTGAGTATACCCTTTCGCAACAAGCCTTGCTTTGAAGGTCTCAACCTTCCCGTCTATTCCTCTATTTCTTTTGTAGATCCACTTGCAACCAATGGTTTTTACACCATCGGGTGGTTCTACTAGTTCCCAGACCTGATTTGAATCCATAAATTCAATCTCAGCATTCATTGCACTTTGCCAAGATATTGCATCTTTATCTTGGATATATGACTAGGGATCAGGTTCATGTTCGTCAGGGATCAAATCAGAAGATTCTCTCAAGAACATGAATCTATCAGGCTATCTTACAACCCTCCCACTACGATGAGGTATCGCCTGTGTATCCTTTGTGACACGCGATGCAGTGACTTGTGGTATATCCTCTTGTACTGGTGGTACTGAAGAAGTGACTTCCCCTTTTAATTCCTCCAAAACAATCTTACTTATGGGCTTGTGGTTCATTACATAGTCTTCCTCTAGAAATCTGGCATTCGTGCTAACGATCACCCTCTGATCTCCAAGACTATAAAACAAACCTCCTTTCATTCTAGGATAGCCAACGAACATGCGTACTTCTATATGAGGTTCCAACTTACCAGCATCTGTCTTCAGTACATGTGCTGGACTCCCCCAAATCCGAAGATGTCTTAGACTAGTCTTTCGCCCAGTCCACAATTCTGTGGCAGTAGAAGACACTGATTTAGATGGAACCAAGTTCAGAATGTACACCGTCGTATCTAGAGCATATCCCCAGAACGAATCTGGTAATTCAGAATAACTCATCATCAATCTAACCATCTCCATAAGAGTCTTATTCCTTCACTCTGCTACACCATTCTGCTGGGGTGTATCAGGTGCAGACAATTGGGATTGAATCACATCCTCTAATAAGTATATCCTAAACTCTCCCAAGAGGTACTCACCACCACGATCAGATCATAGTGTCTTGATACTTTTATCTCGAATAATCATCTATAAAAGAGACGAAATACTCAAAACCACCTCTAGCCTGGATAGACATAGGACCACACAAATCAGAATAAACTAATTCTACCACATCTTTGGCTCTATATCCCTTGGCCTTAAATGGCCTTTTGGTCATTTTACCCTCCAAGCAAGATTCGCAGGTTGGGAAATCTTCCACCACTAATGAACCCAGAGGTCCATCAGCTATGAACCTTTGAATTCTGCTTAGGTTAATATGACCAAGCCTAAGATGCCAAAGATATGTTTGGTTCATCTTCGAAGGTTCTTTTCTCTTATTGGAATTAGAAGATGAGTTATTAACTTCAATTTGCATCGTTGGAGCTTTTGGTTCAAGTGTGTATAAATTTCCTATCAATGCAGTCGAACAGATAATCTCCCTATTCCTTTTTATAATAACTCTGTCATTAAAAGAAATAGAATATCCATCCATAAACAATTTAGAAACCGAAATTAAATTCTTTCTAAATAAAGGTACATAAAGGCAATTCTTAAGAACCAAAACTTTATTTTTCACAAAAGATAAATAAGCATCTCCCACTGCAACAGCCGCCACCTTCTTGGCATCGCCCAAGTATACGGTAATCTCCCCCTTAGCCAGTCGTCTAGTTTCCTGGAACCCCTGCAAAGTATTGTAGACATGATCAATGGCTCCCATATCTACACACCAGGTGCCGGTAGATAATACTGCTAAACATGTTTCAACAACTAGACCAAAAGATATACCTTTGTTCTGCTTGTGGTTGGGGCAGTTCTTCTTCCAATGTCCAGTCTACTTACAAGTGAAGCACTTGCCTTTCGGCTTCTTCACTCCTCCCTGAGTTCCTCTCACCGCCTTTGCCCCAGCTTGTTTCTTCTTCTTCTTGCCTTTCAGCTTAGAAGTAGAAACCTCTTGGGCAACCATGGCTTGTGCCGCACTCTGACGAAATAGCCCTCTGCCGCTTGGAGTTCTGTTAGAAGCTCCGCCAACAAATACAACCTCTTGTTAATGTTGTAGTTCAGGCGAAACTGCTCAAAACTCCTAGGTAGAGACTGGAGAATGATATCGACTTGGGTTTCCCCATCGATCTCAGCTCCGAGGACTTCCAACTCATTCAAATGAGACATCATCTTAAGAACATGATCCCTCACGGGTGTTCCCTCGATCATGGTGGTCGTCATCAAGTTCCTCATGGCTTCCTGCCTAGCAGCCCGATTCTGGTGTCCGAAAAGCTCTTTGAGATTGAGCATCATGTCATAACCAGTGGGCATGGCTTGATGCTGATGTTGCAGTACATTTGACATAGATGCCAAAATGTAACACCGCGCTATCTCATCGGCCTTAATCCACTTCTTATAACACTCTCCTTCTCCTTTTCCCCAGAATCATCTGCAGGCTTAGGAGGATACTCTTCGAGGAGTACATATTTGTATTCATCAGCAGTCATGACAATGTCAAGATTCCTCTTCCAATCAACATAGTTGGGTCCAGTAAGTTTATTTTCTTTTAGTATCACAGCAAGCGGGTTGAAAGTCATTTTAAAAGAAAACCTAAGAATCACATAGATCAAAACATTAGATTTCAAAAAATTATTGATTCCTCAAACAATAAAATTTTAAAATCAACCAACACCTCAAAACACCGAGAATATTGTATGCCACGATAGTGTGGACGTATAAGAATTCTACATTTGTAAGAGGAGGTTTTACCCATTAATTTTACTATCTTGTCAACCTAACCTTTTGACAAGTAAAATTAATAGTTGGTTCCTCTTCGGCCCTACAAATAAAAGCAGTGACTCCAATGGGGAGGATACTTATATTTGTATCTAAGTGTTCACCATTATTCGGTACCAAGGTAATTATCTCGGGTTATGTGCCTTCCGATGGGGAAGTACACATGCTCCTTAATAATTTTCTATAACAATATTCGACCTTGTGATCCGCAAACAAACTCATCCGATTGGGAGGAAGGCACTCAGAGTCGACGCGCAAGTTTGTTTGCATCACATGTCAAATCGTAATGGAGGTCGTGGGAATTTATAAAAATATCCCTCTCCCACTTAGTAATTTGAAATTGAAGAATTTTCTAGCCTACGACATGCATATCAAACAATAAGCAATAAATATGAAAAATAAATATTTTCCAACTATTATGGCTTTTATCTTCAATATTGTTAGGGATCGATTGGAAGCTAGAGGGGGGGTGAATAGCGCATTTTCATTTCTACAAGAATGATTAGCGGAAGCACTACAAAAATAATATAAGTAAAAACGAAAGCACAATGCTAACAAGGCCTTTACGTGGTTCGGAGATAACGCTCCTTCTCCACGGCGATCCTTATGGTGGATCAACCCAAGCGATTCCACTAAGAAACTTTCTCTTTTACAAACCCTCCTCTTCTTACAAAGAATGTAGATGAAGATTAGAGAGGAGGAGGAGAACTAAACACTTGAAAGCTTTAGAAAACTTGTAGGGGGCTTGAGAGAAAGATTAGAATATAAGCATTAGCGCTCAAAGCCACCAGCAGCCCTCTTTTTATAGAGAGAGAGATGTTTTTCCCATTGGGCTACCATCAGTCGACTGATGTACAACATCGATCATTCTGCGCCAAGCCAGCTTCGTTGGCAGATCCATGCGGAGATACGTAGCGCAATTTCAGAACGGTGCTGATCGGTCGGTGATCACTTCATCGATCGGTGATGAAGCGATCGATCAGTGATCACCGTGAGTCAGTGAGACTCCATTCATGCCCATCTTCGCGATCGATCATTGCCGATGTGGCGATCGACTAATTGCTCGATCAATCGGCCGGCTCGACGGTTGGTGATCGTCGGGGTTTCACTCAGTCGAGCACATGATCAGTTGACTATTACATCGTATCAGTCGACTGATACTCATCAAGTATGAATAATTCATACTTGATTTTACCCCCTAGACCTAGACTCAACCTTCTAGCTCTTCTTTAAGCCTTGCGCCTCCAGGATCCCTCCGAGTCCGCGACTTGTTCATCCTTTGCGCTTTTCTTCCAAGAGCTTCCTTTGATTTTGTCATGTCTTGGGTTTCCCTTTGCCAAAGCGTGCTTGGACTTTACGCTGCCAAGACCACATGCTTGGACCTACGCTACCAAGACTTTCCTTTGGACTTCCTTTGCCAAGATCACACTTGGACTTTGTCTTTACCAAGTCTTCATACTTGGATTTTTTCTGTCACTTAAACACATTCACAATTTGATCACAAAGCATTGCCTAACTTAGATGATTATCCAAACATCAACACATATAAATGCTTGGGGCATTGTTGCACCAACAATCTCTCCCTTTTTGATGTTTGCCAATCATTTAAGTTAGGTCTTTAAAATATGCACATAATCATATTTCCAATATGAATGCTATCTTCATTCATGCACATAATCATAAAATATGCACATAATCATATTTCCATCATATTTTCAATATGAATTCTAACTTAAACATTCCTTCTCCCCCTTCGACATACATCAAAAAGAGAAGGATTCATGAATTTCATAAAAGGATTAAATTTGTTGTAATCTTGAACTAAGTTATAAAGTTGAAATTAAGCTCCCCCTTAATCCAAGATATGGTTCATGATGAATAAATAACTTGTGGAGTAAAGCCTAACAAAAGATTGAAGGTTAAATCCTAACTTTTGCACCAACAATATAAGTTTGGGGATGAAAAGATATATATTAGGAAACTCCCCCTAAAACACTACATAGAACTGTCCTAAAAACTTGGTAATACCGAATATTGTCATACCATAGTTTTAGGGTTTTAAAGATACACTTAAACGCAAGAAATAGAGCTTCTTATCAGAAAATACAGAGTATCAGTCGACTGGTTTCTGACTCAGTCGACTGATACTCCTGAAATCCGAATTTCAGTCTTTTCAGTCCAACTTCAGAAATGCGTTAGAAATTCTAGAAACTTCAAAAAATCACGAAATTTTGTGTAAAAATTTTTGAGATCATCATCTATCAAGGAAAAATAATTTGAAAAATATATGTTTTCCATATTGCAAGATTGATACAAACTTGGAAACTAATAAAAGTTCTAGTGATTTTGCAAACTTTGTATAACTTTTTTCTTCCATTTGAAAATTGTTTTTTCAAAATATGACAAACATAGTTTAAATTATGTTTTATTTGACATTTCCAATCATATTCTTGTTGGGATGTATACTAAAAAGTCTATCTTTTGTATGAACATCTTTATTTTTTAAATAAGAATCACATGATCATTGTTTGTATATTTTTATGACTATGCATATTATCTAATACATTACATTGTAGATAACATGGGGTGTGGTGGCATACGGGAGATCATGTTATCGGTTCCTTGTAAAGTATAAGTAAAGGCTCACAACCTAGATGGCTTTGGACAAACCATTGGTATGGTTGTAGTGTGATTTGGTATTGGTTTGTCTTGACCATAGAATCACACTAGTACACATTGTGTGTATTGAGCTGGACTGACTTAGAGGTGATTTGATTTATTGTTGACTACATGATCGAATCAGACCTCAAATATTATATTGTACATACTCTTAATTCCGATATAATAATGGGCACATATACTTAGTATTCATCTCTTTGATTTACCAATGGGCGAGATTTATAGATTAAATCGACAGGCTCGGTAAGTTGGGAGATGATATTATTTATATGGTGTGTTGTTGATTATAGGAGGAAACTATGTCCTATATATTAGGATGATGATGTCCCCTTAAGGAGCTCATAAGGTTCATCATGTAAACCCTGCAGGTGGACTTGGTCCGGCATGATGAAAAGGTTGAGTGGTACTACTCATGGAGTTAGATGTTGATTAATTAATGGTCAGTAAATTAATTAATTGACGGGCATTCGAGATCTTAAACACGGAGAGAAAATGTACAAATAATATATGGAGCCCATATTATCTTATGGGGATTGGTAAGGTAGATCAATGATAATCCTTTAGTGGATTGGATTATCATTAATGGATTAGACTTTATGTGGGCTTGATCCATGAGTGGCCAAGATCCAACTCCTCCTCATGGTCCCTATTGTAGCCTATTAACACCTCATGAAGCTTAGATCCAATGAATAGAAACAAAACCCTAGATCCAAAGGTAGAGATTAAATCTCTAAGATCCGACGGTTGAGATTAAATCTCTAGATCCGACGGTTGAGATTAAATCCCTAGAACCAATGGTGGATATTAAAACAAGGCTTATCCCTAAACTCTATAAAAGGAGGCTTAGGGTTGGCGTGGAGAACAATTAGAGAAGCTAGGGTTTTTGGAGGTTGGCGGCAAGAAGCAAGGGGTAGGGTTTGGAGCATTGGCAGCACCAAATAAGGAAACAACTTCCTTATTTTTCTTCTTCCTCAAGCTTGTCAGCGCCCATTGAAGCCCTTCCAACCCTTGGCCGGCATCAAAACTCCCTCTTCTCCTTCTCCTTGGCTGGTGGAAACAAGATTTAGGGCTTTCCCTTGGTGTCTTGGCCGGTTTTCACCCTAATCTCCTCTTCCTTCTTGGTCGGCGACAAGCTCCAACATTGGATGTTGGTGGTTGGTTGAAAGAAGAAAAGGAGCTTTGTTTCTTCGTTTCAGTTGCATGTTGCCAAAAACCCCCCTTAATTCTAGGTGAGTTTTGAAAGAGAGATATTTAGTTTCAAATTAGAAAATCCATCTGAGGTTAGGAGAAAATCCTAGGATAGTCAACCATAAGGATTCTCTATTCTCTTTTGTAACATGTTTGTTTTTGTTTTTCAATTATGAGCATGATATATTCTATTTGTGGCTAAATAATACTTGGATCTCGAACATAAACACGAAAGCCGGTGATCCGGACATCGTCTATTCCACGGCTACTCGTAGAATAGAGGTTGGTCGCTTGAACAACAAGTTTGTTCAAGTGACCTCTCTAAACGAATAGCACGATGATGACTTGGTTGTTTGGGAAATCCCTTTTGTCTAGGATTAAATTTTTTTTAATCCGGGGACATCAATGGGATCGCCATGAACAAGCGACCGAGGTGAAGTGGGAAGCGAAGTTTCCCCTCACGGACTCGAAAAGCTCAAACCCATCAATTGGTATCAGAGCCAAGGTTTCCGGTTTTGTGTGTTTAAGGATTCGGTTACTCTTATGCATTTTTCATATATTATATGCGTCAGATAATAGTAGGATATGCGTAGTTTAACTCTTTGTTGCAGGCATAAGATTCTACTATTATGTCCATATGTGTGTATGTGATTGTATGTGTATATTTTGTTGAATCCTCGGGGTTGACGAGGCTAGTATTTAATTTTTTGTAAATTAGATACGGCATAGTTTAGCCACTCTTTTTATTTTAGTTTACTTTCGATCTAGATTTCATGTACACTCCCTCGTGGAGTATAGGATTGATGGATGTAAATTAAAATAGATTTTAGTCTCGGCTTGGATCTCCGAATGGCTTGTACATGGCGTAGGAGGAGCGGACGAGAAGGTGATGCGACGGGAGACATATTGAAGACAAAAGCCATAATAGTTGGAAAATAATTTATTTTTCATATTTATTGCTTATTGTTTGATATGCATGTCGTAGGCTAGAGAATTCCTCATTTTAAATTACTAAGTGGGAGAGGGATATTTTTATAAATTCTCACGGCCTCCATTACGATTTGACATGTGATGCAAGCAAACTTGCGCGTCGGCTCTGAGTGCCTTCCTTCCCATCGGATGAGTTTGTTTGCGGATCACAAGGTCAAATATGGTTATAGAAAATTATTAAGGAGTGTGTGTACTTCCCCATCGGAAGGCACATAACTCGAGATAATTACCTTGGTACCGAGTAATGGTGAACACTTAGATACAAATATAAGTATCCTCCCCATCGGAGTCACTGCTTGTATGTTAGGGCAATCTCTTACCGTGATATGGTTTTGATGTGTGTGGTAAAGGGTTTAAGTTAGATTGTTATTATGATTTGATATGTGAATTGGAGTCTTGCAGGACTTAGTAATTCGCACATGGAGCTTTGGCGAGTTTCACCTCTCATGACTCAGTCCTTGAGTCGATGAAGGATGGCTTTGTGGAAGTCGTGCGCTTGGAGCATCCGAGGGACCGCCGGACGAGGAGATTGGAGTGAAGCCCGAGGAAGTAGACTTCAGGGCGAGACACGAAGGATGGCGCTGCAGAGCCATGCGCTTGGCGCATCCGAGGGATGTGGTCGAATGAAGATAACTTCAAAGGCGAGGGACTCCGAGGGATGAGAGTGAGCGAATGTAACCTGGGAAGGGGTAGAGCTCCTAGGTGAAACTTGGACATTTGGCTAAGTGTCGGATGAGATTTTTCGACATCAGTTGACTGCCATGGAATGGCCCTCTGAGTCAACGGGTTGGTATTATCCGTGATGGGCTTTTGGCCCGGCGATCAGCCGCCATGGATCGCGATCATTGTTATCATCGGCATCATCGAGTCGAGATAGCGATCGGGATAAGCGCGTGTCTGCAGACCGAGAATGAGTCGAGCTCGCGAGCACTCGTGATCGAGCATCGATCGGCGATGGCAATATCGATCGGTGATGCGATCTCGTTGGATGAAATCCAATGTGGAAAGCAGTCGTTATTGGGCAATGGCTACAGGACCAGTCGACTGCTCCTGTGTCTACGGGAAGAAACCCTCTTCCTCTATAAAGAAGAATGGTGTGGGGCTTTGGGAACCTAATGTTTCAACTCATAACATCTCCCAAAGTGCTCTAAGGGTTTTCCACTCTTCTTCTTGTGTTAATTATCATTGAATTGTAAGAAGAGGGATTGTAAAGAGGTTACCTCCACCTAGCTTGGTGCAAAGGAGAGATTTAGTGGATTTGGGAAAGGAGTGATTCACCTTGGACGAATCGGGATCGTGGATTAACGGCGTAATCGTGAACCACGTTACGACTTTGTGTTAGCATTGTTTGTTTCCTTTGTTTTGTTTTTCTTTGCTTGATTTGCTTGTCTTGTTGTTTCCGTTGCACTAATCTTGTTTGTAGATGAGCAAATTCCATCATCCAACGATTGAGGGCTATTCACCCCCCCCCCTCTAGCCGGCCGATCGATCCCCTACAAGTGGTATCAGAGCCAAGGAAAGTTTGTCGAGGACTAACCGCCACAACAAGCACAATCAAGGATGGCCGGCTCAAACATTCACCCTCCGAAATTTGAAGACGAATTCTCTTGGTGGAAAAAGAGAATGGAGGTATTCTTTGAAACCGATTTTGATATTATGCTTATAATGGAAAAGGGTTTTGAGATGCCTGGGGACGAAGAGGGTGAACAAATAGAGAAGTCAAGGTGGACGAAAAAGCAAAGGGAAGAGCACCTTGCAAACTCAAAAGCCAAGCACCATCTCTTCAATGTGCTCCCTCAACAAAAGATCAACCAGATTGGGGAGTGCTCAAGTGCCAAGGAAATGTGGGAGAGATTGGTTGAACTTCATGAAGGCACTTCGGAAGCTAAGCTTGCAAGGAGAGACCTCTTCCGCTCCCAATTGAGCAACATCAAATTAGAAAAGGGAGAAAAGGTAACATCATTGCATTCTAGGTTTAAAGAGATTTTAATTGGGCTAACAAGTGTAGGAGAAAAACTTTCGAATCATGATATGCTTATGAAAGCAATCGACGCTTTTCCCCGGTCATCGAAATGGAGTTCAATGGTGGACTCCTTCTACATGTCAAAGAATTTAGAAGTGAGCACCTTGGAGGAGTTCTTTTCAACAATGGAGCTCCATGAAATGAGGCTTGAAGGAATAGTTGAAGAGCCTAGAATTCAACCTTCAAAAGGAGTAGCCTTGATGGCCCACAAGGGGAAGAAGAAGATGGAGATCCCCTTCTCCTCCGATGAAGCCTCCTCCTCCTCCTCCATGGATAGCACGGAAGAAGCCTACATGGTAAGAAGGGTAAGACGTGCTTTAAAAGGTTTTCAATTTAATAAATCTAATGATAGGAGGAGAAGACCAAGGGGAAAGGTCATTTGTTACAATTGCCAAGGGGAAGGACACATAAGGGGCAATTATCCCCTCTTGAACAAAAGCAAGGAGGAGAAGAGAAAGAAGGAAGAAAAGAAGAAGAAGGGGAGCAAGAAGAAAAAGGAAGAAGAAAATAAGGCCAAGGAAAAGGGGAAGACCAAAGCTCTCAAGGCAAGGACTTGGGATGATCCCTCTTCATCATCATCATCATCCGAAGAGGAAGAACATGTCTACTCCAACCTTGCACTAATGGCCTTTGACGACCTAGATTGCTCCTCCTCCGATGGTGAAGAAGCAAGCTCAAGTGGAGAGAGCTCAAGTGAAGGGGGAGCCTCCTCTACATCCTCATCATTGGAAGAGGATTTGGTAAGTGAGGTAACGAATCTACCCCCTAAGCAAATAATGTCCATGATTTCTAGCCTCACTAAGGATTTATTTAGAGCAAAGAAAAAGAATAAATGCATGCTTGAGCAAATTAAGGATTTAGAACAAAAATTAGAAAAATCATGTTTTAATGATAATGATGATGATGCATGCTCACATGATAACTATATGCCTTTGGATGTTAATGATGCATGCATAGAAGAAAATAGGGCTCTAAGGAAAAAGGTAGATTATTTGACCAAGGCCCTAGAAAAATTTACAATAGGCTCCAATACCCTTAACATGATAATTGGGAGCCAAAGGGCAAGCTTCAATAAGAAAGGCCTAGGTTATAAGGAAAAGAAAAATGAAAAGGCCTATAAATGTCTAATAGCTAGGGGTCAAGACAAAAAGAAGGTAATAGCTAGAAAATGGATCCTTAAAGAATTTTTAGTGAACCCCATAGGCAAGAATTTATATTGGGTTCCAAAATCCATCCTTACGGGTTAGGAAGACCCTAGGATAGTCAACCATATGGACTTTACCTATATCATATTTTTGGTTGACTTAGGATGGCGGGACAATATTTTTGAAATAGTGTTAGGTGATGATAATGCACCTATAAATAGATAAATCATGCTTTAGGTAATGTTTACCTTATTATCATCATGTAATACCTAATGCATGATTACAATTTGATGAACACATTTGGTTCATGGTCATAAGGTAAAATTAATTCATATATGTCTTTATGATTATGTGTAATGATAGGATGATACTTAACCTTGATAGAATTGCATGAAAATAATGGTTAAGTATATACAAATACCTTTAGGATACATCTCACACTCACCATAGACTACTTTGATTGAAAACTTAGCATGATTGAGATGTTAGGATGATACAAATGTCCACTAATGCCTATGGCATTTAGATGGTCATTTAAGGTATCAAAATAGCAATAATAGACCAATCATGGGGAAGGCTTATGTTTAATTCATAGACATATTGCCCAAAGATCATGGTTGAATATTTTACATGTTTTCAAAACAATTTCTTACATTAAAATCTGTGTATTCATGTTTTGAAACAATCCAAAGCAAGACTAGGTGTTAAAATGGATACTTACATGATCAAAAACCTAGTGGTTTTTAAAGCTTTTGGATTTTTGGCAAATACTTGAAAATATAATGATTTTTCATGGGAAACTATTTTTCCTTGATAAATATACTTACAAGAAATATGTTCTCCAAATTTCGTGATTTTTCAAATTTTATAGAATTTTTTATGCATTTCTAAATTCACCCCGGAAAATCAAAATTCCTGAAATCCATGTGCCAGTCGATTGGTAGTCTGAACCAATCGGCTGGTAGCCTGATAATATGCACAATAACCTTTTGTATCCCATTTTAAGGCATGTTTTGGCTTTTGTTTACCTCTAGACTTGATGTCATGCTTGTATAAACATTGTTTAATATTTTTGATGGTGTCAAAGGGGGAGAAATGTATATGTTTAAGTAAGGGGGAATGTATTTAGGGGGAGTTTCATGTATTAAGGGGGAGAGTTGCTAATCATGTTATTTACATGCTTTCTTTTCTTAATATTTTATCAAATGTTTTTGCCTAACTTAAACAGATTGCCACACATCAAAAAGGGGGAGATTGTTAGGGAAATCTCTTGTCGTGATATGGTTTTGATGTGTGTGGCAAAGGGTTTAAGTTAGATTGTTATTATGATTTGATATGTGCGTTGGAGTCTTGCAGGACTTAGTAATTCGTACATGGATCTTTGGCGAGTTTCACCTCTCATGACTCGGTCCTTGAGTCGGTGAAGGATGGCTTTGCGGAAGCCGTGCGCTTGGAGCATCCGAGGGACTGTCGGACAAGGAGCTTGGAGTGAAGCCGGAGGAAGTAGACTTCAGGGCGAGACGCGAAGGATGGCGCTGCAGAGCCATGCGCTTGGCGCATCCAAGGGACGTGGTCGGACGATGATAACTTCAAAGGCGAGGGACTCCGAGGGATGAGAGTGAGCGAATGTAACCCGGGAAGGGGTAGATCTCCTAGGTGAAACTTGGCCATTTGGCTAAGTGTCAGATGAGATTTCTCGACATCAGTCGACTGTCATTCCATGGCAGTCGACTGCTCTGAGTCGAACGGGTTCGATTGGTATCCGACTGATGGGCTTTTGGCCCAGCGATTGATCGATGCCATCAGTGATCATTGATGTCGACATCGATCGGCTTGCCAAGGATGCGATCGGTGATATCTGTCTGCAGGCGCAGAATGGAGTCGAGCTTCGCGAGCACTCATGATCGAGCATCGGTCGGTGATGCAATATCGGTCAGCGATGCCGATCTGGATTGGATGAAATCCAGCGTGGAAAGCTTTTATTGGGCAGCGGCTACATGACGATCGGTGATAGGGACATCATTGCTCTGTGTTGAAGAAACCCTCTTCCTCTATAAAGAGGAATGGTGTGGGGCTTTGGGAACCTAATGCTTCAACTCATAACATCTCCCAAAGTGCTCTAAGGGTTTTTCCACTCTTCTTCTTGTGCTAATTCTCATTCAATTGTAAGAAAAGGGATTGTAAAGAGGTTACCTCCACCTAGCTTGGTGCAAAGGAGAGATTTAGTGGATTTGGCAAAGGAGTGATTCACCTTGGATGAATCGGGATCGTAGATTAGCGGCCTAGCCGTGAACCACGTTATGACTTTGTGTTAGCATTGTTTGTTTCCTTTGTTTTGTTTTTCTTTGCTTGATTTGCTTGTCTTGTTGTTTCCGTTGTGCTATTCTTGTTTGTAGATGAGCAAATTCCGTCATCCAACGATTGAGGGCTATTCACCCCCCCCCTCTAGTCGGCCGATCGATCCCCTACATTGTATTTGTAGGGCCAAAGACGAACCAACTATTAATCTTACTTGTCAAAAAGTTAGGTTGACAAGATAGTAAAATTAATGGGTAAAACCTCCTCTTACAAATGTAGAATTCGTATACGTCCACACTATCATGGCATACGATATTCTCGGTGTTTTGAGGTGTTGGTTGATTTTAAAATTTTATTGTTTGAGGAATCAATAATTTTTTGAAATCTAATGTTTTGATCTGTGTGATTCTTAGGTTTTCTTTCAAAATGACTTTCAACCCACTTGCTGTGATACTGAAAGAGAACAAACTTACTGGACCCAACTATGTTGATTGGAAGAGGAATCTAGATATTGTCTTGACTGCTGAGGAATACAAATATGTACTCCTCGAAGAGTGCCCTCCTAAGCCTACAGATGATTCTGGGGAAAAGGAGAGAGAGAGTTATAAGAAGTGGATAAAGGCCGATGAGATGGCGCGGTGTTACATTTTGGCTTCTATGTCAAATGTACTGCAACATCATCATCAAGCCATGCCCACTGCTTATGACATGATGCTCAATCTCAAAGAGCTTTTTGGACACCAGAATCGGGCTGCTAGGCAAGAAGCCATGAGAAACTTGATGACAACCACTATGATCGAGGGAACACCCGTAAGGGATCATGTTCTCAAGATGATGGCTCATTTGAATGAGCTAGAGGTCCTTGGAGCTGAGATCGATGGGGAAACCCAAGTCGATATCATACTCCAGTCTCTACCTAGGAGTTTTGAGCAGTTTCGCCTGAACTACAACATGAATAAGAGGTTGTATTCGTTGGCGGAACTTCTGACAGAACTCCAGGCGATAGAGGGGCTATTTCGTCAGAGTGCTCAGGCACTTGCCATGGTGACCCAAAAGGTTTCTACTTCTAAGCCAAAAGGCAAGAAGAAGAAGAGTGATCAGGGAGGAGTGAAGAAGCCGAAAGGCAAGTACTTCAATTGTAAGCAGGATGGACATTGGAATAAGGACTGTCCCAATCCGAAATAGAACAAAGGTATATCCTTTGGTCTAGTCGTTGAAACATGGTTAGCGGTGTTATCTACCAACACCTGGTGTGTAGATACGGGAGCCTCTGATCATGTCTGCAATACTTTGCAGAGGTTCCAAAAAACCCGATGATGAGCTGAGGGAGAGATTACCGTTTACTTGGGCAATGCCATGATGGTGGCGGCTATTGCTGTGGGAGATGTTTTATTTATCTTTTGAGAAAAATAAAACTTTGGTTCTGAAAAATTTCCTTTATGTACCTTTATTTAGAAAGAATTTAATTTCGGTTTCTAAATTGTTTATGGATGGATAATCTATTTCTTTTAATGACAGAGTTGTTATAAAAAGGAATAGGCAGATTATCTGCTCTAGTGCATTGGTAGGCAATTTGTATACACTTGAACCAAAAGCTCCCACGATGCAAATAGAAGTTAATAACTCATCTTCTAATTCCAATAAGAGAAAAAAAACCTTCGAAGATGAACCAAACATATCTTTGGCATCTTAGGCTTGATCATATTAAGCTAAGAAGAATTCAAAGGTTGATAGCTGATGGACCTCTGGGTTCATTAGTGGTGGAGGATTTCCCAATCTGCGAATCTTGCTTGGAGGGTAAAATGACCAAGAGGCCTTTTAAGGCCAAGGGGTATAGAGCCAAAGATGTATTAGAATTGGTTCATTCTGATTTATGTAGTCCTATGTCTATCCATGCTAGAGGTGGTTTTGAGTATTTCATCTCTTTTATAGACGATTACTCAAGATATGGATACATTTACCTGATGTGCCACAAGTCTGAATGCTTTGACAAGTTCAAAGAATTCAAGGCTGATGTGGAGAAACGTTAAGGTAAAAGTATCAAGACACTACGATCTGATCGTGGTAGCGAGTACCTCTTAGGAGAGTTTAGGAATTACTTATCAGAGGCTGGGATTCAATCCCAATTGTCTGCACCTAGTACACCCCAGCAGAATGGTGTAGCAGAGCGAAGGAATAGAACTCTTATTGAGATGGTTAGATCGATGATGAGTTATTCTGAGTTGCCAGATTCGTTCTGGGGATATGCTCTAGATACGGCGGTGTACATTCTGAACTTAGTTCCATCTAAATCAGTGCCTTCTACTCCCACAGAGTTGTGGACTGGGCGAAAGCCTAGTCTAAGACATATTCGGATATGGGGGAGTCCAGCACATGTGTTGAAGGCAGATGCTGGTAAGTTGGAACCTCGTACAGAAGTACGCTTGTTCGTTGGCTATCCTAGAGGAACGAAGGGTGGTTTGTTTTATAGTCCTAGAGATTAGAGGGTGATCGTTAGCACGAACGCCAGATTTCTAGAGGAAGACTATGTGATGAGCCACAAGCCTAAGAGTAAAATTGTTCTGGAGGAATTAAAAGGGGAAGTCACTTCTTTAGTACCACCGGTACAAAAGGATATACCACAAGTCATTGCACCGCGGGTCACAGAGGATACATAGGTGATACCTCATCGTAGTGGGAGGGTTGTGAGACAGCCTGATAGATTCATGTTCTTGGGAGAATCTTCTGATTTGGTCTCTGGCGAACATGAACCTGATCCCTGGACATATGACGAGGAAATCCAAGATAAAGATGCAGCATCTTGGCAAAATGCAATGAATACTGAGATTGAATCTATGGATTCAAATCAGGTCTGGGAGGTAGTAGAACCACCCGATGGTATAAAAACCATTGGATGCAAGTGGATCTACAAAAGAAAGAGAGGAATAGATGGGAAGGTTGAGACCTTCAAAGCAAGGCTTGTTGCGAAGGGGTATACTCAGAAAGAGGGTATCGATTATGAGGAGACCTTTTCGCCGGTAGCCATGCTTAAGTCTATCCGGATTCTCTTATGCATAGCAGCTCATATGGATTATGAGGTGTGACAGATGGATGTCAAGACAGCTTTTCTTAATGGAAGACTTGAAGAAAACATCTATATGAAGCAACCAGAGCGATTCATTGCTAAGGGCAAAGAGCATCTTGTATGTAAGCTTAATCGGTCCATTTATCGATTGAAGCAAGCTTCGAGGTCTTGGAACATCCGCTTTGATGAGGTAATCCAGTCTTATGGATTTATTAAAAGTCCGGATGAGTCTTGTGTATACAAGAGATGTGACGGAAATGTAGTAGTATTTCTTGTACTATACATAGATGACATTTTGTTGATTGGCAACAATATCAAAGTGTTATCGGACATAAGGGTATGGTTGTCCAAACAGTTTGATATGAAAGACTTGGGAGAAGTGGGACACATCCTTGGGATCAAGGTTATAAGGGATCGCAGGAAAAGGATGTTGTGCTTATCCCAAGCTTCATACATAGACACGATTATGGATCGTTTTAGCATGCAGAACTCCAAGAAAGGTTTTCTACCTTTCAGGAATGGAGTTCCTTTATCTAAGGAGATGTGTCCTAGAACATCTGAGGAGATAGAGGAGATGAAGGCGGTTCCTTATGCTTTGGCAGTAGGAAGCCTAATATATGCGATGCTTTGTACGAGACCAGATATCTACTTTGTCATGGGCATGATCAGCAGATATCAGAGTAATCTAGGACAGAGACATTAGACTGCGGTAAAGCATATATTGAAGTACCTGAGAAGGACTAGGTATTATATGCTGGTTTACCAGGCAGATCAATTACTCCCTGTGGGTTATACAGATTCTGACTTCCAATCAGATAGGGATAACAGTAAGTCTACCTTAGGTTTTGTGTTTACTTTGGGAGGTGGAGTCATTGTATGGAGGAGTGTCAAGCAGAAATGCGTGGCGGACTCCACCATGGAAGCTGAGTATGTGGCAGCCTCTGAGGTGGCCAAAAAAGCTGTGTGGCTCAGGAACTTCCTGATGGACTTGGATGTGATTCCTGGTTTACCCAGAACTATCACAATTTATTGTGATAATAATGGTGCAGTTGCAAACTCGAAGGAACCACGAGCCCATAAGGTGAGTAAATACATAGAGCGCAAGTACCACCTGATACGAGAAATCGTAAAGGAGGTAGAAGTTGTTGTTGCCTAGATTGCATCAGAGGATGACCTGGTAGACCCTTTCACTAAGGCTCTTCTAGCGAGAGCTTTGATAGGCATGTGGAGGGAAGGGGAATCAGATGTATGGCAGTATGAGGACAGCATAGTCTTTTAGTATAAGTGGGAGATTGTTGGGATGTATACTGAAAAGTCTATCTTTTGTATTAACATCTTTATTTTTTAAATAAGAATCACATGATCATTGCTTGTATATTTTTATGACTATGCATATTGTCTAATACATTACATTGTAGATAACATGGTGTGTGGTGTCACACGGGAGATCATGTTATCGGTTCCTTGTAAAGTATAAGTAAAGACTCACAACCTAGATGGCTTTGGACAAACCATTGGTATGGTTGTAGTGTGATTTGGTATTGGTTTGTCTTGACCATAGAATCACACTAGTACACTTTGTGTGTATTGAGCAGGACCGACTTAGAGGTGATTCGATTTATTGTTGACTATATGATCGAATCAGACCTCAGATATTATATTGTACATACTCTTAATCCCGATATAATAACGGGCATATATACTTAGTATTCATCTCTTTGATTTACCAATGGGCAAGATTTATAGATTAAATCGATAGGCTCGGTAAGTTGGGAGATGATATTATTTATATGGTGTGTCGTTGATTATAGGAGGAAACCGTGTCCTATATATTATGATGATGATGTCCCCTTGAGGAGATCATAAGGTTCATCATGTAAACCCTACAGCTGGACTTGGTCCGATATGATGATAAGGTTGAGTGGTACTACTCATAGAGTTAGATGTTGATTAATTAATGGTCAGTAAATTAATTAATCGACGGACATTCGAGATCTTAAACACGGGGAGAAAATGTACAAATAATATATGGAGCCCATATTATCTTATGGGGGTTGGTGAGGTAGATCAATGATAATCCTTTAGTGGATTGGATTATCATTAATGGATCGGACTTCATGTGGGCTTGATCCATGGGTAGCCAAGATCCAACTCCTCCTCATGGTCCCTATTGTAGCCTATTAACACCTCATGAAGCTTAGATCCAATGAATAGAAACAAAACTCTAGATCCAAAGGTAGAGATTAAATCTCTAAGATCCGACGGTTGAGATTAAATCTCTAGATCCGACAATTGAGATTAAATCCCTAGAACCAATGGTGAAGATTAAAACAAGGCTTATCCCTAAACTCTATAAAAGGAGGCTTAGGGTTGGCATGGAGAACAATTAGAGAAGCTAGGGTTTTTGGAGGTTGGCGGCAAGAAGCAAGGGTTAGGGTTTGGAGTATTGGCAGCACCAAATAAGGAAACAACTTCCTTATTTTTCTTCTTCCTTAAGCTTGCCGGCGCCCATTGAAGCCCTTCCAGCCCTTGGTCGGCGTCCAAACTCCCTCTTCTCCTTCTCCTTGGCTAGTGGAAACAAGATTTAGGGCTTTCCTTTGGTGTCTTGGCCGGTTTCCACCCTAATCTCCTCTTCCTTCTTGGCCAATGGCAAGCTCCAACATTAGATGTTGGTGGTTGGTTGAAAGAAGAAAAGGAGATTTGTTTCTATTCTTCCTCTTGCTCAGAACGAGCAAGGAAGGAAGCTTGGCGATCTAGGAGCTTCAACTTTTGGTAGATCGTCGCCCACACGACGTCCGAAAGGAGGAAGGTCATACATTAGAAGATCGAGAGGTATATCGATTCTCTATTCTCTTTTGTAACATGTTTGTTTTTGTTTTTCAATTATGAGCATGATATATTCTATTTGTGGCTAAATAATACTTGGATCCCGAACATAAACACGAAAGTCGGCGATCCGGACATCGTCTATTTCGCGGCTACTCGTAGAATAGAGGTTGGTCGCTTGAATAACAAGTTTGTTCAAGTGACCTCTTTAAACGAATAGCACGACGATGACTTGGTTGTTTGGGCAATCTCTTTTGTCTAGGATTAAATTTTTTTTAATCCAGGGACATCGATGGGATCGCCATGAACAAGCGGCCGAGGTGAAGTGGAAAGCGAAGTTTTCCCTCACGAACTCGAAAAGCTCAAACCCTTCAATTCTTGGAGCTATATACACATTAATTGTGTATAAGCCTTCCCAATGATTGGTCCAATGAAGGATTAATGTTTCTAGATGACACTTTGGTCCATAGTAATGCATCATAACAAGCATGATGAACCAAATGCATCTTCCTAACATCTCACATGTTGTCTAAGTGGCTCAATACAAAAATCATGGTTTCTTAGGTATTTTGTGAGATGCTTAAAGGTATAAATCCTAGAATTTCTATAGGATCATGCAAACCTATACCTTTATTCAACCAAGCACATCCCAAGTTTTCTCCTAAGTGATGAAAATTCTACCTCGGGGAGAGCCTTGATAAATATGTCGGCTAGGTTGGACTTGGATTCAATGTAATTAAGCTCAATGTCCCCCTTAGCCACATGATATCTAATGAAGTGATGTTTTACTTCAATGTGCTTGATCCTAGAGTGATGCACTGGATTTTTGGTCAAATTTATGGTGCTCACATTATCACAAAATACTTTCATGTTGGAGTAAGATAGCTCATAATCTTCTAAGGTATGTTTCATCCATAGTAGTTGAGCTACACAACCACCCATAGCCACATACTCGGCCTCGGTGGTGGATAGGGCAACACAAGGTTGCTTCCTACTACTCCAACTAACTAGGGAGGACCCAAGAAATTAGCATCCACCGCTAGTACTCTTCTGATCTAATTTGCAACCAGCATAATCGGAATCAGTGTACCCAACCAAATCAAAAGACCTAATCCAGGGTATCATAGTCCTACATTTAGTGTGCCTTTAATATATCTTAAGATTCTCTTAATGGCAACTAAATGAGATTCTTTTGTACATGATTGATACCTAGCACACATACCAACCGCAAATAATATGTCGGGTCTACTAGCGGTTAGGTACAAAAGGCTACTAATCATGCTCCTATAGAGTGTAAGATCAATTTATTTTCCTTTATTATCACTATCTATTTTTGTATTGGTTGCCATTAGAGTTGAAACTACCTTAGCATTTTCCAAACCAAATTTCTTAATCATTTCCTTAGCATATTTGGTTTGGTAAATATAAATTCCTTCACTTGTTTGTTTGACTTGTAATCCTAGGAAGAAATTCAATTCCCCAACTAGACTTATCTCAAACTCTTTTTCCATATTTTTAATAAAGTCTTGAAGAAATTCATCATTTGTTGACCCAAAGATAATGTCATTAACATATACTTGGGCTACAAAGATGTCTTTTGATGTTGACTTTATAAATAGAGTTTGATCTACACTACCCATTTTAAAGTCCTTAGAAATTAAGAAAGATGATAATCTTTCATACCAAGCCCGGGGAGCTTGTTTCAAACCATACAAAGCTTTCTTAAGCTTGTATACATGGTTTGGATAGTCCATATTCTCAAACCCGGGAGGTTGTTCTACATATACCTCTTCCTTAATAAACTCAATTAGGAATGTCGATTTAACATCCATTTGATGGAGTTTGAAACCCATATAGGAGGCATACCCTAATAGTATCCTAATAGACTCTAATCTAGCAACCGGGGCATATGTTTCATCATAGTCAAGTCCTTCAACTTGATTAAAGCCCCTTGCAACTAATCTTGCTTTATTTCTAGTAATATTCCCTTGGTCATCTAGTTTGTTCCTAAAGACCCATCTTGTAGTAATAATGGTGTTTCATTTGGTCTAGGAACTAACTCCCATACTTGACTCCTTTCAAATTGAGTCAATTCATCTTGCATTGCTAAGATCCGATCCGGATCAAGTAATGTATCTTTGATTGTTTTTGGCTCAATTTGAGAAATTAGAGCTATATGACTAGTGGGATCCCTATGAAATGACCTAGTTCTAATACCTTGAGATAATTCACCAACAATTTGATCTAAGGGGTGATTTTGATGAACTCTTATGGTCCTAGGAGGTGTATTAATTTGAGTTTGATCATAATTAATCTCAATCCTTTGCTCATCATCGGAATCACCTCTTACTCCCCCTTGATTCAATCCTCCCCCTTGATCATTACCCCCTAAAGTTAAATCTTGGAATTGTTGGGTAATTTCTTGATGTTCATTATTAATATCATCATCAATAGGGGATTTCCTAGGGTATGTATTGGAAGTTTCATCAAATTGGACATTTGAAGATTCCTCAATCTTTTGAGTCCTTTTATTGTAAATTCTATACCCTACACTAGTGGATGAGTATCCAACTAGGATTCCCTCATCCGCTTTGGACTCAAACTTACCTAGGTTGTCTTTGGTATTTAAAATATAGACTTTGCATCCAAAGACCTTAAAATAATGAATTGTTGGAATTGTACCATTCCACAATTCAAAAGGGGTTTTTCCTAAAAACCTATGAATTAACACCTTATTTTGGATATAGCAAGCGGGGTTAACCGCTTCCGCCCACAAGTAGCTAGGTAAGGAGTATGCATTAAGCATTGTCCTAGCCGCTTCTTGTAGAGCACGATTCTTCCTTTCCACAACCCCATTTTGTTGGGGTGTTCTAGGACAAGAAAATTCGTGCTTGTACCCTTGTTCTAGACAAAAACTTGAGAAATTTGAATTCTCAAATTCTCCATCGTGATCACTATGGATCCGGTTGATTTTGAGTTTTCTTTCATTCTCTACTCTCTTGCTAAATCTTATGATTATTCCTAAGGTTTCATCTTTATTTTTCATGAAAAATACCCAAGTAAACCTAGAGAAATCATCTACTATTACTAAGCAATATCTACTACCAATCATAGAAGGGGTACTATGACAATCAAAAAAGTCCATATGTAAAAGTTCTAAAGGTAAAGCGGTACTAAGTAAAGTTTTACCTTTGTGTGATGTTTTTGATTGTTTCTCTTCTTGGCATGCATCACACATTTTGTCCTTGAGAAATTTGACTTTAGACAACCCTTTGACTAACTTCATTTTTGCTATTTTGGCTATGTTCTTCATGTTTATGTGTCCTAGCCTCCTATGCCAAAGCCAACTTTCTTCCTCTTTTGCAATAAGACACTTAGTAGAAGCATTAGTAACATAGGATAAATCAACATAATATATATTTGATTTCCTAAAACCTACTAACATGCAATCATTTAGAGTTTTATGTCTTATAAAAAATTTTGAGGAGTCAAATTTAACATCAAAATTTGCATCACATAGTTGGCTTACACTAAGTAAATTAAATTTCATATTTTTGACTAATAACACTTTATGAATGGCAAGGTTGGGGGATACCTCAATTGTGCCCTTTCCTAGAATCTTAAGTTTGCCACTATTACCAAATGATACCTTTCCCTTGCTAGTGTGGTTGATAGTGGAGAATTTTCTCTCATCACCGGTCATGTGTTTTAAACATCCACTATCAACAATCCATAATCTTGGTTCTTCTACCTATATCACATGAAAAATACAAGCCTTAGGTACCCAAATTTTAGGACCACTAGCATCAATTAGAAATTTCTTAGGGACCCAAGCCTTTCTACCCTTGCTTCTAATTATGGATCTTCTACTAACAAGAGATGTAAATGCTACCTCCTTTTCCTTAGGCCTATATCCTAGTCCAACCTTGTTGTAAATAGCCCTTTGATCCTTAATTATCATGTCTAGGTATTTAGAGTCATTAGTAAATTTTTCTAAACATGCTCTTAGATTACCTATTTCTTTTCTCAATTCATCATTTTCATCTCTAAGGGTACATGCATCATCACAAGATAATTTATCACAAGATGGTTCTACATTCTTAAGTGATTTAATTTCTACTTTTAAGTCCTTAATCCTAGTTTTTGATCTATTCAATGCATTTTGAAGGCATGCAATTGTCTTGTAAAGTAAATCTACCCTAGGGGAGTTGTTTACCTCATCATCATCACTTGATGATGATTCGTCGCTTGATGAAGAGGATGAAGACTCCTCACTTGAGCTCCCGGCTTCTTCCTCTAAGGCCATGAGGGCTAGATTTCGGGTGGCATGGCATACTTCTTCATCATTGGAAGAGTCCTCCATGCTTAGGGTGTCCCATGTTTGTGCCATCATTGCCTCCTTCTTCTTCTCCTTCTTTTCCTTCTTTTTCTTTTCCTTCTCGTCCTTCTTCTTTAGTTTCAGGCAATTTGGCTTGATATGCCCTTTCTTGTTGCAACCATAGCAAGTTACGTTAGATGTAGAATTTGAACTATTTGAAGACTTACCTCTTGAGGATTGGAACATCCTCCTCACATCTTTCTTGGTGAGTTTCCTTGACTTCCCACCAAACTTCTTGACATAATGGGCCACCTTGCTTGCCGATAGCTCATCTTCACTACTAGATGAGTCTTCTTTGGATTCGGATGAGAAGGATACTTCTTTCTTCTCCTTATTCTTTTTGTCCTTCTTTCCTACAAAAAGAGCTATGCCCTTCTCTTTGGATGAAGTGTTAGCTTGTTCATGCAATTCAAATTCACAAAATAACTCATCTAACTTAACCAAAGAGAGATCCCTAGAGACCTTATAGGCATCTACCATTGAAGCCCATAAGGTTGTTCTAGGGAAGGCTTGGAGAACATACCTTACAAGGTCTCGGTTGTCGACCTTCTCACCTATAACATGTAGTCCGTTGACTACTTCTTTGAAGCGACCGTGCATTTGGCTCACGGTCTCATTGGCCTTCATGGCGAAGCTTTGAAGTTGGCCTATTAAGAGATCCCTCTTGGCTCTCCTTATCTCTTTTGATCCTTCATTCAACTCGATGAGCTTCTCCCAAAGCTCTTTAGCGGAGTTGAAGGGTCCGACCTTGGACAATTTCTCCTTTGATAGACCACATTGGAGTGTGGTTGTTGCCTTTGCATTGACTTGTGCCTTCTTGGTCATGTCCCTCGTCCAATCTTTGGTCTGTATTGGTGCTTCAAATTCGTCGACCGACTTCTCGAATCCATCTACAATACTAAACCAATTTTTAATGTCATTCATGAGGTAGTATTCCATCCTACCTTTCCAATAGCCGAAGTCATTGTCGTCGAAGAAAGGAGGCCTCGCCATGTTATACCCCTCTTGGAAAGTCATCTTGCTCCGGTTGATTGTTAGATCTTCCGATGCGATCCGAGCTCTGATACCACTTGTTAGGGATCGATTGGAAGCTAGAGGGAGGGGTGAATAGCGCATTTTCATTTCTACAAGAATGATTAGCGGAAGCACAACAAAAATAATATAAGTAAAAATGAAAGAACAATGCTAACAAGGCCTTTACGTGGTTCGGAGATAATGCTCCTACTCCACGGCAATCCTTAAGGTGGATCAACCCAAGCGATTCCACTAAGAAGCTTTCTCTTTTACAAACTCTCCTCTTCTTACAAAGAATGTAGATGAAGATTAGAGAGGAGGAGGAGAACTAAACACTTGAAAGATTTAGAAAACTTGTGGGGGCTTGAGAAAGATTAGAATATAAGCATTAGCGGTCAAAGTCACCACCAGCCCTATTTTTATAGAGAGAGGGTTGTTTTTCCTGTTGGACTACCATCAGTTGACTGATGTACAACATCAGTCGACTGTCGCCAAAGCCAATGGCTTCTGGCTGGGCAGATCCACGGAGATACACAGCCACAATTTCCAACAAATGCCTGATCATTCGACTGATCACTTCATCATTCGACTGATGAAGCGATCAGTCGAGTGATCACCACGCGGAGTCGAGTGAGACTCCATTCTGTGCCCATCTTCAGCATGATCAGTCGACTGCCAGTATTGGCAGTTGACTGATCGTCAGGGTTTTAGCCTGACTCAGTCGAGCACCTGACCAATCGACTGATACATCGTATCAGTTGACTGATACTCATCAAGTATAAGTAATTCATACTTGATTTTACCCCCTAGACCTAGACTCATCCTTTTAGCTCTTCTTTAAGCCTTGTGCCTCTAGGATCCCTCCGAGTCCGCGACTTATTCATCCTTTGCGCTTTGCTTCCAAGAGCTTCCTTCAGTTTTGTCATGTCTTGGGTTTCCCTTTGCCAAAGCGTGCTTGGACTTTACGCCGCCAAGACTACATGCTTGGACCTACGCATCCAAGACTTTCCTTTGGACTTCCTTTTCCAAGATCACACTTGGACTTTGTCTTTACCAAGTCTTCATACTTGGATTTTTCCTATCACTTAAACACGTTCACAATTAGATCACAAAGCATTGCCTAACTTAGATGACTATCCAAACATCAACACATATAAATGCTTGGGGCATTGTTGCACCAACAAATATGTCTCCAGTCATGTCGTCATCTCGTTCGCTCCTCCCTACGCCATGTACAAGCCATCCGGAGATTCGAGCCGAGACTAAAAAATATTTTAATTTATATCCATCGATCCTATACTCCACGAGGGAGTGTACATGAAATCTAGATCAAAAGTAAACTAAAATAAAAGGAGTGGCTAAATAATGTCATATCTAATTTACAAAAATTAAATACTAGCCTCGTCAATCCCAAGGATTCAACAAAATATACAATTACACACATACAATCACATACACACATATGGCCATAATAGTAGGATCCTATGCCTGCAACCAAAATGTTAACCTACACATATCCTACTATTATCCGGCATATATAATATATGAAAAGTGCATAAAAGTAATCGAATCCTAAACACACAAAACCGGAAACCGTGGCTCTGATACCACTTGAAGGTAGGAAACTTCGCTTCCCACTTCAACTCGGTCGCTTGTTCATGGCGATCCCATCGATGTCCCCGGATTAAAAAAAAATTAATCCTAGACAAAAGGGATCACCTAAACAACCATTTCATCATCGTGCTATTCGATTAGAGTAGTCACTTGAACAAACTTGTTGTTCAAGCCACCAACCTCTATTCTACGAATAGTTTCGGAATAGACGATGTACGGATCACCGGCTTTTGTGTTTATATTCGGGGTCCAAGTTATTTTAGCCATAAAAACAGAATACTACATGCATATATAATTGAAAAACAATTATAGACATGTTACAAAAGAATATAGGCAATCGATATACCTCTCGATCTTCTATTGTATGTCCTTCCTCCTTTTGGACGTTGTGTGGGCGACGATCTACCAAAAGTAGAAGCTCCTAGATCACCAATCTTCCTTCCTTGCTCACTCCGAACAAGAGGAAGAATAAGAAACAAAGCACTTCTCCTTCTTTCAACCAACCACCAAGCTCCAAGCTTGGTGCTTGCCACCGGCCAAGAAGGAGAACAAGGAGAGTGAACGCCGGCCAAGACTCTAAGGGAAGAGACCCTAGACTTCTTTCCACCGACCAAGGAGAAGAGAGGAAGGGGTTTGGACGCCGGAAAAGGGAGAGGAAGAAAACCTTGGGCGCCGGCCAACTAGGAAGAGGAAGAAGAAAAGGAAAAAACTTCCTTATTTGTGGCCGCCCAACACCTCCAAACCCTAAGCCTCTCAAACCCTAATCCTATTCCTTCTCTAATTGAAATTCCTCCTTGTCGCCCACCCTAAAGCCTCCTTTTATAGAGTTAGGGATAAGCCTTGTTTTAATCTCCACCATTGGTTCTAGGGATTTAATCTCAACCGTCGGATCTAGAGATTTAATCTCAACCGTCGGATCTAGAGATTTAATCTCTACCATTGGATCTAGAGTTTTGTTTGTTGGTGCAGGGGCACCAGATAATCGAACCTGTATTTTGATTATGGCAAAGACACAAAGTTAAGTTTACATCATTATCTCACGAGCTAAATCAAGTATGCAGAAAAGTACTAAAGCTAGAGCTGAAGGCTAGCGACACCTGGAGGAAGCCGCGGTGGTCGGGCGACACTCGAGTGACTTCGGAGGGAGCCGAAGGAATCGAGTGGAAGGCCGGAAGCGAAAGCGACACAGTAAGTATCGAGGTGAGCTCGTGTGAGTGAGAGATGGTAAGGTCGTGTCCTTTGTACGGGGACGACCATAGGCAGCGATCCGACTAAGACTTCATGTGGAAGGTCTAGGTCGAGATCGGACGGTTAGAAACCGTCGTATTTATCATTTTCCTAGCTAACTTCTCACTGTAGGGAAGTGGCCAGGCTGGCAGTCGACTGCTGGACATTGGGCAGTCGACTGATGCTCATCAGTCGACTGATGGGAGTCATCAGTCGACTGATGGGAGTCATCAGTCGACTGATGGCGACGAATCAGCCTTTGCGCTAGGTCAAAACGGATAAGGTTTGACGCGGCCACTTCGCGATAAAAATTATACAACTTCGTGATCTGTTCCAAAAAAAAGAGGAGACATATTCAGAGGGCAAAATCTATAAAAGGAGGGGTGGATTCCAACTCCAAATATTATCAAGTTTATTCATCAAGTGCTCCTACAATGCCAACGCTCCAACATCGTCATAACGCCGATGCGACAACAAGTTCAGATCTTCTTCGTCGGCAGCAGCATCTAGTAATATATTTTGATATTGTATTCGTTGTTTTTATTCGTAACGAGGTGAGGTAGGCTTGTTGCCTCATCCTCGTACATTCGGTTTTGTGATCATTGTCTCCTACCTCCAACGAGGAGGAGACGTTATAGTGCTTTTCCCTCCGTACGCGGTCTAGGACCGATAGGGCCTTAGAGTAGCAACCGCTGGGTTGTGAACCAAGTAAAAATAAATGTTTCTCTTTATTTTCCGCTGTTCTTACTCATTTAATTATCTACTCTAACGAAACGTCGACAAGATTTACGATCGCTATTCACCCCCCCCCCCCTCTAGCGACGCTTCTCGATCCAACAATTGGTATCAGAGCGGGGGCGCTAAGATTTGGTGAAACCACCGATCTAGCACGTTTTGGTCTTCTGTTCGTATTTTTCGATTCGTATTTTTTTTAGGTCTTTTTCCTCCCGCACTACTAATCCAAGACGAAGTCTTGGTACATTTCTTTTGGTTGTGTGCTTGCAAGTATTCTCTCTTGGAGTAGCCAACGGTAAAACGACCATAACTTTTCGCACAAATGGACTCACATAACGATCTACCTACCAAATCGAAGCTCTCTGAGAGATCTACATTTATTACGAGGGTTTACCCTCGTAACAAGCTATTTCCAGACCCAAAATCCAACGTCTAGTACCCTTTCGGGGACATCGAAGGTCGTAAGTTGTTAGTTTTTGTTAGTTTCTTATTTTTCTCATTTAATTCTGTTTATTTCCTATTTATTTCCCGCATTACTAATCCAAGACCAAGTCTTGGAATTCCCTTTGGTTTTTATTCGTGTTTTTCAAGATACTTAATGGCTCACATTGAGGGGTATAGCACCACCCGACCTCCGTTCTTTAACGGAAATGATTTCCGTTATTGGAAAGGTCGAATGGAGTGTTTCTTGAAAACACAAGTCGAGACTTGGATAATAATCCAAACTGGCTTTGCTCTACCCACCAATGATCAAGGAGAGCCTTTGGATTTCAACAAGTGGACAAATGCAACCAAGAGGCAAATCGAAGCCGATGCAAGAGCAACCCAAATATTGCAATGCGGCTTGTCCAAGGAGGAACTCAACCGCATCGGACCATTCATTAGCGCCAAGGACCTATGAAACAAATTAATCGAGCTACATGAAGGAACGTCCGATGCTAAGGTATGTAAACGTGACCTTCTTTTCAATAAGTTGTATAACCTTAAGATGCAGGAACACGAGACGGCGACGCAACTACACGCCCGTGTCCAGGACATTGTCAACGGCCTGCACACCATTGGACACAAGGTCGAAAACCACGACCTACTAAGGTATGTTCTTAATTCATTACTTAGGACTACCTTGTGGGCATCCATGGTCGATGATTACAAGCTCTCTAAGGACCTTTCGAAGCTTAGGTTAGACGAATTATTTTCCGAGTTTGAACTTCACGAGCAAACTAACGTGGTCCGGGCTGAGAGAGGTATTGCTCTACTTGCAGGACAAAGAAGCAAGCCACCTACCAGGCAAGAAGATGGACTCGAACCCGACGATGAATTAGAGTTTGAATCCGAAAAGGTGGAAGCAATAGTGAACGTAGTGCGGAAGATCGTTCAGAGGGAAAGGAGGCTACTAAAGAATCAAAAGAGGGCACAATTCAAATCAAATCAAAAGAAGGCTTTTCATGCAACATGGGACAACGAAGAAGGCGGCGGCATAGCATGCATGGTAAGACCCGAAGAGTCAGAGTCAGAGTCTGAATCCGAATCCAATTACAACACCGACTCTGAACTCAAGGACTACTTCGAGAAGCAACTCAAAGTCGGATCAAAAGAGAAAATTAAGGCTAGCCGCTCATTAATTCATACGCTTTACAATACAATTAAAATGCTTAATAGGAAATTAACTAAGTCCGAGTTTAGGGTTGAGTCGTTACTTGAGGAGGTTGAAACCCTCAAGCAAGAGGCTACTCTAACCTCTTCAACTAGTCTTGTTCAAGAGGGAAACTCAACCCAAATTGAAAAACTTGAGGAGGAGAATTCTCTCTTGAAAGACCGAGTTCAAGAGGTTGAGGCTACGTTTGAAAGGTTCACGTTGGGATCTAAGAATTTTAACCGACTACTTGGAACCCAAAGAGCCGTGTACAACAAAGTCAGACTCGGATTTAGGTCAACGACTATGAATAGGTCATATATGTCTATCGTAAATCGTAGTCATCAAAGAGTCCAAGCACGGGTCCCAAAGGTTTTATTGAATTCACATATAAGGACTAATAAGTTTTGGATTCCCCAGGATCAAATTCATTATTTGAATAGACCATATTGGTTCAATGGTCCAGGGGGAGCTAACACTAAAATAGTATACCCTCTTACTTAGCAAAACCATTGAATATTTTACTTTAATTTGTAGAATGGCTAGATAGGGAATATAGTTAGTCAACTCTTGACAACATAGTATCAGGACGCGGCGAGTTGATAGTACGTTAGGGAAACAAAGTCTCGTGTATTCGAACTAGATAAGACGTATCTAGCTTGGTGCACTTGACCGAGTGGAACTAGCTGAAGCTACCTCACCGTATCCTAAACTAGTTAGACCAGGAAGTAACCCTAAGTGACTTAAGTGATATTTTCTTGAATTTGACTTTGTCTAAGGAAGTGGTCGTTGTTCCGATCAAAGAAGGCCCCTGTGCCTCGCCACGACCTAGAAGCCAATTTCTCGAAAAGTTACTTAACGATCTAAAGGTTAAATCCGAATCTAACCCAAGGTTGACTATCTTTAATCAATTTAAAATCATTTCACAAAACATATAAGGTGAACAAATTCTGAGAAACATAGAATGGGTGAGATGTCAAGGATAATTGAAATATAACCTCTTCAAAATACTACTTATTTTCCCAACTATTGTACTTAACAACTCTTAGGCCAAAGTTTAGCGCCCCCTACATCTCTTATACTTCATATATTTGACTAAGGGGGAAAGCAAACTAACCCTAAGGGTTATATTACAAACCTTTAGATTATTGGTGCAGAGAGACACACCTCGAACCAATCTATCTAATTACTGCTAGACATATGTTTGGACTCATAGTTGATTTATCTTGATGCATGCATATACCATATTGTTTTTAAACCCCTATTTTATACAAAAACCCCAACATACTTTTTTGACTTATGGCAAAAGGGGGAGAAGAGCGAAAGTTAAGGGGGAGTAACACAAAATTTATTTAATTTTGAAAACTAAAGTATCTCTTTCAAAACTCACCTAGGGTTAAGGGAGAGTTTTGGTTAAGGGGGAGCTTTTGAAAATGGCATTCATCATTTACTATACTTGTTTTATGCTTTAATTTCCCTTAACTTTGTGATGGTTTGTCATAGATCAAAAAGGGGGAGATTGTTGGTGCAGGGGCACCAGATAATCGAACCTGTGTTTTGATTATGGCAAAGACACAAAGTTAAGTTTACATCGTTATCTCACGAGCTAAATCGAGTATACAGAAAAGTACTAAAGCTAGAGCTGAAGGCTAGCAACACCCGGAGGAAGCCGCGGTGGTCGAGCGACACTCGAGTGACTTCGGAGGGAGCCGAAGGAATCGAGTGGAAGGTCGGAAGCGAAAGCGACATAGTAAGTATCGAGGTAAGCTCGTGTGAGTGAGAGATGGTAAGGTCGTGTCCTTTGTACGGGGACGACCATAGGCGGCGATCCGACTAAGACTTCATGTGGAAGGTCTAGGTCGAGATCGTACGGTTAGAAACCGTCGTATTTATCATTTTCCGAGCTAACTTCTCCTTTGCGAAGTGGCCGGTGGCGATCGACTCTTGGACATTAGGCGGTCGACTAATGCTCATCGATCGGTGATGAGTCATCGATCGGTGATGGCGATGAATCAGCCTTTGCGCTAGGTCAAAACGGATAAGGTTTGACGCGGCCACTTCGCGATAAAAATTATACAACTTCGTGATCTGTTCCAAAAAAAAGATGAGACATATTCAGAGGGAAAATCTATAAAAGGAGGGGTGGATTCCAACTCCAAATATTATCAAGTTTATTCATCAAGTGCTCCTACAACGCTAACGCTCCAACACCGTCATAACGTCGATGCGACAACAAGTTCAGATCTTCTTCGTCGGCAGCAGCATCTAGTAATATATTTTGATATTGTATTCGTTGTTTTTATTCATAACGAGGTGAGGTAGGCTTGTTGTCTCATCCTCGTACATTCAGTTTTGTGATCGTTGTCTCCTACCTCCAACGAGGAGGAGACGTTATAGTGCTTTGCCCTTCGTACGCGGTCTAGGATCGATAGGCCCTTGGAGTAGCAACCGCTGGGTTGTGAACCAAGTAAAAATAAACGTGTCTCTTTATTTTCTGCTGCTCTTACTCATTTAATTATCTACTCGAATGAAACGTCGAAAAGATTTACGATCGCTATTCACCCCCCCCCCCTCTAGCGACGCTTCTCGATCCAACATTGTTTTCATCCATTGGATCTAGGCTTCATGAGGTATTAATAGGCTACAATAGGGACCATGAGGAGTTGGATCTTGGCCACCCAATGGATCAAGCTCACATAAAGTCCGATCCATTAATGATAATCCAATCCACTAAAGGATTATCATTGATCTACCTCACCAAACCCCATAAGTTAATATGGGCTCCATATATTATTTGTACATTTTTCTCCCCGTGTTTAAGATCTCGAATGTCCGTCGATTAATTAATTTACTGACCATTAATTAATCAACATCTAACTCCATGAGTAGTACCACTCAACCTTTTCATCATGTCGGACCAAATCCACCTGCAGGGTTTACATGATGAACCTTATGAGCTCCTCAAGGGGACATCATCATCCTAATATATAGGACACGGTTTCCTCCTATAATCAATGACACACCATATAAATAATATCATTTCCCAACTTACAGAGTCTATCGATTTAATCTATAAATCTCGCCCATTGGTAAATCAAAGAAATGAATACTAAGTATATGTGCACATTATTATATCGGGATTAAGAGCATGTACAATATAATTTCTTAGGTCTGATTCGATTATGTAGTCAGCAATAAATCGAATCACCTCTAAGTCGGTCCTGCTCAATACACACAAAGTGTACTAGTATAATTCTATGGTCAAGACAAACCAATACCAAATCACACTACAACCATACCAATGGTTTGTCCAAAGTCATCTCGATTGTGAGCCTATACTTATATTTTACAAGGAGCCGATAACATGATCTCCCGTGTGACACCACACACCATGTTATCTACAATGTAATGTATTAGACAATATGCATCACCATAAATATGCAAACAATGATCATGTGATTCTTATATCAAAATAAAGATGTTCATACAAAAGATAGACTTTTCAGTATACATCCCAACACTATAAGAGGTGACTAGGATAATGCTTAATGCATATTCCTTACCTAGCTACTTATGGGTCCAAAACTGTATCTTAATCCAAAGGTTTTTAGGCAAAACACTTTTTGGATTATGGAATGGCAGAATTCCTACAATTCACTACTTTAAGGTCTTTAGATGCAAAGTCTATATTTTAAACACCAAAAACAATCTAGGAAAATTTGAATCTAAGGCGAATGAAGGAATCCTAGTTGGATGCTCATCCACTAGTAGAGGTTATAGAATATACATCAAGAGAACTCAAAAAATTGAGGAATCCTCTAATGTTAAATTTGATGAGTCTACTAGTACCTACCCTAGGAAGTCCTCCATTGATAAGGATATCAATGAAAAAAAATAAAGACATTACCCAAAGACTTCAAAATCTAAATCTAAGGGGGTAATGATCAAAGGGGAGGATTAGGAGTTAATGATCAAGGGGGAAGAAGAGGAGATTCCGATGATGAAAGGAGAAAGAATGATGTTAATCATGATCAAATTGAATGTGATTCACCTCCTAGGACTTTAAGGACTCATCAAAATCATCCTCTAGACCAAGTAGTAGGAGAATTATCACAAGGAGTAAGGACTAGGTCCTTCTATAGAGTTCCTACTAGTCAAGTTGCCCTTATCTCCCAAATTGAGCCAAAATCAATTAATGATGTCTTGTTTGATCCAAATTGGATATTGACAACGCAAGATGAGTTAGCTCAATTTGAGAGAAGTCAAGTATGGGAACTAATTCCTAGGCCCAATGATAGCACCATTGTTACCACAAGATAGGTCTTTAAGAACAAGTTGGATGACCGAGGTAAGATCACTAGAAACAAATCTAGGTTAGTAGCATGAGGATTTAATCAAGTTGAAAGACTTGATTATGATGAGACTTATGGCTCGATTGGTAGATTAGAGTCTATCTGAATCTTATTAGGGTATGCTGCTCACATGGGTTTCAAACTCTATCAAATGGATGTAAAATCAGCATTTGTAAATGGGTTCATTAAGGAAGAGATCTATGTAGAGCAACCACCCGGATTTGAAAATCTAGACTACCCAAACCATGTTTGTGAGCTTAAGAAAGCTTTATATGGTTTAAAACAAGCTCCCCGGGTTTGGTATGAGAGACTCTCATCATTCCTCATCTCTAAGGAGTTTAGGAGAGGTCAAGTTGACCAAACCTTATTTCTAAAGTCAAAAGAAAAAGACATCTTTGTTGCCCAAGTATATGTTGATGATATTATTTTTGGATTAACAAATGATGAACTTCTCCAAGACTACATCAGGAATATAGAAAATGAATTTAAAATGAGTCTAGTGGGAAAGTTGACCTTTTTCTTAGGCTTACAAGTTAAACAAACTAGTGAGAGAACCCATGTCTATCAAACCAAATATGCCAAGGAAATTATCAAGAAATTTGGTTTAGAAAATGCTAAGGTAGTGTCTACTCCCATGGCAACCAACACTAAGATAGACAATGATCAAGATGGAAAATTGGTTGATTCAAAACTTTATAGGAGTATGATTGGTAGCCTATTATACCTAACCACTAATAGATCCGATATTTTATTTGTGGTAGGTATGTGTGCAAGATACCAATCTTGTGCTAAAGAGTCCCACTTGATAGCAATCAAAAGGATTTTAAGGTATATCCAGGGAACTCTTAATGTAGGTTTATGGTACCCTAGGACTCAAACCTTTGATTTGATTGGGTACATCAATTTCGATTATGCGAGTTGCAAATTGGATCAAAAGAGCACTAGTGGTGGATGCCAATTTCTTTGATCGTCCCTAGTGAGTTAGAGTAGTAGGAAGCAACCTTGTGTTGCTCTATCCACAACCGAGGCCGAGTATGTGGTCATGGGTGGTTGTGTAGCTCAATTAATTTGGATGAGACATACTCCAGAGGATTATGAGCTACACTACTCCAAAGTTAAGGTTTATTGTGATAATGCGAGTACCATCAATTTGACTAAAACTTCAGTACATCACTTCATGACCAAGCACATTGAAGTGAAACATCACTTCATTAGAGATCATGTGGTAAGAGGAGACATTGAACTTAATTACATTGAATCCAAGTCCAACCTTGCCGACATTTTCACCAAGGCTCTCCCCAAAGCGTAATTTACATCACTTAGGAGAGAACTTGGAATGTGATTTATAGAATAGTGGTATAGGTTTGCATGATCCTATAGCAAGATCTAGGACTATACCTCAAGCATCTCACAAATATCTAAAATTCTATGATTTTTGTATTGAGTCACTTAGATATCATGTGAGATGTTAGGAAGATGTATTTGGTTCATCATGCTTATTATGATGCATTACTATGAACAAAAGTGGCATATAGAGACATTAATCTTTAATTGGACCAATCATTGGAAAGGCTTGTGTACAATTGATGTGCACATAGCTCTAAGAACATGGTTGGAAATGACAAATAAAAAACTTTTTAAACTATGTTTATCATGTTTTGAAAAATAATTTTTACTTACTGAGCAAAAGTGGTACAATATTTTGGAAAACCTTTAGAGTTTTTACTAGTTTTTAAGTTTGTATCAATTTCGAAATATGAAAAAGATATATTTTTCAAATTATTTATCCTTAAAATAAAATGGGTTTATAGATATGTCTGTAAAATTTTGTGAATTTTTAACATTTCTATAATTTTTTGTACAGTTTAGAATTCTATCTGAAAATTCAAAATTGTAGCTTTCAGCAACTGCTAGTCAACTGGTCTTAACTCAGTCGACTGGGTTCTCTCTCAGTTGACTAGTATCTCTGGTTTGGGTTCATACGCCTAACTTAGTCATTTATAAACATTTCTAGGAAGTCCCTACCATTTACTTTGTCTTAATGCAGTGGAATATAATAATCTTTTAAGCTCAATGGGGAGAAAAGAAATTTATACAATGGTTAAGGGAAAGTTTCTACTATGGAATATATATCTACACCCATGATTCATGTGCATATATTTTATTGTTGGTGCAAAGTTAGGCGATACTCTTACTTGTGTTTTTATGTTTTGCTAAACATGTTATTCACACATGATAAAATATGTCTTGGATTAAGGGGGAGCTTTAAGTATATTCTATACCATAGTTCAAGGCATATACAATCTTATTCATAAATGTCTTAAGGAGGAGAAGGGAAAATTTAAATTAAATTCATATTGTACTTTTATTGCATATTGACTTAAATTATTACCAAACATCAAAAAGGGAGAGATTGATAGTGCAAGAATGGTCCAAGTATTAATGTATTTTGATGTTTGGATAATCATTTATAGTTAGACAATATTTGTGATCTAACATGGATTGTTAAGTTGCAGGAAAGTCCAAGTATGAATCTTGGCAAGAAAAGTCCAAGTGTGAATCTTGGCAAAAGAAGTCCAAGTGAAAAGACTTGGCAAGGAAAGTCCAAAGATGAAGCCTTGGCAAGAGAAGTCCAAGAATGTGGACTTGGCGGCATAAGTCTAAGTATATAGTCTTGGCGGCATAAGTCCAAGTAGATCTTGGCAAGGAAGTCCAAAGATGACTCTTGGAATCATAAGTCCAAGCATATAGTCTTGGTGGCGTAAGGTCCAAGCGGACCTTGGCAAAGGAGGAACCAAAAGTATGAAGAAACTGAAGGAATCTTTTAAAGGCAAGCGCAAGGATGAAGTAGTCATAGACTCGGCGAGATCTTGTAGGCGCAAGGCTAATGGAGAAGCTAGAAGGTTTAGTCTAGGCTTAGGGTATGTTCTCAAGTATGAATTAGTCATACTTGAGTATACCAGTCAACTAGTATCTTAGACCCGTCAACTGGTCTCGAGTGTTCATCACTTGAGGGTCCAGAAGGTTTAATCAGTCGACTGGAGTTATGACCCAGTAAACTGGTCAAGTAGTTGAATGTGGGTCTACTGCTGAATAGAAGCTCTAACAATCGACTGGTGTTTGATACCAGTCACTGCTAGGTTCTAACAGTTGATTGGACTTAAGTGGCCATGGCATAGATTATTTGGCAATCGACTATTGGTATGAGCAGTCGACTGGTCAAGTGTCCGTTAAGTGGTGACGATCACGATCAGGCTTCATCAGAAGCTATTAAATCCGATCAACAATAACACCAGTCGACTGCTAGTATGTAGCACTCGATTGGAGTCGGGCTCAACGGTCAGAATTGTCCAAACTCTATAAAGAGAGGCTTGGGGAGCTTAGAGATGGCTAGTGCTCTAATTCTAAACGTCCATACCAAGCTCTCCAAGTCTTCCTCTTAATTTTCTAAGCTCTCTAACCTCTTCTTCCTAATCTTATTTCAAATCTTGTAAGAAGAAGAGTGTTCTTGTAAAGAAGGCTTCTCCACCTTGGTGTGTTCATCAAAAGGAGATCTTAGTAAAGGCTTGAAAAGGGTTGATCCACCTTAAAGATTATCGTGAAGTAGGAGCTTTATTTCTGAACCACGTTAAACACCATAGTTAGCATTGCCTTTTTTTATTTCGTTTCTAGTATTATTATGTTTTTTCTTCCACTAACATCATTGTAGAAACGAAAAGAGTTATTCACCGCCCTCTAACCATCAAAAGGATCCCCAACAGATTGAGTCATCCAAAGGGTACTTATGCCCTTTCATTTGAATGAACCTGATTTATCCATCTTAATCCGACGATCCAGATTATGCCATATTAATTTCTCATTCATCTAAATTGAGAAAATTATTTATTGGTTCAACCAATTTTCCAACAATCCCCCCATATGAATGAAAATTAATGCATGTATGTATGTTGACACCAAAGGAGAGCTCAATCGAAAGATTATTGCATCAGAAGAGGTAGCTTGTGGCTTTGAACCTTCCGTAGTAAAATACCATCGGATTTTACTAAGCTGCTTAGTGAACGTGATGTCTAAACTACTCAGTCGTTTTTGTAAACAAGACAATGGTACATACACAATTATTTTCTCACATCTTTTATGGTTCTCACGGTTATGTCCATTTTGGCCATGGACAACATCTTAGATTCATAAGTGTTTCGTTGAAGTGGCTCATCTTCACACTTATATAGGTGACCTCCTATCAATAGTATCCTTCCATACTCTACTTTTATAAGTATAGGAGTCATTACAAGTGTATAACTTAACCTTACTACATGCGATAGGAAGAACTTTTTCTTATCTTAGGAATGAGAGGGAAACTAATTCAAGTGCTCATACGAACTTTCATAATGTCGTTGTCCCATTAAACTAAGACATTGGGATCTCCAATTACCAATTAACAAGGTTGGGTTACCACTATGAATTTTTTTATTTGTAGATTTTTAATTTCATTCCTCTTGATGTGCAATATATTTGATCTCTACTTCATTCTTATAATGTTTGAATGCTACTAAGGCTTCATCTTTGTCTTTCAATAGATACACATAACAGTATCTAGTACAATCGTTGATGAAAGTAATAAAATATTTTTTTTCCTCTAGTTTGCACAAATTTTAAATTACATATATCACTGTGAATTAGCTCTAGAGGAGTTGTCTTTCTTTCCACCGAATGGAAAGGTAACTTTGTCATTTTAGTTTCAACACATATTTCACATTTATATGTTGGATCAACATTAAATACTAACAATAAATTTAAATTCATAAGTCGTCGTAAAGTGTTATAATTTATATGTCCAAGTCAACATGTCATAAATTAGAACACTCGACCAAATAAGCAAAATTTATAATTTTATTACCATTGAAGTCACGGTGTACAATCATTATATTCATTTTAAACAAACCGTTCTCCATGTACCCTCTACCTATGAATTGACCATATTTTGTCAATACAAATTTACTGGACTCAAACACTAACTTGAAACCATCTTTGACAAGAGCAGACTCTGATACTAAATTCTTTCAAATGTCGGGAACATGAAATACATCAATTAGCATTACTTCTTTTTCTGACGTCATTTTCAGTACCACTTTGCCAAGACCAACAATGTTGGAAGTTACAGAATTATCCATGATTAACTTCCTCCCACTGATAGGGGTATAAGTTGAAAAATGGGCCTTGTCAAAATAGATGTGTCATGTAGCACCGGTATCGACTCACCACTGCCTTGGATTATCCATGAAGTTGGTTTCAAATACAATGGCAATCAAGTCTAGTTCCGACATATCTATTGGCACTGACTTATCTTCAACCACATGCACTTGATTGCCTTTCTTTGGATGCCAATAGTCTTTGGCCTTGTGATTTGGTTTGCCACAGTTGTGACATGTTCCTTGGAACTTCTTGGCCTTCCCTTGGCTTTGTTATTTGCCTGGATATTTTCTTTTCTTGTCAATGTTTGATTCCAGCAGATTTGCTTTAGCAAACATATGCATTTTTATTGATTATGATTGCTTATGATTATTTTCTTCAATTCGTAGTCTTACAATCAGATCCTCAAATCTCATCTCCTTTTGCTTGTGCTTTAGATAATTTTTAAATTCCCTCCACGAAGGTGGGAGTTTCTCAATTGTCGCGGCAATTTGAAAGAACTCATTCATTGTTATGCCCTCGGCATGCAAATTATGTAGGATCAACTACAATTCTTGGATTTGAGTCATCACAGTTTTAGAATCGATCATTTTGAAGTCTAAGAATTTGTCGAAGATGAATTTCTTCAATTCAACATCTTATGTTTTGTACTTCCGTTCAAGAGATTTCTATAATTCCTTTGCAGTTGTCTTGGGACTATACACATTATATAACATATTGTCCAAACCATTGAGAATATAATTTCTACATAAGAAATCACTTTGTCCCCAAGCATCATATATCACCTCTTTTCTCTATAAGTTTCTTCTGGATAAATGGTGGGGGCATCTTCACGTAAGAACCTCGTAAGGTTCAACGTAGTTAGGTAAAATAACATCTTTTGCTGTCATCTTTTGAAATCAGTACTAGTAAACTTCTCTGATTTCTCACCATGTGTTGGTGGAACAGGGATCGTCGAAAAAAAATCGTCTTAAGATTGTTGGTGTCCGTGAAGGAGGTGCAATCTGAGTGCAAACGAAATAACAATATAACGCCACTTAGGCGAAGTCGAAGCTAGAATTGGACTCTATTTCCTTAAGACGAATTTGTCTCGCACACGATGCTCACGAAATATAACAATCATCTCCAAAGATACCATGACTTTATCTTGCGATAGTAATACTGCAAATCGCAAGACTTCCGAACCAAAGAAGCTTTCCAAACTCTCCAGAATACATGTAATGCAATGCTTGTTTTTCCTTGAATTGGAATGAATTATATGAAACAATAAAGTGAGGGATCTTATTTATACTTGTGAAGGGGTAGAGTACCCTTTGGATGACTCAATCTTGGCCATCAAATTTAAAAATGACCTTTCATTTAAATGAATCTGATTTATCTATTTTAATCCGACGATCCAGATTAAATCATATTAATTTCTCATTCATCCAAATTGAAAAAATTATTTATTGGTTCAACCAATTTTCCAACAAATTGAACTAAAATAAATTTATTAACCGGCCAATCCAATCGAGGATACAAAATGTTGAAGTTGAGTATAAGAATCACAAAGTTCAACAACTTATGTGTTGGAAGATATAAAACTCGGAATTAAACTAAAAATTGATTTTGCCTCTGAAATCTAATATGCTGACAATTTCAAATCTCACTTTTTCTAGACCAACGAAGAATAGATGATAGATCATAAAATTTAAATAGAGAATATATTACAAATGGAGATTAAATATTCGTGATAATCAGTATGTATCAATCAGAGCGGTTGTGAATCTGAAGGTGACCGCATCTGGATGTGTCGTCGAGGAATGTCAATGACACAATTGTTGACCCTTGCTGCAAAGCGGAGTGAGCAAATGGATTCGCCAAATGAAAATGCCTCAGGTGAAATGTTCACCAACATTAGTATTTTAGAATCTCCAGAAAGACAAGGCTGTTTAGGTTAAACATAATCAGACAAGATACATTTGGAAATTCAAAATTTCACATTCTAAATTACATCACAAGAATGTATGAAGTTTCTATACCTGCAAAAGATAAGTTAACTTAGAGTTTCTGAAAGGAACATAGTCTTCTTTATTTGCAAGTGCAGAAATCACATCATTCAGCGCAGACAAACTTTTGTTAATAGCCTGCATTAAAATGGTCACAAGTGTGTAAATAATCTATCAACCAAAAATTTGAACTAAAATTTATTCTTCGCTAGAAAGAAGTTTAACCCGAGTTTCCTTTAGGCGATCACCCGTGGAACCACTTTTTGCTAGACGCTCACTTCCAGCAAGATCTATCAGGTTGAGTATGCCATGAACCTGCTCTTTTGTGCTCTGAAACGAAATCAAAGAATTTATATGAGTGGTCAATAGAGATCTCTAACAAATAATGATGATATGTTAATCACCTCATTTGTGCCAAACATCTTCAAGGTGAAAATGACATGGCTTCTTGAGGACTGCTCATTCATGTTTGTCTTTCCTAGTGATCTGAACAGGAATAGCAACACTTACCATATGAAATAGATAATTTCATGTATTTATTCTCCAAGAAAATATTTTCAATATTGGATAAAATGGCACATCATGGCCGATAAAAATTTTCTTCTGGTCGATAAAAAATATACATTTTTTGAGAAAAATCAATTCCTTTGAAAAAGAACAAAAGTTATTTCCTGAGAAACATCACTCATTTGTAAGTGACTCACTCCATCAATAAGTCTCTCCTCTGTATCCTCCTCCGTTCGCATCCGAATAGACTAATCAATCCATATAGAATGCAGGGTTGATCAGTTTGATTGGATGGGTTGGTCAAGTTGGATAAATTAGGTGTTTGATCAGTCAATTCAGGTGAGACGAAGGTGGGATGAGCAAGTAGACAAGGGAAGGTGCATGGTTGTGTTGGTGCAGGAACACCTAAGTCGAACCTGTATTTTGATTATGACAAAAGACACAAAGTCAAGGATATATCATTATCTCACGAGCTAAATCGAGTGTGCAAAAAATTGCTATAGCTGGAGCTGAAGGCTAGCGACACCCGGAGGAAGCCACGGTCGTCGGGCGACACTCGAGTGACTTTGGAGGGAGCCGAAGGAAACGAGTGGAAGGCCGGAAGCGAAAGCGACACAGTAAGTATCGAGGTAAAGCTCGTGTATGTGAGAGTAAGAGAGGTCGTATCCTCCTTACGGGGATGATCTTAAGCGTAGATCCGACCAAAGACATCCTATAGATAGTCTAGGTCAAGATCAGACGGTCGGCGACCGTCGAAATAATATTTTTGTTAAGCTAAATTGGAGGACTCGATCTGTCGTCAATCGACGACCATCGCGTCAAGACTCGACTGATACTGCCATCAATCGACTGATGATGACCATCAGTCGACTGATGGTCAAGGATCAGCCTCGAGGAGTCAAGCTCTATCACCATTTTCCAAGGAGCTTTGTGCCCATTTGTGATTGGTTGAAGACTCATTCGATGAGGGGCTCAAAGGCTATAAAAGGAGAGCTTATTCTAGGGTTTTTCATCAATTAAAAAACTTCCAAGTGCTTCCGGTATGCTACGAGTCTCCGACATTCCTACGACGAAGCTCTGCAGACACGACGACTAGGGTTTCATCTTTTCATCTACGAGTCGTCGATATAATCTTAGTTTAATTCCATTCTGTACTTCTTTTTATTGTGGTTTTATCGTAACGAGAAGAGGGGGAGTGTCCCTCTATCTCGAGTCTCTTTCGTGGTTTTTATATCCGATTAACTCCTACCTCCAACGAGGAGGAGTTCATTAGTGATTTGTCCTCCATGCGTGATCAAGGATCACTAGGCCCTTGGAGTAATAGCCGAAGGCTACGAACCAAGTAAAAAATCCATTTGTCTCTTTTTATTTTTTATTTATCTTTCCGCTGCACTTAATTGCTTTGAAACGAATTCGTACGAAAAAATTTTATCGCTATTCACCCCCCCCCTCTAGCGATCCGCTTCGATCCAACAATTGGTATCAGAGCCGGGGGTGCTCAGATTCGGTGCAACCACCGATCGAGCATTTTTCTTTTCGTATTTATCGTTTTAAGATTTCTCCCACACTACTAATCCAAGACCAAGTCTTGGTACATAGTTTTTTTGTTGTGTTTTTACAAGTACTAATCGCCTTCGGAGTACCTCACGATCAAACGAGCATAACTTTTGCTACAAGTGGACTCACGAAACGATCTACCCACCAAATCAAAGCTCTCTGAGAGATCTACACTTCTTACAGGGGTTTACCTCGTAACAAGCTGTTTTCATCCCCAGAAATCGATGTTTAGTACCCTTTCGGGGACATTGAAGGTTGTGAGTACTTACTTTTTGTTTAAGTTTCTTTTCTCTTTGTTTAACCTTCTATTTCTCATTTGTTTTTTTTATTTCCCGCACCACTAATCCAAGACTCGAGTCTTGGCAAGTTTTTTTTTTGTTTTGTGTGTGCAAGTTTTTCTTTATGGCTCACATTGAGGGGTACAACACCACCCGACCTCCATTCTTTAGCGGAGATGATTTCCGTTACTGGAAAGTCGAGTCTTGGATAATCATCCAAACCGGCTTTGCTCTACCCACCAATGATCAAGGCGAGCCCTTGGATTTCAACAAGTGGACCAATGCAACCAAGAGGCAAATCGAAGCCGATGCAAGAGCAACCCAAATATTACAATGTGGTTTGTCTAAGGAAGAGCTCAACTGCATCGGACCCTTCATCAGTGCAAAAGATCTGTGGACAAAACTCATAGAACTACACGAAGGGACTAACGACGCGAAGGTAAGTAAGCGTGACTTACTACTTAATAAATTGTATAACCTAAAAATGCAGAAATGTGAGACGGCAACGCAACTACACGCCCGCGTCCAGGATATTGTCAACGGCCTACACACCATCGGACACAAGGTCGAAAACCGTGACCTCCTAAGGTACGTTCTTAATTCATTTCTTACCTTGTGGGCATCCATGGTCGATGCCTACAAGGTCTCTAAGGACCTTTCAAAGCTTAGGTTAGACGAATTATTTTCCGAGTTTGAACTTCACGAGCAAACTAACATGGTCCAGGCCGAGAGAGGTATTGCTCTACTTGCAAGACAAAGAAGCAAGACACCCACCAAGCAAGAAGATGGACTCGAACCCAAAGACGAATTAGAGTCTGAATCCGAAAAGGTGGAAGCAATAGTGAACGTAGTGCGGAAGATCGTTCGGAGGGAAAGGAGGCTACTAAAGAACCAGAAGAGGGCACAATTCAAATCAAATCAAAAGAAGGCGTTTCATGCAACATGGGACAACGAAGAAGGCGTCGGTATAGCATGCATGGCAAGACCCGAAGAGTCCGAGTCAGAGTCCGAATCTGAATCGAACTACAACACCGACTCCGAACTCGAGGACTACTTCGAGAAGCAACTCAAAGCCGGACCGAAAGAGAAAATTAAGGTTAGTCACTCACTAATTCAAACGCTTTACAATACGATTAAATTGCTAACTAGGAAATTAGCTAAATCCAAGTCTAAGATCGAGTCCTTGGTTGAGGAGGTTGAAACCCTCAAACAAGAGACACCCCTAAACTCTTCGACTAGTCGAGTTCAAGAGGAGGACTCAACTCGAGTTGAAAAACTCGAAGAAGAGAACTCTCTCTTGAAAGGGCGAGTCCAAGAGCTCGAAGCTCGGTTGAACAAGTTCTCAACGGGGTCCAAGAATCTTAACCAACTTCTTGGAACTCAGAGAGTTGTATACAACAGAGCCGGACTTGGATATAGCTCAAAGACTACGAATATATCTTACATGTCTATCGTAAATCGTAGTCATCATCGAGTCCAAGCGTGGGTCCCGAAAACTTTATTAAACTCATATATAAGGACCAATAGGTTTTGGATTCCCAAGGATCAAGTTCATTACTTGACCAGACCATATCGGTTCAATGATCCAGGGGGAGCTAATACCAAAATAGTATATCCGGTAACCTAAACCTCTTATTTATTTTAAAATGGTTAGATAGGACTATAACTCATCAATGTTTGATAACATAGTACCAGGATGCGGCGAGATGATAGTACGCTAGGAAAGTGGAGTCTTGTGTATTCGGGCTAGATAAGGCGTATCTAGTTCGGTGCACTTGACCGAGTGGAATTAGCTGAAGCTACCTCGCCGTATCCTAGACTAATTAGACCAGGAAGTGGTCTTAGGTGAGTCAAGTTACTATTTTCTCGAAATTGGCTTTGTCTAAGGAAGTGGTCGTTTTTCCGATCAAAGAAGGTCTCTGTGTCTCGCCACGACCTGGAAGCTAAGATCTTGAAAAGGTGACTTGATGAGCTTATGATCAAATCTGAACCTAATGCAAGGTTGACGAGTTTCAAATCATTAAAACTTAATTAAGATAAAATTGGAATCATCTCACACAACATATAAGGTGAACCAATTCTAAGACACTTAGAATGGGTGAGATGACTAAGGAACAATTTCAATTTGCATAATCTTTTCAAAAATGTTATCTATTTTTTAAACTATCGAGCTTAAATGTGTACTTATACTCGGACAAAACTCTAAATATACAACCTTCTAGGTCAATGTTTAGCACCCCCTAACTCTTCTGTACCTTATATATTTGATTAAGGGGGAGAGCAAACTAACCCTAAGGGTTATATATTTTCAAAAGTTATTAGCATATAAGTATTGTGGAACTCAAAGCTAATTTTATAAGTATTTTGAAAATCAAACTTAGTTTCCAAAAACTTACATTGTTGGTACAGAGGGTTATACCTCGAACCAAATTAAATCAAGACACATGCTTGGACTCATGTTAGATAATCTTTATGCATGCTACCTTTTCTATTAAAAAACACCTACTTTTTATATAAAACTCCATACCTTTTTGATTCATGGCAAAAGGGGGAGAAGAGCATAAGTTAAGGGGGAGAACAAAATTTAAATTTTTGAAAATTAAACTTTTGTTTTAAAACTCACCGAAGGTTAAGAGGGAGTTCACTACAAATGAGCATAACGTTTATCTTACTCATTTTCTGCTTTATATTTTCCCTTAACTTTGCGTAAATTTGTCATAGGATCAAAAAGGGGGAGATTGTTGGTGCAGGGGCACTTAAGTCGAACCTGTATTTTGATTATGGCAAAAGACGCAAAGTCAAGGATATATCATTATCTCACGAGCTAAATTAAGTGTGCAGAAAATTGCTATAGCTGAAGCTGAAGGCTAGCGACACCCGGAGGAAGCCGCGGTGGTCGGGCGACACTCGAGTGACTTCGGAGGGAGCCGAAGGAATCGAGTGGAAGGCCGGAAGCGAAAGCGACACAGTAAGTATCGAGGTAAAGCTCATGTATGTGAGAGTAAGAGAGGTCGTATCCTCCTTACGGGGATAATCTTAAGCGTAGATCCGACCAAAGACATCCTATAGATAGTCTAGGTCGAGATCAGACGGTCGGCGACCGTCGAAATAATATTTTTGTTAAGCTACTACACTAGCGTCGATCATTGCCGACTTGGAGGACTCATTGCCGTCGATCGATCGACTACTGCGGTCGACGCCTCGGTGATCTTGCCATGGATCGGTGATGATGACCATCAGTCGACGGATGGTCAAGGATCAGCCTCGAGGAGTCAAGCTCTATCACCATTTTCCAAGGAGCTTCGTGCCCATTTGTGATTGGTTGAAGACTCATTCGATGAGGGGCTCAAAGGCTATAAAAGGAGGACTTGTTCTAGGGTTTTTATCAATTAAAAAGCTTCCAAGTGCTTCGATGCGTTCTGAGTCTCCGAGCGTTCCCGACGCTCTGCGGTACACTGACGACTAGGGTTTCATCTTTTCATCTACGAGTCGTCGATATAATCTTAGTTTAATTCCATTCTGTACTTCTTTTTATTGTGGTTTTATCGTAACGAGAAGAGGGGGAGTGTCCCTCTATCTCGAGTCTCTTTCGTGGTTTTTATATCCGATTAACTCCTACCTCCAACGAGGAGTTCATTAGTGATTTGTCCTTCATGCGTGATCAAGGATCACTAGGGCCTTAGAGTAGTAACCGAAGGCTACGAACCAAGTAAAAAATTCATTTGTCTCTTTTTATTTTTTATTTATCTTTCCGCTGCACTTAATTGCTTTGAAACGAATTCGTACGAAAAAGTTTTATCGCTATTCACCCCCCCCCCCCTCTAGCGATCTGCTTCAATCCAACAGGTTGGCCTACTCAAGTAGCTCACTCACCTTTCGAATCGAGATTAACTTTAAATAAATTTTAATTCATACCCTTCCATTTCTTTAACCCCACCTATAAAGCTAATAGCAATTTTAAAAATTGAATTCAAATTTTGGAGTAACAAATTACAAAGGTACATTATGCATCTCTATTAATGTTTATTATTTTTTATATCAAAAAAGATGGCGTGCATCAAATGGACACATTAATTCTTGTAGCGTCCTAGTTCAGGCCAATAAATATTACACCTTAGACATCTACTATTAAAATTATTTCTCCATATATCGAGAGTTATATCTTAGTTAACAACTAGAAGTTAGACTAGAATCGACACAAATATAGGATATGTTAGGATCGATGGCCCGGCTAGAAGGAGGGATAAATAGCCTAATCATTGTAGACGGAATTCACTCATGCTTGATTGTCTATAATACTCGGTAGCGCAGCGGAATAATAATAATAAAGACAATTAAAGCTAAAACAAAGGTAAAGAAGCAATGCAAGAACACAAGTCTTTTAATGTGATTCACGACCCTCTTGCCGCTAATCCACGACAATCCGTTAGGCGGATCACTCCCTCAACCTTTCTACTAAAACTCTCCTTTAGATCAACTCAAGGTGGAGAAAACCATCTTACACCACGCTCTCTTCTCACAAGATAATATGAGTAGAATTAGAGAAGAAAGGAGTAAAACACTTGGCAGAACTTAGGAAGGCTTAAGACAGGATTTGGAGTTAAAGTATTAGCCTCTCCAAGGCTCTCATGGCCTCCTTTAATAGAAAGGAGGCCTTTCTTCTCGTTGGGCATGCAACAGTCGACTGCTGCATGCCAGCAGTCAACTACCGCGGTGGTTGACCGACTCCTAACGGCTTCTGACCAAGCCTAAACCGTGGTTGTCACACCCCAACTAGACTGAGCAAGACGCGAGCAATGATCGATCCATTATCACCTAATCGCCACTGCTACGAGTGGTTCTGCCCGTGTCCACTTATAATAGCTGATCGTCTCCTCCATGGCGGCGATCGATGGTGGACTACGATCGCTAACCCTCGCAAATAACCGATAAGCCACAAACCCTAAACAAACACCAGTCAACTACCAATCGACTGATACCTATATCAGTCGACTGTCGTCAGATAAAACCTCAAACAACAAGATGTTTGAGCATCCGACCGTCGGGTAAAACCTCAAACACAGATGTTTGAGCATCCGACACTTGCTCTTAGTCATCCGGCTAAGTTCACCTAAATTGAGCCACCTCGATCCGGGTTATAATCGCTCAACTCTCATCTCCCACGGAGTCTCCTATTGAAGCTATCTTCCTTCGGCCTGCGTCCCTCGGATGTACTAAGTTAACGACTTCTCCCATGCCATCCTGCGCATCTCGCCCTGAAATCTGCTTCTTTTGGCTCAACTCTATTGCTCCTCGTCCAGCGGTCCCTCGGATACACCAAGCTCACGGCTTCTCCCCGTGCCATCCTTCACCAACTCAAGGACCCGAGCCATGAGATAATAAACTTGTCAATGCTTCATCAAGCAACTCATGTATGATTCACCAAGTCCTGCACAACTTGAACACACACATCAAAAGCATAACATCCTAACTTAAACTCTTTGACACACACATCAAAACCAAGATCATACTTGGGTTGATTGCCCTAACAAGATATAGATACATATTACTTTCTCCTACATTGAGAAGCTCCTGTGTTGGTGCTTTGTTTATAACTTCCATCTTTCCCTCCTCTCTATGTTTATACTGTCCCGCTTTCCCATGATCGACAAATAGGATTAAAGGATGAGTAATGGGGAGTTTATTTTGTTTAAACCTGCTCCTTCTAGAACTGGCACAGGTGGAACACCATTTAACCATGCCGACTCAGTCTCATTTTCAATCAAGCCAGAATGAAACATTTCAACCATGCCAACCGATATCAACTGGTACTTAAAATCATGAAATCAACTATTTTCTACTAGCACCAAACAACCATCAAAACTGAATCCTAGTTATATATCACTTAGCATGTGAAAAGTATAAAGTGCACCTGTACTTTCCTTACACCAATATGACCAATGCATCCATCTGAGAATGAATGTTTGATTTTGATGTGTCCATGAATCAACAATTCTTTTCTTTTCCTGATCTAATCTCTCACACCAAGAGTACAATGTCCAACTTTATATTAAAAAAAAAAAATTCCTGATATTTTCATATCAACTGAAGAAACCTGTGAAATGTTCTGATATAACATCCCTTCATTTCACAAGCTCCATAGAGATAAATTAAATCCTTACCTGTTGTTCTGGTCACGGTATGGGTGAAAAGTAGCTTTATGTGGGTTTGGGCAAATGTAAGATAGGTCAGGGCCTAATCAAAAGTAATCAATAGTTGGGATGCTTACTATTGACCAAGCATGTGGAAAAAAATAAAGATTAACTCTAGAAAAACAATAGAGCTATAAAATAATCAATGCCTTAAACAATACCTTGAACATCTAGGTTAAAAGAATTAACAAATTAGTGTCAAGAAATAAATAAGAATCGATAACAGTTGAAAAGTGTTACACCTGCTGCATGCAGCCTGGTACAGCCTCTGTCCAGCCTGCTCCGTGCATACATCTATCAGGGTGAGGTCCGAAACAACTATGTTGCCATTAGCATCATGTTTAATAGAGTATTGTTTTCCCTCCAGGCTGCTTGAACAACTTGGTGATAATAAATCACGAATTGTCTCATTATAAATCTCCAACATTGATGCCTTCAGTAACAAATGAGGAAAACAACTAAGCAAATGGCTTAAGCAAAAACCAGTTTTAGTGTATATATAATATACCTTTATTTTGTACTCCCAACCCTGACATCTAAGTGATTGACTAGCTTCAAAAATTTGCTCCAAAGAACGAGGTATAAGACCTTTTTGTTCTGGTATATCTGGATTTCCTATCATAGTGTATGTTTTTCCAGAACCAGTTTGTCCATAAGCAAAGATGCACACCTGCAGTTCAAAGAACTTTCTTAACATTGAAAAGTCAATCGACGTATAGCCATATGATTAAACTTAACTGGCCTCTCGCATAACTGGCAACTAAAATTGCAGTTTTTTCCCATTAGGCCAACAACAATGAAAAGAAAAAGTTGCTCGTATGCTAAAAAACCAAAGCGAAAAAAACTAAAATATGAGTATTAATTTAGTTAAGAAGCTTATGAGGCAGTATAGACAAAATGAACATCTGAACTGAAGTGTTACAGCAAACCAAGAGCCTTTTCCAATTAGACCTCTCGAAAATAAACAAAGAATAAACAGCTAAACTACCTTGTACCCATCAAATGCAGTCTGCACTAGCTGTGAGATTTCAATAAACACATCTTCTTGTGAAGCTTCGTGGCTGAATACTTTATCAAAAGTGAATGAATGTTTTTGGACTGTTGACAATTATACAGTCATTGTTTAATCTTACAGAGGGGTATAAAAGTATAAAAAAGATGGTCGAACTTGTAAAAAATATTGCATCATCATACCACCATGTGTCAAATCGATGCCCCGGCCAAAAGATTCCACAGAGGTGGGATATGAAATTTGTGTTCCATTTGTCCCACAAGAATCATTATTAGCCATAATAGGGCGAACCCTGCAGAAGACTCTAATGTTTCCCTTAAGTTCCTGCAAAAGCTCATAATTTTAGTATCGAAAATACCTTAAAAATGTTAAACGACAGTGTTAACCAACCAATATGGTATTATGCTGCTTTTTCAGCAATTTCTCTCCTTCCACGAGACGATTTTTCAACTCTTCTATAATTATCTTTTGCTCTTCAAATTTGGATATCATTGTCATGGCTGTTAAATCGGCTTGCTACAAAATTAATAAGAATGTTAAACTCGAATACATGACCATTATACAAAAAAGTCTACTGATACACAGATGTAATGATGTAATAGAATTCTTTCAAATACAAATGCATTAAATAACAATATTAAATAGTTGAAAGAGAAGTCACTACTAACCCTAAGTTCATCCTTTTTAGCAGTAAGCTGATGCTGCAATGACAAAATTTCTTTTCTTTGGCAAGAATAGGTCTCCTATGTCATAAAGAGGATTTTTTTTTTCAATGCAATCAACAGCATTATGAAAAGATAATAAAGTGAACAGACCTCAAGATCAAGGGTCTTCATAGTTATCATATCCAGGTCTTTAGTGATTTCTTCATATTTGGCAATGACAAGCGTCAAGCTCTGAACTTCTGCTTGTGCTTTACTGCAATCATCCTTGACTTGTTGCAATTCATTTCTAAGACAACTTAATTCTCTATTTAACTGTTCCTTATGCTTTTTTTTTTCTGTTTTCAGTACTTCCTTCGGTTTAATTTCCTCTTTCTGAGAACACCGACACAGTAAACAAATTAGGTCCAAGCTGTGATATATACTAGAAGGAAATAGTAATGCCATGGAAAGTCCTTTTGAGTAATTGCAACATGACAAAAATAGAAAAATAAAAACGCAATGTTCTATTCAAGAGATGAACAGGCAATGCATTAACCAAAGTAAAAAAAAAAAACTCAATAGTACAAGCTCATCTAAACAATTGCAATTTCACATTCTTTCTTAGACCAAAATCAGGAATCCAGCTGCTCAGCCACCAGGATATCAAATGTTAGATTAGGTTTCTTCCCCTTTTTTTTCCTTTTTCTTCCTTGTCCCTCCCTTGCCTTCTTTTATTTTTCTAGCATAACAGATCAATCTTTTGAATCAACATCAAATCAAATTCAACTTAAAACCATTGTTTCTAGGTGGGAGATTTTGCAATTTAAAATTGATGAATGAATTTATACGCAGTTATTGTGCAGTCTGTTTGATAAGTGCACTGAAGCACAAACCACATTGTGCAGTAATTTTGCAGGCATTGTTTTGTAGTATTTGTTCAGGAGATTATTGGTGCAATTAACCTCAGATCAAGGTTAACCAAGCTCGAGAGCTCGAGTGAGACTTAAGTAAAATTTTAATGTTTGACAATAGCTTTGACAATATCCATAGTCATATGGAGTTGTTGACCGAGAAGTCAAGTAGGTCAAGGTTGACCAGAGACTTGATGGATAAAGTCCAAGTATGGAGACTTAGCAAGGAAAGTTTAAGTATAGATACGAGGAAAAGTTCAAGTATGGAGACTTGGCAAGGAAAGTTTAAGTATAGATACTTGACAGAGGAAAAGTCGAAGTATGGAGACTTGGCAAGGGAAAGTCCAAGTATGGAAACTTGGCAAAGAAAAGTCCAAGTTTGAATATTTGGCAAGGAAAAGTCCAAGGCAAGGAAAAGTCCAAGTTGAAGACTTGATAAGGAAAGTCCAAGTATGGATACTTGGCAAGGAAAAGTCCAAATATAGAGACTTGGCAATTAAAGTCCCAGAGGCATTTCCTTTTGACAAAGGAAGACTCGGTAGCATGACAAAGCCGAAGAAAGTTCTTGAAGGCTAGCGCAAAGGGTGAGGAGTCATGAACTCAACCTAAGGGTGTGAGACTGATAGAAGAAGCTTGAAAGCTTAGGTAGGCTAAGGGTATCCGGTAGCATGATAAAGCCGAAGGAAACACTTGAAAGCTAGTGCAAAGGGTGAGGAGTCGTGGACTCAACCTAAAGGCCAGAGACTGATGGAAGAAGCTGGAAGGCTTATGTCTAGGCTAAGGGTAAGTGTCAAGTATGAGAAGATCATACTTGGGACATTAAACCTTAGTTTTGAGATGTACCAGTTGCCTGGGACTAGGTCTAGTCAACCGGTGAGATGGACAAGTCGAGTAGTCGACTCGAGTACTCGGGAGACTTGGTGCTGAGGCAGTCGACTGCCATCGACTGGCTACGGGTTGTCGAGAATCGAAATCAACCACTCAGACGACTCGGGAAATAGTGCTCCGATGAAGGCCGATCGCCTCATCATAAGAGTCGATCGCTTCTATCGAGCACTGCATCGAGTCGTCGAGCGCCCGAGTCCGAAGTCTCGACTACACGGCGGCAAATCCGCCTTTACCACGGCAATGATTCTCGAGCACCGAGTCTCTCGAGTACTACTCAACCTAAAGGCGTGAGGCTGATGGAAGTGTTGGTGTAGGGGCACCAGATAATCGAACCTAGGTTTTGATTATGGCAAAGGTTCAAAGTTAAGTTGTTATTATTATCTCATGTACTGTGTTAAGTGTGCAGGAAATGATTAAGCTAAGCTGAAGGTCAACGACACCCAGAGAATCTCGGGACGAGAAACCATGGTGGTCAGACGACACCAGGAGAACCTCGTTGGAGTCGAGGAACCTCGGTGGCGACCAGAAGCTAAGCAACAGGTCAGGAGGACCAGAGGTAAGCACTGAGTGCGGAGTGATGGTAAGGTCATGTCCTCCGTACGGGGACTACCTTAGGTGGCGATCCGATTAAAACTTCCGGAGGAAGGTTTAGGTCAAAATCGGACAATAAGGAACCGTCGTAATATTCATTACTCAATATTTTTGTGCTAACTCTACGCCGCAGTAAGTGCCAAGCAGCGAATGATCAAAGCTATCGTACGATCGATTCAGCATCATCACGATCACGAGGGTCATCATCATCGCTATTCAAACTGGACATCTCGAAGAAAGTCAAGATAAGCTCCACCAAAAATGGAGGGATAAGGAGCTTTGACCCAGATCTGGATCTTAACAGCGTAGTGTTGTCGTCGGAAGCTTGGTGTTGTTGGAGCACTTTGGGAGCAAGAATATGTGAGTTGGTTTTTGTATCTGAGCTTCGTAAACTTTAGTCGGTCTCTGATCATATGTCGGGAGCACCCACTGTCCAACATCCATTGATCCTACACATATAGTAGTTGGATCGGATATTGGAAAAGTTGTTTGAAAATTTTAATCTAAGAATCATCTCACCCTTTCTACATGATCAAACATGTTAACCTTATATGTTTTGTGAGATGACTTCAATTTTACTTGGTTAAATTTAGGGATGTTGAAAATAATCAACCTTGGGTTAGATTCGAATTTAACCTTTAGATCACTAAGTAAACTTTTCAAGAAAATGGCTTCCAGGTCGTGGCGAGGCACAGAGGCCTTATTTGATCGGAACAGCGACTTTAGAACAAGCTCATCGAGCTACACGAAGGGATGGCCGACACAAAGATATAGAAAAAGGACCTTCTTTTGAATAAATTATTTAATCTAAAAATATAGGACCACGAGATAGCGACTCAACTCCACGTAAGGATCCAGGACATAATGAACGGTCTTCACTCAATCGGATAAAAAGTGGAGAATTGGGATGTAATAAGGTATGCTTTGAATGCATTTCCTAGGACCACTTTGTGGGCATCTATGGTTGATGCCTACAAAGTATCCAGAGACTTATCAAAAATTAGACTAGACGAGCTATTTTTCGAATTTGAATTGCATGAACAATTTAACTCGACCCCGGTCGAGAAAAATATTGCCTTGGTTGTAGGTCAAAGGAAGAAGGTAAAGAGCAAATCACCTCCTGAAGAAGAAGAGGAATACGAGTCGGAGGTGAACGATGAAATGGAGACTGAGCTAGTAAATCTAGCTCGGAAGATGATCAAGAGCAGAAGACGACCTATCAAGCAATCCAAGGAGAAGAGACCTGAGCAAGGTTCAAATTACAAATGCTATAAATGCAACAAAAGGGGACATATCAAATTCGATTGTCCAAGGTTAAAGAACAAGCAACCACAAACAAAGAAAGCCTTCAACGCGACTTGGGAACATGGTTTTAAAAATCGAGTCGTTTCGTCCGAAACGGACGAAACGTACCGTTCCGTGGTGGGACCGAAACACAGCGGAGCGAAATCTCGCGCGACAGAAGCGTTCACGCGCGATCTTTAATCGTTCACGCGCGATCGATTAAAATTCGTTCACGCGCGATCGATTAAAGATCGCGAGAGTTTATAAAAACCTGTTTCGCAGCGAGAGCAATGGCGTGAGCTCAGCGGCGGCAGCGGCACGCGACGACTCAATGCGAAAGCGGCGCGAAGCGGCGGCAGCGTCGGCGAAAGCGGCAGCGGCAGCGGCAGCGGCGTCGGCGGCGAACAAGCGGCGGCGGCGTGTAGCGACTCGAGTCTGATTACGCCCGATCGCGCGATCCCGCGCACGATCGCGATCGCCGAGCGCGCTCGGAATCGCGATCGCGATCGCCGAGCGCGCTCGGGATCGTGCTCGGGATCGCGATCCCAGAAACGCGATCGCGATCGCGATCGGAATCGCGATCCCAGAAACGCGATCGCGATCGGTGATCGCGGCGCGCGCAGCGGATCGATCTCGGGGATCGGTGATCGCGGCGGAGCAGCCGAGCGCGATCGGAATCGCGAGCGCGATGGCGATCGGAATCGCGATCGGTGATCGCGACGCAGCGGATCGATCGCCGCGATCAATATATATTATATTAATATATAAATAATTAATATAAAAATTATAATATAATTATAATTAAATAAATTATTAATTAAAATTTTATATATATTCTAAAATAATTAAACGGTAAAATTTAATTAAATTAATTATTAATTAATTTTTATTTTTATTTAAAATTATAAAAATTAAACAAATAAAAAATATTTTAATTAAATTATAAATTCAATTTATAATTTATTTAAAATTACATCTTTAATTATTTTTAAAAATTAAAAAAATTTAAAAAAAATGAAATAATTTTAGAATTTTATAAAAAAAATAAAAATATTTATATTTTGGAATTTTAAAATTTTTACTGGTATATATAATTTTAAAATATAATATAAATTATATATTAATAATATATATAAATTACAGTATTTAATATAATTATTATATTTTATAAATTTTAATATATAAATATATCAGTATAATTTTAAAAAATTAATAGCTAATTTATATAATTATTTTATATAAATTAATGTTTTTATTATTTTATATTAAAAACAAAATAAATATAAATTATAATAAAAATAAAAAATATTTAATTATTAAAAATATCTAACCATATATATTTTTATTTAGATGATATTTTTTTGAATAATTTAATTGAAGATGTAATAATTGATTGAGAATGAGACCGAGACTAAAACGATAAATTATATAATTTTTATTTTAAATTTTTTAATATTGTAATTATGAATATTCATTGTGAATTATTTTTTTAGTATTTTTTTTAAATTTTTATAATGCATAGGTAGTAAACGGCACCAAAACAACATTCTTATGATCCAAATGAGATACGACGTCGATTAGAAAATCGATTTTATCGCAATGTTTATATTGCGATATGATTGGGCGTGGCGGTGGAGCTACACGCATAAAACAACATCTTCGGTGGATATCGGATGTTTAGATGTTCTGAAGTTCTCAATGGAATTTCGTGCAATGAAATAGGAACTTGATGAGAAAAAAGAATTGAAGTATAAGCGACAACAACAACAGGAAAATTTTGATAGGCGAGCTTCTGAAACACCAGTTTATGATGAATTTGAAGGTCGTGGTGAAGATGTAAATGAAGAAGAATTTTCACACTCTCTTTCGCTTCTATATCAATATGATACAACATACGCGATATGGTGGCAAAATAATCGCTAGTGGTAGTGGCTCATTCTGTGCTAGTGGAAGTGGCTCAACGTGCGACACTAGAGAACTACAAGTGCTCGCGTCGCTTCAACAAAACCGGTATTGTCGCTTTCTTTCCTTCTACATCACGGCGCGCGAATTGATATCTTGATGTTGATCCATTCGCATTCTCGGACTAAGCTAGTAAACAAACTAGGATTGATGATGCTTATACAAAAGAGAAGAAGAAATCAATCGCCAAAGTATTGCTAAATTTTTCATTTTAATCGAATTCCTTCCACATACTAGTATCTAACATCCAAAACGCGTCCTCGTATTCAATCTCCAATCGCATACGTAAATTGCACGGTCCATATTTAGATGAGCAAGTGGAGGAAATTAAGACTTGGATTCTATCACGCAAGAAGCGATGGAACTTATATGGGTTACGTTGATGTGTGATGGTGACTGACCTACACGGATGAGCATTATCAACTTTCTACTATATGCAATAGAAGGTGATATTTCATAAATCCGCTCAGATTGATCTGCAGAATATCGTGATGCATCTTATATATATCATTTGATGGATAGTGTAGTGAAGAGATAGGTATAGAGCATATAATACGGTGATTACGGATAATGGTGCTAACTTTAAAAGAGTCGGAGAATTATCGGAACAAGAGTATCAAACATTATTTCGACATCACGCCAAAGACAATCGTATTGATTTGATGATGGCAGATATCGAACTCGATACGTCTGATGAAGAAGGTAAAAAAAGGTCAATCATTAACGAAATTCATATATAATCATCATTGGGTTCATGGATTAATGAGGAGATTTATTGATGGAGAGATTCTTCGACAGAGCAACTAGGTTCAGAACTCACTTTCTCTTATTAAAGTCGTTGTTTAAAAAAAATGGATTAAAGACCGTATTCACCGAGGATCGGGAAACCTCTCGATACTCTAGACGATTGAAGTAAGGAGGCGCACAAAATTATCATATCTACTAGATTTTGGGATCACATCAGAGATTCTTACAAAGAATAGAGCCTTTGTATGTTGTTTTACGTAAAGTCGACATGGATAAAAAGCCAGGACGGGCAATATTTACCACCGATTCACAAGCAAAAGAGGAAATTAAAAGACGCTCATAATCATCAAATAAATATCAATATTATATTGATATAATCACTTAGTGGACAATCAAATGGGAAAGTATATTCATTTGGCGGTGCGTATTTTTAATAATAATTTTTTAATATTGCTATTAATAATTATATATCTTTAATCATTTCAGTTATTATCTCAATCCAAAGATATCAATATCGTTATAATCTGTTGATAATTTGTTAGCCTCGTAAATGTAATATTAAGACTACAAGCAATAGAGAATTATACGAGGCTATTAATGAAAGTCGATTATTTCGAGAGGATATGGTTCTTTTCACGATCCTTTTGCAATATCATGCAGGATATAAAATGGATCAGTAAATGTAGTATAAATTATGACTTATTATTATTTACAAATGAAAATATTATGTTAAGTTTGATTTTATTTGTCTTTCAGCTGAGTGGTGGTTACAGTATGCAGGATCAGCCCCAAATTTGAAAAAGATCAAAGATTTGAATTCTCTCAAACAACGCCTTGAGTGGTTGTGAAAGAAATTGGTCAACTTTCTCCCTCATTCATACCAAAGTACGAAATCGTCTTTCTTATCGTCGCTTGGAAAAAATGGTCTATGTTTATTATAATATGCGTCTTCAACTAAGAGCAATAACAGAAGAGCAGGAAGAACAAGAATCTGATAATGTAGACCCATTTGATATTGGATTTGCCCAAAGTGATAACGATCCAATGATGAATTGGTGGAGTGCTATTGAGGTCGAAAATCCTTTACTTGATGAAGCAGGAGATCCATTACAACTATCTCAGTTTCTTACTCAGCAAATTGAATATAATACAAGCTAAAAGAGGTATCATTGAGGAAAATGATGACGATGAAGCTTTTGATCAAGAATTTCGATTTTCTGGATCTCGACCTAGACGTTCTCAAGCATCTCAATCCAAAATCCAACAAACATATGTAGATAAAGGCAAAGACAAAGGCAAAGGCAAAGCTCTGACAACTTTTATTAAAGAGAAAAGAAAGGGCATAATTCCTACTTTTAAAGGAAGGAGTCAACTGAGAATTAATGAAAATCCACTCGATGCAATTGATGAGCAAGAACATGATGATAGTAATGAAACATCATCACCTTCTGATACTGCAATCCGACGAGAAGTTCAAAATGATGATAGTGATGTTAATAGCGGTAAGTACTCGTGAAGTAATGATAGTGATGGTGCACGGTGGTGGTGAAACTTATATTCCATCAACTTCAACATCGAGCCTTGACACGTGAGCAAAATTTCACACATGCAACTCAAGATGAAGATCATAGTGCTAGAACTATTAAAAGTCGATGATCAACGTCGATATAAGGGTGATAGACAAAAAGAAGCTCATGATTATCGAGATATGCGAGAGAGTTTAGTTGAGATTGATTCTGATCGGAGTTCATCATACTCTCGGCCTTATTATAGCTCTGATGCATTATGGTGATCAATCATATCCGACATCGAGGACGTATGTTTATCCTTATCTGCACGGATTCCAAAGTGGCGAGCCGATTCCAACTTCCGGTGATGAATCGAAACACATTGATGGATATGTGGAGAAATCAATATCAATATTCCATGTCATGGGATAATTATTTGATTTAGGCATTAGAGAATTATGGGATTGATCTAAGCAGAATGTCGCAAGAATCAATGTTTTCATCTGATTCACGACACTCTTTTTGGTATTAGTAAAATAACATGTTATGATGTATTAATTTTAATTTAAGTTATTGATGTATCAATTTTCTTTAAAGAAAAATATATTTATTTACTTTTATCCCTTTGATATCAATTATATTTTGAAAAAAAATCAGAAATATATATGATAAATATTTGAAATTAAATGAATAATGACCTTTAAAATAATTAAATATTAATATTTAAAATATATAAAAAGTATCGAAACGATGTCCGTGCGATCACGATCAAAAGCAAATATCGTTATAGTCATTGATCGAAACCTCGGTACGGCTCGACATTTAAAACCTTGCTTGGGAATAGTCGTCGGAGGAAGTAGATGAACTCAACAACCTAGCACTCATGGCCAAACCAATGAGTCAGGCGAATCGAACCCGAGAGACGAACTACAGTGCGAGGCCAGTCAGGCCGGATCCGACGATGAGCTTGATTGAGAGTCACGGATCGCGTCAGATTGAAAGATTTGATCGAGGTAAGTCGATTTTAATTGATACTTTATATAGTGCAATTAAATATTTGACTAAGAAGTTAGCTAAGTCCAAGTCCAAGGTCGAGACCTTGGCTAAAGAGGTCAAACTCCTTAAGCATGAGGTCTCCCTAACCTCTTCGACTAGTCAAGTTCAAGAGGGAAACTCAACTCAAGTTAAAAAACTTGAGGAAGAGAATTCTCTCTTGAAAGGACAAGTTCAAGAGCTTAGGAAAACATTGGAAAGGTTTACTTTGGGGTTCAAGGGTCTTGACCTACTACTTGGATCGCAAAGGGTCGTGTACAATAAGACCGGACTTGATTTTAGATAAACCACGATGAACAAATCGTATATGTCGATTGTTAGTCGAAATAGACAAAAAGTCCAAGCATGGGTCCCTAAGACCTGTTTGAATTCACAATTAAGATCAACCAAGTATTGAGTTCCCAAGGACCAAATCCACTACGTGGAAAGACCGCATCGACTCAATGGTCCAAAGGGAGCTAATACTAAATTTGTATACTCTACTTCTTGATTTAGCTTTGCATGCTTAGTTACTTTTTGTTTTAATTTTTAGAATGGCTAGATAGGATCAATAGTTAATCAACCTTAATAACATAGTACCAAGACGCGGCGACATGATAATACGTTAGGGAAACGAGATCTTGTGTATCCGAGCTAGATAAGGCATATCTAACTTGGGGCACTCGGCTAAGTTGAACTAGCTGAAGCTACCTTGCCGTATCTTAAACTAATTAGACCAGGAAGTAATCCTAAGTGACTTAAGTGAATATTTTCTTGAAAGTGGCTTTGTCTAAGGAAGTGATCGTTATTCCGATCAAAGAAGACCTCTGTGCCTCGCCACGACCTGGAAGCTATTTTCTCGAAAAGTTTACTTAGCGATATAAAGGTTAAATTCGAATCTAACCCAAGGTTGATTATCTTCAACATCACTAAATTTAACCAAGTAAAATTGAAGTCATCTCACAAAACATACAAGGTTAACATGTTTGATCATGTAGAAAGGGTTAGATGATTCCTAGGTTAAAATTTTCAAACAACTTTTTCAATATCCGATCCAACTACTATATGTGTAGGATCAATGGATGTTGGACAGTGGGTGCTCCCAGCATATGATCGGAGACCGACTAAAATTTACGAAGCTCAGATTCAAAAACCAAGGATCGGTAGCCTTCGGAAACAACGGAAAGCTCAAAATCATCGGATCAGGTGATATTGAGCTAAACTCGAACTTTATAATTCGTCAAGTACTTTTAGTTGAACATTTTGAATCTAATCTCCTTAGTATTAGTCAGTTGTGTGACAACAACTATAAGATCATTTTCCTATAAAATGAATGCTTAATTAAAAATAGTGATACTTCAAAAACTATACTTAAGAGGACTAGGAATAGTAACATTTATACAATAAGTTTACCTAACTCCTCGAGCAAGTGTCTAATGACACAGCAAGAGGAATCCTGATTGTGGCACCGACGACTCAGCCACTCTCATCCAAGACTTATACACAAAATGAGTCAGAGTGGTTTAGTTAGAGGTCTACCCAACCTAAATAAACTAGAAAACAAAATATGTAATGTTTGTCAACAAGGTAAACAAACTAGGACCTCACAACAACTAACTAATCAAGAAAGAACTAAAAGTGTACTTGAGCTCCTATACTTAGACCTCCTTGACTCACATGGAGCCAAGTCACCAAACGGAAGACAATACTGCCTAGTCATAATCGATGACTACTCTAGGTTCACATGAGACCTAAAAGTGAAACCTTAGATCAACTCACCAATTTATACAAACTAATAGAAAATGAAAAGAATCTTAAGATTAAAAAAATTAGAAGTGATCATGGTGGTAAATTCGAAAACCATAGGTTCACCGACTTTTGTAACCAAAATGGATACCACCATGAGTTCTCCTGCCCTAGGACCTCTCAACAAAACGGTCTAGTTGAAAGTAAAAATAGAACCCTACAAGAAGCCGCTAGAACTATGTTAAATGAATACAACCTACCTAATAGGTTTTGGGCAAAAGCGGTCAATACAGCTTACTATGTTCAAAATAGGATTCTATTAGTTAAAAGACACCTTAAAACATCATACGAAATCTATTACGAAAAACTACCAAACATCAAGTACTTTAGAGTTTTTGGATGTAAGGTACACATATTAAACACTAAAGATTACTTAAAGAAATTCATCTCTAAAACTAGTACCGAAACTTTTCTAGGATACTCAACCACTAGTAAAGCATATAGGGTGTATAACAATGAAACCCTAAAAATAGAAGAAACAATCAATGTAGTATTTGATGAAGAAAACAAAATTACAAAACCCAAAGTAGAATTTATTGATGAACCAATTGAAAATAGACCTGAACTTAACTCACAAAACGAATCTAGTATAGATCCTAACCCAAATCAATCTAGGTTACAAGCAAACCATCCTATTGATTAAGTAATAGGTGATCCTAATTTAAGGGTTCAAACTAGAGCGTCCTATAGGAACCTAAGTCAAATCTCATTCATCTCTAAAATCGAACCTAAAACAAATGAACAAGCTCTTCTTGACCCCGATTGGATTATAGCTATGCAAGAAGAGTTAGCTCAATTTACTAGAAGTCAAGTTTTGGAATTAGTACCCCTTAAAGGAAAAACAATTATTAGAACAAGGTGGGCGTTTCGAAATAAACTTGATGACAAAGGAGAAGTAATAAGGAATAAAGCTAGGTTAGTTGCTAAAGGATTTAGTCAAGTAGAAGGGTTAGACTATGATGAAACATATGCACCCATAGCTAGACTCGAATCAATTAGAATGTTACTAGCCTATGCTGCGCATCTAGGTTTCAAATTATTTCAAATGGATGTTAAGTTAGCGTTTTTGAATGGATTTATTAAGGAAGAAGTTTATGTTAGTCAACCACCTGGATTTGAAAGTCTAGACAAACCTAACCATGTCTTCAAACTTAGAAAAGTCTTATATGGATTAAAGCAAGCTCCTAGAGCTTGGTATGAAAGGCTTTCAATCTACCTTAAGTCTAAGGTATTTAATCAAAGTTTAGTTGATCCAATCCTTTTTGTAAAATCCATAGGAAAAGAAATCTTCATTGTATAAATTTACGTTGATGACATAATTTTTGGAACAACCAACACACAATTATTAAATGAGTTCATTTCACTAATGGAAAGTGAATTTGAAATGAACTTAGTAGAACTTACCTTTTTCTTAGGGTTACAAATCAAACAGACTAGAAAAGGAATTTATTTACATCAAGGAAAATATGCTAAGGAACTAATTAGTAAATTTGGAATGCAAAACACTAAGGAAATTAATACACCAATGGCTACCAATGTAAACATAGGAGAAGACTTAGAAGGAAAATCGATAGATTTAAAATACTATAGGAGTGATAATTTATACATGCTTAATAGCGAGTCGACCAGATATACTCTTCGCAGTAAATATGTGTGCGAGATTTCAAACTTGCGCTAAGGAATCACACCTAACGCTAGTCAAATGAATTTTTAGATACCTAAAAGGAACGCTAAATGTAGGAATTTGGTATTCTAGATCGAGCGAATTCGAACTAATCGGCTACTCCGACTCGGATTATGCTAGTAGTAAACTCGATAGGAAGAGCACGAGTGGATGTTGCCAACTCCTAGGCTCGAGTCTAGTCAGTTGGTGTAGTAGAAAGCAACATTATCAGCCTATGTCGAAGTTGAATATGTTGCAATGGGTGAGTGTGTAGCTCAACTTCTTTGGATGAAGCACACTCTCCAAGATTTTCATTTAAGCTTTAGTAACACTAAAATCTTAATTGATAACATTAGTTCTATTAACCTAACTAAGAACCCGATTTGTCACTCTAGAACCAAACAAATAGAAGTTTAACATCACTTTATACGAGAACACGTAGCTAATAGAACTATAAAACTCGAATATGTTGAGTCGAAATCAAACATAGCGGACATTTTCACGAAACCCTTACCCGAAGTAGAATTTATCTGCTTAGACGAAGATTAGGAATGTGCGTAGTAGAGTAGGACTTAACTCTTACTTATACTCTATCTTAACTTTTCATGTTATATGGAACTAGCTTAGGGTTTACCTTAGAAAACATGCACCTATAGATTTAAGGAGTCAACACATCTCACAACATATAGGTTCAATGTGTTTGTGTACTGAGTCACGCAGATGAGCGTAAGATGTTAGGACCTTACTCCTGATTCCAGATCTAGATCAAGTGCATCGATATGAATCATGAAGCATAATTATTTAAAATAACCAACTCTAATCAAAACTTATTGATCATTGTTAATTTGTAATTCAGGATCTCAAACTTACATGAAAGAAGCCCTATTTATAGACAAGATTAGGGCTTATTCAAAAGAATAAATCAAACCCTATCCTAGGAATAAATCAAAAACTCTATCCTAAGAAATAATTATTTCTAATGATATTTAGGGATAATAATTATCCCTAATCATATCTACAATATTCTAACACTCCCTCGTCAAGAATATAAATTATATGCACCCACATTACGTATATAGTCAATTCGGGACCTCTCAAATGACTTAGTAAATATATTCATAATTGATCACGCGAGTTAACAAAACTAGTAGATATTTCTCGGATATGACTTTCTCTCGATAAAGTGACAACGACTTCTATACGCTTGTCTCTCTAAAAAGCTGGATTTGAGGCGATATGTGGCGGCGTTATCATCACATATAAGTGACATTTGTGTAACGTCTCCAAATTTTAGCTCAAGCAATGTTTGAGCCATATAAGTTCTTGACCGCTAAGGTCATAGCTCGATACTCTGCCTGCTGACTAGATCTTGCTTACAACATTCTCGCTATTTCAAGAAAACAAGGTTATCTCCAACAAATATACAAAACCAGTAGATCTCCTATCAATGATGGAGATCCCGCCTTGATCTGCGTCGAATATCCTATAACTCGAGTATGCCCTTTGTCTTCATACTGAAAGACTTTCTGAGCGCCTCGATATATCAAACAACGCGAATCACAAAGATCCCAATGTTCTTTATACGGTGAGTTGAGAAACCGACTTACTACACTATGCAAATGAGATATCCGGACGAGTAATGATAGAAGGTAACTTAGTCTTCCTACTAATCGCTCAGTATCGTTCAGATCTAGTAGAGGCTCCCCTAATTTGGTAGGAGCTTGACATTAGGATCCATGGGTCATTGCTCTTTGAGTTTAACATTCCTGCTTCTTCTGTAATATCCATTCAGATACTTCCTTTGAGATATAATGATCCCATTTTGATGTACTTCTATTCCCAAGAAGTATTTAAGTCTGCCGAGATCCTTTGTTCGAAATGTTTGAAAGATGTTGTTTCACCCGCGAGATCCCGAGACGATCACTACCGCACATGATACAATATCATCAACATAAACCACTAGGTAGATGCACCACGAGATGAGCGCGATAAAAGATGTATCGGTCACCTCGCCCGAGTCATGCCGAATCGCTGAATTACAATACTAAATCTACCGAACCATGCTCGGGCGATCGCTGAGACTATATAAAGATTTTCGCAAGTTTACACACAAGACCGTAAGACTTCTCGAGCAACAAAACACGAGGTCGCTTCCATGTAGACTTCTTCGAGCAGTCACCATGTAAGAACGCATTCAATATCTAATCGATAAAGAGACCGTGTTAATCGCAAAGAATGGATACGACAGTAAGCGATAGAGGACATCTTGGCAACAGAGAAAACGTGTCCCCATAATCTAATCCAAAGATCCGAGTATAACCTTTAGCAACGAGACGAGCCTTAAGCCGATCAACTGCTCCGTCCGACTAACCTTCATCAGATATACCCATCGACAACCAACAATCGACTTTCCGTGGTAGAGGAACGAGATCCCAAGTTCCACAACTCAGAAGCACTCATTTCGCCTAACATAGCCTGCTTTCTATCCTGATGGGCAAATGCATCTCCGCAATGGAAGAGAAATGCATTTACAAAGAGGAAAGACAAGAATAATAGAAGGAGATAGAGATGGTAACTCAAAGAAACATAACGCGAGAAGGATTACGAGGAACGATACCTTTTCAAGGGCAATGGGAATATCGATAATATCGACCGGAGGAGGGAGCGAAGGATCCGCTCCGTAGACGATTCCACGGCAGAAGTAGTCGCTGCGCAAGAAGAAAGCGTAACGAGGACGACGCCGATAAACCCGCAACTGGAGGAGGAATCGGGCCGGGGTGATAGAGAAACTTCCGAGGATCAAAGATCGACACTGCATGTATGACGAAACTCGATTTACTCTAAAGACCCAAAAAAGAATCAATCAAAGAACGCGACATCAGCAGAGATGAAATACCGACGAGAGTAGGGAATAAGACTTATATCCTTTCGAGACCGCTGGTACCAAGGAAAACACATTTACGCGATCGGTGAGAGAGTTTATCAATACCGTGATCAAGAGTACGAGCAAAGCATATGTAACCAAAGACCCTAGTGGTAAAGGATTTAAGGGACTGCTTGATAAAGTACATGATGAGGTATTCGACCGTAAAGTGTAAGGTACGCGACACGAGATAAAGACGCAGAAGTACGCAGATCACCCCAAAACGAAGAGGAATACGAGAGCGAGGAGAAGAGTCCGAGTAGCCTCGAGAAGACGGCGATTCTCAAGGCTCTCGCGACTCCATTCTGTTGTGGTATGAGGACAAGACTCAATGAATACGCCGAGATGCCAAAAAGGTTCAAACGGAGTAGATAGATATTCACGCATTATCACTCGCAAGGATCAAGAGGGATACCAAATCACTTCATTAAAAAAGATCAAAAATAAAACAATTCAGAGCGATCTTTCATCGATATAACCAAGTACAACGGAAAATCGCTCACAAAAGTAACAAAATATCGCGACTTCAATGTAGAGGTAACACGACTCGACTTAATTTCAAATATCGAACGAACCAAAGCAAAGGGAGAAGTAAATACTCAAAACGCGAGGAGAAATGAACTACGCATACGCCGCTTAACCGATACGACTACGTGACAAAGACTCGAGCAGATCAGATGTAATTGCTTTAACTTATCAAGACCAGACGCCCCACCGAGTACGGATAACAAGTGGAGATCCGCCGCATTCAACAAGAGAGTTTTCAGCGGTCGACATATAATTACGAGACTCACATCCGAGTCAATCATCCTCCCTGCATCTGGCCCCGCAACGAAATGTAAGATTTAGGAACGAGACGACACAATCAAGAGACCGAGCGAGCCGCTTATTGATAATAAATTAAAGGGGGCTCCGGAACATAAAGAACATTCTCGAATGGGAAGAGACGGAGAAGAATAAACAATACCAACACCTGGGATCGAGTCCGAGAACCATTCGCTATAAATGACAAAGGGTAAATAACCGTATAGATAAGGAGGAAAAAGAGATCTATTACTAAATGATATGACGGTGGCCCCAGAGTCAAGTACCCAAGGACCCAAGAGCGAGATACGCCAAAGAAGGAATTACTACCAGGTACAGAATAAAGAAGAAGGGAATTAGACTGCCGACCCTCATACCACTTCGTAAAGTCATCATAGAAGGCGGAGTCTGAGCCGGTGTCGACCGAGAACTCGAAGCCAAGACGCGATGTAACTCGAGCGATCCGAGCAAGACGAGGAGGTCGACCACGGAGACTCCAACATTTATCAATCGCGGGTCCCGGTCGGTGACAATGATTACACCAAGGACGCCCTTCGCAATTCTTACGCGGAGGTTCGTTGTTATTTCCAGAGACCAACGCCAAGAGTCAATCGAACGGAGGACGGTAGTCAAGACTTCGTAGGACACGGGCGAGAGTCGCCTGTAGAGTCCATGGTCGCTTTCATGGGGCCGCCAGATCCGATCACGAATACGAGAGTAATCTGCGCGTACTCATATAACGCCAGAGACATAAAAATTTCTTCCGATTTTCAAGCTCGCAATAGAGTGGCCGCAGGGAGCAGTCATCAATTCACATGTAAGGCTGTAGACTGATCCCAAATAAGTCGATATAGATTCCTCGATCCGACGGCATTAAGAATGGCATGAGGTCATCACAAACTCGACAGAGTCGCCAAGAAGTGTTCGTAAAAAGTTGTCGAGCTTGTATCCAAACATCCTCGCAGGTCTTATGAAGTTCAAGACATCCCAAGAGACGGACGGATCGCGTGGCTCTGATAACGCAACATAACCGAGCATCAACTTTTCTCCATAAAGAACGACCACTCAATATCCTCTTCGGGCCAGGTAAGATGTTTTTCATAACCCCGCCCAACAAGCCAAAGCTCAATATAAGACGCCCAAGAGGAGTAGTTCTACCATCCAAGAACTCAGACGAGAGCGTGTCGCCACACGGTCGGTAAAATCTAAACTCCGACTCAAGTATCGGGAGGTAGTCAGCGACGAATAACACATGTATCACTACTCGATCGGGTGGGTCCGACAGAGACGGGAACGAACTACACAAATCAGAAGAGATCGGCAGACAGGATGCGCATCGCCGTCGCCGGCGACACAGAAAAGATCTACCGCCGTAGAATCCGCTGCAGCTGCGTGGTAGCTTCGCTTCGTAACCGAGGAGGCGCATGAGACCAAGCTTGGCAAGACCGAGCTCGCGCAGCGGCGGGCCGGGCAAAAGGAGGAAGACGATGCCGTGGATTCGACCGAGTCGGGAACCACGGCCCGGGAGACGGAGGTGGAAGCCGCCCTCCTCTCCGCGATCGACGGTGGTCGCGACGGGAGCCGGCGCGGTGGATTTAGGAGCCGCGACTTTCGATTTCTCGCCGCCACGGACGCGGACAAGGATCGGAGAAGAAAGGGCGTGGTCGCGACGGCGGAGCCGGCGGCGGTGCGCGATGGTGCGATCGCGACCGTCGACCGAGCTTTCGACGATCACCCGAGCCGCTGATCGCGGGCGAGCGCGCGGCGGCCGCGCGCGATCGCGATTTAAGGAGCCGGGCGACGCCGCGACGGCCACCCAGTAACTGAAGAAGCCGAAAGGTAGGCGCGCGCGCGGCAGTAAGAAGCGACGGAGAAGAAGAACGCGGTGGTGTTTACTTCGTCGCCGCTGCTGCTGCTGAACGAACGCCGATCGTCGCGTGTGAGGAAGCTGCCCGCGTGAGGAAGAAGAACGCGGTGGGAGAAGAACGCGTCGGGAGAAAACGCGGCGCTGCCGGAGAAGAACGAACTACTAACGGGAAAATCGCGAATCGAGAAAAATTAAGCTCGATACCATGTTAATTTGTAATTCAGGATCTCAAACTTACATGAAAGAAGCCCTATTTATAGACAAGATTAGGGCTTATTCAAAAGAATAAATCAAACCCTATCCTAGGAATAAATCAAAAACTCTATCCTAAGAAATAATTATTTCTAATGATATTTAGGGATAATAATTATCCCTAATCATATCTACAATATTCTAACAATCATTTTATATAAATTAAGTCAAAAAGAATTGAACATGCTATTAGTTGAATTTATATTGAAAACTATTATTTTTAAAATTAAAAGGGACATGCTTGGACTTATAAACATGTTACTATGGGTTTCTAAAGTTTTTTTATAAATCTCCAAGTATTTTCGATATATGGCAAAAGGGGGAGAAGAGAGGCTAAAGTTAATGACTCAAAAGTTTTTTTTGAAAACTCAACTTTCTTTAAGTGGTCAAACGTTAAGGGGGAGAGATAAGTTTCTTTTTCAAAAAACTCACCTAAGGTCAAGGGGGAGGTAACCTTGAGGGGGAGGAGGATTTGAAAAATAACTTATTGTTCATGCCTACTTACACTTGCTTAGTCACACTTACTATTTCACTCATACTAACTTACTCATTACTACATGCTTACTTATGCTTAGTATTACATGCTTAGTACTATATGCTTACTCATGCTTATTTATGCTTAATTCTTCCTTAACTTTGAATCGGTTTGTCATAAATCAAAAAGGGAGAGACTGTTAGTGCAGGACACCAGATAATCGAATCTAGATTTTGATTATAGCAAAGGTTCAAAGTTAAGTTGTTATTGTTATCTCATGTGTTATGTTAAGTGTGCAGGAAATGATTAAGCTAAGCTGAAGGTCAGCAACACCTGGAGAATCTCGGGATGAGAAACCGTGGTAGTCAGGCAACACCAGGAGAACCTCGTTGGAGTCGAGGAACCTCGGTGGCGATCAGAAATTAAGCGACAGGTCAGGAGGACCAGAGTAAGCACTGAGTGCGGAGTGATGGTAAGGTCGTGTCCTCCGTACGGGGACGACCTTAGGCAGCAATCCGACTAAAACTTCCGAGGGAAGGTCTAAGTCGAGATCGAACGATAAGGAACCGTCGTAATATTCATTACTCGACATTTCTGTGCTAACTCTATGCTGCAAGTGAGTGACCAAGCCAATACCGATCAAAGCTATCGCGCCGATCGATCTATCATCACGATCACGAGGGTCATCAATCGACTGCTATTCAAACTGGTCATCTCGAAGAAAGTCAAGATAAGCTTCACCAAAAATGGAGGGATAAGGAGCTTTGACCCAGATCTGGATCTCAACGAGCTAGGGTTTGGAGGGCTATAAAAAAAGGGTCATTTCACCTCTTTGGATCATCTATTCTTGCTCCCAAAGTGCTCCAACAATGCCAAGCTTCCGACGACAACACTACGCCGACGTCGCGCCGAGCTTCCTTCTTTTCGTCGATAGTGTCATTTCATTTAGGTGTTTTTACTTCTTGCATTTGAGCTTTCAATTGTAAAGAGAAGAGGTAGGCTTGTTGTCTCTTCCTCTATCTTGTGGTTTTTGTAATCGTCGTCTCCTACCTCCAACGAGGAGACTTTTAGTGGATTGCCCCATCGTACGCGGTCTAGGATCGTGGGGCCTTGGTGCAGCAACCTTTCGGTTGTGAACCAAGTAAAAACAAAAGTGTTGCTTTATTTTATTGTCTTTACTTCTGCTGTGCTTACTCGTGTTTTAACGTAGAAAATAAAAAGTTTTTACGATCGTTATTTATCCCCCTCTAGCGATTCTCCAATACAACAGGAAGAAGCTTGAACGCTTAGGTCTAGGCTAAGGGTAAGTGTCAAGTATAAGAGGATCATACTTAGGTGTTAAATCTCAGTTTTGAGGTGTACCAATGATTGACTCGTCTAGTCAATCGGGTGAGATAAAACACTGCATGATTGCTTCGACAATGATCGCGGTGGTAATGGACTGTCACCTAATGAGTAGTTAACTCGAGTACTGGGGACTCGGTGCTCAGCGATCACATGGTTAGCATGCAGTGGTGAGGCAATGATCACCGCGGTGACTAACTCGGGCGCCAGACGACTCAGAAATAAGGTTCGATGAAGCTTAATCGCTTCCTCATCACAATACCAACCGCTATCGAGTATTGTTTCTCAAGTCGCCCGAGCGCTGAGTCCGAGTCCCAACTACTCGTGGTCACGATCGCTCACAAGACCGAAGTCTCCTAAGTACTGAAATGACCATACCGACCAATCGGTCTATACACGAGTAGGCTACCAAACAATTTGTGCGATTGTTTATCCCACCAATCGACTAGACCAAGTCTCAATCTACTAGTACACTTTAATACTGAGGTTTAACACCCCAAGTATAATCCTCTCATCCTTGACACTTACCCTTAGTCTAGACCTAAGCCTTCAAGCTTCTTCCTGTTAGTTATAGCCCTAGAACCAATCATGTGATGGTTGAATAGGGAACATTTTGTATCATATTCTATAAAGGCAAAGGATTGGTTATTATATTTACGTCTTGCTTGTGCCAGCTAAATTAAATATAATAATGCCCTAGAAAAGTAGGTTCTTATCTACAGCACATCAATTGGCAGAATTGATTATGAGAGACTGTAGAGAATACTTTCCTAAATGTTCCTAGTTAAGTATTAATATGCAAGGGCAATATTAATACATAAAGATTAAGAAGTCAATCGAGACTCGATCTTACAAGTCATGTATATATACGATATCAAGTCGATACACGAGTATATATTGTAGAATATATACCGAATCGAATTCCCGCCAGAAAAGTTTCATGGATCGTCATACGAAAGTGTCATAAACTTTCTACGCGACTATTACAATAATACCTCAAACTCAAGTCACTACTGCTCCTACATAAGGAGTTATGTACTTTCGTATCACAAACGCCACCCGAATAAAGTGACCATAAAGGCGACATCGGGTATATAACAAATTACGCGAGGGACGCGAGCGATGTAGATGGGATTTATCCTCTATACGACGGAGTGATAATCGTGGGTTGATCGAGTAGAACTACTAAAACGCACGGTTACGCTCGAATGAGTCAATACGAGATATCGAGCTCATTCGTTTCGAAAGTTAGTTTACCTGTGGATCAAGAAACACATAGATCGATCGAGGACGACACGCCTACGCCTCATCGGGTCAACTGATATCAAGGATGAAGATGACACTGGCCATACATTATGAGTCACGAAAGGTTACTGGATCTTGACTTATTTCAGAACTCGCAAAGAATGACAGATTCGCTAGACGCCGCCATATCGCTTGGTATCTAAAAGAGTTTAGATCCACCGCCAACGCATGAGAGCCTAGTGGTCACAATAAGAAAAGAGTAATGATTATTAAGAATTAGTGCATTCTAGTTCGACTAGAATAATTGGGGAATAAGCTTAAGTACGTAACGGTTTTCGACTTTGCTTAATGAGAATTTTAGCTTATCGATTTAACGAGATTAATTCAATACGCTAAGCTTATTAATTTAATAAGATTAAATAAATACGTTATCACGATACCAAGCTTAATCGATTTAATAAGATTAATTCAATATGCTACCTTATCAATTAACGAGATTAATTCAATACGATAACATGCTTATCAATTAATAAGATTAATTCAACACGCATTTAACGCCACATAAGCACGCCACCCAAGCACGTCACATAAGCACGCCACCCAAGCTCACGAGTGGAAGGAGATCGTTAGAATATCAGAGATACGATTAGTGATAATCATATCCCTAAATATCATTAGAATAATTATTTCAGGATGTAGTTTGATTTATTCCTGTGATGTGGCTCGATTTATTCTTTTCAATAAGTCATAATCTGTTTATAACAGGCTTCTTTCACGTAAGTTCGATATTCAATTACAAAATAAATACGGCATCGTGAGCATTAGGTTTCCTTTTAGGTTTCCCCATTTTTTTCTCTCTCCCGCTTTCTCCGAACGCGCCTCTCCTTTCTTTTTTCCGCAGCACCGACAAACCGCCACCTCGACCGAGATCGACGCTTTCTAGCCCGCTGCCTTCTCCGACGACTTCGCCTCGACGGCGCGCGAGCCGCTGGCCCTTCTTCTCCCGCCGACGCTATGCTGATCTCGCTTCGCCCATCATTCGAAAACAAATGACGAGCTCCATCACCTTCTAGCTCCGCCATCTTCTCCAACGACTGCCTCGACGGCGCGAGAGCCGCGGCCCTTCTTCTCCCACCTCGACGCGCCGCTGATCTCGCCCCGCCCATCCTCGGAAGCAACCTGCTGGCCACGCCATACGGGCGCCCCTTTTCATCTAAAGCTTTTCACAATGCTCTACGGCGACGGGCGGAGACGAAGAAGAAGCTCTCAATCTCTCAATCTTCTCGCAGATCTCTCGCCAGGAAGAGCGCCTCCAGCCAGTCCGTGGTCTTCCTTCTAAGAAGGTCTTCTCTTCGCCACCCATCCCTAGCTTGCCTTTTCCTCCTCCCTGAACCGCTCGACACAAGAAAAGGCTGACTACTGAATTGCTTTCAACCTCGACGGTCAACAGAGAAGCGACATCGCTTCTTCGTCACGAGGGGGGAGTCCGCGACGCTGTCGGGTCCAAAAGACTCGCAAGTAGTAGTCAATACTGTCATTCTTCACGACTACCTCCAATACTTCGCCGGAGTTTCCGATTTTTACCAACTACGCGACGCAAGACCGCCTCGTCGAAGTTCTCGACGGTAAGAACTACTCCTCGGGCCTCTTATATCGAGCTTTGTTGGACAGGTTACGAAAAGCATCTCACACAAATCAAGAGGATATTCAAGTGGTCGATCGTCTTACGGAGAAAAGTCGATGCCAACAGGTTTCAGATTATCCGAGCCACCATCCATCCATCTCTTCTGGATGTCTTCCGAACTCATAAGACTGCAAGGATGTGTTCGATACAAGCTCAACAACTTTTACTTAACACTTCTACGACTTATCAAGCTCACGATTTAATCTACGACCATTCTAACGCCCACGATCAAGGAGTCTACGGCCAACTTATTCGGGATCGCCTCTAGCCTTCGCAGTTCAACGACCGCCCCACCGCGCCACCCTATCGCAGAGCTCAAAATCGAAGAAATTTTTACGTCAAGGCATACGGTTCCCACGATTACTCTACGCTCGCGATCGATCCTCGGGCAAATTTCCCATGTGGCAACTACGGACTCTACTCGGGCGACTTCCTTCGTGTCCCTACCAAAGTCTCGACATTACCATCCTCCGCTCCCCGACTCTTCAAAGATCGGGTCTCGAAACAACAACAAACCTCCACCGCAGAAGAACGGCAAAGGACGCCTGTGTAATCATCACCGACCAGACACACGATCGATAAACGCTCGAGTCTCCACGGTCGACTTCCTCCGCCACGCGAGGTCCCATCCGCCTCCAGAATGCAGATCGCTTCTTCCGCCGCGCCAAGGGAGCGTCGGCCCATCCACCGGCAAGAACCTTCACAGAAAAGACTTTCCTCTTCTCCGTAGTCGCGCCAGGAACTTGATCACCACTTTCTTAACTCGTCATGGCTACCTCCGGCACTTCGAAACCGGATTTTCCAATCTTTACCAACTACGTCACGACACCACTCTCGTCTGAGCTCTTGGATGATAAGAATTACTCTTCTTGGGCTTCTTACATCGAAGCTGTTTGGTTGACAGGTTAAAACACATCTCACACAAATCAAGAGGATATTCAAACGACCGATCATCCTTTACGGAGAAAGGTCGATGCTCAATCAGTACAGATTATCCGAGCCACCATCCATCCATCTCTCCGTAACGTCTTCCTGACTTATAAGACCGCAAGGATGTTCGATACAAGCTCAACAACTTTTTACTTAACACTTCTACGACTCATCAAGCTCATGACGACCCTACGACCATCTTTAACGCCCATCAAATCAAGGAGTCTACGCCAACTTATTTAGATCGCTTAGCCTTCAGCTGAGTTCAACGACCGCCCCACCCGGGCCACTCGCTAAGAGCTCAAAATCGAAGAAATTTTTACGCTCTCGTATTATACGGTTCGCCATGATTACTCTCATATTCGCGATCGATCCTGGCAAATGATATGAGGCCACCACGGACTCTACCGGGCGACTCTCCTCCGTCCCTACTAAAGTCTCGACATTACCATCTTCCGCTCCAAATGACTCTTCAAAGATTGTTTCGAAACAACAACAAACCTCCACCGCAGAACGACAAAGGACGCCCTCGTGTAATCATCACACCGACTGTGACACACGATCGATAAACGCTGAGTCTCCGTGGTCAACCTCCTCAGATCGCTTAGATCGCCAGAGTTTCACACGCCTTCGGCCTCCAAATACCGACATCACCTAACTCCACCGCCTCACCAACACCACCCAACTCCACCGCCTTCCTACGATGACTTTCGGCTGGTACATGAGGGTCGACAGAGTCTAATTCCTCACGCTGCATAAGCCGTAATTCTTCACGCATATCTCGCCTTCGTCCCAGTACATTGACTGGGCCACCGATCATATCACCGTAATAAATCTTTTTTCCTCACTATCTACTTCGTTATTTACCATTCACTACGGCAAACGGTTCTCAATCACCCCACGGTGTCGCATTGCTTCATTCTTCTCCATCTCTTCCCATCTGTAACGTTCTTTACGCTCCTGAGCTCCCTTTAATTTATTATCAATAAGCCACCACTCGGCCCTCGATCAGGTCATCTCATTCACTAAATCTTCGTTCATCAGACCGAGTACGGAGGACGATCGTCTGACGCAATCTCACGGTCTATATCAACTTCACGCAAGCAAAGATTCCACTTGTTATCCACGCCACCGGGGACATCCCGGTCTCGATAAGTTAAAACAATTACATCCTAGTCCGCCTCACTTGTAGTCTTTCTCGCGAGTCAGCCGCCAGTACGCACGTAGTTCATTTTCTCCTCGTGATTATAAGTCGGGCCACGCCTCCTCGCTTAGTTCATTCCGATATTCGGGGGTCCGAGTCGTGTTACCTCTACATCGGGGTCACGATATTTCACTTTTCAGAACGATTTTTCCTGGCCAGATTGGGTTATATCTCACGAAAGATCGCTCAATTGTTTTCTATTTTTCAATCTTTTAACGGTCAAAACACACCTGTATCCCTTCGATCCTCGCAGAACGATAACGACGCGAATATCTATCTACCCGCTTCAAACCTTTCGCATCTCACGAGATATTACATCTAAGTCTCATTCTCATACCCCCCAACATGTAACGGAGTCGCAGAACGCAAGAATCGCCATCTTCTAAACCACCCTGACTTTCTCCTCCACTCTCACGCTCCTCTTCGCTGGGGCGACGCCAGATTTCATCGTGATGTTATCTCATCAATCGACGCCTTCCTCTACTTTATAGGTCAAATATCTCATCACGACTTTATCCAAACATCCTTCATCCTTACCACCTAGTGGTCTGGTTCTACATGCTTTCACGCTTCGATCCTCGGCATCGATAAACTCTCTCCTGGCCGATAAATGTGTTTTCTCGGGTACCCACTGGCCTCGTAAAGGGTATAAGTGTTATTCCCTACTCTCCGGCTTCAGATTTCATCTCCGCCACGCCACGCTCTTCGATTCGCCTTCTTCTTCGGGTCTTTAGAGTCATCATCCGAGTTTCATCCTTCTACGCTCAGATTACTGATCCTCCTAAGTTTCTCTATCACCCCAAATTTCTAATTCCTCCTCCGCTGCAGGTTTATCGCCTGCCCTCGCTCTCGCTCGCACGGCCAACACCGACTCGCCACGGAATCATCTCTCGAGCCGATCCTCCGCCTCCTCCTGGCCCAAAGATTCTCAACTCGATATTCCCATCGCTTCGAAAAGGTATACGCTCCACTCGTAATCCTTTCCACATTATGCTTTCTTCGAGTTACCATCGCCTATCTCCTTCCTATTATTCTCGCTTTCCTCTCGCTGCCTGCTTTCTTCCAAAGATCGCAGAGATGCGATTTACCCATCCAGACGGAAACAAAGCATGTTAGATTTAAACGAAAGCGCTTTAGAGTCATGACTGGGATCTCGCCTCTACCACCGTGAAAGTCACTTGGTCGTCATTCGATGGTATATATAGACAAGGTCGGGTCCGGACGAATAATGACGGCTTAAGGCCTCGCCTCATGCTAAAGGTTATACTCAGATCTTCTGATTAGATTACGGAGACACGCTTTTCTCCCGCTGCCAAGACGCCCTCTATACGCTTACTCACGCCCATCACGCGATTCAACACCGGTCTCTTTATCGCTAGATATCAAGAATGCGTTTACACTGCGACCGCTAAGAAGTCATAATGGAACAACCTCCGTGTTTCATTGCGGAGAGTCTTCGTCTTGCGCCGCCATAAAATCTTTATACGGTCTCAAGCAAATACCCAGAGTACGGTTCTAGATTTAGTATCAGAATTCAACAGCTCGCATGACTTGAGAGAGGTCGACCATTCTCGCTTTTATCGCCACTCATCCGGGTGCATCTACCTGTGGTTTATGCTGATGATATCACATCACAGTAATGATCATCTCGATCTCACAGTGAAACAACATCTTTCAAACATTTCCGCATAAAGGATCTCGCAGACTTAAATACTTCGGGAATATGAAGACAAATTCGTAAACGGGATCATTATATCTCAAAGAAAGTAGAATGGATATTCTAAAAAGAAACAGAATGTTAAACTCAAAGACAATGACAACCCTATGATCCTAATGTCAAGCTCCTACCAAATCAGAGGAGCCTCTATTAGATCCTCGAACGATACAGCGATTAAGTAGGAAGACGTTACCCATCTACTCGTCCCGTATATCTCATTCAGAAGAAGTGTAGTAAGTCAGCCAACTCACCGTAAAGAACATCGACGCCGTGATTCGCATGATTGCTCGATATATCGAGGGCGCCCAGAAAGGGTCTATTAAGACAAAGCACATACTCGAAAGTTATAGGATATTCTGACGCAGATCGCAGATCTCCCATTAATAGAGATCTACTGTTTCAGATATTTATCTGAGATAACCTTGCTTTCTTAAAAGCAAAAAGCGTAACGTCAGGCAAGATCCAAAGCAGAGGCAGAGTATCGAGCTACGCCTTAGCTACCAAGAACTTATACGGCTCAAACAATGCTCAGAGCTAAAATTGAGACGCTATACAAACGCACTTATACGCGATAACCAAGCCGCATGATATCGCCTCAATACTTCGTTCAGTTACGTATTGCTTTATTTGCTTTGCAGAGAAGAAAGATGATCTGAAGAATAGTGCATTCTAGTTTTTGTTAACTCGTGATCATTTTAGATATATTCTTAAGTCGTTAGAAGTGAATTATTCTATATATGTAATGCGTATAATTTATATTCTTCAGCTTGAGGGGGAGCGTTAGAATATTGTAGATATGATTAGGGATAATTGTTATCCCTAAATTTCATTAGGAATAATTATTTCTTAGGATAGAGTTTTAATTTATTCCTAGGATAGGGTTTGATTTATTCTTTTGAATAAGCCCTAATCTTGTCTATAAATAAGGCTTCTTTCATGTAAGTTTGATATTCTAAATTACAAAATAACAGAGACAAAGGGTTTTGACCTTTGGAATTTCTCCACATGTGGTCGGCCAAACAAGGAGTGTTATTTTTCAATGCAATTGATTGCATTGAATGTGATAGGAGGTGAAAGGTTTTTTCAATCCTATAAAACACTCCATGGGGTGGCCGGCCAAATGGTTGGAAGCTTGAGGCTTGGAGAGAGTTTGGTGGTGAGAGGCTTTGGTTGTGCGGCTTTTGTGAGTGTAGGCTAGCAAGAAGAGTGGTCTTCTTCTTCCTTTCTCTTTTTCCCTACCTTCCTCTCCTTTAGGGACTTCTCTAGCAAGAAGTAAAGGAGAGCTCTTCTAGTTTCTTTTGTGAGACAAGAGCTTGCTCGTGTGGATACATATAGAGGCACGGACATTTGAACGTGCTAAAAGATCCAACAAACCCAAGGAGAAGCGGGATTAAAAAGGGCACGTAACAAAGGTAATATTCTCCTATAAGATAAGTTTTGAGAAATTTATTTTTTTTGTACGAGGTTTTCTTTCGCAATGATCACTTGGAAGGGATCCTATTTTTCCGTTCTTGCATATCTTTATTTTGCATAAAAAATCCCTTCAGTGGTATCAGAGCCACTTGCGAAAGATCGTATAAAAAAAATAAAAAAAATAGGTTTTCTCTATTTTATATATGATATAGAAGTAGGATAAATTTTATTATGAGTTGATAATTGCATTAGCAATTTTTCAAACATAATAAAATATCCGATGTCTTTTAAAAGTTAAAATTGACATGGTGCATGGTTATGGCCTAGTCCCAAAAAGTTTGTGAATGTGTGTGTTGTAATTCTTAATATGGCCTGCGTGCCTTTCTCCTAAAATTCTTGTTGTAAAATTAGTTTTAGACTCGAATGTAACTCGAGTATTTCTCCTTTTGTAATATACAAAATAAAGATGGAGGTCCATTGGAAGATGGCGTTCTGAGGAGGAAGTCAAACAACACAAGACAACGAAAAGGAAGCACTTGGGAGAAGATGCTATCCCTAGGTTGACCAATCGATCTTTTCATTGGCTTGAGAAGATTGTAGAATAAGGGCCATAACCATGACTTAGTTTAATATGTATGTGATGTTAATTTAGCTTATATGTGATGTATGCTAATATGTATGTGATGCATGTTTAAGTTTATTTCTTAATAAGTCAAAAACGATATGCCTACCAAAGTTTGGTACTCACTACTTCCTCGATCATTTGTTGTTGGGTTTGCCAAAGCAAAGCAATGCATTTTATCTTGGAAGAGTGCGAGTGGACAATCGTGATGTCCCACTATCAAACTTGGTTAAAACTTAATTAAGTTTTTCTTAATTAATTAAGAAAGTAGAGGCATATATTAGCTTTGAACATAAATTTTAAAAATTAGTTTTGTGTGATTTCCGAACATCAGCTTTGTCTTAGAAAGTGGTCGTTGCTCCGATATCAAAGAAGGCCTCTGTGCCTACGCGGCTTTAGGAATAAGCACTAAACTAATCTAAACTTAACCAAAGTTATTAAAGAGTTACATCAGATGTAATTGGCAAAAGATTGTCTACCTAATCATACTACGTCTTGGGCGATTAGCCAAAGCTAACTCAAGACGAAGTATAATGTAGATCTTTATCCCATATAAATTTATAGCTAAATAGAAGCTAATGATGTAAGTAAAATGTGTTTGCCTACATCAATGATTAGCTCATATCAAAGCTATGAGAATTTAGTGGGAGCCTCATTTAATTAAAGGCCTAATTAAATGACTTAGGTATGATACTTAATTTTGCATTTTAATGTTGTAGATCACCATATCATCTAACACGACACACCCCCTCAACTTGCGATCTGTCCTTGAGAAAGACAAGCTCAATGGAGCTAACTTTCTAGACTGGTATAGGAACTTGAGGATTATCCTCAAGCAAGAACGTAAACTGTATGTCCTAGAGCGATCTATCACGAAACACCGCGCTGTTCTTTGAAAAGGATGCTTATAAGAAGCATCAAGATTACGCATTAGATGTGTCATGTCTTATGCTTGCCACCATGAACTCTGAGCTTCAGAAGCAATATGAGAACATGGATGCCTATGATATGGTTGAGCATTTGAAACAACTATATCAAGGACAAGCTAGGCACGGCGTTTTGAAGTGTCTAAGGCTCTTTTTGCATGCAAGATCAAGAAGGAACACTGTAGGAACTCACGTGCCTTAAAATGATAGGTACGCGTTGAGAACCTTGAAAGACTAGGTTTTCCACCGAGCGAAGAATTGGCGAAGATATTATCCTCGATCATTCGCAAGCATATAATCAATTCGTCATGAATTATAATGAATGAAATTGATAAGCCTTTGCTGAGATTCTCGGATGTTAAGAACCAACCAGATCTCAAGAAAAAGTTAATGGCGTACTAATGGTCGAAGAAGGGCAAAGGTAAGGAAAGCGAGTAAGACCAAGCCAAAGGCAAGGCCAATTCATCCACTTCAAAGAGTAAAGGTAAAGTACTGGGAAGGGGATTTGTTTCCATTGCGGTGAGGCCGGACAATCGGAAGCGGAATCGCAAAGTCTACCTTGAGGAAGTAAAGAAGAAAGAAGTGGGACTTACGCCTCGGTATACACGTTATAGAAGTTAATCTATCTATTTCTTCTACATGGGTATTAGATCTGGGATGTGCATCTCACATTTGTACTAATGTCGGAGGTGAAATAGTAGACTAATGTGCAAAGGCGAAGTGGACCTACGAGTAAGTGATGGCGCATGAAAAGTTCTTTCTTTGTGTAGAAACATATTTTTGTCTTTGCCTTTGGGCTTATCTTAGAACTAGAGGAGTGCTTTTATGTACTGCGCATTAACGAAGAACATAATTTACGTATCTTGTTTAGACAAGAAAAACTTTTCTTTTATAATAAAGGACAAATGTTGTTCCATTTATTTGAATGAAATGTTATTGTAATGCACCACTTAAGAATGGTCTCTATGTTCTAGATTTAGAACACCCAATCTATAACGTAACTACCAAACGGTTCAAATCGAATGATTTGAACCAAACATATCTCTGGCACTGTCGCCTAGGTCACATAAATGAAAAACGCATATCCCAACTCCATAAAGATGGATTATTGGATTCATTTGATTTTGAATCATATGAGGTATGCGAATCTTGTCTTTAGGAAAGATGACTAAAACTCCATTTAGTGGACATGGCGAGAGAGCGACGGACTTGTTAGGACTCATACATCTTGATGTATGTGGCCCTTTCAATATCGGCAGGAGGAGGCTATAAGTACTTTATTACTTTCACCGATAATATGAGTAGATTTACTTATATTTGATGAGACATAAGTCGAATCCTTTGAAAAGTTCAAAGAATTCAAGAATGAATCTGAAACCAACTTGGTAGCGTATTAAGCTACTTGATCGGATCGAGGTGGTGAATACCTTAGTCGAGTTTGTGATCACTGGTGAGTGTGGGATAATATCCCAACTCACTCCACCCGAACACCACAATGGAATGGTGTATCCGAGAGGAGAAATCGTACTCTATTAGATATGGTACGATCATCGATAATGATGAGCAGGCCGATCTACCTACTTCCTTTTGGGGTTTAGCTCTGAGACAGCTTTCACACTTAATCGCGTCCCATCAAAAGCCGTAGAAAAGACACCGTATATCGTTATGGGTGGGAAGAGTCCCAAAATGTCTTTTATAAAGATTTGGGGTTGTGAAGCTTATGTTAGGCGTCGAGTCTCGGATAAACTAGGACCCAAATCGGATAAGTGTTATTTGTAGGATATCCCAGAAACTAAGGGATATTACTTTTTATAATCCCAAACTTGGCAAGGTGTTTTTTGCCAGAAATTCTGTCTTTCTAGTAAGAGAATTTATTTCTAGAAAAACTAGTGGGAGTAAAATTCATCTTGAAGAAATTCAAGATGAAGATAACACTAAGGCTTCGATGGAAAATGAGCAGGCACCACAAAGTGTTGTGGATGAGAAATTGTTTGCCCAAAAAGTTGTGGAGCAAACACTGCTCAAGTAGACCAACCTCTTCGTAGATCGATAGATCCGTCGCCAACCCGAGAGATATTCTTTTCTCTTGATGACAACGCGATGATGTATTGCTTATCGATCTTGGCGAGCCTACATCCTATCAAGAAGCTATGATAAGCAGATTAGAAATATGGCTAGAGGCCATGAGATCCGAAATGGAATCCATGTACACTAACCAAGTATGGACTTTGGTTGATCCACTGAAGGGTAAAACCCATTGGGTGTAAGTGGGTCTTTAAAGTAAAGAGACATGGATGGTAATAAACATACCTATAAAGGTAGATTGGTGGCTAAAGGATTGAAACAAATTCATGGTATTGACTATGATGAAACCTTTTCACCGATTCGATGCTTAAATCCATTCGGATCATACTTGCTATTGCGACCTACCACGATTATGAGATCTGGCGGATGGATGTCAACCGCTTTTGAATGGAAAGCTACTCGAGGATAATGTACATGACACACGAGGTTTTGAAGATCAAGCATCTGGAAAGGTATCTGCGCAAAGGTCCATTTATGGACTAAGCGAAGCCTCTCGAATTTGGAATCTTGATTGATGATCTGTCAAGGAGTTTGGTTTCATCAGAATGAAGATGAACCTTGTGTCTACAAGAGAAATAGTAGAACACAGTTGTATTTCTTATCTTGTATGTAGATGACATACTTCTCATGAAATGATATTCCCTCACTCCGGTCTGTGAAGATGTGGTTAGGGAATTGTTTCTCGATGAAAGACTTAGGTAAGTGCCTATATTCTAGGCATCGGATCTATAGAGATAGATCTAAAGATTACTTGGCCTAAGTCGAAGTCATACATTGATAAAGTGCTAGATCGTTTTGCTATGCGAAATTCCAAGAAAGGATTTACGCCTTTATCACATGGTGTGAGTCTTTCGAAGACTCGATGTCCCTCTTCTAGGAGGAGAGAGATCGCGTGGATAAGATCCCTTATGCATCTGCTATAGGGTCTATCATGTACGCCATGCTTTGTACTCGTCCTGACGTCTCGTATGCTTTGAGCATGGCAGTAGATACGGTCGGATCAGGTGAAAGTCACTTTGGATAGCGATCGAAAATATTCTTAAATACTTACGAAGAGCGAAAGAATATTTCACGATATTTGGAAGCAATGAGAGCTAGCGTAAAGGGTTCTGATGATCTGAGCTTCCAAGCAGGACAAGGATGACTATAGATCATGATCGAGTCGTGTTTTGCACGAATGGTGGAGGTGGAAGAGTTGAGCGAGGACACGATTCTTGGATTCTATTGCGAAGTCGAGTATATTGCGTCGATCACGTGAAGGATTTGGCTCCATGAAGTTCATCGATGAACTTGGGGTAGTTCCTAGCATTGCGGATCAATAGACCTCTATTGTGACAACAATGGGGCTATTGCGAGCTAAGGAACCTCGATCGCGTCGATGGACCCAAACACATCTTTGCGGCGCTTCCATCTCATTCGAGAGATCATCGATAGAGGAGATGTGAGGATATCTGATGCTTAAGCGAAGCTAACATCGCGGATCCATTGACGAGGCTTTGGCACGGAGGAAGCATGATGGTCACTAGGTCACTAGGTATCATAGTGATTGGTACTAGTGCTAGTAGTGGGAGATTGTTAGTTATAGCCCTAGAACCAATCATGTGATGGTTGAATAGGGAACATTTTGTATCATATTCTATAAAGGCAAAGTTGGTTATTATATTTACGTCTTGCTTATGCTAAATTAAATATAATAATGCCCTAGAAAAGTAGGTTCTTATCTACTGCGTGCAATTGGCGAATTGATTATGAGAGGTGTGAGAACATTTTCCTAAATGTTCTAGTTAAATATTAATATGCAAGGGCAATATTAATACATAAAGACTAGCATGTAGGTCAATTGATGACTTGATCTCACAAGTCATGGATATATGATATCAAGTTGATACATGGGTATATATTAGAGAATATATACTGAACTGACCCGCCATGAGAAAGTTTCATGGATCGTCGTATGAGTGTCGTAAATTTCTCATGTATTATTGGTATGAATAGTCCTCAAACAAGTCACTACGGTTCCCTACATAAGGAGTTATGTACTTTGGTATCGTCAAGCGTCACCGTAACAGGTGGACCATAAAGCGATTCTTGGGTATATAACAAATTATGCGGAGGGATGTGAGTGATGTAGATGGGATCTATCCCTCCCATATATGGGAGTGATATCTGTGGGCCCCTTGATTGAGTAGAACTACTAAAGCGCGTGGCCGTACTCGAATGAGTCGATATGAGATATTGAGCTCATTTGTTTGAGTTAGTTTACTCGAGGATCAGAAACACATAGATTGATCGAGGATGACACGGTCTATGCCTCGTTGGTCGTCGATATCAAGGATAGAAGGACACGGTCATACATTATAGTAGTCGCGGAAAGGTTAGTCGGATCTTGACTTATTTAAATAGGTGATGATGTATTCTTTAGATCGCATCATTGCTTGTGTATCTAAAAGAGTTTAGATCCACTGCCAACGTTATGAGAGCCTATAGGGTCACACACAAAGAGCATGATGATTAGAAGAATTAGTGCATTCTAGTTTGACTAGAATAATTTGGGAATAAGCTTAAGTACAGAATGGTTTTTGGACTTTAAGCTTAATGAGAATTTTAGCTTATTGATTTAATGAGATTAATTCAATATGCTAAGCTTATTAATTTAATAAGATTAAATAAATATGTTATCATGATAGCCTAAGCTTAATTGATTTAATAAGATTAATTCAACATGCATGAATGCCACATAAGCATACCACCTAAGCATGCCACATAAGCATGTCACCTAAGCTTGATGAGGTGGAAGGAGACAAAGGGTTTTGACCTTTGGAATTTCTCCACATGTGGCCGGCCAAACAAGGAGTGTTATTTTTCAATGCAATTGATTGCATTGAATGTGATAAGAGGTGAAAGGTTTTTTCAATCCTATAAAACACTCCATGGGGTGGCCGGCCAAATGGTTGGAAGCTTGAGGCTTGGAGAGAGCTTGGTGGTGAGAGGCTTTGGTTGTGTGACTTTTGTGAGTGTAGGCTAGCAAGAAGAGTGGTCTTCTTCTTCCTTTCTCTTTTTCCCTACCTTTCTCTCCTTTAGGGACTTCTCTAGCAAGAAGTAAAGGAGAGCTCTTCTAGTTTCTTCTGTGAGACAAGAGCTTGCTCGTGTGGATACATATAGAGGCACGGACATTTGAACGTGCTAAAAGATCCAACAAACCCAAGGAGAAGCGGGATTAAAAAGGGCACGCAACAAAGGTAATATTTTCCTATAAGATAGGTTTTGAGAAATTTATTTTTTTTTGTACGAGGTTTTCTTTCGCAAGGATCACTTGGAAGGGATCCTATTTTTTCGTTGCGCATATGCTATTTTGCATAAAAAAAATCCCTTCACTTCCATCAACCTCATGCCTTTAGGTTGAGTCCACAGCTCCTCACCCTTTGCGTTAGCCTTCAAGTGCTTCCTTCGGCTTTGTCATGCTATCGGGTACCCTTAACCTAGACCTAAGCCTTCAAGCTTCTTCCATCAGCCTCACGTCCTTAGGTTAAGCCCACGACTCCTCACCCTTTGTGCTAGCTTTCAAAAACTTCCTTCGATTTTGTCATGCTACCAGGTTTTCCTTTGCCAAGAGGTCACGCCTCCGGGACTTTCTTTGCCAAGTCTCCATAATTGGACTTTCCCTTGCCAAGTATCCATATTTGGACTTTCCTTGCCAAGTTTTCAACTTGGACTTTTCCTTGTCAAATATCTATACTTGGACTTTCCCTTATTAGGTCTCCATACTAGACTTTTCCCTTGCCAAGTATCTATACTTGGACTTTCCTTGCTCTCCATACTTGAACTTTTCCTTGCCAGTATCCATACTTAGACTTTCCCTTGCCAAGTCTCCATACTTGGACTTTTCCCTTGCCAAATATTCATACTTGGACTTTCCTTGCCAAATATCCATACTTGGACTTTCCATCTATATAATTATGGATATTGTCAAGTGTATTGTCAAACCTATTGTTGAACATCAAAACTCTACTCGACTTCCACTCAAGCTTGGGCAACCTTGACCTAAGGTTGATTGCACCAATAATCTCCCTTTTTTTTATGTTTGACAATATCTTTAAGTTAGGCTATCCCATAAGCTTAACTTGCTTCTTATGTCAAAGCATAATGAAAGTTTCCTAACATAAATCCTTCATTTTCCCCCTTCGACACACATAAAAAAGACTCTCATCTTCCAATGAGATCCTTTATCTTGAATGTCTTCATTCTCCTTAGTGACAAAACCTTTATCACTCAATGAGAGGTAATTCTTCATTCTCTCCATTTTCAAAATTCATCCATCATTACCTTTGATAGACAATCTCCCCTAAAAGCTTGCTTCCCCTTAATCATTGCACTAACAATGTCTTTAAAGAGGTCCTAAGCCTATAAGAACTCTAAACAATCAAAAATAAGGGCAAAAGTTCAACTTTAACCTCCCTTAAAATTCGATTATTACCCTAATCAACTCTCCTAATTATTTTTACTGAAAATCTCATCCTTTCAATGCTTGTCTAAGCATATTATAAGGTTAGAAGTCATTAACTAACCTAGGGTTGAAGTTGAATGACTAATCTGAACTTAATCAGCCAAAAATAAAACTAATAGTCGACTGATTTCAGTAATCAGTCGACTGAACCCAATACTAGTTGTTATTTCGTAACTCTAGATACTATAATTACACGAAAGAAGCCCTATTTATATACAAGATTAGGACTTATTCAAAAGACTAAACCAAACTCTATCCTAGGAATATAACAAATTTTATCCTAGGAAATAATTATTCCTAATGATATTTAGGGATAATAAATTATCCCTAGTCATAATATTCTAACACTCCCCCTCAAGCTGAAGAATATAAATTATATGCACCCAGCTTGTTACATATATAATCAATTCGAGGACCTCTCAGTGACTTAGTAAATATATCCTGTGGTGATCGTGAGTTAACAAATTAGTAGATATTTCTCCGGATATGACTTTCTCTCTGAAGTGTGATCGACTTGATATGCGTCCTCTCGTGAAGACTGGATTTGAGGCAATATCGTGGCGGCTTGGTTATCATATAAGTAGCGTTTGTGTATAACGTCTCCAAACCTTAGCTCTTGACAACCTGTTTGAGTCATATAAGTTCTTGGTATTATGGTCATAGCTCGATACTCTGCCTCACTAGATCTTGCCACATTACCTTTTTGCTTTTCCAAGAAACAAGATTATCTCCGACAAATATCTGCAAAACCAAGTAGATCTCCTATCGATGGAGATCTGCCCGATCTGCGTCGAATATCCTATAACTCGAGTATGTCCTTTGTCTTCATCTAAGACCCTTTCTGGGCGCCTCGATATCGAGCAATGCGAATCGCAGATCCCAATGTTCTTTACACGGAGAGTTGAAACCGACTTACTACACTTCGCAATGAGATATCTGACGAGTACGATGAAGGTAACTTAGTCTTCCTACTAATCGCTGTATCGTTCGAGATCTAATAGAGGCTCTCGATTTGGTAGGAGCTTGATATTAGGATCCATAGGGTTGTCATTGTCTTTGAGTTTAACATTCTGCTTTCTTCAGAATATCCATCAGATACTTCCTTTGAGATATAATGATCTCATTTACGGGTATCTTTATCCCCGAAGTATTTAAGTCTGCGAGATCCTTTAATGCGAAAATGTTTAAAAGATGTTTCACCGAGATCCCGAGATGATCACTACCGTGATGACAATATCATCGGCATAAACCACTAGGTAGATGCACCCGATCGATGAGTGGCGATAAAAAAGCAGAATGGTCGATCTCGCTCAAGTCATCACTGTTGAATTACAATACTAAATCTCGAACCGTACGGGTATTTGCTTGAGACCGTATAAAGATTTTCATTGGCGGCCACAAGACCGTAAGACTCCCGAGCAACAAAACACGGAGGTCGCTCCACGTAGACTTCTTCGAGCAGATCACTATGTAAACGCATTCTTGATATCCAATCGATAAAGAGACCGGTGTTGAATCGCAACAATGGGCGTGAGTAAGCGTATAGAGGACATCTTGGCGGGAGAAAAGCGTTTCCCATAATCCAATCCAAGATCCGAGTATAACCTTTAGCAACGAGACGAGCCTTAAGCCGATCAACCATTCCGTCTGACTAACCTTCATCAGATATACCCATCGACAACCAACAACCGACTTTCCCGTGGTAGAGGAACGAGATTCCAAGTCCCACAACTCAGAAGACACTCATTTCGCCTAACATAGCCTGCTCCATCCCGATGGGCAAATGCATCTCCGCAGCTGGAAGAGAAATGCATTTAAAAAGAGAGGAAAGACAAGAATAATAGAAGGAGAAAGACGATGGTAACTCAAAGAAACATAATGCGAGAAGGATTACGAGGAACGATACCTTTTCAAGGGCAATGGGAATATCGATTCGTAAAATCGGATCGAGGAGGAGCGGAGGACCGCCCAGAGAGATTCCACGGCAGAGTCGTTGGCCAAGAGAAAGGTAACGAGGACGACTACGATAAACCTACAACGGAGGAGGAATCGGGCCGGGGTGATAGAGAAACTTCCGAGGATCAAAGACGACATGTACATGTAAGGATTTAAACTCAGATTTACGACTCTAAAGACCCAAAGAAAGGAACTAAATCAAAGAACGTAACATCGACAGAGATGAAATACTGATGGAGAGTAGGGGAATAGCACTTATACCCTTTCTGAGACCGTGGGTACCCAAGGAAAATACATTTACGCGATCGAGAGAGAGTTTATCAATGTCGTAATCAAGAGTACGAGCAAAACACGTAGTAACCAAAGACCCTGTGTGGTAAAGGATTTAAGGGACCGCCGATAAAGTACATGACGAGGTATTCGACCGAAAGAGAGGAAGGTACGCGATCACGAGATAATACGCAGTAAGTACGGCCACCCCAAAACGAAGAGGAACGCGAGAGCGAGGAGAAGAGTCCGTGGTCTCGAGAAGACGACGATTCTCGCGCTCGCGACTCCATTCTCATTGGGGTAATGAGGACAAGACTTCCAACGTAATACGCGAGATGCCAAAAATGTTCAAACGGAGTAGATAGATATTCACGCATTATCACTCGCAAGGATCAAAGAGGGATACCAAATCAGGTTTTCACTTTCATAAAAAAGATCAAAATAAAAATAATTCCGAGCGATCCTTCATTAGATATAACCAAGTATAACGGGAAAAATCGTCTATAAAAGTAACAAAATATCGTAACCCCAATATAGAGGCAACACGACTCGGACCCCAAATATCGGAATGAACCAAAGCAAAGGGAGACGTAGCCCGACTTATAATGCGAGGAGAAAACGAACTACGCATACGTCGCTTAATCGATACGACTACAAGACAAAGACTCTGTAGATAGACTAGGATGTAATTGTTTTAACTTATCAAGACCGTGACGTCCCAACCGAGTACGGATAACTAGTGGAGATGCGCACAAGGCCAACAAGAGAGTTTTCAGCGGTTGATATAGTACTACGAGACTCACATCCGAGCCAATCATCCTCCCCATACTCCGGTCCTGTAATGAAACAGAAGATTTAGTAAATGAGATGGCACAATCAAGAGACCGAGTGAGCTGACTTATTAATAATAAATTAAAGGGAGCTCCGGGAACATAAAGAACATTCTGAATGGGAAGAGATGGAGAAGAATGAACAATACCAACACTGGGATCGAAGTTTGAGAACCATTTGCCACGGTGACAAAAGGGTAAATAACCGGAAGTAGATAGTGAGGAAAAAGAGATTTATTACGGTGATATGACGGTGGCCCTGCAGTCAAGTACCCAAGGACCAAGAGCGGAAAGGAATTACAGAATGACAAAGAAGAGAATTAGACTCGTCGATCCTCATACCACTTCGTAAAGTCATCATGGGAAGCGCGTGGAGTCGAGCCGTGTCGACCGAGGCGGTGGAGTCGAGCCGATGTCAATCGCGAATCGAAGTCAAGACGCGATGTAACTCGGGCAATCTAAGCAAGACGAGGAGGTCGACCACTGGAGACTCCAACATTTATCAATCGCAGGTCCCGATCGGTGATAATGACACGGACGCCTCATATTCTTACGTGGTGGAGGTTTGTTGTTGTTTCCGAAACCAATCTTTGAAGAGTCAGTGGAGCGGAAGATGGTAATGTCGAGACTTTAGTAGGGACGGAGGAGAGTCGCCAGTAGAGTCCATGGTGGCCTCATGATGTCAGATCTGATCACGAATATGAGAGTAATCTATAGGCAGACCATATAATACCAGAGACATAAAACATTTCTTCCGATTTTCAAGCTCTGTAACAGGAGTGGCCGCGGGTGGGAGCAGGTCATTGAACTCACACAGAAGGCTAGAAACTGATCCTAAATAAGTTGACATAGACTCCTTGATTTGATGGGCGTTAAAGATGGTCATGAGGTCGTCACAAACTTGATAGAGTCGCCGAGAAGTGTTCGTAAAAAGTTGTTGAGCTTGTATCCAAACATCCTTGCAGGTCTTATAAGTCCGGAAGACATTCTGGAGAGATGGATGGATGGTGGCTCGGATAATGCAACACAATTGAGCATCAACCTTTCTCCATAAAGGATGATCGGTCATTTGAATATCCTCTTCAGTTTGTGTGAGATGTGTTTCATAACCCTGTCCAACAAGCCAAAGCTCAATGTAAGAAGCCCAAGAAGAGTAATTCTTATCATCCAAGAGCTCAGACGAGAGTGGTGTCGTGACGTAGTTGGTAAAGATTGGAAAATCCGGTTTCGAAGTGCCGGAGGTAGCCATGACGAGTTAAGAAAGTGGTGATCAAGTTCCTGGGCAGCAGCTTACGGAGAAGAGGGAAAGTCTTTTCCTGTGAAGGTTGCCGTGATGGATGGACGAGCGCTCCCTTGGCCCGGCGGCGGAAGAAGCAGCGGCAGCTACGGAGGCGAGATGGGACCTCGCCTGGCTCGGCGAGCAGCTGGAATCTTCGTCCTTCGCCCACGAGGTTAAGCGTGGCGCGACCCGTGCTCGGCTGCGGCGGGGAGGCGAAGCTCCGGCGTCGTGAGCGTCTGAGCCGTCGAAGAGCGATGGCCGTCATTGTGGCGGCGCGAGTGGCGATTTCTCCTCCTCGAAGAAGTCGGCGTCGGTGGAGAGATCGTGAGGAAGGAAGCGGCGATGAAGGCCGAGAAGGTTTACTGACCTCGTCGAGGGAGGACGATGGAGGCGGAGGAAGGTTTTTTGTTGGCGCGATCCCTCGTTGCGTTGCGTTGCTTCGATCTGTAGGAAAGTTGGCGAAGCTTAATCGGAAGCCGATCCTTTTCGCAGAGGTGGGAGCCCGACGCGGAGATCAGAACCCCGAAGCGGCGCGGCAGCTCGGCGAGGTTGCGTTGCTGGAGCACGAAGAGGACGAGAAAGCGGCGTGCGCGCGCGGAGAAGATGCTCGCAGAAAGTCGCGAGCGGAGCTGCAGAGCGAAGGAGAGCGCGCCGGGAAAGAGATCGCGAAAAAGGTGGAAAACCTAAAGCTCTGATACCATATTATTTCGTAACTCTAGATACTACAATTACACGAAAGAAGCCTTATTTATATACAAGATTAGGACTTATTCAAAAGACTAAACCAAACCCTATCCTAGGAATATAACAAATTTTATCCTAGAAAATAATTATTCCTAATGATATTTAGGGATAATAAATTATCCCTAGTCATAATATTCTAACACTAGTCAACTGCTTCATGGATCAGTCGACTGGTTTCTGAATTTTCAAAAATTAGCTTTTCAATCGAATTTTAGAAATGCATAAGTAAATATACGTTTTTAAAAAAATCATGAAACCTCATACACACATTACTTATGTCAAACACTGAGAGAAAAATAGTTTTCTATTAACATATCTATTATTTTCAAAGAATGATACAAAGTTCAAAATCATTGAAAATTTCAATGTTTTTGCCTAACTTGTATCAATATTCTCAATGCTGATTGCTATCAAAAGATAGACTTCACCAAGGTTTTCCAAAATGATTTTAAAATTATTTTCAAACCTTATTTTTAATTATGATCAATGGGCTAAGTGTACATATCTTGTACATTAGTTTTCCTCATGATTCATTCATATCATATTATGAGTTTGAGTTCATTTTGATGCAAACTTAACTCATTTTCCTAATATCTCACATGTGTCTAGAGTATTTCAATACACACACATGTTATCATATAATCCTTATGAGATATAAGTTGGTTCTTTCTTAAACTAAAGGTTTATGATTGTTATCTAAGCATATCCAATTTAACCTCCTTACCTAGGATGTCAATTAATGTCATTTATCCTTAATTTCAAATGTTAGACTTAATGTATGATTTATGAACATGACATATATCAATTTCATAACTCTCAAAAGACAATCTATTATTCACACATGAAGGCATAACAAGAAAACTGAATGGTTATAGTACACAACAATAACATGCCAGCAATAGTATAACAACCAAACAATAAATGTAAATAATAGACAAGTTTGTAAGGAAAACTTCATTTCATTCATCTCCCAAAGTTGTCCATACAATTTATAAACAAAAAGATTTTTGACCCCACAGCACGCCAAGAAAAAAGAAAACGAAACACACGACTGAAGGTCGGACAACTAGTCTTCAACGTTGTCGACCGAAGGTGGTGGAGGAGGTGGAGGTTGCTGACTCTGAGTCCAAGCACACGTCATCTCATACATCTCGATTTGACACTGCTCGAAACTATGTAGGCGAGAATCAATCTGAGTCATCTGGTGAGTAATGGAGGAATGCTCGAGACTGAGCTCCTCAAAGTGTGTATCGATGGTCTCGTAGAGCTCCTTAAACCGAGACTCTACGTGTGAATCAATCGGAAAGACCCATATGTGGCGGGTCTGGTAACAAGGGAACGTCTTCCTCCTTAGCATCCACTGCTGCCTTCTCAACTGGTTGATGCTCCTCTAGCCATTCTTTCCTCCCAAAGCCTTTGTTCATACCCACCAACGTAAAGTGTCTCAAGGTGATACGATCATATTTATCTGACAGTTGTTTCACCGTACCCCTGGAAATATTAATGCCCATAGATGCTAGCCATACAGTGACTACATTGCCCAAAGGCATATGAATCTTGCCTTGGACAGGGGATACAAAATGAACTATACATTGGAAGACATTCGACGCAATATTAACATCTAACTGATGACGCAATGCATACATCATGAAATAATGACGAGGGTGGATCATAGCTAGACCCCGAGTGACGATGGGTAATATGCATCCTACAACGACCTTATAAAGAACATTATCAGGAGCAAACAGGTCGTTGACTGAAAACAAGTTTTGACCTGTTTAAAGGGTGTAAAAGGTGCAGGAAGTGACTCATCTAATGTCGGGTATAAGACAAAAGTATCAGTAGATGGACGACACTCCAAAAATTCCCATAGGATTTTCGAAGTAAACTCTAGATTGTGTTTAGCAACGCGAGTTTGATATATTTGACTATCTCCAATTTTCCTAAGGTTATTGTAAAATTCAGAGAGAAGGTGGTCAATGTTGATTGGATGGGTGTAGTATACTAACTTCTCTAGATGATAATGATGAATGATCTAAATTACATCGAAACAATAGGCCATGAAAAATGGCCCATCCAAGTAGCAGGCTGGTATGAGTTGAAACATTAGGGATTGAAATGATTGTCGATGATCGTCACTCGGAAATCTAGGATATGAGGATGACCAATTCCTAAAGGGCCCTTCACCAGACTCTATCCTACGTTTTTGCCTAAAATGAATGCAAGGACCATGAATGCACCGAAAGTTTAATTAGACAGTGAAAATACAAAGAACCAACTAGGGTTTAGGGTTTCAGGGTTGTTACTTTGGAGTCATATTCCGGTGTGAAGTTGTTGATAGCAACCAGATGCAAGTGCAGCAAAGGAGAGCTGGAGAAAAGAGTGGTCGAAGCTGGAGCCCTAGTCGGAGCGGGGTTAACCGAATCAAGAGAGATGAAGGCTCGGATTAGCTTGAGGAGGGTAAAGAACAACCAGAAATACCTAGATATGGGGTTTTTAGGGTTTACCGAAGAGGAAAATCGTCGTAGAAATGTAGAATGAAGGAGGTGGGTTTCGATGGTAGTTTTGCACGACGCAATCGAGTGGCTAGGGTTCGGGTTCGGGTTCGGGTTCGGCCCTTTAAAATAAAATCACACTTGATCGGTGAGAGGATCATCCAATCAAACTTTGTATGACAAAATCAACAAATAAAAGGTAACCCACTAGTCGACTAAGAATCTTTCTATAAGTTGCTACAGTAATTACAGTCAACTATTTGCCTGAAACAGTCGACTGGAAACTAAATATTCGACTGTATTCTTGAAAAACGATTTGTTCAACTCTAATATCGTTACATTTTGTGTTTATTGCATGTGTACTAATTGTAATAGTATCATGTTTATATTTGTATATTTATTAATATATTTTGACATTCTATTTGGTTTTCACAAGCATTATTAACTAAGAATTCATTCTCACGTCATCTAAATTTTGAAATACACAATCAAGGTAAGCCTTATGTTTTGTGGGATGCAATGCATCAAAAAGACAAATCAAACGATATATCATATAAAGCATGACAAATGTATAAAATACAAAAGTATAAACATACCTAAGTCTTGAACCAACTTGTCATTATCTAAGATTATGTCAAATACCAACTTTGACATAATAACAAATTAACTCCCTCGAGTGTGCCAAAATTCCAACTTTACACACTATTGATTCTAACCTAATTGTGCCAATTATAATCAACTTTCAAACTTTTATTATTTCGATTGACACATCTTAAAATCTTTTAGAATCAATAGTTCTAGGTTCATTTTCAAAGTATCACTATACCTTAAAAAAGCTCTAAAGTGTCCACTCACTATAAGTTAACCACCTTTCTATTTTAGGTTAACACCCCTATACCCATCTAGTGTGAAAGGATCACACTCCTAGGAACCTAATACCTATTGAAACTCTTTGGATTTTTTAGGTAGTCACTAGGGATAACCTCCCTTGCTACCTTCCTAATGACTCTTCTAGACTACTTCGAAGCCTTAGCTATTGAGGTCTCATCTTCAAGGTTAATTTTAGGGATAACTTCCTTGTAACCTTCTTAGTGACTTTTCTAGGCTTCCAGGAAGTCTTATTTACTTAACTCTCATTAAGGTCAACTTTAGGGATGACTTCCCTTGTAACATTGACTTTCCTAGACCTAGGATTAATTTCATAGTTAAATGGAACATTATGATAGGATGACATGTTCCCCTTAGGCTTAGGTTTGTATCCTAACCCTTTCTTGTCCCTAGAAAGTTCTTGCCTCCTTTCTTGTATCCCTTTAATTCTATGTTCCATTCTTTTAAGGGTATTTTCCAATTTATCAAGCTAAAGCTTGATTTTCTACCTTTAATACTTCAAATTTTGTTTGTGCATTATTTTTTTGGACATTCTTTTTTTTTCTAAGCATGTGTCTAGACTGTTGGTGCAAGGGTACCAGATAATCGAATCTAGGTTTTGATTATGACAAAGATTCTAAGTTAAGTTGTTATTGTTATCTCATGAGCTGTGTTAAGTATGCAGGAAGTGTTTAAGCTAAGCCCAAGGTCAAGCGACACCCGGAGAATCTAGAGTCGAGAAACCGTGGTAGTCGGGCGATACCAAGAGAACCTTGTGGGAGGAACTTCGGTGGAGACCGAAAGCTAAGCGACAAGTCAAAAGAACCAGAGGTAAGCACTGAGTGAAGAGTAATAGTGAGGTTGTGTCCTCTGTGTAGGGATTCTTATCGCGCTTGGAAACATTTACAAGCACTAAGAAACGGAAAAATAAGATCCCTCCAGAAATCCATGTGAAAACAAAACTCGTTTTTTATCGATTCTAACCTATGAGAATTGTGATTACCTTCGCAAGTTTGCAGCCCACAAGAATACTTCACAGACGGATCTCAAAGATACCAAGACGTCCGCGCCCACTAGATCCACACGAATCGTAAAGTGGAGAAAAACCACACTGTGGTGCTAGCCACAAGATAGGTTCGGACAAGAAAGTAGAAGAAGGAGAAGAAGATCCCATGAAAATTCTATCTCAAAGCCTCATCAAAAAAAACCTTTTATATTCAACCATTCAATATGAAGGGTTTTTTTTTACTCTTGGTTTGCTTGGCATTAATCACTCATTAATTCCACCTTAATGATCATACAACCCCTCTTAATGGTCTCACTCGATTCGAATCTGACTTAAGTCTAACTCGAGTCAGATTCATTGGGTATACCTTGAGTCCTACTCAATTCGAATTTGACTTGAGTCTAACTCGAGTCAGATTCATTAGGTATACCATGAGTCCTACTCAATTCGAATTTGACTTGAGTCTAACTCGAGTCAGATTCATTGGGTATACCTTAAGTTCTAACTCGAGTCAGATTCATTGGGTATACCTTGAGTTCTACTCATTGAGTCTAATCTACATTAGACTCAACCCGATGGCCCAATGGCTCACCATATAAGTCATCTGCAACTCACATGTCCTAAGTGTGTGACCCAATAAGTTCTCGTAACGTTGGCAATGTTTTTAAAACTCTTTTAGAGACACAAGCAATGAGCGGCATCTAGCAATACATCATTTAGTCTTCCCAAGTGACGAGAATGTCGAGATCCGACATAACCTTTCCATGACTACTATCGTGTATGATTTAGTCTTTTTATCCTTGATATCTAGATTGATCAATGAGGCATAGACGGTGTCATCCTCTTATCAATTAAGAGTTTCTTGATCTCCAAGTAAACTACTCAACCAAATAAGCTCAATATCTCATATTGACTTATTCGAGCATGGTCATGCATTTTAGCAGTCCTACTCTATCAAGAGGCCCATAAATATCACTTCCAATATATGGAAGGGATAGATCTCATCTTCATCACTCACATCCCTCTGCATAACTTATTGCATACCCAGTGATCGCCTTTACAGTCACCCTGTTATGGGTGACGATTGATGAAGCCAAAGTATACAACTCATTATGTAGAGAACCGTAGTGACTTCAGGTCTAAGGATTATTCATACCGATAGTCACATGAGATGATGAGAATGTTTATGACACTCATATAACGATTCATGAAACATTCTCATGGCAGGTCAATTCAGTACCGTCTCTAATATATACTCATGTATCAACTCGATATCACATATCCATGACTTATGAGATTAAGTCATCAATTGACCTACATGCTAGTTCCTATGCATTAATATTGTCCTTGCATATTAATACTCGACTAGGAATAGTTAAGAGTAGTGTTCTATGTGTATATATATATGTGTGTGTGTGTGTGTGTGTGTGTTTTTATAGGTTCTCACTATCAATTCAACCAATTGATATATTGCAAGTCTGAACCTACTATTCAAGAACATTATTATATTATTCATATAGCACAGATAAGAGATAATATAATAAGCAAACCTTGTCTGTTATTAATGAACTATGATACATATGATCCCTAATCAATCATCTCATGATTGTCACTAAGGGCTGACACTAACAATCTGTACGGGGACGAACTTAGGCGGCGATCCGACTAAGACTTCCAGTGGAATGTCTAGGTCGAGATCGGACGGTAAGTAGCCATTGTATTATCCATTGCTTGTTAGTTCTGTGCTAACTCTTCACGCAAGAGAGCGACTACAATGATCGATACTATCGCAAATAACTATATAGCATCACCAATCACCGAGGGTAAACAATGATCGCTATTCAAACTGCCACTGATGAAGATCAAGATAAGATCCCCTTATCTTGGAGTGAGGTGTCCAATGAGCTAGGGTTTAGATGGCTATTAAAGAAGGGGGTCCCTTTTGGATCATCTCTAATTGCTCTCAAAGTGCTCCCACAATGCCGACAACTCTACGCCGCCGTAATGCCGATGACGCGTCAAGATTCCAAGTTCATTCGTCAGTAGCTTTATCTTTTCGTCGGTACCTTTTTGTAGTTGTCATACTTTACTTCGAGCTTTCTACTTTTGTATTTGAGCTTTCTATTTCTCGAGCTTTTCGTTATAAAGAGAGGTGGGCTTGTGCCTCTTCCTCGATCTTGTTTCCCTTGTAATCATTGTCTCCTACCTCCAACAAGGAGATCTTTAGTGAATTGCCCCTTCGTACGCGGTCTAGGATCGCGGGGCCTTGGAGTAGCAACCTTTTGGTTGCAAACCAAGTAAAAATAAAGAGTCTATTTACTTTTACTTCTTTCTACTTCCGCTACGCTTACTTGTGTTTTCGACGAACGAAAAGAAAAGATTTACGCTCGATCTAACAATTGGTATCAGAGCGGGGGCGATCAAATTCGGTGCAACCACCGATCTAAGCAATTTTTTTCCTTTTTCTTTTCGTGTTTTGTTATTTCGTAATTTAGTTTAAGTCTTTTTCGTTTATCCCGCACTACTAATCCAAGACGAAGTCTTGGAACTTTTTCGTTGTTTAATTTTTTGTACAAGGTTTTTTTTTAATGGCCCATCTCGAAGGGTTTAACACCGCCCGACCTCCATTTTACAACGGAGATGACTTCCGTTACTGGAAGGGTCAGATGGAGTGTTATCTCAAGACCCAAGTAGAGATGTGGATCGTCATCCAGACCGGGTTCACCCTTCCAACCAATGAAGACGGTGAATACTTGGATTGCGACAAGTGGACAAACGCTATGAAACACCAAGTGGAGGCCGATGCGAAAGTCACACAAATCCTACAATGTGGGCTTTCCAAAGAAGAACTCAATTGAGTCGGCCCATTCATCAGCGCAATTGATCTATGGAACAAGCTCATCGAGCTACACGAAGGAACGGCCGACATAGTGGTTTGTAAACGCGATCTTTTATTAAATAAGTTATTTAATTTAAAAATGCAAGACCACGAGACGGCGACTCAACTTCATGCAAGGACCAGGATATCATGAACGGTCTTCACTCAATCGGGCAGAAGGTTGAGAATCGGGATGTAATAAGGTATGCCTTGAACGCTTTTCCTAGGACCACTTTGTGGGTATCCATGGTTGATGCCTACAAAGTGTCTAGAGATCTATCTAAGATTAGGCTAGACGAGCTTTTTCTAGAATTCGAATTGCATGAACAAACTAACTCGGCCCGGGTCGAGAGAGAATTGCAGGTCAGAGAAGAAAGGGGAAGACCAAGCCACCTCCCGAATAAGAAGAGTCTGAATCCGAGGGCGAATCCGAGTCGGAATCGGAAGAAGAAATGGAGGTCGAACTAGTCAATCTAGTTCGGAGAATGATGAAAAAAGGAAGGAAGCAATCGAAGAACAAGAAACCCCCACAGAACTACACATGCTATGAGTGCAACAAGGGGCACTTTAAGTCAGACGGCCAAAAAATAAAGCCAAGACAAAAGCAACCGAAGAAGGCATTTCAAGCGACTTGGGACAAAGAAGAATAAAACCAAGGCGACGACTTAGCATTCATGGAAAGACCAGTAGAGTCCGAGTCCAAGTCCGAAGCTAACGACGAATACGAATCTAACTCCGACTCCGACTACGAGGATGATTTCGAGTCAAGACTCAAAGACGGCTCAAAGGAGAAGATAAAGGTAAGTCGTTCTTTAATTGGTAATCTATATCGTGCAATTAAATTATTAGATAAGAAGTTAGTTAAGTCCGAGTCTAGGGTCGAATCCTTGCTTAAGGAGGTTAAACTCCTCAAGCATGAGGTCACCCTAACCTTTTCAACGAGTCAAGTTCAAGAGGAAAACTCAACTCAAGTCAAACAACTTGAGGAAGAGAATTCTCTCTTGAAAGGGCAAGTTCAAAAGTTCGAGACTAGGTTGGAAAGATTCACATTGGGATCCAAGAGTCTTAACCGACTCCTTGGAACTCAAAGAGCCGTGTACAACAAAGTCGGACTCGGGTTTAGGATAAATATGACGAACAAGTCTTACATGTCAATTGTCAATCGCAGTAATCAAAGAGTCCAGACATGGGTCCCTAAAATCTTATTGAATTCACGATTAGATACAACCAAGTATTGGATTCCCAAGGATCAAGTCCACTATGTGGATAGACCGCATCGGTTCAATGGTTTAGAGGGAGCTAGTACTAAAATTGTATATCCAATTTCTTAGTATAACATTATATGCTTAGTTCTTCTTTTAATTTTTAGAATGATTAGATAGGATCAATAGTTAATCAACCTTGATAACATAGTATCAGGACGCGGCGAGATGATAGTATGTTAGGGAAACGAGGTCTTGTGTATTCGAGCTAGATAAGGCGTATCTAGCTTGGCGCACTCGACTAAGTTGAACTAGCTAAAGCTACCTCGCTACATCCTAAACTAGTTAGACCAGGAAGTGGTCCTAAGTGACTTAAATGAATATTTTCTTGAAATTGACTTTGTCTAAAAAAGTGGTCGTTGTTCTGATCAAAGAAGGTCCCTGTGCCTCGCCACAACCTGGAAGTCATTTTCTCGAAAAGTTTACTTAACGATCAAAATGTTAAATCCGAATCTAACCCAAGGTTGATTAATTTTCAAATCACTAAAGTTTAACTAAGTAAAAATTGAAATCATCTCACAAAAAACATATAAAGTGAACATGCCTTGAGACAGAATAACATATTCTCGAAATATTTTCAAAATCTATAAAAATATTTACTTTCATGTTTATTCTTTAAATATCTAAAGGTACTCAATTTGTTGGTCAATACTAAACATATAATCCTTAGGGCCAAGTTTAGACCCCTAAAACTTCCAGGTTCCTTGTATTTGACTAAGGGGGAGATACCAATCTTAAGGGTTAAAATACAACTTTTTAAACTCTTCGAGATATTTTTGAAATCATACTTTTATAAATTTTAAGTGATTTAAAAACAAAGATTATGTTTATAGTAGTTTTCAAGACTTTACATTACCGAAACTAGCTATCTTACACTCTCCCACAAAAAGGAAAGCTAGTTTAACATTGTTGGTGCAGAGGGATAGAAAGAACTCAAATTAATCCTACACCTTAGTTACATCTAGGATGCTATATAAATTAATGAAGGGACACATGCTTGGACCTTTGTACTATTTCTTCTATTTCTAAGGAAATCTCTTCTAAAATACACCCCTATCTTATAAATAACCCTTTGGTTTTTCGATATATAGCAAAAAGGGGAGAAGAGAGGTCAAAGTTAAGGGATCAAAAGTTTATTTTTGAAAACTTAATTTACTTTTTTAAGTGGAGAAGAGAGGACAAAGTTAAGGAATCAAAAGTTTATTTTTGAAAACTTAACTTAATTAAACTTTCTTTAAGTGACCAAACGTTAAGGGGGAGAGCTAAGCTTCTTTTTCAAAAACTCACCTGGGGGAGGATTTGAAAAAGAGTTTACTCATGCTTATTCTATACTCATTTCATATTTATTTCATACTTATAGTAAGTTACTCATACTAACTTACTCATGCTTATTTTATTACATGTTTACTACATACTTACACTTGCTTACTTATATTTCATTACTACATGTTATTCATGCTTATTACTACTCACTTCATTTTATGCTTAAAAGTTTCCTTAACTTTGAATTGGTTTGTCATAGATCAAAAAAGGGGAGATTGTTGGTGCAGAGGCATCAGATAATCGAACCTAGGTTTTGATTATGGCAAAGGTTCTAAGTTAAGTTGTTATTGTTATCTCATGAGTTGTGTTTAAGTTAAGCCCAAGGTCAAGCGACACCCGAAGAATCTCGAGTCGAGAAACCGTGGTGGTCAGGCGACACCAGGAGAACCTTGTGGAGTCGAGGAACCTCGGTGGAGACCGAAAGCTAAGCGACAAGTCAGAAGGACCAGAGGTAAGCACTGAGTGAAGAGTAATGGCGAGGTCGTGTCCTCTGTACGGGGACGAACTTAGGCGGCGATCCGACTAAGACTTCCAGTGGAAGGTATAGGTCAAGATCGGACGGTAAATAGTCGTCGTATTATCCATTACTTGTTAGTTCTGTGCTAACTCTTTGCTGCAAGAGAGTGACGATCCAATGATCGGGGCGATTATCGCGATCACATTAGCATCGATCGCCGAGGATAATCACGATCGCTATTCAAATCGCCACGATGAATGTCAAGATAAGATCCCCTTATCTTGGGGTGAGGTGTCCCTTTGATCCAGATCTGGATCTCAACGAGCTAGGGTTTAGAGGACTATAAAAGAAAGGGAGTTTCACCCTTTTGGATCATCTCTAATTGGTCTCAAAGTGCTCCCACAACGCCGACAACTCTACGCCGCCATAACGCCAACGCCGCGTCAAGATTCCAAGTTCATTCATCGATAGCTTTATCTTTTCGTCGGTAACTTTTTGTAGTTGTCATACTTTACTTCGAGCTTTCATCTTTTGTATTCGAGCTTTCTATTTCTCGAGCTTTTCGTTATAAAGAGGAGAGGTGGGCTTGTGCCTCTTCCTCGATCTTGTTTCCCTTGTAATCATTGTCTCCTACCTCTAATGAGGAGGAGATTTTTAGTGAATTGTCCCTTCGTACGTGGTCTAGGATCACGGAGCCTTAAAGTAGCAACCTTTTGGTTACAAATCAAGTAAAAATAAAGAGTCTATTTACTTTTGCTTATTTCTACTTCCGCTATGCTTACTTGTGTTTTCGACAAACGAAAAGAAAAGATTTACGCTCGCTATTCACCCTCCCCCCTCTCCCTCTAGTGTGCTTCTCGATCCAATATAGACTTCTTAGGGTTATTGCCTAAGTTGTTGTCTACCTTCCTATCCTTATGTGGGATTGATCTAGCATTGTCCTTAGGTCTATTTTCATGATGTTGAGCACTTAAATAATAAAATTTATTACTAGCATACTTCTTGTCAGGAAAAATTGAAATTACATTATTAAACATTACCTTAGGGTCTTAGGAGCTCCCGTACACTTGAACTCTTTTCTTTTTCTTTTCGAGGATGCCTCTCCTCGCACATCGACTGTAAATGCTTTTTGATTGTAAGAGAAGCACACATGCGTGCACCTTTCCTCAGGTATCAAGTTCCGACCTCCTCGAGCTTCTCGCCTCGGTACAACTCAATCTTCTTCGATCAATTTTCGCACTGCCTTGTAGTGTCCCCCTTTTCCTACACTCAAAACATATTATATGATTTTTATTCTTAATAATCATGCTTAAGTTACCTTCCTTAGTGGTTGGGAACCCTTGAGTTTGTTCTTCGGCTCCGGATGTAGAAGTCTCCACCTTTAGAATTGAGGGGGAGGATAGATCTTCGATGTTGGAGCAAGAGGAGGAACCTTCTATATCCGGAGCCGAAGAACAAGCTCAAGGGTTCCCAACCACTAAAGACGGTAACTCAGGCATAATTATTAAGAATAAAGATCATATAATATGTTTTGAGTGTAAGGAAATGAGACACTACAATAGCAAGTGCTCAAAATTGATCATGAAGAAGATTCAAGTTGTACCAAAGGGCAAAGAGACGAACTTCAATACACAAGGGAAAGGTGCACATAGTGTGCTTCTCTCGCAATAAAAAAGACCACTACCAGAGTGAATATCCAAGGGTGAGGCATCCTCGGAAAGAAAAAGAAAAGAGCTCAAGTGTAGGAGGAGCTTCTAAGGCAAAACCTAAGGTAACGTTTAATATTGCAATCTCAATTTTTCATGACAAAAAGCATGCTAGTAATAAGTTTTATTGTTTAAGTGCTCAACATCATAAAAATATGTCTAAGGGCAATGCTAGATCAATCCCACATAAGGATAGGTAGGTAGACTTAGACAATAACCCTAAAAAGACTAGACACATACCTAGAAAGAAGAAAAATATCCAAAGAAATAATGGACAAACAAAATTTGAAGTATTAAAGGTAGAAAATCAAGCTTTAGCTTGATAAATTAGAAAAGACCCTTAAAAGAATGAAAAATATGATTAAATGGTCAAATAGACAAAGTCAATTTTAGAAGGTAAGAACTTTCTAGGGACAAGAAAGGTTTGGGATACAAACCTAAGTCCAAGGAGAACATGTCATCATATCATAATGTTTCATTTAACTATGGAACCAACCCTAGGTCTAAGAAAGTCAATGTTACAAGGGAAGTAATCTCTAGAGTTGACCTTGATGAGAGTCAAGTGACTAAGGCTTCTAAGAAGCCTAGAAAAGTCACTAAGAAGGTTATAAAAGAAGTTATCCCTAAAATTAACCTTGAAGATGAGACCTCAATGACTAAGGCTTCCAAAAAGCTCAGAAGAGTCATTAGGAAGGTAGCAAGGGAGGTTATCCCTAGTAACTACCTAGAAAATCCAAGGAGCTCTAATAGGTATTGGGTTCCTAGGAGTATGATCCTTTCACACTAGATGGGTATAGTACCTAAAATAAAAAGGTAGTTAACCTAACCGTATACAGTGAGTTGACACTTGAGCATTTTCAAGGTATAGTGATACTTTGAAAATGAACCTAAAACTATTGATCATAAAAAATTTTAGGATGTGTCAATAGAAATAATGAAAGATTGAAAGTTGACTATAATTGGCACAATTATGTTAGAGTCAATAGTGTGTCAAGTTGGAGTTTTGACACACTCGAGAGAGTTGGGTTGTTATTATATCAAAGTTGGTATTTGACATAATCTTAGATAATAACAAGTAGGCTTGACTTAAGTATTTTTATACTTTTGTATTTCATACATTTGTCATGCTTTATATGGTATATCGTATGATTTGTCTTTTACATTGCATCCCACAAAAACATAAGGCTTACCTTGATTGTGTATTTCAAAATTTAGATAGAGTGAGATGCTAGGAATGAATTCTTGGTTAATAATGTTTGTGAAAACCAAATAAAATGTCAAAACATATTAATAAATATACAAATATAAGCATGATACTATTACAATTAGTACACATGCGACAAACACACAAAATATAACGAGATTGAAATTGAACAAATTATTTTTCAAGAATACAACTGAATATTCAGTTTCCAGTCGACTGTTTTAAGAAAACAATCAACTGGAATTACTGTAGCAATTTACAAAAAGATTCTTAGTCGACTGTTGGGTTACCTTCAGTCGATTGTTAATTCTGTACAGGGTCACAGAAAGTTTCACGGTCGACTGATGATCCCTATCAGTCGCCTGTCAGATGTGATTTTGTTTTAAAGGGTAGAACCCTAGCTACTCGATTGCATCGCGCGAAACTACCACCGAAACCCACCTCCTTCATTCTACGTATCTTCGACGATTTTCCTCTCCGATAAACCCTAAAAACCCATATCTAGGTATTTTCAGTTGTTCTTTACCCTCCTCAAGCTAATCCAGGCCTTCATTATTGGTGTAATCGACTCAGGTCACGATTAACCAAACTCGAGTGGGATTTGAGTAGGGTTTTGATATTTGACACTGGGATTGTGAATGTGTTTATCAATATGGTTGGACCATATATTGACCATATGATAAGTGGATGATTGGGACATCCAAGGTCATATGGAGGAGATTATGAGGAGATGATTGTTGGAGCAATCAGCCTTAGGTCAAGATTGACCTAGCTCGAGTAAGACTCAATGTGAGATATCGAAAAAAAAATAAGATAATAATAAAATATTCCTTATTAATTAAGAAATTATCTTGTGGAATTTTCAGAAGTTTTAGAAATTTTTCTGGAATTGAATGGAGTTCATATGATCAATTAGGAGGAAGATTAGGCTTAAATAGGTGATTATGTTAGACTTGAGCTAGCTCAATCAATTGGCCAGTTTTTTTTTTTAAAACTGCTCGAACCCAAACCCAATCCCTTCCGTTTTTCCCCGATCAGTCGTTTCTTTCCTTCACTGCCCGATCCCTATTCTCCCGATTCCATTCGAGCGTCGGTCGCTCCTCTTCTTCTCTTCTCATTCCCGATCCCTTCTTCTCCACCCAAACTGCTCCGCCTCCACGTCGCTCGCCACCACGCCGTTGCCACCGTGAGTGGGATCCATTGCCGCCCATCGTCGCTTGCCTCGTCGACAAGCCAATCCGTCATCTCTTCTCATCGCCAGTCCCTCTGCTTGCGTGTCACCGCCAATCGACACAAGCCGGATGTCGCAGCCATGGTCACGAATCCAGCCACAGCGCCGAGCCATCATCTCGCCAGTTTTCCCTTCTCCTAGTTCAGATCTTCGTCGCCTCCATCACGAGTACTGGGATTCTCTGTCTACACCGTCGGATTTCCTTGTTGTGCTTCACCGATCCAGATGAGGGGCGCCTTCGGCTGACTCTGCGCCATGAGCAACAATGTGGGCTGCCACACTCAGATCTACCATCGGGCCATTTCCTTTGCTGTGAGTCATCGTGTGTCGCCGCCTCCTTATTGTGTCCTTGTCCCGATCTACCGATCCAGATGACAGTGAGGGTGGATGAGCTCTCATGCTTGTATTGTTGTCGCTCCCATCTTCGGTGGGTGTTGCACGTGATTGTGATGAAAGGGCTGTAAGGTTGAGGAGTGGAATTTGGGTAAGTTGCTAAAGACTTGATGTTGAACAGAATGTTATAGTATGAGTAAATTTATTTGTGGATTAATAACCCATAGTTGGTGTATAGTGATTTCAGGTGTTTAGGATTTGTTGGAATTGTACGTGGGTTACAATTCAATTGGTAGATTCAAATTGGATATATTAAGCAAATGAAGAAGTTGTGCAAGAGTAGATAAGTTTGGTAAGTTCAGATCTGAATGTTTATAAATATATATCGTTTGATTGGTATATTCACAGTTAATATTGTGGATTGATATGTTGAATTGTTTATGGACGGGCTGAATGGTGTAGGTTGGCTGTGTTGTAATTATGGATTGGATTTTCCGGATGGACTGTGGATGATTGGCTTGGGCCAGGTAAGTTTTGGTTTGAATATTATGAATATGAGAGTATAATTATAGTAATCTTGTTGGTGGTGTTTCGGCTTGGTTGATATAGATTGATTGTACAAAGCTGATTTTCTACTGTGAATCAAGAAGCTCTTATCATGGATTTGAAACTAGGTAAATACTACGAATTGTTACTTTAACTGTAGATTGAGATGTTATTTAGTTAGCTCAATTAGCTATGATTAAATTGATAGTTTGGTACTGTGATTAAGAACTAATGGAAGAAAAGATTCAGTTAGTCGATCAAGATATAAAGTTGATGCAGGATTAGGATTTGATCCTAATATTAGAATTGACAGTATGATTGGATCGTATATGTTTTGTTTGCAGGATGTTAATTTCAGGACCTTGATTCAAGATAGGTTCATGGATGTGAAGACTATCGACATAGTTTACATAGCAGGTGGGTAATATTTCCTACCCTGGTCAGGTAGTAGCTAAACCCTGATGTATATGATTTCATATTGTTGTCACTTTGACCTTGACTCCACTCTAATTTTTCTATTGTTTGATACTTGCCTTTGCACTTAAATACTCTGTCATTGTTGTTATCTATTCATTCATCATTGGTATGAATTATAGATGTTATGGTAAGTGGACCTGTAGTGGTTTACCTATGTGTACGTGGCTAAATTCAATTGTAAAACTGAATTCTGTAATTTAGATAAATCATCCGAGGGTGGATGATGTTCTAAAGGTAAAGTTGAGTCTTCATATCATATCCTGATATTGTGTATATATCTACTATGGATCATGTAGTCGTGTATGGACGTGTGATTGTCGATACAGCGTCGCTATGGACCGATGGTCCTAGCTTGGTTGTGATCAATTGAGTATGACTCTCTGCAGGATAGAGAGTGTATTGATCAGTCGAGTATGACTCTCTGCAGAATAGAGTATGTTGATCAGTCAAGTATAACTCTCTGCAGGATAGAGAGTGTGTTGATCAGTCGTATATGACTCTCTGCAGGATAGAGAGTATTATGATCAGTTGTGTACGACTCTCTGTAGGATAGAGAGTGCGTTGATCAGTCGAGTATGGCTCTCTGCAGGATAGAGAGTGTTATGATCAGTTGAGTATGACTCTTTATAGGATAGAGTCTGTGGTGGATGTATGTATGTGTGACTGTGCATTCATGTCATTTACATGCATGTTGGCGACTTGGTCTCCCTTGTGGTTGAGAGGGTCGTCAGTCATCCTGCCTCCCAGGTTACTCGTGGAGGAGTAACTGGTGTGAGGGCAGAGCATTTGTTGTGCCACACTCGACCACTATATACGGTGGTAGTTGGAATTGCGTACAGTTGTCCTGCGTGTATGGCACTCGACCACTCATGGGTAGTGACTATCAGAGTGGCCAACAGCAGAGACTTCCATTGTGTAGCTAACTCTTTACGCTTATATGCTACTTGTTCATACTGCCCACTCGACCACTCGAGAATAGTGGTTGGTGTTGAGTTGGACAGTTGTCATGTCGAGCCACCTAGGCCACACTGGGATCGTGGTAGCGTTTAGGGTGAGCAGACATGACCATACATTCTGCATTGCTGTGTTCTTATGGCATTTTGCATATTGATATATATATATATATATATATGGATGGTTATGATTAATATATATATATATATGCAGTCTATATATATGTTTGTTGTGATATTGCATTTGTTTGTGCTATGCTTGCTGTATTTGTTTGTACATCATCATACATGTTACTTGCATTTGCTATATGATAGTGTGTGGGATACCTGTGTATGAGTTGGTCAGGCTATTATATACCTTTGACCAGTACCTTGAGGTGATACGGGATGGACCCGGTTCATTGTGTATTTGACATAGACTGTTAGTATGCTGGTGTTGTTGATTATAGAGTCAGTATTTACTCTACTATGTTATAGGTGTTGTATTATGGTACTTATACTCAGGTTGTATGAGTTACATCGTTGTCGATCTTCAGGTATGTCAGTACCTTATGTTCTTATTGTTGATCAGTTTAGTTATACAGTTGTTATATCATGCTGGTGTATACCTTTAGACAACATATATATATATATATATATATATATATATATATATACACTTCTATTCTTATTACCACTGAGTTTTGTATTCACCACCACAAATCCTAGGTTTTCTTGTCGCCTAGGTAACAGGTAGCCGACTTCGTGATAGGCTTGGAGCATCGCCGGCCGGCAATATCTCATCTCACTTCCGAGGGTTCCGACTTTGGATTTATGTTTTCTTTAGTTTTCGGATATTTCTTATGTTGATCCGGATTTATATGGTCGATGTTGTGTAGACATTGTTGATGTACTCACATGTTGTTTCGTATTTTTCTATCGTTATTTTGTGGTTAGTCATACCGGTATGCATTGTGTAGTTTGGTATTTCGTTGTGATAGTTTCCGCTGTGTTTGTTATATATATATTTATATATGTTGTTGTGATTGTGGCTGAAAGGCCTTGTATCAACAGGATATAGTGTCACGTACAGGGGAGATGTCCGTTTATTTTTCGGCTCGACATACTCTCGAGGCGTGACACTCAAGTAGAAGTCCAAATATGGATACTTGACAAGGAAAAATTCAAGAGTGAAGTGGCAAGAGAAGTCCAAGTATGGATATTTGGTAAGGAAAAGTCCAAGGGTAAAGTCTTGGCAAGGGGAAGTCCAAATATAGATATTTGACAAAGGAAAAGTTCAAGGGTGTATTCCTCAAAGGGGAAGACATGAAGGGTTTTGAAAACCCTTATTGTGCTCACCAAAGGAGGAGAATTGGAGAAGTGAGGATTACCTCTCATTTAGTGATATGAGACTTGTTAGAATATTATAGATATTATTAGGGATGATTTATTATCCCTAAATATCATTAGGAATAATTATTTCCTAGGATAGAATTTTTTGATTTATTCTGTGATGTAGCTTCGATTTATTCTCATTGAACAGCCCTAATCTCAGATATAAACAGGCTTCTTTCTACGTAGTTGTGTATCTCTAAGTTACGAAATACGGCATCGTAGCTTTAGGTTTTCCATCTTTCGTAATTTTTCCGCTTCTCTCGCCGCCAAGGTTTTCTCCCGAGCCAGCTTCCACGCCGCGATATCTTTCTCGCGATGCAGCCATGAGCTTTCTTTTCCACGGCCTTTCTCCGCAGCCGCCTTCTTCTTCGCTGACTCGGACTGATCGAGCGCGAACGCAGGTTCTCCACCGCCAGCCAAGGCCCAACTTCCCTTTTCCTGCTTCTTCCTCCTTCCCGGCTTGCTTCTTCGCCGCGAAGGATCGCAATGCAAGCGACGACCGGCCCTCTCCACGAGCAGAGTCACACAACATCCACCATATAAATCCGATCAACATCCGTGATTCGTGATTGCTCGATATATCGAGGCGCCCAGAAAGCGGTCTCAGATGTAAGACAAAGGACATACTCGAGTCATAGATATTCTGACGCAGATCGGGCAAGTGATCTCCCATCGATAGAGATCTACTTACGGTTTTCAGATATTCGTTTGAGATAACCTTGCTTTCTGTAAAAGCAAAAGCGTAATGTCGCGGCAAGATCCAAAGGCAGAGGCAGAGTATCGAGCTACGGTCATACCAAATAAGAACTTATACGGCTCAAACAAATAAGCTTCAGTGAGCTAAGGTTCGAGACGCCAGACAAACGTCACTTATACGCGATAACCAAGCCGCCACGATATTGCCTCAAATCCAGCTTTTCACGAGAGGACAAAGCATATCAAGTCGATCATTACTTTCACGAGAGAAAGTCATATCCGGAGAAATATTTACTAGTTTTGTTAACTCAAATGATCAACTAGCAGATATATTTACTAAGTCACTGAGAGGTCCACGAATTGACTACATATGTAACAAGCTGGGTGCATATAATTTATATTCTTCAGCTTGAGGGGGAGTGTTAGAATATTATAGATATTATTAGGGATGATTTATTATCCCTAAATATCATTAGGAATAATTATTTCCTAGGATAGAATTTTTTGATTTATTCTTAGGATAGAGTTTGATTTATTCTGTTGAGTAGGCCCTAATCTTGTATATAAATAGGGCTTCTTTCATGTAAGTTAGGTATCTCTAAGTTACGAAATAACAAGACTTATCACTAGGAAGAGTGAAGACATCCTAAGTGTTTTTGGATCAAGGGAGAGATTGTAAGATCTCATTGGTATATGAGACATTGATACCCTTAGGGAGAGACTTTTTGATGTATGCCAAAGGGGGAGATTGTAAGATCTCATTGGTATATGAGACATTGATACCCTTAGGGAGAGACTTTTTTATGTATGTCAAAGGGGGAGAAGTAAGGTTTAAGTTAGGTAAACATTCACTATACTTTGGCATTGGAAGTGTTTAAGTTTAGGTTATTGTTAGCCTAACTTAAAGGTATTGTCAAACATCAAAAAAGGGGAGATTGTTGGTGCAATCGACCCAGGTCACGATTGACCAGACTTGAGTTTAACTCGAGTAGTATTTTGATATTTGACAATGGATTGACCATTGTTTGACAAGGGGTTGACTATATGGTTAACATGGGGTTGACCATATGATAGAGAAGTCCAAGTGTGACACTTGGCATTGGAAAGTCCAAGTCTTGTGCACTTGGCATGGAAAGTTTAAGTTTTGGGTACTTAACATGGAAAGTCCAAGTATAGGTACTTGGCATGCAAAGTCCAAGTCTTGAGTACTTAGCATGTAAAGTCCAAGTCATGGGTACTTGCCATGGAAGGCAATGGAAAGTCCAAGTCCCATGGGTACTTGGCATGAAAAGTCCAAGTCTTGGGTATTTGGCATGGAAAGTCCAAGTCATGGGTACTTAGCATGGAGAGTCCAAGCATGGGTCTTGGCATTGGAAAGTCCAAGCATGAGTCTTGGCATTTGGAAAGTCCAAGCATGGGTCTTGGCATTTGGAAAGTCCAAGCGTGGGTCTTGACATTTGGAAAGTCCAATATGGAGTTGGTAAGGAAAGTTCAAGGGTGTGATATTGGCGGCGTAAAGTCAAAGCGGTAATCTCGGCAGCATAAGTCCAATGTTTGGCGGCATAAAGTCCAAGCATGTGTCTTAGCAGCGTAAGCTCAAATGTACCTTGGCGGTGTAGACCCGGTTAGCATGACAATGGCCGATGGAAGCACTTGAAGGCTAGCGTATGGATGAACAAGTCATGGATAACTTGGAGAGATCTGACAGGCGTGAGATTAATGGAGGTGGCTAGAAGGCTTAGGTCTAAGCTAAGGGTGGTCTAGCAAGTATGAGGGGATCATACTTGGAGTTAACTTCATGTTTGAGGTTTAGTAGTCGACTGGGATTATGAACTACCAATCGGGTCCGTGTTTGACACTTGCACCGAAGTCAACTCGAGCAATCGATCGGGATTACGATCGATCGGTTGGGAGTCAATCGCGGCCGAGTGGTCAGCGGCAATGACCGCCGAGCAATCGATTAATACGAGCAATGATCATTGTTACGGCCACGATACGTAAAGCTCGTAGTCGATCGATGTGCGAATCGATCGCTAGGGTTCGTGATCACGAGCTATCCATCGTAGTTTTTCCAAGATGGATTAAGTCGTGTGAGACAATCTACATGTGAGCAATGACTAACGGGTATGGGCAATGATCGCATGCAAAATCAGAGTCAGAGCTTTATAAGGAGCTCAAGAGGAGGATTTCGCATACGGTTACGGGAAGCGATTTGAAAGGAAATAGTTAGTGTTTTCTAGTCCTTCAAAGTCATTTCCAAAGCAATCAACAAACAAACAATCCAAAGTTCTTTGTGTAAAGTTTTCTTTACTTGTTGTATTACTTTTGTAATCACTTGTACGAGGTTTCTCCACCTCTGGATTGTTCCGAGGAGTGTATAAGTGGTGGTGTGCATCACTAGAGCTCATTTGAGCTTGCCCCGTGGAGTAGGAACCCTAAGGTTCCGAACCACGTATATCCTTGTGTATTGTGAGTGTTTGTCGTATTTTGTTATTGTTTTATTATTATTTCTGCTGCGCATAAAAAGCCTTGTAGACAAACGTGAATGCAATCCATCGAGCGACGCAAAACGCTATTCACCCCCCCCTCTAGCGATCAACGATTCCTCTACAGATCATACTTGGGTTAAACCTCATGTTTGAGGTTCAAGATCGTCGAGCGCAGCACTCGGAGACCTAATCGACTGCAATCGACCAGGGTTATAACCCGCCGATCGATCGTAGTCAATCGAGGCTCGACTACGACTGCTCGCAATCGATCGCTAGGTTTAAGAAATTGATCGCCACTAGCAATCGATCGCTAGGGTTAAGGCAATGACTAGTTTCGATGCATACGGGCACGCAATTTTCGATACCGACTATCGCTTACGATAATGATTGGTGGCTAATAATCGATCACAGTATGGGCAACATCGCTGGGTCGAAATCGACGTGGATTAGTCCGTTGTGAGACAACGGTAATGTGGACAGTGGACTGTTGGGTAAGGGCAATCGACTGTTAGGTGGAAATCCAGTAGACGCGGAGTTATAAAAGGAGCTCGATGGGAAAAAAGCAATGTGTCGATTTTTAAGCATTTGGGAGAGATTTTGCTGCTGCATTTCAGACCTTCCAAGACGTTCAAAGCAACCAAATAAGCAAGCGATCAAAAGCATTCTCTTGTAAAGTGTTCTTTACGTTTGTAATTCATTCTTCTTGTATTTGTTTGTTTCTATTGTTGTCATTTGTTGTAAGCAATTGTAAGAGGTTTTTCCACCTCCGGTATTGCCAAGAAGGAGAAAGAGGTTAGTGAAGCATACACTAAAGCTCGGCCGTGGAGTAAGAACCGTAGGTTCCGAACCACGTAAAATATTGGTATTGTGGTGTGTGCTTACATTTGTTGTTTTTACTTTAATATTCTGTTACGTACTAACGAATTGTAGACAAGAACGACACAAATCGAAGCGTGAATCAACGAAATGTTCTTCACCCCCCCCCCCCCCTCTAACGCATCCAAAGGTCCCCAATATTAATCTCTCTTGATTCGGTTAAGCCCGCTCCGACTAGGGCTCCAGCTCCGACCACTCTTTTCTCTAACGCTCCTTTGTTGTACTTGCATCTGGTTGTTGTCAACAACTTCACATTGGAATATGGCTCTAAAGTAACGACCCTGAAACCCTAAATCCTAGTCGGTTCTTTGTATTTTCACTTCTAATTAAACTTTCGGTGCATTCATGGTCCTTGCATTCAATTGCATTCATTTTAGGCAAAAACGTAGGATAGAGTTTGGTGAAGGACCCTCTAGGAATCGGGCATTCTCGGATTCTAGATTTCCGAGTGACGATGATCGTTAATCATTTCAACCCCGAACGTTTCAACTCATACCAGCTCGCTACTTGGATGAGCCATTTTTCATGGCCTATTGTTTCGATGTAATTCAGATCATTCATTATTATCATCTAGAGAAGTTAGTATATTGCACCCCTCCAATCAACATTGACCTTCTCTCTGAATTTTAAAATAACCTTAAGAAAATCGGAGATGGTCAAATATATCAAACGCTAAACACGATCTAGAGTTTACTCCGGAAATCCTATGGAAATTTTTAGAGTGTCGACCGTCTACTGATAATTTTGTCTTCTACCCAACATTAGATGAGTCACTTCCTGCACCCTTTGAACATGTCACTATAAATCACATGCATACGCATTTTTTCCACCAACCCCGACGTGATGGACAAAACTTATTTTCAATCAACGACCTATTTGCTCCCGATAATGTTCTTTATAAGGTCGTTGTAGGATGTATATTACCTATAGTCACTCGGGGTCTAGTTATGATTCACCGACATCATTTATTCATGATGTATGCATTGCGTTATCAGTTAGACGTCAATATTACATTGAATGTCTTCCACTGCATAGTTCATTTTGTGTCCCTTGTCCAAGGCAAGATTCATATGCCTCTGGGCAATGTATGTTGGAGCTATTGCTTTAAGTTATGCTTTGGTGTTTGACAAAGATTCAAGTAGTGTAGGTGTGAGAAATCCAAAGAGTAAATCTTGATGTGAGAAATCCAAGTGTTTTGGTGAAGGATAAATCCAAAGGGTAAATCTTGGTGTGAAAAATCCAAGTGCTTTGGTGAAAGAGAAATCCAAAGGTGGAACCTTGGTGAAAAGTCCAAGATAGGAAATTCCTTAGCAGATGGGAATTCCAAGGGTGGAACCTTGGTGAAAAGTCCAAGATGGGAAATTCCTTGGCAGATGGGAAATTCAACGGTGGAACCTTGGTGAAAAGTCCAAGATGGATAATTCCTTAGCAGATGGGAAATCCAAGGGTGGAACTTTGGTGAAAAGTCCAAGATGGGTAATTCCTTGACAGATGGGAAATCGAAGGGGGGAACCTTGGTGAAAAGTCCAAGAATGTCTGAAGGCCGAAGTCTTGGCAAGTAAAGGGAACTCTGGGTAGAGTCTTTACTAGACGTGTTTCAGTCTTAGAGTTGACTGAAACAACAGGTCATAAAGACAATGAGCTGACGCCTCAACTGTTGCCCTTACTGCATGCATTAGTTTACGAGGTTGCCGACATCAAGTAACAGTCGAGTCAGAGCCTCAACTGGCCTTAGTGTAGTCGAGGCAGTGACTCGACTGATAAAAGCCTACAGTCAGCATGAACAGATAACACTCAACAAGCTACTGAAGAGGTAGCAGTCGAGGCAGCGCCTCGACTGGCCTTTTAGCAGATGACTCAACCGACAGTACAGCTGGAGCAGTCGAGCCAGCATCTCGACTGATCGTTGGAAGCAGCGATCAGAAGCGAGGGAGCTTCGACTGGTGCCTTGACTGCACAAGAGGAAGTCTCGACACTTAACCTGATCAGTCGAGCCGGCGCCTCAATTGGCCTTCGAAAACAACGCTCAGACGCAAGGCGCGCTCGACTGCCACCTCGACTGGTGGGATTCAGAGTCGCAATTTTAGTGAGAAATCTTCTCTGCGTGGACGAACGCAAACCGTAAGAATTCAAATTCCAACGATCGAGCAGGGTTCTCGCTGAGGAAGCGGGCTTCCAGGCTTACATGGTCGATCGAGAGAAAAAGTTGGACAGGCGGAGACCTATAAGGCTCACACGTCGAAGCGCTCACGAGGTGCTCTCTGCGCTCAATCACTGCGATATTGCTGCGACTCATCTTCATCCTAAGGCTTTCTGCTCCCGTTACAATAGAGGAATTTTTGGCTCTACGTCTTCTGCTTCCATCGCCCCTATGCTCAACCTCATTGTTTCTGCGCTGTTATCGTGACAAGAATCTGGGCACCTTCCTAAACTCACAACAAACAGAGCATCCATCTTCTGCCTCCATTACTACAAGTGGTGCTTCTGCGTCCATTGCAATCGTCCAGGATTTCTGTCCCGTGCCTCATCCTCGTCTTCCCAGGGTTACAGTTGCGGACGATCTAATCACAACGACGAAGGCAGTAAAATTTACTATCTCTGTAAAAGCTTCTTTATTATTGCTTGTTTTTATTGCGTAAGATTTTTGTAAACTGTAAAGCTTTAAGAGGTTTCTCCACCCTCAAAGCTTAGCTTCGAAAAGGAGAAAGATAGTGGTAGGCCTTAGACTAGAAGCTCTAGGAGAGAGCTATGAACCAAGTAAAAAAATTGATTGTGTCTCTTTTTCCTTACAGTTAATCCTGCACGGTTTTTGATTTATATCTGTTTGTATCCATCGCGTTTCTGTTAAAGTATAGGCTGCATCAAAATAAGTGTGTTTTCCATGTCCTTGCTAAGTATCTCGTAAAGTCAAATTTTCGCTGCGTTTTCTCGTTTAATTTTTTAAAAAGGGTTCTCCCCCCCCCCCCTCTCTTGCATATACCGGTCCTTTCAAGTGGTATCAGAGCTAGGGCTCTAATTACACGGTTTAACAACCCTAGAGTCGTAACTATGCAAGAGGGTTACAGTACAAACCAACCTCCATTTTTTGATGGAACGAATTTCCAATACTTGAAAAGTCGGATGGAGTACTATCTCATGACTGAGATAGAAATGTGGTTCTCCATTATGGAGGGCTTCATTACTCCAGTGGATGAAGTAGGTAAGGTCTTAGGGTCTGCTCTTTGGACAAATGAGCAAAAGCGTAAGGCACAGGCTAATGCTAAAGCTATTGTAATATTACAGTGCAGCCTGGCAAAAGAACAACTTAATAAAGTTGGTCCTTTCAGTTGTGCGCAAGACCTATGGAATAAGAGGCTTGAGCTGCACGAGGGTACCAGAGACTCTCGTATAGCCAAGAGGGATTTGTTCCTAAGTCAACTCCAGAACTTTTCTATGAAGGACACTGAATCTATCAGTGAGCTTCATGGAAGGTTCAAGGAGTTGCTTAATGGTCTCCACTTTATTGGGGAGACTGTTGAGAATCGGGATTTGGTTAGGTACGTCCTTAAGTCGTTTCCCAGAAATGTCTTATGATCATCCATGGTGGATGCCTATAAGGTATCAAGGGATTTATCAACTGTGAAAATAGATGAATTGTTTTGTGAAATGGAATTGCATGAACAGGCTAATAAAGGTCAAAAAGAGAAGGGTATGGCTTTGCTTGCAGGTGATTAAAGCAAGGAGGGAAAGAAAAAGAAGGATAAGGAGAAGGAGTTGTCTTCATCCTCAGGCACAGAATATGATGGAGATGATGAGTCCTCATCAAGTGAGGTGGCCAACTTCGTGAGAAGAATGATGAGGAGAAGTAGGAGGTTCAACAAAAAGAAAGGTAAGATAGTAGACAATTCCATTGATAAAACTAATATTGTTTGCTATGAGTGCAGCAAAAAGGGGCACTTCAGAATTGAGTGTCCTCGGCTCAAGAAGAAAGAAGAAAAGAGAAGGAGAAGAAAAACCTTGAGAGCGACGTGGGATGAGTCAGAAGAGGACAAGGAGGAGAAGAGCAGTCGAAACACTACCCTGATGGCACTGGAGGATTCTGAGATAGAGACAGAAAGGAGAAGGACAAATGGAGATTCAGATTAGACATCATCGTCTTCAGATGATGAGGTAAAATTCTATTGAACTTATAGACTGTTACAAAACAATTGTTTATTTATCTGATATGTTAGAGAAAATCGAGTCTAAGGTTAAATTGTTGAAAACTGAAATAGGACAATAAAAAAACCTTAAGGAGCATGTGGTAGAAATTAGTACTAACATTCCTCAATTCGAGAAACTCAGAGATGAGAACAAATCTCTGAAAGCACAGGTAGAAGATCTCAAGTGCAAACATGAGAAATTCACCTCTAGCTCTCAGACCCTGAGCATGATACTAGAATCACAACGAGCTGTTTATAACAAAGTTGGGATAGGTTATAGACCTAAACAACAAGAACTTAGCCTCATTTCATTATTCTCTAGGAATTCTGATAGGAAGACTAAAACAACTAAGGCTTGGATACCTAGGAAATATATTTTGGAAGCTAAAGGACCCAAGATTTGGGTTCCTAAAACCTCTATTTTCCATGTCAAGTAAGCAACGATCGAGGGGGAGTGTTCATCAATCTGCATTGTTAACAGTGGATACTCCAAACACAATAACTAAAATGATACTGTGTTAGAAGATAGAAGAAAAATATATAAATATCATGTGCTTTTTGATAATGCTACTAATATATTTGTCAAGTATTTGTTGACTAGAAAAAGGTTTGATAAGGAGATTGTCACTGCTTAAACATCAGAAGTACAGGTAGTGCGATGCTTGTCACTAAGGTAAGCTAATGAAAATGTCACACAAGAGCAAGGATTCTGTAAGTACCTCTACAGCTTTAGACTTATTACATCTAGATCTATTTGATTGTAGCACTGTTAGATCATTGAATGGTAATAGATATTGTTTAGTAATATTTGATGATTGCTCTAGATATGCATGGATGTTGTTTCTTAAAACATTTTTATTTCTTTTAGTAAAAGAATTGAGATTGAGAAAAACTTTATTAGAAGTGATCATGGAGTTGGATATGGACTGGAGATTACGTAAAAACACTGAAGTAGGGGGAGTTGAGATTGATTTTGTTGAAGAAAAGTCTAGGTTACAAGGGTCATTGCTTGAAGGTGTATCAAACGATCAAGTACTTGACACATCTCAAGCACCAAGATCCATTAGGATAAATCTCTAATCATACCCAAAATCAGATCTTCAACAAGGGGTGAGAACTAGATCATCCTTTAGAAATGAAGGGTGTTAGGGATGTGTGATACTGCGTAAGTAATCAACCCTCACTGATCATAAGGACAAAACTTACCATAAAAAGTAAAATTAGTGGAACTTGTATCACATTCCAACCAAGTAAAATTGGTTAGATCCCTTAAAACCTAAACAATAATTACAGACCTAAGGATAAACTCTTAACTGGTTTAGAAAATATGTGCTTTTTACCGTGGTGAATTCTATCTAGTGATGGGATCCATTATAGAGAACTTTGATACAAATTTCTTCTTAGAAACTCATGTTTCAGAAAATCTGAAACTTGTGTCAATCTAGAGAAATCTTAGGTATTTTAGCCTATATATATTTTTCCCTGTTAGATTATGATGTACAAATTGTATATGAAAAACCTCAAGATTTATTGAATTTTCTAAAATTAAATATGGTTTTCTGAATTTCAGTCTGAAAAACTGCACAGTTACACTTATTAGTGAACAATCGAGTTTGTGACTCGACTGGGCGCTATCTGAAATCAAAGAGATTCGAGTTAGAGTCGACTAGGACTTCGACTGATACCCTGTGTGGCTTAAAGCTCACAGAATCGAGTAAACCTCGACCAGCAACTCGACTGGATCTGTCATTCGATCTTACCTTGTCTGTTTTTTATCATTTAAGGTTGGTTTACCATGCCTAACACTAGAGAATGTTTGAAAAGCATTACAAGTTTGTTTGTTTGATGAGGTTGAGTCAGACCAGTTTTTCGAAAATCCAGACCAATTTTTCGAAAATCCAGACCAGATTTCCAAAATTCAGACCAGTTTTTCGAAAATCCAAACCAGTTTTTCGAAAATCCAAACCAGTTTTCCAAAATTCATACCAGTTTTCCAAAATTCATACCAGTTTTCGAAAATCCAGACCAGTTTTCCAAAATCCCGACCAGTTGTTTAATTTCAAACTGGTTATTTTAGGGCGGTTTAAATTCAAGCCGGTTTAAATTTCAGACTAGTTTAAAATTTCAAACTGGTTTAATTTCAGGGCAGTTTAAATTTCAGACTAGTTTAAATTCAGGTCGGTTGAAATTTCAGACTAGTTTTTATTTCAGGCCGGTTTAAATTTCAAATTAGTTTTAATTTCAGGCCGGTTTAAATTTCAGACTAGTTTTAGTTTCAGGCCGGTTTAAAATTTCAGATTGGTTTAATTTCAGGGCGGTTGAAATTTCAGACTAGTTTTAAATTCAGGCCGGTTGAAATTTCAGACTAGTTTTAATTTCAGACCGGTTTAAATTTCAGACTAGTTTTAATTTCAGACCGGTTTAAAATTCAGACTGGTTTAATTCCAGACCGATTTCAAAAATTCAGACCGGCCTGAAATCCTAAGCACTATTTGAAATTCCAACCGGTCTGTAAACCAGACCGATCTTAAACCCCAACCAATCTATAAACCAGATTGCTCTGAAACTGCTCGGAACAGCTTGAAATCCCAAGCACTGTTTGACAGTGCTATGAGGGGACACCGTCAAACTTTTGTTTTTTTAATTCATTACATTGTTTTTTGTTTGCCATTACATTTTGATGATATTCATTGTTGGTACAATGGATAACTGGAAGTAAGGACTCAGGGGGAGGATACTTTAATCCTTGCTAGGTTATTGTATTCCTCAAGCTTTCAATATCCCTATAACCCCTTTTAAGTGTTTGCCTAAGGGGAAGGAGAACGAGGGAAGATAATATTAAGGGGGAGTTTAGGTGACCTATTTCTAATTTACTATCATCTGACCTATTTCTGATTTACTATCTGACCTATTTCTGATTTACTATCATCTGACTTATTTCTGATTTACTATCATCTAACTGCTACGATTTATCGCTTAACGGTGATCTAACTCGAAAGGATTATTATCTGATTTATCATCTAATCTGAACTGATATCCTTGATTTACCTTATATCAGTCAATGTTGTTAGGGCAATCAACCCATGTGATATGGTTTTGATGTGTGTGACAAAAGGTTTAAGTTAGGATGATTAGATTTAATATGTGCGTTGGAGTCTTGCAGGACTTAGTAATTCGCACATTGAGCTTTGGCAAGTGTCACCACTCACAACCTCATGCTTGAGTCGGCGAAGGAGCATTGCAGAGCCGTGCGCTTAATGCATCCGAGGGACCGCCGGACGAGATGACTTGAAGCAAAGCCAAGGAAGCAGACGCAAGAGCGAGAGAAAAGAAGCGTTCTGAGGACCGTATCTTTGGTGAGATGAGAGAATGAGTGAATTATAAGTAGCTCATTAGGTGAACTTGGACGAATGGCTGAGTGTCGGAGGCTCGACCGCAAGGGTTGAGGTTTACCCGACCGTCGGACGCTCAAACGGATATTAAGTTTGAGGTCTACTCGACATCAGTCGACTGTCATTTCATGACTGCCGACTGCTCCAAGTCAATCGTCAATCAACTGGTGTTGGTTGTTGAATCAAGTCGACATCACGATCGCTTAAGAACTGATCGATCGACCGCACGGAACCGTAAGCGAGTCGTCGCTCATCGAAGTTGACATCGTCGGTGATGATATCATCAGTCGACTGATCATCCGACTGTTGGAGAAGCGATCGCGGATCCTGCGAATCCGGCCTGGTCAGAAGCCATTGTAGTCGACATCAGTCTACTGATGAAAGCATCAGTCGACTGATAGTGTTCAACGGGAAGATTTGCTTCCTCTCTATAAAAAGAGAGGGTGGGGGCTTTTAGATGGTTAATGTTCATGCTCTAAACATCCTACTAAGTGCCCCACAAAGCTGAAACTCCTTCTAGTTTTCTTTCATATCTATTGTAAAAGAAGGAGTGCTCTCATTGGTGTAAAGGTTTACCTCCACCTTGCTTGGGCTAAAGGGAGAGACCAGTGGATTGGTTTCGGAGTGATTCACCGGAGACGAATCGGACCGTGGATTAGCGACAACGCCGTGAACCACATTATATTGTTTGTTAGCATTGTCTATTTTGTTTCTTGCTTAATTGCTTGTTTTAGTTTTGTTTCCGTTGCGCTAATTATACTTGTAGACAAGCAATTCTGTTCATATGACGAAAGAGGGCTATTCACCCCTCTGGCCCGCCTACAACGCTCCTACAAGTGGTATCGAGCCGAAAGAAGCATTGAGGACTAACGCTCAGAAGCACCACATCAAGGACGGCCGACTTTAACATTCACCCACCGGGTTCGAAGGAGAATTTGCGTGGTGGAAGAAACGCATGGAGGTATTCTTTGAAACCAATTTTGAAATTCTATTAATAATGGAAAATGGTTTCGAGATACCTAGGGATGAAGATGGGGAGCAAATAGAAAAGACAAAATGGACTAAAAAGCAAAGGGAGGAGTACTTGATGAACTCAAAGGCAAAGCACCATCTCTACAACGTACTCCCCCCAAGAGATCAATCGGATAGAGAATGTCTGGTGGGAAATGTGGGAGAAACTCATAGAACTCCATAAAGGCACTTCCGAGGCCAAGCTTGCAAGGAAAGACCTTCGCTCCCAACAAATATCAAACTTGAAAAGGTAACCTCTCTACACTCTAGGCTTAAAGAAATTTTGATTGGTCTAACAAGTGTATGGGAGAAGCTCTCCAACTGGGACATGATAATGAAGGCTATAGATGTCTTTCCCCGGTCCTCGAAGTGGAGCTCAATGGTGGACTCCTTCTACATCTCCAAAAATTTAGACCTTGGAGGAGTTCTTCTCAACCATGGAGCTCCATGAAACAAGGCTTGAAGGAATAAGTGAAGAATCAAGTATCAAGCCATCAAGAGGAATAGCCTTGGTAGCCAACAAGGGGAAGAAGAAGAAGATAAAGACTCCCTCCTCATCCAATGAAGCATCCTCATCATCTTTCATGAATAGCAATGAAGATGCTTATATGGTAAGGAAGGTAAGGCGTGCCTTAAGAAATTTAAAATTTAACAAATCTTATGATAGGAGAAGGCACAAGAGGAAGATAATATGCTATAATTGCGAACAAGAGGGACATATAAGAGATGATTGTCCCCTCTTGAACAAGAGCAAAGAAGAAAGGAGGAGAAAAGAAGAAAAGAAAAAGGGGAGCAAGAAGAAGGAAGAAGGGAAGAAGGCCAAAGAAAAAGGGAAGGCCAAGGCACTAAAAGCAAGGACATGAGATGATCCCTCTTCATCATCATCATCGGAAGAGAAAAATGCTTTTGTCACAAACCTTGCACTGATGGCGTTTGATGATCTAGACTCTTCCTCCTCCGAACAAGAAAGATCAAGCACAAGTGAGGAGAGCTCTAGTGAAGGGGGAGGCTCTTCATCATCCTCATCCGAATCGGAAGAAGAAGACATGGAAACTATGGTAACGAATCTAACTCCCAAGAAAATAATTTCCATGATTTCTAGCTTAACTAGAGATTTATTTAGGGCTAAGAAAAAAAACAAATGCATGCTTAATCAAATTAAAGATTTAGAAGAAAAACTAGAAAAAACATGTTTAAATATTAATGATGATGATGCATGCTCACATGATCTTTACATGCCTTTTGATGTTGATGATGCATGCATTGAGGAAAATAGGATATTAAGGGAAAAGGTAGACCATTTGACCAAAGCCCTAGAAAAATTCACCATCGCTCCAACACTCTTAATATGATTATAGGGAGCCAAAGGGCAAGCTTCAATAGGAAAGGCCTAGGATATAAGGGAAAGACAAATGAAAAGACCTATAAATGTTTAATTGCTAGGGTGACAAGCCAAAAACAAGACAATTGCTAGAAAATGGATCCCTAAGGAATATTTAGTGAACCCCATAGGAAAAAATTTGTATTGGGTTCCTAAATTCATCCTTAAGGGTTAGGAAAACCCTAGGATAGTCAACCATATGAATTTTACTTATATCATACTATTTGGTTGACTTAGGATGGCGGGAAAATTTTTGAAATAGTGTTGGGTGATGATAATGCACTCATAAATAGATTAAATCATGCTTTAGGTGATATTTTACTTATTATCATGATCTTATACCTAATCGTAATTCTGATTGATTGATACATGTGTTTCATGATCATAATGTAAAATTAATTCATATATATTTTTATGATCATGTGATATGTTAGGGTGATACTTAACTATGAGTAGAAATGCATGAAATTAAGGTTAAGTACATAAATACCTTTAGGAACATCTCACATTCACCATAAGGATAACTTTGATTGAAAACATAGTATGGGTGAGATGATAGGATGATACAAATGTCCACTAATGTCTATGGCATTTAGATTGTCATTTTAAGTATCAAAATAGCAATAATAGACTAATCATGGAGAAGGCTTATGTTTAATTCATAGACATATTGTCCAAAGATCATGGTTGGATATTTCAAATGTTTTCAAGACAATTTCTTACTTTAAAATCTGTGTTTTCATGTTTTGAAACAATCTAATGCAAAACTAGGTGTTAAAATTGATACAAACATGATCAAAATACTAATTGTTTTTGAAGCTTTTGGATTTTTGACAAATCATTGAAAATATAAGTAATTTTCATGAAAACTCATTTTTCACTGATAAAGGACCTTAAAAGAAATGGGTTTTCAAAATTTCACAATTTTTCAAATTTTCTGGATTTTCTAGTGCATTTCTGAAATTAAATCGAAAATCGTAAAAGTGAAAATCTGCGTGTCGGTCGTGATGTACTTATCGATAACTGATTTTATCCTTGGTTTTGTTTTTAGAGATGATGTCATGTGTGTATAACATTAAGAAAATGTTTTTGATTGTGTCAAAGGGGGAGAAATAGGGAAGTTTAAGTTAATCATGCTAAAAGGAAAAATTTAACATGTCTTAAGGGGGAGTTGCATGTTTAAGGGGGGAGTTGTTATACTCATGTTTTTACTTACATGCTTTCCTTGTTTATGGTTATTATTATTTGTTTACCTAACTTAAATGGATTGTCACACATCAAAAAGAGGGAGATTGTTAGGGCAATCAACCCATGTGATATGGTTTTGATATGTGAGGCAAAAGGTTAGGGCAATCAAAAAGGGGGAGATTGTTAGGGCAATCAAAAAGGGGGAGTTGCATGTTTAAGTTAGGATGATTGGATTTGATATCTGCGTTGGAGTTTTGCAGGACTTAGTAATTCGCACATGGAGCTTTGGCAAGTGTCACCGCTCACAACCTCGTGCTTGAGTCGGCGAAGGAGCATTGCAGTCGTCGCTGATGCGTCAGGGACCGCAGACGCAGATGACAGGCGAAGCGGCCAAGAAAGCGACGAGGGCAAGAGACGCCGAAGGAGCATTGCAGTCGTCGCGCTGATCTTTGTCGAGGGCGTGGCCTGACGAAGAGAGCTTCGGCGAGGGACTTCAAGTGAGATGAGAGAATGAGTGAATTGTAAGTAGCTCATTAGGTGAACTTGGACGAATGGATGAGTGTCGAAGGCTCGACCGCAAGGGTTGAGGTTTACCCGATCGTCGAATGCTCAAACGGATGTTAAGTTTGAGGTCTACCATACGTCGATCATTGCCGTATCGCTATGCGCGATCGCTCAATCAATCGTCAATCAAGGTGTTGGTACATTGAATCAATCGGCGTCGGTCTCGAAAGCGAAGCGGGTTGGTGATCGCCTTCGTGAACCGCGAAGCGGTCGCTCGGCCGGAAGTTGACATCGATCGGTGATGATATCATCGATCGGTGATCATCCAGCTTGTTGGAGAAGCGATCGCGGATCCTGCGAATCCGATAGTGTTCAACGGAAGATTTGCTTCCTCTATAAAAAGAGAGGGTGGGGCGATGGTTAATGTTACGCTCTAAACATCCTACTAAGTGCTTGAAATTTGAAACTCCTTCTAGTTTTCTTTCATATCTATTGTAAAAGAAGGAGTGCTCTCATTGGTGTAAAGGTTTACCTCCACCTTGCTTGGGCTAAAGGGAGAGACCAATAGTGGATTGGTTTCGGAGTGATTCACCGGAGACGAATCGGACCGTGGATTAGCGACAACGCCGTGAACCACATTATATTGTTTGTTAGCATTGTCTATTTTGTTTCTTGTAATTGCTTGTTTTAGTTTTGTTTAGATTCTTGTTAATTATACTTGTAGACAGCGATTACGTATAACGAAGAGGGCTATTCACCCCTCTGGCCGACTCTGGCGTTCCTACAAGTGGTATCAGAGCCAAAGAAGCTTGTCGAGGACTAACCGCCGCAACAAGCACCACATCAAGGATGGCCGACTTTAACATTCACCCACCGAAGTTCGAAGGAGAATTTGCGTGGTGGAAGAAACGCATGGAGGTATTCTTTGAAACCAATTTTGAAATTCTATTAATAATGGAAAATGGTTTCGAGATACCTAGGGATGAAGATGGGGAGCAAATAGAAAAGACAAAATGGACTAAAAAGCAAAGGGAGGAGTACTTGATGAACTCAAAGGCAAAGCACCATCTCTACAACGTACTCCCCCCAACAAGAGATCAATCGGATAGGAGAATGTGCTGTAAGGAAATGTGGGAGAAACTCATAGAACTCCATAAAGGCACTTCCGAGGCCAAGCTTGCAAGGAAAGACCTTCGCTCCCAACAAATATCAAACTTGAAAAGGTAACCTCTCTACACTCTAGGCTTAAAGAAATTTTGATTGGTCTAACAAGTGTATGGGAGAAGCTCTCCAACTGGGACATGATAATGAAGGCTATAGATGTCTTTCCCCGGTCCTCGAAGTGGAGCTCAATGGTGGACTCCTTCTACATCTCCAAAAATTTAGACCTTGGAGGAGTTCTTCTCAACCATGGAGCTCCATGAAACAAGGCTTGAAGGAATAAGTGAAGAATCAAGTATCAAGCCATCAAGAGGAATAGCCTTGGTAGCCAACAAGGGGAAGAAGAAGAAGATAAAGACTCCCTCCTCATCCAATGAAGCATCCTCATCATCTTTCATGAATAGCAATGAAGATGCTTATATGGTAAGGAAGGTAAGGCGTGCCTTAAGAAATTTAAAATTTAACAAATCTTATGATAGGAGAAGGCACAAGAGGAAGATAATATGCTATAATTGCGAACAAGAGGGACATATAAGAGATGATTGTCCCCTCTTGAACAAGAGCAAAGAAGAAAGGAGGAGAAAAGAAGAAAAGAAAAAGGGGAGCAAGAAGAAGGAAGAAGGGAAGAAGGCCAAAGAAAAAGGGAAGGCCAAGGCACTAAAAACAAGGACATGAGATGATCCCTCTTCATCATCATCATCGGAAGAGGAAAATGCTTTTGTCACAAACCTTGCACTGATGGCGTTTGATGATCTAGACTCTTCCTCCTCCGAACAAGAAAGATCAAGCACAAGTGAGGAGAGCTCTAGTGAAGGGGGAGGCTCTTCATCATCCTCATCCGAATCGGAAGAAGAAGACATGGAAACTATGGTAACGAATCTAACTCCCAAGAAAATAATTTCCATGATTTCTAGCTTAACTAGAGATTTATTTAGGGCTAAGAAAAAAAACAAATGCATGCTTAATCAAATTAAAGATTTAGAAGAAAAACTAGAAAAAACATGTTTAAATATTAATGATGATGATGCATGCTCACATGATCTTTACATGCCTTTTGATGTTGATGATGCATGCATTGAGGAAAATAGGATATTAAGGGAAAAGGTAGACCATTTGACCAAAGCCCTAGAAAAATTCACCATTGGCTCCAACACTCTTAATATGATTATAGGGAGCCAAAGGGCAAGCTTCAATAGGAAAGGCCTAGGATATAAGGGAAAGACAAATGAAAAGACCTATAAATGTTTAATTGCTAGGGTGACAAGCCAAAAACAAGACAATTGCTAGAAAATGGATCCCTAAGGAATATTTAGTGAACCCCATAGGAAAAAATTTGTATTGGGTTCCTAAATTCATCCTTAAGGGTTAGGAAAACCCTAGGATAGTCAACCATATGAATTTTACTTATATCATACTATTTGGTTGACTTAGGATGGCGGGAAAATTTTTGAAATAGTGTTGGGTGATGATAATGCACTCATAAATAGATTAAATCATGCTTTAGGTGATATTTTACTTATTATCATGATCTTATACCTAATGCATAATTACAAATTGATTGATACATGTGTTTCATGATCATAATGTAAAATTAATTCATATATATTTTTATGATCATGTGATATGTTAGGGTGATACTTAACTATGAGTAGAAATGCATGAAATTAAGGTTAAGTACATAAATACCTTTAGGAACATCTCACATTCACCATAAGGATAACTTTGATTGAAAACATAGTATGGGTGAGATGATAGGATGATACAAATGTCCATTTAGATTGTCATTTTAAGTATCAAAATAGCAATAATAGACTAATCATGGAGAAGGCTTATGTTTAATTCATAGACATATTGTCCAAAGATCATGGTTGGATATTTCAAATGTTTTCAAGACAATTTCTTACTTTAAAATCTGTGTTTTCATGTTTTGAAACAATCTAATGCAAAACTAGGTGTTAAAATTGATACAAACATGATCAAAATACTAATTGTTTTTGAAGCTTTTGGATTTTTGACAAATCATTGAAAATATAAGTAATTTTCATGAAAACTCATTTTTCACTGATAAAGGACCTTAAAAGAAATGGGTTTTCAAAATTTCACAATTTTTCAAATTTTCTGGATTTTCTAGTGCATTTAAATTAAATCCGTAAAATCGAAAAAAAAAGCTAATGTCGATCGGTGATGTCTTACGAAGCGATAACCTGATTTTATCAGGTTTTGTTTGGTTTTTGGTATTTTTCCTTCTTAGAGATGATGTCATGTGTGTATAACATTAAGAAAATGTTTTTGATTGTGTCAAAGGGGGAGAAATAGGGAAGTTTAAGTTAATCATGCTAAAAGGAAAAATTTAACATGTCTTAAGGGGGAGTTGCATGTTTAAGGGGGAGTTGTTATACTCATGTTTTTACTTACATGCTTTCCTTGTTTATGGTTATTATTATTTGTTTACCTAACTTAAATGGATTGTCACACATCAAAAAGAGGGAGATTGTTAGGGCAATCAACCCATGTGATATGGTTTTGATATGTGAGGCAAAAGGTTAGGGCAATCAAAAAGGGGGAGATTGTTAGGGCAATCAAAAAGGGGGAGTTGCATGTTTAAGTTAGGATGATTGGATTTGATATCTGCGTTGGAGTTTTGCAGGACTTAGTAATTCGCACATGGAGCTTTGGCAAGTGTCACCGCTCACAACCTCGTGCTTGAGTCGGCGAAGGAGCATTGCAGAGTCATGCGCTTGATGCATCCGAGGGACCGCAGACGAGATGACTTGAAGCGAAGCCAAGAAAGCAGACTTCGAGGGCAAGAGACGCGAAGGAGCATTGCAGAGTCGTGCGCTTGATGCTGTCGAGGGACGTGGCCGCGAACGAAGAGAGCTTCGGCGAGGGACTTCAAGTGAGATGAGAGAATGAGTGAATTGTAAGTAGCTCATTAGGTGAACTTGGACGAATGGATGAGTGTCGAAGGCTCGACCGCAAGGGTTGAGGTTTACCCGATCGTCGAATGCTCAAACGGATGTTAAGTTTGAGGTCTACCCGCCATCAGTCGATCATTGCCGTGTCATGGATCGGCCGCTAAATCAATCGTCAATCAATAGTGTTGGTGTTGAATCAGTCGGCATCACGATCGGCTAGGAAGCGATTAGTGATCGCCTTTGTCTTGGCGCCGCGAAGCGAGTCGTCACTCGACTGGAAGTTGACATCAGTCGACTGATGATATCATCAGTCGACTGATCATCCGACTGTTGGAGAAGCGATCGCGGATCCTGCGAATCCGGCCTGGTCAGAAGCCATTGTAGTCGACATCAGTCTACTGATGAAAGCATCAGTCGACTGATAGTGTTCAACGGGAAGATTTGCTTCCTCTCTATAAAAAGAGAGGGTGGGGGCTTTTAGATGGTTAATGTTCATGCTCTAAACATCCTACTAAGTGCCCCACAAAGCTGAAACTCCTTCTAGTTTTCTTTCATATCTATTGTAAAAGAAGGAGTGCTCTCATTGGTGTAAAGGTTTACCTCCACCTTGCTTGGGCTAAAGGGAGAGACCAATAGTGGATTGGTTTCGGAGTGATTCACCGGAGACGAATCGGACCGTGGATTAGCGACAACGCCGTGAACCACATTATATTGTTTGTTAGCATTGTCTATTTTGTTTCTTGCTTAATTGCTTGTTTTAGTTTTGTTTCCGTTGCGCTAATTATACTTGTAGACAAGCAATTCTGTTCATATGACGAAAGAGGGCTATTCACCCCTCTGGCCTACTCTACAACGTTCTGAAGTGGTATCAGAGCGAAGAAGTTGGGGACTAACCGCGCAACAAGCACCACATCAAGGATGGCCGACTTTAACATTCACCCACCGAAGTTCGAAGGAGAATTTGCGTGGTGGAAGAAACGCATGGAGGTATTCTTTGAAACCAATTTTGAAATTCTATTAATAATGGAAAATGGTTTCGAGATACCTAGGGATGAAGATGGGGAGCAAATAGAAAAGACAAAATGGACTAAAAAGCAAAGGGAGGAGTACTTGATGAACTCAAAGGCAAAGCACCATCTCTACAACGTACTCCCCCCAACAAGAGATCAATCGGATAGGAGAATGTGCAAGCGCTAAGGAAATGTGGGAGAAACTCATAGAACTCCATAAAGGCACTTCCGAGGCCAAGCTTGCAAGGAAAGACCTTCGCTCCCAACAAATATCAAACTTGAAAAGGTAACCTCTCTACACTCTAGGCTTAAAGAAATTTTGATTGGTCTAACAAGTGTATGGGAGAAGCTCTCCAACTGGGACATGATAATGAAGGCTATAGATGTCTTTCCCCGGTCCTCGAAGTGGAGCTCAATGGTGGACTCCTTCTACATCTCCAAAAATTTAGACCTTGGAGGAGTTCTTCTCAACCATGGAGCTCCATGAAACAAGGCTTGAAGGAATAAGTGAAGAATCAAGTATCAAGCCATCAAGAGGAATAGCCTTGGTAGCCAACAAGGGGAAGAAGAAGAAGATAAAGACTCCCTCCTCATCCAATGAAGCATCCTCATCATCTTTCATGAATAGCAATGAAGATGCTTATATGGTAAGGAAGGTAAGGCGTGCCTTAAGAAATTTAAAATTTAACAAATCTTATGATAGGAGAAGGCACAAGAGGAAGATAATATGCTATAATTGCGAACAAGAGGGACATATAAGAGATGATTGTCCCCTCTTGAACAAGAGCAAAGAAGAAAGGAGGAGAAAAGAAGAAAAGAAAAAGGGGAGCAAGAAGAAGGAAGAAGGGAAGAAGGCCAAAGAAAAAGGGAAGGCCAAGGCACTAAAAACAAGGACATGAGATGATCCCTCTTCATCATCATCATCGGAAGAGGAAAATGCTTTTGTCACAAACCTTGCACTGATGGCGTTTGATGATCTAGACTCTTCATCCTCCGAACAAGAAAGATCAAGCCTGAGTGAGAGCTCTAGTGAAGGGGAGGCTCTTCATCATCCTCATCCGAATCGGAAGAAGAAGACATGGAAACTATGGTAGAATCTAACTCCCAAGAAAATAATTTCCATGATTTCTAAAACTAGAGATTTATTTAGAATTTAAGAAAAAACAAATGCATGATTAATCAAATTAAAGATTTAGAAGAAAAACTAGAAAAAACATGTTTAAATATTAATGATGATGATGCATGCTCACATGATCTTTACATGCCTTTTGATGTTGATGATGCATGCATTGAGGAAAATAGGATATTAAGGGAAAAGGTAGACCATTTGACCAAAGCCCTAGAAAAATTCACCATTGGCTCCAACACTCTTAATATGATTATAGGGAGCCAAAGGGCAAGCTTCAATAGGAAAGGCCTAGGATATAAGGGAAAGACAAATGAAAAGACCTATAAATGTTTAATTGCTAGGGTGACAAGCCAAAAACAAGACAATTGCTAGAAAATGGATCCCTAAGGAATATTTAGTGAACCCCATAGGAAAAAATTTGTATTGGGTTCCTAAATTCATCCTTAAGGGTTAGGAAAACCCTAGGATAGTCAACCATATGAATTTTACTTATATCATACTATTTGGTTGACTTAGGATGGCGGGAAAATTTTTGAAATAGTGTTGGGTGATGATAATGCACTCATAAATAGATTAAATCATGCTTTAGGTGATATTTTACTTATTATCATGATCTTATACCTAATGCATAATTACAAATTGATTGATACATGTGTTTCATGATCATAATGTAAAATTAATTCATATATATTTTTATGATCATGTGATATGTTAGGGTGATACTTAACTATGAGTAGAAATGCATGAAATTAAGGTTAAGTACATAAATACCTTTAGGAACATCTCACATTCACCATAAGGATAACTTTGATTGAAAACATAGTATGGGTGAGATGATAGGATGATACAAATGTCCACTAATGTCTATGGCATTTAGATTGTCATTTTAAGTATCAAAATAGCAATAATAGACTAATCATGGAGAAGGCTTATGTTTAATTCATAGACATATTGTCCAAAGATCATGGTTGGATATTTGAATGTTTTAAAGACAATTTATTACTTTAAAATCTTTGTTTTCATGTTTTGAAACAATCTAATGCAAAACTAGGTGTTAAAATTGATACAAACATGATCAAAATACTAATTGTTTTTGAAGCTTTTGGATTTTTGACAAATCATTGAAAATATAAGTAATTTTCATGAAAACTCATTTTTCACTGATAAAGGACCTTAAAAGAAATGGGTTTTCAAAATTTCACAATTTTTCAAATTTTCTGGATTTTCTAGTGCATTTCAAATTCGGCCCGTAAAATCGTAGAAAACCGCTATCGATCACGATGTACGACGAGCACAAGAACTGATTTTATCAGTTTTGTTTGTTTTGTATTTTTCCTTCTTAGAGATGATGTCATGTGTGTATAACATTAAGAAAATGTTTTTGATTGTGTCAAAGGGGGAGAAATAGGGAAGTTTAAGTTAATCATGCTAAAAGGAAAAATTTAACATGTCTTAAGGGGGAGTTGCATGTTTAAGGGGGAGTTATATATCGTTTTTACTTACATGCTTTCCTTGTTTATGGTTATTATTATTTGTTTACCTAACTTAAATGGATTGTCACACATCAAAAAGAGGGAGATTGTTAGGGCAATCAACCCATGTGATATGGTTTTGATATGTGAGGCAAAAGGTTAGGGCAATCAAAAAGGGGGAGATTGTTAGGGCAATCAAAAAGGGGGAGTTGCATGTTTAAGTTAGGATGATTGGATTTGATATCTGCGTTGGAGTTTTGCAGGACTTAGTAATTGCATACGGAGCTTTGGCAGTGTCACCGCCACAACCTCGTGCTTAGTCGTGAAGGAAGCATCCAGTCACGCGCTGATGCATCCGGCGACCGCAGACGAGATTTACTAAGCGGCCAAGAAAGCGCGATTTCGAGGGCAAGAGACGCCAAGGCGAGCATCGCAGAGTCGCGGCGCTGATGTCGCCGAGGGACGCGCCGCGAACGGCGAGAGCTTCTGGCGAGGGACTTCGCGAGACGAGAACGAGCGAATCCGTAAGTAGCTTTCATTAGTGAACTCGGACGAACGGATCGAGCGTCCGGGCAAGGCTCGACCGCAAGGGTCGAGGTTTACCCGACCGCCGAACGCTTCAAACGGATGTTAAGCCTGAGGTCTACTACATCGCCGACCGCTACGCCATGCGGCGGGCCGATCCGCTTCCAAGTCAATCGCCAATCAACCGTGTCGCCGCCAACCGTCGACATCACGATCGCTTAAGGGAAGTAGCTGATCGATCGACCGCCGCGACGCGGTAAGCGCTTAGTCGCCACTGATCGAAGTCGACATCACCGATCGATGATATCATCACCGACCGATCATCCGATCGCTGAGAAGCGATCGCGATCTCGCAATCCGCCCGTCGGGTTATCAGAATGACATCACCATCACGAAAGCATCACCGACCGACAGTGTTCAACGAAGATTGGCTTCTCTATAAAAAGAGAGGGTGGGGGCTTTTGACGGTTAATGTTCACGCTTCTAAACATCCTAAAGTGCCCACAAAAGTCGTAAACTCCTTCTAGTTTTCTTCATATCTATCAGAAAAGAAGGAGCGCTCTCATCGGTGTAAAGGTTTACCTCCACCTTGCTTGCTAAAGGGAGAGACCAATAGTGATCGTTTCGAGTGATTCACCGAGACGACCTGACCGCTGGATTAGCATAACGCGAACCACATTATATCGCTTGTTAGCATTTTATTTTGTTTCGCTTAATCGCTTGTTTTAGTTTTGTTTCCGTTGCGCTAATTATACTTGTAGACAAGCAATTCTGTTCATATGACGAAAGAGGGCTATTCACCCCCCTCTAGCCGGCCTACAACGTTCCTACAAGTGGTATCAGAGCCAAAGAAGCTTGTCGAGGACTAACCGCCGCAACAAGCACCACATCAAGGATGGCCGACTTTAACATTCACCCACCGAAGTTCGAAGGAGAATTTGCGTGGTGGAAGAAACGCATGGAGGTATTCTTCAAACCAATTTCAAATTTATTAATAATGGAAAATGGTTTTAGATACCTAGGGATGAAGACGGGAGCAAATAGAAAGACAAAATGGACTAAAGCAAAGGGAGGAGTACTTGATGAACTCAAAGGCAAAGCACCATCTCTACAACGTACTCCCCCCAACAAGAGATCAATCGGATAGGAGAATGTGCAAGCGCTAAGGAAATGTGGGAGAAACTCATAGAACTCCATAAAGGCACTTCCGAGGCCAAGCTTGCAAGGAAAGACCTTCGCCCCAACAAATATCAAACTCAAAAGGTAACCTCTACACTCTAGGCTTAAAGAAATTTGATCGTCTAACAAGTGATGGGAGAAGCTCTCCAACCGGGACATGATAACGAAGGCTATAGATGTCTTCCCTGGCCTCAAGTGGAGCTCAATGGTGGACTCTTCTACATCTCCAAAAATTTACTGAGGAGTTCTTCTCAACCACGGAGCTCCACTTAAACAAGGCTCAAGGAATAAGTGAAGAATCAAGTATCAAGCCATCAAGAGGAATAGCCTCGTAGCCAACAAGGGAAGAAGAAGAAGATAAAGACTCCTCCTCATCCAACGAAGCATCCTCATCATCTTTCAATAGCAATGAAGATGCTTATATGGTAAGGAAGGTAAGGCCTTTTAAGAAATTTAAAATTTAACAAATCTTATGATAGAGAAGGCACAAGAGGAAGATAATACGCTATAATCATGAACAAGAGGGACATATAAGAGATGATTTATCCCTCTCAACAAGAGCAAAGAAGAAAGGAGGAGAAAAGAAGAAAAGAAAAAGGGAGCAAGAAGAAGGAAGAAGGAAGAAGGCCAAAGAAAAGGGAAGGCCAAGGCACTAAAAACAAGGATACGAGACGATCCTCTTCATCATCATCATCAAGAGGAAAATGCTTTGTCACAAACTCAGACCGATGGCGTTTGACGATCTAGACTCTTCCTCCTCCGAACAAGAAAGATCAAGCACAAGTGAGGAGAGCTCTAGTGAAGGGGAGGCTCTTCATCATCCTCATCCGACCCAAGAAGAAGACATGGAAACTATGGTAACGAATCTAACTCCCAAGAAAATAATTTCCATGATTTCTAGCTTAACTAGAGATTTATTTAGGGCTAAGAAAAAAAACAAATGCATGCTTAATCAAATTAAAGATTTAGAAGAAAACTAGAAAAACATGTTTAAATATTAATGATGATGATGCATGCTCACATGATCTTTATACATGCCTGATGTTGATGATGCATGCATCGAGGAAAATAGATATTAAGGAAAAGGTAGACCATATTGACCAAAGCCCTGTAGAAATTCACCATTGGCTCCAACACTCTTAATATGATTATAGGGAGCCAAAGGGCAAGCTTCAATAGGAAAGGCCTAGGATATAAGGGAAAGACAAATGAAAAGACCTATAAATGTTTAATTGCTAGGGGTCAAGCCAAAAACAAGACAATTGCTAGAAAATGGATCCCTAAGGAATATTTAGTGAACCCCATAGGAAAAAATTTGTATTGGGTTCCTAAATTCATCCTTAAGGGTTAGGAAAACCCTAGGATAGTCAACCATATGAATTTTACTTATATCATACTATTCGTCGACTTAGACGTATGGAAAATTTTCAAATAGTGTTGGGTGATGATAATGCACTCATAAATAGATTAAATCACGCTTTAGGTGATATTTTACTTATTATCACGATCTTATACCTAACGATAATTACAAATCGATTGATACATGTGTTTCATGATCATAATGTAAAATTAATTCATATATATTTTTATGATCATGTGATATGTTAGGGTGATACTTAACTATGAGTAGAAATGCATGAAATTAAGGTTAAGTACATAAATACCTTTAGGAACATCTCACATTCACCATAAGGATAACTTTGATTGAAAACATAGTATGGGTGAGATGATAGGATGATACAAATGTCCACTAATGTCTATGGCATTTAGATTGTCATTTTAAGTATCAAAATAGCAATAATAGACTAATCATGGAGAAGGCTTATGTTTAATTCATAGACATATTGTCCAAAGATCATGGTTGGATATTTCAAATGTTTTCAAGACAATTTCTTACTTTAAAATCTGTGTTTTCATGTTTTGAAACAATCTAATGCAAAACTAGGTGTTAAAATTGATACAAACATGATCAAAATACTAATTGTTAAGCTTTGATTTTGACAAATCATCAAAATATAAGTAATTTTCATGAAAACTCATTTTTCACTGATAAAGGACCTTAAAAGAAATGGGTTTTCAAAATTTCACAATTTTTCAAATTTTCTGGATTTTCTAGTGCATTTCAAATTCGGCCCGTAAAATCGTAAAAGTCAAAACCGTCCGATCAGATGTACTACGACGAGCACAAGAACTGATTTTATCAGGTTTTGTTTGGTTTTTGGTATTTTTCCTTCTTAGAGATGATGTCATGTGTGTATAACATTAAGAAAATGTTTTTGATTGTGTCAAAGGGGGAGAAATAGGGAAGTTTAAGTTAATCATGCTAAAAGGAAAAATTTAACATGTCTTAAGGGGGAGTTGCATGTTTAAGGGGGGAGTTGTTATACTCATGTTTTTACTTACATGCTTTCCTTGTTTATGGTTATTATTATTTGTTTACCTAACTTAAATGGATTGTCACACATCAAAAAGAGGGAGATTGTTAGGGCAATCAACCCATGTGATATGGTTTTGATATGTGAGGCAAAAGGTTAGGGCAATCAAAAAGGGGGAGATTGTTAGGGCAATCAAAAAGGGGGAGTCGTACGCTTGTTGGGGACGATCGATTCGATATCAAGGCTGAGTTTTCAGACTTAGTGACCGCACACGGAGCTTTCGCGTCACCGCCACAACCTCGCGAGCCTGGCGAAGGAGCATTGCAGAGTCATGCGCTTGATGCATCCGAGGGACCGCAGACGAGATGACTTGAAGCGAAGCCAAGAAAGCAGACTTCGAGGGCAAGAGACGCGAAGGAGCATTGCAGAGTCGTGCGCTTGATGCTGTCGAGGGACGTGGCCGCGAACGAAGAGAGCTTCGGCGAGGGACTTCAAGTGAGATGAGAGAATGAGTGAATTGTAAGTAGCTCATTAGGTGAACTCGACGAACGGACGAGTGTCAAGGCCCGACCGCAAGGGCCGAGGTTTACCCGATCGCCGAACGCCAAACGGATGTTAAGCTCGAGGTCTACGCCATCACCGATCGCTACGCCATGGCAATGATCGCCCAAGTCAATCGCCAATCAACCGGTGTCATTGCCGAATCGTCGACATCACCGATCGCTTAAGGGAAGTAGCTGATCGATCGTGACCGCAGACGGCACGTGTCGAAGTCGCCACTGATCGAAGTCGACATCACGATCGATGATATCATCACCGATCCGATCATCCGACCGCTGAGAAGCGATCGCGATCCTCGCGAATCCGCCTCGTCGGTTATCAGAGTCGACATCACCATCGATGAAAGCATCACGATCGAGTGTTCAACGGGAAGATTTGCTTCCTCTCTATAAAAAGAGAGGGTGGGGCTTTACGGTTAATGTTCACGCCTAAACATCCTACTAAGTGCCCCACAAAGTCAAACTCCTTCTAGTTTTCTTTTCATATCTATCAGAAAAGAAGGAGTGCTCATTGGGTGTAAAGGTTTACCTCCACCTGCTTGGGCTAAAGGGAGAGACCAATAGTGATTGGTTTCGGAGTGATTCAACGGAGACGAATCGGATCGTGGATTACGACAACGCCGCGAACCACATTATATTGTTCGTTAGCATCATTCTATTTTGCTTGCTTAATTGCTTGTTTTAGTTTTGTTTCCGTTGCGCTAATTATACTTGTAGACAAGCAATTCTGTTCATATGACGAAAGAGGGCTATTCACCCCCCTCTAGCCGGCCTACAACGTTCCTACAAGTGGTATCAGAGCCAAAGAAGCTTGTCGAGGACTAACCGCCGCAACAAGCACCACATCAAGGATGGCCGACTTTAACATTCACCCACCGAAGTTCGAAGGAGAATTTGCGTGGTGGAAGAAACGCATGGAGGTATTCTTTGAAACCAATTTTGAAATTCTATTAATAATGGAAAATGGTTTGAGATACCTAGGGATTTAAGACGGGGAGCAAATAGAAAAGACAAAATGGACTAAAAAGCAAAGGAGGAGTACTTGATGAACTCAAAGGCAAAGCACCATCTCTACAACGTACTCCCCCCAACAAGAGATCAATCGGATAGGAGAATGTGCAAGCGCTAAGGAAATGTGGGAGAAACTCATAGAACTCCATAAAGGCACTTCCGAGGCCAAGCTTGCAAGGAAAGACCTTCGCTCCCAACAAATATCAAACTTGAAAAGGTAACCTCTCTACACTCTAGGCTTAAAGAAATTTTGATTGGTCTAACAAGTGTATGGGAGAAGCTCTCCAACTGGGACATGATAATGAAGGCTATAGATGTCTTTCCCCGGTCCTCGAAGTGGAGCTCAATGGTGGACTCCTTCTACATCTCCAAAAATTTAGACCTTGGAGGAGTTCTTCTCAACCATGGAGCTCCAGCTAAACAAGGCTCAAGGAATAAGTGAAGAATCAAGTATCAAGCCATCAAGAGGAATAGCCTTGGTAGCCAACAAGGGGAAGAAGAAGAAGATAAAGACTCCCTCCTCATCCAATGAAGCATCCTCATCATCTTTCATGAATAGCAATGAAGATGCTTATATGGTAAGGAAGGTAAGGCGTGCCTTAAGAAATTTAAAATTTAACAAATCTTATGATAGGAGAAGGCACAAGAGGAAGATAATACGCTATAATCATGAACAAGAGGGACATATAAGAGATTTATCATCTCTGAACAAGAGCAAAGAAGAAAGGAGGAGAAAAGAAGAAAAGAAAAGGGAGCAAGAAGAAGGAAGAAGGGAAGAAGGCCAAAGAAAAGGGAAGGCCAAGGCACTAAAAGCAAGGATGAGACGATCCTCTTCATCATCATCATCGGAAGAGGAAAATGCTTTGTCACAAACTCAGACCGATGGCGTTTGACGATCTAGACTCTTCATCCTCCGAACAAGAAAGATCAAGCTGAGGAGAGCTCTAGTGAAGGGGGAGGCTCTTCATCATCCTCATCCGAATCGGAAGAAGAAGACATGGAAACTATGGTAACGAATCTAACTCCCAAGAAAATAATTTCCATGATTTCTAGCTTAACTAGAGATTTATTTAGTTAAGAAAAAACAAATGCTTAATCAAATTAAAGATTTAAGAAAAACTAGAAAAACATGTTTAAATATTAATGATGATGATGCGTACTCATGATCTTTACATGCCTTTTGATGTTGATGATGCATGCATTGAGGAAAATAGGATATTAAGGGAAAAGGTAGACCATTTGACCAAAGCCCTAGAAAAATTCACCATTGGCTCCAACACTCTTAATATGATTATAGGGAGCCAAAGGGCAAGCGCATAGGAAAGGCTAGGATATAAGGGAAAGACAAATGAAAAGACCTATAAATGTTTAATTGCTAGGGTGACAAGCCAAAAACAAGACAATTGCTAGAAAATGGATCCCTAAGGAATATTTAGTGAACCCCATAGGAAAAAATTTGTATTGGGTTCCTAAATTCATCCTTAAGGGTTAGGAAAACCCTAGGATAGTCAACCATATGAATTTTACTTATATCATACTATTTGGTTGACTTAGGATGGCGGGAAAATTTTTGAAATAGTGTTGGGTGATGATAATGCACTCATAAATAGATTAAATCATGCTTTAGGTGATATTTTACTTATTATCATGATCTTATACCTAATGCATAATTACAAATTGATTGATACATGTGTTTCATGATCATAATGTAAAATTAATTCATATATATTTTTATGATCATGTGATATGTTAGGGTGATACTTAACTATGAGTAGAAATGCATAAATTAAGGTTAAGTACATAAATACCTTTAGGAACATCTCACATTCACCATAAGGATAACTTTGATTGAAAAACATAGTATGGGTGAGATGATAGGATGATCTGAATGTCCACTAATGTCTATGGCGTTTAGATTGTCATTTTAAGTATCAAAATAGCAATAATAGACTAATCGTGGAAGGCTTATGTTTAATTCATGTATATATATCCAAAGATCATGGTTGGATATTTCAAATGTTTTCAAGACAATTTCTTACTTTAAAATCTGTGTTTTCATGTTTTGAAACAATCTAATGCAAAACTAGGTGTTAAAATTGATCTGAAACATCGAAATACTAATTGTTTTGAAGCTTTTGGATTTTGACAAATCATTGAAAATATAAGTAATTTTCATGAAAACTCATTTTTCACCGATAAGGACCTTAAAAGAAATGGGTTTTCAAAATTTCACAATTTTTCAAATTTTTCGGATTTTCTAGTGCATTTAAAATTGTCGTAAAATCGTAAAAGCCGAAAAGCGCGTGTCGATCATGATGTACTATGACGAGCACAAGAACTGATTTTATCGAGTTTTGTTTGGTTTTCGTATTTTTCCTTCTTAGAGATGATGTCGTATGTGTATAACATTAAGAAAATGTTTTTTGATTGTGTCGAAGGGGAGAAATAGGAAGTTTAAGTTAATCATGCTAAAAGGAAAAATTTAACATGTCTTAAGGGGAGTTCGTGTTTAAGGGGAGTTGTTATACTCGTGTTTTTACTTACATGCTTTCCTTGTTTATGGTTATTATTATTTGTTTACCTAACAAATGGATTGTCACACATCAAAAGAGGGAGATTGTTAGAGGATCGACCCACGTGTGATATGGTTTTGATATGTGAGGCAAAAGGTTAGAGGCAATCAGGGGAGATTAGAGAGGTGATCAAAGGGAGTTGCATGTTTAAGTTAGGATGATTGGATTTGATATCTGCGTTGAGTTTTGCGGGACTTAGTAATTCGCATACGTGGAGCTTTGCGAGTGTCACCGCCACAACCTCGTGCTTGAAGAGCGAAGGAGCATTGCAGAGTCACGCCGTCATCCGAGGGACCGCAGACGAGATGACTTGACCGAAGCGAAAGCGAACCGAGGGCGAGACGCGAAGGAGCATTGCAGAGTCGTCGGCGCTTTGTCGAGGGGCGGCGCGACGAAGAGAGCTTCGGCGAGGGACTTCAAGTGAGATGAGAGAATGAGTGAATTGTAAGTAGCTCATTAGGTGAACTTGGACGAATGGATGAGTGTCGAAGGCTCGACCGCAAGGGTTGAGGTTTACCCGATCGTCGAATGCTCAAACGGATGTTAAGTTTGAGGTCTACCCGCCATCACCGATCATTGCCGTATCATGGCGGCAATGATCGTCAAGTCAATCGCCAATCAATCGTGGTGTTGGTCTGGAATCATCGCATCGGGCCGATCGCGCGGAAGTAATTGATCGATCGTGACCGCCAGAAGCGATCGCGGATCCTGCGAATCCGGCCTGGTCAGAAGCCATTGTAGTCGACATCAGTCTACTGATGAAAGCATCAGTCGACTGATAGTGTTCAACGGGAAGATTTGCTTCCTCTCTATAAAAAGAGAGGGTGGGGGCTTTTAGATGGTTAATGTTCATGCTCTAAACATCCTACTAAGTGCCCCACAAAGCTGAAACTCCTTCTAGTTTTCTTTCATATCTATTGTAAAAGAAGGAGTGCTCTCATTGGTGTAAAGGTTTACCTCCACCTTGCTTGGGCTAAAGGGAGAGACCAATAGTGGATTGGTTTCGGAGTGATTCACCGGAGACGAATCGGACCGTGGATTAGCGACAACGCCGTGAACCACATTATATTGTTTGTTAGCATTGTCTATTTTGTTTCTTGCTTAATTGCTTGTTTTAGTTTTGTTTCCGTTGCGCTAATTATACTTGTAGACAAGCAATTCTGTTCATATGACGAAAGAGGGCTATTCACCCCCCTCTAGCCGGCCTACAACGTTCCTACAAGTGGTATCAGAGCCAAAGAAGCTTGTCGAGGACTAACCGCCGCAACAAGCACCACATCAAGGATGGCCGACTTTAACATTCACCCACCGAAGTTCGAAGGAGAATTTGCGTGGTGGAAGAAACGCATGGAGGTATTCTTTGAAACCAATTTTGAAATTCTATTAATAATGGAAAATGGTTTCGAGATACCTAGGGATGAAGATGGGGAGCAAATAGAAAAGACAAAATGGACTAAAAAGCAAAGGGAGGAGTACTTGATGAACTCAAAGGCAAAGCACCATCTCTACAACGTACTCCCCCCAACAAGAGATCAATCGGATAGGAGAATGTGCAAGCGCTAAGGAAATGTGGGAGAAACTCATAGAACTCCATAAAGGCACTTCCGAGGCCAAGCTTGCAAGGAAAGACCTTCGCTCCCAACAAATATCAAACTTGAAAAGGTAACCTCTCTACACTCTAGGCTTAAAGAAATTTTGATTGGTCTAACAAGTGTATGAGAAGCTCTCCAACCGGGACAGATAATGAAGGCTATAGATGTCTTTCCCGGTCCTCGAAGTGGAGCTCGATGGTGGACTCCTTCTACGTCTCGAAATTTAGACCTTGGAGGAGTTCTTCTCAACCATGGAGCTCCATGAAACAAGGCTTGAAGGAATAAGTGAAGAATCAAGTATCAAGCCATCAAGAGGAATAGCCTTGGTAGCCAACAAGGGGAAGAAGAAGAAGAAAAAGACTCCCTCCTCATCCAATGAAGAATCCTCATCATCTTTCATGAATATCAATGAAGATGCTTATATTGTCAGGAAGGTAATGCGTGCCTTAAGAAATTTAAAATTTAACAAATCATATTATCGGAGAAGGCCAAGAGGAAGATAATATCTATAATTGCGAGACAAGAGGGACATATAAGAGATGATTGTCCCTCTTGAACAAAGAAGAAAGGAGGAGAAAAGAAGAAAAGAAAAGGGAGCAAGAAGAAGGAAGAAGGGAAGAAGGCGAAGAAAAGGGAAGGCGAAGGCACTAAAAGCGGATACGTAGATGATCCCTCTTAATCATCATCATCGGAAGAGAAAAATGCTTTTATACAAACTCAGACGATGGCGTTTGATGATCTAGACTCTTCCTCCTCCTAACAAGAAAGATAAAGCACAGTGAGGAGCTCTACAGTGAAGGGGAGGCTCTTCATCATCCTCATCCGAATCGGAAGAAGAAGATGGAAACTATGGTAACGAATCTAACTCCCAAGAAAATAATTTCCATGATTTCTAGCTTAACTAGAGATTTATTTAGGGCTAAGAAAAAAAACAAATGCATGCTTAATCAAATTAAAGATTTAGAAGAAAAACTAGAAAAAACATGTTTAAATATTAATGATGATGATGCATGCTCACATGATCTTTACATGCCTTTTGATGTTGATGATGCATGCATTGAGGAAAATAGGATATTAAGGAAAGGTAGACCGTTTGACCAAAGCCCTAGAAAAATTCACCCGTTGGCTCCAACACTCTTAATATGATTATAGGGAGCCAAAGGGCAAGCTTGATAGGAAAGGCCTAGGATATAAGGGAAAGACAAATGAAAAGACCTATAAATGTTTAATTGCTAGGGTGACAAGCCAAAAACAAGACAATTGCTAGAAAATGGATCCCTAAGGAATATTTAGTGAACCCCATAGGAAAAAATTTGTATTGGGTTCCTAAATTCATCCTTAAGGGTTAGGAAAACCCTAGGATAGTCAACCATATGAATTTTACTTATATCATACTATTTGGTTGACTTAGGATGGCGGGAAAATTTTTGAAATAGTGTTGGGTGATGATAATGCACTCATAAATAGATTAAATCATGCTTTAGGTGATATTTTACTTATTATCATGATCTTATACCTAATGCATAATTACAAATTGATTGATACATGTGTTTCATGATCATAATGTAAAATTAATTCATATATATTTTTATGATCATGTGATATGTTAGGGTGATACTTAACTATGAGTAGAAATGCATGAAATTAAGGTTAAGTACATAAATACCTTTAGGAACATCTCACATTCACCATAAGGATAACTTTGATTGAAAACATAGTATGGGTGAGATGATAGGATGATACAAATGTCCACTAATGTCTATGGCATTTAGATTGTCATTTTAAGTATCAAAATAGCAATAATAGACTAATCATGGAGAAGGCTTATGTTTAATTCATAGACATATTGTCCAAAGATCATGGTTGGATATTTCAAATGTTTTCAAGACAATTTCTTACTTTAAAATCTGTGTTTTCATGTTTTGAAACAATCTAATGCAAAACTAGGTGTTAAAATTGATACAAACATGATCAAAATACTAATTGTTTTTGAAGCTTTTGGATTTTTGACAAATCATTGAAAATATAAGTAATTTTCATGAAAACTCATTTTTCACTGATAAAGGACCTTAAAAGAAATGGGTTTTCAAAATTTCACAATTTTTCAAATTTTCTGGATTTTCTAGTGCATTTCTGAAATTCGTCCAGAAAATCAGAAAAAGTAGCTAACGTGTCGGTCAGTGATGTACTATGCGAAGACGCATAACTGATTTTATCGAGGTTTTGTTTAGTTTTGGTATTTTTCCTTCTTAGAGATGATGTCATGTGTGTATAACATTAAGAAAATGTTTTTGATTGTGTCAAAGGGGGAGAAATAGGGAAGTTTAAGTTAATCATGCTAAAAGGAAAAATTTAACATGTCTTAAGGGGGAGTTGCATGTTTAAGGGGGAGTTGTTATACTCATGTTTTTACTTACATGCTTTCCTTGTTTATGGTTATTATTATTTGTTTACCTAACTTAAATGGATTGTCGCGTGAAGGGAGATTGTTAGAGGCGATCGACCCATGTGATATGGTTTTGATATGTGAGGCAAAAGGTTAGGGCAATCAAAAAGGGGGAGATTGTTAGGGCAATCAAAAAGGGGGAGTTGCATGTTTAAGTTAGGATGATTGGATTTGATATCTGCGTTGGAGTTTTGCAGGACTTAGTAATTCGCACATGGAGCTTTGCGAGTGTCACCGCTCGCGACCTCGTGCTTGAGTCGGCGAAGGAGCATCGCAGAGTCACGCTACAGATCCGGTCAGGGACCGCAGACGAGATGACTTGAAGCGAAGCGAAGCGGACCGAGGGCGAGAGGCGAAGGAGCGTTGCAGTCGTCGCGCTGATCTTTGTCGAGGGACGTGGCCGCGAACGAAGAGAGCTTCGGCGAGGGACTTCAAGTGAGATGAGAGAATGAGTGAATTGTAAGTAGCTCATTAGGTGAACTTGGACGAATGGATGAGTGTCGAAGGCTCGACCGCAAGGGTTGAGGTTTACCCGATCGTCGAATGCTCAAACGGATGTTAAGTTTGAGGTCTACCCGCCATCAGTCGATCATTGCCGTACGTGGCGATCACTCAAGTCAATCGTCAATCAAGGTGTTGGTGTTGAATCGTCGACATCGCGATCGGTCTTTAAGGAAGCGATTGGTGATCGCCGTCTGTGAGACGCGAAGCGAGTCATCACTCGACTGGAAGTTGACATCAGTCAACTGATGATACCATCAGTCGATTGATCATCCGACTGTTGGAGAAGCGATCGCGGATCCTGCGAATCCGCCCGTCGAAGCCGTTGTATCGACGTCGATCTTGATGAAGCATCGATCGGTGATAGTGTTCAACGGGAAGATTTGCTTCCTCTCTATAAAAAGAGAGGGTGGGGGCTTTTAGATGGTTAATGTTCGTACTCTAAACATCCTACTAAGTGCCATGAAGCTGAAACTCCTTCTAGTTTTCTTTCATATCTATTGTAAAAGAAGGAGTGCTCTCATTGGTGTAAAGGTTTACCTCCACCTTGCTTGGGCTAAAGGGAGAGACCAATAGTGGATTGGTTTCGGAGTGATTCACCGAAGACGAATCGGACCGTGGATTAGCGGCGACGTCGTGAACCACGTTATATTGTTTGTTAGCATTGTCTATTTTGTTTCTTGCTTAATTGCTTGTTTTAGTTTTGTTTCCGTTGCGCTAATTATACTTGTAGACAAGCAATTCCGTTCATACGACGAAAGAGGGTTATTCACCCCCCTCTAGCCGGCCTACAACGTTCCTACAAACGTCAGTGACCTAATGAACTGATTTAATATCTAAATCCCAAATCTAACTTTTACAAAACCACTTTCAATGGGGTGTCAAAGGGGAAGGAGAAAATGTTTATAGGTTAGGTGCAATAATATGTGATCTCTCTTGAATTTCTGATTTAGGTGTATGGTGTGTCACAGTAATCTGTGATCTCTAATCTCTGATTTACCATGATCTGATCTTTAATCTCTGATTTACCCTGATCTGATCCATATCCAATTTAACTAACGCCTGATAACTTGATTTACCTGATCTGATCCGATCCATATCCAATTTAACTAACGCCTGATCACTTGATTTACCTGATTTGATCTCTATCCAATTTAACTAACACCGGATCACTTGATTTACCTGATCTGATCCATATCCAATTTAACTAACACCTGATCACTTGACTTACCTGATCTAATATATATCCAATGTAACAAACACCTGATTACTTGATTTATCTAATTTACCCTGAACTGATCCAATATCTCTGATTTATCTAACACTTTTTCGGTGTTTGCCAAAGGGGGAGAGAAAGCTTATAGTTTAGGTGTGTGTGTGACTATTATCTGTGATCTCAGTGAACTAATATCTCTGATATAGTTTAGGTGTGGTTTAGGTGTGTGTGTGTGACTATTATCTGTGATCTCAGTGAACTAGTATCTCTGATATAACTAAACTATTATCTGTGATCTCAATGAACTAATATCTCAGATTTAACATAATCTTAGATCTGTGAGTAAAACTTTGATTGATTTTACTAGTAGTAACCTAAACTTAAACGGGTTGTCAAACATCAAAAAGGGGGAGACTGTTGGAGCTATTGCTCTCAGTTATGTTTTGGTGTTTGACAAAGGTTTAAGTAGTGTAGGTGTGAGAAAATCCAAAGAGTAAATCTTGGTGTGAGAAATCCAAGTGCTTTGGTGAAGGATAAATTCAAAGGGTAAATCTAGGTGTGAGAAATCCAAGTGCTTTGGTGAAAGAGAAATCCAAGGGTGGAACCTTGGTGAAAAGTCTAAGATGGGAAATTTCTTGGCAGATGGGAATTCCAAGGGTGGAACCTTGGTGAAAAGTCCAAGATGGAAAATTCCTTGGCAGATGGGAAATCCAAGGGTGGAACCTTGGTGAAAAGTCCAAGATGGGTAATTCCTCGGCAAATGGGAAATCCAAGGGTGGAACCTTGGTAAAAAGTCCAAGATAGGTAATTCCTCGGCAGATGGGAAATCCAAGGGGGGAACCTTGGTGAAAAGTCCAAGAATGTCTGAAGGTCGAAGTCTTGGCAAGTAAAGGGAACTCTGGATAGAGTCTTTACTAGGCGTGTTTGATCTTAAGTGACTAAAACAGTCATAAGGCAATGACAATGGCCGACGCCTCCATTGCCCTTACTACATGCGTTAGTCGGCGATTGCGGCATCAAGTAATGGCGGTGATCATTGCGGCGGCGCCTCGGCTTCGGCTTTTTGGCGGATGACTCAATCGACAAGATCTGGTGGAGCGGTCGAGCAGCGTCTCGTGATCGTTAGCGATGCGATCGAAGCGAAGGAGCTTCAATTGGCGCCTCGACTGCACAAGAGGAAGTCTCGACACTTAACCTGATCAGTCGAGCCGGCACCTCGACTGGCCTTCGGAAACAACGCTCAGACGCAAGGCGCGCTTGACTGCCACCTCGACTGGTGGGATTCAGAGTCGCGATTTTGGTGAGAAATCTTCTCTGTGCGGACGAACACAAACCGTAAGAATTCAAATTCCAACGATCGAGCAGGGTTCTCGCTGAGGAAGCGGGCTTCCAGGCTTACATGGTCGGTCGAGAGAAAAAGTTGGACAGGCAAAGACCTATAAGGCTCACACGTCGAAGCGCTCACTGTTGGAGATTTGAGGCCGCTAGAGGGGGGGTGAATCGCGTTGAATTCGTACGTAGATGGAAATCGTTCGCGTGCTTGTCTACAATTTCGTTAGTACGCAGCGGAATAACAAGAATAATAATGATAACGAAAGATACAACACGCAAACACAAAGATATAACGTGGTTCGGAACCGAACGGTTCCTACTCCACGGATCGAGCTCTAAAGAGCCCTAGTGATGCACACGCACTCACTAATCACAAATACTCCTTCTCGACACAAGTCGGAGGTGGAGAAACCTCTTACAATAAGATTACAACAATAATCTAAAAGCAAGCAAATCTGATGAAGAATAATGCAATACTGAGTAAAGAAAACACTTTCTGAATGCTTTGGATTGCTTGCTTTTGGTTGCTTGAAGAGTGGCCTGAGACTCGATTTGCGACAAATCGCCCCAGATGCTCGAAACCATTGCGAAATCCTCCGTCGAGCTCCTTTTATCCTTCCGCGACACTGGATTTCCGCTATCGATGCCGCCATAAGTCACCCGATCGATGCCATCGTTGTCGTGAGACAACGGCTCGATCCAGCGGAAAAACTCAGCGGATCTCTTAGCGATCACAACATCATTAGCGATCGCCCCGGTAGTCGGCCGCCGGTCGGCTTCTGAGCGTCTCTAATGCTCGCGGCTAAACTAGCGATCGACCCTTAGCGATCACCGTAGGCATCGATCGATTCGGCCTCCCGAGCGATCGGCCGAGCGACTCTTAAGCGGTCGAACTCAGTCGACTCACGGCGGTCGGCCATAATGTCGTAATGTCGGTCGACCTCAAACATGAGGTTTTAACCCAAGTATGGTGCCCCCATACTTGCTGTAGACCACCCTTAGCCTGAACTAAGCCTTCAGCCACCTCCGTGACCTCGCCTCTTGGATCCCTCCAAGTCATCCATGACTTGTTCATCCATCGCGCTAGCCTCGGTGCTTCCTACTCGGTATGTAATCTGCGGTGTCACACCGCCAAGGCACGTTGGACTTACGCCAAGACTCGCGGACTTTCTGGCCAATATCAATCCTTGGACTTCCCAAATGCGAGACTCGAGCTTGGACTTTCCTTGCCAACCCCTTGGACTTTCCACGCCAAGACCCATGCTTGGACTTTCCATTGCGAGACCCATGCTTGGACTTCTCGTTTGCCAAGACCCATTGGACTTCTCGTACAAGTACTCGAGACTTGGACTTTCCCAATGCAGTACCCATGCGACTTGGACTTTCCGTGCGCCAAGTGTCACTTGGACTTTCTCACGCCAAGTGTCCCACTTGGACTTTCCGTCTAAGTACCGACTTGGACTTTACCTTGCGAGACTCGTGCTTGGACTTTCCCGTAATCACGCGGTCAACCCTCGACCGTGAGGTCTTCCTCGAGTCAAACTCGAGTCCGGTCAAACATGACCCGGGTCGATTGCTCCAACAATCTCCCCAACATATTAACCGACATTAATGTCAAACATCAATGCCAAACCACTTTGTCAAATCCCTTTGTCAAACATCAAAACATCACTCGAGTCAAACTCGAGTCTGGTCAATCGTGACCTGGGCCGATTGCACCAACACTCACGAGGTGCTCTCTCTGCGCTCAATTACTGCGATACTGCTGCGACTCATCTTCATCCTAAGACTTTCTGCTCCCGTTGCAACAGAGGAATTTTTGGCTCTGCGTCATCTGCTTCCATCGCCCTTGTGCTCAACCTCATTGTTTCTGCGCTGCTATCGTGACAAGAATCTGGGCGCCTTCCTGAACTCACGCGGACAGGCGTCCGTCTTACGCCTCGCGTGGTGCTTCTACTCCATTCTGATCGTCGGGATTTCATCCGTGCCTTATCCTCGTCTTCCCGGGGTTACAGTTACGAACGATCTAATCACAACGACGAAGGCAGTAAAATTTACTATCTCTGTAAAAGCTTCTTTATTATTGCTTGTTTTTATTGCGTAAGATTTCTGTAAACTGTAAAGCTTTAAGAGGTTTCTCCACCCTCGAAGCTTAGCGAAGGCTCAAAAGGAGAAAGATAAAGTGGTAGCCTTCGACTAAGAAATAGTAGAGAGTCATGGAACCAAGCAAAAATCATCAAGGCCTCTTTTCTTACGCTTATCTCTGCATGCTGTTTATATCCGCTCAGATCCATCGCTTCAAGAAGCATAGCCGATCAAAATAAGTGTGTTTTCCGTGTCCTTGCTAAGTATCTCATAAAGTCGAATTCAGCAGATTTTCTCGCTCAATTTTTAAAAGGGTTCCCGCTTCGGCCACAGATACCGGTCCTTTCAATGTAGTCACTGTATGACTAGCATCCATAAGCATTAATGTTTCTAGAGGTACGGTGAAGCGACTATCAAATAAATATGATCGTATCACCCTGAGACACTTTACATTGGCGAGTATGGCCAAAGGCTTTGGGAGGATGAAATGGCTAGAGGAGCATCAACCAGCTAAGGAGGTGACAGGGGATGCTGAGGAGGAAGACGTTCCCTTGTTACCAGACCCACCACATATAGATCTTTCCGATCGATTCACACACCTAGAGTCTCGGTTTGATGAGCTCTACAAGACCATTGACACATGTTTTGAGGAGCTCAGTCTCGAGCATTCCTCCATTACTCACCAGATGACTCAGATCGATTCCCGCCTACATAGTTTCGAGCAGCATCAAATCAAGATGTATGAGATGATGCATGCTTGGACTCAAAGTCAGCAACCTCCACCTCCTCCACCACCTTCGGTCGACAACGCTGATGACTGGTAGTCCGACCTTCAGTCATGTGTTTCCTTTTCTTTTTCGTACGCCAGGGGTCAAAAATCTGCCTACAACTCAGACGGGACGAACGAAACGGTTTTCCTTTTCCTTACAAACTTGTCTATTATTTATATTTTATTGTTTGGTTGTTATACTATTGTTGGCATGTTCTTGTTGTATACTATGACCATTCAATTTTCTTGTTGTGCCTTCATGCTAGAATAATAAATTGTCTTTTGAGAGCTATAAAATCGATGTATGCAAAAGTTCATAATTCATGCATTAAGTCTATCATTTGAAATTAAGGACAAATGGTATTAATTGACATCCTAAGTGTCACGCCCGTCCTTTTCGGACCCAGAATCCGGAAGGGGCGGCGCGTGACGCGACCGTACATACATACATTACATACAGCGGAAGACTTTATATATACTTCTTTATTTCTTACAGCGGAAGCCTTTAGACTTTTTTTTTTTTCTTTTAAACATATGCATTCACATATACATATATATATACTTCTTCTTAACATAGGACATGCATCATAGCATATATAGATACTTCTTCTTACTTCTTCCTTACTTCTTCTTATTAACATAGAGCATGCATCATAACATCTATAGATACTTAGTGCTTAGTTCAAGTTCTTAAACATCGTCGTCATACGGAGACATAAGTAAGGACATCCATAAACGTCATCATCATAGGTAAACATATATATATAGACCTAACGGATCTTCTCCACCATGCCACTGCAACACACATTCAATTCTCCTCCTGCCTCCCTTTAGTTTATCCATCCCTTACCCTTATCTCGCAGACGAGGAAAGATAAACTATAAGCATAGCTTAGTAAGATCCAAATTCTACTCACAAAAACCATATATCGACATTAATCACGGCATGTAACATATCATAACAAATAAGCAATATAACATTTAACATACAAATCAACTTAATACGTAAAGATAAGTAACGCGAGTAAACATAACATGTATCATCCATAATACGGCAAAGATAACATGTATCATCTATAACATAAAGCATCATATCATGTAAACATACGACTTAATTAAACATAACATATAACATACATACGAATATAGCAAATAACATAAAGCATAAATACGGCATATCAAACATAACATACATCATATGTAAATAGGGCATAAACACGGCATATCAAACATAACATACATCATATGTAACATAGGGCATAAATACGGCATATCAAACATAACATACTTCATATGTAACATATCAATACGGCATAACATAACAATCTAATCACGAATATACGCAAGATGCTAAAACATATATTATAGGTACGTAAACATAATTCTCAACATATTTGGGCCCAAGATTGTACTACTTCTTCATTATCATAAATACAAGATCTCTAACAGGCCCGAGGTAGCAAATCTCGAACCTAATAAAGTTACTAGCCCGATCTTAGTCCGTCGACCTAGTGGCAATCGCCATACAGAGGCTCATCCTAGGCCCGAGTCTTACTCCATCGACCTAAGGCATCTTGGAGCCCATCCCGCATTGTGCCCGAGTCTTATTCCATCGACCTAGGCAATCATACATGAAGCCCATCTTAGGCCCAGTTTTATTCCATCGACCTAGGCATCTTAGAGCCCATCCTTCTCGACCTGTTAGTGGTCTCGCATGCCACGGTAAGATAAAATACTTATATGTTTATTTTATAACATAGCTTATTTCATTTTCAAACATAAGATACTTCATTTCATAACACATCACGCTCCTTCACGAACATATCATCTTTCATTTCAGAATATACCATTCTTCATTTCATAACATATCATTCTTCATTTCATCATCATGTCATATTCCATGTCGAATATATCGCTTTTGTTTCATTTCATAATCTTATCTTTTTTTTTCCATTTCATAATATATTTTAAATATCGTGATACACATGTATACGTGGCATAAGGTACGGCATCAAAAGTAAGTAAACACTAACCTAAGGCATGTTATCTTCATCTAGCATTATTTAATATCACAAGTCAAACGAATTCACCTAACATAAAACACATGTTAACCTATTCATTTAACTTAACAACAACTTCATACGCATAAGACTTGAATTAAAACTTCATTTAATCCCTAAAATACATGATGGCGAATGGTCCATGGGTTTTCTAGGGTTATCTTTTAACCTAATTCATTTAAAGATAACAACAACTTCATTCAGATATGTAATACATGAATTAGACTTCATTTAATCACCAAAAATTCATGGTGGCGAATAGTCCGTAGGGTTTTCTAGGGTTATCTTTTAACCTAATTCATTTAACATAACAACAACTTCATTCAGATATAAAACATGAATTAGACTTCATTTAATCACCCAAAATTCATGGTGGTAAATAGTCCATAGGGTTTTCTAGGGTTATCTTTTAACCTAATTCATTTAACATAACAACAACTTCATTTCAGATATAAAACATGAATTAGACTTCATTTAATCACCAAAAATTCATGGTGGCGAATAGTCCATAGGGTTTTAGGGTTATCTTTAACCTAATTCATTTAACATAACAACAACTTCATTCATATAAAACATGAATTAGACTTCATTTAATCACCCAAAATTCATGGTGGCGAATAGTCCATGTGGTTTTCTAGGGTTATCTTTAACCTAATTCATTTAGCATAACAACAACTTCATTGCATATAGTAACATGAATTAGACTTCATTTAGTCACCCAAAACATAGGTTGGCGAATGGTTCATGTAGGGTTTTAGGGTTAACCTTTAACCTAATTCATTTAACATAATAACAACATCATAATCCTACAAAACATGGATTAAACTTCATCAATCATCAAGGTCTAGGGGTGGCGAATGGTCCATGAGTCTTTAGGGTTAACCTTTAACCTAATCCATTTTAAATCCTAGCATCATCATATAGTTACAAAAACATAGCATGGAACTTCATCAAAACCTAAAATCGCCAAATACAGCTTTAGTGGCTATTAGGGTTAGCTTTTAACCTAATCCCTTTTTCCATCTTAACATCATCATCTACTTCCTAAACATAGCATACAACTTCATTGATAAACCAAAACATAGCTTGGCCGGATATAACATATAGATTTCTTTTACAAACATCAATCAAGCTACTCAGATGAAAGCGTAGGATACTTACATCCTTCGGCCATTAGAGTGAAGATAACCTAAGGAACACAAAACCTAGCCCTTGCTTCTTGCTTGGATGAGTTTCGGCCAAGGGTGGAAATGGAGAGGGAGAGCTTTAGGATTTCGGTGAGAAGAAGAAGAGAAGAGGAGAAAGTGAAGTTGCTCACTCATGCCTCCTCATCCCCCCCTATTTATTCACCTAAAGAGTCCCTTAATCTCCCTTACACTTAACCATAATTTCTCTTATTCCTCTAATGATATAATCCTATTGGGCTTCTGGTTAGTGGGTGCATCTATAGGGCTTGGCTATCTCTAGAGGTTTGGGGTTCAATTCCTAGGCCTTGCACCCCTCTTTGGCTTATTTTCTTTTATTTTTGAAAAGGCCCACATAAAGCTCATGATCATCAAGCCAAAAATTCTTGTAAATTTGCTAGGAATTTTACGGGCGTTACACTAAGTAAGGAGGTCAAATTGGATATGCCTAGATAATAATGCATGAATCCTTAGTTTAAAGAAGAACCAACTTATATCTCACAAAGATTATAGGATAACATGTGTGTGTATTGAAATTGAAATACTCTAGATATATGTGAGATGTTAGAAAAATGAGTTAAGTTCAAAGTATTTATATGTTACATCAAAATGAACTCATACTCATAATATGACATAAATGAATCATAAGAAAAATTAATGTACAAGTCATGTACACTTACATTGATCATGATTGAAAATGAGGTTTGAAAATAATTTTAAAATCATTTTAGAAAACTTTGATGAAGTTTATCTTTTGATAGCAATCACTCTTGAGAATATTGATACAAGTTAGTCAAAAATATTGAAGTTTTTAATGATTTTGAACTTTATATCATTCTTTGAAAATAATGAGTATTTTAATAGAAAGCTATTTTTCTCTTATAGTATTTGGCATAAGTAATGTGTGTATGAAGTTTCATGATTTTTCTAAAAATGTATAATTATTTATGCATTTCTGAAATTCGACTGAAAAACCAGTTTCTGAAAATTCAAAAACCTGTCGACTGCTTCATGGAACAGTCGACTAGTACTGGGTTCAGTCGGTTAATTATTGAAATCAGTCGACTATTAGTCTTATTTTTGACTAATTAATGTTGGTGCAGGGGCACCAGATAATCAAACATAGGATTTGATTATGGCAAAGGTTCAAAGTTAAGCTCTTATTGTTATCTCATGAGCTGTGTTAAGTGTGCAGGAAGTGTTTAAGCTAAGCCTAAGGTCGAGCGACACCCAGAGAATCTCGAGACGAGAAACCGTTGTGGTCGAGCGACACCAGGAGAACCTTGTGGAGTCAAGGAACCTCGGTAGAGACTGAAAGCTAAGCGACAAGTTAGAAGGACTGGAGGTAAGCACTGAGTGAAGAGTAATGGTGACGTCGTGTCCTCCGTACGGGGACGAACTTAGGCGGCGATCTGACCGAGACTTCCAGGGGAAGGTTTAGGTCGAGATCTGACGATAAGGAACAATCGTAATGTCCATTACTTGGTAGTTCTATGCTAACTCTATGCTGCAGGTGAGTGACCAGGCCAACAGTCGACTAAAGGCTATTGGCAATCAGTCGACTGCTATTCAAACTGGTCAGCTCGATGAAAGTCAAGATAAGCTCCACCAAAAATTGAGGGATAAGGAGCTTTGATCCAGATCTGGATCTCAACGAGCTAGGGTTTGAAGGACTATAAAAGAGGGGGGGTTTTCACCCTCTTGGATCATCATTTCTTACTCTCAAAGTGCCCACAACGCCGCTTCTTCAACGACAACTCTACGCTGACGACACGCCGAGATTCCAAGACTATTTCGTCGGTAGTTTCTTTATAGTTGTCTTACTTTACTTCGAGCTTTCTACTTCTTTGTGCTTTCTACTATTCGAGCTTTTCATTGTAAAAAGGAAAGGTAGGCTTGTTGCCTCTTCCTCTATCTTCTTTCTTGTAATCGTCATCTCCTACCTCTAACGAGGAGAAGACTTTTAGTGGATTGCCCCTTCGTACGCAGTCTAGGATCGCGGAGCCTTGGAATAGCAATCTTTTGGTTGTAAACCAAGTAAAAAAAATTATGTTCATTTTCATTTATTGTCTTTTACTTTCCACTGCAATACTCGTGCTTTCATACAACGAAACGAAAAGATTTCCAATCGCTATTCACCCCCCTCTAGCGATTCTCTCTAATCCAACAATTGTAAGATTCAGTGCAACCACCGATCTAGCAAATTTTGCTTCTTTTCGTGTTTCTTTGTTTCGTTCAATTTAAGCTTTTCCTTATTATTTTTCCCACACTACTAATCCAAGACAGTCTTGGCAATTCGTGTTTTGTCGTGTTTTTTGTTGTGCAAGGTTTTAGTGAATGGCCCATCTCGAGGGGTTTAGCATTGCCCGACCTTCGTTTTACAACAGAGATGACTTCCGTTATTGGAAGGGTCGGACGGAGTGCTATCTAAAAACCCAAGTCGAGATGGGGATAGTCATCCAGACCGGGTTCACCCTTTCAACCAATGAAGACGATGAATACTTGGACTGCGATAAGTGGACCAACACCATGAAGCGTCAAGTGGAGGTCGATACGAAGGCCACACAGATCCTACAATGCGAGCTCTCCAAAGAAGAACTCAACCGCGTTGGTCCGTTCATCAACGCAAAGGATTTATGGAACAAGCTCATTAAGCTACACGATGGGACGACCGACACGAAGGTTTGTAAGCGTGACCTTTTGTTGAACAAATTATTTAATTTAAAAATGCAGGATCACGAGATCACTACACAACTTCACGCAAGGATCCAGAACGTCATGAACGACCTCCACTCGATCGGACAAAAGGTCGAGAATCAGGATGTAATCAGGTACGCCTTAAACGCTTTTTCTAGGACCACTTTGTGAGCATCAATGGTTGATGCCTACAAAGTATCTAAAGACTTATCTAAGATTAGACTAGACGAGCTTTTTTTCGAATTTGAATTGCACGAACAATCTAACTCTGCCCCGGTCGAGAAAAGTATTGCCTTAATTGCAGGCCAAAGGAAGAAGGCGAAGAGCAAACCACCTCCCGAAGAAGAAGAGTACGAATCGGAGGTGAACGATGAGATGGAGACCGAGCTAGTGAATCTAGTTCGGAAGATGATCAAGAGTAGAAGACGACCAATCAAGCAGTCCAAGGAAAAGACACCCGAGCAAAGTTCAAATTGCAAATGCTACGAATGCAACAAGAGGGGTCACATCAAATCGGAGTACCGAAGACTAAAGAACAAACCATCACAATCCAAGAAGGCGCTCAACGTAACTTGGGAGGAGTCGTCGGAGGAAGAAGACGAACTCAACAATCTAGCACTCGTGGCCAAGCCGACCGAGCTCGAAGACGAATCCAAACCCGAAACGAACTACGAGTCCGAGACCGAGTCCGACTCTGGATCTGACAATGAACTCCAATTCAAGACAAGCCACAGATCCGTATCCGATTCAAAAGATTCGATCAAGGTAAGTCGGTCGTTAATTGATACTCTATATAGTGCAATTAAATATTTAACTAAGAAGTTAGCTAAGTCCGAGTCCAAGGTCGAGACCTTAGTTAAGGAGGTTAAACTCCTTAAACATGAGGTCTCTCTAACCTCTTCGACTAGTCAAGTTCGAGAAGAGAACTCAACTCAAGTTGAAAAACTTGAAGAAGAGAACTCTCTCTTGAAAGGACAAGTCCAAGACCTTAGGAAATCATTGAAAATGTTTACTTTGGGGTCCAAGGGTCTTGACCTACTACTTTGATCACAAAGGGTAGTGTACAATAAGACCGGACACGGATTTAGATCAACCACAACGAACAAATCATATATGTCGATTGTAAATTGAAATAGACAAAAAGTCCAAGCATGGGTCCCTAAGACCTTTTTGAATTTTCAATTAGGATCCACCAAGTATTAGGTTCCCAAGAATCAAATCCACTACGTGGAAAGACCGCATCAGTTCAATGGTCCAAGAGGAGCTAGTACTAAACTTGTTTGCTCTACTTCTTGATTTAGTTTTGCATGCTTAGTTAATTTTTTGTTTTAACTTTTAGAACGGCTAGATATGATCAATAGTTAGTCAACCTTGATAACATAGTATCAGGACGCATCGAGATGATAGTACGTTAGAGAAATGAGGTCTTATGTGTCCAAGTTAGATAAGGTGTATCTAGCTTAGTACACTCGACTAAGTTGAACTAGCTGAAGCTACCTCGCCACATCCTAAACTAGTTAGACCAAGAAGTAACCTTAAGTGACTTAAGTGAACATTTTCTTGAAATTGGTTTTGTCTAAGGAAGTGGTCGTTGTTCCGATCAAAGAAGGCATCTATGCCTCGCCACGACCTGGAAGTCATTTTCTCGAAAAGTTTACTTAACAAGCTAAGGGTTAAATCCGAATCTAACCCAATGTTGATTATCTTCAAATCACTAAATTTAATCAAGTTAAAATTGAAGTTATCTCACAAAACATATAGGGTGCATTTGGTTGGGGGTCATCTGTGATAACTTTGGTTATCCATCCAAGGTTATCAAAGAAAACCTTATTTGGTTTAGGATTTGAACGATTACCAAATCATGATGGATGTCCGACACGTCATGCCACGTCGGTAAAAGGGTTATATATGGGGAATTAGAAAATCTCCAAGAAGCTTTGGTTTTTCTTAATTTCCTTGGTTATGAATTTTTTTTTCCAAAAATACTCTCTAATTTTTACCATTTATGACAAATCCTTATCAATTTAGCCGATTATTGCGATTCTGTCGCCATGCGCCGATCCCGAGCCGGCCGTCGCCGCCGGTCGTCAGCCGTCACGCCATCCGATCCACCGGTTCATCGCCGCTGCGTCGCCGCCACGCCATTGCCGCCGTCGATCGGCCGCTGCCGCGCCGCGATCAACCATTGTCGTCGTCAGCCGCCGATCCGCCGCTGATTCTGCGTCGCCGTCGTCGTCGATCGCCATGGACACCAGCCGTCAGTTCGATCATTGGCCAAATCGTCGTCGTTGTAGTCCGCCATTGCCGTCGATCGTCGGCCGGCCGTGCGATCATCGCCGATGTGCGCCGATCGATCGGCCGCCATTCTATGTGCTTGGTTGGGGGTAATATTGTAAATGTCACAGTAAATAATACATTAAAACCTTCAAACAAATAAGGTTTTGTCTCATTACCTAAAATTAAATCAAACAACATTAAGTTATGTTTTATCCCTCATAACCTTGGTTATGTGATTACTTGGTAATCACATGACTAAAGTAATTACAAATGTCCCCCAACCAAATGCACCCATAACATGTTTGATCATGTAGAAAGGGTGAGATGATTCCTAGGATTAAAAGACTTTTAGATAAATCTTAAAATTCCAAATTCCAATATCCGATCCAATTACTACATGTGTAGGATCAATGGATGTCGGACAGTGAATTCTCCCGACATATGATCAAAGACCGACCAAAGTTTTCGAAACACAGATTCAAAAACCAAAGATTGGTAGCATTCGAAAACAGCGGGAAGCTCAAAATCATCGGATTAGGTGATATTGAGCTAAACTTGAACTCCATAATTCGTCAAGTACTTTTAGTTGAAAATTTTGAATTTAATCTCTTTAGTGTTAGTCAATTGTGTGACAATCACTATAAGGTCATCTCTTTAGAAAATGAATGCTTAATTAAAAATTGTGATGCCTCAAAAACTATACTTAGGGGAACTAGGAATAGTAACATTTACACAATCAATTTATCTAAATCCTCAACCAAGTGTCTGATGACACGGCAAGAGGAATCATGGTTGTGGCACCGACGACTCGACCACTCTCATCCTAGACTCATAAACAAAATGGATCAGAGTGGCTTAGTTAGAGGTTTACCCAACCTAAATAATCTAGAAAACAAAATTTGTAATGCTTGTCAACGAGGTAAACAAACTAGGACTTCACATCAACTAACTAAACAAAAAAGAATTAAAAGGGTACTTGAGCTCCTACACTTAGACCTCTTTGACTCTCATAGAGCCAAATCACTAAATGGAAGCCAATACGATCTAGTTATAGTCGATGACTACTCTAGGTTCACATAAGTTAGGTTTTTAAAACATAAAAGTGAAACCTTAGATCAACTCACCAATCTATGCAAATTAATAGAAAATGAAAAGAATCTTAAGATAAAAAGAATTTAAAAGCGATCATGGTGGTGAATTCGAAAATCATAGGTTCACCGACTTTTGTAACTAAAATAGGTACCACCATGAGTTCTCCTGCCCTAGAACCCCTCAACAAAACGGTCTAGTTGAACGTAAAAATAGAACCTTACAAGAAGCCGCTAGAACCATGTTGAATGAGTACAACCTACCTAATAAGTTTTGGGCAGAAGCGGTCAATACGATCTGCTATATTCAAAATAGGATTCTATTAGTTAGAAGACACCTTAAAACATTATATGAAATCTATTACGAAAAATTACCAAACATTAAGTATTTTAGGGTTTTTGGATGTAGGGTACACATATTAAACACTAAAGATTACTTAGGAAAATTCACCTCTAAAACTAGTAACGGAACCTTTGTAGGATACTCAACCACTAGTAAAGCATATAGAGTGTATAACAATGAAACCCTAAAAATAGAAGAAACAATCAACGTAGTATTTGATGAAGAAAACAAAATCCCAAAACCCGAAGTAGAATTGATTAATGAACAAATTGAAAATGATGCTAGACCTGAACCTAACCATCAAAACGAGTCTAGTATAAATTCTAACTCAAATCAATTTAGGTTACAAGCAAATCATCCTATTGATCAAGTAATAGGTGATCCTAATCTAGGGGTTCGAACTAGAGCGTCCTATAGAAACCTAAGATAAATTTCACTCATCTCAAAAATCAAACCCAAAACAATTGAACAAACTTTTTTTGACCCCGATTGGATTATAGCCATGCAAGAAGAGTTAGCTCAATTTACTATGAGTCAAGTTTGGAAATTAGTACCCCTACCTAAGGGAAAAACAATAATTGGAACAAAGTAGATATTTCGAAACAAACTTGATGATAAAGGAGATGTTGTTAGGAATAAGACTAGGTTAGTTGCTAAAGGATTTAGTCAAGTAGAGGGGTTAGACTATGATGAAACATATGCACCCACAGCTAGACTTGAATTGATTAGAATGTTATTAACCTACGCTGCATATCGAGGTTTCAAATTATTTCAAATGAATGTTAAATCAGCATTTTTAAATGGGTTTATTAAGGAAGAGGTTTATGTTAACCAACCATCTAGATTTGAAAGTCTAGACAAATCCGACCATGTCTTCAAACTTAGAAAAGTCTTATATGGATTAAAGCAAGCTCCTAGAGTTTGGTATGAAAGGCTTTCAATTTATCTTAAGTCTAAGGGATTTAATCAAGATTTAGTTGACCCAATCCTTTTTGTAAAATCCATAGGAAAAGGATCTTTATTGCACAAATTTATGTAGATGACATAACTTTTGGTACAACTAATACAACCTTATTAAATGAGTTCATTTCACTAATGGAAAGTGAATTCGAAATGAACTTAGTAGGAGAACTTATCTTTTTCTTAGGGTTACAAATAAAACAAAATAGGGAAGAAATTTACTTACACCAACGTAAATATGCTAAGGAATTAATTAATAGATTTGGAATGCAAAATGCTAAGGAAATTAATACACCAATGACAACTAACGTAAATATAGGAGAAGACTTAAAAGGAAAAGCAATCGATTTAAAGTACTATAGGAGCACGATAGGTACTGCGAGTCGACCTGATATACTTTTCGCAGTAAGTATGTGTGCGAGATTTCAATCTTGCGCAAAGGAGTCGCACCTAACGCTAGTCAAACGAATTTTTAGGTACCTAAAAGGAACACTAAATGTAGGTATTTGGTATCCTAGATCGAGCGAGTTCGAACTAATAGGCTATTCCGACTCGGATTATGCCGATAATAAATTCGATAGGAAGAGCACGAGTGGATGTTGCCAACTCCTAGGCTCGAGTCTAGTCAGCTGGTGTAGTAGAAAGCAACATTGTCTTGCCTTGTCTACCACCGAAGCTGAATACGTTGCAATGGGTGAGTATGTCGCTGAACTTCTTTAGATGAAGCACACTCTCCAAGACTTTCAATTAAATTTTAGTAACATTAGAATTTTAATTGATAACATTAGTACTATTAATTTAACTAAAAACTCGATCTATCACTCTAGAACTAAACACATAAAATTTAAACACCATTTTATACGAGAACACATAGCAAATAGAACTATAAAACTCGAATATGTTGAGTCGAAATCGAACCTAACGGACATTTTCACGAAACCCTTACCCAAAGCAGAATTTAGTCTGCTTAAACGAAGATTAGGAATGTGTGTGGTAGAATAGGACTCAACTCTTATTTATACTCTATTTTTCATGCTACATGGAACTAGCTCAGGTTTTACAGAAAGCATGTACCTATAGATTTAAGAAGCCAACACATCTCATAACACATAGGATCAATGTATTTGTGTACTGAGCCACGTAGATGGGCGTGAGATGTTAGGACCTTACTCCTGATCCCAGATGTAGATCTAGTGCATCGATATGAATCATGGAATATAATTATTTAAAATAACCAACTCTAATCAAGACTTATTGGTCATTTTATATAAATTAAGTCAAAAAGAGTTGAACATGTTTTTAGATGAACTTATTGAAACTATTATTTTCAAAATTTAAAGGGGGCATGTTTAGACTTCTAAACATATGGGTTTCTAAAGTTTTTTTCCTTCTTTTCAAAAACCCTCAAATATTTTCGATTTATGGCAAAAGGGGGAGAAGAGAGGCCAAAGTTAAGGAATCAAAAGTTTTTTTTTTAAAACTTAACTTTCTTTAAGTGGCTAAACGTTAAGGGGCCAAACGTTAAACGTTAAACGTTAAGGGGGAGAGAGAAGTTTTTTTTCAAAAACTCACCTAAGGTCAAAGGGGAGGGTTTGAAAAAGAACTTACTCATACTAACTTACTCATGCCATGCTTATTACACATTTCATACATGCTTATTACATGTTTACTACATACTTACACTTGCTTACTTATATTTCATTACTACATGTTACTCATGTTTATTACTACTATTCGGTTTATACTTTAATTTTTCTTAACTTTGAATCAGTTTGTCATAGATCAAAAAGGGCGAGATTGTTAGTGCAGGGGCACCAGATAATCGAACCTAGGTTTTGATTATGGCAAAGGTTCAAAATTAAGCTCTTATTATTATCTCATGAGCTGTGTTAAATGTGCAGGAAATGTTTAAGCTAAGCCTAAGGTCGAGCGACACTCGGAGAATCTCGGAACGAGAAACCGTGGTGGTCGAGCGACACTAAGAGAACCTCGTGGAGTCGAGGAACCTCGATGGAGACCGGAAGCTAAGCGACAGGTTAGAAAGACCGAAGGTAAGCACTGAGTGAAGAGTAATGGTGAGGTTGTATCCTCCGTACGGGGACAAACTTATGCGGCGATCCGACCGAGACTTTCAGGGGAAGATCTAGGTCGAGATCTGACGGTAAGGAACCATTGTAATGTTCATTACTTGGTAGTTCCTTGCTAACTCTATGTTGCAGAGTGAGCGAGTGCCAACAATGATCATTTAATGCTATCGCGATCGATCTACATCACGATGCCGAGGGTCATCACCAATCGTTATTCAAATGTCACTCGATGAAAGTCAAGATAAGCTCCACTAAAAATAGAGAGATAAGGAGCTTTGACTCATATCTGGATTTCAACGAGCTAGGGTTTGAAGAGCTATAAAAGAAGGGCGTTTCACCCTTTCGGATAAGCATTTCTTGCTCTCAAAGTGCTCCCACGACGCTGCTTCTTCAACGACAACTCTATGCCGCTGTAACGTCGACGACACGCCGAGATTCCAAGACTATTTCGTCGGTAGTTTCTGTTGGGAGATCGTAGCCCGGCTAGAAGAAGGGATGAATAGCCTACAATGCTCGATGAACTTCGCTCGTTCTTAATCGTCTACAATACTCGTTAGCGTAGCGGAAATGATAAAACTAATACAAAGACAATTAAGAGCTAAAGCAAAAGTAAAGAGAAGCAATACAAACAAGTCGATGTAACGTGGTTCACGACCCTTGCCGCTAATCCACGACGATCCGTTAGGCGGATCACTCCCTCAACCAATCCACTAACTTCTCCTTTAGCTCAAACAAGGTGGGGAGAAACCTTCTTACACAAACTCTCCCTCTTATAATAAGATAGAGATAGAATTAAGGAAAAGGAGAGTAAAAACGTTTAGAACACTTGGAGCACACTTAGGAGTGGAAGCATTAGCTGCCCCAAGGCCCCCAACCCCTATTTTTCTAGAGAAGAGGGGTATCTTCGTTGGCGTATAGCGATCGTCATTGATGCTATCGACCGCGTCATTGCCCAACGGCCGACCACGCCGATTCGCGGTCGTCCCAACGACACCAGACAAAGAGATCGATCACACTAGCAGTCGACTAATCGAGTCATCAGTCGATTGCTCCAAGCAATCAATCGACTCAAAATGTTTTTATGTTTGCGTCCACTTATAACAATCGACTGCCAACCCTTGGCAGTCGACTGCTAACCCTTGGCAGTCGACTGTTGGGCCACAAAATCCTAGTTGACACCGGTCAACTAGCAGTCGACTCAGACCAATCAACAGATACCTATATCAGTCGACTATTGTCGGGTAAAACCTCAAACAACAAGTTGTTTGAGCATCTGACCGTCGGGTAAAACCTTAAATACCATGTTTGAGCATCCGACACTTGATTTTAGTCATTTGACCAAGTCCACCTACATTGAGCTACCCCGACCAGGTCATAATCGCTCAACTCTCATCTCCCATAGAGTCCCTCACCGAAACTCTCTTCCTCCGGCCTACGTCCCTCAGATGCACTAAGCTCGTGGCTTCTCTCGTGTCATCCTTCGTGTCTTGCCCTGAAGTCTGCTTCCTTTGGCTTCACTCCATTTGCTCCTTGTCCGGCGGTCCCTCAGATGTACCAAGCTCACGGCTTCTCCCCATACCATCCTTCACCGACTCAAGGACCCGAGCCATGAGACGATGACCTTGCCAATGCTTCATCAAGTAAACCATGTGCGATTCACCAAGTTCTACATAACTTGAACACACACATCAAAACACATAACATCCTAACTTAAACCCTTTGTCACACACATCAAAACCAAGATCATACTTAGGTTGATTGCCCTAACAATCTCCCCCTTTTTGATGTGTGGCAATATATTTAAGTTAGGTAAAAACATTTAAAAATACTTAAGGAAAGTAAAGCATGTAAATCAAACATGGATATCAAAACTCCCCCTTAACACATACAAACTCCCCCTTAATACATGTTGGACATGATTAACTTAAACCTTAACAATTCTCCCCCTTTGACACTATCAAAAACATCATGCATATGTTATACGATGAGGTATCAATATCTAAGGGAAGAAAATTACCAAAAACTAACTGAAAAAGCTCAAAATTGAGTTGTTGTGCACGTTGCACAATTCCATCAGTCGACTGGGCCTAATAACTCTGAATTCTGATTTCTGAAGCCAACTTCAGAAATGTATTAAAAATTCACGAAAATCCAAAAAATCATGAAATTTTGGGAACACAATTCTAATGAGTCCCTTTATCAAGAAAAAATGACTTTTTATGAAAATGCATTCAATTTTCAAACATTTGACAAAAACTTAAAAGTTTCAAAAGTCTCTAAAGTTGTACCAACTTGCAAAGCTAGTTTTGCCTTAAAACATTTCAAAACATAAACTTATAGTTTTCAAAAACATGAAATGTTTTTAAATCATTAAAAATATCCAACTATGATATTTGGGCAAGATGTCCATGAATTAAACATTTGTTTTCCCTATAGTTGGTCTATGATTGCTATGTAATGATACATCTAATGACTTATCGAAATGTCATAAGCATTAGTGAATCATTTGTATCAATCTAACATCTCACTCATTGCTATGTTTTTCAATCAAGTTCTCCTTATAGTGAGTTGTGAGATGTAACTAAGGTATTTTTACTTAACCAAAAATTTCATGCAATGCTATCCAAGGTTAAGTAATATCCAAAAATCCTCAATCATGAACATAAGTCAACCAATTAACATAATATGAAATAAGTTCAAGTATGGTTGACTATCTTAGGTTTTTCTAACCTTTAAGGATTGACTTGGGTACCCAATATAGGTTCTTTCCAATAGGGTTCACCAAGTATTCCTTAGGGATCTATTTTCTAGCTACTATTGTGGTTTTTTATTACCCCTAGCAATTAGACAATAGTACGCCTTTTCATTCTTAGATCTCTTGTATCCTAAGCCCTTTTTGTTGAAACTTGCCCTTTGGCTCCCCATAATCATATTCAAGGTATTTGAACCTATAGTGAATTTTTTCAAGGGCTTTGCTAAGATAATCTACCTTTTCCCTTAAAACCTTATTTTCTTCAAAACATGCATCATTAATGCTAGAAGAAACAACATCATCATGTGAGCATACATTTTTGAGTTTTTCTTCTAGATTTCTAATTTCATTTTGCATGCATTTATTTTTCTTTTTTGTTCTAAATAAATCCTTAGTTAAACTAGAAATCATGCTAATTACATCTTGAGAAGGAAGATTTCTTACCTCACTTACCCAATCTCCTTCCGATTCCGAGGTTTGTGCTCCCCCTACACTTGAGCTCTCCTCCTCACTTGTGCTTGTTTCTTCTTATTCGGATGAGGTGGAGGCTACATCATCTATTCCCATTAGTGCAAAATGGGAGATGATTTCTTCTTCTTCCGATGAAGATGGATCATCCCATGTGACTTTTAAGTTCCGAGTTTTTGACTTCTCTTCCTTCTCCTTTGACTTCTTCTCTTCTTTCTTCTTCCCTTCTTTCTTCTTGTCATTCTTCTTCCTTTCTTCCTCGCTCTTGTTCAATAAAGGACACTCATCCCTCATGTGTCCTTCTCCTTAGCAATCGTAGCAAATGATCTTTCTAGTCCTCCTTCTCCTATCATTAGATTTGTTAAATTTAAAACTTTTTAAACGTCTTACCTTTCTTACCATATACGCCTCCTTATTGCTATCCATTGAAGAACATGATTCGTCATCGGATGAGGAGGGTGTGGTCTTCTTCTTCTTTCCCTTGTTTGCTATAAGCGCTACTCCCCTTGATTGTGTGATTAGTTCTTCTACTATTCCTTCAAGGCAAGTTTCGTGAAGTTCTATGGTTGAAAAGAATTCTTCAAAAGTACTAACCTCTAGATTCCTTGAGATGTAAAAGGAATCCACTATGGAACTCCATTTTGATGATCGAGGGAATGCATCGATGGCTTTCATAATCATGTCTCGGTTTGAAAGCTTCTCCCATACACTTGATAAACCATTAATGATTTCCTTAAACCTAGAATGCAAAGATAGTACCTTTTCTCCTTTGTCCAATTTTATGTTGTTGAGTTGTGATCGGAGAAGGTCTCTTGCGAGTTTTGATTCGGATGTGCCTTCATGAAGCTCAATTAGCTTCTCCCACATCTCCTTGACACTCGAGTATTCTCCAATCCGATTGATCTCTTATTGAGGAAGAACATTGAAGAGGTGGTGCTTGGCTTTTGAATTTGCTAGATGTTCCTCCTTTTGCTTCTTGGTCCATCTCGATTTTTCAATGGGCTTCCCTTCTTCATCCCTAAGCACCTCGAAACCACTTTTCATAATTAACATAATATCGAAGTCGGTTTCGAAAAATACCTCCATCCACTTTTTCCACCATGAGAAGTCTCCTTCGAACTTAGGCGGGTGGATGTTCATACCGGTCATTGTTGTTGTGCTTGTTGCGGCAATGAGTCCATTGACAAGCAACCTTGCTCTGATACCACTTGTTGGGAGATCGTGGTCATACTAGAAGAGGGGGATGAATAGCCGACAATGCTCGATGGACTTCGCTCGTTCTTAATCGTCTACAATACTCGTTAGTTTAGCAAAAATGATAAAACAAATACAAAGACAATTAAGAGCTAAAGCAAAAGTAAAGAGAAGCAATACAAACAAGTCGATGTAACATGGTTCACGGCCCTTGCCACTAATCCACGACGATTTGTTAGGCGGATCACTCCCTCAACCAATCCACTAACTTCTCCTTTAGCTCAAACAAGGTGGAGAGAAATCTTCTTACACAAACTCTCCCTCTTACAATAAGATAGAGATAGAATTAAGGAAGAGGAGAGTAAAAACGTTTAGAGCACTTGGAGCACACTTAGGAGTGGAAGCATGAATTGCCCCAAAGCCCCCAACCCCTCTTTTTATAGAGAAGAGGGGTTTCTTCCTCAGATGTCATCCATTCCAACCGCTCACGCCGATTCACGACCGGCCATATTTCAACGATACATCGGGCAATGACCGATCACACTAGAATGATCGATCGAGCCATCACCGACATTACTCCAAGCAATCACCGACTAAAAATGTTTTTGCGCTAACATCCACTTATAATACCGATCGTTACTCTAAGAATGATCGACGGTGGAGCAAGATCACACCGCAATCGACTATCTTACAAAACCCTAGTCGACACCGGCCAACTAGAGCCGACTTCGCATCTGACAGATAGCTATATCACGATCATTGTTTAAAACCTCAAACAACAAGTTGTTTGAGCATCCGACAGTCGGGTAAAACCTCAAACACCATGTTTGAGCATCCGACACTTGATTTTAGTCATTTGGCCAAGTCCACCTACATTGAGCTACCCCGACTCAGGTTACAATCGCTCAACTCTCATCTCCCATAAAGTCCCTCACCGAAGCTTTCTTCCTCCGGCCTACGTCCCTCGGATGCACTAAGCTCGCGGCTTCTCTCGTGTCATCCTTCGCATCTTGCCCTGAAGTCTGCTTCCTTTGGCTTCACTCCATTTTCTCCTTGTCTAGCGGTCCCTCGGATGCACCAAGCTCACGGCTTCTCCCCGTGCCATCCTTCACCGACTCAAGGACCCGAGCATGAGACGTTGACCTTGCCAATGCTTCATCAAGTAAACTATGTGTGATTCACCAAGTCCTACATAACTTGAACACACACATCAAAACATATAACATCATAGCTTAAACCCTTTGTCACACACATCAAAACCAAGATCATACTTGGGTTGATTGCCCTAACAGTTTCTTTATAGTTGTCTTACTTTACTTCAAGCTTTCTACTTCTTTGTATTCGAGCTTTCTACCATTCGAGCTTTTCGTTGTAAAGATGAGAGGTACGCTTGTTGCCTCTTCCTCTATCTTCTTTCTTGTAATCGTCGTCTCTTACCTCCAACGAGGAGGAAACTTTTAGTGGATTGCCCCTTCGTACGCGGTTTAGAATCGCGGGGCCTTAGAGTATCAACCTTTTGGTTGTGAACCAAGTAAAAAGAAATTGTGTTCATTTTCATTTATTGTCTTTTACTTTCCGCTGCAATACTCGTGCTTTCATATAACGAAACAAAAATATTTTCGATCGTTATTCCCCCCCCCCCCTCTAGCGATTCTACCTGATCCAATAATTAAATTTAGATTAGTCATTAAACTTCAACCCTAAGTTAGTTAACGTTTCCTAACCCTATAATATGCTTAGACAAACATTGAAAGAGTGAGATTTTTAGTGAAAATGATTAGAAGAGTTGATTAGGGTAAGAATCGAATTTTAAGAGAAGTTAAGGTTGAACTTTTGCCTTCATTTTTTATTGTTTATAGGGGGAGCAAGCCTTTAGGGGGAGATTGTTTATCAAGGTAATGATGGATGAATTTTGAAAAGGGGGAGAATGAAGAATTGTCTCTCATTAAGTGATAAAGGCTTTGTCACTAAGGAGAATGAAGACATTCAAGATAAAGGATCTCATTGGAAGATGAGAGACTTTTTGGTGTGTGTCAAAGGGGAGAATGAAAGGTTAAAGTTAGAAAATCTTCATTATGCTTTGGCATAAGAAGAGGTAAGTTGGGCTTAGCCTAACTTAAACGTATTGTCAAACATTAAAAAGGGGGAGATTGTTGAGAAGATTATTGGTGCAATCAACCTCAGGTCAAGATTGACCAAGCTCGAGTGAGACTCGAGTAGAGTTTTGATGTTTGACAATACGCTTGACAATATTCATAGTCATATGGAATTGTTGACCGAGAAGTCAAGTAGGTCAAGGTTAACCAGAGACTTAATGGGAAAAGTCTTTTAGTGGATACTTGGCAAGGAAAGTTCAAGTATGGATACTTGGCAAGGAAAGTCCAAGTACAAATACTTGGCAAGGGAAAAGTCTAAATATGGAGACTTTGCAGGGGAAAATCCAAGTATGGAGCAAGGAAAAGTCTAAGTATGGAGACTTGACAAGGAAAAGTCCAAGTTCGAGACTTGGCAAGGAAAGTTCAAGTATAGATACTTGGCAAAGGAAAGTCCAAGTATGGAGACGTGGCAATGGAAGTCCCAGAAGTGTGACCTCTTAGCAAAGGAAGACCTGGTAGCATGACAAAGTCGAAGGAAGTTCTTGAAGGCTAGCGTAAAGGGTGAGGAGTCGTGGACTCAATCTAAGGATGTGAGGCTGATAGAAGAAGCTTAAAGGCTTGGGTTTAGGCTAAGGGTACCCGATAGCATGACAAACCGGCGAAGCACTCAAGGCTAGCGCAGCGCGTAGGAGTCGCGACTCAACCTAAAGGTACGAGGTCATGGAAGAAGCTCAAGGCTTAGCGTCAAGTACGAGGATCATACTGGGGTGTTAAACCTCGCTTTAAGGTGTACCAGCTTAATCGAGACTGATCTAGTCGATCGATGGAATAAACAATCGCATGCATTGTTCGGCAATGACGGTGGTAATGGACTACCAATCGGTCGAGTAATCGACTCGAGTACTTAGGAGACTCAAGCAGCAATGACTACAATACAGGCAATGACCGTCACAAGTAGTCGAGACTCGGACTTGGGTGCTCAAACGACTCAGGAAATAATGCTCCTATGGAGCAGTCGACTGCTATGATGAGGCAGTCGACTGACTTCAGTGGACAGGAGCATAGAATATTTATGAGTTGACTGATGGCTCATAGCAGTTGATTGCTAACCTATGGCAGTCGATTGATGGCTATGAGCAGTCGACTGATCGGCTGAAATCCGACATGGATTAAGTCGTTATGAGACAACGGTCTAGTGACCAGTCGACTAGGAGTAAGGTCAGTCGACTGATCGGCGAAAATCAACTTGAGGAGGAGCTTATAGAAGGGAGGCTTGGTGGAGTTTTTGACAGCCGATTCTTGAGAGGTTTTGAAGGAAAGTGTTGATGCATTCCAAGTCTTCAAACGTCATTCCACAGCAACCAAACAAGCAATCAAGCAAAAGCATTCTCGTGTAAAGCATTCTTTGTTTTCGTATTTCATTTTATCTCTTTACATTTGTATTTGTTTGGTGTTGTTGTATAAGCTCTATATTGTAAAAAGGTTTTCTCCACCTTGGTGTTCATCCAAAGGAGAAGATAGTGGAAGCTTGCAAGAGGAGTAATCCACCTTAAGGATTGTCATGGAGTAGGAATGAATCTCCGAACCACGTTAGAATCGGTGTAGTGTTTGTGTATTGTATTTTGTTTCCGCTGTGTTAACTATCTTGTAGACAAACACGCAATTGAAAGAGCGAAATCGACGAGAGCAAACAAGTTCGAAATGCTATACACCCCCCCCCCCCCCCCCCCTCTAGCGCACTTCAAGGTCCCAACAGTTTTAAAGATGGTTTTTGAATAATAATATCCTGACATTCTTTTACATAATTGTAACAATGATTTTTGGCAATTCATGGATCTCGTACAGTAAATTTGTGCATTGAGATGATAATTATGAATATTGTTAGCGTTTCACCATGATAAAAAAAATTTATGATCACAGATTCAATGGGGAAAAACACCACTGAATTAGATAGACTAGCATATATACTGCATGCTCAATTTAGCAAATGTCATGTTTCATGGCGTCAATGTGGGGATGGAACTATGAGGAACCCTAGATGGATAAAGTTTTATATCCATTATCATGTTCCAGTATACGTTGGTTATTAGACTGGAGCATCATATTAACATTGCCATGGTGGTTTGCATTCTGGGAGTGTTTTAATTTTTCAGAGATCATGAAAGGTATATATATCATCTGCCATGTATGGATATTGTAAAAAATTCATCACTCTTTAAAGAATGTATGTTTTAATTAGGTTACCATTGAGAAAATACTTGACCAAGTGGTATGGTGAAATGGGAAAACCTTACCTGACTCAAAAATGATTTGGATTTTAAAGACAAAAACTCGGGCTAAAGAACAAAACCAAATCAAAATTTTAGGTTGGTTTGGTCCAGGTTTATGAGTTTTCTTGGGTTTTCATAGTTTTTTAGAGTTTTTATGTATGCATGGTATCTATGATTGCAGCCAACCAAATTTAACATGGCATTATTTCCTTAAAACGATTCACATATAAAGATTAGATCGTTTGAATCCCGTTCACAAGCCAACATGTGAAGGCAAAGCGTTGAAGATAGAAATGCACATATTGGTTTATTTCCTAATAGTTTGAGCTTTTGGAATAAGTAACCTGTCAATTAAATTTAATATATATAACTAACATGAAGATGAGTAATTTGTTATACAAATCACTAAAAAAGATGTTTGAAATTCTAGTGAAGTATTAAGGCACCTTATCCTTGACACACTGTATCTCTTGGGTAAATGCAAAGGAGAAAATACGTACATTTTTAAAAGTGATTTGTGCATCTCTTTCATTTTCCAGAAATTTCCTATTTTCTGCGTTTGTCTCCTCGTTGATAGCCTCCAGTTCATCAATCTTAGCCCACAACTGAGTCACTGTAGACAAAATCTGAAGATATATTAGGCTGGCAAGCATAATTCAGTGTACATTCTCAGCTGAGAAGCAAAAGTTTTGTTGGGTCTCTAGGAAAACATATACAACATTCTCCTTGAGCAAGTACCAATGTCCAATATTATTGGTTTTCCAAATTATAGCTACATATCAATTATTGGCAAAGTGGGAACAAAAGAGACCGTAAGGTACCAATATCATTGTGTCTCTTCTCCTCATCCTCCATGAAATTTCGTTGTTTTTTCTGGTCCGCTATATATCCATCTTCACGAACCATGTGCCATTTAATGCAAATCTTGAGCTTCTCAACGTACTCCGTCATCTGCTCACACCTCCCCTGCAAATTAACGAAACGTACCCATAGAGAATAAAATTACAAAATCCTCCGAAGAAGACAGAAAATTTAGCCCAAGAAACTCAAGCCACCTTAAAATCACTATTGTTCTTCCCTTTCATCTCCTCTCCCAGGAGCTTTTCCACATCCTCCCGAAAGAAAAATTCAATCCCTGAGTGGTGAAGGGGAACGATGAGATCTGGATCAGAGTTGACAGAAGAAAGCACCTTCGGCGCCCTGGTTTCATCCGCCGGGGTCGCCTCTTTGCCGACCAACCGCCGTCGCTTGTCAAGAGGCGCACCGTCGCGATTCCCCTCGCTCTGCGAGAACCGCGAAGGACTTACGTGGGAGGAGATCCTCGGCGAGGAACGCTTGCCGGAGATCCCGGAAGAAGCCATCGCTGCGAGAAAGGGAAGGAGGATATCCGTTAGGGATTTGAAATGACAGGGTATTATTCTATTAAATTACGGATCAAGACAATAATGGGAATATTTTTAATGAGAATATTTTGGAAAAGTAGTCACTTCAGCATTCAAAATACAGTATTAAATACAAGTGGGCAAAAATTAAAAAGAAACTTTAATTATTAAAATCATCAAAAAAGTATTTTTAAAAACAAAATAAAATAAAAAGTGTCCATATTTTTATATCAAAAATTTTCTTATTCCAAAGTTATTGTGACAGCCAATTAGTAATTACTATGTATTAAAATAAATCAATTTAATTTTGTCAAAAATATTATACATAAAGCTAAGTGAAAAATAAATTAAATATTTATTTAATATTCAATTTGATAAGAAATTATTTATACTCATTTATATATATTTAATTAAATGAATAAATTTAAATAATTTATTAAAGTAAATAAATAAATTTGAATACGTATATTCAAAGTTATTAATATTCCCACAAAAATTTCTTGAAGCATTATGAATAATCTTCATTAATAAATCTACTATCAAACTTGTAAATAAATAAATAAAAAATCATCCTTAACAAACAAATAAATTTATAATATCAAGTTAGCTAACCAACCAAATAAAATATAAAGTTTTGAATAATCAAACAAACTCGAATAAGAGTTTAATAACATCTAAATAATCCAAGCTCAAGTTTAAAAAAAACTAAATTAAGCTTGAACAATTATTTAAATGATATAGTTCATTTTAAGTTCAATTTAATTTGGCTCGATTATTTTTATCAAACAATTTTGAACAACGTAAAATTTGATTCAACTTTGTTCGTGATGAGTTAACTCTGTCATGGTCGATCCCTAATCCAAATAAAGGAGAAGAGTTGCGTTAGAATGTCAGTCTGTATTAAACTAAGGCAAATGTTCAATGAATGAATCCATTTAACTATTGTGTTAATACTAGGTGGTTCTCCAGAAGGAACGCGTTGTAAGGTCCGACTGTAACATCTTGGCAAGGACTACTACATCTTCAGAACTCGAGAATAGTGATAAATAGTAAGAGTTCACGTTGCAGGATTTGACTGTAACATATCAACAATAACAACTACATCTCTATGAGAACTTGAATATAATATTAAATAAGTAAGAGTTCTCACATCATAGGTTGGGTAAAAACAAATATTATAAAAGAACTAATAGTTTAAGATTTGAAACATAAGAACCTTCACTAGTAAAGCAATGGAGATAGTAGATACGATCCTTAGGAGAAGAATTAGTATTTTATGTATACAAGAGACAAAATGGATAGGTGAAAAGGCAAAGATAATAGAGAACATAGATTGTAAATTATGGTATACAGAAAAGAGTAAAACAAAAAATGAAGTAGGTATTATTATAGATAGTTTATTAAAAGATGAAGTTGTAAAAGTAATTAGAAAGAGAGATAGAATTATAGCTCTTAAGATAGTAACAGAGAAAGAAACTATGAATGTAATTAGTGTATATACACCTCAAGTTAGATTAGATGAAAATATCAAATCAAAGTTTTAGAACAACCTAGATGAAGTATTATAAACTATTCTGTCAAATGAAATAATTTTAATAGAAAGCGATCTAAATGCACATGCCGGAGTGAAAAATGATAAATATGAGATGGTGCATGGGGTTATGGGTTTGGATAAGAAATAAAGAAGGTAAAATTATATTGGACTTTGCGATAACATATGACCATATACTGGCTAATATATTTATTTTTTTAAAAAAAAATACTTGGTCACATTCAAAAGTGAGGATAATAAATTATAAATTAACTTTCTTATGGTAAGAAAGACGGATAGAAAGATGGTAAAAATTGCAAGGTCATCCTTGGAGAAAGTTTAACTACCCAATATAGGTTATCAGTATTGGATATATGTCTCGAGCATAGTATCTGTTAGACTGTCCGAGCCGTAAAAACCACTTTTTGCGTTGCGAAAACCTCGGAAGTCGACCACGGATCCGTGCGAAGATAAATAAAATAAATTCATGTACATGTTTAGAAATACTAGATTTACCTTAGATCTACATGGGAAGAGCGTTACCCTTGTAGCGATATCCTTCGCTTATCCCGCTCGTCCAAATGGTTGCCAGATCTCGTAGAGTGTCAAGTGTACACTCCTCTACACGTATCCACACGGACAAAAGGTGGAGAAGACCACTTAGAGTGTGCTAGCACCTTTGGAGGTCACAGCAATGGAGGATGAGGGAGAGAGCAAGAGAGGAGAGAAGGAAGAAGATAAAATTAATTCACCACTAACTCATTCAATCCTTGGTCGACCACATTAAGGAGGGATAAATACCTCCATGTGATACCAAGAGTCATGACTCTTGGTCTTCCCCATGAGGTGGCACACCATGATATGTCCATGATGATGTAGAACATCATCATTGGTCGGCCACTATGTCAAGTCACCATGAAGTGACATTTGGTCAAATCAAACTTAACCCTTCATCTTCCCTCTCAAGTCAAGTCAAATTTGACCTCTTATCTCTCATGATTGATCAAATCCAACCTTTGATTCAAGTAAATTTAATTTAATGAACCTCTATTCACTAGTTTAAATTGACTCAATAAATCAAATCTAAATTAGATTCATTCAATACTTGAATCAAATTGAGTCCAACTCGATTAGTCTAATTTGGATTACTCTTAATCCAATTTGGTTCATCACATGAACCTAATCCTCTTGGTACATCATATGAACATAATCTCTATCTAATTGCCCTTTGTGTGTGACCTTATATGTTCTTGTAACGTTGGCAATGCTTCTAAACCAATTTAGAAACATAAGCAATAAACGGTATCTAGCAACACATCATTGCTACCCAAGTTACAAGAATGTTGAGATCCAACATCACCTTTGTGACAACTAATTGTAACTCTCACAATATGTGACAATGTCTCTCTATCCTTGACATCTAGATTGAACAATTGAGGCATAGACCGTGTCAATCTATATCTTGAACTCCAAGTAGACTCACTCTAATCAAATGAGTACAATATCTCATATTGACTCATTTAGGCATGGTCATGCACTTAGTGGTCTCACTCTATCAAGAATCATGATATCACTCCTGTCATATAGGAGGGATAGATCTCATCTACATCACTCACATCCCTCCGCATAATTTATTACATACCCAGTAATCGCCTTTATAGTCCACTCATTTATGGGTGACGTTTGACGAAGCCAAAGTATGCAACTCCTTATGTAGGGAACCATGGTGACTTCAGGTCCAAGGACTAATAGTCATACTAATAGTCACATGAGAAAGTATATGACACTCATATAACGATCCATGATACTTTATCATGGCAGGTCATTCAATATACATTCTCCAATACATACCCATGTGTCAACTTGATATCTCATATCCATGACTTGTGAGATCAAGTCATCGAGTTGACCTACATGCTAGTCTCTTCGCATTAACATTATCCCTGAATATTAATACTTGACTAGGAATGATTAAGAGTAGTATTCTCTATATCATCTCATTATCAATTGAACCAATCGATTGATATAGATAAGAACCTTCTACTCAAGGACGCTATTATACTTAGTTATTTGGCACCAATACAAGTAAGTATAATAACCATAAAGAAATACCTTTATATATATATATATATATGACTATGATACAACAAGTCCATACAACAATCATCACATGATCAACTCTAGGACTTTCACTAACAATCTCCCACTAGTACTAGTGTCAATCACTATAGTATCTAATACCTAATGACCTAGTGTGACCATCATACTTTTTCTATGCCAAAGTCTTGGTCAAGGGATCTGCGACGTTAGCCTCTGTGGGTACTCTGTAAATCTTTACATATCCTCTATCGATCATCTCTCGAATGAGATGGAAGCGTCGTAGTATGTGTTTGGTCTGCTGGTGTGAGCGAGGTTCCTTAGCCTGCGCAATCGCTCCATTGTTGTCACAATAAAGCTCTATGGGATCTGTTATGCTAGGAACCACCCCAAGCTCAATAATGAACTTGCGGATCCAAACTGCCTCCTTTGCTGCCTCTGATGCATCAATATACTCAGCCTCTGTTGTAGAATCGGCAACTGTGTTCTGCTTCAAACTCTTCCAGCTCACAGCGCCACCATTCAAGTAAAACATGAACCCTGAATGTGATCTATAATCATCCTTGTCAGTTTGGAAGCTGACATCACTGTAACCCTTTACAGCTAGTTCCCCATCGCCTCCAAATATCAAGAAATATTCTTTAGTCTTTCTCAAGTACTTAAGAATATTTTTGACCGCTATCTAGTGACGCTCACCTGGATCTGACTTGTATTTGCTCGTCATGCTCAAAACATATGAGACATCAGGACGAGTACATAACATAGCGTACATGATAGATCCTATTATAAATGCATAAGAGATCTTATCCATACGATCTCTCTCCTCTCTAGAAGAGGAACTTTGAGTCTTCGAAAGACTCACACCATGTGACATCGGCAGAAAACCTTTTTTGGAATTCTGCATGGCAAACCGTAGTAATACCATGTCAATATATGTACTCGGACTTAGGCCAAGCAATCTCTTAGATCTATCTCTATAGATCTTGATGCCTAGAATATAGGCTGCTTCACCTAAGTCCTTCATTGAGAAACAATTCCCCAGCCAAGTCTTCACAGACTGTAGCGAAGGAATGTCATTCCCAATGAGTAGTATGTCATCCACATACAATACAAGGAAGACAACTGTGTTTCCATTAACCCTCTTGTAGACACAGGGTTCATCTTCATTCTTGATGAAACCAAACTGTTTGATCGTATCATCGAATCGAAGATTTCAGCTCCGAGAAGCTTGCTTTAGCCCATAAATGGACCTTTGCAGCTTGCATACTTTGTCAGTATGTTGTGGATCTACAAAACCCTCAGGTTGTGTCATGTACACATCCTCCAGCAAGTTTTCATTCAGAAACGCGATTTTGACATCCATCTGCCAGATCTCATAATCGTGGTACGCTGCAATAGCAAGCATGATCCGAATGGACTTAAACATCGCAACTGGAGAAAAGGTTTCATCATAGTCAATACCATGAATTTGCTTGAAACCTTTAGCCACCAATCGACCCTTATAGGTATGCGTAAGTCCATCCATGTCAGTGTTTCTCTTAAAGACCCACTTACACCCAATGGGTTTGACGCCTTTAGGTGGATCAACCAAAGTCTATACTTGGTTGGTGTACATGGATTCCATCTTGGATCTCATGACCTCTAGCCATTTCTCAGAATTTGGGCTCATCACAGCTTCCTGATAAGAGGTAGGCTCATTCTCAATGAGCATAATGTCATCATGGTCAGACAAGAGAAATGAGCATCTCTCAGGCTAACGACGTACCCTATCAGACCTGCGAAGAGGTAGATATACTTAAACAGGTTGTTCCACAACTCTTTGTGCAACAATCTCATCATCCACAACACTTTGTGGTTCCTGTTCAACCTCCATCAAGGCCTCAGTGCTATGGTATATATCTTGAATTTCTTCAAGATCGAACATACTTCCACTAGTTTTTCTAGAAACAAAATCCCTTTCTAGAAATATCCCAGTCTTTGCCATAAACACTTTGTGCTGACTGAGAATGTAGAAATAATATCTCTTCGTTTCCTTAGGATATCAAACAAAATAGCACTTATCAGATTTGGGTCTCAGTTTGTCTGAGACTTGACGTCGAACGTAAGCCTCACAATCCCAAACCCTTATGAAAGATATCTTGGGATTTTTCCCTGTCCATATCGTATATGGTGTCTTTATCACAGCTTTGGATAGAACACGATTAAGTGTGAAGGCTGCTGTGTCTAGAGCATATCCCCAAAAGGATATAGAAAGATCTGTGTGACTCATCATAGATCATACCATATCTAATAGGGTATGATTCCTCCTTTCGGATACACCATTCCACTGTGGTGTTCCAGGAGGAGTGAGTTGGGATAGAATCTCACACTCAGCTAGATAATCACGAAACTCATGGCTAAGATATTCACCGTCTCGATCTGATCGAAGTACCTTAATACTCTTGTCAAGCTGATTTTGTACTTCATTCTTGAATTCTTTGAACTTTTCAAAGGATTCTGACTTATATGTCATCAGATACGCATAACTACATCTACTGAAGTTATCAGTAAATATAATGAAGTACCTATAATTGTTAATGAAAGCCCTAGAGTCAATCATGTGATAATTGTTGTATGGACTTTATTGTATCATATTCCTATTTATAAAGGCATGGTTATTATATTTACTTGTATTGGTGCCAAATAAACTAAGTATAATAACGTCCTTGAGTAGAAGGTTCTTATTTATATCAATCGATTGGTTGAATCGATAATGAGATGATATAGAGAACACTACTTGTTAGTGCCTATAAGATCCACATATCTCCACAATGGTATGATATTGTCCACTTTGGGCCTAAGCCCTCATGATTTTGTTTTTGGGCTTTACCCAAAAGGCCTCATTCCAATGGAGATATCTTTTTTCTTATAAGCACATGATCTTTTCCATGTCTTACCAATGTGGGACTTTGATTGTATTCCCCATACTCCCAACAATCCCCCCCCTCAAACGAAGGACCACATTGGGCCCCCCCTCAAGCCTATCCCTCCTCGAAGGATTTTCTCTGCTTGATGTCCGATCTTCAACCCACCAGGACTTCCTGCCAGTTGTTCGGTCCCCCCGACCCAACTAGACTTCCTTCCTGATGTCTGGTTCTCTTGATCCGGACGTGGGAGCTCAACTTCCTTCGTTCAAGGTTCATGGCTTGACATGGACCATGGCTCTGATACCAATTGTTAGTGCCTATAAGATCCACATATCTCCACAATGGTATGATATTGTCCACTTTGGGCCTAAGCCCTCATGATTTTGTTTTTGGGCTTTACCCAAAAGGCCTCATTCCAATGGAGATATCTTTTTTCTTATAAGCACATGATCTTTTCCATGTCTTACCAATGTGGGACTTTGATTGTATTCCCCATACTCCCAACACTACTCTTAATTATTCCTAGTCAAGTATTAACATTCAAGGACAATGTTAATGCGTAGAGACTAGCATGTAGGTCAACTCGATGACTTGATCTCACAAGTCATGGATATGAGATATCAAGTTGACACATGGGTATACATTAGAGAATGTATACTGAATGACCCGCCATGAGAAAGTATCATGAATTGTTATATGAGTGTCATATACTTTCTCATGTGACTATTAGTCCTTGGACCTAAAGTCACCATGGTTCCCTATATAAGGAGTTGCATACTTTGGCTTCGTCAAACGTCACCCGTAAATGGGTGGACTATAAAGGCGATTACTGGGTATGTAACAAATTATGTGGAGGGATGTGAGTGATATAGATGAGATCTATCCCTCCTATATGACGGGAGTGACATCGTTATTCTTGATAGAGTAAGACCATGAAGTGAATGGCCATGCCTATATGAGTCAATATGAGATATTGAGCTCATTTGATTAGAGTGAGTCTACTTGGATTTCAAGATATAAATTGTACCGAGAATGACACGGTCTATGCCTCAATTGGTCAATCTAGATGTTAATGATAGAGGGACATTGTCACATATTATGAGAGTCACAATTAGTAGTCACAAAGGTGATGTTGGAGCTCAACATTCTTGTAACTTGGGTAGCAATGATGTGTTGCTAGATACCGCTCATTGCTTATGTTCCTAAATCAGTTTAGGAGCATTGCCAATGTTACAAGAACCTATAGGGTCACACACAAAGGGAAATTAGATGGATATTAGGTTCATATGATGAACCATGAGGATTAGGCTCATGGGATGAACCAAATTGGATTAAGAGTAATCCAAATTAGACTAATTGAGTTAGACTCAATTTGATTCAAGTGTTGAATGAGTCTAATTTTGATTTGATTCATTGAGTAAATTTAAATTAATGAATAGAGATTCATTAAATCAAATTGACTTGAATCAAGTGGTTGGATTTGATCAACCATAGGAGATTAGATGTCAAGTTTGACTTGAGAGGGAAGATGAATGGTCAATTTTGACTTGACCAATTGTCATGTCATGGTGACTTGGCATGGGGGTCGGCTAATGATGATATTCTACATCATCATGGACTTATCATGTGGTGCCACCTCATGAGGGAGACCAAGAGCCATTGGCTCTTGGAGTTACATGTATGCATGTAACGCCCCAAGAATAAAGTGGCCGACCACTTTCATTTGGTAGATGTTATTGGAATTAACTTCATCTTCTTCCTTGCTCTTCCTCAAGCTCTCTCCCATTCCTCACTTTGGCCGAAACTTCCAAGGGGTGCTAGCACACTCTAGGTTGTTTTTCTCCACCATTTGTCTGTGTGGATACCAATAGAGGAGTGTACACTTGACACTCTTAAGTTCCGACAAAGTATTTGGACGAGTGGGATAAGCGAAGGGCATCGCTACGAGGGTAATGCTCTCATCTTGTAGATCTAAGATAGATCTAGGTTTCCTTAAACACATACATGTTTTATTTTTTTTTATATCTTTCCACGGATCCGTGGCTGGGCTTCCGAGGTTTCCGCAATGCAAAAAGCGGTTTTTGCGGCTCGAAAAGTCCAACAGTGATATCAGAGCCACGTGCGAAGCATGTATATGTTTTAAATTTGTAGTTTTGTATTAGATATAAAAATTACATATTTTTAAGTTTATGTAAATTTCTTATTTTTATAGATGTTTGGATATTTTTCTCGAAGAGTCGAAGCAACAAGTGTTGGGACACTTGTAGGCTTCAACCACTGAGAAAAACTCTCCGAAACGGCGAGTTCTCGCTTTAGGTTTTTGGGACAGCGACTTAAGTTGCTGTAAGATCAAGTAGGGACACTCGAAAAATTTATTTTTGCCAGTAGGGGCGCTGCCCTTATCCCCGAAAGGGGCCTTGTCCCGCGATCGCGCCCGGAAACCGCTTAGCTGGACCGTTACAGAGAGGTGACTCATAAAATTGAAAAAAAAAATAGGAAAAATTATAGAAATTTTTGTAAAATACACAATTTAAAATTATGTATAATTCTGTGATGGTCATGGCCCAAGAACCCCAATGTGATTGGATGATAATGTGTTGTAATTCATAATACGACATGCGTGCCGTTTTTGTGGTTGTGCATGTTGTATAAGGTATGCGACCTGTGCGTCGTGCCTCTTCTTTTAAAATTCTAGTTGTAAATAGTTTTAGACTCGAATGTAACTCGAGTTTCATGTTTGTAATGTACAAAAATGGAGCAGTGGAAGGTCCACTTGTAGACGGAGTTACGAGGAGGGAGCCGACAACACATGGCGGTCAAAGGAGGCGCTTGGAGAAACCGCTAACTCTAGGTTGACCGTCCGATCTTCTCATTGGCTTGAGAAGATCGTAGGAGGGCCATGACCTAATCACAATTAATATATATATATATATATATATATATATATATATATATATATATATATATATATATATATATATATATATATATATTTATATATATATATATATATATATATATATTTGTTTTGCTTGTATGTATGTGATGCATGCTAGTAAATTTTGTTTGTATGTATATGATGCATGCTAGGATATTTTATTTGTATGTATATGATGCATGCTAGTATAATGCTTGTATGTATGTGATGCATGCTAGTATAGGATAATAAAGGCCTTGATGCGTATATGATACACATTCACAATTAGATTAGATCATAATCGAATCAACTCGAAAATGGCTACCAAGTCTTGATACCCATCACTACCTCGATCATTTGTAGTTGTTGAATCTGCCAAAGCAGAGCAACACATATTATCTTGGTAGGGTGCGGAGGGACAATCTTGGTCCCGCTTATCACGACTTGGGTTAGAGTAAGCTCAATTAAATTAAGTAAAACTAGTTAACTCAATTGAATCGAGTAGAACTATAGGCATATTCCAACCGTTGGAAAGATAGGATAAGATCGCATTTACACTAAATCTTGGGCGATTTAGCCAAATCTAACTCAAGGTCTTTTGTAAATGTGGGTCTTGATCCTATAAACAAGAGTTGCATAGAGATGTAATCGGTAATGTGTTACCCACCGATCATACTAAGTCTTGGGCGATTTAGCCAAAACTAACTCAAGACTTATTATGATATAGATCTTGTCCCGCAGGAATTATAGCATGTTTGTATGAATCTAGTAATGTGGTTTGACCACATCCATAACTCGATTCTACAAAATTCCTATAATTCAGTGGGAGCATCATTTGATTAAAAGTCTAATTAAATGATAAAAGGAATATGATATTAATTTTCTGCATTGTGTATGTTGTAGATTACTATGTCGACAAACACGAACACTCTCTCCCTGCGTTCTGTCCTTGAGAAGGACAAGCTCAATGGAGCAAATTTCCTAGACTGGTACGGGAACCTGAGAATCGTTCTCACCCAAGAAAGGAAATTGTACGTCTTAGATCAGCCCATTCCGGAGGCACCTCCTGCCACTGCCTCGCGAACTGACAAAAATGCTTACAAGAAGCATCAAGATGATGCATTAGATGTGTCATGTCTCATGTTCTCGACCATGAACTTTGAGCTTCAGAAGCAACACGAGTTCATGAAAGCTTATGATATGGTTGAACATCTTCATCAACTATATCAAGGACAAGCAAGGCACGAGAGATATGAAGTCTCTAAGGCATTGTTTCAGTCCAAGATGCAAGATGGGACTCCCGTAGGTCCATATGTACTCAAGATGATTGGGTACGTAGAAAACCTACAAAGATTGGGATTCCCACTTGGCCAAGAGCTGGCCACTGACTTGATCTTGCAGTCTTTGCCACAAAGCTACAATCAATTTGTCATGAATTATAACATGAATAAAATTGATAAGCCACTGCCTGAGATGCTTAGCATGTTGAGAACTGCTGAGCTCAACCTTAAGAAGGGAAAATCTGACTCCATTTTGATGGTGCAAAAAAAGAAAGGCAAGGGCAAGCCTAAAGGTAAGGGAAAGTCCCAAGCCAAAGGCAAAGGCAAAGAACTGAAACCCAAAGGAGGGGTGGCCAAAGAAGGGACTTGCTTCCATTGCAAGGAAGCTGGACACTGGAAGCGTAACTACAAAGCTTACCTGGAAGATCTTAAGAAGAAGAGAAGTGAGACTTCTACTTCAGGTATAAATGTTATAGAAGTCAATATATCTATTTCTTCATCATGGGTATTAGATACCGGATGCGCATCTCACATTTGTACCAATGTGCAGGCACTGAGAAATAGCAGGACATTGACACAGGGCGAGGTGGACCTACGAGTAGGCAATGGAGCAAGGGTTGCTGTTGTTGCTATATGAACTTATGATCTATCTCTGCCCATTGGGCTTGTACTAGAACTAGATGAATGTTGTTATGTGTCTACTTTAACTAAGAACATAATTTTGGTTTTTTGTTTGGACAAGAAAGGATTTACATTTATAATAAAGAATAAATATTGTTCAGTTTATTTAAATGATATGTTCTATTGTAGAGCACCTCTAATGAACAGACTCTACTTTCTAGACTTAGAGAGCCCCATCTATAACATAAGTACCAAAAGGTTCAAGTCAAATGAGTTGAACCAAACCTATCTCTGGCATTGTCACTTAGGTCACATAAATGAGAGTCGCTTATCTCAGCTCCATAAGGATGGGCTGCTAGACTCATTTGATTTTGAATCAAATGAGACATGCGAGTCTTGCCTTTTAGGCAAGATGACTAAGACTCCCTTTAGTGGACATAGCGAAAGAGCAACAGACTTGTTAGGATTTATACATAGTGATGTATGTGGCCCTTTCAATATTGCTGCTAGAGGTGGTTACAGGTACTTCATTACATTTACTGATGACTTCAATAGATATGGTTATGTGTATCTCATGACACATAAATCAGAATCCTTTGAAAAGTTCAAAGAATTCAAGAATGAAGTACAAAATCAGCTTGGCAAGAGTATTAAGATACTTCGATCAGATCGAGGTGGTGAATACCTTAGCCATGAGTTTCGTGACTATCTAGCTGAGTGTGGAATTCTATCCCAACTCACTCCTCCTGGAACACCACAGTGGAATGGTGTATCCGAAAGGAGGAATCATATCCTATTAGATATGGTACAATCTATGATGAGTCACACAGATATTCATATATCCTTTTGGAGATATTCTCTAGATACAACAGCCTTCACACTTAACCGTGTACCATCCAAGGTTGTGATAAAGACACCATATACGATATGGACAGAGAGAAATCCCAAGATGTCTTTTATGAGGATTTGGGGTTGTGAGGCTTACGTTCGACGTCAAGTCTCAGACAAACTGGGACCCAAATCCGATAAGTGTTAATTTGTTGAATATCCCAAGGAGACTAAGAGATATTACTTCTACATTCCCTGTCAGCACAAAGTGTTTGTGGCAAAGACTGGGGTTTTTCTAGAAAGAGATTTTGTTTCTAGAAAAACTAGTGGGAGTACGTTCGACCTTGAAGAAATTCAAGATAAGGACCATAGCACTGAGGCCTTGATGGAGGTTGAACAGGAACCACAAAGTGTTGTGGGTGATGAGATTGTTGTACAAAGAGTTGTGGAATAACCACCTGTTTAAGTATATCTACCTCTTCGCAGGTCTGATAGGGTACGTCGTCAGCCTGAGAGATACTCATTTCTCTTGTCTGACCATGACGACGTTATGCTCATTGAGAATGAGCCTACCTCCTATCAGGAAACTGTGATGAGCCCAGATTCTGAAAAATGGCTAAAGGCCATGAGATCCAAGATGAAATCCATGTACACCAACCAAGTATGGACTTTGGTTGATCCACCTAAAGAGGTCAAACCCATTGGGTGTAAGTGGGTCTTTAAGAGAAAGACTGATATGGATGGACTTACGTATACCTATAAGGGTCGATTGGTGGCTAAAGGTTTTAAGCAAATTCATATTATTGACTATGATGAAACCTTTTCTCCCGTGGCGATGTTTAAGTCCATTCGGATCATGCTTGCTATTGCAGCATACCACGATTATGAAATCTGGCAGATGGATGTCAAAATCGAGTTTCTGAATGGAAATTTGCTTGAGGATGTGTACATGACACAACCTGAGGGTTTTGTAGATCCACAACATACTGGAAAAGTATGCAAGCTGTAAAAGTCCATTTATGGGCTAAAGCAAGCTTCACGGAACTAGAATCTTCGATTCGATAATGCAATCAAACAGTTTGGTTTCATCAAGAATGAAGATGAACTCTGTGTCTACAAGAGGGTTAATGGGAATACATCCTTGTATTGTATATGGATGACATACTACTCATTGGGAATGACATCCCTTCGCTGCAGTCTTTGAAGACTTGGCTGGGGACGTACTTCTCAATGAAAGACTTAGGTGAACCAGCCTGTATTCTAGGCATTAAGATCTATAGAGATAGATCTAAGAGATTGTTTGGCCTAAGTCAGAGTACATATATTGACACGGTATTACTACGATTTTCCATGCAGAATTCCAAGAAGGGACTTCTGCCGATGTCACATGGTGTGAGTCTTTTGAAGACTCAAAGTCCCTCTTCTAGAGAGGAGAGAGACCGCGTGGATAAGATCCCTTATGCATCTGCTATAGGATCTATCATGTACGTCATGCTATGTACTCGTCCTGATGTCTCGTATGCTTTGAGCATGACGAGTAGATACCAGTCAGATCCAGGTGAGCGTCACTGGATAGCAGTCAAGAATATTCTTAAGTACTTGAGAAGGACTAAAGAATATTTCTTGATATTTGGAGGCGATGAGGAGATAGCTGTAAAGAGTTACAGCGATGTCAGCTTCCAAACTGACCAGGATGATTATAAATCACAGTCAGGGTTCGTGTTTTGCTTGAATGGTGGCGCTATGAGCTGGAAGAGTTCGAAGCAGGACACAGTTGTTGATTCTAAAACAGAAGCCGAGTATATCGTTGCATCTGAGGCAGCAAAGGAGGCAGTTTGGATCCGCAAGTTTATTACTGAGCTTGGGGTGGTTCCTAACATAGCAAATCCCATAGAGCTCTATTGTGACAACAATGGAGCGATTGCACAGGCTAAGGAACCTCGCTCACACCAGCGGACCAAACACATACTACGGCGCTTCCATCTCATTCAAGAGATTATCGATAGAGGAGATGTGAAGATTTGTAGAGTACCCACAGAGGCTAACATCGCAGATCCCTTAACTAAGACTTTGGCACAGAAAAAACATGATGGTTACACTAGGTCATTGCGTATTAGATACTACGGTGATTGACACTAGTGCTAGTGGGAGATTGTTAGTGAAAGCCCTAGAGTCAATCATGTGATGATTGTTGTATGGATTTTATTGTATCATATTCCTATTTATATAGGCATGGTTATTATATTTACTTGTATTTGTGCCAAATAAACTAAGTATAATAACGTCCTTGAGTAGAAGGTTCTTATCTATATCAATCGATTGGTTGAATCGATAATGAGATGATATAGAGAACACTACTCTTAATTATTCCTAGTCAAGTATTAACATTTAAGGACAATGTTAATGAGTAGAGACTAGCATGTAGGTCAACTCGATGACTTGATCTCACAAGTCATGGATATGAGATATCAAGTTGACATATGTGTATGCATTAGAGAATGTATACTGAATGACCCACCATGAGAAAGTATCATGGATCGTTATATGAGTGTCATATACTTTCTCATGTGACTATTAGTATGATTATTAGTCCTTGAACCTGAAGTCACCATGATTCCCTACATAAAGAGTTGCATACTTTGGCTTCGTCAAACGTCACCCGTAAATGGGTGGACTATAAAGGCAATTACTGGGTATGTAACAAATTATGCGGAGGGATGTGAGTGATGTAGATGAGATCTATCCCTCCTATATGATGGGAGTGATATTGTTATTCTTGATAGAGTGAGACCACGAAGTGCATAACCATGCCCAAATGAGTCAATATGAGATATTGAGCTAATTTGATTAGAGTGAGTCTACTTGGAGTTCAAGATATAGATTCTACCACGGATGACATGGTCTATGCCTCAATTGGTCAATCTAGATGTTAATGATAGAGGGACATTGTCACATATTATGAGAGTCACAATTAGTAGTCACAAAGGTGATGTTGGAGCTCAACATTCTTGTAACTTGGGTAGCAATGATGTGTTGCTAGATACCGCTCATTGCTTATGTTCCTAAATCAGTTTAGGAGCATTGCCAATGTTACAAGAACATATAGGGTCACACACAAAGGGCAATTAGATGGAGATTAGGTTCATATGATGAACCATGAGGATTAGACTCATGGGATGAACCAAATTGGATTAAGAGTAATCCAAATTAGACTAATTGAGTTGGACTCAATTTGATTCAAGTGTTGAATGAGTCTAATTTTGATTCGATTCATTGAGTCAATTTAAATTAATGAATAGAGATTCATTAAATCAAATTAACTTGAATCAAGTGGTTGGATTTGATCAACCATGAGAGATTAGAGGTCAAGTTTGACTTGAGAGGGAAGATGAATGGTCAATTTTGACTTGACCAATTGTCATGTCATGGTGACTTGGCATGGGGGTCGGCCAATGATGATGTTCCACATCATTATGGACTTATCATGTGGTGCCACCTCATGAGGGAGACCAAGAGCCATTGACTCTTGGAGTTACATGCATGCATGTAACCCCCCAAGAATAAAGTGGCCGACCACTTTCATTTGGTAGATGTTATTGGAATTAACTTCGACTTCATCTTCTTCGTTGCTCTTCCTCAAGCTCTCTCCCATTCCTCACTTTGGCCGAAACTTCCAAGGGGTGCTAGCGCACTCTAGGTTGTTTTTCTCCACCATTTGTCCATGTGGTTACCAATAGAGGAGTGTACACTTGACACTCTTGAGTTCCAACAAAGCATTTGGACGAGCGGGATAAGCGAAGGGCATCGCTATGAGGGTAATGCTCTCATCTTGTAGATCTAAGGTAGATCTAGGTTTCCTTAAACACATACATATTTTATTTTTTTTATATCTTCGCACGGATCCGTGGCCGGACTTCCGAGGTTTCCGCAACGCAAAAAGTTATTTTTGTGGCTCGGAAAGTCCAACAATAATCACCTCTAGCTGCGACATTGAAAGGGTCACACACATCACTATGTATAAGTCCTAACAAGTCTGTTGCTCTTTTGCTGTGTCCACTAAAGGGAGTTTTGGTCATCTTGTCTAGAAGGCAAGACTCGCATGTCTCATATGATTCAAAATCAAATGAGTCCAGCAACCCATCCTTATGGAGCTGGGATAAGCGACTCTCATTTATGTGACCTAAGCGACAATGCCAGAGATATGTTTGGTTCAAATCATTTGACTTGAACCTTTTGGTACTTATGTTATAGATGGGATTCTCTAAGTCTAAAATGCAGAGTCCGTTCATCAGAGGTGCACTACAGTAGAACATATCATTTAAATAAATGGAACAACATTTGTTCTTTATTATAAATGAAAAGTCTTTCTTGCTTAAACAAGAAACTGAAATGATGTTCTTAGTGAGAGCAGACACATAACAACATTCATCTAATTTTAGTACAAGCCCAGAGGACAGAGATAGAAAATAAGTTCCTACAGCAACAACAACAACCCTTGCTCCATTGCCTACTCGTAGGTCTACCTCGCCCTTCGTCAATGCCCTACTATTTCTCAGCGCCTGCACATTAGTACAAATGTGAGATGCACATCCGGTATCAAATACCCACGATGAAGAAATAGATAGATTGACTTCTATAACATATATACCTGAAGTAGAAGTCTCACTTCTCTTCTTCTTAAGATCTTCCAAGTATGCTTTGCAATTCTGCTTCCAGTGTCTAGCTTCCTTACAGTGGAAGCAAGTCCCTTCCTTGGCCACCCCTCCTATAGGTTTCAGTGTCTTGCCTTTGCCCTTGGCTTGAGACTTTTTCTTACCTTTAGGCTTACCCTTGCCTTTCTTCTTTTGCACTATCAAAATGGAGTCGGACTTTGCCTTCTTAAGGTTGAGCTCAACAGTTCTCAACATGCTAAGCATCTCAGGCAGTGACTTATCAATTTCATTCATATTATAATTCATGATAAATTGATTGTAACTTTCTGGCAAAGATTGCAAGATAAAGTCAGTGGTCAGTTCTTGGCTAAGTGGGAATCTCAACCTCTGTAGGTTTTCTATGTATCCAATCATCTTGAGTACATATGGATCTACGGGAGTCCCATCTTGCATCTTGCACTGAAACAGTGCCTTAGAGATCTCGTATCTCTCGTGCCTTGCTTGTCCTTGATATAGTTGATGAAGATGTTCAACCATATCAAAGCATTCATCAACTCATGTTGCTTCTGAAGCTCAGAGTTCATGGTCGCGAGCATGAGGCATGACACATCTAATGCATCATCTTGATGCTTCTTGTAAGCATCTCGGTCAGCTCGCGAGGCAGTGGCAGGAGGTGCTTCCGGAATGGGTTGCTCTAGGATATACAGTTTTCTTTCTTGTGTGAGAACAATTCTCAGATTCCTGTACCAGTCCAAGAAATTAGCTCCATTGAGCTTGTCCTTCTCAAGGACAGAACGTAGAGAGAGAGTCTTCGTGTTTGACGACATGACAATCTACAACATAAATAATGTAGAAAGTAAATATTATATTCCATTTATCATTTAATTAGACCTTTAATTAAATGATGCTCCCACTGAATTATAGGACTTTTGTAGAATCGAGTCATGGATGTAGTCAAACCACACTACTAGATTCATACAAACTAGCTATAATTCTCACGGGACAAGATCCACATCATACTACGCCTTGAGTTAACTTTGGCTAAATCGACCAAGACTTAGTATGATCGGTAGGTAACAAATTACCAATTACATCTTTATGCAACTCTTGTTTATAGGATCAAGATCCACATTTACAAAAGAACTTGAGTTAACTTTGGCAAAATCGCCCAAGATTTAGTGTAAATGTGATCTTATCTTATCTTTCCAACCATTGGAATATGCCTATAGTTTTATCCGATCCAATTGAGTTAACTAGTTTCACTCAATCTAATTGAGCTTATTCTCACACAAGCTGTGATAGGCGGGACCAAGATTGTTCCTCCGCACCCTACCAAGATAATATGTGTTGCTCTACTTTGACAGATTCAACAACAACAAATGATCAAGGTAGTGATGAGTATCAAAACTTGGTAGACATTTCGAGTTGACTTGATTGAGATCTAATCTAATCGTGAATGTGTATCATATACACATTAAGCATTAATTACCCTATACTTGCATGCATCACATACATACAAGCAAAAACAAATAAGACATTAATTACCCTATACTAGCATGCATCACATACATACAAGTAAAAACAAATATATATATATATATATATATATATATATATATATATATATATATATATATATATATATATATATATATATATATATACTAATTAATTAATTTGTGATGAGGTCATGACCCTACTACGATCTTCTCAAGCCAATGAGAAGATCGGACGGTTAACCTAGGTTAGCGGCTTCTCCAAGCGTCTCATTTGACCGCCATGTGTCGTCGACATCCTCCTCGTAACTCCGTCTACAGGTGGACCTTCCACCGCTTCATTTTGTACATTACAAACATGAAACTCGAGTTACATTCGAGTCTAAAATCTATTTACAACAGGAATATAATAAGAGAGGCACGACGCGCAGTTCGCATATCATATACAACATGCATAACACAAAAACGACGCGTAAGCCGTATTATGATTTACAACATAATTTTATCCAATCACATTGGGGTTTTTGGGCAATGACCATCACAATATCATACATAATTCTAAATTATGTATTTTACATAAATTTCTATAATTTTCCTATTTTTTTCAATTTTATGAGTCACATCTCCGCAACGGTCCCGCTAATCGATTTTCAGGCGCGATCGCAGGACAATGCCCCTTGCGGGATAAGGGGCAGCGCCTCTTCTCACAGAATGAATCTCGTGAGTGTCCCATCTTGATCTTACAACGCCGTAAATCGCTGTCCCAAAAGACTATAGCGAGATTTTGCCGTTTCGGAGAGTTTTTCTCGGTGGTTGAAGCCTACAAGTGTCCAAACACTTGTTTCTTCGACTCTACGAGAAAAATACTCACAAAAATCTATAAAATTAGGAAAATTATAAAAACTTACAGATCTATAATTTTTCGTATCTAATACAAAAATTACAAAACAAACATGTACATGCTTCGCACGTGGCTCTGATACCACTATTAGACTGTTCGAGCTGCAAAAATCGTTTTTTGCGTTGCGAAAACCTCAGAAGTCGACCACGGATCCGTGCGAAGATAAATAAAATAAATTCATGTACATATTTAGAAACACTAGATTTACCTTAGATCTACATGGGAAGAGCGTTACCCTTGTAGCAACGCCCTTCGCTTATTCCGCTCGTCCAAATGGTTGTCGGATCTCATAGAGTGTCAAGTGTACACTCCTCTACACGTATCCATACGGACAAAAGGTGGAGAAGATCACTTAGAGTGTGCTAGCACCCTTGGAGGTCACGACAATGGAGGATGAGGGTGAGAGCAAGAGAGGAGAGGAGGAAGAAGATGAAATCAATTCACCACTAACTCATTCAATCCTTGGTCGACCACATTAAGGAGGGATAAATACCTTCATGTAATACCAAGAGTCATGGCTCTTGGTCTTCCCCATGAGGTGGCACACCATGACGTATCCATGATGATGTGGAACATCATCATTGGTCGACCCCTATGTCAAGTCACCATGAAGTGACATTTGGTCAAGTCAAACTTGACCCTTCATCTTCCCTCTCAAGTCAAGTCAAACTTGACCTCTTATCTCCCATGGTTGATCAAATCCAACCTTTGATTCAAGTCAATTTAATTTAATGAATCTCTATTCATTAGTTTAAATTGACTCAATGAATCAAATTTAAATTAGGCTCATTCAACACTTGAATCAAATTGAGTCCAACTCAATTAGTCTAATTTGGATTACTCTTAATCCAATTTGGTTCATCACATGAACCTAATTCTCTTGGTCCATCATATGAACCTAATCTCCATCTAATTGCCCTTTGTGTGTGACCCTATAGGTTATTGTAACGTTGACAATGCTCCTAAATCGATTTAGAAACATAAGCAATGAGCGGTATCTAGCAACATATCATTGCTATCCAAGTTACAAGAATGTTGAAATCCAACATCACCTTTGTGACTACTAATTGTGACTCTCACAATATGTGACAATGTTCCTCTATCCTTGACATCTAGATTGAACAATTGAGGCATAGACCGTGTCATCATCTGTTCAATCTATATCTTGAACTTTAAGTAGACTCACTCTAATCAACTCATTTGGGCATAACCATGCACTTAGTTGTCTCACTCTATCAAGAATCATGATATCACTCCCGTCATATAGGAGGGGTAGATCTCATCTACATCACTCATATCCCTCTGTATAATTTGTTATATACCGAGTAATCGCCTTTATAGTCCACCCATTTACGGGTGATGTTTGACAAAGTCAAAGTATGCAACTCTTTATGTAGGGAACCATGGTGACTTCAAGTTCAAGGACTAATAGTCACATGAGAAAGTATATGACACTCATATAATGATCCATGATATTTTATCATGGCAGGTCATTCAGTATACATTCTCCAATGCATATCCATGTGTGGCACCAATACAAGTAAGTATAATAACCATAAAGAAATACCTTTATAAATATATATATATATATATATATATATATGAATATGATACAATAAGTCCATAGAATAATCATCACATGATCGGTTCTAGGGCTTTCACTCACAGTATCAATAGAAGAAAAATATATACGACTTCTAGAATTAAATTGTAGAAGTTAAAGAACGGGAAACAAAACATATTTAAGGAGAATATAGGAGTACAAAAATATACGACTACCTTAATACGACATGGGATACGAGAGTATTAAAGTTGAAAAATAGAAGCTTAGAGTGTACTTGGTGAGTCAAGGGAGTATGCACCACTAAGTAAAGAATTTTGGTGATGGAATGAGAAAGTACAAGAAAAAGTGAAGGGGAAAAACGAACAACCTATAATGAATTATATATTTGTAAGAACGAATTTTTTTTTTAAAAAATATACAATAGCAAAGAAAAAAATTAAGAAAACAATGAATGAAGCTAAGATTGAAATTTTTGAACGGTTATATCAAAAATTGTATACAAAAGAAGGGGAAAAGACATTTATAGAACAACTAAAGTGAGAGAGAGAAAACAAAAGATCTTAACCAAATAAAATTTATTAAAGAGGAATGCAATAAGGTACTAATAAATGATACAGAAATAAAAGAGCAGTGGAAGAGATATTTTCATCAACTTTTTTAATGGAGGATTAGATGACCAACTTAACTTAGGTAATTTAAGTAGGTCAAATGAGTATAGGAATTTAAATTTTTATCATAGAATTTAAATTTCAGAAGTTACACAAGCTTTAAATGGGATGCAAAATGGAAAAGCCATTAGACCAAGTAATATTCCTATAGATGTATAAAAGTGCCTAGGGAACAAAAGTACTTACAAAATTATTTAACATGATATTAAAAATAAAAAAACTAATCAATAGAGGGTAAGTATTCTAATTCTCTTATATAAGAATAAAGGGAACGCACAAACTTGTACAAATTATAAGGATATTAAACTAATGAGTCATATAATGAAACTTTAGAAAAGAGTAATAGAAAAAAATTAAGAAAAGAGACCATGGTTTCTAAAAATTAATTTAGGTTCATACTTGGTAGGTCGACAATAAAAACTATACATCTTCTCAGATAACTAATTGAAAAGTATTGGGAGCAAAAGCAAAATCTATATATGATATTCATTGACCTAGAAGAAGCTTATGATAGAGTCCCAAAAGAAATTATACGAAGAATTTTAGAAAAGAAAGATGTTAGCATAATATATATTGAACTAATTAAGGATATGTATGATAAAGCAACGACTAGAGTGAAAACTTCAGACGAATTAACTAAAACATTTCCAATAAAGATAGGATTACATTAAAAATCAGCTCTAAGTCCCTATTTTTTTACACTAATCATGAATGAACTCACTGGACACATTCAAGATACAGTATCATAGTCCATGTTATTTGTAGATGATATTATTTTGTTAGATGAGACACATGAGGGAGTAAATACTATACTAGAATCTTGATGGAAAACACTAAAAGTGAAAGATTTTACACTTAGTGGGGTAAAGATAGAATATATGAAATTTAAGTTTAGCAATATTAGACGTAATAAGACAAATGTTAAAATATGAGATGATGAGTTATCTGGAAGTGAGAGCTTTAAATATTTAGGATCATTTTTGCAAGACGATGGAGAGATTGAGAGAGATGTCTTAAATATAATACAAGCAAGATAATTGAAATGGAGAAAAATATCGGGTATTTTATGTGATCGTAAAGTACCTTTAAAACTTAAAGGGAAGTTCTATAAAACAGTTGTTAAACTTGCTATGTTATATGAAGTTGAATGTTGGGCTATCACTCATACACATGAGCAGAAAGATAGGAGTTGCAGAGATGAGGATGTTAAAGTAGATGTGTGGACATACGAGGATGTATAGAATAAGAAATGAAAGCATTAGAGAGAAAGTCGGAGTTGTATTTATTGAAGAAAAACTCCGAGAGACACGTTTAAAATGATATGAATATGTATTTAAATGACCAATAAATGCTCTGGTCAGACGATGTGAAACTATGACAAATACACATATCAAACGAGGAAGAGGAAGACAAAAAAAAACTTGGTTAGCAACAATAAAATAAGATAAAATTTATTTAAGTATAGATGATGATATAGTAGGGGATAAAGTCCAATAGCGTAGACGTATCCAAATAGCTGACGCTACTTAGTAGGATAAAGCTTAGTGGTTGTATAAATTTTGATTCAACTCGGATCATTTATACCCTATATATAACACTTTTATAATAAAACAAATTCATTTACCACTTAGTCAAATTTACTTTAATATTATTATAGTGATTATAATTATTATAGCGGTTCAAAATTACTAAATAGTTGTTGTAATATTATACCAGTTATTTAAAAGTAATTTTGATCCAATTAAAAATATTTTGATAAGTTTAAGCAATTTAAACTAAGTTGGTAATAATTTTTTTATACAAAAAAAATCCAAGTTGAATTAAAAAAATAATTTATTTTAATATGTTACATCAATACATTAGAATAAATATATTTTTAATATAAAAAATATAATACATATCCTTTTAACTATTTTTTTAAAAGAAGGAATGGTCTTTTGACGATTTTAATAAATAAATAAATATAATCTAAAATTTTAAATTCTTTATGGATTATTATTAGAGCTGTGAATTAATTGAATAGTCATCCTCAATTTCATATCACTTGATACCAAGTAATTTATATTTATTAGATAATGTAAAATAAATAAATTCAATTATTAGATAATATGAAATAAATAAAATCAATTATTAGATAATACGAAATAAATAAATTCAAATATTAGTAAGAAGCTTCATGTGTTATTATTCATGGACTAAATTTGTGAATTAATAAATTTATTTTATATACATCTTAATTAATTACAATATTATATTTTAACTTTTTTATTTAAAGTATATTAAAAACATAATAATTTATAAATTTTATAAGTTTAAATTGGTTATAACATATTAAAAATAATAATACAATACATTTCATAGATTAATGCTTAAAATACATTATAAAAATACTATTTTTTCTAATTGAGCTAGAGTAAAAAAAACATTTGATAGATAAAAATTTAAGCAGCGTCAATTAGAAAATAAATAAATACTCAATTCATTTATACTAATAGCTAATACAAGTATATCTCTTTTAAAATTATGAAATAGCATATTCATTATAAACTTTAAAATATATATTACACTTATCACTATAATTTTAAACTTAAAAGAATAACATTTTAAACTGTAATCATTAAATTACTATTTAAAGGGAGGATGCGGCAAATGGTATTATAAAATTAAATTTTTGGTGGAAAATATTCAAATGGTATTTGACAAGGGCATGCCCATAGGTGTATTTTTTTTTTCTAAATTATTAAAAATTTATTATGGTATCATATAGATACAGATACTTATGGAGAGATTAAATTTAAATACAAAAAGTAACAATAAAAAGATAGCCACAAGAAACAACATCTCTTTTTATTGAATTTCCAAAACGGCGTCCTTGTTCATTCCTTCTGTCTAAACTGAGAAAAGGTGTTCGTTGCTTAGTTTACAGTCACTTCTATAGTTGAGTAAAACCTTTCCTGTCGTTTATACAATTCAAAATTTCTCCAAAAAATACATTTCTTTTCAAAACAATAGTTTATAATCAGAGGGATGGAGTACATTCAGGGTATATATATACAAATACAATGCTTTTTCCTTTCCTAAAAATTAGCAAAGTTGTTACCTTTGCTTAGCCACATTCACAGATCCTCTTCATCTGAACTGGAACTATCAACCTGTCGATCTCTTATTGCAGGAAATAATAGTTGTCGGGGGCCAGGTTTAGGGGTTGCTGTTGAAATGTCTCCAATTTTTTTGGCTGGCTTTGAGACTTTCTTTGATGATTCCTTTACTCCTGTGCATATCTTGTCCAACATGACAAGGAAATATCTTACGATGATGAATAATCGCGTATTTCCATGAAAATAATCAGTAGTTCTCTGCACCAAGGATCTTATTCTCTTTTGTTCTTCCAACAAGAAAGTTATGGCAGATTCAGCATGTTCTATGAAGCACTCAACGGAATGATGAAATCCACTATCCTCTTCCAAGCTTCTCACATCTTTGCTTAGAAACTCCTTAATCTCTATTAACTTGCGAGCAAAACTGGCCACTGAATCCGTTATAGCATCAATATCAAATCCTGCTGTTCTCTTGACATTATCAAGCTCACTGCTTAGACCAGAAATAGCCTCAAGGCCAATTGCATGGAGATGTTCTTCTGATTATTCCGCTTCAGAGTCTTCAAAGAGATCATTCTTCTGAACGGATAGTCTCTTTAACAACAAAGTGCAACAGAGTGGTTTTCCCATCTGTACCCTTAACATCTGACAGCTTCAATAGAGTGCCGAGCTTGAATGCCTCAGCACCTCCATGGAAAGTGCCATCATTCATGCGGTTGCCAGTTTTAAGAACAACTTCCAATATCTTCACGAAGAGACGATTGCTTCTGAGTTCTCTGCAAGCTACCTAATAAAAAAAGAATATTCATGATTATGACTTTTTAAGTGTTCCGCAACTGTGACATTCACAATACTGTATTAATAACAAGTTATTCAATTTTTTTCCGGAGAAAAAAGATATTCAACTAGAGACCAGATCAACGAGAAGTGTGGATCTATAACAATAAAGGAAACTCATGCTGACAACTACAGTTATAATAACCACGGTTTAAAATTTCATACCATGCTAGACAACATGAGTTTAAAATATGAACACGAAAAAAATATCAAACATAATGTAGAAAATATTATGAATTCCAACGTTGGCAATGACAAAAGTGGAACATCACTAACATGCATAATTTGTGTTAGAGATGAATTCCAATAGCTGTATATAAATCATGCAAACTATTGGACTATAATGCCACAGTTCATCCAACATAACATTCTGGACATCCTCACATTTTTTAATCAAAAACAAGATTCATAAAGATAAACAACCTTAGCCACTTGGGAGTGGGTTTCTCGATCTTTAAACCATATCACTTCTAGACAAAGTTTAAAATCTCGATCTATGTCACCAGTGACAATGACACTGCGGCATGTAACAGTCATAAATGTGGTGATAGTGACGTCATACCACGTGGCAGTCATGCACACGACCGACAACAAGGATGTTGCATGCCACCGTAGTTGCATTCACGATCAATGACAACGATGTCGCGCACTTGCATGTGGCACAGGGGGTGACGGCTGGTGCTGACATAGCGAAAAAAATAGAGATAGGTCTAAAGTCCTTTTCTAGATTTAGATGACCCCCACGTGTCTTGGCCACCATGTCAAGGCCCATAGGGTTCTCCGTGATTTATCTCCCTCACAATGGCCGTAGGGCAGGCCGATGGAGGCGCTAGGTTGGCGATTCCAACTTTTGCGGATGATGCTTAATCAAAGCCTAATCAAATTATCCTATTAATCTAAAAATATTTCAAAATTTTATAAAAAAATTTAATTTTTTTTATATATAATTAATAATAATAATAATAATATAATATAATATTATATTTTACTTTTTTTTTCTAATCGCTATTAAATCGAAATTAAATTAAATTAATCATATCATTATTTTCTTTATTATTATTTCGGTATATACCATTCTCCTCACTAACAAAAATTTGATCTCCAAATTTTTTAATATTTAAGTTAAAATTTTTATTTTTAATTAAAAATAAAAATAATTCTCGGCATGGGTTAGGATTTTGAACCTTACTTCTAGATATAAAGGTGCGACTGGAGTGTCACTCTGCCATGCTAGTAATCCAAAACTTTATGAATACAAACATAAACACATGGGCTCAAAGATAACATATAGCCTGAATGTTAAATGCATGATCCAAACAGAAAAGAAATTGACAAATGTAAATGGATTCAAAGATAACATGATAGCCTGAATGTAAATGCATGATCCAATCTGTGAAAACAAATTAACAATAGAAAGAGAGATATCGAAGATGCCGGAAAACAAGGGGAAAGGTAATATGATAATTCTATCTCTAGCTTACTCTTTAGAAAAGATTTTAGAGCATTTAATATCTAGAATTCCAAGACTTGCCTCTAAAGTTGCAAAAGCTTCCTTTATGATTGAGACATCCTCATGTAGAAGAGACATGAATAGCAAGACATCCATCCTTTTATAGGCAAAAGGAATATCATTCCTTGAGGAATTGTTCTGCAGGACCTAGAAGGGACAAATCACCAGTATACAGCCGAAGTTTCAGCTCTTCATCAGTGGCAGGCTGCATTCTCAGCAATGCTTGAAGAAGAGAAGTAGGAAGCTCATTTCCTGGTAGTAAGAAGACCAACAGAAAGAGCCAAGACATTAAAAGTGATTCATAATGGAGAAGTATCGTGTAACACGTAATATTGAGTGTGTCAATAGTAGTTGTTGAAGATCTTTTAGTGATTGAAAGTTTATATAGAAATGAAATTAACCATATAAAAAATTAGAAATAGAAAATGACACCAAAAGTTTTTATTTATGGACAGAAAGGAAACTGAATTGGAAAAATATGCAGAAACAGCTCAACTCACTGATTTGTATGATTGAGTAAAACCAAAGTACTATAAAACACAGTTAGTTTTGTGGCATTAGCTAGAAGCTAACGTGATTTACTTTATTATAATCACCTCATTTGAAATAGTGCACTCTTCAATCTCTACATTTACCAAATACAAAATTCAAACTTACCTTCCATGAGTGCTTCATGAACTTCATGTTTTTTTATGTTCAGAGCCTTTAATGATATTGCTAGATTCTGAGACTTCTTTGGCTCAAGGAGCTGGATAAACTGAGGCGAAGGAACAACACTAGCTGATTCCTTCTTTCCAACAATGTTTCCACTAGCAGCATTATCGAAGCCAAATAATGATTCGATCATCTCCTCATAAAAAAAAAACTACAACCCGGTGCACGAAGCTCCCACCACGCGGGGTACCGGAGAAGGAATCCATTGTACGCAGCCTTACCTTGCTTTTTTACAAGAGGCTGTTTCCAGGATTTGAACCTGTGACCTCTTGGTCACAAGGCAACAACTTTACCGTTGTACCAAGGCTCCCTTCTAAATTTGATCATCTCCTCATCAAACCTGTAAATTTAGTTAAATTATTATCAAACCACAATTTTACAAGATTTAAGTGGAAAAACTGAATATTAAACTTACTGGAAAGATCCTGATCTTATATGAGACCAGACATTGGATCGAGAGTTCGCAAGAACTTTATCCCAAAAGAATGGCTTCAGCTTTGTTTTAGGGCCACTCTTGTCACCATCCGCATTGAGACTTATGAAATGATTCAGCTGAAAATTTGGTGGCTGCTTAGTTCTAGAATTTCCTTGAACTTGGTGAGTAGGAAAAGCAGCATTTGGTGATGGTGGAGGTGGTCGAACACCGGATTTTTGGTTTGGTAATGGTAGTTGTGGAGCAGAGGGTGGAGGTGCAGCCTTAGTAATGGGAGGACTGGGGGAGGAGGAGGAGGAGGAGCTGAATGTGGAGGAACAGCAGCAGCTGGATGGCAAGGGGCGGTAAGGGGAATGATTGATCTACCAGGGGGAAGAGGAAGTGTTTTAGGTTCAGAACTATTTTTAAGCCCAAAAGATTGAGCGCTTGACACTATATAAGATGGAGAAGTACCGTTGGGATTGAAACCTTCACACAGAACACGACCATTTTCGCTAATTCCACCATCAGATGGCAAACCTCCAAGATTATCTATATGATTACTCGAACCAACTGGACGAAATTGTTTATTCAATAATCCTGAAATCACAAATCTTATAAATTTCATACTTAGAAATGCATCTCAATTAACAGGGTTGTCAAATTTGTTTATAAGAATCTGACCAAAATATACTATGTTTATAAGAAAGTGGAATGATTTCATACCAGAGACATTACTTAGATGCAAGAGGGGTCTTTCATCTTTCCCATTTACTAAGTATTGATGCTGTCTGCAAAATTTCCGGTAACAACAGAAGATACACAGGAGAAGAAGAGATGTTGCAGTCGATGATAGAACTACAGCAATGATAACTAGTTTTGTTCTATCTTGCTGATCCTCATGTGAGGATGAGGGGCTCCCAGGAGCAATTTTGGGTGGGTTTGGTGAAGAAATTGACAAAACTATCGAGTAATGATGGAGAAATGTCGAGCTTGTAGGTGCTAGACCAGGTGATTGGGATATAGCAGAAGCAGATGTTTGTTGTTCATCTGTAAGTTTAGGTGATGCACTTGGAGAAGAAGGAGTTGGACCTGCAGCTGGAACAGTTGATGGACGAGCTAGAGCAGGAGAGTTGCTTACATCCAGGGAGAAGTTGGGATGTCTTCCATGTACATGAAGCCAATTATTTACTAATTCTAAGCATTCAATGTGCATGCTATTAAGTCTATAATCATCTTTAGAATCCAAGTCGAATCCTCTCCCAATGAGACATTGGTTTACTACATGCTTAACTTTTGGGGGAAGAGTGGTCACAACTTCATAGCCATACATTCTACCCTACACAAGTAAAAGAAACATCTTGTGATAAAATCCAGACAAATATCCACATAGGATAATTTATGGAAAATAATTCAGTCCTTGAAAAGAAGCGCTCATAAAAAATAGTGGTTTAGCAGGAATCAGATAAAAACATTAGCTATTTAGTATAAACTTACATGAATGAAAAATATGTTAAAACAAAGATAGGCTTTTGTGTTAGAAGTCAATGTAATTTGTATCACAATTCCAGTTGATTTGCCTAAACATAATAACAAAATTCTGAAAACGAACATTATAGTTTTCACAAATGCAATAGTCAGTTTTCACAATTGCAATAGTTGTAGCATAGGAAATCCTAATAATTAGAATGTTGTTTTACTAAAACAATTTAAGATAAGCAGGGCCTCAAAGAGGAAAGAGGCAAAGCTTAGTTTGTTCAGAGGATGAATTTGCCCAAGAATTGCTTTAGATCCTGTATATAAGCTACATGGTACCCTTTTGATAGTTTACATAAATAACACTAGATTAATTTCTTCATATTATGTCATCAAATTAAGAGTGAATGAATGGAAATCAAATAAGTGATAACACTAATTTACAAATGTCGTGAAAAGAAAATTAAAATGTTGCGATAGACTTGTCAATTAACCCCAAATAAAAATACATCCAATGACAGAGTGTTGGGAGTATAGGGAATACAATTAAAGTCTCACATTGATATGATATGAAAAAGATCATGTGTTTATAAGATAAAAAGATATTTCCATTGGAATGAGCCCTTTTGGGTAAAACCCAAAAACAAAACCATGAGGGCTTAAGCCCAAAGTGGACAATATCATATCATTGTGGAAATATATGAATCTTATAGGCACTAACAATTGGTATCAGAGTCATGGTCCATGTCAAGCCATGAACCTCGAACGAAAGAAGTGGAACTCCCATGTCCGGATCAAGAGAACCAGACACCAAGAAGGAAGTCCAGTTGGGTCGGGAGGACCGAACAACTGGCAGGAAGTCCAGTTGGGCTAGAAAGGCTGGACAACTGGCAGAAAGTTCAGCTGGGTCAGGAGGACTAGACAATTTGCAGGAAGTCATGGTGGGTTGAGGATCGGACATCAAGCAGAGGAAGTCCTTCGAGGACGGATAGGCTTGAAGGGGGTTTAATGTGATCCTTCGTTTGAGGGAGGGATTGTTGGGAGTATAGGGAATACAATCAAAGTCCCACATTGGTATGATATAGAAAAGATTATGTACTTGTAAGATAAAAAGATATCTCAATTGGAATGAGGCATTTTGGGTAAAGTCCAAAAACAAAACCATGAGAGCTTAGGCCTAAAGTGTATCATGTCTTTTGGAGATATGTAAATCTTATAGGCACTAACACTGAGGAATTAGGAATTAACAAAAAGAAGATTATGATGTATGATTAGAAAGTGTATTTGGTAGGGTAGAATGGAAAGAATGAGAATGGTCCATTCAAATGTCTGGTGGAATGTTCCATTCTAAGGAATGACTCATTTCTAAAATGACCATAAATAAAATGAGTAAACTAGAAATGCCAATCGATCTAATTGAATTGGTTGGATTGGTTTGCCAGTGAGCTGGTTGGGCCAATTGAACCAAGTGAGTAGACCAAGTGGTTTGACTGTACCAATGGGATTGAGGACCAGATGAATCGGTAGTGTCGGCTAGGCCAAGGGTATTTGATCAAGTCAAGAAAACATATAGAACCACACATCCTAATTATCCTGATCAGGCTCCTTGGATAGGTCAGGGGTGGTTGAACAAATTGTCTCTATTAGGCCTAGTGAATCTAACGAGTTGTGCACACCAAGTGGATCACTTGAACCGAGCATGTTGGATGGATCTACTAAGTTAGGTGTGTCGAACAGACAATAAAGATTAGATACAGACCAAGTCATATTAATTTAAAAAATTAGATAAAGTGAAGGGGCAAAACATAAAATGAACCATTTGACTTGATATAGCATTCCATTATTACAACAAACAAAATAGTGGAATGAATCATTCCCTTTTCCACTTTATCCCATTTCAATTCCTAATTTTATTCTGATTCTTTCCTTTCTGTTCTACTGCACCAAATGCACTCTTAACTCCTCGATTATTCAACAACAATTAATCTCACAAACATGGAAGAATAAAGGCACTGGCATCAAATTTAAAAACTAATAATTTACCAATAAAAAATTCACTTTTTTAAGGTTGATAATAACTTGCTGATCCAGCATTGTTTTAGAAGTTGGACAAATCTTTTAAGACCATGAGATGAGACTAAAGGGAAAGGAACAGTAGGAGGGGAATAAACACTCACTTTTCTTTTCATGCTTGTGACTACAATTCATTAGTATGCAACAAAAAACATAAATCCTATTGGTACAATCGACCTTTGGTCAAGATTGATCAAACTCGAGTTAAATTTTGATTTTTGAACAATATGTATTGATAACCGAGCGATAGTCTTTTTTAAGAAAATTGTTGGTCAAGGGTGACCAACTTCGACTTGATTTTTGAGCAAGACGCCAAGTGAAAGGGGAGATTTCGATCAGCGACCGGAACGATACGGTTTCAGTACCGTATTGTCCATGCCGATACTATTTCGGTATTTTTTTTCTTTTTTTTCAAACATTAATATTTAATTATTTGATTTTTTTTTAATTTTAGTTAATTTTTAAAAAAGAATTTAAGATTTAATTTTAAATAAATTATAAATTCGAATTTAGAATTTTAAATAAAATATATTTTATTTTTTAAATTTTTATATTTTTAAATAAAAATAAAAATTTATATAATTATATAAATTAATTAATAATTTATTTAATTAAATTTTACAGTTTAATTAATTTATATTATATATATATATATTTTTAATTAATAAATTTTTTAATTATAATTTATAGATTTTTTAATTTTAGAAAATTTCCCGTTCGCGATCGCGTTCCCATTCGCGATCGCGGCTAACGCGATCAGCGTTCCGATCGTCTTCTAATCGCGTTGACTATCGCCGCCGATCGCTATCTGCCGCCTGCGTCGCGCTCGCATGCGTCCGATGCATGTCGATGCGGTTCCACATCGGAATGAAAAATTTGCCCGTTTGCTTCGGGCGAATTGCTGTGAACCTTGGGGGAGATTATTAGAGAAGGAGATCGTTGGTTGAGCGAGAAGTCCAAGTGAATAAAAAAAATCCGAACATTTAGTATGAGAGGTGAAGACCAAGTGGGTTATAAAGGATCGAACACTTCGATGAGATGATAAGTGAAACCTAAGTAGGCCATGGAGAATCAAACAGTTGACATAGGATGAGAAGTGAAGTCCAAGTAAGTCATGAAAGATTGAACATTTGGCACGAGACGAGAAGAGAAGTCCAAGTGAATCATGGAAGATCAAACACTTGACAAATGATGGAAGTCCAAACAAGTCACGGAGGCCTAGATGTTAGCTACATGTATGGAAGCTCTAATAGGTCAGGAAGAACTGAATGTTAGATATAAAATGAAAAGTCCAAACAAATCAATGAGGACAAGATATTTGGCAATAGTGGAGTCTTGATAGGTCAAGGTTGACTAGATATTTGGCACAAAAAGGAAAGTTCAAATAGGTCAAAGAGAACTGGATGTTTGACAATGATAAAGTCATAGCACATCCAGATTGGTCAGATGCTAGGCGAGTGAAATTTTGACAAATTAAAGAAGACTAGATGTTAAGCGAAAAAAATCTTGGTAGGTTGAGGTCAATCAAATACTAAGCAAAGTGAAGTTTCAGCCTTGAAAAGACTAAAATAGGAGTATCAACTGATTGCTATAAAGTAGCAATCGACTGATGAACCATAAACTCCAAAATCGAGGGTTTAAGGGGGTTTACGTAGATTTTGAACTTGATTAATCGAATATTAGTAATCAACTAATGTTAGTGTCTGAACGAATAGAGAATTTGAAACTCGACTGATTGCCTAGAGTTGATTAATGAAGAGGAATAGTCGACTAATGTTACTGTGCAACTCAATTGATCGTCATCAGTCGATTGCTGTAAAGTGCAGTCAACTGATGTTACTATTCAAGCGAATAAAAAACTTTGACTACAAGATTCAATTGTCTAGGCATCAATTTACTGATGGTAATGAGCAGTCGATTGATATAGTCAATTTGAGCCAAAAAAAAAATCCATTTTACAAGTGAAACAGTCGAATACAGTGGAACAATCGACTGATAGGGATGAATAGTCGACTATTATGTGGACATCAACCCTAACTTAAAGGTTATAAAGGAAGGTCTCGTAGAGAATTTCGAAAGCTGATTTTTAAAGACTTTGAAAGGAAAGTACTATTGTATTCCACGCCTTCAAAAAGCATTCCAAAGTAACAAAAGAAAAAAAAAATGAACAAAATCAAGATTTATTTGTACAAATATTTTCATTTTCGTTTATATCTTTATTTTCTTGTTTGTGTTACTTGTAAATACCAAATGTTGTAAGAGGTTTGTCTACTTCTGGAAGGTATCCGAGAAGGAGAAAAGATAATGGACTATCGTTAGGATTAGATTGTGAGTAGGAACCAGGAATTTTGAACCACATAAAATCTTGATTTATTGTTTGTTTGTATTTTGTTTTATGTTCTTTCCACTGTATACTAATCATTTATAGATAAGCATACGAAATTGAACGACAAATCATAAATCACTATTTACCCCCTCTAATGACGTCAACAATCCCAACAAATACAACGACCACAATACACAAACTAATGCACAAAGACATTGATATATGTAATTCAACAACCTCTGACTCCCTACCAAAATGCCTTTATATCACCTTCTTGGATACCCTCTATAGATATAGAAACAACCTTAAGCTTACAACAAGAACATGATATAAGTGATTAAAAAATAAATAAATAAATGCAAAGAAAGGATTACAATAATGGAGTTTGCTTTGACTTACTTTCTTTCACTTCGAATTTGCTCAAGAATGGCTCGGGAATCCAACGATACTCACTCAAGAATTGATGTCAAATTCTCCAAGCAATCCCCTTTTATGGAGCTCTAGTTGTTTCCTACAATTTGCATGATCAGTCGACTAAAACAATTGATAAAATGGATTTGAATGTATTCGATTGCTCCGCTCCATAATGACTACTTGAATCGAATGATCTTTCATCTGGTCGACTGGTCCATTATAGCATCTAGGAATTCGACAGTTGACATGCAACCTTATCCGATCAACGACTCTTTCTAGCTTTTCATCTCGTCATGTCAAAAGACCCTATATCTCAAGGAGTTTCTCGTCTACCTAAGTCAACCCCAAGTTACCAGGACTTCTAATGCCTAGAGGCCATCTGAAACTTCATCTTTTGCCTATTACCGATCAATCTCGACCTACTAAGACTTCCACTGCCTAAAGGCCTAGCTTTTAAGATTTTATCCATTGTCCAATGTGAGTTAACCTTGACTCACCAAGATTTCCACTTGTTGAATCTCAAGTCAACCTTGATTTGCCAGACTTCCAGTTGCTCAACATTAGATCAGTTTTGATCGCCCATGACCTCCACACCTAGCCTTAAGTCAACCTTATATTGCCAAAATTTTCATTTACCCAACCTCAGGTTAACCTTGTTAAGCTTTCATATTGTAAATCCTTGTTAAGCTTTTTGGCTGTCAAGTCCCTATTAGATTTTCTAATCTACTAACTCTCTGTCGAACTTTTCATTTATCATCATCTATTGGACTTTCCATGTGTCAACATCCGTCGAACTTCTCAATTGCCAATTCTCTATTAGGTTTTCCATCTACCAACTGGACTTTTCATTACAAACATATGTTAAACTTTTCATTGCTAACACCTATCAATATTCTCCATTGCCAAATGTCTGGTTGACCTCAACACATTTGGTCTTCATCTAAAGTAAGTATCTTGTCAATATTGACATACTTGACATATCAGTACAACTTAAATTACCCTCAATCATATTACTCACAATATAATTGCATCAACATTTTGTCTAAACAAATTGTCCAAACACCAACCTGATTGCACCAAATTTTTGTGTCTATTTAGCTAAAAAGTTAAGCACAAGAATTATGCAAGTCTTGACTCACTAATAAGTTTGCAGTGCAGACGTAAAAAGGTTAACCAAATAGAGAAACACAAAGGATGGAAATAAAGAACCCCATACCGTGTATTCGTGCAGCAGAGGATAATCTATCAGCACAGAATTTGTCATTTTCAACGACAAGTCCGCAGCCCCCAGTTTCCCTTCTGATCCGTGCATCAGCAAGAAAAAGATAAACGATAACGATGACGAACTTTTTTACAACCATCGTCCTGTGAATCAATCTTGCGCCAACGATCTATCAATTTCAATGCATCCGTAGCGCCAACTAAAGCTGAAATCAGCTCCCAGCACAATCACAAGTGTCCCTCCAGAAAACACCTTCAAATCCCGCTGAATACTACCCAGCGACCAGGCAGGCAAAAAATTTCGTCGATCAAAGTCATTGTCAGGGCATTCAAGCGGCCTTTTTCAACGCCGAAAATCGCGGAAAATATCGAGAAAAAGGGAGCCTCCTTCCCCTTGCGGCTGCTGGAGCGATCGGATCGGAATGGCAAGAGAAAAATCACCAGACGGACAATGCGATCGCGATCTAGGGTTTGCCGCAGGCGCGAGCGGCGAAGACGATGCCAATGATTGGAAATTATTTAATCATCGCCTGAAATTTGTATTTGCCGGCGTTCGAACGAGGAAACTCGACAGAACGGATGCCATGCAAAGGTTTCAGTAAGAATCCTCTTGCAATGTACCAATAGATCGACGTCATGGAGTCGGCTTTACCAGATGTCTCGGGGAACCTTCGATTGTAAGTTTCACTCGCAGTCTGGCCCGTTGGAGCCCCCGACTGTTTTTGCTGGCATATACCATTTTAAGTTTTGGATTAAAATTTAAATCAGATATTGAAGAAGTGTTTGATTTGAACGTGAAAATAAAAATGGAAATGAATTTGATAGTAAAATGAAATGAGAATAGATTTAACCATTTCAATAATATTATTTGATTTATAAATTGGGAATGAAAGTGGAGACGACGTCGATATTGTTGTTGGTGATCGTCGACTGTCCATCGTCGATCGATGTTAGCGATCGGCGTCGGTGTCGACGATCAACGATTGACGTCCACGCCAACTCTGACGGGCGACCGGTGATCGTCGGCGCCTGGCACCCGACGATCGTCAGTCGCCCACGAGTGACCATCACCGATTGCCCATCGACGCCGATCGTCGGTCATCGATTGCTCGTCGATTATCAATTGCTAGCTGTCGATCAGATTTCATTTCTCGACGACCACCAACTATCGATGACCGTTTATCATTTCCATTCTCATTCCCAAACCCACAATTTACATCGGATTTCGTTAATTCCCAAATATCTAATAATTATTCTAAAATCTAAATTCCAAATCCATTAATCAAATACTATATCATTCTCATTTCCTCATTTTAAATCCTCCAATCAAATGCAATACTCATCGTCCCTCTTTTTTTTTTAATATTATTTAATTGTTTGAATTGTCATTTTTATTTTTTTTTCCAATCTGCTTTCCAAACACACCTATTTTTTTTTATTTTTCTCCTTTCTTTTTTTCTTAAAAAAGCCTTTTTAGGGAAGAACATATTTGCATTTTTTTTTCAAAACTTTCTTCCCTTTTGAAAATACATGAATAAAAAATAAATAAATGGATAAATATTATTCAAACTAACATTAATTAGATAAAAAATTGTGATGTTTAGTTATTTACTTGTATCTTTCCAACACTCCCTTGAGATCTTTTACTTGATTTTTTTTATTAGAATTTTCTTCCTCAAACTTCGTGACTCATGTTGAGTTTTTATCTTGAATATGACAAATTAAAGACTTCACGTTGGCTTGCTCCTTAAGTATTTGGACTTCCTTAAAAAATATATGATACTACTGGTATCTTCTTTACATAATCCCCGATAGAGGGGTTAGCGGGTGACCTAAGATCCGGTCCAGAATATACGGCTCAGCTAAGAAAGGAAAGGAAGATTGGCACGGGCGAACCTCAGAAGTCATTGGCACGGGCGAATATTGAGAGCCAGTGGTACGGGCGAACCTCAGAAGCCATTGACACGGGCGAATATTGAGAGCCAGTGGCACGGGCGAACCTCGGCTTATCGCACGCGCGAACCTCGGCCATTGGCACGGCGAATATTCGAAGCCATCGCATGGGCGAACCTCGGGCTACCGCACGGGCGAATATTGAGAGCCATTGGTACGAGAGAGGTAATGAAAGCAATTGATACGGCAAAGGAGAGGCGGAGGGCACTTCGCCAAGAAGCCAGCACATTCTGATCCCTACAAAGGGAAGTTGGGCACGGGAAGGAGAGGAATTGGTTCGGATTGATGAGGAACCCTAGGGTTAGGGCGCTCGTGGGCTATAGACCTAAAACTAGCTTCCCTCAACACGGAAGGTTGAGGGAGATAGTCTATCCTAGTGGCCCGAAAAGTGGAGGGAAAGGGTGTTAGGCAGACGCCTACATAATATTCCAAAGAGTCTCCACTCACGATCTGTAATGCACTATTCTCCAGGGAAAGGTGGTGGCCACGTGTACGATGAAGATAACCCACGACGTTACGATGAAGGAAAAGGGGGGGGGGGGGAGATAAAAGGGGAGGAAGCAGGAAAAGGAAAGGGGCCGGCAATGATTCCCAGCGAGCGAGAAAAGGGGACGCAAGAGGAGAGGACAGAGGAGGACAACCACTTCACCGGAGAAGAAGGATAGAGACCTGTCGTTGTTATATCTCTTGTATTTTTCTCGTCTGGTGAGATTATTGTAAAAGGCTTTTTCTCCTCCACCTTCGGAAACTCACTTTCCGTAAAGGAGGACCTTCATAGTAAAAGTGCTTGGGCATCATCCCCGGTGAGAAAACTCACCTCCGTGGAGTAGGAATCCTTATTCCGAACTACGTTACATCTTGTGTCTGAGTCTCGATTGCTGGTGTTGGTTTTTGCGTTTCATCTACTTCATCTTTTTACTTTTCATGCGGCGCGGAACCTCTGAGATCTCCATCCATGCTTCACTGCATTGGAAAGGAGTGAACAAACGTCACCCGTCCGCATCAGTTGGCGCCGTCTGTGGAAAACATTTGAGCTGGACGTCGAGATGCAACCCGAAGAAATACAACAACCTGATACCTCTGCGGCGGAGGAGCGCCCCATCACCCTTCTACCATCGCAACTAAAGGCCTTGATGGATGACGCTATCACAGAAGCCCTGGCTAGGGAAAGGAAAAGGACCGGATTCATCCGCACTCGGGAACCTTCTTCCGAGATCTACCCCGTAAATACCTCCTCCTCCCGCATGTACCGCCAATGGTGAGATATTGCTTGGAGGTGGACTTGGGGAAGAACACCTCGAGAATACTATGCCCTTCACCCAAACGCACGGAGGAGCAAGGTGAAAGTCAATCCACGACCTCTAAGTATACGAGCCCAGTCCCTTCACGATGGACATTCTTTCGGAGCTCCCCCCATCCTACTTCCGGAATCCTCAGGTCAATAAGTATGATGGTTCGACGGATCCTGACGAGCACATATTTCAATTGACGGAGCGGCCTCGCTTCAGTTATCTGACGCTCTCAAGTGCCGAAGTCTTAGAACCACCCTGACTGGCTCGGCGCAAAAATGGTTCACTACTCTGCCCCCGGGGTCTATCACCTGTTTCACTGACTTCCAGAGAATGTTCAGTCGAGAATTTGTCAGCTGCAAGGCGTATAAACAAGACACCTCTATGTTAATGCATATCACCCAGGGACCTTCGGAATCCCTTAGGGGGTATATTCATCGATTCACTTCTGCGGCCCGGGGGATCCCCGCCACCTGATCTGAGTCTTTCAGAGGCGCTATTCAGCATGGGCTGCGGGAGGGCCCCTTCCTCAGTTCCTTGTTAAGATAACCTACGGATAGTTACGAAGAGCTACTGAGCCGTGCAGAGCAGTTTATCCGCGAAGAAGAAGGATTAAAGGTACGGAGGGCCGAACGGACTGCCACAAAGAGCCCCACCGAAGAGTTCGTCCCCACGCTTTTCAAGCCCCCTCGGAGTATACAAGACCTTTTCGGCAGGAGGTTCCGAGGCCTCGTCCGATGCTGCAAGGTGTTCGCCCTACCCCACCATTACAAATCATGGCTGCTGAAGCGCTTCCTCCTGTGAGGACATAGAAAGAACGTGAAATGGAATTTTACGATCAGCAGAGTCTGCTACAACGACCCTTGGGACACAGGGGGATCCCGCGTAACCCCCCAGCCCCGTTCTTTTGCCAATACCACACAGAATACGGCCACAGTAGTGGCCGATGTTTCAAGTTACAAGAAGAATTGGATCGCCTCCATACTGCATATCCGCAAGTAAAGTTTCAGGCAGGAGGGCCGGCGCGGCGAGTCCCCCGACCTAATGTAACCCGTCCAGGGCCGTATAATCAGCAACCCCGGGTCGCTTTCCAAACGCCATCCCAGGAGGTCGTCCCTCAAGAAGGCCCATCAGGGGAGGGCCCTTCATCCAATCTAGATGACATTCCCACACGGGGAGTTATTCATGTTATAGCTGGAGGACCTACCGACGGGGACTCCAACCGGGCACGGAAGTCGTACGCCCGTCTCATGGAGAGTTTGGCCATCGTCGCCGACCAGACTATTCAAGTTGCACCGCCCGTTTCGTTCGGGCCAGAAGATCTGCAAGGTGTCTCACGCCACACGGACGCCTTGGTTATCCGTGTATCCCTGGCCAATTATGAAGTGGCCCGGGTACTAGTTGACTCGGGAAGCTCTGTTAATATCCTTTTCCAGGAAGCCTTTGGACAAATGCAGCTGGGAAATGCCCAATTAGAAGACGTGTCTACTCCCCTCTTCGGATTCGCAGGGCACATGGTTCACCCGAAGGGACAGATATCATTGCCTTTAACTCTGGGTGTAAAACCTAGCCAAAAACCGATAATTCCTTTTCTTATTGTGGATGCTCCGTCCACTTATAACGCTATTCTTGGGCGCCCTTTCCTCACCCTTTTTCGTGGCTTCTCCATACCACCGAAGTCAAATTTCCGATGGAGTCAATCGGTGGGTGAAGTTCGTGGAGAACAAAAGGCCTCCAGGAGTTGCTACGTGCAAATGGTTCGAGACGATCAGAAGAAAGCCCGAACCGAGGACCTGAAGGGCAAAGCTGTCATCATCACTGATGTCTGCGTCTTGGAGAATCCCAAAGTCGATAAAATAGAGGAGGGAGAATCGTGGAGATCGCCTCGGGAAAGGCCACCCAATAGCCCAATACCGGATGTCAAAGAAGAGCCGTGGCTTGCCGAAGGAGAATGAAGACATCTTTGCAAAGGATGTGCATGATCTCACTGGATCCACCTCATGTGGCGGAACATCATCTCAATATCATTCAAGGAGCCCGTGGCCCAATGTAAGAGGCGACATTTTAGACCAGAAAAGGACAAAGTCATAGCAGAAGAGGTGGACAAACTACTAAAAGCGGGTCATGTAAAGGAAATCCAGTTCCCCGAATGGGTCTCTAATGTAGTTTTGGTTCCCAAACCTTCGGGGCAATGGAGGATGTGTATCGATTTCCGTGATTTGAATAAAGCATGCCCTAAAGATCGCTACCCCTTGCCTCGTATTGACCAATTGGTGGATTCTACAAAGGATATGAAGTGGTATCCCTAATGGATGCATATCAAGGGTATCATCAAATACCTTTGGCCCAAGAAGATCAAAAGAGGGTTAGCTTTGTGACGCGGTTATACGCTTATGTGGTAATGCCGTCGACTAAAAATGCAGGAGCCACCTATCGCGCTTTATGGACAAAATCTTCATGAGCGTAAAGGGAAGAATGTGGAGGTATACGTGGACGACATCTTGGTCAAATCAAAGGTCACTCGGGATTTAGTCAAGGACTTAAATGAAACTTTTGCTACATTAAGGCGGTTTAATATGAAGCTAAACCCTAACAAATGCCCGCCGGTAAAGAGTGGCAAGTTCTTGGGTACATAGTGACGGAGAAGGGGCCGCAAGTCAACCCGAGAAAGTGCAAGCCCTATGCAACATGAAGTCACCCGCTAGTCTCATGAGAGACCCAAAGTTGGTGGCGGGATTGTTTCTTTATCCCGATTTATAGCGGATCAATGACAAGGTGCTTTTTCAAGATTTTAAGGCAAGGTCGCTAAATTTCAAAGGGATGATCAATGTGAGCATGCTTTCCAGGAGTTGAAGAAATATTTGGACTCCTCGCTAGCCAAACCAATACCCGAGAACCATTATGGATGTATCCGTCAGACGAAGGAGTTGTCGGCCTGATATTATCTGAAACAAGAAGGTTCTCATCAAGAACCTATTTATTATACCACCATATTCGAAGGGGGCGGAATTCGCTATACGGAGTGGAGAAGTTGGCGATATCCTAGTACTAACCGCCGCAAATTAAGGCCGTACATTCTTGGCTCATCCGTCAGTTCTAACACCGCGGTGAATTGGGTAAGGTCGTCACTAAGCCAAATTTCTCTGGAAGATTGGCCAAATGGGTAGTAGAACTAAGCAAGTATGATATTCACTACCAACCTCGAACGGTTATCAAGGCCCAAGCACTCGCTGATTTTCTGGCAGAGGTACCTTGCGGCGCGGAAGATGGTTCGGCAACAAAGGAGGAGGGATCAGAGGCATGGAATATATTCGTAGACGGTTCTTCAGGATCTGCCGGCAGTGGCGTTGGTATCTTATTAATTTCCCTGGAGGGTGAAGAAACTTGATTAGCAGTTCACTTGGAATATCGGGCATCTAATAATGAAGCGGAATATGAAGCCATTCTAGTGGGACTACAGGCTGCTAAAGCAGTGGGGGCTTCTTCCATTGTGATCCACTCGGATTCCCAGTTGGTAATATCACAACTTCAAGGTTCTTTTGCGGTTCGGGAGGAAAGGCTGCATAGGTATTTGAAGACTTTTGAGAAAGAAAAAGCTCAATTTCGTCAGGTCCTCTTGAAGCAAATCCCACGGGAGCATAACGGGAAGGCAGATGAATTGGCTCGGATGGCTAGCACTATGGGAGGAATAAAATCCTCGGAAGCAATCCATATGAGCGTTCATACTTCCTTAGCAATATGCAGTGTGGAGGGAGACGTACCTGAATCAAGCCTAACTCTTGATTGGAGGACCGACATCATAGCTTATTTACGGCACGGGAAGATCCCTGAAGGGAAAATAGCGACATCCACTTTAATAAACCGAGCTAAACGGTTCATCCTCTTAAATGAAGACCTATACAAGACTTCTTTTGGACGACCCTTGTTAAAATGTCTGGGAAACGAGGATGCGGAATGGGTACTCCGGGAAATCCATGAAGGATGTTGTAGCAATCATTTAGAAGGGAGAGCTTTAGCAAGAAAGGCTTTATTGGCAGGATACTTTTGGCCTACTCTTCAACAAGATGCGGCTCATATAGTGCAGACCTGCATCGCTTGTCAGAAGCATAGCAACCGTTCTGAACGGCCAGCCGAGTTAATGAAAGCCGTCATCTCTTCTTGTCCTTTCGATCAATGGGGAATAGATATAGTGGGCCCGATCTCACACCTTTACAAAGGAAGTTTTTGTTAGTAGTTGTGGATTATTTTTCCAAATGGGTGGAGGCAGAGCCCTTAGCCAAAATTACTGAGAATGCCGTAATACAGTTCTTATGGAAAAATATCATTTGTCGGTATGGTATTCCTCGGAAAATAGTCAGTAACAATGGACGACAGTTCCAAGGAAAAAAGATCCAAGAGTGGTGCCAAAGTCTTAACATTCAGCAGGCTTTTACTTCGGTAGCCCATCCTCAAGCAAATGGGCAGGTGGAGGTAACTAACAGGATCCTCATTCAAGGATTAAAGACTAAGTTGGGTGCTCAGAGGGGAAACTAGGTAGAGGAGTTACCAGGCATCCTGTGGGCCTATCGAACCACGCCCAAGACAGCAACGGGAGAAACTCCCTTTAGTTTGGTATACGGGGCGGAAGCCGTTATTCCGGTTGAGGTTTTGTTGAATAGCGCTCGGATAAAGGCGTACGAACCAAATCAGAACCAACTTATCCGAAGCACCGATTGGACTTGGTGGAGGAAAGGCGGGAGATGGCACGGAGGCGAGCGGAATTTTACAAGCAAAGAGTACAGCGAGCCTTTAATAAGAAAGTGGCGCCTCGGAGATTTCAAGAAGGAGATTTGGTTTTGCGTAAAGTCAACCCCACCGAGAACACAGAAAGTGGCTCCCAACCGGAAGGACCTTCTGAAATAACGCTACGTGGCGGGGTCCGATATTATATGAAGGATGACCAAGGCAAGAGCTTCCACGACCTTGGAATGCCCTTCATTTAAAACTCTTCCATCTTGTATGAGAAATATGGAATAGAAGAGAAATTATGAAATTCAAAGGAAATGCTTCTTGAATTGATTGCGTTCATTAGATGCCAAGTATTTTCCAAATCTCATTTAGGGCTACTTACGCAATACATAAGATTGTTAATAAGTCTTCAAGAAGAAGAGGAAAACAGAGAGGACATTCACATGTCAAAATGGGATATTAAATTACAATTTTAAACTGCGGGAGGATAGCAAAGCCACCTCCCAATTTAAAGAAAATGAAGGATAGGTTGGAGGAGACAACCCTTGGCATATTGCCGAACCGCATCATTGAATCCATCTTGATAGGTGGAACGCATTAAAATGATGAGTCGCTCCTCGCGATTCGGACGGTCAGGGCTTCGCTCTCGATGCAACCTCTCGCATGTCTCTTGTTGTTCTCGAAGGTTTCGACGCACGTCCACATAGCGCCGCGACACCTCCATAATAGCATCGGCCAAGATGGAAACATCATCGGCTCGGGAACTTTGGTCCTGTTGCACAAGGTGCGTCATCTCCACCATATGTTGACGCATGGAAGCAAATCCTCCACCGCTTCGAATACGATCCGTTCGGGCAAGTTTAGAGCTCACCCTCCGAGGGAAGTTTCTGCTCACAGAGACGGCATGAGCATGCGCCCGGGAATTTATAAGGGATGAATTTTCTTGTACCTCCTTACACAAGCGGGTGCGAAGGTCCCCTATCTTATCTTGTGCTCGCTGATATTGAACCCGAAGACGAGCGATGGCATCAGAATCTCGTTGCTTCCCCTTGAGGAGCTCTGCTACCTGCTCTTGAAGACGTAGTAACTCTTGAGCCGAGGAAGATTCTGTGTTAAGAGAGGCCGACTGGACTTCCTGCTGGGGGACGAGGGGCTCTGCCCTCGGACGTGGTTGCGCCTTTAAGGCTGCGATAGTGTCGATCTTCAATTTTTGGCGAAGCCGGCTAATTGCTCTTGACACTGGTGCAATTGTTGTAGCAGGAGTCGTTCTCGCTTTTGAGCGTCCGCCGAGCCTTCCCGTTGTTGACGCTCCCATTCTTGGGCTTGAACTTGGTATTGATGAAGAGAGCGATCCAATTCTTTATGGTTGGTCAGGACCTGCACACCGGTCATGGGAAAAGAAATTGGTCAGCTAGACAAAGCTAAGGAAGCTGAGTAAGGAAACATACCAAGTCCAGAGCATGGCGTAAGCCTTCCATGCGAGGAACCACTTCCTCTAAGTTTAGAATCCGAAGACTCCGGGGAGAAAGGGAAGAGGACGGGACGGAAGAGGCTGAAGAAGGAACCTCTCCTATAAAGGAGAGAAGGAGGGTGGTATCCATCGGTTGAGAAGGGAAAGAGGGAAGCGCATCATTTGGACGGCCCGCGGAGGTGGTAGTCGGGGGCGGCAGATCCATAGTTGTCGGGAGGATATGTGTCTCGCCGTGTTGGGGGTTGATAGCGGAAGGAAAGACGGAAGGAGGTTGATCGAAGGAAGGATCTTAAGACGACGAGAGGATGAGCATTGGGCTGGAGGAGCCTGCGATAGGGATGCAAGAGAGAAGCCTGTCAGGCGCACTGCAGAGGAGGGATTCTGCAGGCGATGAGCCAGGGGGGAAGTTGGCAGTGAAGGGATATCCACCGCCATGGGTTCAGAAAGGGAAGGACGGGCCGGAGAAAGGGAAGACAAAGGTGATCCATCCCCTGTAATTGGCTGACATGGGAATACACCTTCTCCAGGTTCATCCCCGGGTTGCGGGGAAGAAGAAGACGATATCCGAACATCGGTGGCGGAAGGAGAAAGAATGGGAAAGTTAGGGTTTGTAAGGAACCTGGCTTCCTCCGGGATGGGGGTAGTGAGGGTCACCGGAGGAGGAAAGGGAGAACGGCGAGGTGAATCGAGTATGATGGTGATTGGGGAAGGTGAAGCGGAAGAAGAAGCAGAGGGCTGACCAGCATCCCGTTTGCGATTCGGGTAGCGACCCGCTATCTCCTGGAAGAAGTTAGAATGCATCTTGGGGGTCTGAAAAAGAAAAGGAAAAAGAGGGGTTGGGAAGAAAGAATCGGGGAAACGAGGTTTGGCGGCGGCGGAGCAAACAGATGAAGAAGAAGGAGACCAAAAGGCGAAAGGAGGAGGATGGCAGGAGCAACTAAGACCAAAGAACTGTTAGTAATATATGAGAGATGTCCTAAGGCAATCGCCTTATGTATGAACCATTTATATGATAAATGAAGATTCACTATTTGAGTATACATGTTTAATGTATTTGATTGGATTTTAAACTCATTTACTGAATGTCCACGATACGATTCACAGCATGAGAGAATTTGTGATTGGATCAGAACTAGTGAGTATCTCTATATGTGTAATTGTGATGTATCGGAATTATCCCTAGTCGATGAATTGATGGATTTGGACACCATCAATTCTGTCAAGACTAGCACGAGGTATACTCCTTGGTGTATCCAAGCAGCTGATTCTCACTGGCTAGAGACATTGTGATGTCCGGAGTTAATCGTGGATGCTAGTTATGGTAACTAGTTCATTAGAGTGACCAGCCGTAAGACTTCATATGGTTCTCTGCATATATAGATATGTCAATGAAGTTCTTACTGTGGCTTAAGTGCGATGTTCCTTTGACTTGCGGTATTCAAGTCATCTTGATCATGGAGACTTATGCTTTGACATCTTAAGCAAACATCTCCGAGGAGATGTGGACCCGGGATGATTGGGTATAAGTCGAAGTGATCGAAGGTGTTTGAATAGCCTATAAAGGATTCACCACTCCTTGCGAGGAGATGTATACCCATGGCCTCTCGTCGGATTGTTACTAAAGTCTTTGGCCAAAGCATTACATGTTTAGAGTAAAGTACTCTTCGATACATGTGGAGTAACTAGAATCCGTAGGACGAGGAAATGATACTTGGGCTAGGTGTGGCGAGTAGACCCTAGTGGGATGACACAATAGACCATGTCTGAACCAAGTGGGTATAAGATGAGTGAAGGGAACGGGCACGATTCATTCGAAGCTCTTGAAGGGTTTCAGAAATAGTTCTGGATCAACCGTTGATCTTTTCGGTTAATTGGGGATCATGATGTACTACTAGGTGCCACTCATGATCGTTCTATAATTAATGGTTAATTATATACGGCCAACATAAACCGAGAACCTATTTGGTCACACGCACAACGAGTGTAATCCAAAGGATTTAAAACGAGCTTGAGAATGGGATTCTCAGACCGAGAGAAACTATGTTTGGTTGGACCAAACATAAAGCGAGCATGAAATTGTTTCAGTCGCAGAGGAAGCGTGGATGGGCCGTGTCTTATGAAGACATAATGGATGGATCAAAATGGTTTAGTTCTAATCCAATGGATGAGAATAAATCAAAGGGTTTGGTTTATATTAAACGAATGAACCAAAGGTTGGTTCGGTTCGTTTTAACTTAAAATAAACCATCATGGTTTGGTTTATTTTAACTTATCTTAATGGAGCGGGTTAACGGGCTTTATGGATATGATCCATTAACCATTAAGAGAATTAGTTCTCTATAAAATAGGGATTAAACCCTAACCCTAAACCTAATCTATTTTTGGCCGCCCAACACATAGTTGCCGCCCACCTCCTTGGTGAATTCGGCGCCAACAGCCTTGTGCCGCCGCCCAACCACTTGTGTCGCCGTCCAACTTGTTGCCGGCGACCAAGCTTCAGCCGGTGAACCTCCGGCGACCCTCCGGTGATCTCCTATAGGTTTGGCATCAAGGTGAGGCTTTTCTCTCCTTGTTTTGGCCGGCGCCTACTCCTCCACCAAGCTGTCCAGTTTTCTGGACAGCTTCTCCTCCTCTCGTCGGAGCGTCGTTTGGACGACGGTTAGTGCTCCGACAGCGGCTAACTTATCGGGGATTTGATCTCCGGTAATCCTCTGAGGTGGAGGACGAAGGATTCGTCAAACGGTTGACGAACACCTCTCCGGAGAAGCGAGTTTTGAGAACTCATTTTGGATCCGAATTTGGATTCGGATCGTGATCATCTCTCGATCACGTCGTCTTCAACACGAGGCTAGTAACCCGTACGAAGACGAAGCTCGTGACTTAGCCAAGTCATCCCGAGGAGCTCGGCGTGGATACGGATAGAGACGATTCTTACGAGGATCGTTCCGGTTGATGCCGTTCCCGCTACACGTCATACGGAAGGTATAACGTAGTTTAATTTCCTTTTATTGCAAATTTTAATTTACGGTTATGTCTACACTTGTTGTAATAGCATGCGTGTGTTGTGTGTGTTGTAATAAATAGGAGTATTTATTATTTTTATTGCTTCCGCTGTGCTCATGTTTGCGAAACATGATCGAACACACATACGCCGCGGTGCCGGAAACCCAACAAGAACCCCCTATAAAAGGGGATGGAATGGGCTTGCAGCCATTAGTGGGCCTCTCGTCTGTGGTGAAATGGAAAGAAGGGTTTTATATTTCTAAGTGGCCCATTATGTACTCAAGCCCCTCATTTGCAGAAGAAGGAGGGGAACCAAAGAGGAATGATATGAAGGCGTTGCCTCCTTGATGCTCATTGCCCTGGCGCTATATACAAAAGTTTCTATCCCCGCAAGGAAGAGCGGAAGATATCCCCGTGTGATGGTGGAACGGAAGAACCGATATCCTTCGGTTATTATTTATTCTATATACAAGTTTCTATCCCCGCAAGGAAGAGCGGAAGATATCCCCGTGTGATGGTGGAACGGAAGAACCGATATCCTTCGGTTATTATTTATTCTATATACAAGTTTCTATCCCCGCAAGGAAGAGCGGAAGATATCCCCGTGTGATGGTGGAACGGAAGAACCGATATCCTTCGGTTATTATTTATTCTATATACAAGTTTCTATCCCCGCAAAGCGGAAGCTATCCCCGTGTGGTGGTGGAACGAAAGAACCGACATCCTTCGGTTATTATTTATTCTATCCCCGCAAAGCGGAAGATATCCCCGTGTGATGGTGAAGCGGAAGAACTGAGATCCCCTTAGTTATATATCACTTTTTGTCCCCGAAAAGGGAAGGAAGTTGAAGTCCTTGTTTAACCCTGTATTGTTTTATCCTTGCAAAATAGCAGAACTAATTCATTCGATGATTCTATATCCCAAGCAGATTATAAAAGCGGAAGAGCCGAAATATATCTCCGTTATAGGTAAGTTTATGTGGATACGGAAGAAGTAAAGTGCGGTACAATGCCGAAGATACTGGAGAAAGAAGACAAACTGGGAAAGTTCATGGATGCAAAAGAATTACATATTCTGAGTCATCTATAAGGAAGAATAACAAACAACATCCCTTATATATCCCGGGCGTTACAGTTCTTTGCTAGGAGGGACAGAGGGAAATCCCTTGTAGGGTTGAGGTTGGCACAATAGTTGGCGCCGGTAGGACTGCTGCAGGAAGGTCTGCCTGGCCAATTCCTTTTGGGACCCTACTAGTTGTTGGCGCAGGGAACGATTATGGGCGGAAGTTTCCTCCAGCTGTTGCTGTAAACACTCCACCTGTTTTTCCAAGGTAGCTATGTATCGGCGATCATTTATCTGTTCTTTAGAAGGCGAGCACGCTCTTGCTCGATATTCTCCCATGGCAAGCAAAGGAAAAAGGAGAATGAGGGAAGCTAGTAAAGGTCGGTGGTTTTATGGCGGAAGGGGAAGAGTGCATTCATTGGTAGGAGAAGTAGGGATCATAAATGCGATGCGGAGAAGCGTGGGGCGTAGTGGGAAGGTTGACGGGACTACAATTGTAATTAAGAGGGTCCGAATCCCCGAGACATGATAGAAGAAGGCATGTGCAGATCAGATTACCGTCCTTTTGGAAGACAGAAACATTACTTCTACAGGAAAAAGACAAGAACGGATATCATTTGCCTCCCTTATTTTTTATTAACATATTTGAAACGATTACATTAACTTGATCTACAAAGATTTTACATGATTACTCCTAACAGAAGAAGCGGGAGATATCTCTTTGGGAGGAGAGGGAGCTAATATGACTCTGAAGCGCTCGCCTTGAGGGGGAGGAAGAACTGGTGGACCTTCATCGAAAGAGGAAGGATGAGTCTTCGCCGGGGGAACTGGGACGAAAGTCAGTGCTGGTGGAAGTGGGGGAAGTTCAGCGGCAGCACGAGGATCTCCCACTGTATATTCCCACGTGAAGGGAGGATTCCACACCCGGTTGCGGAAGGAGGGGAAAGGAGCGCGGAAGGACCTCCCTGCCGGAGGGGTGGGAGCTGGTTGGAAAGGTGGATATGGAAGGGGGCGGAAGGCTGAAGTGACAGTTGAGCAGGTCTCCGAATCTTCAATATCCTCAGAGACCCAGTCTTGTAGTTCAAAAGATTCTGACTCTGAAGAAACTTCGATGGGATGCCCTGCTGAAGCCATAATAAGAAGATAGCAGGACGAAGGCATGGGGAACGAAGGATTTATAATGGATGGAAAGAGGCAACCGAGGTTTTGGGAAAGGGGAAGAAGACGAAGAGATTGATACCATTTCCAAAGCAGTAAGAGAAATAAGGAAGATCAACAAGCAGGAGCTATTTAAAGCGTCGCCCGAATTGGAATCGGAGCGGGTATGAATGATGTCAGGTAAAGACCTTGCGAGTGAATTCCCAGACTGAAACCGGGACGGGTGTGAATAATATCAGACAACATACTCCCAGCAAATTCCCGAATCGAAAATGGGGCGGAAGTGGATAATGTCATTTAATATCCCCTCCATAAGCCCGAGCCAATGAAGTGATTACACCATCCTATACAAGAAGGAAGAATGCCAAGAAGATGATAACTAAGCCTACAAATAAATTCATCATTCAGAGGCAAAAGAGAGGCTATTGATAAAATTATCAAAGAAGGAGAATAATATAAATTACAATTCAAAGAGTTCGGGCGGACAGTTAGCTAGCGCCTCCGTAGGATCTAAATAACTAGTATCCGTGCCAGGAGGCGGGTATCCTCGCTCGGCATTTTGAGCTGAAGACCCCTCAAACCCTAGTATAAAGAGATCTACCCCTTTCTTGACATAACGCCTCTTGAGGTCGGCTTCCTGCTCCTTTAGTCGGTCCTGATATTGAGCCACCTGGGTTTGACTTTCCGCCAATTTGATCGCCAAAACATCTCTCTCAGTGGCTGCTTTTATAGCTCGCTGTCCTAAGGATGAAAGAGCTTCAAGATACTCCTGTTGGAAGATGGATTGCTGCTGAGCCATCGGTGATAAGGTTCGGGGAAGAGCCGTTACTGCAGAGGAAAGTTCCTGACACTTCTTTACACAGGATTCCCGGGTAAGGGCCTAGGCTTGACGTTCCAGGTTAAGGCGGTTGCATTCTTGTTGAAGCTGTGAGATAGTAGCCGCAGAGTCAGCTTCCTTGAGCATGACATCCATAAGATATCTTTTATACTCCTTCAGTTCTTGAGTCAGGATGTCTACCTGCTGCAGCTCACTAGATTGCAAGAAGAGGCGCTGTTCTAGTTCTTCATTTTTTCGCTGCAGTTCCTCTTTCTCACTTCGAACCAAGGCTAGTTACATCGTGGAGTCTTCTCATTGACCCCTAAAGTCCGCCTCCTTTGCCTCTTGTTCGTTTAATCGTCGCGCGAGCTCTTCTCGCGACACTACGCAAAAATGGCGAGTCTCCACACTAGATTGGAATCGGGCCAGGTGGACTACCATGTTGTTATGTTGAGTGGAGGCCTAAAAGGAGAGGAAAATTATCAGCATAGGGAAATACCCATAGCAAAGAGGAGGAGAAGGAGGAGTAAATACCTCTACCAGCAGTTTGCCCACTTGCTCACACGGGCCTTGTATACCCGACTGGTTAAAGAATTTTACCTCCGAAGGGTGCCGAATTTTCAGCAACGATCCCAGAGAGGCCCTCGGAGGAACCGGAAGGGAAGGGTCTTCTCCTTCCGAAGAAGATGGGGGCCTGGCACGACGCAGAGGGGCAGGAACTGTTCTTGAGTCAGACGACGCTGAAGCTTGGAGGGATTCCGCATGGGGAGGGCGGGGTGAATTCTGTGTGGAGGGAGAAGAATGCAAAAACTGGGAGGGAGAATCCCCTCCTTGGGGAGCTAGAGAAGAGGTAGGGGAGGTGTTGCCTTCCCTTCGGGGTTCATAAATGATTAAGGGTCGAGCTTGGGAAGACAAGGGTAGGAGAGCCGATGAACTTGAAGCTCCTTTCTTGATAAGCCGCACTTCTTCCGAGGAGATGTGAGCCAGTGGATTTGCCTCTCTTAGTCGAGTCTTCTTCTTCTTGCGACCTCGATCGACTCCTTCCACCAAAGCCTTCGCATCGATTATCTACAAGATATCTTGGTAAGAAAGATGAATGCCCTAAAGGAAGTCACATTGCGGGATAAATGTCACCTACCTATAGCGGGAAGTTGTCAGGTAGAGAGACAATCGAAGTGGCTTAAGAGAGGAGTTTCTAGCGAGATGGTTCGAGCAATAATGCGGCTCTCCTAAGACTCTATACACTTAGGGAAGGGACATTTGGTCCTCATTTTCCGGAAGAAGGCAATTCGGGAAGGTCTACCTTCCAGTATCGAGTGAGTAAAGCTTACAGGAGTTGTACAAAGAAATATAAGGCTTCCCAACCCTTGTGGGAAGTAGGCGGAGTTCACGAGGGGTGGCGGTCAGCGACTAGGCAGATAGAAGAGGCTGCCTTAGAAGACTTTAATTGGAAGAAGCAATGGAATATCTCGGGGAAATTGAAGAGAGGTTCAAATGTTGGAACACTATATGGGCTCCCGATAGAATCCGGAAGGAGTTGGGGTGAATTGGTTGGAGGTAGTCCATAGAAGTTTAGGAGGTCGAGATAGACTGTGTGCTGGCGAGGATAGGCCGTTAAGAAATTGTTCATAAAAAAGCATGTCAATAGGGAGGAGGTTTATGAGGTCGATGCATTTGGTCGTGAAACAACATTTTATAGAAGGCTCTATGTAGTTGTTCCTTAGGTTAAAGAAATAATGGTTGCAATCTAAGCGAGTTATGGTATGTTCATACCAGGCGGGTGAAGAGGGTCCTAGGAGCCATGGGTATGAGCAAGCGAGCACTTACTCGGAGGGTAAGAAGAATCGTGTGAGGAAAGGAAGAGCAGGTCGCCGCAACACCGCCGATGAGAATCACAGGAGAAGAAGAATAATTTGGATTACCAAGCACACTAAAGATACCTAAAATAAGAAGGCGAGGGTTTATATAAGGTTTTTGCGACGATTCAACCTGAAGGAGAAGGAGAAGCGGAGCCATGGGCGATGGGCCTCCTTCAATATATTGGGGGAGTTATAGGGAGCGGATGGATTTAAGCTAGAAGAAATGAAGAATAGGTCGAAACTTTATGTACATTGGAAAGTCAAAGCTTATAACCCGGCTTGACTATTTTTGAGGTTGACTAATGATACTACTGGTATCTTCTTTACATAATCCCCAATAGAGGGGTTAGCGGGTGACCTAAGATCCGGTCCAGAATATACGGCTCAGCTAAGAAAGGAAAGGAAGATTGGCACGGGCGAACCTCAGAAGCCATTGGCACGGGCGAATATTGAGAGAGCGGTGGCAGGCGAACCTCGAAGCCATTAGCGCAGGCGAATATTGAGAGCGTGGCGAACCTCGAAGCCATTAGCGCGGGCGAACCTCGAAGCCATTCAGAAGCCATTGGCATGGGCGAACCTCAGAAGCCATTGGCACGGGCGAATATTGAGAGCCATTGGTACGAGAGAGGTAATGAAAGCAATTGATACGGCAAAGGAGAGGCGGAGGGCACTTCGCCAAGAAGCCAGCACATTCTGATCCTCTGAGGAAGTTGGGCACGGGAAGGAGAGGTGGTTTGGGTTGATGAGGAACCCTAGGGCTAGGCTCGTGGGCTATAGACCTAAAACTAGCTTCCCTCAACACGGAAGGTTGAGGAGATAGTCTAAGCCTAGTGGCCCGAAAGTGGAGGGAAAGGGTGTTAGCAGCGGCGGCAGGAGGCCCACATAATATTCGAAAGAGTCTCCACTCCGATATACATAGCACATTATTCTCAGGGGAAAGGTGGTGGCCACGTGTACGATGAAGATAACCCACGACGTTACGATGAAGGAAAAGGGGGGGGGAGATAAAAGGGGAGGAAGCAGGAAAAGGAAAGGGGCCGGCAATGATTCCCAGTGAGCGAGAAAAGGGGACGCAAGAGGAGAGGACAGAGGAGGACAACCACTTCACCGGAGAAGAAGGATAGAGACCTGTCGTTGTTATATCTCTTGTATTTTTCTCGTCTGGTGAGATTATTGTAAAAGGCTTTTTCTCCTCCACCTTCGGAAACTCGCTTTCCGTAAAGGAGGACCTTCATAGTAAAAGTGCTTGGGCATCATCCCCGATGAGAAAACTCACCTCCGTGGAGTAGGAATCCTTATTCCGAACCACGTTACATCTTGTGTCTGAGTCTCGATTGCTGGTGCTGGTTTTTGCGTTTCATCTACTTCATCTTTTTACTCTTTACTGATTGCGGCCTGTGAGAACCCTCTGAGATCTCCATCCGTGCTTCACTGCATTGGAAAGGAGTGAACAGACGTCACCCGTCCGCATCAATATACAATAATTTTAAATATTTTATCATTTACAAAAGTGGTTATCTCATTTGGATCTTTTGAACCGGATACAAATCTGACTTGACTCGGACTCAAATTCGGTTCCTCGGCTTAATCCAGATTCAGACTCGGACTCAACTAGATTTGTTTTTGCCACTAATGCCATAAAATTCATTTGCTTTGGTTCTTTGCTGACTCATCCGAAGAAGACTTACCTTTCTGCATTTCGCTATCGGATAATGTATTCATTAGAATTTCATGTTTTGTTACTTTAGAGTTGTTTGTCACTTCGTGCAACTTGATTAATTGTCCTGAAGTTGCTTTGAGTTGCTGAAGGATATAATCCGGTTTAGTTCCTCTTTTGTAAGTCCACATTGCAAGATGTTGAGAGCCTTGAAATTAACTCGGGCCTTCTTCTTCATATTGACGGTCCATTCTTCCAATTCCAATAGATCTCTGGAGTCCTTTTTGATGTTAAACCAAATGTCTAATTCCGCCTTAAGGAAGCATTCCATCCGTCGTTTCCAATCATGGAAGTCTTCTCCACTAAAGAGAGGAGAACAAATGATGTTATAACACTCTTGATGAGACATAGACATGTTTTTTTAAATTTTTGAAAAATTGCAAGACAAATACAAATCAAGAAATTTCAAGACTAAAGTCTTGAGTAAGTATTGCAAAAAAAATAATATAATAATAAAAAAATAAAAAATGGCAGAAAATAAAAATATTATAGAGAAAGGAAATTTTAATTTTGCTTAATTTGGTAGTTGTACCAAATTTTAAGTGCCTCCGCTTTGATATACCAATTATAGGATCGCGCTTTCGAGAGAGAGAAAGGGAAGGGGGAGGTAAATCTCGAAATTAGAATTTTCATTACTTTAAAATCTTTTTCTTTATCTTTTAAAAGAACCACAGTGCGCATAAATAAATTAGACAAGGAAATTTACTTGGTGCAGGGGATCCTTTGGATGGCTGGGGAGTGAATGAACTTTTTCGATTTCTTTCTACAAAATATTAGCGGAAGCAAAACAAAATTGTAATTTAGAATTGAAATGACATTAATAATAATGCTAACTCCAAGATGTAACGTGGTTCGGTGATGACGCTTCTACTCCATGACAATCCTTAAGGTGGATCACCCCTTTTAAGACTTCAATAAAAAACTCCTTTTGATGAGAACACCAAGGTGGAGAAGTCTTCTTATAATACAATCTCTTCTTTTTACAATGATGGAGAAAGTAGACTAGGAAGAAGAGATTAAGAACTCTTAGAAGAAGGCTTAGAGAGCTTAGAACAAAAGTTTAGAATGAGAACACTGACCCATTCCAAGCTCTACAAACCCTTTCTTATATAACTTGGGCATTTCTGCCTATTGAGCCCGACGACAGTTGACTGCTGCATACCAGTAGTCGACTAGTATTACTATTGACTAGATCTAACGGCTTCTGATGTAGCTTGATCGCGATCATCACCACTAAATAGACACTTGATCAATCAACTATCTAAGTCAACAGTCGACTGCTCCAAGCGAACAGTCAACTCAGAAATCTTCTGTGCTCGTGTCCACTTATACCAATCGACTGCCCATCCATGATAGTTGACTACCCAAGCCAATAGTCGACTGCTCCAAGCCAACAGTCGACTCAGAAAGCTTTTGTGCTCGTGCCCACTTAGACCAATCGACTGCCCATTCATGATAGTCGACTGCTAGTGGCCAGTTGATTGGTATACTGCACTAGTCGACTGCTAGAGTCAGAATCAACATTCGACTGGATCATAATCCTAGTTGACTACTCGAGTCAATCTGAGTTCTCGAGTGCCAAACACTCGAGACCAGTCGACTGGTACACTTTAAGTATGACTATTTCATACTTGAAACCAACCCTAAGCCTAGATTAAACCTTCAAGCTCCTCCATCAGCTTTGCGCCTCCAGGATCCCTCAGAGTCCACAACTTCTTCATTCTTGCGCTTGCCTTCAAAAGCTTCATTCGATTTTGTCATGCTTTGGATTCCTCCTTTGCCAAAGTCCACTTGGACTTTACGCCGCCAATATTACATACTTGAACTTATGCTGCTAAGACTTCACCTTTGGACTTTCTTGCTAAGATCCACTTGGACTTATGCCGCTAAGACTGCATGTTTGGACTTATGACACCAAGACCACACCCTTGGACTTCCTTGCTAAGATTCACTTGGACTTATGCCGCCAAGACTATATGTTTGGACACTTATGTCGCCAAGAGCACATTCTTGGACTTTTCTTGCCAAGGCTTCATCCTTGGACTTTCCTTGCCAAATCTTCACACTTGGACTTCTTTAAACCTGAAACTTAATCATCCATATTAGATCACAAATATTTCTTAATTATAAATGATTATCCATGTAGGAATGTTAGTGACCGCTAGAGAGGGGGGGGGTGAATAGCGCGTACGTTGACGTCGATGGAAGTTGATCGTGTTCGTGTTCACAAAACTTTTTATGTGCAGCAGAATGTATATAATAGCAATAATAAAAATAAAGACACAAACACAATCACAAATACAAGCGATATAACATGGTTCGGAATCTCAAGGTTCCTACTCCACGGGTTGGGCTCGAATGAGCACTAGCGATGCCAAACACCACTAATAATCAATACACTCCTTCTCGGAATAATCCGGAGGTGGAGAAAACCTCTTACAAGCGATTACAACATTAATACAAAATAATACAAGTAAATACAAATAAATACAACCGAAATGTAAAGAACACTTTACAAACTAGGGCTTTGAATGTTTTGCTTGTTGGTTGCTTGAATGATCTTAAAGGACCTTGAAATGCGCCTGCACTTCGCCTTCAAATCACCTCAAGAAATCTCTCCAAGAACCTTGGCGAAATCCTCCATGAGCTGCTCTTTATAACCTACATCGGGCTGATTTCACGCCTGCCAGTCGACTGCCAATAGTGCCGTTGTCTCACAACGACTTAATCTACGTCGACATCCAAGCCAACGGATACACTGACAGTCGATTGCCATTACCCATTAGTCGACTGCTGAGGTCGTAGCCGACTGACCAGTCGGCTACCGAGCATTCTGCTCTCATAACCTCAACCATCGATAGCCATCCATGGCGCCGACTTCGCTTCATCACGATCGTCCCAATCTTTGGCGGTCATCATTCCTACAATCGAACACCAGTCAACTCTAAGTAGTTTGACTAGCCATAATCCCTGTCGACTGCCAAGAGTCAACTCGGCTGCCAAGTGTCAAAACACTTGACCAATCGACTGGTCCAAATCCCCAGTCGACTGATAGCCTCAACCATGAGGTTTAACCCCAAGTATGATGCCCTCATACTTGCTAGACCACCCTTATCCTGTTGGGTTTCCCTGACACCAATGTGGGTTTGTGATGTGTGTAAATCGTGCTACGTTTTCACTACTCCATATGCATGCATTTTATCTCATTTTATGTCTTAGGCATGTATTTTGTCATGATTCAGTTAAGTTTAGCATATTTTGGACGAAGAGACTGATTTTGAGTGTTTTTCGTGTTAATAGGGTGAAGAAGCAGGCGTATCAAAATAACACAGGCGTGTTATCAGTGACACGTCCGTGTTAGGAGTTCTAGCGCTCAACACGCCCTGATTTAGCAACCGGCACACCCCGTTCAAGTGCTGGCACGACCGGTGAGAAATGTGCGACACGCCTGTGCCCTCATTTGACACGGGTGTGTTGGCCTGATTCCAGACTTCCTTTTCTGCGAGCAACTCGACGAAGTCGCGATCTTCGTCTCAATTAAAGGAAAATCTTTTGCCTTAATTGAAGAGGAGGCCAAGGCTATAAAAGAGGAGATATTCTAACCCTAAAAGGGGAGGCAGCTGGGTAAAGAGGACGATAGAAGAACGTGGAGAACGAAGGAGTTGACGACAGAGGAACACAGATGACACTAAGTATTGTAATTTCTTTCTCTAGCAATTCTTGTCTGACTATGGAGTAGTGTCCTGTAATCTTAGGATGGGGGAGTAGCCCTTGACGATTTATGATGGATGATGTAATCTATACTACTTGAATTATTGTTTGTTTTGATCTGGTTTTTGGATTCTTATTGATAAACCTAAGGAGCTAAGGGGAAGTACCTAACAGTGAACCCAAGTTCCCGAAACCTAGAACCAACTAGAGATTAACTCCTGTCAAGTAGTGGTAGTGTATCTATGAGGGCTTGCGGGGGTCTCGTGACAGGTCCCCTTAGCTGATTATGGTCCTGTGTGCAAACCTATCGTGAAAAGGAAATTTAGACTCTAAAGGAACTCTTATGGACTTAATGGATCTATCAAATCCAAATTTTATCAAGTAACGGTGGTAAGACTAGGGAGGTTTGCGGGGGTCTCGTGACAGGTCCCCTTAGCTGATTATGATCCCCTACGCTCGAATACCGTGACAAGTAAATTAAGTTTGATAGGTACAGTTGGCGTACACCTCGAAAGGGGCCGTTGATTTACCTTAGGATAGGTTCCATCAAAACAACTCTAACAGGGGTAGGAAAGAATTAAATCACCTTATAAATCATCGACGTGGTAAAACCCATATCCTGAGATTCTTCTCAACTATTGAATTTTAGCTCGTTCTTCTCATTCGTTGTTCTTGACTGCTCAGTTTCTTTGCTTAATCCACAAATTGATTGACTAGATAACTTGGTATCACGATCATTCGGTAATTGTCCCAATCCCTGTGGGATCGACATTTTTATTACTTGACGACAACCGTGCACTTGCGGAAAATAACACATCAGTTTGTATTCGAACATGTTAAACATGCACACAGTGGAAGCAAAAATAAGTAATAGCTAACTTATTACAACACATACACCATACACATGCAAAGGATACTACATGTGTAGATATAATCGCCATTTCAAATTTTGCAATAAAAGAAAACTTATACTAGGTATACCTGATGAATTACGTGAAGCGGGAATGACATCAACCAAGCGACCCTCGCGAGTCTCGCCTCTATCCGTATCCACACCGAGTATCGTCGAGATAACTTCACCAAGCCACGAGCCCCGACTTCATGAGAGGTACTAGCTTCGCGTTGAAGTCATTGTGATCCGAGAGACGATCACAATCCGAATCCAATTCGGATAAAAAAATGAGTTCCACGAGCTCGCTTCTCGGAAGTGATTTTTATCAACCAATTGACTAAACCTTGGTCCTCTACCAAAGGGGACTGCCGAAGATCCAATCCCCGACAAGTAGGTCACTGTTGGAGCGCAAAATGTCGACCAAATGACTATAGGGGATCCTTGGAAGCTAGAGGGGGGGGGTGAATAGCTTGTATTCGTTTCGAGATGGATTTCGATTGCGTTTGTCTCTACAAATTTCGTTAGTGCGCAACGGAATAATAATAATAGCAATAACGAAACAAGACAATCACGCAAACACAAATATTTAACGTGGTTTGGAACCGAACGGTTCATACTCCACGGATGGAGCTCTAAAGAGCTCTAGCAACGTTAATGCAATCACTAATCACAAATAACTCCTTCTCAACACAAGTCGGAGGCGGAGAAACCTTTTACAATAGATTACAAGCAATATACAATACAAATATGAAAGACAAGTAAAGAAAACTTTATAATACTTTGATTTTGATTGCTTGAATGCTTGGTTACTTGACTTGCACTTGGAGACCTTGATTTGCAGCAACAAATCGCCCCAAAAGCCTCAAGAACCGCTGTTGATTTTTTCCTCCATGAGCTCCCTTTAAAGCTGCTGCCTGGGCTGGAAATCGCCAATCAGTCAACTGCTCGGGACCATCCATCGACTGATGCCACTGTTGTCGTGAGACAACGGCTAGATCCACGTTGGAAAAATCCAACGGATCCATCATCAGTCGACTGATCATGACCATCAGTCGACTGATTGAGCCTTCACTCGACTGCTAACCCCAGCAGTTGAGTCAGACTCCGATACGTGCTGAAAAACCGAGCACGCGGTCGATTGATCACGATCGGTCATTTCAGCTGCTCGGCCAATCAATCATTGCCTACCTGCAGCGGCGGCTAAACCAATTCCTGTAGTCAAACCCTAGTTGACTCACGTCAGTCGACTGCCACATGGCACCAGTCGACTGGCACACCTCAAACCTTGGGTTTTAACCCAAGTATGGTTCCCCCATACTTGCTAGACAACCCTTAGCCTAGACCTAAGCCTTCTAGCCACCTCCGTCAGCCTCACGCCTCTCGGATCCCTCTAAGTCATCCATGACTTGTTCATCCATTGCGCTAGCCTTCAGGTGCTTCCATCGACTATATTATGCTAACGATGTCTACACCGCCAAGGCACATTGAACTTACGCTGCCAAGACTCCGCTTGGACTTTACGCCGTCAACCATTGGACTTATGCTGCCAAAACTCCCGTTTGGACTTTATGCCGCCAATATCAAACCCCTTGGACATTCCCTTGCCAACTCATGTTGGACTTTCCATTGCCAAGACCCATGCTTGGACTTTCCCAAATGCCAAGTGTCCCACTTGGACTTTCCATGCCAAGTACCCAAGACTTGGACTTTCCATGCCAAGTACCTAAGACTTGGACTTTCCCATGACAATCACATTGTCATATATTTTTGTCGAACATCAAAACATCTCTCGAGTCAAGCTCGATTCCTGGTCAATCGTGACCTGAGCCGATTGCACTAACAATCTCTCCCTTTTTGATGTTTGACAAAAACCAAACAAACCATTGAGTTAGACCATCTAACTCAAACCAATCATCCCCATCAAATTTCCAAATTGATGTCATTCTCCCAATAAGTTCTCTCCCTTTTTGACTAACATCAAAAAGGTTCTCTCCAAGGAGGGCAATGTCTCATGTCCCAATGAGATCTTATAATCTCTCCCTTGGTCCAAAAATACCTAGGATGCCTACCATCTTCCTAGTGATAAGTCCCATATCACTCAAGAGAGGCAATCCTATACACTCCCAATTTCCAAATTAGGTATCTCAAACTCCCATTTTCCTCCTCATGAGAAAAAAATACCATCCATCATCTCATGATGGATACCTCCCCCTAAAGGCTTGCTCCCCCTTGACCATTGCACCAACAATATCCTTGGGAAGTCCCTAAGCCAATAGGAACTCTAAACCATCAAAAATAAGGTTCAAAGTTCAAACATGAACTCTCCCATCCTTAAATTTGATACAAACCCTAAACAACTCGTTTAATCCATATCCAATGGATTTTCACCCTTTATAATGCTTCCCAAAGCATATCCTAGGGTTAGGAGTGGTTAGGGAACTCTAACATAGTTAAAAGTGGGGTAAACAAACCTTGTTTTCCCAAAATTAGCTTGGCAGTCGACTTTATCAGAGATCAGTCGATTGCCACTCCCATCAGTCGACTGCCACCAAGGGCAGTCGACTGATAACTGAAATTTTCGAATTTCAGTCATCAGAAATAAATTTTGAAAATTCATAAATAATTATATGTATATCGAAAAATTATGAAAATTTATATGTATAATACTTATGACTAATACAATGGGTGAAAAATACTGGAAAAATATTTTACCTATTAAAATAGGAGATTGATACAAAGTTCAAAACCATTGAAATTTTCAATGTTTTGGCCCTACTTTGTATCAACTTCATCAATGGTGATTGCTATCAAAAGATAGGCTTCACCAAGGTTTTCTAAAATGATTTTGAAACCTTATTTTGGATTATATTCCTTGGGCTCAATGTACATGACTTGTACACAAGCTTTCCCAATGATCCATCATTAGTTAAGATGAGTTTTAGTTCATCTAGATGCAAAAACTATGCACCTTGAACTTAACTCATATCTTAGCATCTCACATGTATCTAGGGTGTATAAATACACATACATGTCATTTTTAATGTGAGATGTGGATTTTGGTTATCCTAATCTAAGGCCTCATGCATTTTCTAAGGCAACTCTATTTGATTTCCTTATAAATGAGACTTCAAGTCATGCCAAAGTCCTTAACTCAATTTTAATCAATTTAGATGCATGAATGATTATGACATTAATGATGGTATAAATAAGCACATGCTCATAATCATGATGTCATGACATAAGATGAAATCTAAAAACACATGACATTAAACCTAATCCTAAAAGCATGATCATGACATATAAATGTTTGAACATAGATATGATGTCATGATATGTTATATGACAAATCAAGCATGACAAATAAAGGGTATAGGTATAATAATACCTAAATTTTAATATTAATTGCCATTTGATATAATTAAATATATTTTATCATATTATCACTTTTCTCCCTAGTGTGCCAAAAACCCAAAATGACACACTATGACCTTTAATCCTAAATTGTGCCAATTTAATTGATTTTTCATAATTCCGAAAATGTATTGGCACATCCTAAAATCTTTTAGGATCAAAGATCAAACCTATTTCCAAGGTATCCATAACCTTGAAAATAATCTAAAATGCCACCTTTACCATGGTTAGGTTAACTACCCTTCCATTTAAAGTTGGCACACCCTAAACCCATCTAGTGTGAATCAATCACGCTCTTAGGAACCCAAAACTTATTTGAGCTCCTAGGATTTACTAGGTATTCCTTAGGGATGACCTCCTTAGATACCCTCCTAATGACCCTTCTAGGCTTGTTAGCCTTGGTCATTGCAGTCTTACCTAGGTTGACTCTAGGGGTAACTCCCCTTGCAATCTTCTTAGTGGCTACCCTAGGTTTCCTTGAAACCCTAGCCACTAGGCACATACCTTGGTCAACTCTAGGGATGACTTCCCTATTGACCTTGGTCTTCCTAGACCTAGTTTGTGTTCCATAATCAAATGGAACACTATGATAAGCCACCTTAGCCTTAGGTTTGTGACCCAAACCCTTCTTGCCCTTGGTTGACTTTTCTCTCTTAGGCCCTAGATGTTGACTCTTGGTCCTAGACTCTTGACTTTGACCATTTGACCCTTTTAGTTGATTTTGCATAATCTTGAGGGTCTTCTTAAGTTTTTCAAGCCTTGACCTCAAGACTTGATTTTCAACCTCTAATTGCCCAATTTTAGAATTTTGATATAATCCTTGGGCATGGTTCTTCCAGGCATATGCCTAGCCCATTTAGGGTTGAAACCTAGGTGCTCTTGTATTTTCCTAATAGATTCCCTAGGTAAGATTTTTCTAGGGACATTAGTCCCAAATTTCTCCTTATTTCATAAGTGGACACTTTTAGCTCCTAAACAAAAATATTTGTTATTTCTAACATGCTTTTCATGATAGATGGCAAGTGAATTAAAATTCCTAGCATGCTTTTGTCTATTAACTAAAGAATGAGCATTACAATATACCTTAGGGTTTGCCTTAGAGGCTCCCCCTACTTGTGAAGTTCCCCTTTGAGTCTTCTTCTCCCCCTTTGGGCATTGATTCCGGTAGTGTCCCGGTTGCCGGCATTTGAAGCAAATCACTTGCTCCTTGCTTTTGGTTGTTGGGGGATCGACATTCTTGACTTTTGGTGTCGGAGGAGACTTTTTGATCCTTTTAGGACACTTACTCTTGTAGTGTCCTTGCTCCCTACACTCAAAACATATTATATAATTTTTGATTTTAGCCACAATGTTTGAGTTACCTAGGTCAATGGTGGAATTTTGGATTTGTTCTTCTTCTCGACCTGAGGTGGAGACTTCTTCTTGATTTTGCTCCGGCTCCGGTGTGGATGGTCTCTCCCCCTCACTCCTTGAAGTGGAGGCTTCTTCCACTTCTTCCAACGATCCAAAAGTTGATTCCTTCTCAACTTTCGAATCCTCATTTGAGACCGGTGATGGTCCCTCTTCTTGAATCGGTAATGAATCTTCATGGAGCTTTTCCACTTGGCTCCATAGCTCCTTGGCATCTATATAATTACCTAACATACACAAGATATTGTTAGGTATTAAATCAATTAAAAACTTCATTACCTTATCATTTTTCTCAAAGGCTTAGACTTGCTCTTCGGTCCATCTCTTTTTCTTGAGGAACGCTCCCTTTGGTCCTATTGGATAGCTATATCCCTCCATCAAAATGGGCCATTCTTCAAAGTCTCTCATCATGATAAAATCTTCAATTCTTCTCTTCCAAGAATTGAAGCCTTCTCGTCCATATAAGGTGTAAGGAACCAGTGTGTTGATGTCCCAACCTAGTTGTTCTTCCAACTCCATCTTTACCCTCTAGCGTCTTTGTCTTAACTCCCGACGGTTAGTTCGTAGAAGAGCCCCAGGCTCTGATACCACTTGTAGGGGATCCTTGGAAGTTAGAGGGGGGGGGGGGTGAATAGCTTGTATTCGTTTCGAGATGAATTTCGATTGCGTTTGTCTCTACAATTTTCATTAGCGCGCAGCGGAATAATAATAATAGCAACAATGAAACAAGACAATCTCGTAAACACAAATATTTAACGTGGTTCAGAACCGAATGGTTCATACTCCACGGATCGAGCTCTAAAGAGCTCTAGCGATGCCAATGCAATCACTAATCACAAATAACTCCTTCTCGACACAAGTCAGAGGCGGAGAAACCTCTTACAACAGATTACAAGCAATATACAATACCAATATGAAAGACAAGTAAAGAAAACTTTACAACACTTTGCTTTTGATTGCTTGAATGCTTGGTTACTTGACTTGCACTTGGAGACCCTGATTTGCAGCAACAAATTGCCCTAAAAGCCTCAAGAACCGATGTTGATTTCCTCCTCCACGAGCTCTCTTTAAAGCTGCTGCCTGGGTTGGAAATCGCCGATCAGTCGATTGCTTGGGACCATCAGTCGACTGATGCCACTGTTGTCGTGAGACAACGGCTAGATCCACGCTGGAAAAATCCAACGGATCCATCATCAGTCGACTGATCATGACCATCAGTCGACTGATTGAGCCTTCACTCGACTGCTAACCCCAGCAGTCGAGTCAGACTCCATTCTGTGCCCGAAAAATCGAGCACCAGTCGACTGATCACACGATCAGTCGACTGCTCGACCAATCAGTCGACTACCCACCTCTGACAGTCGACTGCTAGGCCAATTCCTGCAGTCAAACCCTAGTTGACTCACTCCAATCGACTGCCACATGGCACCAGTCGACTGGCACACCTCAAACCTTGGGTTTTAACCCAAGTATGGTTCTCCCATACTTGCTAGATCACCCTTAGCTTAGACCTAAGCCTTCTAGCCACCTCCATCAGCCTTATACCTCTCGGATCCCTCCAAGTCATCCATGACTTGTTCATCCATTGCACTAGCCTTCAGGTGCTTCCATCGGCTATGTCATGCTAACGGTGTCTACACCGCCAAGACACATTGGACTTATGCTACCAAGACTCCGCTTGGACTTTACGCCGCCAACCATTGGACTTATGCTGCCAAGACTCATGCTTGGACTTTACGCCGTCAATATTAAACCCCTTGGACTTTCCCTTGCCAACCCATGTTAGACTTTCCATTGCCAAGACCCATGCTTGAACTTTCCCAAATGCCAAGTGTCCCACTTGGACTTTCCATGCCAAGTACCCAAGACTTGGACTTTCCCATGACAATCACATTGTCACATGTTTTTGTCGAACATCAAAACATCTCTCGAGTCAAGCTCGAGTCCTGGTCAATTGTGACCTGGGCCGATTGCACTAACAATGACCTCTCCATTCAAGGGACAACAAGATGTCCAAAATTGGACAACTTGTGGTGGAGGAGTTGGTGCCGGGCAAAGAAGATGGTCGGTTGGTCCTTGGTCACCGGAGCCAAGGGAGGATGGCCGGAGGATGGTCGGTGGCAGGTGGAGGTCGGCGGCAGCTAGGGTGGTCCGGCCAAGTAGGGCAGCGGTAATAAGGTTGGGCGGTAACCTTGTTGGGTGACAACTCTAAAGAAGGAAGAGGAGAGGAGGCTAGGGTTTCCAAAACCTTGAACCGATTTATCCCGAGATATCTCTCAACCCCGTTATTTATAGAGAACGTATCTCTTATCCATTAATAGGCTTTTTCTCAAGACCTTTTCTCTAAAACCTTTTCTCAAAAGGGTTATTGGTTCACAACCAAAATCCATTAATCCGCTCCATTAACTTAAGTTAAAATAAACCAAACCGCATTGGTCTATTTTAAGTTAAAATGAACTAAATCAATTTCGGTTCATTCGTTTAAAACAAACCAAACCCCTTTAGTTGATTTTCTACCATAGGATTAGAACCAAACTGATTTGGTTCATCCATCATGTCTTCATAAGACTCGGCTCATACATGCTTCCGATGCGACTGAAACAATTTCATACTCGCTCTATGTTTGGTCCAACCAAACCAAGTCTCTCTCGATCTGAGAATCCTATTCTCAAGCTCGTTTTAAATCCTTCGGATAACACTCGTAGAGAGTGTGACCAAATAGATTCCCGATTTATGTTGGTCGTCTATAATTAACCATTAATTATAGAACGATCATGAGTGGCACCTAATAGTACATCATGATCTCCAATTAATCGAAAAATCAACGGTTGATATCAGAACGCTTCTGAAACCCTTCAACAACTACTATAAATCATGCCCCATTCTCTTCACTCATCTTATACCCACTTGGTTCAGGACATGATCTATGTGTCAGTCCCCACTAGGCTGACCACGTCACACCTAGTCCAAGTATTACTTCCTCGTCCTATGGATTCTAGTTACTGCACATGTTTCCAAGAGTACCATACTCTAAACATGTAATGCTTTGACCAAAGACTTTAGTAACAATCCAACGAGAGGCCTTAGGGTATACATATCCTCGTAAGGAGTGGTGAATCCTTTGTAGGCTATTCAAACACCTTCGGGCATTTCGACTTATACCCAATCATCCTGGGTCCACATCTCTTCGGAGATGCTTGCTTAAGATGTCAAAGCATAAGTCTCCATGACCAAGATGACTTGAATACCGTAAATCGAAGGAACATTGCACTTAAGCTGCAGTAAGAACTTCATTGACATATCCATATATGCAGAGAACCATATGAAGTCTTACAACTAGTCACTCCAATGAACTAGTTACCATAATTAACATCCACAATTAACTCCGGATATCCCAATGTCTCTAGCCAGTGAGGAACAATTGCTTGGATAAACCAAAGAGTATAACTCGTGATAGTCTCAACAGAATTGATGGTGTCCAAATACATCAATTCATTGATTAGGGATAATTCCAATATATCACAATTACACATGTAGAGATACTCATTAGTTGTGATCCAATCACAAATTCTCTCATGTTGTGAATCATATTGTGAACATTCAGCAAATGAGTTTAAGATTCAATCAAATACATGAAAACATGTATACTCAAATAGTGAATCTTCATTTATCAAATAAATGATATAACCATAAGGAGATTGCCTTAGGACATCTCTCATATATCACTAACAAGCTCCCACTTGGCCTAATGCCAATCGCCATGGTATCTAATACCATAAGCTCTAACATGACCCTCAAACTTACTTTGAGGTAAGACCTTAGTTAAAGGATCTGCTAAGTTTCTTTCAGTGGAAATCTTCTCGATTTGTATTTCTTTCCTACTGATGATCTCTCTGATCAGATGATAGCGACAAAGCACATGTTTGGATCGTTGATGAGACCACATCAAGTTTAGAGATGAACTTCTTGATCCAAACCACTTCCTTTGTTGCTTCCAAAGCTGCAATGTATGCTGCCTCAGTGGCAGAATCCACTATAGTGTCTTGCTTGAAACTTTTCCAATTTATTGCGCCTCCATTCAAGGTAAATACGTAACCAGACTGAGACCTGGATTCATCCTAGTCTGTCTGAAAGCTGGCATCCGTATACCCACGTATTACCATATCACCTTCTCCATATATTAGGAACACATCCTAATTAGTTCTTTTCAAGTACTTAAGGATTGTCTTAATAGTCGCCCAATGATCCATTCTTGGATCAGACTTGTATCTGCTCATGTCACTCAGAGCATTTGATACATCGGGCTTCGTACATAACATAACATACATGATAGATCCTATTGCGGATGCATAGGGGATCTTACTCACGCAAATCCTCTCGTCTTTTGTGCGCAGACACATAGACTTCGATAGGTGTATCCCATGCCTGATGGGAAGAAAACCTTTCTTGGATTCCGACATGCTAAATCTCTTTATCACTCGGTCTATATATGTAAACTATGAAAGACCAAGCAACCGTTTTGATTTATCTCTATAGATCTTAATCCCGAAGATATAGGTCACTTCTCCCAGGTCTTTCATGAAGAACATTTTGGACAACCAAATCTTGACCGACTGTAAGACAGATATATCATTTTCTATAAGTAATATGTCATCGACATACAACACTAGGAACACGACTGCACTCCCACTAACCTTCTTGTACACATAAGGTTCGTCCGGATTTTGTGAGAAATCAAATCTTTTGATTGTCTCTTCAAAACAAATATCCCAACTCCTGGATGCTTGCTTTAGTTTATATATGGGTCGTCGAAGTTTGCATACCTTGGTTTTATCAACCGATGTAAAACCCTCAGGTTGTATCATATACATGCCCTCGAGGAGGTTTCCATTAAGGAAAGCCATTTTTTTCACATCCATCTGCCATATCTCACAATCATAATGAGCCGCTATAGCCAGGAGTATCCGAATGGATTTAAGCATAGCTACTAGTGAATAGGTCTCGTAATAATCAACACCTTGCTTTTGACGATAACCTTTCGCCACTAATTTATCCTTATAGGTAATCACATTACCATCCATGTCGTTTTTCTTCTTGAAAATCCACTTGCACCGTATATGCTTAATGCCTTCAGGTGAGTCCATCAAGTTCCAAACTTGGTTTTCATACATGGAATCCATTTTCAACTTCATGACATCAAGCCATTTGTCCCTTTTTGAACTTTTCAGAACTTCCTCATAACTGGTAGGCTCCTCATCATCAATGAGTAACACGTCGTTCGATTCACTTACGAGAAATCCATATCTCTCAGGAATATTGCGTGTTCTACCAGATCTACGAAGATGTGGTGTCACAACAGGTTCAGCTAATGGCTCATCACTATGAGTTATCGGTTGTGGTGCTTGGCCAGGTATCTCATCAATGTCTATTGGAGTCTCTTGAACCTCCTCAAGTTCAACGACACTCCCACTGTTTTCTTGCAATAGAAACTCTTTCTCTAGAAACACAACATGCCTTAAAACAAACACCTTTTGTTCCAAGGGATGATAGAATTGGTAACCCCTCGTTTCCTTAGAGTATCCAACAAATAGACATTTATCACACTTAGCATCCAGTTTGTCTAATACAGTCAGCTTCACATAAGCAGGACAACCTCATATCTTCAAGTAAGATAAATGAGGTTTCTTACCATTCCATATCTCATATGGAGTAGTTGAGATTACCTTGGTCGGGACACTATTTAGCAAGTAAACAACTGTCTGAAGTGCATAGCCCCAAAAGGACTTGGGAAGATTCGCGTGATTCATCATCGACCTAACCATGTCCAACAATGTTCGGTTTCGCCTCTCAGATACACCATTCAGCTGCAGTGTATACGACGGAGTCCATTGAGACAATATACCATTGTCCCTTAGATAATCTGGAAACTCTTGACTCAAGTATTCACCACATCGATCCGATCGAAATATTTTAATACTCTTGCCAAGATGTTTCTCTACTTCATTTCTGAATTCTTTGAACCTTTCAAAGGCTTCAGACTTGTGTTTCATCAAGAACACATACCCAAACTGTGAGTGATCATCGGTGAAGGTAATGAAGTAGCTATAGACTCTTAGAGCTTGAGTTGACATAGGTTCGCATATATCAGTATGTATTAAACCAAGCAACTCTTCCACCGGTTCACCTTTTCCAGTAAAAGGTAACTTGGTCATCTTGCCCTTTAAGCATGGTTCGCATGTATCGTATGAATCTAATTTAAACGATTCCAAAATTCCACATCGGTGTAATTCGGACATGCATTTTTTGCTCACATGGCCAAGACGACACTGCCACATGTAGGAGTCTAATTGATTATCTTTTTGAGCACGCTTGTTGCTCGCTTTGATATTGAAAATATCACTGGATACGTCCAACGTATAAATACCATTGTTTAAAGTTCCAGTCCCATAAAGAATGTCACTCAAAGTTATGTAACAACAATTGTTACTAAAAGTTTAATGGTACCCATTTCTATTTAAACAAGAAATAGAAATGATGTTATTTATCAACGAAGGAACATAAAAGCAATTGTCCAATTCTAAGACAAGTCCTGTAGGGAGTTTCAATAAATACGTTCCGATGACGAGTGCAGTAACCTTTGCTCCATTCCTAACACGTAAATTTGACTCTCCCTTGACGAGTCTTCTTCTATTCCTTAGCCCATGTATGTTTTTGCATATATGTGAACCACACCCGGTATCCAATACCCAAGTGTCTAAGGAAATAGAATGCGAATCAATAACGAAGATATTTGAAGAAGATGGGGCATCAGATGCCTTATTCTTCTTCATGGACTCAAGATAAATCTTGTAGTTTCTTCGTCAATGACCCTCCTTGCCGCAATGATGACAAGTGCCCTTTTGAGCTGGTTCTGCCTTCCTTGCCTTCTTCTTTCCCTTGTGTTGTTCCTTTGATTTTCTCTTAAAACCTTTCTTTGAGGAATCAACTAACAACACCGTCCCCTGCTCATGCTTCACTGAAGGTTCCACAGTCTTCAGCATATTGAGCTGTACCACAGATGAACCTTCTTGCATCTAAGAGGTGAAGAGGAGCTTGGAGACTTTGAACCTTTCGGATCTCACTTGCTCATCAAACAACTCATAAAGATGAAAGACTATGGTATGAACATTCATATGCTCATGCTGCTTCTGCAGCTTGGGTACCATCACGGCTAGCATGATGCAACTCACTAGGTCAGAATCACTCACATGTTTCTGATGGGCCAATAATTAGTCCGGAGTTGTGTCATCACTAGGACGGACGGGAAAAGGCGCTTCGAGAACATACGCAAGCTTTTCAGCCTTGAGAATATTTCTCAAGTTTCTAAGCCAGTCCAAGAAGTTCGGCCCAGTCAATTTATTCGAATCCAAAATAGAGCACAAATTCAAAGACATCATGATTAAGCAATTAACCTAGAAATAAAAATCGAGCATATATGAGAAAATGATTTTAAAATGCATCAACATACATTTACAAATCCCATTCATTTTTCGAAATCAAAACCCTCAAAATCAATTCGAGAGATCGTAGGTCCATATCCAAATGGGTTGATATCCAACATAGATAAGAACGACCTTGGAGAGAGTCCATCAAGCCATTCTTAGCTACGATGGTAGGTATCAAGTATACCAATTGCATATCACATATATGCAACTATCACAATGTGCTATCAACTAATTGAATGTTCATACATACATCGGGTTGTTAACTCATTAACAAGTATGCATCATATGCATAGTACCCAACTTCACCTCCTTTCACATCGACCTTGGAGAGAGTCCAACAAATCGATGCTCCAAGTTAAAGCCAACCCATTAATCACGAAATAGTTTTAATATGGTTAGAGCGCATTCAACCAATTAGCCAGACTTGGAGAGAGTCCAACAACCTAAACTAACGATTGAACTCTGACTCTTACCATATTAGTAATAAAATATTCCAATGGTTTGAACATGTTCAGGTTCGAGCCGAGCTTGGAGAGAGTCCAACAACCCAAACAAGAAACAGAACTCCGGTTCTAATCATATTAATGGAAGGTGTAGACTTTAATATTGTGTAAGAGTTTTAATGTCTCATCCTCTTTGCATGCAAATAACTATTATCTACATGACATGACACGGATGACATACATATGTGTATCTAATGCATCTACATGTCACAACATGCATGACATAATGATATGCATCTAATGCAATTACATGACATACAATTATGTCATGTACAAGTAGTTTCCATATTATCATAATTAATTTTGGAAATAAAATATGTTTGCGATTTGATTTCCCAAATCAACTCTTGATTAAATTAGGAAACAAATTTCTAAATTTAATCACATATTTTATTTATGGAAAATATTAATTAAGGAAATTCAAATTTAATTTAGGAAACAAATGTTCTAAATTGTAATTTCCTAATCACATTAGAAAATTTTCAATTTGAATTTCTTTACTAATTAAAATTTCCATAATTATTTCTAAACTTTTCAAAATTAGAAAATTTCTAAAAATACAATTATGATTATTGCAAAATAATTTTATGATTATGTCGAAACACAGTCGGGCCCTGATACCACTATTTGGTTTCCCCAGCACCGACGTGGGTGTGTATTCGAACATGTTTTGTAAACATGCACACAACGGAAGCAAAAACAAGTAATAACTAACTTATTACAACACACACCACATGCATGCAAATGATACAACATATGTAGATATAATCGTCATTTTAAATTTTGCAATAAAAGAAAACTTATACTAGGTATACTTGACGAATTACGTGAAGAGGGAATGACATCAACCAAGCGACCCTCGCAAGTTTCGCCTCTATCCGTATCCACGCAGAGTATCATCAGGATAGCTTCACCAAGCCACGAGCCCCGACTTTACGTGAGGTACTAGCTTCATGTTAAAGTCCTTGTGATCCGAGAGACGATCACAATCCGAATCCAATTCAGATCTAAAAATGAGTTCCACGAACTCGCTTCTCGGAAGCAGTTTTCGTCAACCAATTGACGAAACCTTGGTCCTCCACCAAAGGGGATTGCCGGAGATCCAATCCCTCGATAAGTAGGTCACTGTCGGAGCATAAAATGTCGACAAACGACCTCTCCACACAAGGGACAACAAGCTGTCCAAAACTGGACAGCTTGTGGTGGAGGAGTTAGTGTCGGCCAAAGAAGATGGCCGGCTGGTCCTTGGTCATCGTAGCCAAGGGAGGATGGCCAGCGGCAGCTAGGGTGATTTGACCAAGGTGGGCGGCGGCAACAAGGTTGGGCGATAACCTTGTTGGGCGACAACTCTAGAGAAGGAAGAGGAGAGGAGGCTAGGGTTTCCAAAATCTTGAATCGATTTATCCCGGGATATCTCTCAACCTCGTTATTTATAGAGAATGTATCTCTGATCCATTAAGAGATTTTTTCTCAAGACCTTTTCTCAAGACCTCTTCTCTAAAACCTTTTCTCAAGAAACCTTTTCTAAAAAGATTATTGGTTCACAACCAATCCGCTCCATTAACTTAAGTTAAAATAAACCAAACCGTGTTGGTCTATTTTAAGTGAAATGAACTGAATCAATTTTGGTTCATTTGTTTAAAACAAACCAAACCCCTTTGGTTTATTTTTCACCATAGAATTAGAACCAAACCGATTTGGTTCATCCATCATATCTTCATAAGAATCGGCTCATCCATGCTTCCGATGCGACTAAAACAATTTCATACTCGCTCTTTATTTGGTCCAATCAAACCAAGTCTCTCTCGATCTAAGAATCCTATTCTCAAGCTCATTTTAAATCCTTCGGATAACACTCATAGCGCGTGTGACCAAATAGGTTCCCGATTTATGTTGGTCATCTATAATTAACCATTAATTATAGAATGATCATGAGTGACACCTAGTAGTACATCATGATCTTCAATTAACTGAAAAATCAACGGTTGATCCCAGAACGCTTATGAAACCCTTCAGCAGCTACTGTAAATCGTGCCCCATTCCCTTCACTCATCTTATACCCACTTGGTTCAGGACATGGTCTATGTGTCAGCCCCCATTAGGCTGACCACGTCACACCTAACCCAAGTATTACTTCCTCGTCCTACGGATTCTAGTTACTACACATGTTTCCAAGAGTACCATACTCTAAACATGTAATACTTTGGCCAAAGACTTTAGTAACAATCCGACGAGAGACCATAGGGTATACATCTTCTCGCAAGGAGTGGTGAATCTTTTGTAGGCTATTCAAATACCTTCGGGCATTTCGACTTATACCCAATCATCCTGGGTCCACATCTTCTCGAAGATGCTTGCTTAAGATGTTAAAGCATAAGTCTCTATGACCAAGATGACTAGAATACTATAAGTCAAAGGAACATCGTACTTAAGCTGCAGTAAGAACTTCATTGACATATCCATATATGCAGAGAACCATATGAAGTCTTACAGCTAGTCACTCTAATGAACTAGTTACCATAACTAGCATCCACGATTAACTCCGGACATCCCAATGTCTCCAGTCGGTGAGGAACAGCTGTTTGGATAAACCAAAGAGTATAACACGTGCTAGTCTCAACAGAATTGATGGTGTCCAAATACTTCAATTCATTGACTAGGGATAATTTCAATACATCACAATTACACATGTAGAGATACTCACTAGTTATGATCCAATCATAAATTCTCTCATGCTGTGAATCGTATTGCAAACATTCAACAAATGAGTTTAAGATCTAATCAAATACATGAAAACATATATACTCTAATAGTGAATCTTCATTTATCAAATAAATGGTACAACCGTAAAGTGATTACCTTAGGACATCTCTCATATATCACTAACATAGCCTTGACCTATGCCTTCTAGCCACCTCCATCAGCCTCACGCCTATCGGATCCCTCCAAGTCATCCATGACTTGTTCATCCATACGTTAGCCTTCTGGTGCTTCCATCGGCTATTGTCATTCTAACATGGTCTATCCCGCCAAGGCACATTGGGCTTACGCTACCAAGACTCCCGCTTGGACTTTATGCCGCCAACCATTGAACTTATGCTGCCAAGACTCCTGCTTGGACTTTACGTCGCCAATATCACCCCTTGTACTTTCCTTGCCAACCCATTTTGGACTTTCCATTTTCCAAGACTCAAGCTTGGACTTTCCCTTGCCAAGACCCATGCTTGAACTTTCCATACCAAGTACCCAAGACTTGGACTTTCCATGCCAAGTACCCATGACTTGGACTTTCCATTTGCTAAGACTCAAGCTTGGACTTTCCATGCCAAGTACCCAAGACTTGAACTTTCCATGCCAAGTACCCATGACAATCACATTGTCATACATTTTATCGAACATCAATATCAAACATCAATGTCAAACATCAAAACACTACTCAATTCAAACTCGAGTCCGGTCAATCGTGACCTAGGCCGATTGCACCAACAATCCAAACACCAAAATTAAATAATACTTGGGGCATTATTGCACCAACAATCTCCCTCATTTTGATGTTTGACAATCATTTAAGTTAGATATTTAAATATGCAATGAAACATCATATAATGAAATATCATATGTCACAATATGAATTGAATTCTAACTTAAACCTTTTCCCCTCTCCCCCTTTGACACACATCAAAAAGAGATTGGTAAATTTTCAATAAAGCAAGTATAAATAAGTGGTTATGCCTTGAACTAAGGTATAAGATATACTTAAAGGCTCTCCTTTAATCCAAGACACATTCTATCATGTATGAATAACATGTTGAGCAAAGTATGCAAACATAGATAAAAAGTATTGGCTAACTTTGCACCAACAATTAAGTATGTGCATATTAGTCTTGGATTTAAAGATTGATATAGTTAAACCTCTCCCTTAACTATTGCACTAAGGTGCTTTTCTCCCCCATGTTCCTTGAAGAATTATTATTTTCCACTGCTTGAAACATAGTAAATGGTAGAGACTACCTAGAATTGGTGTTAGATGATAGGAATAAGCATGACCAATCATAAACAGTCAGATCGGTCGACTCTTGGAAGCACCAATTGACTGGTATAAGACTAGTCGATTGATTTCTGCAGTAGTCGACTGGTTATTGTTGCAAGGTGCAGTTTGGGTTTTCAATCAAAACTCCGAAAAGCACAAATAAATACAGAAGTGTCAAAATTTCATGAAATTTTGCAGACACATTTATAAACTCATTTTCTATCAAGGAATTGTTTTTTTTAAATATATCTTTTCTAATATTTGAAATTGTCACAAACTTGAAGACTAGCAAAAGCTCTAAAGGTTTTTCAAAACTTTGTACCACTTTTGCTTAGTGAGTAAATATTGTATTTCAAAGCATGATAAACACGGTTTAAAGGTTATTATATTTGACATTTCCAACCATGTTCTTAGAGCCATGTGCATATCAATTATACACAAGCCTTCCCAATGATTGGTTCAATGAAGGATTCATGTCTCTAGATGTCACTTTGGTTTAAGGTAATGCATCATAACAAGCATGATGAACTAAATACATCTTCCTAACATCTCACATGATGTCTAGGTGACTAAATACAAAAATAATGATTGCTTAGGTATTTTGTGAGATGTATTAAGGTATAATCCTAGATTTTTCTTTGGGATCATGTAAACCTATACCTTTACTCTACAAAGCACATTCCAAGCTCTCGCTTAAGTGATATAAATTCTACTTCGGGGAGAGCCTTGGTGAAAATGTTGGCAAGGTTAGACTTGGATTCAATATAATTAAGTTCAATGTCTCCTCTTGCCATATGATCTCTAATGAAGTGATGCTTCACTTCAATGTGCTTGGTCCTATAGTGATGTACCAGATTTTTGATCAAGTTGATGGTACTCACATTATCATAATAAATTTTAACTTTGCAGTAGTGTATCTCATAATCCTCTAGAGTATGTCTCATCCAAAGTAATTGAGCTACACAAACACCCATGGCCATATACTCGACCTCGGTTGTGGATAGAGCAACACAAGGTTGCTTTCTACTACTCCAACTCACTAGAGAGGATCCAAGAAATTGGCATCCACCACTAGTGCTCTTTCGATCAAATTTGTAATATGTATAATCGGAATTGGTGTAATCAAATCAAAATTTGAGTCCTAGGGTACTATAAACCTACATTAAGAGTGCCCTTTATGTATCTTAATATTCTTTTAACCGCTATTAAGTAGAACTCTTTGGCACAAGATTCATATCTTGCATACATACCTACCACAAATAAAATATCAGGTCTACTAATGATTAGGTATAGTAGGCTGTTGGTGCAATCGACCCAGGTCACGATTGACCAGACTCGAGTTTGACTCGAGTAGTGGTTTGATGTTAGTGTTTTGATGTTTGATAAAGGAGTTGACCGTTGTTTGACAATGGGTTGACTAGATGGTTGACTTGGGGTTGACCATGTGATGGAGAAGTCCAAGTGGGACACTTGGCATGGAAAGTCCAAGTCTTAGGGACTTGGCATGGAAAGTCCAAGCATTGGTCTTGGCAAGGGAAAGTCCAAGCTTGAGTCTAGGCAATTGGAAAGTTTAATATGGGTTGGCATGGAAAGTTCACGCATGGGTCTTGGCAAGGAAAAGTTCAAGCTTGAGTCTTGGCAATTGGAAAGTCCAACATGGGTAGGCATGGAAAGTCCAAGCATGGGTCTCGACAAGGGAAAGTCTAAGCTTGAGTCATGGCAATTGGAAAGTCCAAGGGTTGATATTGGCGGCGTAAATTCCAAGCGGGAGTCTTGGCAGTATAAGTCCAATGGTTTGGAGGCATAAAGTTCAAGCGCATGTCTTGGCAGTGTAAGTCCAAATGTGCCTTGGCAGTGTAGACCAGCTTAGCATGACAATAGCCGATGGAAGCACCTGAAGGCTAGCATATGGATGAACAAGTCATGGATGACTTGGAGGGATCCGATAGGTGTGAGGCTGACGGAGGTGGCTAGAAGGCTTAGGTCTCGGCTAAGGGTGGTCTAGTAAGTATGAGGGCATCATACTTGGAGTTAAACCTCATGGTTGAGGTTATCAGTTGATTGAGGCTTTGGACCAGCCGATTGGTCAAGTGTTTTGACACTTGATAGCCGAGTCGACTTGTAGCAGTCGACTGGGGTTATGACCAGTAGACTACCATGAGTCGACTAGAGTTCGACTGCGGCTGTGGCCTTGACAATCGACTACCAACATTGGACAATCGATTGATGTCTTGATCAGTCGACTAATGTGAAGGTTAGTTGACTGATGGTCAAGGATACGAGCACAAAATATTTCCAAGTCGACTGCTAGGGTTTGACAGTCGAGTGGAGGCATGATCAGTTGACTGATGGGTATTATCAGTCAACTGATGGTCTATCGGTTGGAACTTATCCAATGTTGATTAAGTTGTTGTCTCACAATGGCTACAGGAGCAGTCAACTGATGGTCTCGAGTAGTCGACTGCTAGGCGGAATCCAACTTGAGTTGCAGCTTTAAAAGAAGCTCAAGGAGAGGGATTTTGGCATGGTTCTTTAGGTGATTTGGGGCGATTTGCTGGTGCAATTCAGGGTCTCCAAGTACAACTCAAGCAACCAAACAAGCAAGCATCCAAAGCAATAGTTGTAAAGTTTTCTTTATATTATTTTGTGTATTTCATTTGTATTTACTTGTTTTATCTTATATTACTTTTGTAATCTGTTGTAAGAGGTTTCTCTGCCTCAGACTTGTTGTCGAGAAGGAGTGTATTTGATTATTAGTGGTGTTTGCATCGCTAGAGCTCAATCCATGGAGTAGGAACCCTAAGTTTCCGAACCACGTTATATCTTCCTGTCATTATGTATTGTTGTTGTTTGTTGTATTTCATTATTGCTATTTTGTATTTCCGCTGCGTTAATAATGATTGTAGACAAGCACGATCAAATTTCGTCAAGCGATGAAAATGCACCATTCACCCCCCCTCTAGCGCTCACGGACGTTCCTACAATTGGTATTAGAGCCCAGGGCTCTTCTATGGATTAACAACTGGGAGCAAAGTGCTAGAGGAAAGAAGATGGAATTTGAAGAAAAATTGGGATGAGACATCAACACCCCAATTTCATACACCTTCTATGGACAAGAAGGGTTTGAGCAATGGAGGGCACGAATGGAGAACTTCTTCATGATGAACTTTGAAGATTGGATGATCCTAGTGAAGGGGTTTGAAATTCCAAGAGGTCCAAAAGGTGGATACCTCAAGAAGAAAAGATGGACCGAAGAGTAAGTCCAAGATTTTGAAAGAAATGATAAGGTAACACAATTAATATTAAATTCAATACCTAACGATATTGTGTTTAGGTTAGGTGAATTTCAAGATGCCAAGGAGCTATGGGATAAATTGGCCAAGCTCCATGAAGAACCATCCATAGAGCTCGAAGAAGAGGAGTGCTCATCCTCCCAAGCTCAAGAAGAAGAAAGCACATCATCTTCATCCCAAGAGCTTGAGGATTCGAAGGTTAATAGGGAATCAACATCCAGATCAGAAGCGGTGGAAGAGGAAGCCTTCGCCTCTAGGATTGAGGGGGAGGAGATTAGGTCATCTTCCACACCGGAGCAAACTCAAGAAGAACCATCTACCTTCGATCGAGAAGATGGAGTCCTAAATCCCACCACCATTGACCTAGGTAACTCAAGCATTCAAATTAAAAAAAAAAATTCATATTGTATGCTTTGAGTGTAGGGAAGCTGGACACTATAAGAGAAAGTGTTCGAAAAAGGTCAAGAAGATGGCACAAGTCGTGCCAAAGACTAAGGAAACTGGTGCCTAAAGACAAAAGAGCAAGGAGCATGTCATTTGCTTCAAATGCCATCAAAATGGGCACTATAGAAGCCAATGCCCTAGGGGGAGAAAGAAGACCCAAGAAGGAGCGTCACATGTAGGGGGAGCCTCTAAGGCAAACCCTAAGATATATTTTAGTAATGCACCTTCTAAGTTTAATGTTAAAAAGCATGCTTTTAATACTCTTGCAATTGTGCATAATCATAAAGAGCATACTAGAAATAATAAGCTTTATTGCTTAGGTGCTAAATCATATAATTTTAGAAATAAGGAGAAATTTGGGACTAATGTCCCTAAAACAATCCTATCTAGGGAGTCTATTAAGAAGGTAGAAGACCATTTAGGCATTAACCTTAAGAAGGGTAGGCATATGCCTAGAAGAAATGATAATGCCCAAAGGATAAATGAAAAATTAAAATTGGGAAGATTAGAGTTAGAGAACCAAGCTTTGAGGTCAAGGCTTGAGAAACTTGAAAAGACCATTAGAAATATGCAAAATCAAATTCAAGGGTCTAGGAGTCAAAGTCAAAGGTGTAAGAGGCAAGACCCATCTAGGAGGCAAGGTTTGGGTGACAAGCCTATGTCCAAGAAGGTAATGCCTACTTATCACAATGTTCCATTTGATTATAGAACTAAACCTAGGTCTAGGAGAGCCAAGGTTACTAGGGAGGCAATCACTAAGGCTAACCATGGAGTGTGCCTAGTGGCTAAGGTTTCAAGGAAACCTAGGGAAGCCACTAAGAAGTTTACAAGGGGAGTCACCTCTAGAGTTAACCTAGGCAAGACTCAAATGACCAAGGCTTCTTCTAAGCCTAGGAGGTCATTAGGAGGGTATCTAGGGAAGTTATCCCTAAGGAATACCTAGTAAACCCAAGGAGCTCAAATAGGTTTTGGGTTCCTAGGAGCGTGATCGACTCACGTTAGATGGGTTAGGATGTGCCGACCTTGAGTGGATAGGTAGTTAACCTAACCTTAGTAAAGGTGACACTTTAGGTCATTTTCAAGGTTATGGGTACCTTGGAAATAAGTTTGAATTTTATATCCTAAAGAATTTTAGGATGTGCCAATATCATTTAAGAAGTTTGATAAATTGGTCAAATTGGCACAAATTAAGTCTAGAGGTCTTGATGTGCCATTTTGGGTTTTTGGCACACTTGGGGGATAAGTGTTAATATGACAAATATGGATTTAACTCTAGAAATGACAACTAATATTAAAATTTAGGTATTCTTATACCTTATATTTTATTTGTCATGATTTGTTTGCCATATACCATGTCATGACATCATATTTATTTTTAATTATATTATATGTCATGATAATGCTTAGGTCTATTTTTTATGTCATGTATGTTTAGGTTTATATTTTATGCCATGACATCATGATTATTGACACTTGTTTTATTTATATTATCATTTATGTCATAATCATCATTCATGCATTTAAGTTAATTAAAATTTATTTAAGGACTATGGCATGACTTGAAGTCCCATGTATAAGGGAATCAAGTAGTGTTGCCTTAGAAAATGCATGAGGCCCTAGTTTAGGATGAAAAAAACTCACATCTCACATCACATTGACATGTGTGTGTATTGATACACCCTAGACACATGTGAGATGCTAAAAAATGAGTTAAGTTCAAGGTGCATAGTTTTTGCATCTAGATGAACTCAAACTCATCTTATTATTGGTGCAGGGGAACCAGATAATCGAACCTAGGTTTTAATTATGGAAAAGATCCAAAGTTAAGGTCATATTGTTATATCATGAGCTGAATTAAGTGTGCAGGAAATGGTTAAGCTAAGTCGAAGGTCAGCGACACTCGGAGAATCCCGAGTCGGGAAATCGTGGTGGTCAGGCGACACCGGGGGAACTTCGTGGGAGTTGAAGAACCTAGGTGGAAGACCAGAAGCAAAGTGATAGGTCATAAAGGACTAGAGGTAAGCACTAGTGCGAAGAGAGATGGTAAGGTCGTGTCCTCTATACGGGGATGACTGTAGGCGGCGATCCGACTAAGACATCCAGTGGAAGGTCTAGATCGAGATCGAACGGTAAGGAACCGTTATATTTACCATTTTCCATGCTAATCTCTTACTGCAGGGAAGTGGCCAGGCTGGCAGTCGACTGCTGGTCATTGGGTAGTCGATTGATGCACATTAGTCGACTGATGGAAGGCATCAGTCAACTGATGGCGACGAATCAGCTTTTTGCACTAGGTTAAAATGGATAATGTTTGACGTGACCACTTCGCGATAAGATAAGGTGCCACCTCGTGATCAGTTCCAAAAGTTGAGGATTTCTATCAAGACTTATTCCAAGGAAAAAATCTATAAAAGGAGGTGAGGACTCCAACCCAAAGATCATCCATCTTGCTCTCAAAGTGCTCCCGCAATGCCAAAGCTCTAAATGCCGTAACGCCGACGCAATGTCAAGTTCAGAATCTCCTCGTCGGCAGTAAGTATTCTTTCTTTTTACTATATTCGTTGTTTTAATCGTAACGAGGTGAGGTAGGCTTGTTGCCTCATCCTCGTTCTTTCATTTTTGTGATCGTTGTCTCCTACCTCCAACGAGGAGGAGACTTTATAGTGGATTGCCCCTTCGTACGCGGTCAAGGATCACAGGGCCTTGGAGTAGCAACCGCTGGGTTGTGAACCAAGTAAAAATAAAGTGTATTTATTTTTTATTCTTTTACTTTCCGCAACATTTAAGTTTAATCGAACGAAAAGATGAAAAGTTTTACGCTCGCTATTCACCCCCCCTGTAGCGACGCTTTCGATCCAACACTTATACCATGGATGAATCATGAGGAAAGCTTATGTACAAGTCATGTGCATTAAGTCCATAGACCATGGTTCAATATAAGGTTTTAAAAATATTTTAAAATTATTTTGAAATATCTTGGTGAAGTCTATCTTTTGATAACAATCACCATTGATAGAGTTGATACAAAGTAGGGCTAAAACATTGAACTTTTCAATATTTTTGAATTTTGTATCAATCTCATTAGTTTATGGGTATTTTATTTTTCCAATATTTTTCACCCATAATGATTGATATAAGAATTACACACATGAAATTTTGTGATTTTTCATATTATGCATAATTACTTATAATTTTCCAAAAATTGATTTTTGATACTGAATTTCTGCATTTGCAGAAATCAGTCGGCTGCCGCTTATGACAGTCGACTGGCGTCAAGGGCAGTCAACTGTTGACTGACAGAGTCGATTGCCAACACTGATTTCGGGTAACAAGGATGTTTAGCCCATGTTTCAGCTATGTTAGGCTACCCTAACTGCTCCTAACCCTAAGATATGCTTTGGAAAGCATTGGAAAGGGTAAAAATCCATTGGATATGGATTAGAAGAATTGTTTAGGGTGTATATCAAATTTTAAGAAAGGTGAAAGTTCAATGTTGAATCTTTGCCCTTAATTTCGATTGGTTAGTGTTCCTATAGGCTTAGGGACTCTCCAAGGATATTGTTGGTGCAATGGTCAAGGGGGAGCAAGCCTTTAGGGGGAGGTTATCCATCATGAGATGATGAATGTGTTCTTCCTCATGAGGGGGAGAATTTTAAAAATTGGGAGAGAATGAGGATTGCCTCTCTTTAGTGATATGAGACTTAACACTAGGAAGAGTGAAGGTATCCTAGATATTTTTGGACCAAGGGAGAGATTGTAAGATCTCATTGGGATATGAGACATTGACACCCTTGGGAAGAGTACTTTTTTGATGTATGTCAAAAAGGGAGAGAATTGATGTGGGAGAATTTGGGATTCCCAATTTGGACAATTGGGATGATTGGATTGAGTTAGTGTTTTAACTCAAAGATGTTGGTTTTTGTCAAACATCAAAAAGGGGAAGATTGTTGGTGCAATGGGCCTAAGTCATGATTGACTAGACTCAAGTTTGACTCGAGTAGTGGTTTGATGTTTGACAAAGGAGTTGACCGTTGTTTGACAATGGGTTGACTAGATGGTTGACTTGGGGTTGACCATGTGATGGAGAAGTCCAAGTGGGACACTTGGCATGGAAAGTCCAAGTCTTGGGTACTTGGCATGGAAAGTCCAAGCATGAGTCTTGACAAGGGAAAGTCTAAGCTTGAGTCTTGGCAATTGGAAAGTCCAACATGGTTTGGCAAGGGAAAGTCCAAGCTTGAGTCTTGGCAATTGGAAAGTCCAACATGGGTTGACATGGAAAGTCCAAGCATGGGTCTTGGCAAGGGAAAGTCCAAGCTTGAGTCTTGGCAATTGGGAAGTCCAAGGGTTGATATTAGCGGCGTAAAGTCGAAGCGGGAGTCTTGGCAGCATAAGTTCAATGGTATTGCGGCGTAAAGTCTAAGAGTGTGTCTTGGCAGCGTAAGTCCAAATGTGCCTTAGCAGTGTAGACTAGTTTAGCATGATAATGGCCGATGGAAGCACATGAAGGCTAGCGTATGGATGAACAAGTCATGGATGACTTGGAGGGATCCGATAGGTGTGAGGCTGACGGAGATTACTAGAAGATTTAGGTCTAGGCTAAGGGTGGTCTAGCAAGTATGAGAGTATCATACTTGGGGTTAAACCTCATGGTTGAGGTTATCAGTCAACTGGGGCTTTGGACTAGTTGATTGGTCAAGTGTTTTGACACTTGGCAGCTGAGTCGACTGGAGTTATGACCAGTCGACTGCCGTGAGTCAACTAGCGTTTGACTGCGGCTGTGGCCTTGACAGTCGATTGTCAACATCGGATAGTCAACTGATGTCTTGATCAGTCGACTGATGTGGAGGTCAGTCGACTAATGTGGAGGTCAGTCGACTGATGGTCGAGGACATGGGCACAAAATATTTCCAAGTCGACTACTAGGGTTTGGCAGTCGAGTGGAGGCATGATCAGTCAACTGATGGTCTATCCGTTGGAACTTATTCAACGTGGATTAAGTCGTTGTCCCACAATGACTACAGGAGAAGTCGACTGATGGTCTCAAGCAGTCGACTGCTAGGCAGAATCTAGCACGAGTTACAGCTTTAAAAGGAGCTCGAGGAGAGGGATTTTGGCATGGTTCTTTGAGGCGATTTGCTAGTGTAATTCAGGGTCTCCAAGTGCAACTCAAGCGACCAAACAATCAAGCATCCAAAGCAATAGTTGTAAAGTTTTCTTTACATTGTTTTGTGTATTTCATTTGTATTTGCTTGTTTTATTTTGTATTACTTTTGTAATATGTTGTAAGAGGTTTCTCCGCCTCCGACTTGTTGTTGAGAAGGAGTGTATTTTATTATTAGTGGTGTTTGCATCGCTAGAGCTCATTTGAGCTCAATCAGTGGAGTAGGAATCCTAAGGTTCTGAACCACGTTATATCGGTGTGTCATTGTGTATTATTGTTGTTTGTTGTATTTCGTTATTGCTCTTTTGTATTTCCACTTCGCTAATAAGGATTGTAGACAAGCACGATCAAATTTCGTCAAGCGATGAAAACACATCATTCACCCCCCTCTAGTGTTCACGGACATTCCTACATAGGCTACCAATTATACTCCTATAAAGTTTTGAGTCGATTAATTTTTCATCTTGATCATTGTCTATCTTAGTGTTGGTGCCATAGGAGTAGACATTGCCTTAGCATTTTCTATACCAAATTTCTTGATAATTTCCTTGGCATATTTGGTTTGATAGACATGGGTTCCCTCACTAGTTTGTTTGACTTGTAGACCTAAGAAAAAGGTCAACTCTCCTACTAGACTCATTTCAAATTCAATTTTCATATTCCTAATAAGTCTTGAAGAAGTTCATTATTTGTTGTCCCAAAAATAATATCATCAATATACACTTGGGCAATAAAGATGTCTTTTTCTTTTAACTTTAGAAATAAAGTTTGGTCAACTTGGCCTCTTCTAAAGTCCTTAGAGATGAGGAATGATGAGAGTCTCTCATACTAAGTCCGGAGAGCTTGTTTTAACCCATATAAAACTTTCTTAAGCTCACACAAATGATTTGGGTAGTCTATATTTTCAAACCTGGGTGGTTGCTCCACATACATTTCTTCCTTAATGAACCCACTTAGGAATGGCTACTTCACATCAATTTGATAGAGTTTGAAATCCATGTGAGCGGCATATCCTAATAGGATTCGGATATATTCTAATCTAGCTACCAGAGCTTAGGTTTCATTATAATCAAGTCATTCAATTTGGTTAAATCCTCGGGCTACTAACCTAGTTTTGTTTCTAGTGATTTTACCTTGATCATCCAACTTGTTCCTAAAGACCCATCTTGTGATAACAATTATTCTATTATTGGGCCTAGGTGTTGGGGATCGTATGACCACTAGAGGGGGGTGAATAGTGTCGTAGTTCGTTCGACAGAATTCAATCGCGTTGCTTGTCTACAAAAATTGTTAATGTAGCAGAATATAGAAATACAATATGAACACAAATACAAACACACAAGCATATGCAAAACACAAGGATATAGCGTGGTTCGGAACCTTAGAGTTCCTACTCCACGGGTTGAGCTCAAACGAGTCCTAGCGATGCAAAACACCACTAATCAACCTCTCCTTCTTCGAAAACACTCCGGAGGTGGAGAAAATCTCTTACAACAATAACAAAGAAATACAAGCAAATACAAGTGAAATACACAAAACAACGTAAAGAAAACTTTACAAATGTAAACTTGAGTGCTTGCTTGTTGATTGCTTTGGACTGACTTTGAAGGACTGGAAAGCACCAACTATTCCCCTTCAAATCACCCCAAGAACCATTTTAGAAATCCTCCCCGTCGAGCTCCTTTTATGCCTCCATGTGACCTGGATTTCCACCTGACAGTCGACTGCCAAAAGGCCCCAGTTGACTGCCAACAGTGTCGTTGTCTCACAATGGACTTGATCCATATTGACATTCAAGCCAACGGATACATTGGCAGTTGACTTCTCAAGCCCATAGCCAACAGCTCAGTTGGCTACCGAGCGTTCTGTACTCGTGACCAAAACCAACAGTCGATTGCCCTCCATGGCAGTCGATTGCTCATGGCCAGTCGACTGCCATAACATGACAGTCGACTGCCAAGGCCACTTACCGCAGTAGAACGCCAGTCGACTCATGACAGTCGACTGGTAATAATCCCAGTGGACTGCTCAATGTTGACTTGGCTGCCAAGTGTCAAAACACTTGATCAGTCGACTGGTCCATAACCCCAGTCAACTGATAAACCTCAACCATGATGCCCTCATACTTGCTAGACTACCCTTAGCCTAGACCTAAGCCTTCTAGCCACCTCCATCAACCTCATGCCTATCGGATCCCTCCAAGTCATCCATGACTTGTTCATCCATATACTAGCCTTCAGGTGCTTCCATCGGCTATTGTCATGCTAAGCTGGTCTACACCGCAAAGACACATTTGGGCTTACGCTGCCAAGACACACGCTTGGACTTTACGTCGCTAAACATTGGACTTATGCTGCCAAGACTCTACCATTGGACTTTACGCTGCCAATATAAACCCTTGGACTTCCTAAATGCCAAGATCCATTTGGACTTTTGCTTCCAAGACTCCACCCTTGGACTTTACGCTGCCAAACATTGGACTTATGCTGCCAAGACTCTACCCTTGGACTTTACGTTGCCAATATCAATCCTTAGACTTTTCAATTGTCAAGTACCCATGACTTGGACTTTCACCGCCAAGACTACACACTTGGACTTACATGGCCAAGACTACACCCTTGGACTTTCCTTGCAAACTCCATGTTGGACTTTCCGAATGCCAAAACCCATGCTTGGACTTTCCATGCCAAGTACCCATGACTTGGACTTTCCATGCCAAGTGTCCCACTTGGACTTCTCTATCATATGGTCAACTCCATGTCAACCATATAGTCAATCCGTTGTTAAACAATGGTCAATTCATCGTCAAACATCAAAACACTATTGGATCGATGCGGTTCGCTAGAGGGGGGGGGGTGAATAGCGAAAAACCTTTTCCTTTTCTTTTCATTCATTAAAACTCGAGAGATAATTAATTGCAACGGAAATGTAAAGTAAAAGGAGACAATGAAGTTTTACTTGGTTCGTAGCCTTCGGCTACTACTCCAAGGCCCTAGTGGTCCTTGACCACGTACGGAGGGCAAAAGCACTAAAGGAACTCCTCCTCGTTGGAGGTAGGAGTTAATCGATACAAGAAGGAAAAAGCTTGAGGTAGAGGGACACTCCCCCTCTCCTCGTATACGATGAAAGCTCCGAAAAGAAATGAACTTAAATAAAAACTAAAACCGACGTTACAATAAGAGAGAATTTAAGACCTAGACGTCGGAGAGAAAGCACTTCGTGGTCGAAAAGTTGTAGCTTGGCGGAGGCTTTTGGAAGCTTTAGAATGATGAAGAAAACCCTAGGTTTGACCCTCCTTTTATAGCCTTTGAGCCCCTTTTCGAGAGGAACCCTAGCCAATCACAATTGAGCACCAATCTCCTTGAAATGGGGTGATAAGCCTTGACTCCTCGAATCTGATCATTGACCATCAGTCGACTGATGGCCATCATCAGTCGATTGCTGACCTCCGGCAGTCGACTGATTGACGACAGTCGAGTCCTCCAAGCTGGCAGTCGACTGATGCTTACTGCAAGGCAAAGTTAGCTTAAAGAAAACATTATTTCAACGACCTTCGACCGTCCGATCTCGACCTAGACCATCGATGGGATGTCTTTGGTCGGATCTACGCTTAAGACCATCCCCGTAAGGAGGATACGACCTCACTTACGCTCGCACACACGAGCTTACCTCGATACTTACCATGTCGCTTTTGCTTCCGGCCTTCCACTCGATTCCTTCGGCTCCCTCCGAAGTCACTCGAGTGTCGCCCGACCACCGCGGCTTCCTCCGGGTGTCGCTAGCCTTCAGCTCCAGCTATAGCAATCTTCTGCACACTCGATTCAGCTCGTGAGATAATGACATGAGCTTAACTTTGTATTATTTTCTAAAATCAAAACTCAGGTTTGACTTAGGTGCCTACTGCACCAACAATCCCCCTTTGATTTATGGCAAACCCACATACAAAGTTAAAAAGACAAATTAAGTGCATTAAGTAAAATGAGCAAGAGATATGCATGAATGTGTAGGAGTATATAATAACTCTTTTCAAGTGCTCCCTTGAGGAATCCTCCCCCTTGACCGAGGGTGAGTACTTGAGAAAGAGTTTTAACTCTCCCCCTTGATATTTGCTACTAAAAAAAAAAAGGGTTTAAAATAAGTTTTAAGTTAAGAAATCAAAAAATTGATTTCTTAACCTTGGCCTTTACTTCCATTTTGTTAACAAGTTAACTTAGAGTTAATTACTATTTATTATTTTTTGTATTGTTGACGAAAACAAGTTAACTAAATGTGTTTAAGTTAAGAGTTCCCTTAACTTGTTTTGTTAACTTAAAGTTAAGTAAGCCTTGGCCATAAAAAAATTGATCCCTTAACTTTGGCCTTTTTCTCGTTAACTAAAAGTTAAGTAAATTATTTTTTTGTATTGTTAATGAAAACAAGTTAACTAAATGTGTTTAAGTTAAGAGTTCCCTTAACTTGTTTTGTTAACTTAAAGTTAAGTAAGCCATAAAAAAAATGATCCCTTAACTTTGGCCTTGATCCCTTAACTTTGGCCTTTTTCTCCCCCTTTTGCCATTTATCGAAAAGAGTGAGGGTGTGTGTGGAATAAGTTTTAATTTTAAAGTCCAAGCATGTTCCACATTATTTTGAAAATAATATACTAAAAATAAGTTCATCTATAAAATGTTCGACTCATATTTAGCTTGATTGATATGAAGGATCAACCAGCCCTGGTCAGAGTCAGTTAGTATGTATGATTATACTCCGTGGTTCATAGCGATGCACTAGCTCTACATCTGGAACCAGGAGTAAGGTCCTAACATCTCATGCCCATCTACGTGGCTAAGTACACAAACACATTAGTCCTATGTGCTGTGAGATGTACTAGCTCCTTAAATCTATAGGTGCATGATATCTAAGGTATGTCCTATGCTAGTTCCATAAAAAATGATAATTAAGAAATAGTAGTAAGAAAATATAATTTGCAAGTTCCTATTCTACTACGCACATGCCCAATTTTCGTCTTAATAGACTAAATTCGGCTTCGGGTAGGGGTTTAGTAAATAGGTCTGCTAAGTTAGACTTTGATTCGACGTATTCGAGTTGTATGGCTCTGTTGGCCACATGTTCTCGAATGAAATGGTGTTTGACCTCTATATGTTTGGTCCTAGAGTGACATATTGGATTCTTAGTAAGATTAATTGAACTAATGTTATCTACGTGAAGTTTAGTATTCGTAAAGTCTAACTTAAAGTCGCGGAGGGTGTGCTTCATCCAAAGAAGTTGAGTGACACACTCACCCATCGCGATGTATTCGGCTTCGGTGGTAGATAAGGCAACACAGTGTTGCTTCCTACTGCACCAACTCACTAGACTCGAGCCGAGAAGTTGACAACAACCACTCGTACTCTTTCTATCGAGCTTACTATCGGCATAGTCCGAATCGGAGTAGCCAGTTAGTTCGAACTCGGTAGATCTAGGATACCAAATACCGACATTAAGTGTACCCTTTAGATATCTAAGGATACGCTTGACTAGAGTTAGGTGAGACTCCTTGGCACAGGTTTGAAACCTGGCATATACTATGCAAATAGGATGTCGTGTCAATCATAGCTTAAGTATAGGAGACTTCTATCGCTCCTATAGTACTTTAAGTCAATGGACTTACTTTCTAGGTCTTCTCCTATGTTAACATTAATCGCCATTGGGGTGTTTATTATCTTAGCGTCTTGCATTCCAAATCTTTTAATTAACTCCTTAGTGTATTTTTGTTGATATAGGTATATACCATCCTTAGTTTGTTTAATTTGTAGACCTAAAAGAAACTTAACTCGCCTACCAAGTTCATTTCAACTCACTTTCCATGAGTGAAACGAACTCGCTTAGTAAGGCCGAGTTAGAGGTTCCAAAAATTATATCGCTACGTAAATTTGAGCTATGAATATGTCTTTACCTAAGGTTTTTACGAAGAGAGTTGGGTCAACTAAGCCTTGGTTAAACCCTTTTGACTTAAGATGGATTGAAAGTCTCTCGTACCAAGCTCGAGGAGCTTGTTTAAGTCCATAGAGAGCTTTCTTAAGTTTTAGAACATGGTCGGATTTATCTAGATTTTCAATCCGGGGTTGGCTAACATAAACTTCTTCTTTAATGTATCCATTTAGGAATGCCGACTTAACATCCATTTGAAACAAATTTTAAATCCTCGATGCGCATATAAGCTAGCAACATTGAATGGATTCGAGTCTAGCTCTCGGGGCATAGGTTTCACGTAATCTAAGCCTTCGACTTGACTAAACCCTTTGGCGACTAACCTAGCCTTGTTTCTAACTACTTCACCTTTATCATCAAGCTTATTTCGAAACACCCACCTTGTTCCAATTATCGTTTTGTCTTTAGGTGGTGGTACTAATTCCCACACTTCATTCCTAGTAAATTGAGCTAGCTCTTCTTGAATTGCAATAATCCAATCGGGATCAAGAAGAGCTTGTTCAATTGATTTGGGTTCTATCTTTGAAATTAAGGAAATTTGACTAAGGTTCCTATAGGATGCTCTAGTTCGAACTCCCAGATTAGGATCTCCTATCACTTGATCGATAGGGTGGTTAGTCTGAATCCTAGATTGGGTTGGATTTGTGTCACCTAATGCTTGATCAATGGGGTGACTTGGTTGAACACTAGTTTGACTCGGATCACTTGTCACTTGATCGACAAGAGAAGTTGGTTGATGTGGATTAGACTCGATCTCAGGGTCGGAGATGAGTTTGTTATCAGTGGGCTCAACACTTGGGGTCATTAAGGGTTTTGTAGGTTCGGGTACTTCATCGAACACTACATTAATAGTCTCTTCGACTTTAAGGGTATCATGGTTATATACCCTATAGGCCCTACTCGTGGTTGAGTATCCTAAGAAGATTCTGGTGGAGGTTTTGGATTTGAATTTCCCTAGGTGGTTCTTAGTGTTTAAGATATGTACCTTACATCCAAATACCCTAAAGTACTTGATGTTGGACACTTTATTGTGATAAATCTCGTAGGAGGTCTTAAGGTGCCTCTTTACCATAAGGATCCTATTCTGGACATAGCAAGCCGTGCTAACGGCTTCTGCCCAAAACCTATCGGGTAGGTCGTATTCGTTCAACATGGTCCTAGCGGCTTCTTGTAGAGTTCGGTTTTTCCGCTCCACTAGGTCATTTTGTTGAGGGGGTCCTAGGGCAAGAGAATTCATGGTGGTATCCGTTTAGGTTACAGAAGTCGGTGAACCTTTGATTTTCGAATTCACCACCATGATCGCTTCTAAGTCTTTTAACCTTAAGGTTTTTTTGATTCTCGATTAATTTGAATAGATTGATTAATTGATCTAGGGTATCATTTTTATGTTTGATGAACCTAACCCAGGTAAACCTGGAGTAGTCGTCAATTATGACTAAGCAATATTGACTTTATTGAGTGACTTGGCTCCATGTGAATCGAATAGATCCATATGCAGGAGCTCAAGTACACTTGAGGTTCGTTCTTGGTTAGTTAACTTGTGTTGTGTCCTAGGTTGTTTTCCTTGTTGACAAGTATTACAGATTTTATTAACCAAATTGTTGAGGTCGGGTAAGCCTCTGACTAAGCCACTCTGACTCATCTTGTGGACGAGTCTTGGGTGCGAGTGACCGAGTCGTCGGTGCCACAACCATGATTCTTCTTCCTGTGTCATAAGACATTTGGCTGAGGATTTGATTAAGTTAATTGTATAAATGTTATTTGTCCTAGTTCCTTTGAGTATTGTTTTAGCTGTTTTATTTGTTTTAATTACACATTCATTTTCTAAAAATACGACCTTATAGTTATTGTCACATAATTGGCTTACGCTAAGCAGGTTATATTCAAAATTCTCTACAAGTAATACATTTTTAATAACAAAATTCGAGTTAAGCTTGATATCACCTGATCCGATGATTTTGAGCTTGCCGTTATTCCCAAAGGCTACCGATCCTTGTCGTTTGAATCGAAACTTCATGAATTTGAGTTGATCCCCGGTCATGTGTCGAGAGCAACCGCTGTCCAACATCCATTGATCCTACACACAAGGTGGTTGGATTGGATGTTAGATTTTTTTTTAAAAAAAAAAAATTGGTTGTAAGTTGTTAAACCTAGGTCATCTCACCTGTGTCTATATGATCAAGCATGTTATACTTATGTGTTTTTTTGTGAGATGACTTCCAATTAAGTTGATTAAGTGCATTTAGGTTCAAGTAATTTTATGTTAGATTTGGATTTGACCATAGGCTTGTCAAGTTTACATTTTCAAGATCATGTCTTCCAGGTCGTGGCGAGGCACAGGGGCCTTCTTTTTTCGGATCATCGACCACTTCCTTAGACAAAGCCATTTTCAAGAAAATGATGACTTGACTCACCTAAGACTATTTCCTAGTCTAACTGGTTATTTTTGAAAAGAGGCTCCCCGAGGCTCAATCTTTTCGAAGGATTTTAGTTGGTTATGTACGTGTTCTAAGTGAGTTCACAAGTTTTAAAAAAAATTCTAAGCATGCAATTTCTAAGTTAAAGCACAAACATGTTTTGTACTGGCTCCCCCTAGACCGTTGAATCGGTTCGGTCTATCCACATAGTGGATTTGGTCCTTGGGAACCCAGTACGGGTTGGATCCTAGAGTTGAAATCAAAAAGTTCTTAGGGACCCATGCTTGGACATGTTTCCTATGTCGACTTACAATCGACATATATGACCTATTAGTCGTGTTTGAGTTAAACCCTAGTCCAGCCTTGTTGTACACGGCCCTTTGAGATCCAAGTAGGAGGTCAAGTCCTTTGGATCCCGAAGTGAACCTTTCCAATGTGTTCCTAAGATCTTCAACTTGACTTTTCAAGAGAGAGTTCTCAACTTCGAGCTTTTCAGCTTGAGTTGGGTCCTCTTCTCGAACTTGACTAGTCGAAGAGGTTAGGGAGACCTTGTGTTTGAGGAGTTTGACCTCCTCAACCAGGGTCTCGACCTTGGACTCGGACTTAACTAATTTCCTAGACAAAAACCTAACCGTATTATGTAAAGTATTAAATAAAGTTCGACTCACTTTAAGGGTATCTTTTGAACCGGATGCGTATCCGTGGCTTGACTTGAAGGTATCTTCGTAGTCCGAGTCATCCTCAGGTTCTGACTCAAGTTCAGGTTCGGTCTCCGTGTCTGACTCAATCGATTTCGCCATGAAGACGTGGTCTTCATCTTCTTCGGATGACGCTTCTTCCCATGTCGCGTTGAGGGCCTTCTTGTGCTTAGGTGCTTGGTGGTTGAGCTTGGGGCACTCGGACTTGATATGTCCAAACCTGTTACACTCATAACACCTAATATTAGAACTTTTAGGCTTACCTTGGTTGGGTCGAGTCGTGGTTCGCTTTCGTCCCTTGGCTATCCTTCGAGCTAGGTTCATTAGTTCGGCAGTCAACTCCGGGTCAACTTCTTCTTCGGACTCGTCTTCCTCCTCGGTTGGTGGTGGCTTGCTTGCGATTTTCTTCTTCTTTGAACCTACAAACAAGGCTATACCCCTCTCGGGTTCCGAGTTGGACTGCTCATGTAATTCGAAATCTGAGAATAATTCGTCTATTCTAACTTTAGAAAGGTCCTTGGAGACCTTGTAGGCGTCGACCATGGATGCCCACAAGGTAGTCCTCGGAAAAGAGTTTAGAACATACCTTATAAGGTCGCAGTTTTTGACCTTTTGCCCGATTGCGTGTAGGTTGTTGACGATGTCCTGGACTCGGGCGTGAAGTTGCGTTGCGGACTCGTGTTCCTACATTTTTAGATTATATAATTTATTGAATAAAAGGTCGCGCTTAAATACCTTGGCTTCATCGGTCCCTTCGTGTAGCTCCACTAGTTTTGTCCAAAGATCTTTTGCGCTTATGAAGGGGCTGACACGATTTAACTCCTCCTTGGACAAGCCGCATTGGAGGATTTGTGTTGCCTTGGCATCGGCTTCGACTTGTCGTTTTGTTGCAACGGTCCATTGATCATAATCCAAGGAGTCACCCACTTCATTAGTCGGAAGTGTGAAACCCGTTTGGATTATGATCCACATCTCAATTTGGGTTTTGAGAAAGCATTCCATCCGACCTTTCCAGTAGCGGAAATCATCTCCGTTGTAAAACGGAGGTCGGACGGTGCTAAAACCCTCGAGATGGGCCATTAGAACAAAAAACAAGGAGACTAAAAAGAAGACCTAGCAACGACAAAAACACACGAAAGTACCAAGACTTGCGTCTTGGATTAGTAGTGTGGGAAATAAAAAGAAACAAACGAAAAATAGAAAGTTAAGCAAAGAAATAAGAAACTAAATAAAAAGTAAGTACTCACAACCTTTGATGTCCCCGAAAGGCTACTAAACATCGATTTTTGAGGATGAAAACAACTTGTTACGGGGGTAAACCCATGTAAGAAGTGTAGATCTCTGCGAGGGCTTCGATTTGGTAGGTAGACCGTGTCGTGGGTCAACTTGTACGAAAAGTTATGCCCGTTTGACCGTCGGCTACTCCAAAAGCGAATACTTGCAAAACAAAACCAAACGAAGAGTACCAAGACTTCGTCTTGGATTAGTAGTGCGGGAGAAAAATTTAAATGAACGAAAAAAAATCTGTAAAAAAAATGTTAGATTGGTGGTTTCACCAAATCTAAGCGCCCCCGGCTCTGATACCAATTGTTGGATCGATGCGGTTCGCTAGAGGGGGGGGTGAATAGCGAAAAACCTTTTCCTTTTCTTTTCGTTCGTTAAAGCTCGAGAGATAATTAATTGCAGCGGAAATGTAAAGTAAAATGAGACAATGAAGTTTTACTTGGTTCGTAGCCTTCGGCTACTACTCCAAGGCCCTAGTGGTCCTTGACCACGTACGGAGGGCAAAAGCACTAAAGGAACTCCTCCTCGTTGGAGGTAGGAGTTAATCGATACAAGAAGGAAAAAGCTTGAGGTAGAGGGACACTCCCCCTCTCCTCGTATACGATGAAAGCTCCGAAAAGAAATGAACTTAAATAAAAACTAAAACCGACGTTACAATAAGAGAGAATTTAAGACCTAGACGTCGGAGAGAAAGCACTTCGTGGTCGAAAAGTTGTAGCTTGGCGGAGGCTTTTGGAAGCTTTAGAATGATGAAGAAAACCCTAGGTTTGACCCTCCTTTTATAGCCTTTGAGCCCCTTTTCGAGAGGAACCCTAGCCAATCACAATTGAGTACCAATCTCCTTGAAATGGGGTGATAAGCCTTGACTCCTCGAATCTGATCATTGACCATCAGTTGACTGATGGCCATCATCAGTCGACTGATGGCGTGACATCGATCGATTGCGACCTCCGTGATCGGTCGATTGATCGGCAGTCGAGTCCTCCAAGATGGCAGTCAACTGATGCTTACTGCAAGGTAAAGTTAGCTTAAAGAAAATATTATCTCAACGGCCTTCGACCGTCCGATCTCGACCTAGACCATCGATGGGATGTCTTTGGTCGGATCTACGCTTAAGACCATCCCCGTAAGGAGGATACGACCTCACTTACGCTCGCACACACGAGCTTACCTCGATACTTACCATGTCGCTTTTTCTTTCGGCCTTCCACTCGATTCCTTCGGCTCCCTCCGAAGTCACTTGAGTGTCGCCCGACCACCGCGGCTTCCTCCGAGTGTCGCTAGCCTTCAGCTCCAGCTATAGCAATCTTCTGCACACTCGATTCAGCTCGTGAGATAACAACATGAGCTTAACTTTGTATCGTTTGCTAAAATCAAAACTCAGGTTTGACTTAGGTGCCTACTGCACTAACAAACACTACTCGAGTCAAACTCGAGTCTGGTCAATCATGACCTAGGTCGATTGCTCTAACACTAGGAACTAGTTTCTATACTTGACTTCAGTTCCCATACTTAACTTCTCTCAAATTGAGCTAATTCTTCTTGCATTTCTAATATCCATCCGTATCAAGCAAGACATCATTAATTGATTTAGACACAATTTGGGAGATAAGGGAAACTTGACTAGTAGGAACTCCATAGAAGGACCTAGTCCTTACTTCTTGAGATAATTCTCCTACTAGTCTAGAGGATGGTTTTGATGAATCCTTAATGTCCTAGGAGGTGAATCACATTCAATTTGATCATGGTTATCCTTTCTTCTTTCTTCTTTCATCATCGAAATCTCCTCTTCCTCCCCCTTGATCATTACCTCATAATCCTCCCGCTTGATCATTACCCCCTAAATTTAGATTTTGAAGTCTTTGGGTAATGTCTTGATTTTTGTCATTGATATCCTTATAAATGGAGGATTTCCTAGGGTAGGTACTAGTAGACTCATCAAATTCAACATTAAAGGATTCCTTAACTTTTTGAGTCCTCTTATTGTATACTCTATAACCTCTACTAGTGGATGAGTATCCAACTAGGATTCCTTCATTCACCTTAGATTCAAATTTTCCTAAATTGTCTTTGGTATTCAAAATATAGACTTTGCATCCAAATACCTTAAAATAATGGATTGTTGGAATTATTCCATTCCATAATTCAAAGGGTGTTTTACCTAAAAACCTATGGATTACGACACGATTTTGGATATAGCAAGCGGTGTTAACCGCTTCCGCACATAAGTAGCTAGGTAAAGAATATGTTTTAAGCATAGTCCTAGCCGCCTCTTGTAAGACATGATTTCTCCTTTCCACCACCCCATTTTGTTAGGATGTTCTAGGACAAGAGAACTCATGCTTATACCCTTATTCTAAGAAAAATTTAGAAAAGTTGAAATTCTCAAATTCTCCACCATGATTACTACAGATCTGGTTGATTTTGAGATTTCTTTCATTTTCAACCATTTTGCTAAATCCTATGATTATTTCGAAGGTATTATCCTTATGTTTCATAAAATAAACCCAAGTATACCTAGAAAAATCATCTACTATAACTAAGCAATACTTATTACCATTTAATGAAGGAGTGTTATGACAATCAAAGAGGTCTGGATGCAATAATTTTAATGGTAATGAAGTGCTAGTTACGATTTTACCTTTGTATGATGATTTGGATTGCTTTACTTATTGACATGCATCGCACAATTTGTCTTTATTGTACTTGATTTTTTGTAGCCCTTTTACTAACTCTAATTTTTCTACTTTGGCTATGTTCTTCATGTTGACATGTCCAAACCTCCTATGCCATAGCCAACCTTCATCTTCTTTTGACATGAGGTACTTAGTAGAAATGTTAGAAGCATAGGATAAATTAACATAATAAATATTTGATTTTCTATAACCAACTAACATACAATCTTTTAAACTTTTGTGCCTAATCAAGCATTTAATGGATTTAAACTCAACATTATAGTTGACATCACAAAGTTGACTAACACTAAGTAAGTTAAATTTTATGATTTTCACTAATAAAACTTTGTGAATGATGATTTTAGAGGAAACCTCAATTGTACCTCTACCTAAAATCTTAAGCTTTCCACTATTGCTAAAGGACATGGTTCCCTTCTTAACATACATTGTGGAGAACTTGCTCACATCTTCAGTTATATGCCTTGAGCAATCACTATCCATAATCCACATACTTTGCTCACCTACCTAGACAACACGAAAAACAAATTCCTTTGGTACCCAAATGTTTGGACTAGAAATGTCAATTAGAAAAGTCTTTCAATCACTTTAAGTATAGGTTTTTCAAAAAATACTTAGACTTTTCAAAGTTTTTCAAGGTAGCCTTAAGCTTTTTAAAGTTCGTGAAAGCTTTTTCAAAATACTTAGGCTTTTCAAAGTACTTAAGTTTTTCATAAGCTTTTAAAGATTATAAGCATTTCAAAATAACTCAAAGTACTTATATTTCATGAAAAGTTGAAACTTAATAGCTTAATGGTACAATTTGAAACTCCCCATAAACTTAGAAAACTATTTTATCCTCCTTAATAATGGCTAAAAGTTCTAAACATATTTAAAACTCCCCCTCAAACATGGCTTGAAAAAGTTTGAACAACTATTTCTCCTCCTTAATTCAAAACATATTTTAAATTTTTTTAAAATGTACTAAATTTTTTTAAAAATGTTTATTTCAAACTCAATCTAATCATTGATTTATGCAATGCAACTAATGTCTTAAGAGTATCCAAGCATGGATCCAGACTTGAAAATAAATATTTTTTTATTGAAAATATACATCTAAAATTTGTCCTTAAAGCAAATGTCTAACTCTTGGAAAACTCAAATGATATAAAATTATCATTAAGTCTTTGGTAAGAGTTAGTCACCAAAGTGATTGATTTACTTTAAACCCCTTTTGGTTCATGTCGATGCACTGAGTCTACATCTGGAACCAAGGGTGCAGTCCTAGCATCTCACACCCATCTTCGTGGCTCAATACACAAACAGGTAATCATAGGTGTTTGTGAGATGCGAAGGCTTGCCTAGTTCTATAGGTTCATGAAGGCTAAACTTGACCTAGGTTAGATCAATTTTTTTTTTAAAATCATAGTAGTACTTAAATATCAAATAGGTTTTAAGTGTGAAAGTAATAATAAACCTATTTTATCAAGCATAACCCTAATTGTCTTCTAAGTGTACTAAACTCAAATTTTTGTTGGATCGAAGCGAATCACTAGAGGGGGGGGGGGTGAATAGTGATAAACTTTTTTTTTCGAGTTCGTTTCAAGACAATTAAATGCATCGGAAAGTAAAATCAAACACAAAGAACACAAATGGTTTTTTACTTGGTTCGTAGCCTTCGGCTACTACTCCAAGGCCCTAGTGATCCTTGATCACGCACGGAGGGCAAATCACTAAAGAACTCCTCCTCATTGGAGGTAGGAGTTAATCGAGTACAAGAAAAATCACAAAGCTTTGAGGTAGAGGGACACTCCCTCTCTCCTCGTAACGATAAAAACTCCAAGACAATTTATATGAAAAATATAAACTGAAATGAAGATTATACCGATGAAATAAAAATATAAACAATTAAACCTAGACGTCGAAGAAGTAGAACTTCATTGTCGGAGAGTCGTAGCATTGTGGAGGATTTTTGGAAGCTTAGGATTGATGAAGAAACCCTAGGATAGGCCCTCCTTTTATAGCCTTTGAGCCCCTTTTCGAGAGGAACCCTAGCCAATCATATTTGAGCACCACTCCCCTTGAAATGAGGTGATAAGTCTTGACTCCTCGAAGCTGATCCTTGACCATCAGTCGACTGATAGCCATCATCAGTTGACTGATGGCAGCATCAGTCGAATGCTAACCACAGATAGTCGATTGATTGACAACAGTCGAGTCCTCCAAGCTGGCAGTCGATTGATGCTAGTTGAAATGACAAGTTAGCTGAACAATAACATTATTTCGACGGCCTCCGACCGTCCGATCTTGACCTAGACCACCGATGGGATGTCTTGGGTCGGATCTACGCTTAAGTCTATCCCCGTAAAGAGGATACGTCTTCACTTACACTCGCACACACACGAGCTTACCTCGATACTTACTGTATCGCTTTCGCTTCCGGCCTTCCACTCGATTCCTTCGGCTCCCTCCGAAGTCACTCGAGTGTCGCCCAACCACCGCGGCTTCCTCCGAGTGTCGTTAGCCTTCAGCTTCAGCTATAGCAATTTTTTGCACACTCGATTCAGCTCGTGAGATAACGACATGAGCTTAACTTTGTATCATTTGCTATAATCAAAACTCAGGTTCGACTTAGGTCCCTACTACACCAACAATCTCCCCCCTTTTGATTTTTGGCAAACCACCATACAAAGTTAAGAAAATAGCATGCATGAATAATAATGTGCATGAGAAACAAACAATAATAATAAATATTAGTAGGAGTAGTAAGGATTTTCTTCAAGTACTCCCCCTTGAGGAAACCTCCCCCTTGACCGAGGGTGAGTCCTAAAAGAAGACCTTAATCCTCCTCTTTGAGGGTTGCTATCTAGGAAGAGTTAACATTACTTAAAGTTGGCCTTAGTAAAACGTTTAAGTTAAGAGGTCTTTTTAACTTGGCCCTTTCTCCCCCTTTAAGTAAAACATTAACGTCATAGTGTTTAAAAATAAGTTTGAGTTAAGATTTCTCTTAACTTGGCCTTTACTTCTTTTTTGTTAAAAAGTTAAGTAAGTTTTCAAAACTTAAAGTTAACTTTTGGTCATGTAAATAAATATGAAGTAAGAGTTAAGTTATCAAAAATTAATTTTGACCCTTTAACTTTGGCCTTTTTCTCCCCCTTTTGCCATATATCGAAAAGAATAAGGGTGTGTGGAAAACAAAAATAGATATTAAATTTAAAGTCCAAGCATGTTCCACATTATTTTGAAAATAATATACTGAAAATAAGCTCATCTATAAAATGTTCGACTCATATTGACTTGATTGATATGAAAGATCAACCAGTCCTGGTCAGAGTCGGTTAGAATGTATTATTATACTCCGTGGTTCATGGCGATGCACTAGCTCTACATCTGAAACATGGAGTGAGGTCCAAACATCTCACGCCCATCTACGTGGCTAAGTACACAAACACATTAGTCCTATGTGTTGTGAGATGTATTGACTCCTTAAATCTATAGGTGCATGATATCTAAGGTATGTCCTATGCTAGTTCCATGAAAATGAAAAGTAAGAAATAGTAGTAATATGATTTGCAAGTTCCTATTCTACTACGCACATGCCCAATTTTCATCTTAATAGACTAAATTCGGCTTCGGGTAGGGGTTTAGTAAATAGGTCTGCCAAGTTAGACTTCGATTCGACGTATTCGAGTTGTATGACTCCATTGGCCACATGTTCTCGAATGAAATGGTATTTGACCTCTATATGTTTGGTCATAGAGTGACATATCGGATTCTTAGTAAGGTTAATTGAACTAATGTTATCTACGTGGAGTTTAGTGTTCGTAAAGTCTAACTCAAAGTCACGGAGAGTGTGCTTCATCCAAAGAAACTGAGTGACACACTCACCCATCGCGATGTATTCGGCTTCGGTAATAGATAAGACAACACAGTGTTGCTTCCTACTGCACCAACTCACTAGACTCGAGCCGAGAAGTTGACAACAACCACTTGTACTCTTTCTATCGAGATTACTACCGGTATAGTCTGAATCGGAGTAGCCGGTTAGTTCGAACTCGGTAGATCTAGGGTACCAAATACTGACATTAAGTGTACCCTTTAGATATCTAAGGATACGCTTGACTAGAGTTAGGTGAGACTCCTTGGCACAGGTTTGGAACCTTGCACACATACTTATTGCAAATAGGATATCAGGTCGGCTCGCAGTTAAGTAAAGGAGACTCCCTATTATGCTCCTATAGTATTTTAAATCAATCGAATTTCCGATTACATCTTCTTCTATATTTACATTCGTTGCCATTGGGGTATTAATAATTTTAGTGTCTTGCATTCCAAAGCGTTTAATTAATTCCCTAGTATATTTGCATTGATGTAGGTATATTCCATATTTAGTTTGTTTAATTTGTAGACCTAAGAAGAAGCTCAACTCTCCTACTAAATTCATTTCAAATTCACTTTCCATAAGTGAAATGAATTCATTCAGTAGGATCGAGTTAGTGGTTCCGAAAATAATATCATCTACGTAGATTTGGGCTATGAATATGTCTTTACCTAAGGTTTTTTTGAAAAGGGTTGGGTCAACTACACCTTGGCTAAATCCTTTGGACTTAAGATAAATCGAAAGTCTCTCGTACCAAGCTCGAGGAGCTTGTTTAAGTCCATAGAGAGCTTTCTTTAACCTAAGGACATGGTTGGGTTTGTCTAAAATTTCGAAACCGGGGGGTTGACTAACATAAACCTCTTCTTTAATGTATCCATTTAAGAATGCTGATTTCACATCCATTTGAAACAACTTGAATCCTCGATGTGCATCATATGCTAATAGCATTCGAATGGACTCTAATCTAGCTATTGGGGCATAGGTCTCGTCGTAATCTAAATCTTCGACTTGACTAAACCCTTTAGCGACTAGTCTAGCTTTATTTCTAACTACTTCACCTTTGTCATCAAGTTTATTTCTAAACACCCACCTTGTTCCAACGATTGTTTTATCTTTAGGTGGTGGTATTAATTCCCATACTTCATTCCTAGTGAATTGAGCCAGCTCTTCTTGCATTGCAATAATCCAATCGGGATCAAGAAGAGCTTGGTCAATAGTCTTGGGTTCAATTTTGGAAATCAAGGAGATTTGACTAAGGTTTCTGTATGAGGCTCTAGTTTGAACTCCTAGACTTGGATCACCTATCACTTGGTCGATAGGATGATTCGTTTGAGTCCTAGTTGGATTTGGGTTTGAGTCTATAACTTGATCAATAGGATGACTCGTTTGAGTTCTTATTTGATTAGAGTCATCTACCACTTGGTCGATAGACTGACTTGGTTGACTTAGGTTAGGATTAATACTAGACTTGATCTCCGGATCGAAGTTGAGTCTGGTATGAATCGGCTCGCTAATTGGGGTTGCCGAGGGTTTTGTAGGTTCGTGTCCTTCATCAAATACTACATTGATAGTCTCCTCGACTCTAAGGGTGTCATGGTTATATACTCTATAAGCCCTACTTGTAGTCGAGTATCCTAGAAAGATTCCGGTCGTGGTTTTGGATGTAAACTTCCCTAGGTAATCCTTAGTGTTTAGAATATGTACCTTACACCCAAATACCCTAAAGTACTTGATGTTAGGTATTTTATCGTGATAAATCTCGTATGAGGTCTTAAGGTGCCTCTTTACCATATGGATCCTATTTTGGACATAGCATGCCGTACTCATGGCTTCCACCCAAAACCTATCAGGTAGATTATACTCGTTTAACATTGTCCTAGCGGCTTCTTGTAGGGTCCTATTCTTATGTTCTACTAGGCCATTCTGTTGTGGGGTTCTAGGGCAAGAGAACTCATGATGGTATCCATTTAGATTACAGAATTTTGTAAACCTGTGGTTCTCGAATTCACCACCATGATCAGTCCTAAGTCTTTTAATTTTAATGCTTTTTTGATTTTCTATTAGTTTAAATAGTTTGATTAATTGATCTAGGGTGTCACTTTTGTGTTTAATGAACCTAACCCAAGTAAATCTAGAGTAGTCATCAATTATGACTAAGCAGAATTTACTTCCATTAAGTGACTTAGCTTCGTGTGAATCAAATAGATCCATGTGTAGGAGCTCAAGAACTCTTTTGGTTCGTTCTTGATTAGTTAGTTGATGTTGTGTCCTAGATTGTTTACCTTGTTGACAAGCATTACATATTTTATTATCCAAGTTATTGAGGTTAGGCAAACCTCTGACTAAGTCACTCTGACTCATCTTGTGGATGAGTCTTAGGTGTGAGTGACCGAGTCGTCAGTGCCACAACCATGATTTCTCTTGCCGTGTCATAAGACACTTAGTTGAGGAGTTAGTTAAGCTAATAGTATAAATATTGTTATTTCTGGTTCCCTTAAGGATTGTTTTAGAGGTTTCATTTATATTAATTAAGCATTCATTTTCTAGAAATATGACCTTATAGTTATTATCACACAATTGGCTTACACTAAGTAAATTATATTGAAAATTTTCTACCAATAAGATATTTTGAATAATAAAGTTAGAGTTGACCTCAATATCACCTGATCCGATGATTTTGAGCTTGCCGTTGTTTCCGAAGGCTACCGATCCTTGTTGTTTGAATCGAAGCTTCAAAAACTTGAGTTGATCCCTGGTCATGTGTCGGGAACAACCATTATCCAACATCCATTGATCCTACATGCCAGGTAGTTGGATCAGATATTGGATTTATTACAGATTGGTTGAAAATTATTAACCTAAATCATCTCACCTATGTCTACATGATCAAACATGTTAACACTATATGTTCTTGTGAGATGACTTCCAATTTTACTTGAATTAAATTTAATGACTTTAACACTTGTCAACCTTGCGTTAGATTTGGATTTGACCTTAGGCTCATCAAGTCACCTTTTCAAGATCATGGCTTCCAGGTCGTGGCGAGGCACAGAGGCCTTCTTTGATCGGAACAACGACCACTTCCTTAGACAAAGCCATTTTCAAGAAAATAGAGACTTGACTCACCTAAGACCACTTCCTGGTCTAACTAGTCTAGGATACGACGAGGTAGCTTCAGCTAGTTCCACTCGATCAAGTGCACCAAACTAGATACGCCTTATCTAGCCCGAATATACAAGACTCCGCTTTCCTAGCATACTATCATCTCGCTGCGTCCTGGTACTATGTTATCAAGTATTGACGAGTTATAGTCCTATCTAGCCATTCTAAAAAAGAAAAATCAAACTAAATAAATAACCCAAGCATGCAATTTTCTAAGTTAAAATACACACAAGTTTCGTACTAGCTCTCCCTGGACCGTTGAATCGGTTCGGTCTCTCCACATAGTGGAATTGGTCCTTGGGAACCCAGTACTGGTTCGATCCTAAGTTTGAAATCAAGGTGGTCTTAGGGACCCATGCTTGGACACGTTTTTTATGTCGACTTACAATCGACATATATGACTTGTTGGTCGTGTTTGAGCTAAATCCTAGTCCGGCCTTGTTGTACACGACCCTTTGCGATCCAAGTAGGAGGTCAAGTCCTTTGGATCCCAAAGTAAACCTTTCCAACGTGTTCCCAAGATCTTCGACTTGACTCTTCAAGAGTGAGTTCTCAACTTCGAGTTTTTCAACCCGAGTTGAGTCCTCCTCTTGAACTCGACTAGTCGAAGAGGTTAGGGAGACCTCGTGTTTGAGGAGTTTAACTTCCTCAACCAGGGTCTCGACCTTGGACTCGGACTTAGCTAATCTTCTAGTTAAAAACTTAATTACATTATAAAGTTTACTAATGAGGGATCGACTTACCTTGAGTGTATCTTTTGAACCGGATGCGTATCCGTGGCTTGTCTTGAATAGTGCTTCACAGTCCGACTCGTCTTAGGTTTTCGATTCATGTTCTGGTTCCGACTCCATCTCCGATTCCACCGGTTTAGCCATGAGAACACGATCATTATCTTCTTCCTCGGATGCTTCTTCCCAAGTAGCGTTGAGTGTCTTTTTGTATTTTGGTGCTTTGCTCTTGAGTTTTGGGCATTCGGACTTGATATGTCCAAACCTGTTGCATTCGTAGCATCTAATATTTGAACTTTTAGGCTTACCTTCGTTGGGTCGAGTGATGGTTCATTTTTGTCCCTTGACTATCCTCCAAACTAGGTTGACTAGTTCGGCCTCCATTTCCGAGTCAACCTCCGAATTGGACTCATCCTCTTCTTCCTTCGGGGGTGGCTTGCTTGCGGTTTTCTTCCTCGACCCTGCACAAAGTGCTATACCCTTCTCGGGTTCCGAGTTAGACTGCTCATGAAGTTCAAAATCGGAAAATAATTCATCTAACCTATGTTTCTAAAGATCCTTGGAGACCTTGTAGGCATCAACCATGGATGCCCACAAGGTAGTCCTCGGAAAGGAGTTAAGAACATACCTTATAAGGTCGCTATTTTCGACCTTTTGCCCGATCGCGTGAAGATTATTGACTATGTCTTGAACGCGGGCATGAAGTTGAGTCATCGTTTCGTGTTCCTGCATTTTTAGATTATACAATTTATTAAACAAAAGATCGCACTTACATACCTTGGCTTCATCGGTCCCTTCGTGTAGCTCCACTAGCTTTGTCCAAAGGTCCTTTGTGCTGATGAAGGGGCCGACACAATTAAGCTCCTCCTTAGACAAGCTGCATTGGAGGATTTGAGTTGCCTTGGCATCGGCTTCAACTTGTCTTTTTGTCGCATTGGTCCATTGATCATAATCCAAGGATTCACCCACTTCATTAGTCGGAAGTGTGAATCCCGTTTGGATTATGATCCACATCTCGATTTGGGTTTTAAGAAAGCATTCCATCTGACCCTTCCAATAACGGAAGTCATCTCCGTTATAAAATGGAGGTCGGACAGTGCTAAAACCCTCGAGATGGGCCATTGAAACAAAAAGAAACAAGAGAACAGAGACAAAAAACCTAACAACAACACAAACAATCAAAAAGTACCAAGACTCGCATCTTGGATTAGTAGTGCGGAAGAAAAACTAAACGAATGAAATAAATTCGAAATAAACAGAATAAAAAAGAGAAAAAATTCTGTAAAAATGCTAGATTGGTGGTTTCACCAGATCTTAGCACCCCCGGCTCTGATACCAATTGTTGGATCGAAGCGGATCGCTAGAGGTGGGGGTGAATAGCGATAAACCTTTTTTTTTCGAGTTCGTTTCAAGACAATTAAATGCAGCGGAAAGTAAAATCAAACACAAAGAACACAAATGGTTTTTTACTTGGTTCGTAGCCTTCGACTACTACTCTAAGGCCCTAGTGATCCTTGATCACGCACGAAGGGCAAATCACTAAAGAACTCCTCCTCGTTAGAGGTAGGAGTAAATCGAGTACAAGAAAAATCACAAAGCTTTGAGGTAGAGGGACACTCCCCCTCTCCTCGTAACGATAAAAACTCTGAGACAATTGATATAAAAAATATAAACTAAAATGAAGATTATACCGACGAAACAAAAATATAAACAATTAAACCTAGATGTCGGAGAAGTAGAACTTCGTTGTCGGAGAGTCGTAGCATTGCGGAGGCTTTTTGGAAGCTTAGGATTGATGAAGAAACCCTAGGATAGACCCTCCTTTTATAGCCTTTGAGCCCCTTTTCTTCGTTTCCAGTTACGTATTGCTAATGTATTAAATAAAGTTTGACTTACTTTAAAGGCTTCCCCAAGGATGCGTGTCAGTAACCCTTAATACATCATAGCCGTGTTCAAGGTCATCTCACACAAGGAGGCATAAGGCATAAAGTTATCATGGGAGGGAGTTTGCATGGATGACCTAAACTGGACATCAAAGTTTTAAACGCGAATCACTCCTAATCATTATTTTGATGGCCTCCGACCATCCGATCTCGACCTAGACTACCGATGGGATGTCTTGGGTCGGATCTACACTTAAGTCTATCCCCGTAAAGAGGATACACCCTCAATTACACTCGCACACACACGAGCTTACCTCGATACTTACTGTATCGCTTTTGCTTCCGGCCTTCTACTCAATTCTTTTGGCTCCCTCCGAAGTCACTCGAGTGTCGCCCGACCACCGCGGCTTCCTCCGGGTGTCGCTAGCCTTCAGCTTAAGCTATAGCAATTTTCTGCACACTTGATTCAGCTCGTGAGATAATGACATGAGCTTAACTTTGTATCGTTTGCTATAATCAAAATTCAGGTTCGACTTAGGTGCCTACTGCACTAACACTTCTATAAGTGGTTTAGTAAAAATGTCTGCCAAATTAGATTTGGACTCAACATAGTCGAATTCAATACTTCCTTTGGCGACATGATCTATTATGAAATGATGTTTTAACATCAATGTGTTTAGTGTGTGAATGATGAATTGGATTTTTAGTTAAGTTTATTGAACTTATGTTATCAACCAATGTTTTGACCTTTTTATATTGTAATACGAAGTGCTTGAGTGTATGCATCATCCACAACAATTGTGCTACACATTCCCCTAATGCTACGGATTCCGCCTAGGTTGTGGATAGGGCAACGAATGTTGCTTTCTACTAAACTAGCTAACTAGACAGGATCCTAAGAGTTGACATCCTCCACTTGTACTTTTCCAATCAAATTTATAGCCAGCATAGTCTGAGTCAAAATATCTTAATAATTCAAAGTTACTAGTCCTAGGATACCACATGATGTGAGAAAAAATATATAGGGTTTTAGGAATAGTTTTAATACACATCTCATTATATTTTATACTTGTTTCATGCATATTCTTCCTAGTGTTTGGAAGCCCTAGGGTGACTCCTCTCATGATCCCTAAAAAGCACTGGAGACTCGCAACGGAGAGGAAGCGGCTAGGAGATCCATCCCGATGCTCTGGCATTGTGGAGAACAACCAAGACACGCATATTGGCTAGGACAGAAAGTACCTTATTTATTTTCTTGTTCTACTTGCATTGTAATCATGTTTTCTAAGATGTCTTGCGTTTATTCTTCCTTGTCTATGGAGTAGATACTTCGATACTAGGATTAGGGAGTAACTTGTGTTTGTGGACATGCTAGTTCAAATAGTCATTCATCTCCTTCGATTCTATTTGCAATTTTGTGTTGTTGAGTTTTATGAAGGTTATGTTTTGATTCTAATTCTATTGACGTAGCCGATACAAAGGGTGACAACCTTCGTATAAAAAACATAGGAGAATCAAGGATGAGCCTTGCGGTCATCCTACCTCCCATAATCGTAGAAGATAGAATATGATAGAACAGGATATGAAATAAGATCCGCCTATACATAGGGAATCATTAGGATGTCTTGGTACCTCAATAACCAATCTTAGAAGAAGGGCCAAAGTAGGAGAAATTAACTCTAGAATGTAGAGGATTCGTTGACCGCTAGAGGGGGGGGGGTGAATAGCATTTTGATGCTCGATGGAATTCGTTTCCATGTTCGTCTACAAATTTTGTTAGCGCAGCGGAAATAGAAATAATAGAAATAATGAAAGCGAAAGCAAACACAAATACACCAATACATAAGTATGTAATGTGGTTCGGAACCGAATGGTTCCTACTCCACGGATCGAGCTCTAAAGAGCTCTAGTGATGCAGACACAATCACTAATCACAAATAATTCCTTCTCGAAACAATCCGGAGGTAGAGAAACCTCGTACAAATACTCTTACAACAATAAGAATAAAATACAAGCAAATACAAGTAAGCTACACAAATACAAGTAAGGAAAACCTTTACAAATGTGAACTTGATTGCTTGATCTTTGATTGCTTGAATCGTGGTTGAAGACCCTGATTTGCACCAGCAAATCGCCTCAACAATGCTAAAAAAATCGTTGCTCCAAACTTCCTCCACGAGCTCCATTTAAAGCTACTACCTGGGCTAGAAATTGCCTATCAGTCGACTGCTCGGGACCATCAGATGACTGATGACATTGTTGCTGTGAGACAACGGTGCAATCCACATTGGAAAAATCCAACGGATAGGACATCAGTCGACTGATCATGTCCATCAGTCGACTGATCGAGCCTTCACTCGACTGCTAACCCCAGCAGTCGAGTCAGACTCCATTCTGTGCCTGAAATATCGAGCACCAGTCGACTGATCACAAGATCAGTCGACTGCTCGGTCCAGCAGTCGACTGCCCACCTCTGGCAGTCGACTGCTGGGGCACTCCCCACAGTCAAACCCTAGTTGACTCACACTAGTCGACTGCCACATGATACCAATCGACTGATACACCTCAAACATGAGGTTTAACCCAAGTATGATGCTCCCATACTTGCTAGACCACCCGTAGCCTAGACCTAAGCCTTCTAGCTACCTTCGTCAGCCTCGCGCCTATCGGATCCCTCCAAGTCATCCATGACTTGTTTATCCATATGCTATTCTTCAGGTGCTTCCATCGACTATGTCATGCTAACGGTGTCTACACCGCCAAGACACATTGGACTTATGCTGCCAAGACTCCGCTTGGACTTTATGCCACCAACTATTGGACTTATACTGTCAAGACTTCACCCTTGGACTTTACGCCGCCAATATCAAACCCCTTGGACTTCTCAAATACCAAGTACTCATGACTTGAACTTTCACCGCCAAGACTACACCCTTGGGCTTATGTGGCCAAGACTACACCCTTGGACTTTACCTGCCAACCCATGTTAGACTTTCCATGCCAAGACCCATGCTTGGACTTCTCCTTGCCAAGACCCATGCTTGGACTTTACATGCCAAGTACTCAAGACTTGGGCTTTCCATGACATGGTCAACTCGAGTCAACCATCAAAATCCCCCTCGAGTCAAACTTGAGTCCGGTCAATCATGACCCGGGTCGATTGCACCAACAATCTCCCCAAAACATTATCAGACATCAATGTCAAACATCAATATCAAACCTTCATGTCAAACATCAAAACATCTCTCGATTCAAACTCGAGTCCGGTCAATCGTGACCTGGGCCGATTGCACCAACAATCTCTCTTTTTTTGATGTTTGACAAAACCACATACCTTTGAGTTAGAACACTAACTCAAATCTTCATACCAATCATCCCAAATTGGTAATTTCACTTTCTCCCCCTTTTTGACATACATCAAAAAGGTTCTCTCCAAGGAGGTCAATGTCTCATGTCCCAATGAGATCTTACAATCTCTCCCTTGGTCCAAAAATACCTAGAATGCCTACCATCTTTCTAGTGATAAGTCCCATATCACTCAAGAGAGGCAATCCTACAAACTCTCCCAATTTCTAAATTAGGTATCTCAAAATTCCCATTTTCCCCTTATGAGGAAGAATACCATCCATCATCCCATGATGGATACTTCCCCCTAAAGGCTTGCTCCCCCTTAACCATTGCACCAACAATGTCCTTGGGAAGTCCCTAAGCCAATAGAAACTTTAAACCATAAAAAATAAGGTTTATAGTTCAACATTGAACTTTCCAACCCCTTAAATTTGATACATCGCCCTAACAACTCTCCTAATCCATATCCAATGGATTTTTACCCTTTATAATGCTTCCCAAAGCATATCCTAGGGTTAGGAGTGGTTAGAGAACTTTACCATAGCTGAAAACAGGCTAAATAACTTTGTTTTTCTCGAAATCAGCCTGACAGTCGACTCTATCAGAGATCAGTCGATTGCCATGCCAATAAGTCGACTACCACCAAGGGCAGTCGACTGATAACTGAAAATTTCAATTTTTAGTTATCAGAAATGAGATTCGAAAAAGCATAAGTAATTCTACGTATATCGAAAAATTGTGAAGATTTATATGTATATTACTTATAAGCAATACAATGAGTGAAAAATATTAGAAAAATATTTTACCCATAAAATATCGAAATTGATACAAAGTTCAAAAGTGAAGAAAAAACTTCAATGTTTTAGCTCACTTTGTATCAACTTCATCAATGGTGATTGCTATCAAAAGATAGACTTCACCAAGGTTTTCTAAAAGGATTTTAAAATGATTTTGAAAACCTATGTTGGATCATATTCCTTGGGCTTAATGTATATGCCTTGTACACTAGCTTTCCCAATGATCCACAATTAAGATAAGATGAGTTTAGTTCATCTAGATGCAAAAACTATGTACCTTGAACTTAACTCATATCATAACATCTCACATGTATCTAGAGTGTATTAATACACATACATGTCAATTTAGATGTGAGATGTGGGTTTTGATTTATCTTAAAACTAAAGCCTCATGCATTTTCTAAGACAACACTACTTGATTCCCTTATCAATGGGACTCCAAGTCATGCCATTGTCCTTAAATCAATTTTAATCAAATTAAATGCATGAATAATCATAGCATAAATAATAACATAATTAAGCATGGTCAATGATCATGATGTCATGACATATGATATAATCTAAAAATACATGATATTAAACCTTAATCCTAACATGATCATGACATATTAAATGATTAAAAAATAGATATGATGTCATGACATGTTATATGACAAATCAAGTATGACAAATAAAATATAAGGTATACAATACCTAAATTTTAATATTTGTTGTCATTTGTTATAATTAAGTATATTTTGCCATATTGCTACTAATCCCCCAAGTGTGCCAAAAACCCAAAATGACACACCAATACCTCTAAACTTAAATTGTGTCAATTTTATTGATTTTTCATAATTCCAACAATGTATTGGCACATCCTAAAATCTTTTAAGATCATAATTCAAATCTATTTCCAAGGTATCCATAACCTTGAAAATGACCTAAAGTGCCACCTTTACCATGGTTAGGTTAACTACCCATCCATTTAAAGTTGGCACACCTAAACCCATCTAGCATGAATTGATCACGCTCTTAGGAACCCAAAACCTATTTGAGCTCCTAGGGTTTATTAGGTATTCCTTAGGGATGACCTCCCTAGATACCATCCTAATGACCCTTCTAGGCTTGTTAGCCTTGGTCATTGTGGTCTTGCCTAGGTTAACCTTAGAGATTGCCTCCCTAATAACCTTCTTAGTGGTCTTCCTAGGTTTCATGGAAACCTTGGCCACTAAGCACCTACCTTGGTCAACCTTAGGGATGACTTTCCTATTGACCTTGGTCTACCTAGACCTAGGTTTAGTTCCATAATTAAATGGAACATTATGATAAGTCACCTTAGGCTTAGGTTTGTGACCCAAACCTTTCTTGTCCTTGGTTGACTCTTGTCTCTTAGACCCTAGGTGTTGACTATTTGACTTAGACTTTTGATCATTTGACCCTTTAAATTGATTTTGTATATTGCTAAGGGTCTTTTCTAATTTCTCAAGCCTTGACCTCAAGGCTTAATTTTCCAACTCTAATTGCCCAAATTTTGAATTTTGATTTAATCCTTGGGCATTGTTCTTTCTAGGCATATGCCTAGTCCATTTGGGATTAAAACCTAGGTGGTCTTCAATTTTTCTAATAGATTCCCTTGGTAAGGTTTTTCTAGGGACATTAGTGAAGGGTTTTGCCCCGGAACCGAAGCTCTTATTCCACATGAAGGTGGACAAACTTCGCTTCCCACTTCAACTTAGTCGCTTGTTCATGGCGATCCCATCGACGTCCCCGGATTTAAAAAAAATTAATCCTAGACAAAAGGGATAACCCAAGCAACCGTTTCATCGTCGTGCTATTCGATTAGAGTAGTCACTTGAACAAACTTATTGTTCAAGCAACCAACCTCTATTCTACGAATAGCCGCGGAATAGCCGTGTACGGATCGTCGACTTTTGTGTTTATGTTCGGGGTCCAAGTATATTTAGCCACAAAATAAAACATATAACATGCATATAATTGAAAAACAATTATAGACATAATACAAAAGAACACTAATCAAAATAAATAAGATTATACCTCTTGTTATACCTCTTGATCTTCTATTGTATGTCCTTCCTCCTTTTGGACGTCGTGTGAGCGACGATCTTCCAAAAGTCGAAGCCTCCTAGATCACCAATCTTCCTTTCCTTGTTCACTCTGAACAAAGGAAGATCATAATACAAAACTCTTCTCTTATCTAGGACCAACCATCAAGATCCAAGCTTGATGCTTGACGCCATCCCAAAGAGATGAAGATGGAAGTGTAGGCGTCGGCCAAAAGCTCCAAGGAAAGAGTCCCTAGCTCTTGTTTCCACCGACCAAGGAGAAGATGAGGAGTAGGTTTGGACGCCGGCCAAGGGAGGGGAGAAGGAGATGGGCGCTAACCACCAAGGAAGAAGAAGAATAGCTTCTCCAATTGTTGCCGCCCACTCCAACACCCAAACCCTAGCCGACCAAACACAATCCTAACCTAACTAGGATTCCTTGCCACCCAAGGGAAGCAAACCCTAATCTCCTAAGCCATCTAGTTGCCGCCCACCCCCTTAAGGCTTATATATAAGTTTAGGGATAAGTCTTGTTTTAATCTCCACCATTGGTTCTAGGGATTTAATCTCAACTGTCGGATCTAGAGATTCAATCTCAACCGTCGGATCTAGAGATTTAATCTCTACCGTTGGATCTAGAGTTTTGTTTTCATCCATTGGATCTAGGCTTCATGAGGTATTAATAGGCTACAATAGGGACCATGAGGAGGAGTTGGATCTTAGCCACCCAATGGATCAAGCCCACATAAAGTCCGATCCATTAACGATAATCCAATCCACTAAAGGATTATCATTGATCTACCTCACCAACCCCCATAAGTTAATATGGGCTCCATATATTATTTGTACATTTATCTCCCCGTGTTTAAGATCTCGAATGTCCGTCAATTAATTAATTTACTGACCATTAATTAATCAACATCTAACTCCATGAGTAGTACCACTCAACCTTTTCATCATGTCGGACCAAGTCCACCTGCAGAGTTTACATGATGAACCTTATGAGCTCCTCAAGGGGACATCATCATCCTAATATATAGGACACAATTTCCTCCTATAATCAACGACACACCATATAAATAAGATAATTTCTCAACTTACTGAGCCTATCGATTTAATCTATAAATCTCGCCCATTGGTAAATCAAAGAAATGAATACTAAGTATATGTGCCCGTTATTATATCGGGATTAAGAGTATGTACAATATAATATCTGAGGTCCGATTCGATTATGTAGTCAGCAATAAATCGAATCACCTCTAAGTCGGTCCTGCTCAATACACACAAAGTGTACTAGTGTGATTCTATGGTCAAGACAAACCAATACCAAATCACACTACAACCATACCAATGGTTTGTCCAAAGCCATCTCGGTTGTGAGCCTATACTTATACTTTACAAGGAGATGATAACATGATCTCCCGTGTGACACCACACATCATGTTATCTACAATGTAATGTATTAGACAATATGCATAATCATAAATATGCAAACAATGATCATGTGATTTTTATTTCAAAATAAAGATGTTCATACAAAAGATAGACTTTTCAGTATACATCCCAACAATCTCCCACTTATACTAAAAGACTATGTTATCCTCATACTGCCATACATCTGATTCCCATTCCCTCCACATGCCTATCAAAAGCTCTTGCTAGAAAGACCTTAGTGAAAGGATCTACTTGTTGGGTTTTTCCGAGCCGCAAAAACCGCTTTTTGCGTTGCGGAAACGTCGGAATCCCCGGCCACGGATCCGTGTGAAGATATATTAAAATAAAACATGTATGTGCTTACTAAAAAAACCCTAGATCTACCTTAGATCTAAGAGGTGAGATCATTACCCTCGATGCGACGCCCTTCGCAAATCCCGCTCGTCCAAAAGTTCGCCAGAACTCGAGAGTGTCAAGTGCACACTCCTCTATTGGTATCCACACAAGCAATAGGTGGAGAAAGAGACAAACTTGAGTGTGCTAGCACTCCTAGAAGATCTCGGCAAGATGAGGAAGGAGAGGGAGAGCTTGAGAGGAAGAGCACCAAGGAAGAAGATGATGGAATGAGTAACTCACCAAAATGAATTCATCATCATAACCCCTAAAGTGGCCGGCCACTTCATGGAAGGGGGGTTACATGCATGCATGTAACTCCCATGACCCTTGGTCTCCCTCATGATGTGGCACCAATTGACCAAGTCAATGATGATGTGGAGCATCATCATTGGTCGGCCATGCCAAGTTATCATCATGACATGGCATTTGGTCAAGTCAAACTTGACCTTTCATCTTCCCTCTTAAGTCAAGTCAAACTTGACCTCTAATCTCCCATGGCCGATCAAATCTAACCACTTGACTCAAGTCAATTTAATTTAATGAATCTCTATTCATTAATTTAAATTTATTTGATGAATCAAATCTAAATTAGACTCATTCAACACTTAAATCAACTTGAGTCTAACTCAATTAGTCTAATTTGGATTACTCTTAATCCAATTTGGTTCATCCCATGAACCTAATCCTCATGGTTCATCATATGAACCTAATCTCCATCTAATTGCTCTTATGTGTGTGACCCTATAGGTTCTTGTAACGTTGGCAATGTCCCTAAACGGATTTAGGAACATAAGCAATGAGCGGTATCTAGCAACACATCATTGCTACCCAAGTTACAAGAATGTTGAGCTCCAACATCACCTTTGTGACTACTAATTGTGACTCTCACAATATGTGACAATGTCCCTCTATCCTTGACATCTAGATTGACCAATCGAGGCATAGACCATGTCATCCTCGGTACAATCTAAATCTTGATCTCCAAGTAGACTCACTCTAATCAAATGAGCTCAATATCTCATATTAACTCATTTGAGCATGGCCATGCACATCGTGGTCTCACTCTATCAAGAATATCGATGTCACCCCCGTCATATAGGAGGGATAGATCCCATCTACATCACTCACATCCCTCCGCATAATTTGTTACATACCCAGTAATCGCCTTTATAGTCCACCCATTTACGGGTGACGTTTGACGAAGCCAAAGTATGCAACTCCTTATGTAGGGAACCATGGTGACTTCAGGTCTAAGGACTAATAGTCATACTAATAGCCACATGAGAAAGTATATGACACTCATATAACGATCCATGATACTTTCTCATGGCGGGTCATTCAGTATACATTCTCCAATGCATACCCATGTGTCAACTTGATATCTCATATCCATGACTTGTGAGATCAAGTCATCGTGTTGACCTACATGCTAGTCTCTACGCATTAACATTGTCCCTGAATGTTAATACTCGACTAGGAATGATTAAGAGTAGTGTTCTCTATATCATCTCATTATCGATTCAACCAATCGATTGATATAGATAAGAACCTACTACTCAAGGACATTATTATATTTAGTTATTTGGCACCAATACAAGTAAATATAATAACCATGCATTTATAAATAGGAATATGATACAATAAAGTCCATACAACAATCATCACATGATTGACTCTAGGGCTTTCACTAACAATCTCCCACTAGCACTAGTGCCAATCACCGTAGTATCTAATACCCAATGACCTAGTGTGACCATCATGTTTTTTCTGTGCCAAAGCCTTGGTCAAGGGATCTACGATATTAGCTTCTGTGGGTAGTCTGCAAATCTTCACATCTCCTCTATCGATAATCTCTCGAATGAGATGGAAGCGCCGTAGTATGTGTTTGGTCCGCTGGTGTGAGCGAGGTTCCTTAGCCTATGCAATCGCTCCATTGTTGTCACAATAGAGCTCTATGGGATCTGCAATGCTAGGAACCACCCCAAGCTCAGTAATGAACTTGCGGATCCAAACTGCCTCCTTTGCTGCCTCAGATACAGCGATATACTCGGCTTCTGTTTTAGAATCAACAACTGTGTCCTGCTTCGAACTCTTCCAGCTCACAGCACCACCATTCAAGCAAAACACGAACCCTGACTGTGATCTATAATCATCCTGGTCAGTTTGGAAGCTGGCATCGCTGTAACCCCTTACAGCTAGCTCCTCATCGCCTCCAAATATCAAGAAATATTCTTTAGTCCTTCTCAAGTACTTAAGAATATTCTTGACTGCTATCCAGTGACGCTCACCTGGATCTGACTAGTATCTACTCATCATGCTCAAAGCATACGAGACATCAGGACGAGTACATAGCATGGCGTACATGATAGATCCTATAGCAGATGCGTAAGGGATCTTATCCATGCGGTCTCTCTTTTCTCTAGAAGAGGGACTTTGAGTCTTCGAAAGACTCACACCATGTGACATCGGCAGAAGTTCTTTCTTGGAATTCTGCATGGCAAACCGAAGTAATACCGTGTCAATGTATGTACTCTGACTTAGGCCAAGCAATCTCTTAGATCTATCTCTATAGATCTTAATGCCTAGAATACAGGCTGCTTCACCTAAGTCCTTCATTGAGAAGCACGTCCCGAGCCAAGTCTTCACAGACTGTAGCGAAGGGATGTCATTCCCAATGAGCAGTATGTCATCCACATACAATACAAGGAAGACAACCGTGTTCCTATTAACCCTCTTGTAGACACAGGGTTCATCTTCATTCTTGATGAAACCAAACTGTTTGATCGCATCATCGAATCGAAGATTCCAGCTCCGAGAAGCTTGCTTTAGCCCATAAATGGACCTTTGCAGCTTGCATACCTTCCCAGTATGCTGTGGATCTACAAAACCCTCAGGTTGTGTCATGTACACATCCTCGAGTAAGTTTCCATTCAGAAACGCGGTTTTGACATCCATCTGTCAGATCTCATAATCGTGGTATGCTGCAATAGCAAGCAAGATCCGAATGGACTTAAACATCGCCACTGGAGAAAAGGTTTCATCATAGTCAATACCATGAATTTGCTTGAAACCTTTAGCCACCAATCGACCCTTATAGGTATGCGTAAGTCCATCCATGTCAGTCTTTCTCCTAAAGACCCACTTACACCCAATGGGTTTGACCCCTTCAGGTGGATCAACCAAAGTCCATACTTGGTTAGTGTACATGGATTCCATCTCGGATCTCATGGCCTCTAGCCATTTCTCAGAATCTAGGCTCATTACAGCTTCCTGATAGAAGGTAGGCTCATTCTCAATGAGCATAATGTCATCATGGTCAGATAAGAGAAATGAGTATCTCTCAGGCTGACGACGTACCCTATCAGACCTGCGAAGAGGTAGGTCTACCTGAACAGGTGGTTGTTCCATAACTCTTTGTACAACAACCTCATCACCCACAACACTTTATGGTTCCTGTTCAACCTCCATCAAGGCCTCAGTGCTATGGTCCTTATCTTGAATTTCTTCAAGATCGAAGGTACTCCCACTAGTTTTTCTAGAAACAAAATCCCTTTCTAGAAAAACCCTAGTCTTTGCCACAAACACTTTGTGCTGACTGGGAATGTAGAAGTAATATCCCTTTGTATCCTTGGGATATCCAACAAAATAGCACCTATCGAATTTGGGTCCCAGTTTGTCTGAGACTTGACTTCGAACGTAAGCCTCACAACCCCAAATCCTCATGAAAGACATCATGGGATTTCTCCCTGTCCATATCGTATATGGTGTCTTTATCACAGCCTTGGATGGTACACGGTTAAGGGTAAAGGTTGCTGTGTCTAGAGCATATCCCCAAAAGGATATAGGAAGATCTGTGTGACTCATCATAGATCGTACCATATCTAATAGGGTACGATTCCTCCTTTTGGATACACCATTCCACTGTGGTGTTCCAGGAGGAGTGAGTTGGGATAGAATCCCACACTCAGCTAGATAGTCACGAAACTCATGGCTAAGGTATTCTCCACCTCGATCTGATCGAAGTATCTTAATACTCTTGCCAAGCTAGTTTTGTACTTCATTCTTGAATTCTTTGAACTTTTCAAAGGATTTTGATTTGTGTGTCATGAGATACACATAACCATATCTACTGAAGTCATCAGTAAATGTAATGAAGTACCTGTAACCACCTCTAGCAGCAACATTGAAAGGACCACACACATCACTATGTATAAGTCCTAACAAATCTGTTGCTCTTTCGCTGTGTCCACTAAAGGGAGTCTTGGTCATCTTGCCTAAAAGGCAAGACTCGCATGTCTCATATGATTCAAAATCAAATGAGTCTAGCATCCCATCCTTATAGAGCTGAGATAAGCGACTCTCATTTATGTGACCTAAGCGACAGTGCCAGAGATAGGTTTGGTTCAACTCATTTGTCTTGAACCTCTTGGTACTTATGTTATAGATAGGGCTCTCTAAGTCTAGAAAGTAGAGTCCGTTCATTAGAGGTGCACTACAATAGAACATATCATTTAAATAAACTGAACAACATTTGTTCTTTATTATAAATGAAAATCCTTTCTTGTCCAAACAAGAAACTGAAATGATGTTCTTGGTTAAAGCAGGCACATAACAACATTTATCTAATTCTAGTACAAGCCCAGAGGGCAAAGATAGATCATAAGTTCCTACAGCAACAACAGCAACCCTTGCTCCATTGCCTACTCGTAGGTCCACCTCGCCCTTTGTCAATGTCCTGCTATTTCTCAGCGCCTGCACATTGGTACAAATGTGAGATGCACATCCGGTATCTAATACCCATGATGAAGAAATAGATAGATTGACTTCTATAACATTTATACCTGAAGTAGAAGTCTCACTTCTTTCTTCTTAAGATCTTCAGTATGCCTTGCGATACGCTTCCGTGTCCTCGCTTCCTTAGAAGCAAGCCCCTTCCTTGGCTACCCCTCCTTTGGGTTTAAGTTCTTTGCCTTTGCCCTTGGCTTGGGACTTTCCCTTACCTTTAGGCTTGCCCTTGCCTTTCTTCTTCTGCACCATCAAAATGGTGTCAGATTTTCCCTTCTTAAGGTTAAACTCAGCAGTTCTCAACATGCTGAGCATTTCAGGCAATGGCTTATCAATTTCATTCATGTTATAACTCATGACAAATTGATTGAAGGCTTGTGGCAAAGATTGCAAGATCAGGTCAGTGGCCAGCTCTTGGCCAAGTGGGAATCCCAGCCTTTGTAGGTTCTCTACGTACCCAATCATCTTGAGTACATATGTACCTACGGGAGTCCCTTCTTGCATTTTGGACCCAAATAATGCCTTGGAGACTTCATATCTCTCATGCCTAGCTTGTCCTTGATATAGTTGACGAAGATGACCAACCATATCATAAGCATTCATGAACTCGTGTTGCTTCTGAAGCTCAGAGTTCATGGTCGCAAGCATAAGACATGACACATCTAATGCATCATCTTGATGCTTCTTGTAAGCATCTTTGTCAGCTCGCGAGGCAGTGGCAGGAGGTGCCTCCGGAATGGGCTGCTCCAGGACGTACAACTTCCTTTCTTGGGTGAGAACAATTCTCAGGTTCCTGTACCAGTCTAGGAAATTTGCTCCATTGAGCTTGTCCTTCTCAAGGACAGAACGCAGAGAGAGAGAGTGTTCGTGTTTGTCGACATAGTTATCTACAACATACAATGCAGAGAATTAATATCATATTCCTTTTATCATTTAATTAGGCCTTTAATCAAATGATGCTCCCACTAAATTATAGGAATTTTGTAGAATCGAGTTATTGATGTGGTCAAACCACATTACTAGATTCATACAAACTAGCTATAATTCTTGTGGGACAAGATCCACATCATACTAAGCCTTGAGTTAGCTTTGGCTAAATCGCCCAAGACTTAGTACGATCGGTGGGTAACACATTACCGATTACATCTCTATGCAACTCTTGTTTATAGGATCAAGACCCACATTTACAAAAGACCTTGAGTTAGCTTTGGCTAAATCACCCAAGATTTAGTGTAAATGCGATCTTAACCTATCTTTCCAACGATTGGAATATGCCTATAGTTCTACTCGATCCAATTGAGTTTAACTAGTTTTGCTCAATCTAATTGAGCTTACTCTAACCCAAGCGTGATAGGCAGGACCAAGATTGTCCCTCCGCACCCTACCAAGATAATATGCGTTGCTCTGCTTTGGCAGATTCAACAACAACAAATGATCGAGGTAGTGATGGGTATCAAGGCTCGGTAGGCATTTTCGAGTTGATTCGATTATGATCTAATCTAATCGTAATGTGTATCTTATACGCATTTAGGCCTTTATTATCCTATATTAGCATGCATCACATACATACATTCATTATTCTAGCATGCATCATATACATACAAGAAAATTATCCTAGCATGCATCATATACATACAAGCATTATTCTACTAGCATGCATCACATACATACAAGCAAAATCAATTTTATATATATATATATATATATATATATATATATATATATATATATATATAAACATATATATATATATATATATATATATATATATATATATATATATATATATATATATCAACATGTATATATATATAATTAAATGTGATATAGCCATGGCCCTACTACGATCTTCTCAAGCCAATGAGAAGATCGGACGGTCAACCTAAGGCTAGCGGCTTCTCCAAGCGCTTCATTTGACCGTGATGTGTCGTCGTCACCCTTCTCGTAATCTCGTCTTCGAGTGGACTTTCCACCGCTCCATTTTGTACATTACAAATATGAAACTCGAGTTACATTCGAGTCTAAAACTATTTACAACTAGAATATCAAAAGAAGAGGTACGACGCGCAGGTCGTATACACTATACAACACGCACAACCACAAAATGGCACGCAGGCCGTATTATGAATTACAACACACATAATCCAATCAAATTGGGGTCATTGGGCCATGACAATCACAGAATTATACATAATTCTAAATTATGTATTTTTACAGAAATATCTATAATTTTTCCTATTTTTTTTTAAATTAATGAGTCACCTCTCCGTAACGGTCCCGCTAAGCGGTTTCCGGGCGCGATCGCGGGACAAAGCCCCTTTCGGGGATAGGGGCAGCGCCCATACTCACAAAATTAACTTTGTGAGTGTCCCTACTGTGATCCTACAACGACTTAAGTCACTGTCCCAAAAACCTAAAGCGAGAACTCGCCGTTTCGGAGAGTTTTTCTCGACGGTTGAAGCCTACAAGTGTCCCAACACTCGTTGCTTCGACTCTTTGAGAAAAATACCCAAAAATTCTATAAAATTAGGAAATTTATAGAAACATATAAATATGTAATTTTTATATCTAATACAAAAATTATAAAAATGAAACACATACATGCTTCGCACGTGGCTCTGATACCACTGTTGGATTTTTCCGAGCCGCAAAAACCGCTTTTTGCGTTGCGGAAACCTCGGAATCCCAGGCCACGGATCCGTGCAAAGATATATTAAAATAAAACATGTATGTGCTTACTACAAAAACCCTAGATCTACCTTAGATCTAAGAGGTGAGATCATTACCCTCGATGCGACGCCCTTCGCAAATCCCGCTTGTCCAAAAGTTCGCCGGAACTTGAGAGTGTCAAGTGCACACTCCTCTATTGGTATCCACACAAGCAATAGGTGGAGAAAGAGACAAACTTGAGTGTGCTAGCACTTCTAGAAGATCTCAGCAAGATGAGGAAGGAGAGGGAGAGCTTGAGAGGAAGAGCACCAAGGAAGAAGATGATGGAATGAGTAACTCACCAAAATGAATTCATCATCATAACCCCTAAAGTGGCCGGCCACTTCATGGAAAGGGGGTTACATGCATGCATGTAACTCCCATGACCCTTGGTCTCCCTCATGATGTGGCACCAATTGACCAAGTCAATGATGATGTGGAGCATCATCATTGGCCGGCCATGCCAAGTCATCATCATGACATGACATTTGGTCAAGTCAAACTTAATCTTTCATCTTCCCTCTCAAGTTAAGTCAAACTTGACCTCTAATCTCCCATGGTTGATCAAATCTAACCACTTGACTCAAGTCAATTTAATTTAATGAATCTCTATTCATTAATTTAAATTTATTTGATGAATCAAATCTAAATTAGACTCATTCAACACTTGAATCAACTTGAGTCTAACTCAATTAGTCTAATTTGGATTACTCTTAATCCAATTTGGTTCATCCCATGAACCTAATCCTCATGGTTCATCATATGAACCTAATCTCCATCTAATTGCTCTTATGTGTGTGATCCTATAGGTTCTTGTAACGTTGGCAATGTCCCTAAACGGATTTAGGAACATAAGCAATGAGCGGTATCTAGCAACACATCATTGCTACCCAAGTTACAAGAATGTTGAGCTCCAACATCACCTTTGTGACTACTAATTGTGACTCTCACAATATGTGACAATGTCCCTCTATCCTTGACATCTAGATTGACCAATCGAGGCATAGACCGTGTCATCCTCGGTACAATCTAAATCTTGATCTCCAAGTAGACTCACTCTAATCAAATGAGCTCAATATCTCATATTGACTCATTTGGGCATGGCCATGCACTTCGTGGTCTCACTCTATCAAGAATATTGATGTCACCCCCATCATATATAAGGGATAGATCCCATCTACATCACTCACATCCCTCCGCATAATTTGTTACATACCCAGTAATCGCCTTTATAGTCCACCCATTTACGGGTGACGTTTGACGAAGCCAAAGTATGCAACTCCTTATGTAGGGAACCATGGTGACTTCAAGTCTAAGGACTAATAGTCATACTAATAGCCACATGAGAAAGTATTTGACACTCATATAACGATCCATGATACTTTCTCATGGCGGGTCATTCAGTATACATTCTCCAATGCATACCCATTGTCAACTTGATATCTCATATCCATGACTTGTGAGATCAAGTCATCGTGTTGACCTACATGCTAGTCTCTATGCATTAACATTGTCCCTGAATGTTAATACTCGACTAGGAATGATTAAGAGTAGTGTTCTCTATATCATCTCATTATCGATTCAACCAATTGATTGATATATATAAGAACCTACTACTCAAGGACATTATTATATTTAGTTATTTGGCACCAATACAAGTAAATATAATAACCATGCCTTTATAAATAGGAATATGATACAATAAAGTCCATACAACAATCATCACATGATTGACTCTAGGGCTTTCACTAACACTACTAGGGTATCCTCTGATGCAATCTAGGCGACAACACCTTCTACCTCCTTTACGATTTCTCGTATCAGGTGGTACTTGCGCTCTATGTGTTTACTTGCCTTATGGGCTCATGGTTCCTTCGAGTTTGCAACTGCACCACTATTATCACAATAAATTGTGATAGTTCTGGGCAAACCAGGAATCACATCCAAGTCCATCAGGAAGTTCCTGATCCACACAGCTTCCATGGCCGCCTCAGAGGCTGCCACATACTCAGCTTCCATGGTGGAGTCCGCCACGCATTTCTGCTTGACACTCCTTCATACAATGACTCCACCTCTTAAAGTAAACACAAAACCTGAGGTAGACTTACTGTTATCCCTATCTGATTAGAAGTCGGAATCCGTGTAACCCACAGTGAGTAATTGGTCTGCCTGGTAAACTAGCATATAATCCCTAGTCCTTCTTAGGTACTTTAATATATGCTTTACCGCAGTCCAATGTCCTTGTCCTGGATTACTCTGATATCTGCTGACCATGCCCATGGCAAAGCAGATATCTGATCTCGTACATAGCATCACATATATAAGGCTTTCTACTATCGAGGCATAAGGAACCTCCTTCATCTCCTCTATCTCCTCAGATGTTCTAGGACACATATCCTTAGATAAAGGAACTCCATGCCTGAAAGGTAGAAAACCTTATTTGGAGTTCTGCATGCTAAAATGATCCATAATGGTGTCTATGTATGAAGCTTGAGATAAGCACGACATCCTTTTCTTGCGATCCCTTATAACCTTGATCCCAAGGATGTGTCCCACTTCTCTCAAGTCCTTCATATCAAACTGTTTGGACAACCATACCCTTACGTCCGATAACACCTTGACATTGTTGCCAATTAACAAAATGTCATCTACGTATAGTACAAGAAATATCACTACATTTCCGTCACATCTCTTGTATACACAAGACTCATCTGGACTTTGAATAAATCCATAAGACTGGATTACCTCATCAAAGCGGATGTTCCAAGACCTTGAAGCTTGCTTCAATCCATAAATGGACCGATTAAGCTTACATACAAGATACTCTTTGCCCTTCACACTGAATCCCTCTGGTTGCTTCATATAGATGTTTTCCTCAAGACTTCCATTAAGGAAAGCTGTCTTGACATTCATCTATCATACCTCATAATCCATATGAGCTGCAATGCATAAGAGAATTCGGATAGACTTAAGCATGGCTACCGGCGAAAAGGTCTCCTCATAATCGATACCCTCTTTCTGAGTATACCCCTTCGCAACAAGCCTCGCTTTGAAGGTCTCAACCTTCCCGTCTATTCTTCTCTTTCTTTTGTAGATCCATTTGCATCCAATGGTTTTTGCACCATCGGGTGGTTCTACTAGCTCCCAGACCTGATTCGAATCCATAGATTCAATCTCAGTATTCATTGCACTTTGCCAAGATACTGCATCTTTACTTGGATTGCCTCATCATATGTCCAGGGATCAGGTTCATGTTCGCCAGGGACCAAATCAGAAGATTCTCCCAAGAACATGAATCTATCAGGCTGTCTCACAACCCTCCCACTACGACGAGGTATCACCTGTGTATCCTTAGTGACACGCGGTGCAGTGACTTGTGGTATATCCTCTTGTACCGGTGGTACTGAAGAAGTGACTTCCCCTTTCAATTCCTCCAGAACAATCTTACTCATGGGCTTGTGGTTCATCGCATAGTCTTCCTCTAGAAATCTGACGTTCGTGTTAACGATCACCCTCTGATCTCTAGGACTATAAAACAAACCACCTTTCGTTCCTCTAGGATAGCCAACGAACATGCACACTTCTGTACGAGGTTCCAACTTACCAGCATCTGCCTTCAGCACATGTGCTGGACTCCCCCAAATCTGAATATGTCTTAGACTAGGCTTTCGTCCAGTCCATAATTCTGTGGGAGTAGAAGGCACTGATTTAGATGGAACCAAGTTCAGAATGTACACCGCCGTATCTAGAGCATATCCCCAGAACGAATCTGGCAACTCAGAATAACTCATCATCGATCTAACCATCTCCTTAAGAGTCCTATTCCTTCGTTCTGCTACACCATTCTGCTGGGGTGTGCTAGGTGCAGACAATTGAGATTGAATCCTAGCCTCTGATAAGTAATTCCTAAACTCTCCCAAGAGGTACTCACCACCACAATCAGATCGTAGTGTCTTGATACTTTTACCTTGATGTTTCTCCACATCAGTCTTGAATTCTTTGAACTTGTCAAAGCATTCAGACTTGCGGCGCATCAAGTAAATGTATCCATATCTCAAATAATCGTCTATAAAAGAGACGAAATACTCAAAACCACCTCTTGCTTGGATAGACATAGGACCACACAAATCAGAATGAACCAATTCCAACACATCTTTGGCTCTATACCCCTTGGCCTTAAAAGGCCTCTTGGTCATTTTACCCTCCAAGCAAGATTCGCAGGTTGAGAAATCTTCCACCACTAATGAACCCAGAGGTCCATCAGCTATCAACCTTTGAATTCTGCTTAGGTTAATATGACCAAGTCTTAGATACCAAAGATATGTTTGGTTCATCTTTGAAGGTTCTTTTCTCTTATTGGAATTAGAAGATGATTTATTAGCTTCTATTTGCATCGTGGGAGCTTTTGGTTCAAGTGTGTATAAATTTCCTATCAATGCACCCGAACAGATAATGTCCCTATTCCTTTTTATAACAACTCTGTCATTAAAAGAAATAGAATATCCATCCATAAACAATTTAGAAACCGAAATTAAATTCTTTCTAAATAAAGGTACATAAAGGCAATTCTTAAGAACCAAAACTTTATTTTTCTCAAAAGATAAATAAACATCTCCCACTGCAACAGCCGCCATCCCTTTCAGCTAGTCGTTGGGTTTCCTGGAACCCCTGCAAAGTATTGCAGACATGATCAGTGGCTCCTGTATCTACACACCAGGTGTCGGTAGATAATACCGCTAACCATGTTTCAACGACTAGACCAAAGGATATACCTTTGTTCTTCTTCTGATTTGGGACAGTCTTTCTTCCAATGTCCATCCTGCTTACAAGTGAAGTACTTGACTTTTGGCTTCTTCACTCGTCCCTGAGATCCTCCCATCACCTATGCCCTAGCTTGTTTCTTCTTCTTCTTGCCTTTCAGCTTAGAAGTAGAAACCTTTTGAGCAACCATGGCCTGAGTCTGAGCAAGCCCTTCTGTCGCTTGGAGAATGATATCGACCTGGGTTTCCCCATTGATCTCAGCTCTAAGGACTTCCAGCTCATTCACAGGCTTAGGAGGATAATCTTCGAAGAGTACATACTTGTACTCCTTAGCAGTTAAGACAATATCTAGATTCCTTTTTCTAATCAACTTAATTATGTACAGTAAGTTTATTTTCCTTTAGTATCACAACAAGTGGACTGAAAGTCATTTTTGAAAAAAAACTAAGAATCACATATATCAAAACTTTATATTTTAAAAAATTATTGATTCCTCAAATAATAAAATTTTGAAATCAACCAACACCTCAAAACACCGAGAATATCATATGCCACGATTGTGTGGACGTAAACGAATTCTATATTTGTAAGAGGAGGTTTTACCCATTAATTTTACTATCTTGTCAACCTAACTTTTTGACAAATAAAATTAATAGTTGGTTTCTCTTCGGTCATACAAATAAAAGCAGTAACTCCGATGGGGAGGATACTCCTATTTGCATCTAAGTGTTCACCATTACTCGATACCAAGGTAATTATCTCGGGTTATGTGCCTTCCGATGGGGAAGTACACATGCTCCTTAATAATTTCCTATAACCATATTCGACCTTGTGATCCGCAAACAAACTTATCCGATGGGGAGGAAGGCACTCAGAGTCGACGCGCAAGTTTGTTTGCATCACATGTCAAATCGTAATGGAGGCCGTGGGAATTTATAAAAATATCCCTCTCCCACTTAGTAATTTGAAATTGAGGAATTTTCTAGCCTACGACATGCATATCAAACAATAAGCAATAACTATGAAAAATAAATATTTTCCAACTATTATGGCTTTTGTCATCAATATGTCTCCCGTTGTATCGCCATCTCGTCTGCTCCTCCCTACGCCATGTACAAGCCATCCGGAGATCCGAGCCGAGAAAAAATATTTTAATTTACATCCATCGATTCTATACTCCATGAGGGAGTGTACATGAAATCTAGATCGAAAGTAAACTAAAATAAAAAGAGTGGCTAAACAATGCTGTATCTAATTACAAAAATTAAATACTAGCCTCGTCAACCCCAAGGATTCAACAAAATGTACAATTACACACATACAATCACATACACACATTTGACCATAATAGTTGGATCCTATGCCTGCAACCAAAGAGCTAACCTACGCATATCCTACTATTATCTGACACATATAATATATGAAAAGTGGATAAAAGTAACCGAATCCTAAACACACTGTTGGATCGAAGCGGATCGCTAGAGGGGAGGGGTGAATAGCGATAAAACCTTTTTTTTTTCTTTTCATTCGTTCATTAAAACCTGAGAAGACAATTAATTGCAGCGGAAAGATAAGCGATAAATAAAAGGAGACAAATGTTATTTTACTTGTTTCGTAGCCTTCGGCTACTACTCCAAGGCCCTAGTGGTCCTTGACCACGTACGGAGGGAAAAACACTAAAGAACTCCTCCTCGTTAGAGGTAGGAGTTAATAAATACAAGAACACACCAAAAGCTTGAGGTAGAGGGACACTCCCCCTCTCCTCGTTACGATAAAAGCTCCGAAAAAGTAAAGAAACAAACTGATATAAAGCTTATACCGACGTAACAAAATAAAAACAAATTAAACCTAGACGTCGGAGAGGAAGCACTTCGTTGTCGGAGAGTTGTAGCTTTGCGGAGGCTTTTGGAAGCTTAAAATTGATGATGAAACCCTAGGAGAGGCCCTCCTTTTATAGCCTTTGAGCCCCTTTTCGAGAGGAACTTTAGCCAATCACAATTGAGCACCAATCCCCTTGAAATGAGGTGATAAGCCTTGACTCCTCGAAGCTGATCCTTGACCATCAGTCGACTGATAGCCATCATCAGTCGACTGATGGCAGCATCAGTCGAATGCTGACCGCAGACAGTCGACTGATTGACAGCAGTCGAGTCCTCCAAGCTGGCAGTCGACTGATGCTAGCTGAAATGACAAGTTAGCTGAACAATAACATTATTTCGATGGCCTCCGACCGTCCGATCTCGACCTAGACCACCGATGGGATGTCTTGGGTCGGATCTATGCTTAAGTCTATCCCCGTAAAGAGGATACGACCTCACTTACACTCGCACACACACGAGCTTACCTCGATACTTACTGTGTCGCTTTCGCTTTTGGCCTTCCACTTGATTCCTTCGGCTCACTCCGAAGTCACTCGAGTGTCGCCCGACCACCACAGCTTCCTTCGGGTGTCGCTAGCTTTCAGCTCCAGCTATTGCAATTTTCTGCACACTCGATTTAGCTCATGAGATAACGACATGAGCTTAACTTTGTATCATTTGCTATAATCAAAACTCAGGTTCGACTTAGGTGCCTACTGCACCAACAATCTCTCCCTTTTTGATTTATGGCAAACCCACATACAAAGTTAAGAAAATAGTATGCATGAAACATAATAATGTGTATGAGAAACAAAAATGAAGATTAAGTTGGAGTAGTAAGGATTTTCTTCAAGTACTCCCCCTTGAGGAAACCTCCCCCTTGACCGAGAGTGAGTCTTGAAGAAAGACCTTAGTCCTCCCCCTTGAGGGTTGCTATTTAGGAAGAGTTTAAGTAATTAACATTACTTAAAGTTGGCCTTAGTAAAGCGTTTAAGTTAAGAGGACTTCTTAACTTGGCCCTTTGTCCCCCTTAAGTAAAACATTAAGGTTTACTTCCTTTTTGTTAAGAATAAGTTTTTAAGTTAAGAGTTCTCTTAGCTTTTACTTCCGTTTAGTTAACAAAAATGAGTTAAGTGAATTTCCAAGTTAAGTAAATTTTCAAAACTTAAAGTTAAGTAAACATGTACTTAACTTTTGGCCATGTGAATAAATATGAAGTGAGTTAAGTTATAAAAAAAAATTGATCCCTTAACTTTTGCCTTTTTCTCCCCCTTTTGCCATATATCGAAAAGAGTGGGGGTGTGTGAAAGACAAAAATAAGTATTAAATTTAAAGTCCAAGCATGTTTCATATTATTTTGAAAATAATATACTGGAAATAAGCTCATCTATAAAATATTCGACTCATATTTGGCTTGATTGATATGAAAGATCAACCAGTCCTGGTCAGAGTCGGTTAGTATGTATTATTATACTCTGTGGTTCATGACGATGCACTAGCTCTACATCTGGAACCAGGAGTAAAGTCCTAACATCTCACACCCATCTACGTGGCTAAGTACACAAACACATTAGTTCTATGTGTTGTGAGATGTATTGGCTCCTTAACTCTATAGGTGCATGATATCTAAGGTATGTCCTATGCTAGTTCCATGAAAATGAAAAGTAAGAAATAGTAGTAATATGATTTGCAAGTTCCTATTCTACTACGCACATGCCCAATTTTCATCTTAATAGACTAAATTCGGCTTCGGGTAGGGGTTTAGTAAATAGGTCTGCCAAGTTAGACTTCGATTCGACGTATTCGAGTTGTATGGCTCCGTTGGCCACATGTTCTCGAATGAAATGGTGTTTGACCTCTATATGTTTGGTCCTAGAGTGACATATTGGATTCTTAGTAAGGTTAATTGAACTAATGTTATCTACGTGAAGTTTAGTATTTGTAAAGTCTAACTTAAAGTCGCGGAGAGTGTGCTTCATCCACAGAAGCTGAGTGACACACTCACCCATCGCGATGTATTCGGCTTCGGTGGTAGATAAGGCAACACAGTGTTGCTTCATACTGCACCAACTCACTAGACTCGAGCCAAGAAGTTGACAACAACCACTCGTACTCTTTCTATCGAGCTTACTACCAGCATAGTCCGAATCGGAGTAGCCGGTTAGTTCGAACTCGGTAGATCTAGGGTACCAAATACCGACATTAAGTGTACCCTTTAGATATCTAAGGATACGCTTGACTAGAGTTAGGTGAGACTCCTTGGCACAGGTTTGGAATCTTGCGCACATACTTACTGTAAATAAGATATCCGGTCGGCTTGCAGTTAAGTAAAGGAGACTCCCTATTACGCTCCTATAGTATTTTAAATCAATTGAATTTTCGATCACATCTTCTTCTATATTTACATTCATTGCCATTGGGGTATTAATAATTTTAGCGTCTTGCATTCCAAAGCGTTTAATTAATTCCCTAGTATATTTGCGTTGATGTAGGTATATTCCATCTTTAGTTTGTTTAATTTGTAGACCTAAGAAGAAGCTCAACTCTCCTACTAAATTCATTTCAAATTCACTTTCCATAAGTGAAATGAATTCATTCAGTAGGATCGAGTTGGTGGTTCCGAAAATAATATCATCTACGTAGATTTGGGCTATGAATATGTCTTTACCTAAGGTTTTTACGAAAAGAGTTGGGTCAACTACACCTTGGTTAAATCCTTTGGACTTAAGATACACCAAAAGTCTCTCGTACCAAGCTCGAGGAGCTTGTTTAAGTCCATAGAGGGCTTTTTTTAACCTAAGGACATGGTCGGGTTTATCTAAACTTTCGAAACTGGGGGGTTGACTAACATAAATCTCTTCTTTATTGTATCCATTCAAGAATGCAGATTTCACATCCATTTGAAACAACTTAAATCCTCGATGTGCAACATACGCTAATAGCATTCGAATGGACTCTAATCTAGCTACTGGAGCTTAGGTCTCGTCGTAATCTAAACCTTCGACTTGACTAAACCCTTTAGCGACTAGTCTAGCTATATTTCTAACTACTTCACCTTTATCATCAAGTTTATTTCTAAACACCCACCTTGTTCCAACGATTGTTTTATCTTTAGGTGGTGGTGCTAATTCCCATACTTCGTTCCTAGTGAATTGAGCCAGCTCTTCTTGCATTGCAATAATCCAATTGGGATCAAGAAGAGCTTGGTCAATAGTTTTGGGTTCAATTTTAGAAATCAAGGAGATTTGACTAAGGTTTCTGTATGAGGCTCTAGTTCGAACTCCTAGACTTGGATCACCTATCACTTGGTCGATAGGATGATTCGTTTGAGTCCTAGTTGGATTTGGGTTTGAGTCTATAATTTGATCAATAGGATGACTCGTTTGAGTTCTAGTTTGGTTAGAGTCATCTATCACTTGGTCGATAGAGTGACTTGGTTGACTTAGGTTAGGATTAATACTAGACTTGATCTCCAGATCAGAGTTAGGTCTAGTATGAATCGGCTCACTAATTGGGGTTGCCGGGGGTTTTGTAGGTTTGTGTCCTTCATCAAATACTATATTGATAGTCTCCTCGACTCTAAGGGTGTCATGGTTATATACTCTATATGCTCTACTTGTAGTCGAGTATCCTAGAAAGATCCCGGTCGAGGTTTTGGATGTAAACTTCCCTAGGTAATCCTTAGTGTTTAGAATATGTACCTTACACCCAAATACCCTAAAGTACTTGATGTTAGGTATTTTATCATAATAAATTTTGTATGGGGTCTTAAGGTGCCTCTTTACTATAAGGATCCTATTTTAGACATAGCATGCCGTACTCACGGCTTCCGCCTAAAACCTATCGGGTAGGTTATACTCGTTTAAGATTGTCCTAGCGGCTTCTTGTAGGGTTCTATTCTTACGTTCTACTAGGCCATTTTGTTGTGGGGTTCTAGGGCAAGAGAATTCATGGTCGTATCCATTTAGGTTACAGAATTCTGTAAACCTGTGATTCTCGAATTCACCACCATGATCAGTCCTAAGTCTTTTGATTTTAAGGTTTTGTTAATTTTCTATTAGTTTAAATAGGTTGATTAATTGATCTAGGGTATCACTTTTGTGTTTGATGAACCTAACCCAAGTAAATCTAGAATAGTCATCAATTATGACTAAGCAGAATTTACTCTCATTAAGTGACTTATCTCCATGTGAATCAAATAGATCCATGTGTAGGAGCTCAAGAACACTTTTGGTTCGTTCTTGATTAGTTAGTTGATGTTGTGTCCTAGATTGTTTACCTTGTTGACAAACATTACATATTTTATTGTTCAAGTTATTGAGGTTAGGCAAACCTCTGACTAAGTCACTCTGACTCATCTTGTGGATGAGTCTTGGGTGTGATTGACCGAGTCGTCGGTGCCACAACCATGATTCCTCTTGCCGTGTCATAAGACACTTGGTTGAGGAGTTAGTTAAATTAATAGTGTAAATATTGTTATTTCTAGTTCCCTTAAGGATTGTTTTAGAAGTTTCATTTGTATTAATTACACATTCATTTTCTAGAAATATGACCTTATAGTCATTATCACACAATTGGCTTACACTAAGTAAATTATAGTGAAAATTTTCTACCAATAAGACATTTTGAATAATAAAGTTAGAGTTGAGCTCAATATCACCTGATCCGATGATTTTGAGCTTGTTGTTATTTCCGAAGGCTACCGATCCTTGTCATTTGAATCAAAGCTTCGAAAACTTGAGTTGATCCCTGGTCATGTGTCGGGAGCAACCACTGTCCAACATCCATTGATCCTACACGCAAGGTAGTTGGATCGGATATTGGATTTATTAAAGATTGGTTAAAAATTATTAACCTAAATCATCTCACCCATGTCTACATGATCAAACATGTTAACCCTATATGTTCTTGTGAGATGACTTCCAATTTTACTTGAATTAAATTTAATGACCTGAACACTTGTCAACCTTGCATTAGATTCGGATTTGACCTTAGGCTCATCAAGTCACCTTTTCAAGATCATGGCTTCCAGGTCGTGGCGAGACACAGAAGCCTTCTTTGATCGGAACAACGACCACTTCCTTAGACAAAGCTATTTTCAAGAAAATAGAGACTTGACTCACCTAAGACCACTTCCTGGTCTAACTAGTCTAGGATACGATGAGGTAGCTTCAGCTAGTTCCGCTCGGTCAAGTGCACCGAACTAGATATGCCTTATCTAGCCCGTATACACGAGACTCCGCTTTCCTAGCGTACTATCATCTTGCCGAGTCCTGGTACTATGTTATCAAGTATTGACGAGTTATAGTCCTATCTAGCCATTCTAAAAAGAAAAATCAAACTAAATAAAGAACCTAAGCATACAATTTTCTAAGTTAAAATACAAACAAGTTTCGTACTAGCTCCCCATGGACCGTTGAATCGGTTCAGTCTCTCCACATAGTGGATTTAGTCCTTGGGAACCCAGTACTGGTTCGATCCTAAGTTTGAAATCAAGGTGGTCTTAGGGACCCATGCTTGGACACGTTTTTTATGTCGACTTACAATCGACATATATGACTTGTTGGTTGTGTTTGAGCTAAACCCTAGTCCGACCTTGTTGTACACGACCCTTTGCAATCCAAGTAGGAGGTCAAGTCCTTTGGATCCCAAAGTAAATCTTTCCAACGTGTTCCTAAGATCTTCAACTTGACTCTTCAAGAGTGAGTTCTCAACTTCGAGTTTTTCAACCCGAGTTGAGTCCTCCTCTTGAACTCGACTAGTCGAAGAGGTTAGGGAGACCTCGTGTTTGAGGAGTTTAACTTCCTCAACTAGGGTCTCGACCTTGGACTCGGACTTTGCTAATTTTCTAGTTAAAAACTTAATTGCATTATAAAGTGTACTAATGAGGGATCGACTTACCTTGAGTGTATCTTTTGAACCGGATGCGTATCCGTGGCTTGTCTTGAATAGTGCTTCACAGTCCGACTCATCTTCGATTTCTGATTCATGTTCCGGTTCCGACTCCATCTCCGATTCCACTAGTTTATCCATGAGAACACGATCATTATCTTTTTCCTTGGATGCTTCTTCCCAAGTAGCATTGAGTGCCTTTTTGTGTTTTAGAGCTTTGCTCTTGAGTTTTGGGCATTCAAACTTGATGTGTCTAAACCTGTTGCATTCGTAACATCTAATATTCAAACTTTTAGGCTTACCTTCTTTGGGTTGAGTGACGGTTCATTTTTGGCCCTTGACTATCCTCCGAACTAGGTTGACTAGTTCGGCCTCCATTTCCGAGTCAACCTCCGAATCAGACTCATCCTCCTCTTCCTTCGGAGGTGGCTTGCTTGTGGTTTTCTTCATTGAACCTGCAAAAAGTGCTATACCCTTCTCGGGTTCCGAGTTAGACTGTTCATGAAGTTCAAAATCAGAAAATAATTCATCTAACCTAAGCTTCGAAAGATCCTTGGAGACCTTGTAGGCATCGACTATCGATGCCCACAAGGTAGTCCTCGGAAAAGAGTTAAGAACATACCTTATAAGGTCGTGGTTTTCGACCTTTTGCCTGATTGCGTGTAGATTATTGACTATGTCTTGAACGCGGGCGTGAAGTTGTGTCGTCGATTCGTGTTCATGCATTTTTAGATTATATAATTTATTAAACAAAAGATCACACTTACATACCTTGGCTTCATCGGTCCCTTCGTGTAGCTCTACTAGCTTTGTCCAAAGGTCCTTTGCGCTGATGAAGGGGCCGACGCGATTAAGCTCCTCCTTGGACAAGCCGCATTGGAGGATTTGAGTTGCCTTGATGTCATCTTCGACTTGTCTTTTTGTCGCAATGGTCCATTGGTCATAATCCAAGGATTCACCCCCTTCGTTAGTCGGAAGTGTGAATCCCGTTTGGATTATGATCCATATCTCGATTTGAGTTTTAAGAAAGCATTCCATCCGGCCCTTCCAATAACGGAAGTCATCTCCATTGTAAAACGGAGGTCAGACGGTGCTAAAACCCTCGAGATAGGCCATTAAAACAAAAGAAACAAGGAGATGAAGACATAAAACCTAGCAATGACACAAACACACGAAATGTACCAAGACTCACGTCTTGGATTAGTAGTGCGGGAGGAAAACTAACCAAATGAATTAAATTCAAAATAAACAGAATTAAAATGGGAAAAAAATCTGTAAAAATCTAGATCGGTGGTTTCACCAAATCTTAGCAACCCCTGGCTATGATACCAATTGTTGGATCGAAGCGGATCGCTAGAGGGGGGGGGTGAATAGCGATAAAACTTTTTTTTTTCTTTTCGTTCGTTCGTTAAAACCTGAGTAGACAATTAATTGCAACGGAAAGATAACCGATAAATAAAAGGAGACAAATGTTTTTTTACTTGGTTTGTAGCCTTCGGCTACTACTCCAAGGCCCTAGTGGTCCTTGATCACGTACGGAGGGCAAAACACTAAAGAACTCCTCCTTGTTAGAGGTAGGAGTTAATCGATACAAGAACACACCAAAAGCTTGAGGTAGAGGGACACTCCCCCTCTCCTCATAACGATAAAAGCTCCGAAAAAGTAAAGAAACAAACTGATATAAAGCTTATACCGATGTAACAAAATAAAAACAAATTAAACCTAGACGTCGGAGAGGAAGCACTTTGTTGTCGGAGAGTTGTAGCTTTGTGCAGGCTTTTGGAAGCTTAAAATTGATGATGAAACCCTAGGAGAGGCCCTCCTTTTATAGCCTTTGAGCCCCTTTTCAAGAGGAACTTTAGCCAATCACAATTGAGCACCAATCCCCTTGAAATGAGGTGATAAGCCTTGACTCCTCGAAACTGATCCTTGACCATTAGTTGATTGATAGCCATCATCAGTCGACTGATGGTAGCATCAGTCGAATGCTGACTGTAGACAGTTGACTGATTGACAACAGTCGAGTCCTCCAAGTTGGCAGTCGACTGATGCTAGCTAAAATGACAAGTTAGCTGTACAATAGCATTATTTCGACGACCTCCGACCATCCGATCTCGCCCATTGGTAAATAAAAAAAAAATGAATACTAAGTATATGTGCCCGTTATTATATCAGGATTAAGAGTATGTACAATATAATATCTGAGGTCCGATTCGATTATGTAGTCAGCAATAAATCGAATCACCTCTAAGTCGGTCCTGCTCAATACACACAAAGTGTATTAGTGTGATTCTATGGTCAAGACAAACCAATACCAAATCACACTACAACCATACCAATGGTTTGTCCAAAGCCATCTCGGTTGTGAGCCTATACTTATACTTTACAAGGAACCGATAACATGATCTCCCGTGTGACACCACACACCATGTTATCTACAATGTAATGTATTAGACAATATGCATAACCATAAATATGAAAATAATGATCATGTGATTCTTATTTCAAAATAAAGATGTTCATATAAAAGATAGACTTTTCAGTATACATCCCAACAATTAGTCTCAAATTTCTCCTTATTTCTAAGGTTGACCTTCTTAGCTCCTAAATAATATTCCTTATTTCTAGCATGCTCTTTATATAAATTGCAAGAGAATTAAAATTCCTAGCATGCTTTTTGACATTTAAATTAGAACTAGAAGGTGCATTAAAATATACCTTAGGGTTTGCCTTAGAGGCTCCCCCTACACATGTAGCTCCTTCTTTGACTTTCTTGCTCCCCCTAGGGCATTGATTCCTAAAATACCCCGGTTGTTGGCACTTGAAGCAAATGATGTGCTCTTTGCTTCTTCTAGTGGGGGCACCGACATCCTTGTCTTTTTCGTGACTTTTAGGTGCCGGTGGAGCTTTCCTTACTCTTTTCGGACACTTATTCTTGTAGTGTCCGGATTCCCTACACTCAAAACATATGATATAATTTTTATTATGAATTGATATGTTTGAGTTACCTAGGGTGGTGGTAGGTGCCAGAGTTTAAGCTTCTTCATCTTGACCGGATGTGGAAGGCTCTTCTTGATGCTCTGGAGTGGAAGGTCTAATCTCTGCCCCCTCAATCCTAGAGGTGGAAGCTTCTTCCACCTCTTCCACCGATCTGGAGGTTGACTCCCTATCAACTTCCGAATCCTCACTTGCTTGTGAGGATGAGCTCTCTTCCTCCTCTTCCTTTTCTTCTTGAATTGAGTGAGGCTCTTCATGAAATTTTGCCAATTTTTCCCATAGCTCCTTGGCGTCTAGATATTCACCTAGCCTAGACAAAATATCATTAGGTATCAAATCTTCTAAAAGTTTTGTTACCTTGGCTTCGGTTTTGAACTTGAGACGTTGCTCTTGTGTCCACTTCTTCAACTTCAAGACATTTCCCTTCTTATCTCTAGGAGGTTCAAAGCCTTCCATGATGATGAACCAATCTTCTATGTCCATCATCAAGAAGTTCTCCATTCTTGCCCTCCATGCCAAGAAATTTTCTTGGTCGTATGGTGGCGGTGTGTTTATGTCCCATCGTAGTTTCTCTTAAAATTCCATCTTCTTCCTCTGGCAGTTTGCTCCCGACGGTTAGTCCGTAGAAGATTCGTTGACCGCTAGAGGGGGGGGGGGTGAATAGCGTTTCGATGCTCGATGGAATTCATTTTCGTATTCGTCTACAAATTTGGTTAGCGCAGCAGAAATAGAAATAATAGCAATAACGAAAGAGAAAGAAACACACAAGTACACCAATACACAAGTATGTAATGTGGTTCGGAACCAAATGGTTCCTACTCCACGGATCGAGCTCTAAAGAGCTCTAGTGATGCACACACAATCACTAATAAAAAATAACTCCTTCTTGGAACAATTCGGAGGTGGAGAAACCTCGTACAAATATTCTTACAATAATAAGAATAAAATACAATCAAATACAAGTAAGGAAAACATTTACAAATGTGAACTTGATTGCTTGAATCGTGGTTGAAGACCCTGATTTGCACCAGCAAATCGCCTCGACAATGCTCAAGAAATCGCTGCTCCAAACTTCCTCCACAAGCTCCATTTAAAGCTGCTGCCTGGGCTGGAAATCGCCTATCAGTCGACTGCTCGGGACCATCAGTCGACTGATTACACTATTGCTGTGAGACAACGGTGCAATCCACGCTGGAAAAATCCAACGGATATAACATCGGGCCGATCCGATCGAGCCTTCACTGATCGCTAACCCGAGTCGAGCCGGACTCCATTCTCGCGCGAAATCAGCACCGGGCCGACCGATCACAAGATCGGGCCGATCGCTGATCCAGAATCAATCGCCCACCTCGCAATGACCATCGGGCACTCCCCGCAGTCAAACCCTAGTTGACTCACACCAGTCTACTGCCATATGATACTAGTCGACTGATACACCTCAAACATGAGGTTTAACCTAAGTATGGTGCCCCCATACTTGCTAGACCACCCGTAGCCTAGACCTAAGCCTTCTAGCCACCTCCGTCAGCCTCGCGCCTATCAGATCCCTCCAAGTCATCCATGACTTGTTCATCTATACGCTAGCCTTCAGGTGCTTCCATTGGCTATGTCATGTAACGGTGTCTACACCGCCAAGGCACATTGGACTTACACTGCCAAGACTTCGCTTGGACTTTACGCCGCCAACCATTGGACTTATGCTGCCAAGACTTCACCCTTGGACTTTACGCTGCCAATATCAAACCCCTTGGACTTCTCAAATGCCAAGTACTCATGACTTGGACTTTCACTGCCAAGACTACACCCTTGGACTTTACCTGTCAACCCATGTTGAACTTTCCATGCCATGACCCATGCTTGGAGTTTTCCTTGCCAAGACCTATGCTTGGACTTTACATGCCAAGTATTCAAGACTTGGACTTTCCATGACATGGTCAACTCTAGTCAACCATCAAAATCCCCCTCGAGTCAAACTCGAGTCCGGTCAATCATGACCCGGGTCGATTACACCAACAATCTCCCCAAAATATTATCAGACATCAATGTCAAACATCAATGTCAAACCTTCATGTCAAACATCAAAACATCTCTCGAGTCAAACTCGAGTCCGGTCAATCGTGACCTGGGCCGATTGCACCAACATAGAAGGGTTGAGGGACCTTAGTGACAGAGGGCTCCCAATGATATCAACCCCTTGAGCTCTGATGATCCAAAAGGTAAACTTTGTTAGGAATAGGTAGGTCCCGGTAGAAGCAAAAGTTCATCGGGCAAATGCATAATGATCCTCCCTCAAGATCTTAATTAGAGTTCTCAACACACGTAATTGATAGCATGTTCCACGATGCACAAGTGTAATTGAAGTCCTAGAATCCCTTTTTGTAACTTCAAACCAACCTTCCCTTCTTCTGAGTGACACCATACTTGAGTTAAGACAACCGTCAACCTCGCAATCTATACTCTTAGGAGATTAATTCTGAACAACGACATCCACTGGATAGAGGTATTCGAATCTCAGTCTCTGGGGGATTGATAATCTTTTATTACTTTATGACATCCATGCACTTGTGGGCATTGAGCGCGAGTGTGCGCTTCAAGTCCCTGACTATTCACATTGGAGATTTGAGAGTTGTGCTCGCATGCATCAAGTTTTTGGTGACGTTGCTGGGGACTGTTGATTCAATATCAAATCAAAAGTGGATAGTTTGGATCAGACCTAGTTTAGTTTTATTTCCCTAGTTTTTATTACTTTCCAATTTAAATTAGTACTAATTTAGATTTTAGGTTTCTTCTACCTTTAGTTATTTTCTAGCCGATTTTCTTTTCAGTTATTTTCTTAACACTTGTTTCCCTTTTAGTCTCTTGCTGAGGCATTTCTTTTCCTTTCATTGTCTATAATTTCCTGTATATAACGATGCATTCTTTCACTCATGATTATGATCAATTTAATGTTGTGAGTTTTGGTAACATTTATTGTGGGCATTATGGTGAAACATGGCATACCATTGATGATTGTCCGGATATATTTGGACCTTCACAATTTGAACAAGAAAACATCATCTATGATTACAACCAGCGCCCACAAGATGATTCCTATTCATATAGTTATGACCCTGACTACTTAAAACCTCAATATTATCTGCCTAAATCCCGACTTGAGCAGATGATAGAAAATTTCATTCAAAAGCAACAAGCGGCGAACACTGAATTCCAACGACGACATTCGCAGATAGAGACGATGTAGAGACAATATGTTAGGATGTATACTAAAAGCCTAGCTTTTGTATAAACATCTTCATTTTGAAATAAGAATCACATGATCATTGTTTGCATTTTATATTTATGCATATTGTCTGATACTTTACATTATAGATAACATGGTGTGTGGTGTCACACAAAAGATCATGTTATCAGTTCCTTATAGAGTATAAGTAGAGGCTCACAACCAAGATAGTTTTGGATAAACCATTGGCATAGTTGTAGTGTAATTTGGTATTGATTTATCTTGACCATAGAATTACACTAGTACACTTTGTGTGTATTGAACAAGACCGATTTAGAGGTGATTCAATTTATACTGACTATATAATTGAATCAGACCTCAGATATTATGGTGTACATACTCTTAATCCCGATATAATAATGGGCACATGTACTTAGTATTTATTTCTTTGATTTACCAATGGGCGAGATTTGTGTTAAATTGATAGGCCTGGTAAGTTGGAAAATAATATTATTTACATGGTGTACCGTTGATTATAGGAGAAAACTGTGTCCTATACACTAGGATGATGATGTCCCCTTGAGGAGCTCATAAAGTTCATCATGTAAATTCTGCAGGTGGACTTGGTCCAACATAATGATAAGGATGAGTGATACTACTCATGGAGTTAGATATTGATTAATTAAATTGTCAGTAATTTAATTAATTATTGAACATTCGATATCTTAAACATGGGGAGATATTTTGTACAAATAATATGTGAATCCCATATTTAATTATGGGAGTTGGTGAGGTAAATCAATGATAATCCTCTAGTGGAATGAATCATCATTAATGGATCGGGTTATATGTGGTTCAGATCCATTGGGTTGCTAAGATCCAACTCCTCCTCATGGTCCCTATTGTAGCCTATTATAAATACCTCATGAAGCCTTGACCTAAGTGGATGTGTGTTGGACGTGGAGAGGCTTGGGCGGTAAGGATTAGGGTTTTGCTTCTAGGGCCAGCGACAACAAGGAGTTAGGGTTTTGATTCCTATTCTTCCCTTTTGCCAACACCTCTTCTTCATTTCATTAGGGTCGGCAGCAAGAGAAGTTAGGGTTTAGCCCTTTCTTTCTTTCTTTGGCCGGCGGCAAGAGGAGTTAGTGTTTTGCTCTTTCTTCCTTTCTTTGGCCGGCGCCTCCTCTCCTCTCCTTAGGGCCGGCGGACACCACACTTGGAGTTTGGTGGTCGGTACAAGCAAGGAGAAGAAGGGAGGGTTTTCTTCCCTTGTTTGGAGCGAGCAAGGAAGGGAAGATTCATAGTCTAGGAGGCTTTAATTCTTGGAAGATCATTGCCCACACGACGTCCAAGAAGAGGATATGAATACAATAGAAGATCAAGAGGTAAAACAAGAGTATAATCTTGTTTAATTTTGATTCTTGTTCTTTTGTATTTTGTATGTTGTTGATTGACATGGACCTCGATCATAAACACAAAAATCGGTGATCCATACATCATCTATTCCGCGACTAATTGAGGAAAAGGGTTAGGTTGCTTGAACATCAAGTTTGTTCAAGCGACCGCTCAAATCGAATAGCACGATGATAAATCGGTTGCTTGGGTAATCCATCTCCATCCGGATTAGTTTTAATTAATAAAGTTTTAATCCGAGAACGTGAGATAGGATCGCTATGCACAAGCGACCGAAGCGAAGCGAGAAAAAAACCTCCCTTCACAATATTGTTTCCCAAGCAAGAATGAGAGCTATGAATCACCATACGAATTTTATCCAAAACCAAGTCCCTACTTTGAAGCCTTGCTAGAAAATTTTACCAGGCAATGCGAGGAGCATAGTCGACAATTCGTGGAGTTTATGCAACGACAGTGGGTAGAAGAAGGATCCAAATGACTAAAAGGTGGCTTTGATGACTGGATTACACCTAATTTGGTGGAGACTCACTTCGAAGATGTATATGACATAGGAAGTGAAGTAGGACAATCCATTCAATCACCACTAGAAGGAGAACTTGAGGATTATATAGTTGATACTTTAATCTAGCAGTGCATTGCTTCAATTAAAATACCTCCTAACCTCAAGGACCCAGAAGAACCTACCTTAACCCTCACCGAAACTTTAGTTACCAATAACAAAGCCCTTTTAGTGATTTGTAATGATAAAATTTCATTCGACATAATAGAATCTACTAATCAATATTCTGGTGAGGTTGTTTGTGGTGAGTTACATTATTTACAATATTTGGACACAATGGAATATCATGATCAAACTCCTGATGATTCTTTGAAGTTAAGAATGTTCAATCTTAAGCCAAGGAAAGCAGCTAACAAGTATCTTGCCCCTCCACGAGCAAGATTTAAGAGATATAGTGATGGAGGACCAAAAGGCAAGAAGCATAAAGTGAGCAAGTATCTTTCCCCTCCACGAGCTAGATTTAAGGGATATGGTGATGAAGGACCACAAGGCAAGAGGTGTAAAGTGAGCAAATATCTTGGTCTTCCATGAGAAAGATTCAAATGCATCAAAAAAGGGAGGAGGAAAAATCTCCTTGGGCCACCAGAGCCAAGATGAAACGTAGGGGTACGGTCGAGCTAGAGACCTTAAACAAGTGTTTCTTGGGAGGCAACCCAAGTTTAAATCTACATGTTTTTAGTGTTTTTGCATTCATGCATATTAGTTTAGACTTTAATTTTTGTCCATTGGAATCTTCACAAGTGTTTTAGGGTCAGATAGAACTTGCTAGGTAGAAAGGAGATCCCTTGTTAGAACCTCAGAAGGAAGCATGGGCGACCGTGTGGATTTCACACGATCGTGCCCAACCGTTAAAAGAGCACACGACTGGGCGTGTGGAAAGTCTCATATTGTGTTGTACTCCGGAAGAAATCCAGAGTCGACACAGTCGATCATGTGAATTTCACATGATCGTGCCAAATCCATAACTTTTTCCAAGCGCCCAATAGGACCTCACCTAGTCCACACCACGAACCTACACCTGCACCACCTTCTTTTTCTACTTTTGAGCAGGATGCAGGTATATTGGCCTATGATTTCTCCTAGTTTTGATCGCGCCTCGACGACATTCATATCGAGCAACAAACACAGGGGAAATGGTGGGAGGAGCATAGGTCCTATACATAGGCAGAGTTTTAGGATCTCCGAGAGCATTTCCAGTGGACTGAGGAGTTCTATGGCTAGACCCATGATTATTTTCAGGAGGAGGTTGTCTACTGCCAGAAGGTACGATAGTTCATGTGCGAAACATGATCACAGTGGGTCAGGGAGGAGGATCACAGAGCTGCCATTGCGTCCACCAATTTTCAAGTTTACCACATGTACATATGGCACCAGCGGTTGAGCACCCGATTCTCCTAGGCACCCGACATGCCAAGACAACCAGATTTAGATACGGTATAATTTAAGTCTGGGGGCACCAATTTTGATATGTTTTTCTACTAGTATTAGTTTCTCTTTGACATCTAGGTTTAGTTTATTCGCATTTATTTGTTCATGCATATAGTGTTTAGGATCTTTCCAGCGCTTAGTTGTTAGTCACTTTAAGCTACCTCAGTGATATTTTCAAAATAAAATTTCATGATCTGTTTCCATGCCATAGATAGCTTAACTTCAGTTATCTTGTGGTACTTTATTTTTAGATGTTTTGATGGATGTTCTATATTTTCACTTGTTAGCTTTTATCTTTCACCTACACTAATCGAACATTTTGAAAGGGACAATCTAGTACATAAGTAGTTATGATTCATCTTAGTAGTCTAGTACTTTGGAATCCATAGGTGACTCTAGATTTAGCATTTTAGTTACTGGAGATGCTCAGATTGTGTAAGCCCATTCGGAAAAATCAAAATCCCTGTGAGCATGAACAAAAGTTCTTGCAAAGAAAAGAAAGAAAAGAGAGAAAAGAAAAGAGAGCAAACAGGAAAAAAATGGTGAGGCAAAAAAAAAAGAGATTTTTTTTTAGGGATAAAAAAATAGTTGTCGTGGGTGGAAATGATAAAGTGCCCCTTTGAGTCCAAGTTAGGTTACTGGGGAAACACCTACTAATTTCTCTCAGTGCCGAACACGTCTTTGAGACTTTATGCTAATTCTGGGGAACGACTCTCGCTTAAGGAAGGTAAGTTCCTAAAAGTCGAAGACCTTAGGAAAGCTATAGGATGACGACTTGACTCACCATGGAATGAGTATCCCCTTGGAAATTTTCTCAACACGTACACGAAAAGCTAACTTAGTGAATCTTTAGAACATATCTATTTGCTTTGATTGAAAATACCACTTGATAACTTTAGTTAGCATGCTAAGTATGAAACAATACTTTTAAAATTTCATGACACTGAGATTTGCTTGAGGACAAGCAAAGATCTAAGTCTGGAGGAATTGATGTGACCAAAATATATATGGTTTTAGGAGTAGTTTTAGTACACATTGATAACAGTTCTTTGTGTTGTGGTACCGTTACAAATTATTTACCGAACCCCTTAACTATACTAATGCAGTATAGGAATGACTCGGATCGTCTCCCAATGAACCTAATGGCTGGACATTTGTTTCTAAACATTATCAACACTGGGGGTTCCTACAACTTATCAAAATAATTATTTGAAGTTAGACTAATGCAAGAACGATTCAACCATGCACCTCACTGTCACTATATGATACAATGGTTAAACAATTCTGGTGAATATACATGGAAATTAAACCTATAAGAAGTAAACCTAACTACCAATTAACAATTCCCGGGAAACTAACCTAATGTGCAAAAGCAAGTAAATCACGCACCGCACTATCACTATATGGTACAATGATCAAAGATTAACTAAACAAACGTGAACAATTCAACCAAGCACCGCACTGTCACTATACGACACATTAGTCAAACAGTCACTAAAAACTAAACTAACAACTTAAACAATTCAGCCAAGCACTGCACTGTCACTATACGACACAGTAGTCAAAGATTAACTGAAAACTAAATGCAATAAATGTAAGCAATTCAACCAAGCACCGCAATGTCACTATATGACACAATGATCAAATGTAAATGAAAACTAAACTAACAACTAAAGCAATTCAACCAAGCACATCATTGTCACTATACGATACACTGGTCAAACATTAACTGAAAACTAAATGAAATAAACCTAACGAACAAGTAAACAGTGTAAATGATCAACAACACTAACTAAACTACCAAAACAAATTACCACATGCAACACCACACAACACAAATGAAATGCGATGGAAACACAATTGCAACACAATTGAACACTGGTGAAACAATACTGAAATAATACTAAAAAATAGTGAAACAGTAGTGAAATAATAGTGTAAAAATACTGAAACAATTAGTGTAAAAAGTAACCAACAATTATCCACAACCACCGAAAAGGAACCACCGTCTCCGGTGACCCATGACAATGCTGAATAGCTCCTACGGTTTCAGTGCACGAATCTGTAGGGTCGATGGTGGCTGGCTAGAGGGGGTGAATAGCCCTCAATCTTCGCATAGTGGAATTCGTTCATTCTTGCATGCTTGTCTACAATTGTCATTAATATACGCAGCGGAATAACAATAGAAGCAACAACAATAAACAATCACACACAAGACACGGTAATATACGTGGATCAGAACCGAATCGTTCCTACTCCACGGGCGAGCTCACCGAGCTCTAGTTATGCACACGACACTAACTAACACTCCTTCTCGACAACATGTCGAAGGTGGAGAAACCTCTCACAAGCAATTACAATGTAATATAGAAATACAAACAAATACATAAATACAATACACAAGAAAACTTTCACCGATTACTTTGATCGCTTTGCTTGTTGCTTGCTTTAGATGACTCTTGAAGGTCTGGAATGTAGCAGCAATTCCCCTCCAATAGCTTCCCAAAAGGCTTAGTGAAATCCTCCCTCTTGAGCTCCATTTATAATCTGCATCAAGCTAATTTCACACCCGTCAATCGACTGATTGTGACCATCAGTCGACTGGTCCTGTAGCCATTGTCTCACAACGGCCAGATCCATGTTGGTTAAGTTCCAATGGATCACACATCAGTCGAATGATGGTACCCATCAGTCGACTGATAACCCATCAGTCGAGTACTGGCGAGCTCAACTAGCTTCTGTGCCCGTGCACAGTGCGATCAATCGACTGATCTCCCTAATCAGTCGACTGATGGAGTCAACATTCGACTGCCATCCCTTGGCAGTCGATTGATCAGCCAGACCCTGTTCAGTCAAACACCAGTCGAACCCTAGTCGACTCAGAGTAGTCGACTGGCACCTATGCCAGTCGACTGATGTCGGGTAAAACCTCAAACCCAAGTTGTTTGAGCATCCGACACTCAGTCTTAGCCACTTGGCCAAGTCCACCTCATCCCTCATGGAGTTCCCCACCGAAGCTCTCTCCCTCTAGCCTACGTCCCTCGGATGCACCAAGCGCACGACTTTTCAACACCATCCTTCACGTGTCATGCCCTCGAAGTATACTTTCCTTTGGTCTCACTCCATTCGCTCCCCGTCTGGTAGTCCCTCGGATCCACCAAGCGCACGGCTTCGCAATGCCATCCTTCATCGACTCAAAGACCCCGAGCCTAGTGAACTTGCCAAGTCCTCAAGACTTCCCACATGCACCAAGCACACGGCTTCGCAATGCATTTCTCACCAAGCACCAAGCGCACGACTTCACAATGCTTTGGACTTTTCCCACACCAAGCTCCATGCTTGGATTTTCCATGCCAACACCATGTTGGACTTTCCCATGACAATCCCATGTCATGAGTTTTGTCTATCATCAAAATACTTCTCGAGTCAAACTCGAGTCAACCTGGGCCAATTGCACCAACAATCTCCCCCTTTTTGATGATTGACAAAACTACCATCTCAAGTCTACTAATTCTCCCATATTGGCAATTCTCATATCCCAATGAGAATTCCAACGAACTGTTAGTGCAACAATGCCCCAAGCATTTATATGTTTTGATGTTTGGATAATCATCTAAGATTAGGCAACAAATTGTGATCTAAATTGTGATGATATCTAAGTGACAGGGAAATCCAAGTATGAAGACTTGGTTAAAGAAAAGTCCAAGGTAAAGGTTTGGCGGCATAAGACCAAGCATGTTGTCTTGGCAGCATTAAGTCCAAACGGACCTTGGCAAAGGGAGTCCAAAAGCAAGTCTTGGCAGCGTAAGTCCAAGCATGTAGACTTGGTGGCGTAAAGTCCAAGCATGCTTTGACAAAGGAAAACTCTAGACATGAAAAAACCAAAGGAGCTCTTGGAAGCAAAGCGCAAAGGATGAACAAGTCACGGACTCGGAGGGATCCTGAAGGCGCAAGGCTTAAGGAAGAGCTAGGAGGTTAAGTCTAGGTCTAGGGGGAGAAATCAAGTGCGAAATATTCACACTTGATGAGTATCCGATCGACACGATGTATCACCGATCGTCAGTGTGACTCGAGTCGGTGTGAAACCTCGACTAGCGATCGTTGCAATCGATCCGACTACCAATAGTGTCAGTCGACTGATAGACATAAAAATGAGCACAGAATGGAGTCGCACTCGACTGCAGCCGTGATCACTCGACTGATCACTCCATCAGTCGACTGATGGAGGGATCAGTCAACTGATGAAAGTGCCGTTGGATGAAACGACTCTGAATCCCGCGAATCCGGCTATTCAGAAGCCGTTAACCACGCCAGCAATCGACTGATGCTGTACATCAGTCGACTGATAGTGCTCCAATGAGAAAATCAGCCTCTTCTCTATAAAAAGAGGGCTGGTGGAGGTTTTTGGGGTAAATGCTTATTTCCTAATCTTTCCCAAGAGCCTCCACGAATTCTTTAGCTTTCTAAGTGATTTAAATCTCCTCCTCTTCTCCCTAAGCTTAGATCTTCATTCTTTGTAAAGAAGAGGAGTTGTGTTGTAAAGAAAGCTTATTAGTGGATTTGCTTGGATTGATCCACCTCAAGGATCGCCGTGGAGTAGGAGCGCTATCTCCGAACCACGTAAAAGGCTTTGTTTGCGTTTGTTACTGTTTTTACTTATATTATTGTGTTTGCTTCCGCTAATCATTTTTGTAGAAACCGAAAAACGCTATTCACCCCCCCTCTAGCTTCCAAACGATTCCTAACAAGTGGTATCAGAGCCCGGATCGCATCGGAAGATCTAGCAATCAACCGGAGCAAAGATGGCATTTCAAGAGGGGTATAGCACGGCGAGGCCTCCGTTCTTCGACGACAACGATTTCGGATATTGGAAAGGTAGGATAGAGTATTATTTAATGAACGATATTGAGAATTGGTTTAGTGTTGTAGATGGTTTTGAGAAGCCGATCGACGAATTCGGAGCACCACTACCAACAAAAGATTGGACAAGAGAGATGGCCAAGAAAGCACAAGCAAATGCAAAAGCAACGACCACACTTCAATGTGGTCTATCCAAGGAGCAACTCTCTAAGGTCGGGCCATTCAACTCCGCAAAAGAGCTTTGGGAGAAGCTCATCGAACTCAACGACGGATCCAAAGAGACAAGAAGGGCCAAGAGGGATCTTCTGATTGGGCAACTCCAAAGCTTCACTATGAAGACAAATGAAACCGTGAGCCAAATGCACGGGCGCTTCAAGGAAGTAGTCAACGGACTACACATTATAGGTGAAAAGGTCGACAATCGAGACCTTGTAAGGTATGTATTACAAGCTTTCCCTAGGACCACCTTATGGGTCTCAATGGTAGATGCCTATAAGGTCTCTAGGGATCTTTCATTAGTTAAATTAGATGAGCTATTTTGTGAATTTCAATTGCATGAACAAGCTAACACTCCATCCAAAGAGAAGGGTATAACTCTTTTTGTAGGAAAGAAGGAGAAGAAGAAAAAGGAAAAGAAGGAGGTGTCTTCCTCATCTGAATCCGAGGAAGACTCATCAAGTAGTGAGGATAAGCTATCGGCAAGTGAGGTGGCACACTACGTCAAGAAATTTGGTGGGAAGTCAAGGAGGCTCACCAAGAAAGATGTGAAGAGGATGTTTCAATCCTCAAGAGGTAAATCTTCAAACAATTCAAATTCTATTTCTAACGTGACGTGTTTTGGTTGCAACAAGAAAGGGCATATAAAGCCAAATTGCCCGAAACTAAAGAAAAAGGAGGAGAAGGAAAAGAAGAAGAAGGAAAAGAAGGAAAAGAAGAAGAAGGAGGCGATGATGGCACAAACATGGGATACTCTAAGTATGGAGGAGTCTTCCGACGATGAAGAAGTTTGCCATACAACCCGGAACTTAGCCCTCATGGCATTGGAAGAAACCGGAAGCTCAAGCGAGGAGTCTTCTTCCTCTTCAAGCGATGAATCATCATCAAGTGATGATGATGAGGTAAACAACTCACCCAAAGTAGATTTACTTTATAAGACTATTGCATGCTTACAAAATGCTTTAAATAGATCAAAAACTAGGATTAAGGATCTAAAATTAGAGATCAAATCATTTAAGAATGTAGATACATCATGTGATAAACCATCTAGTGATAATGATGATTGTACTCTTAAGGATGAAAATGATGAGTTAAGAAAAGAAATAGGTAAATTAAGAGCATGCCTAGAAAAGTTTGTTAGTTAAAGCCCTAGAACCAATCATGTGATGGTTGAATAGGGAACATTTTGTATCATATTCTATAAAGGCAAAGGATTGGTTATTATATTTACATCTTGCTTGTGCCAGCTAATTTAAATATAATAATGCCCTAGAAAAGTAGGTTCTTATCTACAGCACATCAATTGGCAGAATTGATTATGAGAGGCTGTAGAGAACACTTTCCTAAATGTTCCTAGTCGAGTATTAATATGCAAGGGCAATATTAATACATAAAGACTAGCATGTAGGTCAATTGATGACTTGATCTCACAAGTCATGGATATATATGATATCAAGTTGACACATGGGTATATATTGGAGAATATATACTGAACTGACCCGCCATGAGAAAGTTTCATGGATCGTTATATGAGTGTCATAAACTTTCTCATGTGACTATTGGTATGAATAGTCCTCAGACCTGAAGTCACTACGGTTCCCTACATAAGGAGTTATGTACTTTGGTATCGTCAAACGTCACCCGTAACAGGGTGGACCATAAAGGCGATTACTGGGTATGTAACAAATTATGCGGAGGGATGTGAGTGATGTAGATGGGATCTATCCCTTCCATATGACGGGAGTGATATCGGTGGCCCCCTTGATTGAGTAGAACTACTAAAACGCATGGCCATGCTCGAATGAGTCAATATGAGATATTGAGCTCATTTGTTTGAGTTAGTTTACTCAGGGATCAAGAAACACATAGATTGATCGAGGATGACACGGTCTATGCCTCATTGATCAATCTGATATCAAGGATAGAAGGACACAGTCATATATTATAGTAGTCACGAAAAGGTTAGTCGGATCTTGACTTATTTCGTAACTTGGGTAGCAATGATGTATTGCTAGATGCCGCTCATTGCTTGTGTATCTAAAAGAGTTTAGGTCCACTGCCAACGTTATGAGAGCCTATAGGGTCACACACAAAGAGCATGATAATTAGAGGAATTAGAGTATTCTAGTTTGACTAGAATAATATGGGAATAAGCTTAAGTACAAAATGGGTTTTGAACTTTAAGCTTAATGAGAATTTTAGCTAATTGATTTAATGAGATTAATTCAATATGTTACCTTATTGATTTAATAAGATTAATTCAATATGATAACATAAGCTTAATTGAATTAATAAGATTAATTCAATATGATAACATAAGCTTAATTGAATTAATAAGATTAAATCAACATGCATGAATGCCACATAAGAATGCCACATAAGCATGCCACATAAGCATGCCACCTAAGCATCCACCTAAGCTAGATAAGGTGGAAGGAAACAAAATGGTTTTGTCTCCTTAAGTGGCCAAACAAATGTCCCAATGCAATGGATTGCATTGAATGGTAGGAGGTGAAAGGGTTTTTCCAACCCTATAAAAGACCATGAAGTGGCCGGCCATTCCATAGCAATTGTTGTTGTGGTTGTGGAGTGTGGTTGTTGGGAGCTTGAGGCTTGGAGAGAGCTTGAGAGCTTATTGTTGTGTGGCTTTTGTGAGTAGCAAGAAGAGTAGTCTTCTTCTTCCCTTCTCTTTCCTAGCTTCCTCTCCTTTAGGGACTTCTCTAGCAAGAAGTAAAGGAGAGCTCCTCTAGTTTTCTTTTGTGAGACAAGAGCTGCTCGTGTGGATACGTATAGAGGCACGGACACTTGAACGTGCTAAAGATCCAACAAACTAAAGGGATAAGCGGGATTAACAAGGGCACGCAACAAAGGTAATCCTCTCCTATAAGATAGGTTTGGTTTAGAGAAATTTATTTTGTACGAGTTTGCTTTCGCATGGATCACTTGGAAGGGATCCTATTTTCCGTTGCGCATATGCCATTTGGCATACGAGAATTCCCTACAGTGGTATCAGAGCCACTTGCGAAAGATCGTATAAAAATAGGTTTTCTCTATTTTATATATGATATAGAAGTAGGATAAATTTTATTATGAGTTGATAATTGCATTAGCAAATTTTCAAACATAATAAAATATCCAATGTCTTTAAAAGTTAAAATGACATGGTGCATGGTTATGGCCTAGTCCCAAAAAGTTTGTGATTGTGTGTTGTAATTCTTAATACGGCTGCGTGTCGTGCCTTTCTCCTAATATTCTTGTTGTAAAATTAGTTTTAGACTCGAATGTAACTCGAGTATTTCTCCTTTTGTAATGTACAAAACAAGGATGGAGGGTCCATTGGAAGATGAGGTTACAAGGAGGAAGTCAACACACAAGACAACCAAAAGGAAGCACTTAGGAGAAGATGCTATCCCTAGGTTGACCAATCAATCTTTTAATTGGCTTGAGAAGATTGTAGAATAAGGGCCATAACCATGACACGTTAGTTTAATATGTATGTGATGCATGTTAGTTTAGCTTGTATGTGATGCATGATTAGTTTAGCTTATATGTGATGTATGCTAATATGTATATGATACATGTTTATTTCTTAATAAGTCTAAACGATATGCCTACCAAAGTTGGTACTCACTACTTCCTCGATCATTTGTTATTGGGTTTGCCAAAGCAAAGCAATGCATTTTATCTTGGAGGTGCGAGTGGACAATCGTGATGTCCCGCTTTGAGTCTTGGTTAAGACTTAATTATGTGTTTTCTTAATTGGTTAAGAAAGTAGATGAATATATTAGCTTTGAACATAAGTGTTAACATTAGTTTTTTGTGATTTCCGAACATCAGCTTTGTCTTAGAAGTGGTCGTTGCTCCGATATCCAAGAAGGCCCTGTGCCTCGCCACTACCGAAGCCGGTTTAGGAATAAACACTAAACTAATCTAAAACTTAACCAAAGCTATTAAAGAGTTACATCAGATGTAATTGGCAAAAGATTGCCTACCTAATTATATACTACGCTTGGGCGATTAGCCAAAGCTAACTCAAGGCAATTATGATGTGGATCTTTATCCCATATAAATTTATAGCTAAATAGTAGCTATGAGAATTTAGGAGCCTCATTTAATTAAAGGCCTAATTAAATGATTTAGGTATGATACTTAACTTTGCATTTTAATGTTGTAGATCACCATGTCATCTAACACGACACACCCCCTCAACTTGCGATCTGTCCTTGAGAAGGACAAGCTCAATGGAGCAAATTTTCTTGACTGGTATAGGAACTTGAGGATTATCCTCAAGCAAGAACGTAAACTATATGTCCTAGAGCAGGCTACCCCTGAAATACCCGCCCCTACGGCCACTCGTGCTGAAAAGGATGCTTATAAGAAGCATCAAGATGACGCATTAGATGTGTCATGCCTTATGCTTGCCACCATGAACTCTGAGCTTCAGAAGCAACATGAGAACATGGATGCCTATGATATGGTTGAGCATTTGAAACAACTATATCAAGGACAAGCTAGGCACGAGCGCTTTTGAAGTGTCTAAGGCTCTTTTGCATGCAAGATGCAAGAAGGAACACTGAGGAACTCACGTACTCAAAATGATTGGGTACGTTGAGAACCTCAAAGACTAGGTTTTCCACGAGCCAAGAATTGGGCAACCGATGTTATCTCGCAATCGCTGTTTAAAGCATACAATCAATTCGCCATGAATTATAACATGAATGAAATTGATAAACCTTTGCTCGAGATTCTCAAAGATGTTAAGAATCACGAACCAAATCTCAAGAAGAAAGTTAGTAATGTACTAATGGTCAAGAAAGGCAAGGGTAAGACCCAAGCCAAAGGCAAGGCCAATTCATCCACTTCAAAGGGTAAAGGTAAAGTACCTAAGGAAGGGATCGCTTCCATTGCGGTGAGATCGACATGGAAGCGGAATCGCAAAGTCTACCTTGAGGAAGTAAAGAACAAGAGAAGTGGGACTTCGCCTCGGTATACACGTTATAGAAGTTAATCTATCTATTTCTTCTACATGGGTATTAGATACGGATGTGCATCTCACATTTGTACTAATGTGCAGGTGAGAAATAGTAGAATAATGGCAAAGGGTGAAGTGGACCTACGAGTAGGCAATGGCGCAAAAGTTCGTGTGTCAGAGGAACATATTCTTTGTCTTTGCCCACCGGGCTTATCTTAGAACTAGAGGAGTGCTTCTATGTACCATTAACAAAGAACATAATTTACGTATCTTGTTTAGACAAGAAAAACTTTTCTTTTATAATAAAGGACAAATGTTGTTCCATTTATTTAAATGAAATGTTCTATTGTAATGCACCACTTATGAATGGTCTCTATGTTCTAGATTTAGATAACCCAATTTATAACGAATATTAAACGGTTCAAATCGAATGATTTGAACCGGACATATCTTTGGCATCACGCCTAGGTCACATAAATGAAAACGCATATCCCAACTCCATAAAGATGGATTATTGGACTCATTTGATTTTGAATCATATGAGGTATGCGAGTCTTGTCTTTTAGGAAAGATGACTAAAACTCCATTTAGTGGACATGGCGAGAGAGCGGATTTGTTAGGACTCATACATACCGATGTATGTGGCCCTTTCAATGTCGGCGAGGAGGCTATAAGTACTTTATTACTTTCACGATGATATGAGTAGATTTGGCTACTTATATTTGATGAGACATAAGTCGAATCCTTCTAAAAGTTCAAAGAATTCAAGAATGAAGTACAAAACCAACTTGGTAAGCGATTAAGCTACTTCGATCGATCGAGGTGGTGAATACCTTAGTCAAGAGTTTCGTGATCACCGGGCCGAGTGTGGGATAATATCCCAACTCACTCCACCCGAACACCACAATGGAATGGTGTATCCGAGAGGAGAAATCGTGACTTATTAGATATGGTACGATCAATGATGAGCCGACTCGATCTACCTACTTCCTTTGGGGTTTAGCTCTAGAGACACCGCTTACACTTAATCGCTGCTCCATCAAAAGTCAGAGAAAAGACACCATATACGATATGGACCGAAGAGTCCCAAAATGTCTTTATAAAGATTTGGGGTTGTGAAGCTTTACGTTAGACGACAAGTCTCAGATAAACTAGGACCCAAATCAGATAAGTGTTATTTTGTAGGATATCCCAAGGAAACTAAGGGATATTACTTTTACAATCCCACACTTGGCAAGGTGTTTGTTGCCAGAAATGCTGTCTTTCTAGAAAGAGAATTTATTTCTAGAAATACTAGTGGGAGTAAAATTCATCTTGAAGAAGTTCAAGATGATGATAACACTAAGGCTTCGATGGAAAATGAACAGCACCACAAAGTGTTGTGGATGAGGAATTTGTTGCCCAAAGAGTTGTGGAGCAAACACTGCTCAAGTAGACCAACCTCTTCAGATCTGATAGGATCCGTCGTCAACCCGAGAGATATTCTTTTCTCTTGACTGACAACGGTGAAGTATTGCTTGTCGATCTTGACGAGCCTACATCCTATCAAGAAGCTATGATGAGCCCAGATTCCGAGAAATGGCTAGAGGCCATGAGATCCGAAATGGAATCCATGTACACTAACCAAGTATGGACTTTGGTTGATCCACCTGAAGGGGTAAAACCCATTGGGTGTAAGTGGGTCTTTAAAGTAAAGACTGACATGGATGGTAATAAGCATACCTATAAAGGTAGATTGGTGGCTAAAGGATTCAAACAAATTCATGGTATTGACTATGAAGAAACCTTTTCACCAGTTGCGATGCTTAAATCCATTCGGATCATACTTGCTATTACCTACCATGATTATGAGATCTGGCAGATGGATGTCAAAACCGCTTTTCTGAATGGAAAGCTACTCGAGGATGTGTACATGACACAACCTGAGGGTTTTGAAGATCCAAAGCATCCTGGAAAGGTATGCAAACTGCAAAGGTCCATTTATGGACTAAAGCAAGCCTCTCGAAGCTGGAATCTTCGATTCGATGATGCAATCAAAGAGTTTGGTTTCATCAAGAATGAAGATGAGCCTTGTGTCTACAAGAGAAATAGTGGGAGCACAGTTGTATTTCTTGTCTTGTATGTAGATGACATACTTCTCATCGGAAATGATATTCCCTCACTCCAGTCTGTGAAGATGTGGTTAGGGAATTGTTTCTCGATGAAGGACTTAGGTGAAGCTGCCTATATTCTAGGCATCAAGATCTATAGAGATAGATCTAGAAGATTACTTGGCCTAAGTCGAGTACATACATTGATAAAGTGCTAGATCGCTTTGCTATGCAAAATTCAAAGAAAGGGTTTCGCTTTATCACATGGTGTAAGTCTTTCAAGACTCAATGTCCCTCTTCTAAGGAGGAGAGAGACCGCATGGATAAGATCCCTTATGCATCCGCTATAGGGTCTATCATGCACGCCATGCTTTGTACTGTTCTGACGCCTCGTATGCTTTGAGCATGACGAGTAGATACTCGATCCAGTGAAAGTCATCGGATAGCACCAAAAATATTCTTAAGTACTTACGAAGAACGAAAGAATATTTCCGATATTCGAGGCAATGAGGAGCTAATCAGTAAGGGTTACAGTGATGCAAGCTTCCAAATGCATAAGGATGACTATAATCGAGTACGTGTTTTGCACGAATGGTGGAGCCGTGAGTCGGAAGAGTTCAAGCAGACACGATTGCCGATTCTACAACAGAGTATATTGCAAAGATCCGATGCAAAGAAAGGAGTTTGGCTCCGCAAGTTCATCGCTGAACTTGGGGTAGTTCCTAGCATTGCGCAGATCCAATAGACTCTATTGTGACAACAATGGGGCTATTGCAGCTAAGGAACCTCGATCACATCGACCAAACACATATCGCGGCGCTTCCATCTCATTCGAGAGATCATCGATAGAGGAGATGTGAGGATATGCAGAGTACCGACAGAAGCTAACATCGCAGATCCATTGACCAAGGCTTTGGCACAGAGGAAGCATGATGGTCACACTAGGTCACTAGGTATTAGATATCATAGTGATTGGTACTAGTGCTAGTGGGAGATTGTTAGTTAAAGCCCTAGAACCAATCATGTGATGGTTGAATAGGGAACATTTTGTATCATATTCTATAAAGGCAAAGGATTGGTTATTATATTTACATCTTGCTTGTGCGCTACCTAATTTAAATATAATAATGCCCTAGAAAAGTAGGTTCTTATCTACAGCACATCAATTGGCAGAATTGATTATGAGAGGCTGTAGAGAACACTTTCCTAAATGTTCCTAGTCGAGTATTAATATGCAAGGGCAATATTAATACATAAAGACTAGCATGTAGGTCAATTGATGACTTGATCTCACAAGTCATGGATATATATGATATCAAGTTGACACATGGGTATATATTGGAGAATATATACTGAACTGACCCGCCATGAGAAAGTTTCATGGATCGTTATATGAGTGTCATAAACTTTCTCATGTGACTATTGGTATGAATAGTCCTCGGACCAAGTCACTACGGTTCCCTACATAAGGAGTTATGTACTTTGGTATCACAAACGTCACCCGTGCAGGGTGGACCATAAAGGCGACATCGGGTATGTAACAAATTATGCGGAGGGATGTGAGTGATGTAGATGGGATCTATCCTTCCATATGACGGAGTGATATCGGTGGGCCTTGATTGAGTAGAACTACTAAAACGCATGGCCATGCTCGAATGAGTCAATATGAGATATTGAGCTCATTTGTTTGAGTTAGTTTACTCAGGGATCAAGAAACACATAGATTGATCGAGGATGACACGGTCTATGCCTCATTGATCAATCTGATATCAAGGATAGAAGGACACAGTCATATATTATAGTAGTCACGGAAAGGTTAGTCGGATCTTGACTTATCTCGTAACTTGGGTAGCAATGATGTATTGCTAGATGCCGCTCATTGCTTGTGTATCTAAAAGAGTTTAGGTCCACTGCCAACGTTATGAGAGCCTATAGGGTCACACACAAAGAGCATGATAATTAGAGGAATTAGAGTATTCTAGTTTGACTAGAATAATATGGGAATAAGCTTAAGTACAAAATGGGTTTTGGACTTTAAGTTTAATGAGAATTTTAGCTAATTGATTTAATGAGATTAATTCAATATGTTACCTTATTGATTTAATAAGATTAATTCAATATGATAACATAAGCTTAATTGAATTAATAAGATTAATTCAATATGATAACATAAGCTTAATTGAATTAATAAGATTAAATCAACATGCATGAATGCCACATAAGAATGCCACATAAGCATGCCACATAAGCATCCACCTAAGCTAGATAAGGTGGAAGGAAACAAAATGGTTTTGTCTCCTTAAGTGGCCGGCCAAACAAATGTCCCAATGCAATGGATTGCATTGAATGGTAGGAGGTGAAAGGGTTTTTCCAACCCTATAAAAGACCATGAAGTGGCCGGCCATTCCATAGCAATTGTTGTTGTGGTTGTGGAGTGTGGTTGTTGGGAGCTTGAGGCTTGGAGAGAGCTTGAGAGCTTATTGTTGTGTGGCTTTTTGTGAGTAGCAAGAAGAGTAGTCTTCTTCTTCCCTTCTCTTTTCCCTAGCTTCCTCTCCTTTAGGGACTTCTCTAGCAAGAAGTAAAGGAGAGCTCCTCTAGTTTTCTTTTGTGAGACAAGAGCGTGCTCGTGTGGATACGTATAGAGGCACGGACACTTGAACGTGCTAAAGATCCAACAAACTAAAGGGATAAGCGGGATTAACAAGGGCACGCAACAAAGGTAATCCTCTCCTATAAGATAGGTTTGGTTTAGAGAAATTTATTTTGTACGAGTTTGCTTTCGCATGGATCACTTGGAAGGGATCCTATTTTCCGTTGCGCATATGCCATTTGGCATACGAGATTTCCCTACAAAGTTCACAAATGGTTCTAAATATCTAGATATGATTATTAAAGATCAAAGGGCAATTTACAATAAGGCCGGATTAGGATATAGACCTAAGGAGAAAGAGGTAGCATTTGCATCCCTAGTTAGTAGAAAATCAATGATTAAAAGCAAGAGGAGAAAGGCATGGGTACCTAAGAAATTTATAATTGATGCTAGTGGTCCTAAGATTTGGGTACCTAAGGATTGTGTTTTTCATGTGATATAGGTAGAAGAACCAAGCTTGTGGATAGTTGATAGTGGGTGCTCAAAGCATATGACCGGGGATGAGAGAAAATTCACCACTATCAACCATACTAGCAAAGGAAAGGTGTCATTTGGTAATAGCGGTAAACTTAAAATTCTAGGAAAGGGCACCATTGAGGTATCTCCCAATCTTGCCATTCATAAAGTTCTATTAGTTAAAAATATGAAATTTAACCTACTTAGTGTAAGCCAATTATGTGATGCAAATTTTGATGTTAAATTTGATTCCTCAAAATGCTTTATAAGACACAAAACTATAAATGATTGCATGTTAGTAGGCTTTAGGAAATCAAATATATATTATGTTGATTTATCCTATGCTACTAATTCTTCCACTAAGTGTCTTATTGCAAAAGAGGAAGAAAGTTGGCTTTGGCATAGGAGGCTAGGACACATAAACATGAAGAATATAGCCAAAATAACAAAATTGAAGTTAGTCAAAGGATTGCCTAGAGTCAAATTTCTCAAGGACAAGATGTGTGATGCTTGCTAAGAAGGGAAGCAATCAAAAACATCACACAAAGGTAAAAATTTACTTAGTACCGCTTTACCGTTAGAATTATTACATATGGATCTATTTGATTGCCATAGTACCCCATCTACAATTGGTAGTAAATATTGCTTGGTAATAGTAGATGATTTTTCTAGGTTTACTTGGGTGTTTTTCTTGAAAAATAAAGATGAAACTTTAGAAATAATCATAGGATTTAGCAAAAGAGTAGAAAATGAAAGAAAACTCAAAATCAACAGGATCCGTAGTGATCATGGTGGAGAGTTTGAGAATTCTAACTTTTTAACTTTTTGCTTAGAACAAGGGTACAAGCATGAATTTTCTTTCCCTAGAACACCCCAACAAAATGGGGTTGTGGAAAGGAAAAATCATGCCCTACAAGAAGCAGCTAGGACAATGCTTAATGCATATTCCTTACCTAGCTACTTGTGGGCGGAAGCGGTTAATACCGCTTGCTATATCCAAAATAGGGTATTGATTCATAGGTTCTTAGGAAAAACTCCATTTGAATTGTGGAATGGTACAATTCCAACAATTCATTATTTTAAGGTCTTTGGATGTAAAGTCTATATCTTAAATACCAAGGACAACCTAAGTAAGTTTGAGTCCAAAGCGGATGAGGGAATCCTAGTTGGATACTCATCCACTAGTGTAGGATATAGAGTTTACAATAAAAGGACTCAAAAGATTGAAGAATCTTCGAATGTTCAATTTGATGAAAATTCAAATACATACCCTAGGAAATCCCCTATTAATGATGACATAAACAATGAAAATCAAGGAATTACCCAACAATTGCAAGATTTAACCTTAGGGGGTAATGATCAAGGGGGAGGATTGGATCAAGGGGGAGTAAGGGATGACTCCGATGATGAACATAGGATTGAAGTTAATCATGATCAAACTCAACTTGATACACCTCCTAGAACCATAAGAGTTCATCAAAGTCACTCATTAGATTAAATTGTGGGTGAATTATCTCAAGGAGTTAGGACTAGGTCATTCCATAGAGATCCCACTAGTCATATAGCTCTAATTTCTCAAATTGAGCCCAAAAATATTAAAGATGCATTACTTGATCCGGATTGGATCTTAGCAATGCAAGATGAGTTGGCTCAATTTGATAGGAGTCAAGTGTGGGAGTTAGTTCCTAGACCAAGTGAAAACACTATTATTACTACAAGATGGGTCTTTAGGAACAAACTAGATGACCAAGGGAATATCACTAGAAATAAAGCATGATTAGTTGCAAGGGGTTTTAATCAAGTTGAAGGACTTGATTATGATGAAACATATGCCCCGGTTGCTAGATTAGAGTCCATTAGAATACTTTTAGCATATGCCTCCTATATGGGTTTCAAACTCCATCAAATGGATGTCAAATTGGCATTCCTAAATGGGTTTATTAAGGAAGAGGTGTATGTAGAACAACCTCCCGGGTTTGAAAATACGGACTACCCAAACCATGTATACAAGCTTAGGAAAGCCTTATACGATTTGAAACAAGCTCCCCGGGCTTGGTATGAAAGATTGTCAACTTTCCTAATCTCTAAGGATTTCAAAAGGGGTAGTATAGATCAAACTCTCTTTATAAAGTCAACATCTAATGACATCTTTATAGCCCAAGTGTATGTCGATGACATTATCTTTGGGTCAACAAATGATGAACTTCTTCAAGACTTTATTCAAAATATGGAGAAAGAGTTTGAGATGAGTCTAGTTGGAGAATTAAATTTCTTCCTAGGTTTGCAAGTTAAACAAACAAGTGAAGGAATTTACATTTATCAAACCAAATATGCTAAGGAAATGATTAAGAAATTTGGTTTGGAAAATGCTAAGGTAGTGTCAACTCCAATGGCAACCAATACTAAAATAGATAGTGATAGTGAAGGAAAACAAATAGATCTTACCCTTTATAGGAGCATGATTGGTAGCCTCTTGTATTTAACCGCTAGTAGACCCGCCATACTATTTGGGTTGGTATGTGTGCTAGGTATCAATCATGTGCTAAGGAATCTCATTTAGTTGCTGTTAAAAGAATTTTAAGATATGTCAAGGGCACACTAAATGTAGGTCTATGGTACCCTAGGACTAGGTCTTTGATTTAATTGGGTACACCGATTCCGATTATGCCGGTTGCAAATTGGATCGGAAGAGTACTAGTGGTGGATGCCAATTCCTTGGGTCCTCCCTAGTGAGTTGGAGTAGTAGGAAGCAACCTTGTGTTGCTTTATCCACCACCGAGGCCGAATATGTGGCTATGGGTGGTTGTGTAGCTCAACTCTTATGGATGAAACATACATTAGAAGATTATGAGCTATCTTACTCCAACATGAAAGTATTTTGTGATAATGTGAGCACCATTAACTTGACCAAAAATCCGTGCATCACTCTAGGACTACACATTGAAGTGAAACATCACTTCATTAGAGACCATGTGGCTAAGGGGGACATTGAGCTCAATTATATTGAATCCAAGTCCAACCTAGCGATATATTTACCAAGGCTCTCCGAAGTAGAATTTTCATCACTTAGGAGAGAACTTGGAATGTGCTTGGTTGAGTGAAGGTGTAGGTTTGCATGATCCTATAGAAATACTAGGTTTCATACCTTTAACCATCTCACAAAATACCTAAGAAACCATGATTTTTGTATTGAGCCACCTAGACAACATGTGAGATGATAGGAAGATGCATTTGGTTCATAATGCTTGTTATGATGCATTACTATGGATCAAAGTGTCATCTAGAGACATTAATCCTTAATTGGATCAATCATTGGGAAGGCTTATACACAATTGATGTGCATATAGCTCCAAGAACATGGTTGGAAATGTCAAATAAAACATATTTTCAACTATTATTATCATACTTTGAAAAACAGTTTTTAAGTGTATCACAAAAGTGATACAAAGTTTGCAAAATTTTAGAACCTTTTGCTAGTTTCCAAATTTGTATCAATATTAAAATATGGAAAACATATATTTTTCAAAATATTTTTCCTTGATAAAGTATGATTTCAGAAATGTGTACACAAATTTTCATGATTTTTTGAGGTTTCTAGAATTTCTGACGCATTTCTGAACTTGGCCTAAAAAGGCTGATTTTCGTATTACAGGTATAGCAGTCGACTGGTTCAGAAACCAGTCGACTGATACACTGTGTTTTCGGAAAATTAGCCTCATTTTCTGAGGTTTAGTGTATTGTTGATATCCTAAAGAAATAACATGGTAGTATTGAGTATAAACAACGTGTATGGATGTTTAATGCCGTGTTTTAGGGGGAGTTTCACAAAATATATCTTTCTCCTTCAAAATTTACATTGTTGGTGCAAAGTTAGGATTTAAACTTTCAAATTGTTTGATGACTTTGGCTCAACATGTATTTTATTCATCATAATCTATATCTTGGATTAAGGGGAAGTTAAAATTTTAAAATCTATACCTTAGTTCAAGATTGTCAAACACTCAATCGTTTCATGAAATATATGCTTTTATCTTTCTTCTCTTTTTGATGTATGTCAAAGGGGGAGAAGAAATGTTTAAGTTAGAATTGGAAATGGATATATGATGTGATAATATGCGTATCTTTAAAAGACCTAACTTAAATGATTGCCAAACATCAAAAAGGGAGAGATTGTTGGTGCAACAATGCCCCAAGCATTTGTATGTTTTGATGTTTGGATAATCATCTAAGATTAGGCAACAAATTGTGATCTAAATTGTGATGATATCTAAGTGACAGGGAAATCCAAGTATGAAGACTTGGTGAAAGAAAAGTCCAAGGTAAAGGTTTGACGGCATAAGACCAAGCATGTTGTCTTGGCAGCATTAAGTCCAAACGGACCTTGGCAAAGGGAGTCCAAAATCAAGTCTTGGCAGCGTAAGTCCAAGCATGTAGACTTGGCGGCGTAAAGTCCAAGCACGCTTTGGCAAAGGAAAACTCTAGACATGACAAAACCAAAGGAGCTCTTGGAAGCAAAGCGCAAAGGATGAACAAGTCACGGACTCGGAGGGATCCTGAAGGCGCAAGGCTTAAGGAAGAGGTAGGAGGTTAAGTCTAGGTCTAGGGGGAGAAATCAAGTGTGAAATATTCACACTTGATGAGTATCAGTCGACTGATATGATGTATCACCGACCGTCGTGCGACCGAGTCGTGGTGAAACTCGACTAGCGATCGCCGTGACTAAGGCAATGATCGATGAATCACCGACCGCCAATAGTGTCAGTCGACTGATAGACATAAAAATGAGCACAGAATGGAGTCGCACTCAACTACGGCCGTGATCACTCGACTGATCACTCCATCAGTCGATTGATGGAGGGATCAGTCGACTGATGAAAGTGTCGTTGGATGAAATGACTCTGAATCCTGCGAATCCCTATTTTAACCGCACGACGCTAGAATGATCGATGTCGTACATCACCGACCGATAGTGCTCCAACGGGAAAATCAGCCTCTTCTCTATAAAAAGAGGGCTGGTGGAGGTTTTTGGGGTAAATGCTTATTTCCTAATCTTTCCCAAGAGCCTCCACGAATTCTTTAGCTTTCTAAGTGATTTAAATCTCCTCCTCTTCTCCCTAAGCTTAGATCTTCATTCTTTGTAAAGAAGAGGAGTTGTGTTGTAAAGAAAGCTTATTAGTGGATTTGCTTGGATTGATCCACCTCTAGGATCGCCGTGGAGTAGGAGCGCTATCTCCGAACCACGTAAAAGGCTTTGTTTGCGTTTGTTACTGTTTTTACTTATATTATTGTGTTTGCTTCCACTAATCATTTTTGTAGAAACCGAAAAATGCTATTCACCCCCCTCTAGCTTCCAAACGATCCCTAACACGAACCCTAATTGGTAACTTGGTAACTTCTCCCCCTTTTTGACATTACATCAAAAAGGTCCTCAAGGGTGTCAATGTCTCATATCCCAATGAGATCTTACAATCTTCCCCTTGGCATGCCCTCAATCTTTCTAGTGATCCCATATCACTTAAGAGAGGCAACCCAATTTTCCTCCCATGAGGAAATACACATCCATCTTTCCATGATGGATACCTCCCCCTAGAGGCTTGCTCCCCCTTGACCATTGCACCAACAATGTCCTTGGAGAGTCCCTAAGCCAATAGGAACATTAACCAAATCAAAATTAAGGCAAAGTTCAACAATGAACTCTCATCCACCTTAAAATTGATAATCTCCCTGAACACTTCTCCTAAACCATGTCCAATGGATTTCCACCCTTTCTAATGCTCTCCCAAGCATGTCCTAGGGTTAGGAGTGGTTAGGGGACCAAAACACAGCTGAACATGGGCCTAACCACCAAGGTTTACCCGAAATCAGCCTGTGCCAGTCGACTCTCTCAGCTACCAGTCGACTGGACTTGTCATCAGTCGACTGGTCTCCATGCCAGTCGACTGATAACTGCATTTGCAGTTTGCTGAATTTCAGAAACAAATTTTTGAAATTCGTAAGTAAATATACATATGTTGAAAAATCTTGAAATTTGGTATGTATATTACTTATCACAATTATTATGGGTGAAAAATATTAGAAAATTATTTTACTCACAAAATAGCGAGATTGATACAAAGTCCAAAATTTAAGAAAAGCTTCAATAAAGAGCCCTCTTTGTATCATCCCATTCAATGGTGAGAACTATCAAAAGATAGACTTCACCAAAGTTTTTCAAAATATTTTCAAAACCTTTAATTCCTTTTTTCTAAACATCTCACTTGTATCTAGATGTGTAAAACACATACAAGTCAATTAATCTAGTGAGATGTGGGTTTTTGGTTTTTTAATGGTCTCATGCATATTCTAAGGCAATTCTACTTGATTCCCTTATGTATGAGACTTCAAGTCATGCCAATGGGCCTTAAATCAATTTTATTTTATGCATGATATGATTACGGCATATATATGATATAACTAAGCATGTGCCAAAATCATGATGTCATGACATGTGAATGAAACTTTAGCATACATGACATATAAAGATAAGTCTAAAACATGATCATGACATTTTTAGAGATAAAAATGAAGATGATGTCATGTCATGGCAAGACAAATAAATCATGGCAAGTAAAATATATTAAGGTATAAAATACCTAAGTGTTAGCTCCAAATTTCCATTTCTATGAATTCATTTTATTTTGCCTTAATACCATGATCTCCCAAGTGTGCCATAAACCCAAAATGACACACCCATACTTCCATGACCTATTTGTGCCAATTTAATTATTTTTTTTTCAACTTCTCAAAGCATATTGGTACATCCTAATGTTTCAACTCATCATGGCTAGGTTAACTACCCATCCACTTAGGGTTAACACACCCTAACCCATCTAGCGTGAATCGATCACGCTCCTAGGAACCCAATACCTATTGGAGCTCCTTGGGTTAACAAGGTATTCCCTAGATACCTTCCTAATGGCCCTTTTTGGCTTTGAAGCCATAGTCTTTTGGGTCTTTCCTAAGTCAACTCTAGGGGTAACTCCCCCGTCGACCTTCTTAGTGGCTACATTTGATTTCTTTGAGGTCTTAGCCACTAGACACCTACCATGGTTAGACTTAGGGATGACTTCCCTACTAACCTTGGTTTTCCTAACCCTAGGCTTTGTTCCATAATCAAATGGAACATTATGATAAGTCTTCTTGGGCTTAGGTTTGTGACTCAAACCTTCCTTGCCCTTAGACCGTTCTTGCTTTCCTAGGTTTTGACTTTTGGGTATTTGACCCTTGAATTGAACTTTATATAATTCTAAGGGTTTTCTCCATTCTCTCAAGTCTTGATCTCAAGACTTGGTTCTCTAGCTCTAATTTTCTCAATTTTGAATTTTCATTAGGTTTTTGGGAAATGTTCTTCCTCTTAGGCATGTGTCTACCCTTCTTGGGATTAATGCCTAGATTTTCTTCTATTCTCCTAATTGACTCCTTTGGTAAAATATTTCTAGAATTATGAGCCCTAGGTTTGTACTTAGTTACATGAACATGCTTGGCACCTAGACAAACATATTTCTTCCTACTAGCATGCTTTTCATTAATAATTGCAAGAGAACTAAAATAGTTTTTAGCATGCTTTTTAACTTTAGGAGTTGAGGGTGCATAATTTAAATATACCTTAGGGTTAGCTTGGGAGGCTCCCCCTACATGAGATACACCTTCTTGCCTTTTCTTTCTCCTAGGACATTGACTTCGGTAGTGTCCCTTTTGATTGCATTTAAAGCACACAATGTGCTCTTTGCTCTTGATTGTGGGGACTCCGACATCCTTTGACTTTTGGTGCCGATGCCTTTTCCTTAGCCAATTTTGGGTATTTACTCTTGTAATGCCCTTTCTCCCTACACTCAAAGCATATTATATGATCTTTATTTAAAATCACAACACTTGAGTTACCTAAGGAGTTTTCTTCTTGCTCTTCATTTCACCCGGATGTGGATGTTTCTTGTTGAACTTGCTCCGGGATGAAAGATTGCCTCTCCTCCACCCTCAATACTAGAGGTGGAGGTCTCCACCAAATCATCTACATCGTCAAATGTGGATGGGCTTTCTACCTCAACATTCTCCTCTACTTGTGCCGATTGAGAATTTTCTTGGAATTTCATTACTTTATCCCATAATTCCTTTGCATCCCTAAAATTACCCAACCTAGACCAAATATTGTTAGGAATCAAATCACTAAGTAATTTGATTACCTTGAGATTTGTCTCAAAGTCCTTGATTTGGTCTTGGGTCCACCTTGACTTCTCAATTGGCTTGTTGTCTTTGTCCCTAGGCATCTCAAAACCGTTTTCTACAATAATCATAACATCAAAGTCAGTTTCGAGATATACCTCTGTCCGTTTCTTCCACCAAGCAAAATCTCCATCGAATTTCGGTGGATGGATGTTGTAGCCAGCCATATTATAGTGCTTGTGTTGGCGGTTAGTCCTCAACAAGCTCCTAGCTCTGATACCACTTGTAGGGTCGATGGTGGTCGGCTAGAGGGGGGTGAATAGCCCTCAATCTTCGTATGGTGGAATTCGTTCATTCTTGCGTGCTTGTCTACAATTGTCGTTAATATACGTAGTGGAATAACAATAGAAGCAACAACAATAAACAATCACACACAAGACATGGAAATATACGTGGTTCGGAACCGAATGGTTCCTACTCCACGGGCGAGCTCACCGAGCTTTAGTTATGGGCACGACACTAACTAACACTCCTTCTCAACAACACGTCAGAGGTGGAGAAACCTCTCACAAGCAATTACAATGTAATATAGAAATACAAGCAAATATACAAATACAATACACAAGAAAACTTTCACTGATTACTTTGATCGCTTTGCTTGTTGCTTGCTTTAGATGGCTCTTGAAGGTCTGGAATGCAGCAGCAATTCCCCTCCAATAGCTTCCCAAAAGGCTTAGCGAAATCCTCTCTCTTGAGCTCCATTTATAACCTGCATCAAGCTGATTTCGCACTCATTAGTTGACTGATTGTGACCATCAGTCGACTGGTCCTGTAGCCGTTGTCTCACAATAGCCAGATCCACGTTGGTTAAGTTCCAACGGATCACACATCAGTCGACTGATGCTACCCATCAGTCGACTGATAACCCATCAGTCGAGTGCTGGCGAGTTTGACTAGCTTCTGTGCCCGTGCATAGTGCGATCAATCGACTGATCTCCCTAATCAGTCGACTGATGGTGTCAACAGTCGACTGATCAGCTAGACCCTGTTCAGTCGAACACCAGTCAAACCCTAGTCGACTTAGAGCAGTCGACTGGCACCTATGCCAGTCGACTAATGTCGGGTAAAACCTCAAACCCAAGTTGTTTGAGCATCCGACACTCAGTCTTAGCCACTTGGCCAAGTCCACCTCATCCCTCATGGAGTTCCCCACCGAAGCTCTCTCCCTCTAGCCTATGTCCCTCGGATGCACCAAGCGCATGACTTCGCAACGCCATCCTTCGTGTCTCATGCCCTCGAAGTATACTTCCCTTTGGTCTCACTCCATTCGCTCCCCGTCCGACGGTCCCTCAGATGCACCAAGCTCACGACTTCGCAATGCCATCCTTCACCGACTCAAAGACCCCGAGCCTAGTGAACTTGCCAAGTCCTCAAGACTTCCCACATGCACCAAGCGCATGGCTTCGCAATGCATTTCTCACCAAGCACCAAGCACACGACTTCGCAATGCTTTGGACTTTTCCCACACCAAGCTCCATGCTTGGATTTTCCATGCCAACACCAAGTTGGACTTTCCCATGACAATTCCATGTCATGAGTTTTGTCTATCATCAAAATACTGCTCGAGTCAAACTCGAGTCAATCTGGGCCGATTGCACCAATAGAATCTCTCGTCAGAATCCGACGAAAGCTGAATCGATGGTAACGGTTCACAGTTTCAATGATGGACTTCGGGACTGCCGCGACCACGGCAGCAGATGGGTGGATCTGCAGAGCCGAAGCAGCACAAAACACAGTCATAAAAATAGAAGGGAGCAAAGCTGTGAATGTGTACTGATCTTCACCAGCTGTTGGAAATGGGAAGTGCCGCCTGAATTGGAAGAATCAAGGCTGTCGGAACTGGAAAGCCATGCTTACACGACCACGACAGTAGAAGATAACCCTAGCCTTCTACAATCATGTCCAACTGATCGCTCAACTCCAGTTGCCAGGTGAAATTGAAGCGTCGGTGAAGATGGCCGAAATCCCACTCTCTTAGTTGTCGAAGCTGCCGCTGCTCAACTTCAGCAACCAGCTCTGCCGGAAATGGAGAGAAGACCTCGGGTGGAATGGAAGGGGGAGGAGACCGTTGAAGTCGCCAGAAATGTTGCCGAAAGTGCTAGAGTGGAGAATCGCTGTCGTCGCACGAGTGAAAATGGGGAAGAAGACGCACCACGCTTAAGCTTCTCGCGATGAGAAGAAGTTGGAATTTAAGGGTGATTTTTTTTAGCCGCTCGATCACGCCCTTTTGATCTCAACCACCCATTTAGAGCTAGGGTTGATGTCTTTAATTAACGCCTTGATCAATTTCTGCTCCTAATCTTCTTTTAATCCAACGACTAAGATTAATCTGGGTTGAATCCAACGCTGATCTGGTTCTCTTTTAATCCAATAGCTAAGCAACATATGATGGATCAAGATCTGGATCAATGGCTCTGATTGCTCCACTTAGGCTCCTTTTCATGTTTCCTACAAAATTACATTCAGTTCGTGAAAAATACTGAAATTATAGGAATTAATGCAATTAATCACAATAAACTCAATATGTAAAAACATACTGAATAACCATAATTACCCCATCAAAGAGCCTAAAATATCCCAACTGTAAGTAAAAATGACACAATAAAAATGCGACTATCACACATCTCATTGCATTTTATACTTGTTTCATGCATATTCTTCCTTGTTTTGCATTCATTTCCTATTTTCTAGTTTGGAGATATACTTTTATTAATTTATGTGTAGGAGGCATTTTCAGAACAAAAATAGAGCAATTTGTGGAGCACAGACCTTAGGGAACACACACTGCCATGTCCCAAGACAAGGGCATGTTTCTGAAGCGAAACGAAGGCTCCAGAAATCCACACGGTCGGCCGTGTAAAATCCACACGACTGTGTTAAAATTCGAGCTCAATTTTTAGCTTAGATTTCAGCCGTTTCCAGCCTTGCACACGGGCTGACCGTGTGAAATTCACATGGTCGTGTGGTGGCTGTTGGGTTTCCGGCACCGCGGCGTGTGTGTGTTCGATCATGTTTCGCAAACATGAGCACAGCGGAAGCAATAAAAATAATAAATCTACATTTATTACAACACACACAACACACGCATGCATATTACAACAAGTGTAGACATAACTGTAAATTTAAATTTGCAATAAAAGGAAATTTATCTACGTTATACCTTTCGTATGACGTGTAGCGGGAACGGCATCAACCGGAACGATCCTCGCTAGAATCGTCTCTATCCGTATCCACGCCGAGTTCCTCGGGATGACTTCGCTAAGCCACGAGCTTCGTCTTCGTACGGGTTACTAGCCTCGTGTTGAAGACGACGTGATCGAGAGATGATCACGATCCGAATCCAAATTCGGATCCTAATACGAGTTCTCAAGACTCGCTTCTCCGGAGAGGTATTCGTCAACCAATTGACGAATCCTTCATCCTCCACCTCAGAGGATTACCGGAGATCGAATCTCCGGTAAGTTAGCCGCTGTCGGAGCTCTAACCGTCGTCCAAACGACGCTCCGACGAGAGGAGAAGAAGCTGTCCAGAAAACTGGACAGCTTTGGTGGAGGTGATAGGCGCCGGCCAACCAAGGGAGATAGAGCTCACCTTGATGCCAAACTTGAAGGAGATCACCGGAGCACTAACCGGCAGCAGCTCGACGCCGGCGAGGGGGAAGGAAGCAACCTTCTGGACGCCGGTTGGAGGAGCAATGGGCGGCGGCAATGGAGTTGGCGCCAACTCCTTCAATGGGGTGGGCGGCAACTAGGTTTAGGGCTCTTCAATTAGGGCTTAATTATCCATTAAGCCCTCTTTTATAGAGAACTAATTCTCTTAATGGTTATTGGATCATAACCATTAGGCCCGTTAACCCGCTCCATTAAGATAAGTTAAAATAAACCAAACCATGATGGTTTATTTTAAGTTAAAACGAACCGAACCAACTTTTGGTTCATTCGTTTAAAATAAACCAAACCCTTTGGTTTATTCTCCTCCATTGGATTAGAACCAAACCATTTTGGTTCATCCATTATGTCTTCATAAGACACGACCCATCCACGCTTCCATTGCGACTGAAACGATTTCATGCTCGCTTTATATTTGGTCCAACCAAACCTAGTTTCTCTCGGTCTGAGAATCCCATTCTCAAGCTCGTTTTAAATCCTTTGGATTACGCTCGTTGTGCGTGTGACCAAATAGGTTCTCGGTTTATGTTGGCCGTCTATAATTAACCATTAATTATAGAACGATCATGAGTGACACCTAGTAGTACATCATGATCCCCAATTAACCGAAAAGATCAACGGTTGATCCAGAACTATTTCTGAAACCCTTCAGTAGCTCGAATGAATCGTGCCCCATTCCCTTCACTCATCTTATACCCACTTGGTTCAAGACATGGTCTATTGTGTCAGTCCCCACTAGGCTGACTACGTCACACCTAGCCCAAGTATCATTTCCTCGTCCTATGGATTCTAGTTACTCCACATGTATCGAAGAGTACCTTACTCTAAACATGTAATGCTTTGGCCAAAGACTTTAGTAACAATCCGACGAGAGGCCATGGGTATACATCTCCTCGCAAGGAGTGGTGAATCCTTTATAGGCTATTCAAACACCTTCGATCACTTCGACTTATACCCAATCATCCAGGGTCCACATCTCCTTAGAGATGCTTGCTTAAGATGTCAAAGCATAAGTCTCTATGATCAAGATGACTTGAATACCGCAAGTCAAAGGAACATCGCACTTAAGCCACGGTAAGAACTTCATTGACATATCTATATATGCAAAGAACCATATGAAGTCTTACGGCTAGTCACTCCAATGAACTAGTTACCATAACTAGCATCCACGATTAACTCCGGACATCACTATGTCTCTCCAAAGGTGAGAATCACCGCTTGGATACACCAAGGAGTATACCTCGTGCTAGTCTCGGCGAAATTGATGGTGTCCAAATCCATCAATTCATCGACTAGGATAATTCCGATACATCACAATTACACATGTAGAGATACTCACTAGTTGTGATCCAATCACAAATTCTCTCATGCTGTGAATCGTATCGTGGACATTCAGTAAATGAGTTTAAGATCCAATCAAATACATAAAACATGTATACTTAAATAGTGAATTTTCATTTATCATATAAATGGTTCATACATAAGGCGATTGCCTTAGGACATCTCTCATATATTACTAACAGACTCCCACTTGGCCTAATGCCAATCGCTACGGTATCCAATACCATAAGCTCGAACATGACCCTCAAACTTATTTTGAGGTAATGCCTTAGTCAAGGATCCGCTAAGTTCCTTTCAGTGGGAATTTTCTCGATTTGTATTTCGTTCCTACTGATGATCTCTCTGATAAGATGATAGCGGCGAAGCACATGTTTGGATCATTGATGAGACCACATCAAGTTCAGAGATGAACTTCTTGATCCAAACCGCTTCCTTTGCTGCTTCCAAAGCTGCAATGTATTCTGCCTTAGTGGCAGAATCCGCTATAGCGTCAAGCTTGGAACCTTTCCAACTTATTGCGCCTCCATTCTAGGTGAATACATACCCAGACTGAGACATGGAATCATCCTTGTCTGTCTGGAGCTGGCATCCGTATACCCACGTATCACCATGTACCCTTCTCCATATATTAGGAACACATCCTTAGTTCTTCTCAAGTACTTAAGGATCGTCTTAACAGCCGCCCAATGATCCATTCCTGGATCGGACTGGTATCTGCTCATGACACTCAGAGCGTATGATACGTCGGGCCTTGTACATAACATAGCATACATGATAGATCCTATTGCGGATACATAGGGAATCTTACTCATGTAAATCCTCTCGTCTTCTGTGCGCGGACACATAGACTTTGAAAGGTGTACCCCATGCCTGATGGGTAAGAAACCTTTCTTGGATTCCGACATGCTAAACCTCTTTAGCACTCGGTCTATATATGTAGACTGCGAAAGACCAAGCAACCGTTTCAATCTATCTCTATAGATCTTAATCCCGAGGATGTAGGTTGCTTCTCCCAGGTCTTTCATGGAGAATGTCTTGGATAACCAAACCTTCACTGACTGTAAGATTAAAACATCGTTTCCTATAAGTAGTATGTCATCGACAAACAATACTGGGAACACGACTGCACTCCCACTAACCTTCTTATACACACAAGGTTCGTCTGGATTTTGTGAGAAATCAAACTTTTTGATGGTCTCATCAAAATGGATATTCCAGCTCCTGGATGCTTGCTTCAATCCATAAATGGACCGTCGCAATTTGCATACCTTGGTTTTATCAACCGATGTGAAACCCTCAGGCTGTATCATATACACGTCCTCGAGCAGGTTTCCATTAAGGAAAGCTGTTTTCACATTCATCTGCCATATCTCATAATCATAATGAGCCGCTATAGCCAGGAGCATCCGAATGGATTTAAGCATAGCTACAAGCGAATAGGTTTCGTCATAATCAACACCTTGCTTTTGACGATATCCTTTCGCCACCAATCTAGCCTTATAGGTAATCACATTATCATCCATGTCGGTTTTCTTCTTAAAAACCCACTTGCACCCTATAGGTTTTATCCCTTCAGGTGGGTCAACCAAGTTCCAAACTTTGTTTTCATACATGGAATCCATTTCCGACTTCATGACACCAAGCCACTTATCCCTTTCTGAACTTGTCAACACTTCTTCATAACTGGTAGGCTCCTCATCATCAATGAGTAACACGTCGTTCGATTCACTTACGAGAAATCCATATCTCTCAGGAATATTGCGTGTTCTACCAGATCTACGAAGATGTGGTGTTACAATAGGTCCAGCCGATTGCTCATCACTATGAGTTGTCGGCTGTTGTGCTTCACCAGGTATCTTATCAATGTCTATTTGAGTCTCTCGAGCCTCCTCAAGCTCGACGATACTCCCACTGTTTTCTTGCAAGAGAAACTCTTTCTCTAGAAACACAGCATGCCTTGAAACAAACACCTTTTGTTCCACAGGATGATAGAATTGGTAACCCCTTGTTTCCTTAGGGTATCCAACAAATAGACATTTATCAGACTTAGCATCCAATTTGTCTGATACAGTCCGCTTCACATAAGCAGGACAATCCCATATCTTCAAGTAAGATACATGAGGTTTCTTACCATTCCATATCTCATATGGAGTAGTTGAGACTACCTTGGTAGGCATTCTGTTTAACAAGTAAACAGCTGTCTGAAGTGCATAGCCCCAAAAGGACTTGGGAAGAGTCGCATGATTCATCATTGACCGACCATGTCCAACAAGGTCGATTCGCCTCTCAGATACACCATTATGCTGTGGTGTATAGGGCGGAGTCCATTGAGACAATATACCATTGTCTCTTAGGTAATCAAGAAACTCTTGACTCAAGTATTCACCACCTCGATCCGATCGAAGTATTTTAATACACTTGTCATGTTGTTTCTCTACTTCATTTCTGAACTCTTTGAACCTTTCAAAGGCTTCAGACTTGTGTTTCATCAAGAACACATACCCAAACCGTGAGTGATCATCAGTGAAGGTAATGAAGTAGTTATAGCCTCCTAATGCTTGAGTTGACATAGGTCCACATACATCAGTATGTATTAGACCTAGTAACTCTCCCACTCGTTCACCTTTTCTAGTAAAAGGTAACTTAGTCATCTTGCCTTTTAAGCATGATTCGCATGTATCGTATGAATCCAATTCAAACGATTCCAGAATTCCACATTTGTGTAATTCGGACATGCATTTCTTGCTTACATGGTCAAGACGACAATGCCACATATAGAAGTCTATTTGATTATCCTTTTGAGCACGTGTGTTGCTCGCTTCGATATTGAAGATGTCACTGGATACGTCCAACGTATAAACACCATTGCTTAAAGTTCCAGTCCCATAAAGAACTCCATTCAAAGTTATGTAACAACAATTGTTACTAAAAGTCAAATGGTACCCATTTCTATTTAAACAAGAAATAGAAATGATGTTCTTTATCAACAAAGGAACATAAAAGCAATTGTCCAGTTCTAAGACAAGTCCTGTAGGGAGTTTCAATAAATGCGTTCCAATGGCGACTGCAGCAACCTTTGCTCCATTCCCAACACGCAAATTTGACTCTCCCTTGATGAGTCTTCTTCTATTCCTTAGCCCATGTATGTCATTACATATATGTGAGCCACACCCAGTATCCAATACCCAAGTGTTTGAGGAAATAGAATGACAATCAATAACGAAGATATCTGAAGAAGATGGGGCATCCGATGCCTTATTCTTCTTCACGGACTCAAGATAAATCTTGCACTTTCTTCGCAAATGGCTCTCCTTGCCATAATGATGGCAAGTTTCCTTTTGTGCTAGTTCTACCTTCTTAGCCTTTCTCTTCTTTCCCTTCTGCTGTTCCTTTGACTTCCTCTTAGAACCTTTCTTCGAGGAATCAACTAATAGCACCGTCCCCTGCTCATGCTTCTCAGAAGACTCCACAGTCTTCAGCATATTGAGCAGTACCACAGATGAACCTTTTAGCATCTCAGAGGTGAAGAGGAGCTTTGAGACTTCGAACCTTTCGAATCTCACTTGCTCATCAACCAACTCACAAAGATGAAGGACTACGATATGAGCATCCATATGCTCATGCTGCTTCCGTAGCTTGGGTTCCATCGCGACTAGCATGATGCAACTTGTCAGTTCAGAATCAGTCACATGTTTCTGATAGACCAACAATTGGTCCAGAGTTGCATCGTCACTAGGACGGGCGGGAAGAGGCGCTTCGAGGACATTTGCAAGCTTTTCAACCTTGAGAACAATTCTCAAGCTTCTAAGCCAGTCCAAGAAGCTCGGCCCAGTCAATTTATTCGAATCCAAAATGGAACGCAAATTCAAAGACATCATGATCAATCTTAGAAATACAAAACGAGCATATATGAGAAAATGATTTTAAAATTCATCAATATACATTTATAAATCCCATTCATTTTTCGAATTTCAAAAACCCCAAAATCACTTCGGGAGATCGTAGGTCCATCTCCGAATGGGCTGATATCCATCATAGTTATGAACAACCTTGGAGAGAGTCCAACAAGCCATTCATAACTACGACGGTAGGTATCAACTATACCGATTGCATATCACGTATATGCAACTATCACAATGTGCTATCAACTAATTGAATGTTCACACATACATCGGGTTGTTAACACATTAACAAGTATGCATCATATGCATAGCACCCAACTTCACCTCCCTTTACATCGACCTTGGAGAGAGTCCAACAAGCCGATGCTCCTGGTTAAAGCCAACCCATTAATCGGGAAATAGTTTTAATATGGTTAGGCGCATTCAACCAATTAGCCCAGCTTGGAGAGTCCAACAACCAAAGCTAACGATTGACCTCTGACTCTTACCATATTAGTATTAAACTATTCCATGGTTTGAACATGTTCGGGTTCGAGCCGGGCTTGGAGAGAGTCCAACAACCCAAACAAGAAACGGAACTCTGGTTCTATCCATATTAATGGAAGGTGTAGGCTTTAATATTGTTTAAGGGTTTTTATGTCTCATCCTCTTTGCATGCAAATAACTATTATCTACATGGCATGACATACATGACATACATCTACATGTCACGACACGCATGGCATAATGTTATGCATCTAATGCAATTACATGACATACAATTATGTCATGTATATATTTCCTTATATGTCATAACTATTTATGGAAATAAAATATGTTTAAGATTTGATTCTCCAAATCAAATCATAATTAAATTAGGAAACAAATTTCCAAATCTAATCACATATTTTATTCATGGAATTATTTGATTAAGGAAAATCTATTTAGGAAACCAATTTTCTAAATCATTAAAACTACTTATGGAAATAAAATATTTTAAGATTTGATTTCCCAAATCAAATCATGATTAAATTAGGAAACAAATTTCCAGAATCTAATCAAATATTTTATTTATGGAAAATATCAATTTCCATAAATACTTCCAACTTTCCAAAAGTGGAAGATTTCCATAAATACTTCTAGACTTTCCAAAATTGAAAAATTTCCATAAATACTTCTAAATTTCTAAAATTAGAAAATTTCCGGAAATACATTATGACTATCGCAAAACCATTTTTACGATTATGTCGAAACACAACCTGGGCTCTCGATACCCTTTGTTGGGTTTAAGACCAGCGGCGTGTGTGTTCAATCATGTTTATGAAACATGAACACAGTGGAAGCAATAAAAATAATAAATCTACATTTATTACAACACACACAACACACGCATGCATATTACAACAAGTATAGACATAACCGTAAATTTAAATTTGCAATAAAAGGAAATTTATCTACGTTATACCTTTCGTATGACGTGTAGCGGGAAACGACATCAACCGAACGATCCTCGCTAGAATCGTCTCTATCCGTATCCACGCCGAGTTCCTCGGGATGACTTCGCTAAGCCACGAGCCGTCTTAAATGCGGGTTACTAGCCTCGTGTTGAAGACGACGTGATCGAGAGATGATCACGATCCGAATCCAAATTCGGATCCTAATACGAGTTCTCAAGACTCGCTTCTCCGGAGAGGTATTCGTCAACCAATTGACGAATCCTTCGTCCTCCACCTCAGAGGATTACCGGAGATCGAATCTCCGGTAAGTTAGCCGCTGTCGGAGCTCTAACCGTCGTCCAAACGACGCTCCGACGAGAGGAGAAGAAGCTGTCCAGAAAACTGGACAGCTTTGGTGGAGGTGATAGGCGCCGGCCAACCAAGGGAGATAGAGCTCACCTTGATGCCAAACTTGAAGGAGATCACCGGCAGCAGCTCGACGCCGGCGAGGGGGAAGGAAGCAACCTTTTGGACGCCGGTTGGAGGAGCAATGGGCGGCGGCAATGGAGTTGGCGCCAACTCCTTCAATGGGGTGGGCTGCAACTAGGTTTAGGGCTCTTCAATTAGGGCTTAATTATCCATTAAGCCCTCTTTTATAGAGAACTAATTCTCTTAATGGTTATTGGATCATAACCATTAGGCCCGTTAACCCGCTCCATTAAGATAAGTTAAAATAAACCAAACCATGATGGTTTATTTTAAATTAAAACGAACCGAACCAACTTTTGGTTCATTCGTTTAAAATAAACCAAACCCTTTGGTTTATTCTCCTCCATTGGATTAGAACCAAACCATTTTGGTTCGTCCATTATGTCTTCATAAGACACGACCCATCCACGCTTCCATTGCGACTGAAACGATTTCATGCTCGCTTTATGTTTGGTCCAACCAAACCTAGTTTCTCTCGGTCTGAGAATCCCATTCTCAAGCTCGTTTTAAATCCTTTGGATTACGCTCGTTGTGCGTGTGACCAAATAGGTTCTCGGTTTATGTTGGCCGTCTATAATTAACCATTAATTATAGAACGATCATGAGTGGCACCTAGTAGTACATCATGATCCCCAATTAACCGAAAAGATCAACGGTTGATCCAGAACTATTTCTGAAACCCTTCAGTAGCTCGAATGAATCGTGCCCCATTCCCTTCACTCATCTTATACCCACTTGGTTCAAGACATGGTCTATTGTGTCAGTCCCCACTAGGCTGACTACGTCACACCTAGCCCAAGTATCATTTCCTCGTCCTATGGATTCTAGTTACTCCACATGTATCGAAGAGTACCTTACTCTAAACATGTAATGCTTTGGCCAAAGACTTTAGTAACAATCCGACGAGAGGCCATGGGTATACATCTCCTCGCAAGGAGTGGTGAATCCTTTATAGGCTATTCAAACACCTTCGATCACTTCGACTTATACCCAATCATCCCGGGTCCACATCTCCTTAGAGATGCTTGCTTAAGATATCAAAGCATAAGTCTCTATGATCAAGATGACTTGAATACCGCAAGTCAAAGGAACATCCCACTTAAGCCACAGTAAGAACTTCATTGACATATCTATATATGCAGAGAACCATATGAAGTCTTACGGCTAGTCACTCCAATGAACTAGTTACCATAACTAGCATCCACGATTAACTCCGGACATCACTATGTCTCCAGCCAGTGAGAATCAGCTGCTTGGATACACCAAGGAGTATACCTCGTGCTAGTCTCGACAGAATTGATGGTGTCCAAATTCATCAATTCATCGACTAGGGATAATTCCGATACATCACAATTACACATGTAGAGATACTCACTAGTTGTGATCCAATCACAAATTCTCTCATGCTGTGAATCGTATCGTGGACATTCAGTAAATGAGTTTAAGATCCAATCAAATACATAAAACATGTATACTTAAATAGTGAATTTTCATTTATCATATAAATGGTTCATACATAAGGCGATTGCCTTAGGACATCTCTCATATATTACTAATAGTGGCTCTGTAAATTCAATGAAATAGGGTTTTTCCAAGCATTTATGGAAAGCCGGAGCCACGTCTATATATAGAAAACTCGTCTAAGAGGCTAGGGATCACTAGGGGAGCCGCCCTAGGGCTCCCAAACCTTGGGGGAGGGCCGATGGCTAGGACGACAAAGATGCTTTAAAAAGCACCAAAGACTCGCAACGGGGAGGAAGGAAGCGACTAGGAGATCTATCTCGACGCTCCGACATTGTGGAGAACAACCAAGACATGCATATTGGCTAGGACAGAAAGTACCTTCTTTATTTTCTTATTATACTTGCATTGTAATCATGTTTTCTAAGATGGCTTGTGTTTATTCTTCCTTGTCTATGGAGTAGATACTTCAATTCTAGGATTAGGGATTAACATGTGTTTGTGGACATGCTAGTTCAAATAGTCATTCATCTCCTTTGATTCTATTTACAATTTTGTGTTGTTGAGATTTATGAAGTTTATGTTTTGATTCTAATTCTACTGTGCATAGCCAATATAAAGGGTGACAACCTTCCTATCAAAAACCTAGGAGAATCAAGGATGAGCCTTACGGTCATTCTACCTCCCGTAATCGTAGAAGACAGAATATGATAGGACAGGATATGAAATAAGATTCGCTTATACATAGGGAATTATTAGGATGTCTTGGTACCTCAATAACCTATCTTAGTAGAAGGGCCAAAGTAGTAGAAATTAACTCTAGAAGGGTTGAGGGATCTTAGTGACAGAGGGCTCCCAACGGTATCAACCTCCTGAGCTTTGATGATCCGAAAGGTAAACTTGGTTAGGAATAGGTGGCTCCCGATAGAAGCAAAAGTTCATCAGGCAAATGCATAATGATCTTCCCTCAAGATCATAATTAGAGATCTCAATGCACCTAATTGATAGCATGTTCCACGATGCACAAGTGAAACCGAAATCCTTGAATCCCTTTTTGAGAACTTCGAACCAACCTTCCCTTCCTCCGAGTGACACCGTACTTGAGTTAGGACTACTGTCAACCTTGCAATCTATCCTCTTAGGAGATTAATTCTAAACAACAACATCCACTGGATAGACTGTATTCGAATCTCAGTCTTTATGGGGCCGATAATCTTTTCTTACTTGACAACATTCGTGCACTTGCCGACATTGAGCGCAAGCGCACGCTTCGAGTCCCTGATGATTCTCGTCAGAGATTTGAGTGTCATGCTCGCGTGCATCACCACATTCCTACATTTATTGTTCTCTTAATGTATCTTAGGATTCTTTTAACATGTGTTAGATGTGATTCTTTGGCACAAGTTTTATACCTTGCGCATATACTAATTGCAAATAGTATGTCAGGTCGACTTACAGTCAGATATAAGAGACTTCCTATGACACTTCTATAATACTTTAGATCTATAGATTTTCCTTCTTTATCATTATCTAATATTACATTTGTTGCCATGGCTGTTTTTATTTCTTTTGCATTTTCCAATCCGATTTTTATAATTAATTCTTTTGTATATTTATTTTGATATATGTAATTTCCATCTCTTGTTTGTTTTATTTGTAACCTTAAAAAGAAGTTTAACTCTTGTACAAGACTCATTTCAAATTATTTTTTCATTATGGTTATGAATTCTTTTAAAATTTTTGAATTTGTTGATCCAAACACTACGTCATCGATATAAACTTGGGCTATAAAGATGTCTAGATCCAAAGTTTTTAGAAATAGGGTGGAGTTAATTTGACCTTGCCTAAAGTCTTTTGAAATTAAGTATGAAGATAATCGTTTATACCAAGCTCTAGGAGCTTGTTTTTGTCCATACAAGGCCTTTTTCAACTTATATACATGATTATGATATTCTATATTTTTAAAACCTGGGGGTTGACCTGCATATACTTCTTCTTTGATTATTCCATTTAAAAATGCAGACTTAATATCCATTTGGTATAACTTGAATCCTTTGTATGTTGCATAGGCTAGCAACATCCTAATTGATTCAAGCCTAGCTACTGGGACATAAGTTTCGTCATAATCTAACCCTTCTATTTGACTAAACGCCTTCTCCACTGTCACGCCCTGAGAGGGGGTACTTGTTCAACGAAAATCGGACAACACTTCTCCTGTACTACGGACAATTGAAACCTATATACAAGGCCCACACGACCCACTATACATCGGCCAACATGGAAGGAACATAACACACCACAATACATATAATATATGGGCCTCGGGCCAACAACCAAAGTAAATAAGAAGCCTAAAACCTCTAGACTTACCTCTTCTGTCATCTGAGCAGGAATACACAACCACACACATAACCAAAACAAATTGAACAAAAAGTCCATAAGAACATAATCAAGTACCACCAAAACAACCACGAGTATAAAATACTACAAGTTTAAAACATAGAGTACTAGTGATAAAAATACGGAAAACTGAAATCAAAATAACGGAGTCGTTAGATCAGGGGATTGACAACTGGACCCTCCAGAAGGCTTCATCTTGAAATAAAATAGATATCAACGGAGTGAGTAAAACTCAGTGGATATCTAATAGTCATGCATAGTAAACTATAAGTAGCAATAATAATCATGCTGGTATAGTTTATCGACAAAAATACATACATGAAACTGTACATACCAGAATCACCTAAGCTGACATAAGATACATCCATACAAGTAGATGTAGAATCACCAAAATAAACTGCATAATACCTCCTGTATGTGCATGACAATCATATGCAACAACCAAAAGTGCAACCAGCAATGCATATAGTAAAAGCGTATGCACATGATGCAATGACATGTGTCACCCCTGACGCCAGTCAAGCCACCGACATGTCATGTGTGCCAGCCGAGTGGGTAGGACTGTAACAACTGTGCACTCTGCTGTCACTACACCTATGTGACCGAGTGGATAGGATGCTGGCGGAGTATCACCCTCCTACCCCATGTATATATATGGGAGACATCACCTCGTCTCATCTCCTCATCTCACAATGAAGAAGGGATCCCTGTCTGCTACCACGCCGCAATACTAATATCCTGAGCGACCACCATGGAGCCCGGACAGAGCAACAACACACACCCTCCTGAAATACCACTAACTCATGAGTGCTTGTGTGTGTGGATAATGTAACTGACGATGTGCTCAATTACCAAGTAGTATCACCTCCTATCGAGGAGTCGATGATCGCCAGTCATGCAATAATGCATGATGGTGCATGTCACTAATGCATGATACACCTGTCAATCCATGGCTACCTATGTTATGTACCAATAGGAGCCCATATCAAATAACCTAAGTACATAAGTCTATGTACACATGCAAGGTATATCCATTATTCATTCAATGCCCAATATGTAAGGTATGTCACTACTCTTAGTGCCAAATAAACAAATGACAAGTATCAAAATGATAGAGCACCAATATAATAAGCATATGAAAAGGCTACAACACGTACAAGGTAGTGACATACTAGGGCAGTTAAAAGCATAGAAAACTATTACTAGCTATAGTAAACGATGCACAACAATATGATAATATCTAAAAGAAGATAAGTTAAAGATACCCGCCTGCTATAAAGAATACCAACTATCTTTATGCCCGTGGACCGGCCTCGTTTCCACATCTTGCAAATATCATCAACTACAATTAAATTAACTACTATGTCATCCTTATATTAGTTATATATGAGAGGTGTCCTAAGGCAATCGCCTTATGTTTAAACCATTTATATGATAAATGAAGATTCACTATTTGAGTATACATGTTTTTATGTATTTGATTAGATCTTAAACTCATTTACTGAATGTCTACAATACGATTCACAACATGAGAGAATATGTGATTGGATCACAACTAGTGAGTATCTCTACATGTGTAATTGTGATGTATTGGAATTATCCCTAGTTGATGAATTGATGGATTTGGACACCATCAATTCTGTCGAGACTAGCATGAGATATACTCTTTGGTGTATCCAAGCAGCTGATTCTCACTGGCTGGATACATTGGGATGTCCGGAGTTAATCGTGGATGTTAGTTATGGTAACTAGTTCATTAGAGTGACCAGCTGTAAGACTTTATATGATTCTCTGCATATATGGATATGTCAATGAAGTTCTTATTGTAGCTTAAGTGCGATGTTCCTTTAACTTGCAGTATTCAAGCCATCTTGGTCATGGAGACTTATGCTTTGACATTTTAAGCAAGCATCTCCAAGGAGATGTGGACCCAGGATGATTGGGTATAAGTCGAAGTGCCCGAAGGTGTTTGAATAGCCTATAAAGGATTCACCATTCCTTGCGAGGAGATGTATACCCTTGGCCTCTCGTTGTATTGTTACTAAAGTCTTTGGCCAAAGCATAACATGTTTAGAGTAAGGTACTCTAGGATACATGTGTAGTAACTAGAATCCGTAGGACGAGGAAATGATACTTGGGCTAGGTATTATGTGGTCAGCCTAGTGGGGATTGACACTATAGACCATGTCCTGAACCAAGTGGGTATAAGATGAGTGAAGGGAATGGGGCACGATTCATTGTAGCTGCTGAAGGGTTTCAGAAATGGTTCTGGAATCAACCGTTGATTTTTTGGTTAATTGGGGATCATGATGTACTACTAGGTGTCACTCATGATCATTCTATAATTAATGGTTAATTATAGACAACCAACATAAATCAGGAACCTATTTGGTCACACGTACAACGAGCGTAATCCGAAGGATTTAAAACGAGCTTGAGAATGAGATTCTCAGATCGAGAGAAATTAGGTTTGGTTGGACCAAACAAGGAGTGAGCATAAAATCATTTCAGTCACAATGAAAGCATGGATGGGCCGAGTCTTATGAAGACATGATGGATAAACCAAATTGGTTTGGTTCTAATCCAATGGTGGAAAATAAACCAAAGTGGTTTGGTTTGTTTTAAACGAATGAACCAAAGTTGGTTCAATTTGTTTTAACTTAAAATAGACCAACTCGGTTTGGTTTATTTTAACTTAAGTTATTGGAGCGGGTTAATGGGTTTTGGTTAGGAACCAATAACTCTAAGGAGAAGGTTTCTTAATGGTTAAAAAACACGCACTCTATAAAAGCGCAGCTAGAAGTTTGGAGAACCCTAAGTTTATTTTTGGAAACTTCTCTTCCTCTCCTCTCCCTCTCTTCTCCTTGCCACTGCCCAAGAGGATCCATGCCCAGCTCTTGAGCCGTTGCCCCTTTGTGCCGTCGGCATCCAACTACTATCGATGACCCTCCGGCGACCCTCCAGCGATCCACCTTGGCTCTGGTGACCAAGGATTAGCCGGCCACCTCCTTTGACCGACGCCAAGTCCTCCACCAAGCTGTACAGTTTTGGGTAGCTTGTTTCCTTCTTGTCGGAGTGTCATTTGGACGACATTTGGAGCTCCGACAGCGACTTCCTTGCCGGGGATTGGATCTCCGGTAATCCTCATAGGTGGAGGACCAAGGATTCGTCAATCGGTTGACGAATAGCTCTCCGGAGAAGCGAGTTTTTGGGGACTTGTTTTGCATCCGAATTTTGATTCGGATTGTGTTCTCCTCTCGATCACATCATCTTTGACACGAGGCTAGTGACTCCTACGAAGACAAGGCTCGTAGCTTGGTGAAGCTATCCTGATGGTACTCGGCATGGATACGGATAGAGGCAATTCTAGCGAGAGTTGCTCCGGTTGATGCCATTCCCATTGCACGTGATACGTCAGGTATAACTAGCATAATTTCCTTTTATTGCAAAATTTGAAATTGCGATTATGTCTACACATATTGTATCTTGCATGCGTGTGGAGTGTGTGTTGTAATAAATTAGATTTATTGTTTTTGATTCTTCCGTTGTGCACATGTTTATGAAACATGTTCGAATACACACTCGCTGCAGTGCCGGGGAAACCCAACACCTTATATTCATATCCTTTATCGAATATGAATTATAATCTCGATCACACATCCTACATAATCCCAGTGTTAACACCATCGATTCTAATTAGCAAATATGCTAACCTACACATTCAACGAGATCCACCAAATTCACCATCCACACCATCACAACCTTCACAGCCCTTAACAGAGCATAAACAAAACTTATCCCCTCAACACAACAATCAAAACATTCACAGTCGATTCACCCCACTACACAACCCTTCACCTAGAACCCAGCCGACCAAAAACTCCACTCACAGCCAAAAAATCTAGCAATTATAGATGAAGATAAGAGGCAAATCAAGCTTACCAACACTTGGGTCTCCACCGATAGTATCACACCCTTATCCCCTATTCGTCGGAAGGCTGAGCCTCTGCTACCCTAAACCATAGATCGATGAGTTCCAAGGGGAAAAACTGAGATTGGGAAATGAATTTCATCCGAGATTGGGGAAGAAACCATGCCCTACCTTGTTCCGGTAATGTTCATAGAGCATCTCCCAACCAGAACGAAGTGAGGACGCTGTTGACGCAAGCTTCTAGCCGCACGTAGGCTTGCCGCTGGCTCATCTGCAAAAATGTCGAGGCTGGTCACCGCCGCTTGCTGCGAGGAGAAAGAATGAGAGGGAGAAGGGAATCGCGAGAAGTCTGCCGTCGTTTGCAGAGGAGAGGGAGAGGAGCAGCGAGAAGTAGAGGTGTGGAGGGGAGAAAATCGCGATGGGAAGGAGTTGCATGCGGCGGAGAGGAAAAGACCAAGGAACAAAATGAATCGGATCGGTTTAAATAAAGCACCGCTCCAATTAATTATCGCTAAACCAAGATTAGGATTAATTAATCCATACACTTTAATAGGTTAGGTTCAAATTAATCCCTAACCATGCGTCATTAATTTAATTTATCTAATAATAATATTATTCTTATAAAATTTATTTGTGGCATTTTACATCCACAAACTGAGCTTTATTCTTTATAATTTCTCCTTGGTCATCTAATTTATTCCTAAATACCTATTTAGTATCTATGATTGATTTATTTGTTGGTGAGGGTACTAAATCCCATCATTTCTTTCGAACTGTGCTAGTTCTTCTTGCATGACTATTACCCAATCAGGATCTGGTAATGCCTCATCTATTTATTTATGTTCTAACTTTGATATTAATGCTATTTGACTTCTGTTTCATATAGCCGATCTAGTTTAAACTCCTAGTGTTGTATTTCCTAACAATTATTCAATTGGATGGTTTGGATTTATTCTAGGTGTTCTTAAGTTTTCTTGATGTTGGATTTGTTCGTCTTCTTCATGTGTGGTTTTATTCACTCCTTCTTGGTTATTATTTATTGTATCACCCTTTGTTTGATCATTATTGAGTTCTTATTCATCAAATGTTACATTAGTTGTTTCTTCAATTTTTATGATTTTCTTATTGTAAATTCTATAAGCCCTACTGGATGTTGAATATCAAAGAAAAATTCCATCATCGGTTTTTGAAGTGAACTTTCCTAGATGGTCTTTGGTATTTAGTATGTATACTTTATATCCAAATACTCTTAAATATTTTATTGTTGGTATTTTATTATTAAAAATTTCATAGAAAGTTTTATTATGTATTTTGTTAATTTTTATTCTATTTTGTATGCTGCATGTGGTGTTTATAGCTTCGGATAAAAAATAACTAGGTGGGTTATATTTGTTTAACATTGATCTAGCTCCTTCTTGTTATTTTTTCTTTCTACTATTTCATTTTGTTGTGGGTTCTAAGACATGAATATTCATAATGGTAACCATTTTCTAGACACATTATTGTGAATTTTTTATTTTTAAATTCACCTCCATTATCACTTCTTATCCTTTTTATTTTAAGGTCTTTTATATTTTCTATTTGTTTACTCAAATTATTGAATATTTCAAATGTTTCATCTTTATATTTTAAGAATTTTACCCATGTAAACCTAGAGTAATCATCTATTATTACTGAATAATATAAATTTCCATTTAATGATTTTACTCCATGTGAATCAAACAAATCTAAGTGAAGTAGTTCAAGTATTGAACTTGTTCGAGTTTGATTGGTTAGTTTATGTTGGGACTTAGTTTGTTTTCCTTGTTAGAAAGCATTACAAATTTTGTTTTCTAAATTTTTTAGTTTGGGTAAGCCTCTAACTAGATTTGTTTCACTTAGTTTAGGTATATGCCTAAAGTGGATGTCATAAGGCTTGACTCCTCGAAGCTGATCCTTGACCATCAGTCGACTGATGGCCATCACCAGTCGATTGATGACAGCATCGGTCGAGTTCTGATCGCGGACAGTCGACTGATGGATGGTAGTCGAGTGCTCCAAGCTGGCAGTCGACTGATGCTAGCTGAAATCAAAAGTTATCTTAACAAAAATATTATTTCGATGGCCGCCGACAGTCCGATCTCGACCTAGACCATCCATGGGATGTCTTTGGTCGGATCTACGCTTAAGACCATCCCAGTAAGGAGGATACGCCCTCACTTACGCTCACACACACGAACTTACCTCGATACTTACTTTGTAGCTCTTGCTTCTGGCCTTCCACTCGATTCCTTCAGCTCCCTCTGAAGTCACTCGAGTGTTGCCCAACCACCGCGGCTTTCTCCAGGTGTCGCTAGCCTTCAGCTCCAGCTTTAGCACTTTTCTGCACACTTAATTAAGCCCGTTAGATAACGATGTAATCTTAACTTTGCATCTTTGCCATAATCAAAACACAGGTTCGATCATCTGGTGCTCCTACACCAACAATCTCCCCCTTTTTGATCTATGGCAAACTTACGCAAAGTTAAGGAAAAAAGTAATGTGGAAAATGAGTAAATATACATGATGCACTCATTATAATCAATTCCCCCTTAACCTTAGGTGAGTTTTTGAACAAAAAGTTAATCTTAAAATTTTTAAATTTTTGTTCTCCCCCTTAGCTTGTGCTCTTCTCCCCCTTTTGCCATAAATCAAAAAAGATTTGGGGTTGTATATAAAAAGTAAGGGGTTTTAACAAAAAAGTATCATGCATAAAGATTATCTAACATGAGTCCAAGCACGTGTCTCGATTTACTTTGGTTCGAGGTATAACCCTCTGCACCAACAATGTAAGTCTTGAGACTAATTTGATTTTCAGAATACTTATAAAATTAGCTTTGAGTTTCAAAATACATATACGCTAATAAATTTTGAAAATATATAACCCTTAGGGTTAGTTTGCTCTCCCCCTTAATAAAGTATATAAGGTATAGAAGAGTTAGGGGGCGCTAAATATTGACCTAGAAGGTTGTATATTTAGAGTTTTATCCGAGTATAAGTAAACACTTAAGCTTGATAGTTTGAAAAATAGATAACATTTTTGAAAAGATTATGTAAATTGAAATTGTTCCTTATTCATCTCACCCATTCTAAGTGTCTTAGAATTGATTCACCTTATATGTTGTGTGAGATGATTTCAATTTTATCTTGATTAAATTTAATTATTTGAAACTGGTCAACCTTGCGTTAGATTCAAATTTGACCCTAAGCTCATCAAGTCACCTTTTCAAGATCTTGGCTTCCAGGTCGTGGCGAGGCACAGGGGCCTTCTTTGATAGGAAAAATGACCACTTCCTTAGACAAAGCCAATTTCAAGAAAATAGTAACTTGACTCACCTAAGACCACTTCCTGGTCTAACAAGTATAGGATACGGCGAGGTAGCTTCAGCTAGTTCCACTCGGTCAAGTGAACATAACTAGATACGCCTTATCTAGCCCGAATACATGAGACTCCGTTTTTCTAGCGTACTATTATCTCGCCGCATCCTGGTACTATGTTATCAAGCATTGACGAGTTATAGTCCTATCTAACCATAAAAAAAAATTTAGGTTACCGGATATACTATTTTGGTATTAGCTCCCCCTGGATCATCGAACCAATATGGTCTGGTCAAGTAATGAAGTTAATCCTGAGGAATCCAAAACCTATTGGTCCTTATATGTGAGTTTAATAAAGTTTTCGGGACCCACGCTTGGACTCGGTGATGACTACGGTTTACGATAGACATGTAAGATCTATTCGTAGTCTTTGAGCTATGTCCGAGTCTGGCTCTATTGTACACGACTCTCTGAGTTCCAAAAAGTCGGTTAAGATTCTTGGACCCCATCGAGAACTTGTTCAACAGAGCTTCGAGCTCTTGGACTCGTCCTTTCAAGAGAGAGTTCTCTTCTTCGAGTTTTTTAACTTGAGTTGAGTCCTCCTCTTGAATTCGACTAATCGAAGAGTTTAGGGGTGTCTCTTGTTTGAGGGTTTCAACCTCCTCAACCAAAGACTCGACCCTAGACTCGGATTTAGCTAATTTCCTAGTTAGAAATTTAATTGTATTTTAAAGCGTATGAATTAGTGAGCGGCTAACCTTAATTTTCCCTTCCGGTCCGGCTTTGAGTTGCTTCTCAAAGTAGTCCTCGAGTTCGGAGTCGGTGTTGTAGTTGGATTCGGATTCGGATTCTGACTCGGACTCTTCGGGTCTTGCCATACACGCTATGCCGATGCCTTCTTCGTTGTCCCATGTTGCATGAAAAGCCTTCTTTTGATTCGATTTGAATTGCGCCCTCTTTTGGTTCTTTAGTAGCCTCCTTTCCCTCTGAATGATCTTCCGCACTATGTTCACTATTGCTTCTACCTCTTCGGATTCAGACTCTGATTCGTCTTCGGATTCGACTCCATATTCTTGCCTAGTAGATGACTTTCTTCTTTGTCCTGCAAGTAGAGCAATACCTCTCTCGGCCCAGACCACATTAGTCTGCTAGTGAAGTTCAAACTCGGAAAATAATTCGTCTAACCTAAGCTTCGAAAGGTCCTTAGAGACCTTGTAGGCATCGACCATGGATGCCCATAAGGTAGTCCTAGGAAATGAATTAAGAATGTACCTTAGGAGGTCGTGGTTTTCAACCTTGTGTCCGATGGTGTGCAAGCCGTTGACAATGTCCTGGACTCGGGCGTGTAGTTGCGTCGCCGTCTCGTGTTCCTGCATCTTAAGGTTATACAACTTATTGAAAAGAAGGTCACGTTTACATACCTTAGCATCGGACATTCCTTTGTGTAGCTCGATTATTTTGTTCCATAGGTCCTTTGCGTTGATGAAGGGTCCAATGCGGTTGAGCTCCTCTTTTGACAGACCACACTGTAACATTTGGGTCGCCTTTGCATCAACTTCGATTTGCCTCTTGGTTGCATTGGTCCACATGTTGAAGTCCAAGGGCTCGCCTTGATCATTGGTGGGTAGAGAAAAACCGATTTGGATGATTATCCAAGTCTCAACTTGTGTTTTTAGAAAACACTCCATTCGACCTTTCCAATAATGGAAATCATCTCCGTTAAAGAATGGAGGTCGGGTGGTGTTGTACCCCTCAATGTGGGCCATTTGGAAGGAAAACCTTGCACACAAAATAATAAAAAAAAAACACGAAAAAGGTTCCAAGACTTCGCCTTGGATTAGCAATGTAGGAAATGAAAAGAAACAAAAGGAATAAACGATAAATAACTAACTAACTAAAATAAAAGATAAGCACTTACAACCTTCGATGTCCCCAAAAGGGTACTAAATGTTGGTTTTTGGGGATGAAGACAGCTTGTTACGAGGGTAAACGCCTATGAGAATGTAGATCTCTCAGAGAGCTTCGTTTTGGTAGGTAACCCATTTTGTGGATCAACTTGTACGAAAAGTTATGCCCGTTTTACCGTTGGCTACTCCAAAAGCGAATACTTGCAAAACAAAATCAAAAGAAGAGTACCATGACTTCATCTTGGATTAGTAGTGCAGGAGAAAGTTTAAATGAATGAAAAAAGATTCGTAAAATTCAAAAACAAATCTGTAAAAAAAAAGGTTAGATTGGTGGTTTCACCAAATCTTAGCGCCCCCGACTCTGATACCAATTGTTGGATCGAGCGGATCGCTAGGGGGGGTGAATAGCGATAAAACTTTTTCGTTCAAATTCGTTTCAAGACACAAGTAAACGCAGCGGAAGATAAATGCAAAATAAATGAGACAATAGTATTTTTTACTTGGTTCGTAGCCTTTGGCTACTACTCCAAGGCCCTAGTGATCCTTGACCACACACAGAGGGTAAAACACTAACGAACTCCTCCTCGTTGGAGGTAGGAGTTAATCGAATACAAGAAACCACAAAAGCTTGAGGTAGAGGGACACTCCCCCTCTCCTCATTATGATAAAAAAGCTCTGAGACAATAATATGAAAAGAGATAAACTAAATTAAACTTATACGGACAAATAAGAAATGAAAACTTAAGCTTAGATCGTCGGAGAAGTAGCACTTCGTTGTCAGAGAGTTGCAGCATTGCGGAGGCTTTAGGGAACTTAGAATTGATGAGAAAACCTTAGGAGAGACCCTCCTTTTATATCCATTGAGTCCCTTCTCGAGAGGATCTTCAACCAATCAGATTTGAGCACCAATCCCCTTGAAATGAGGTGATAAGGCTTGACTCCTCGAAGCTGATCCTTGACCATCAGTCGACTGATGGCCATCACCAGTCGACTGATGGCAGCATCAGTCGAGTTCTGATTGCGGGCAGTCGACTGATGGATGACAGTCGAGTGCTCCAAGCTGGCAGTCGACTGATGCTAGCTGAAATCAAAAGTTAGCTTAACAAAAATATTATTTCGATGACCACCGACCGTCCGATCTCGACCTAGACCATCCATGGGATGTCTTTGGTCGGGTCTACGCTTAAGACCATCCCTGTAAGGAGGATACGACCTCACTTACGCTCACACACACGAGCTTACCTCGATACTTACTTTGTAGCTCTTGCTTCCGGCCTTCCACTCGATTCCTTCGGCTCCCTCCGAAGTCACTCGAGTGTTGCCTGACCACCGCGGCTTCCTCTGGGTGTCGCTATCCTTCAGCTCCAGCTTTAGCACTTTTCTGCACACTTGATTAAGCCCGTTAGATAACGATGTAATCTTAACTTTGCATCTTTTCCATAATCAAAACACAGGTTCGATCATTTGGTGCTCTTGCACCAACAAATAGTCCTTAGACTTGAAATCACTATGGTTCCCGACATAAGGAGTTGTATACTTTGGTATCATCAAACGTCACCTGTAACAGGGTGAACTATAAAGTCGATCACTGGGTATGCAATGAATTATATGGAGAGATGTGAGTGATGTAGATGGGACCTATCCCTTCCATATGACGGAAGTTATATCTGTGAGCCCCTTGATAAAGTAGGACTACTAAAATGCATGGTCATGCTCAAATAAGTCAATATGCGATATTGAGCTCATTTGATTGGTGTAGTCTACTTGGGGATCAAGAAACACAAAGATTGATAAGAGGATGACACGAGTTATACCTCATTGACCAATCTAGATATCAAGGATAGAAGGATTGAGTCATACAAGATAATAGTCACAGAAAGGTGATGTTGGATCTCGACATTCTCATCACTTGGGTAGCAATGATGCATTGTTAGATACCACTCATTGCTTATGTTTCTAAAAGGGGTTTTAGAGACATTGTCAATGTTACGAGAACCTATTGGGTCACACACTAAGAACATGTTGTTTTGAAGATGGAGTTCATTTTAGTTTGACTAAATGAACCATTAGGCTATTGAATTGGATTCATTGAGTTAGACTCATTGATTGGGCCAAAACTTGAGTTAGACTCAAGTTGGATTAATTTGAGTTAGACTCAAATCAAATCAATTGAAGAAGATGAAGCATTATGGATTCATCATGCATGATTAATGTGAATTAATCATGTATGGAAGAGGGAAAACCAAAGGTTGGAAGAAACCTCTTATCATGCATGATTAATGTGGATTAATCATGCATTGAAGATGGAATACAAAAGGATGAAAAAAAAACCTTTCATATTCATAGGATGAATATAAAAAGGGGGCTTTGGATCATGATGCTTCGTAGAGATTGCCTTTATTCTTCTTCTTCATCTTCTTGGCTGAAAGTCCTTCTTGGCCTAGACCCCTTGTGTCATGTTGCTAGCACAACTTTGATTCTCCAAAGTGTGTGTTGGTGTGGATACCATAGAGGCGCGACCATCCTCATCGCACTGAGATCCTTCGAAGAAAAGTTGCTGTCGGGATTGCGAAGGGCTACACATCAAGGATAATCTCTAAACTAGATGTAGTTGTAAGAACGATTAGTTTTATGTATACACATGTATCTCTGGAGGGATACAGTTTTTCCACTGCATTTTGTGATTCTTTTTCGCACAAGATCCCTACATACTGTACCTAGGCTCTTGAGTTTTAATTATGTGAACTTTTGACGATCTCTAGTTATGTGTCTGGAGCATCCACTATCCAGAATCCATTAGTCCATCATGGAGTCCTACATGGATTAAACATTCTTAGGGTTGCTTAAATCTTGAATTGATTAAGAATGAATTAGGGTTTGATTTGATTAGGATTGAGTTGTTTAGGGTTAAGTTGATTAGAATTAAATTGATTAGGGTTGAGTTTATTTTATTCATCTCACCCAATCTAGGTTTTCAATAGACGTTAATACTATGAATTTTGTGAGATGTCGGTTCATTCTTATTGTGATTAATTTTAATAATAATTGAAAGTATTTAAACTTGTGTTAGATTCATGTTTAGCTTGGCTAATCAAATAAGTTTTTCCAAAATTAACTTCCAGGTAGTGGCGAGGTATATGGCCTGTAGAGGAATTAGTGTCGCGCTAGAGGGGGGAGGGGTGAATAGTGATTTTGATCTCGCTCATTCGATTGCATTATTGCTTGTCTACAATAAGTTAGTGCGCAATGGAATATAGAAATAAAATGCAAAATAAAGACACACAAGCACAACACGAGATTTAACGTGGTTCGGAACTAGGGTACCTACTCCATGGGATGAGCTCTAGTTGAGCTCTAGTGGTGCACACTACCACTATCAAACTTCTCCTTCTCAGTATGACACCGGAGATGAAGAAACCTTGTACAATAAGTGTTTACAATAATAAACAAGAATATACAACCAAATACAAGGATGAAGCAAAAACAAAAGTAAAGAATGTTAGTACAGGATCACCAGATAATCGAACCTAGGTTTCGATAATGACAAAGATTCAAAGTTAAATTATTGTGTTATCTCATATGCTTTATTGAGTGTGTAGGTATTAGACTTTACTAAGGTCAAAGATTCTAGGAGAATCTCGATGGAATGAGAAACCTAGGTTCTCAAGTGATCGGAAGCAAATCGAGAAGTCCAACAGGGGGTTGGCAAAGGTAAGCTCCGAGTGAGGAGTGATGGTAAGGATGCGTCCTCGGTAAGGGGACAATCCTAGGCATCGATCGGACTAAGACGTCCGGAGGAAGGTTTAAGTCGAGATTGGACGGTCAAAGGACTTTCACTATTAATATAAATTATAGACACTATACTAATCTTGGAATGCATGAAGTATATTTGCTAATTGTTGGGTTTCCGGCACCGCGGCGTGTGTGTGTTCGATCATGTTTCGTAAACATGAACACAGCGGAAGCAATAAAAATAATAAATACTCCTATTTATTACAACACACACAACACACGCATGCATATTACAACAAGTGTAGACATAACCGTAAATTTAAATTTGCAATAAAAGGAAATTTATCTACGTTATACCTTTCGTATGACGTGTAGCGGGAACGACATCAACCGGAACGATCCTCGCTAGAATCGTCTCTATCCGTATCCACGCCGAGTTCCTCGGGATGACTTCACTAAGCCACGAGCTTCGTCTTCGTACGGGTTACTAGCCTCGTGTTGAAGACGACGTGATCGAGAGATGATCACGATCCGAATCCAAATTCGGATCCAAAACGAGTTCTCAAAACTCGCTTCACCGGAGAGGTATTCGTCAACCGATTGACGAATCCTTCGTCCTCCACCTCAGAGGATTACCGGAGATCGAATCCCCGGTAAGTTATCCGCTGTCGGAGCTCTAACCGTCGTCCAAACGATGCTCCGACGAGAGGAGAAGAAGCTGTCCAGAAAACTGGACAGCTTGGTGGAGGAGTAGGCGCCGGCCAAAAGCAAGGAAGCCAAGTGCTCACCTTTTCACCGAGGCCTAGGAAGATCACCGGAGGGTCGCCGGAGGATCACCGGCTGAAGCTTGGTCGCCGGCAAGGAGCTGGACGCCGGCACAAGGGGGTTGGGCGGCCAAGGAGCTTGGGCGGCCAAGGAGATTGGGCGGCAACACTAGGTTGGGCGGCAACACTAGGTTGGGCGGCAACTCCAACTAGGGTTTTTGGATTAGGGCTTAATTATCCATTAAGCCCTCTTTTATAGAGAACTAATTCTCTTAATGGTTATTGGATCATAACCATTAGGCCCGTTAACCCACTCCATTAAGATAAGTTAAAATAAACCAAACCATGATGGTTTATTTTAAGTTAAAACGAACCGAACCAACTTTTGGTTCATTCGTTTAAAATAAACCAAACCCTTTGGTTTATTCTCATCCATTGGATTAGAACCAAACCATTTTGGTTCATCCATTACGTCTTCATAAGACTCAGCCCATCCACGCTTCCATTGCGACTGAAACGATTTCATGCTCGCTTTATGTTTGGTCCAACCAAACCTAGTTTCTCTCGGTCTGAGAATCCCATTCTCAAGCTCGTTTTAAATCCTTTGGATTACACTCGTTGTCGTGTGACCAAATAGGTTCTCGGTTTATGTTGGCCGTCTATAATTAACCATTAATTATAGAACGATCATGAGTGGCACCTAGTAGTACATCATGATCCCCAATTAACCGAAAAGATCAACGGTTGATCGAACTATTTCAAACCCTTGGCTCGAATGATTCGTGCCCCATTCCCTTCACTCATCTTATACCCACTTGGTTCGGGACATGGTCTATTGTGTCATCCCCACTAAGGTCGACTACGTCACACTTAGCCCAAGTATCATTTCCTCGTCCTACAGTTCTAGTTACTTGCACATGTATCGAAGAGTACTTTACTCTAAACATGTAATGCTTTGGCCAAAGACTTTAGTAACAATCCGACGAGAGGCCATGGGTATACATCTCCTCGCAAGGAGTGGTGAATCCTTTATAGGCTATTCAAACACCTTCGATCACTTCGACTTATACCCAATCATCCCGGGTCCACATCTCCTTAGAGATGTTTGCTTAAGATGTCAAAGCATAAGTCTCCATGGTCAAGATGACTTGAATACACTTAAGTCAAGGAACATCGCACTTAAGCCCGCGGTAAGAACTTCATTGACATATCTATATATGCGAGAACCATATGAAGTCTTACGGTGGTCACTCGATGAACTAGTTACCATAACTAGCATCCACGATTAACTCGGACATCACTATGTCTCGGCCGGTGAGAATCATTTGCTTGGATACACCAAGGGTATACCTCGTGCTAGTCTCGGCGAATTGATGGTGTCGAATCCATCAATTCATCGACTAGGGATAATTAGATACATCACAATTACACATGTAGAGATACTCACTAGTTGTGATCCAATCACAAATTCTCTCATGCTGTGAATCGCATCGTGGACATTCAGTAAATGAGTTTAAGATCCAATCAAATACATAAAACATGTATACTCAAATAGTGAATCTTCATTTATCATATAAATGGTTCATGCATAAGGCGATTGCCTTAGGACATCTCTCATATATTACTAACAGACTCCCACTTGGCCTAATGCCAATCGCTACGGTATCCAATACCATAAGCTCTAACATGACCCTCAAACTGATTTTGAGGTAATGCCTTAGTCAAAGGATCCGCTAAGTTCCTTTCAGTGGGAATTTTCTCGATTTGTATTTCGTTCCTACTGATGATCTCTCTGATAAGATGATAGCGGCGAAGCACATGTTTGGATCATTGATGAGACCACATCAAGTTCAGAGATGAACTTCTTGATCCAAACCGCTTCCTTCTTTGCTTCCAGCGCAATGTATTCTGCCTTAGTGGCGAGAATCCGCTATAGTGTCAAGCTTGGAACCTTTCCAACTTATTGCGCCTCCATTCGGTGAATACATACCCGGACAAAGACATGGAATCATCCTTATGCATGCGGGTAACATCCGTATACCCACGTATCACCATGTACCCTTCTCCATATATTAGGAACACATCCTTAGTTTTCTCAAGTACTTAAGGATTGTCTTAACCGCAATGATCCATTCTGGATCGGTGAGTATCTGCTCGTGACACTCGAGGCATCGATACATCGGGCCTCGTACATAACATAGCATACATGATAGATCCTATTGCGGATGCATAGGGAATCTTACTCATGCAAATCCTCTCGTCTTACGTGCGCGGACACATAGACTTGAAAGGTGTACCCCATGCACGATGGGTAGAAACCTTTCTTGGATTAGACATGCTAAACCTCTTTGCTCGGTCTATATATGTAGGCTGCGAAGACCAAGCAACCCGTTTGATCTATCTCTATAGATCTTAATCCCGAGGATGTAGGTTGCTTCTCCCAGTCTTTCATGGAGAATGTCTTGGATAACCAAACCTTCAGCATTGTAAGATTGAAACATCGTTTCCTATAAGTAGTATGTCATCGACATACAATACTAGGAATCTGTTGCACTCCCACTAACCTTCTTGTACACACAAGGTTCGTCTGGATTTTGTGAGAAATCAAACTTTTTGATTGTCTCATCAAAACGGATATTCCAGCTCCTGGATGCTTGCTTCAATCCATAAATGGACCGTCACAATTTGCATACCTTGGTTTTATCAACCGATGTGAAACCCTCAGGTTGTATCATATACACGTCCTCGAGCAGGTTTCCATTAAGGAAAGCTGTTTTCACATCCATCTGCCATATCTCATAATCATAATGAGCCGCTATGGCCAGGAGCATCCGAATGGATTTAAGCATAGCTACAGGCGAATAAGTTTCGTCATAATCAACACCTTGTTTTTGATGATATCCTTTCACCACCAATCTAGCCTTATAGGTAATCACATTACCATCCATGTCGGTTTTCTTCTTGAAAACCCACTTGCCTATAGGCTTTATCCCTTCAGGTGGGTCAACCAAGTTCCAAACTTGGTTTTCATACATGGAATCCATTTCCGACTTCATGGCACCAAGCCACTTATCCCTTTCTGAACTTGTCAGCACTTCTTCATAACTGGTAGGCTCCTCATCATCAATGAGTAACACGTTGTTCGATTCGCTTACGAGAAATCCATATCTCTCAGGAATATTGCGTGTTCTACCAGATCTACGAAGATGTGGTGTTACAATAGGTCCAGCCGATTGCTCATCACTATGAGTTGTCGGCTGTTGTGCTTCACCAGGTATCTCATTAATGTCTATTTGAGTCTCTCGAGCCTCCTCAAGCTCGACGACACTCCCACTGTTTTCTTGCAAGAGAAACTCTTTCTCTAGAAACACAGCATGCCTTGAAACAAACACCTTTTGTTCCACAGGATGATAGAATTGGTAACCCCTTGTTTCCTTAGGGTATCTAACAAATAGACATTTATCAGACTTAGCATCCAATTTGTCTGATACAGTCCGCTTCACATAAGCAGGACAATCCCATATCTTCAAGTAAGATACATGAGGTTTCTTACTATTCCATATCTCATATGGAGTAGTTGAGACTACCTTGGTTGGCATTCTGTTTAACAAGTAAACAGCTGTCTGAAGTGCATAGCCCCAAAAGGACTTGGGAAGAGTTGCATGATTCATCATTGACCTGACCATGTCCAACAATCGATTCGCCTCTCGGATACACCATTATGTCTTTGTGGTGTATAGGGCGGAGTCCATTGAGACAATATGCCATTGTCTCTTAGATAATCAAGAAACTCTTGACTTAAGTATTCACCACCTCGATCCGATCAGTATTTTAATACTCTTGTCATGTTGTTTCTCTACTTCATTTCTGAATTCTTTGAACCTTTCAAAGGCTTCAGACTTGTGTTTCATCAAGAACACATACCCAAACCGTGAGTGATCATCGGTGAAGGTAATGAAGTAGCTATAACCTCCTAATGCTTGAGTTGACATAGGTCCACATACATCAGTATGTATTAGACCTAGTAACTCTCCCACTCGTTCACCTTTTCCAATAAAAGGTAACTTAGTCATCTTGCCTTTTAAGCATGATTCGTATGTATCGTATGAATCCAATTCAAACGATTCCAGAATTCCACATCGGTGTAATTCGGACATGCGTTTCTTGCTTATATGGCCAAGACGACAATGCCACATGTAGGAGTCTATTTGATTATCCTTTCGAGCACGCGTGTTGCTCGCTTCGATATTGAAAATGTCACTGGATACGTCCAACGTATAAATGCCATTGCTTAAAGTTCCAGTCCCATAAAGAATTCCATTCAAAGTTATGTAACAATTGTTACTAAAAGTCAAATGGTACCCATTTCTATTTAAACAAGAAATAGAAATGATGTTCTTTATCAACGAAGGAACATAAAAGCAATTGTCCAGTTCTAAGACAAGTCCTACAGGGAGTTTCAACAAATACGTTCCGATGGCGAGTGCAGCAACCTTTGCTCCATTCCCAACACGTAAATTTGACTCTCCCTTGACGAGTCTTCTTCTATTCCTTAGCCCATGTATGTCATTACATATATGTGAGCCACACCCAGTATCCAATACCCAAGTGTCTGAGGAAATAGAATGACAATCAATAACGAAGATATCTGAAGAAGATGGGGCATCCGATGCCTTATTCTTCTTCACGGACTCAAGACAAATCTTGCACTTTCTTTGCAAATGGCCCTACTTGTCATAATGATGGCAAGTGCCCTTTTGAGCTGGTTCTGCCTTTTTAGCCTTTTTCTTCTTCCCCTTCTGTTGTTCCTTTGACTCCCTCTTAGAACCTTTCTTCGAGGAATCAACTAACAACACCGTCCATTGCTCATGCTTCTCAGAAGGCTCCACAGTCTTCAGCATGTTGAGCAGTACCACAGATGAACCTTCTTGCATCTCAGAGGTGAAGAGGAGCTTGGAGACTTCGAACCTTTCGAATCTCACTTGCTTATCAAACAACTCATAAAGATGAAGAACTACGATATGAGCATCCATATGCTCATGCTGCTTTCGTAGCTTGGGTTCCATCGCGGCTAGCATGATGCAACTCATTTGTTCAGAATCACTCACATGTTTCTGATAGACCAACAATTGGTCCGGAGTTGCATCGTCACTAGGATGGGCGGGAAGAGGCGCTTCGAGGACATACACAAGCTTTTCCACCTTGAGAACAATTCTCAAGTTTCTAAGCTAGTCCAAGAAGTTTGGCCCAGTCAATTTATTTGAATCCAAAATGGAATGCAAATTCAAACACATCATGATCAATTTTAGAAATACAAAACGAGCATATATGAGAAAGATGATTTTTAAAATGCATCAATATACATTTGTAAATCCCATTCATTTTTTGAATTTCAAAAACCCCAAAATCACTTCGGGAGATCGTAGGTCCATCTCCGAATGAGCTGATATCCATCATAGATATGAACAACCTTGGAGAGAGTCCAACAAGCCATTCATAACTACGATGGTAGGTATCAACTATACCGATTGCATATCACGTATATGCAACTATCACAATGTGCTATCAACTTATTGAATGCTCACACATACATCGGGTTGTTAACACATTAACAAGTATGCATCATATGCATAGCACCCAACTTCACCTCCCTTTACATCGACCTTGGAGAGAGTCCAACAAGCCGATGCTCCAGGTTAAAGCCAACCCATTAATCGGGACATAGTTTTAATATGGTTAGAGCGCATTCAACAAATTAGCCCAGCTTGGAGAGAGTCCAACAACCAAAGCTAACGATTGACCTCTGACTCTTACCATATTAGTATTAAACTATTCCATGGTTTGAACATATTCGGGTTCGAGCCGGGCTTGGAGAGAGTTCAACAACCCCAACAAGAAACGGAACTCTGGTTCTAACCATATTAATGGAAGGTGTAGGCTTTAATATTGTTTAAGGGTTTTTATGTCTCATCCTCTTTGCATGCAAATAACTATTATCTACATGGCATGACATACATGACATACATCTACATGTCACGACACGCATGACATTATGTTATGCATCTAATGCAATTACATGACATACAATTATATCATGTATATATTTCCTTATATGTCATAACTATTTATGGAAATAAAATATGTTTAAGATTTGATTCTCCAAATCAAATCATAATTAAATTAGGAAATAAATTTCCAAATCTAATCACATATTTTATTCATGGAATTATTTGATTAAGAAAAATCTATTTAGGAAACCAATTTCCTAAATCATTAAAACTACTTATGTAAATAAAATATTTTAAGATTTGATTTTCCAAATCAAATCATGATTAAATTAGGAAACAAATTTCCAGAATCTAATCAAATATTTTATTTATGGAAAATATCAATTTCCATAAATACTTCCAACTTTCCAAAAGTGGAAGATTTCCATAAATACTTCTAGACTTTCCAAAATTGAAAATTTCCATAAATACTTCTAAATTTCCAAAATTAGAAAATTTCCAGAAATACATTATAACTATCGCAAAACCATTTTACGATTATGTCGAAACACAACCTGGGCTCTGATACCACTGTTGGGTTTCCGGCACCGCGGCGTGTGTGTGTTCGATCATGTTTCGTAAGCATGAACACAGCGGAAGCAATAAAAATAATAAATACTCCTATTTATTACAACACACACAACACACGCATGCATATTACAACAAGTGTAGACATAACCGTAAATTTAAATTTACAATAAAAGGAAATTTATCTACGTTATACCTTTCGTATGACGTGTAGCGGGAACGACATCAACCGGAACGATCCTCGCTAGAATCGTCTCTATCCGTATCCTCGCCGAGTTCCTCGGGATGACTTCACTAAGCCACGAGCTTCGTCTTCATACGGGTTGCTAGCCTCGTGTTGAAGACGACGTGATCGAGAGATGATCACGATCCGAATCCAAATTCGGATCCAAAACGAGTCCTCAAAACTCGCTTCTCCGGAGAGGTATTCGTTAACCAATTGACGAATCCTTCGTCCTCCACCTCAGAGGATTACCGGAGATCGAATCTCCGGTAAGTTATCCGCTGTCGGAGCTCTAACCGTCGTCCAAACGATGCTCCGACGAGAGGAGAAGAAGCTGTCCAGAAAACTGGACAGCTTGGTGGAGGAGTAGGCGCCGGCCAAAACAAGGAAGCCAAGTGCTCACCTTTTCACCGAGGCCTAGGAAGATCACCGGAGGGTCGCCGGAGGATCACCGGCTGAAGCTTGGTCGCCGGCAAGGAGCTGGACGCCAGCACAAGGGGGTTGGGCGGCCAAGGAGATTGGGCGGCAACACTAGGTTGGGCGGCAACTCCAACTAGGGTTTTTGGATTAGGGCTTAATTATCCATTAAGCCCTCTTTTATAGAGAACTAATTCTCTTAATGGTTATTGGATCATAACCATTAGGCCCGTTAACCCACTCCATTAAGATAAGTTAAAATAAACCAAACCATGATGGTTTATTTTAAGTTAAAACGAACCGAACCAACTTTTGGTTCATTCGTTTAAAATAAACCAAACCCTTTGGTTTATTCTCATCCATTGGATTAGAACCAAACCATTTTGGTTCATCCATTACGTCTTCATAAGAATCGGCCCATCCACGCTTCCATTGCGACTGAAACGATTTCATGCTCGCTTTATGTTTGGTCCAACCAAACCTAGTTTCTCTCGGTCTGAGAATCCCATTCTCAAGCTCGTTTTAAATCCTTTGGATTACACTCGTTGTGCATGTGACCAAATAGGTTCTCGGTTTATGTTGGCCGTCTATAATTAACCATTAATTATAGAACGATCATGAGTGGCACCTAGTAGTACATCATGATCCCCAATTAACTGAAAAGATCAACGGTTGATCCAGAACTATTTCTGAAACCCTTCAGCAGCTCGAATGATTCGTGTCCCATTCCCTTCACTCATCTTATACCCACTTGGTTCAGGACATGGTCTATTGTGTCAGTCCCCACTAGGCTGACTACGTCACACCTAGCCCAAGTATCATTTCCTCGTCCTACGGATTCTAGTTACTCCACATGTATCGAAGAGTACTTTACTCTAAACATGTAATGCTTTGGCCAAAGACTTTAGTAACAATCCGACGAGAGGCCATGGGTATACATCTCCTCGCAAGGAGTGGTGAATCCTTTATAGGCTATTCAAACACCTTGATCACTTGACTTATACCCAATCATCTGGGTCCACATCTCCTTAGAGATGTTTGCTTAAGATGTCAAAGCATAAGTCTCCATGATCAAGATGACTTGAATACCGCAAGTCAAAGGAACATCGCACTTAAGCCACAGTAAGAACTTCATTGACATATCTATATATGCAGAGAACCATATGAAGTCTTACGGCTGGTCACTCCAATGAACTAGTTACCATAACTAGCATCCACGATTAACTCAGGACATCACTATGTCTCGGCCCGGTGAGAATCGGTGCTTGGATACTCAAGGAGTATACCTCGTGCTAGTCTCGACAGAATTGATGGTGTCCAAATCCATCAATTCATCGACTAGGGATAATTCCGATACATCACAATTACACATGTAGAGATACTCACTAGTTGTGATCCAATAACAAATTCTCTCATGCTGTGAATCGTATCGTGGACATTCAGTAAATGAGTTTAAGATCCAATCAAATACATAAAATATGTATACTCAAATAGTGAATCTTCATTTATCATATAAATGGTTCATACATAAGGCGATTGCCTTAGGACATCTCTCATATATTACTAACACTAATCAATCATAGTACAATAGTCGACTGGATAAGAATAACAATCGATTGGAGTTACTATCTTTGAGCCAAGCCAAAATACAAGAAGCAATCAATTGGGATTTCCTGTAGTCGACGGGTCCAGTCGACTGATGTTAACGAATCAGCCTTAACATCAAGTCAAAGTTCACCCTCTTGCCACCTCATTGATAAGAGTTTGAGATTTGAAGGGATAGGACTCTATCCTTATGATGTATTTGGACAAAATCTAGAAAATTTATGAATCCAGAAAGGTTATAAAATAAGGAGGCACTTAACACTAAAAGTTAATAATTGTTACACAAGTGCTAAAGCTCTCAAAATGTACTCCGACGCTCTACAACATCACTCCGACCAAGCCTCATCATCATCATCTTTTGTCAGTATAATTGTTCATTTATTTTGTTTTGTACTTTAATTAGTGGAGTGGTAGACTTGTTACCATCGTCATATTCTTTGTAAGCATGGTATCTCTTACCTCCAATGAGGAAGAGATCTTTTTTTAGTGAATTTCCCTTCGATGGCGATCTTGGATTAGTAGCCAGTAGGCTGTGAACCAAGTAAAATTTTCTGTGTATCGGTGTTTTATTTTCATATTCCGCTACGATCACTTTGTACTTTATGATATTTTAAAGCAAAATAAAACAAAGATTTTCGAACGCTATTCCCCCCTCTAGCGTGTTTTTGATCTTTCAGTTGGTATCAGAGCATCTCAGATTCGGTGCAACCACCGGTTGAGCAACTTCTTTTTATCTTTTTTTTTTCTCTTTGCATAAGTTTTATTCCGCACTACTAATCCAAGACTAAGTCTTGGAATATTTTTGTTGTTTTTATTTCATGCAATATTTACATGACTAGTCAAGAGGGATTTAGCACCGTTCGACCTTCGTATTTTTATGGATATGACTTCCATTATTGGAAGGGTCAGATGGAGTGTTTTCCCAAGACTCAAGTTGAAATGTGGATCATCATCCAGAAAGGGTTCGATCTACCTACCGACAAAAGGGTGAGCTCTTAGAATGTGACTTGTGGACCAATGCAATGAAGAAACAAATCGAAGTGGATGCCAAAGCAACCCAAATTTTCCAATGTGGTCTATCAAAAGAGGAGCTCAACCGCGTTGGCCCATCATCAGTGCTAAAGATTTATGGGATAAACTCATCGAGCTCTACGAAGGAACCTCTGATACAAAGGTATGTAAAAGTGATTTACTTTTAAATAAATTATTTAATTTAAAAATGTAGGACAACAAGACTGCGAGTCAACTTCATGCTCGCATCCAAGACATCCTAAATGACCTCCATTCGATCGGACAGAAGGTGGAGAACCATGATATTATAAGGTACACACTTAAGTCTTTTCCTAGAACTACATTGTGGGCATCAATGGTTGATGCTTACAAAGTGTCCCGAGATCTTTCTAAGATTAGATTAGATAAGATTTTTTCTGAATTTGAATTGCACGAAAAAACTAATTTGGCCCTGGCTGAGAAAAGTATAGCTTTGTTTGCAGGGCAAAAGAAAATAAAAAGTAAACCAACTCCCGAAGATGATGAATCCGATTCGGATCTAGATGATGAATTGGAAACGGAGATCATCAACCTTGTTTGAAGACTAATCAAGAAAAGAAGGCATACAAACAAGTCAACTAAAGAGAAAAATCCCAAAATAAATCAAAAGGTCAAGCAAGACTACAAGTGCTACGAATGCAACAACAAGGGCCATTTCGTAGTCGACTACCCCAAGCTAAAGTCCAAATCTACCAAGAAGGCTCTTAGAGCAACATGGGAAGAATTGTTGGTGCAATCGACCCAGGTTGACTCGAGCAGTATTTTGATGATAGACAAAACTTATGACATGGGATTGTCATAGGAAAGTCCAACATGGAGTTGGCATGGAAAATCCAAGCATGGAGCTTGGTGTTGAAAAGTCCAAAGCATTGCGAAGTCGTGCGCTTGATGCTTGGTGAGAAATGCATTGCGAAGCCATGTGCTTGGTGCATGTGGGAAGTCTTGAGGACTTGGTAAGTTCACTAGGCTCGGGGTCCTTGAGTCGGTGAAGGATGGTATTGTGAAACCGTATGCTTGGTGCATCCGAGGGACCGTCGGACGGGGAGCGAATGGAGTGAGCCCAAAGGGAAGCATACTTCGAGGGCAAGAGACGCGAAAGATAGCATTGCGAAGCCGTGCGCTTGGCGCATCCGAGGGACGTAGGCTGAGAGAAGAGAGCTTCAGTGGGGAACTCCATGAGGGATGAGGTGGACTTGGCCAAGTGGCTAAGACTGAGTGTCAGATGCTCAAACAGCTTGATGTTTGAGGTTTTACCCGACATCAGTCGACTGGCATACAATGATCGCTCAGGTCATATATGAGTTCGACGGTGTTCAGACAGTCTGGTGATCGACCGCCAAGGAGAGCGATCGATTGACATCATCGATCGGGATAGCACTATGCACGAGCACAAAAGCTAGTTGAGCTCGCCAGCACTCGACTGATGGGTTATCAGTCGATTGCCTCTACAGGGCAGTCGACTGATAGGCAGCACCTGGACTCGACTGGCAGCGCAGTATCACTTGACTATTGCTTCATGCCAGTCGACTGATGGACACTTCAGTCGACTAGTAGCTGACGGAGTCGACTGCCAATGCTGATTTCGGGAAAACTAGGTTTGTTTAGCCCGATTTCAGCTACGGTTAAGGTCCCTAATCACTCCTAACCCTAGGACATGCTTTGGGAAGCATTATAAAGGGTGAAAATCCATTGGATATGGTTTTGGAGAGGTGTTTAGGGTTTGTATCAAATTTAAAGTGTTGGAAAGTTTAATGTTGAATTTCTAACCTTATCTTTGATGGTTTAGAGTTCCTATTGGCTTAGGGACTTCCCAAAGACATTATTGGTGCAATGGTCAAGGGGGAGCAAGCCTTTAGGGGGAGGTATCCATCATGGGATGATGGATGGTATTTTTTTTTCTCATGGGAAGGAAAAATGAGATTTTCACATACCCAATTTGGAAATTGGGGGAAAGTATAGGATTGCCTCTCTTGAGTGATATGAGACTTATCACTAGGAAGATGGTAGACATCCTAGGTATCTTTGGACCAAGGGGGAGATTGTAAGATCTCATTGGGACATGAGACATTGACCTCCTTGGAGAGGTAACCTTTTTGATGTATGTCAAAAAGGGGAGAACATTAAATTACCAATTTGGAAAATTGGTAAGGGAATTTGAGTTAGGGGCCTAACTCAAGGTTTGTTTTGTCAAACATCAAAAAGGGGGAGATTATTAGGGCAATCGACCCAGGTCACAATTGACCAGACTCGAGTTTGACTCGAGAGATATTTTGATGTTTGAAAAAGTAAGTTGACATTGATGTTTGACATTAATGTCTGTTGATATTTTGGGGAGATTGTTTATACAATCAACCCGGGTTATGTTTAACTGGACTCGAGTTTGACTCGAGGGAGACTTTGATGGTTGACTAGGGTTGACCATGTGATTATGGAAAGTCCAAGTCATGGGTACTTGGCATGGAAAGTCCAAGTGGGACACTTGGCATTTGGGAAAGTCCAAGCATGGGTCTTGGCATGGAAAGTTCAACATGGGTTGGCAAGGGAAAGTCCAAGCTTGAGTCTTGGCATTTGAGAAGTCCAAGGGGTTTAATATTGGCGGCGTAAAGTCTAAGCGGGAGTCTTGGCAGCATAAGTCCAATGGTTGGCGGCGTAAAGTCCAAGCGGAGTCTTGGCGGTGTAAGTCCAATGTGCCTTGGCGGTGTAGACACCGTTAGCATGACATAGCCGATAGAAGCACCTGAAGGCTAGCGCGATGGATGAACAAGTCATGGATGACTTGGAGGGATCCGAGAGACGTGAGGCTGATGGAGGTGGCTAGAAGGCTTAGGTCTAGGCTAAGGGTGGTCTAGCAAGTATGGGGACACCATACTTGGGTTAAAATCTCATGTTTGAGGCGCATAATCAACTAGGGTTTGGTGTGGGAATTGCCCTAGCGATCGACCATAGATGAACAATGATCGATTGAATGACGATCGGCCCGATCTTGTGATCGATCCGGTGATGCTTGGATTTTGGGGCACAGAATGGAGTCTCACTCGACCGCTGGGACGAGCAGTCGAGTGATGGCTTATCAGTCGACTGATGCTCATGATCAGTCGATTGATGTCCTAGCCATTGGATTTTTCCAGCGTGTATTACACCGTTGTCTCACAGCAACAGTGTGATCAGTCGACTGATGGTCCCGAGTAGTCGACTGATCGACATTTTCCAGCATAGGTTGAAGCTATAAAAGGAGCTCGTGATGGAGAAAAATGGATCCGGTTCTTGAGTGCTATTGGGGTGATTTGTTGCTGCAAATCAGGTCTCCAAGTGCAAGCAAGCAACCAAGCATTCAAGCAATCAAAAACAAGTATTATAAAGTTCTTTCTTTACTTGTCTTTCGTATTTACATTGTATATTGCTTGTATTTCATTCTTGCTATTGTAAGATCGTTTGTACGAGGTTTCTCCACCTCCGACTTGTGTCGAGAAGGAGTTATTGTGATTAGTAGTGCGTGTTTGCATTGCTAGGGCTTTTAGAGCCCGATCTGTGGAGTAGGAACTGTGTGGTTCCGAACCACGTTACATACTTGTGTTCTTGTTGTGTTTTTCATATTTTGTTATTGTATTACTTCTATTTCCACTGCGCTAACGAAATTGTAGAGACAAACACAATGAATTCCATTATCGAACGAGCGCGACGCTATTCACCCCCCCCCCCCCCCCCCCACCCTCTAGCGGCCTCAAATCTCCTACACTCATGGCCTTGGAGGAAGAAACCGGGAGCTCAAGTGAGGAATCCTCATCTTCTTCTTCAAGCGACGAATCATCATCAAATGATGATGATGAGGTAAACAACTCCCCTAGGGTAGATTTACTTTACAAGACAATTGCATGCCTCCAAAATGCATTGAATAGATCGAAAACTAGGATTAAGGACATAAAAGTAGAGATTAAATCACTTAAGAGTGTAGAACCATCTTGTGATAAATTATCTTGTGATGATGATGCATGTACCCTTAGAGATGAAAATGATGAATTGAGAAAAGAAATAGGTAACTTAAGAGCATGCTTAGAAAAATTTACAAATGACTCTAAATACCTAGACATGATAATTAAGGATCAAAGGGCTATTTACAACAAGGCCAGACTAGGATATAGGCCTAAGGAAAAGAAGGTAGCATTTACATCTCTTGTTAGTAGAAAATCCATAATTAAAAGCAAGGGTAGAAAGGCTTGGGTCCCTAAGAAATTTCTAATTGATGCTAGTGGTCCTAAAATTTGGGTACCTAAGGATTGTGTTTTTCATGTAATATAGGTAGAAGAACCAAGCTTGTGGATTATTGATAGTGGGTGTTCAAAACACATGACCGGTGATGAGAGAAAATTCTCCACTATCAACCACACTAGCAAGGGAAAGGTATCATTTGGTAAGAGTGGCAAACTTAAGATTCTAGGAAAGGGCACAATTGAGGTATCCTCCAACCTTGCCATTCATAAAGTGTTATTAGTTAAGGATATGAAATTTAATTTACTTAGTGTAAGCCAACTATGTGATGCAAATTTTGATGTTAAATTTGATTCTTCAAAATGTTTTATAAAACACAAAACCTTAAATGATTGCATGCTAGTAGGTTTTAGAAAATCAAATATATACTATGTTGATTTATCCTATGCTACTAATGCCTCTACTAAGTGTCTTATTGCAAAAGAAGAGGAGAGTTGGCTTTGGCATAGGAGGCTAGGACACAAACATGAAGAACATAGCCAAAATAGCAAAAATGAAGTTAGTCAAAGGGTTGCCGAAAGTTAAATTTCTCAAGGACAAAATGTGTGATGCATGCCAAGAAGGGAAACAATCAAAAACATCACACAAAGGCAAAACTTTACTTAGTACCGCTTTACCTTTAGAACTTTTACATATGGACTTATTTGATTGTCATAGTACCCCTTCTATGATTGGTAGTAGATATTGCTTAGTAATAGTAGATGATTTCTCTAGGTTTACTTGGGTATTTTTCATGAAAAATAAAGATGAAACCCTAGGAATAATCATAGGATTTAGCAAGAGAGTAGAGAATGAAAGAAAACTCAAAATCAACCGGATCCGTAGTGATCATGGTGGAGAATTTGAGAATTCTAGCTTCTCAACCTTTTGCTTAGAACAAGGGTACAAGCATGAGTTTTCTTGTCCTAGAACACCCCAACAAAATGGGGTTGTGGAAAGGAAAAATCGTGCCCTACAAGAAGTGGCTAGGACTATGTTAAATGTATATTCTTTACCTAACTACTTGTGGGCGGAAGCGGTTAATACCACTTGCTATATCCAAAATGGGGTGTTAATTCATAGGATTTTAGGAAAAACTCCATTTGAATTATGGAATGGTACAATTCCAACAATTCATTATTTTAAGGTTTTTGGATGCAAAGTTTATATTTTAAATACCAAAGACAACCTAAGTAAATTTGAGTCCAAAGCGGATGAGGGAATCCTAGTTGGATACTCATCCACTAGTGTAGGATATAGAGTTTATAATAAAAGGACTCAAAAGATTGAGGAATCTTTAAATGTCCAATTTGATGAAACTTCCAATACATACCCTAGGAAATCCCCTATTGATGATGATATTAATAATGAAAATCAAGAAATTATCCAACAATTTCAAGATTTAACCTTAGGGGGTAATAATCAAGGGAGAGGTTTGAATCAAGGGGGAGTAAGAGGTGATTCTGATGATGAGCATAGGATTGAGGTTAATTATGATCAAACTCAAATTAATACACCTCCTAGAACCATAAGAGTTCATCAAAATCACCCCTTAGATCAAATTGTGGGTGAATTATCTCAAGGTGTTAGGACTAGGTCATTTCATAGGGATACCACTAGTCATATAGCTCTAATTTCTCAAATTGAACCCAAAACAATCAAAGATGCATTACTTGATCCGGATTGGATCTTAGCAATGCAAGATGAATTGGCTCAATTTGAAAGGAGTCAAGTATGGGAGTTAGTTCCTAGACCAAATGAAAACACCATTATTACTACAAGATAGATTTTTAGGAACAAACTAGATGACCAAGGGAATATTACTAGAAATAATGCAAGATTAGTTGCAAGGGGTTTTAATCAAGTTGAAGGACTTGACTATGATGAAACATATGCCCCGGTTGCTAGATTAGAGTCTATTAAGATACTATTAGGGTATGCCTCCTATATGGGTTTCAAACTCCATCAAATGGATGTTAAATTGGCACTCCTAAATGGGTTTATTAAGGAAGAGGTATATGTAAAACAACCTCCCGGGTTTGAGAATATGGACTATCTAAACCATGTATACAAGCTTAGGAAAGCTTTGTATGGTTTGAAACAAGCTCCCCGGGCTTGGTATGAAAGATTATCATCTTTCTTAATTTCTAATGATTTTAAAAGGGGTAGTGTAGATTAAACTCTATTTATAAAGTCAACATCAAAGGACATCTTTGTAGCCCAAGTATATGTTAATGACATTATCTTTGGGTCAAAAAATGATGAACTTCTTCAAGACTTTATTAAAAATATGGAAAAGGAGTTTGAAATGAGTCTAGTTGGGGAATTAAATTTCTTCCTAGGATTACAAGTCAAACAAACAAGTGAAGGAATTTATATTTATCAAACCAAATATGCTAAGGAAATGATTAAGAAATTTGGTTTGGAAAATGCTAAGGTAGTTTCAACTCCAATGGCAACCAATACAAAAATAGATAGTGATTATGAATGAAAAAAAATTGATCTTACACTCTATAGAAGCATGATTGGTAGCCTTTTGTACCTTACCGCTAGTAGACCCGACATATTATTTGCGGTTGGTATGTGTGCTAGGTATCAATCATGTGCAAAAGAATCTCATTTAGTTGTCGTTAAGAGAATCTTAAGATATATTAAGGGCACACTAAATGTAGGACTATGGTACCCTAAGACTAGGTCTTTTGATTTGGTTGGGTACACTGATTCTGATTATGCCGGTTGCAAATTGGATCAGAAGAGTACTAGTGGTGGATGCCAATTCCTTGGGTCCTCCCTAGTTAGTTGGAATAGTAGGAAGCAACCTTGTGTTGTCCTATCCACCACCGAGGCCGAGTATGTGGCTATGGGTGGTTGTGTAGCTCAACTACTATGGATGAAACATACCTTAGAGGATTATGAGCTATCTTACTCCAACATGAAAGTATTTTTGTGATAATGTGAGCACCATAAATTTGACCAAAAATCCGGTGCATCACTCTAGGACCAAACACATTGAAGTGAAACATCACTTCATTAGAGATCATGTGGCTAAGGGGGACATTGAGCTTAATTACATTGAATCCAAGTCTAACCTAGCTAACATATTTACCAAGGCTCTCCCCGAGGTAGAATTTTCATCACTTAGGAGAGAACTTGGAATGTGCTTGGTTGAATAAAGGTGTAGGTTTGTATGATCCTATAGAAATCCTAGGATTTATACCTTTAAGCATCTCACAAAATACCTAAGAAACCATGATTTTTGTATTGAGCCACTTAGACAACATGTGAGATGTTAGGAAGATGCACTTGGTTCATCATGCTTGTTATGATGCATTACTATGGACCAAAGTGTCATCTAGAGATATTAATCCTTCATTGGACCAATCATTGGGAAGGCTTATACACAATTGATGTGCATATAGCTCCAATAACATGATTGGAAATGTCAAATAAAACATATTTTACACTATGTTTATCATATTTTGAAAAATAGTTTTCAAGTGGAACACAAAAGTGATATAAAATTTGTAAAAACATTAGAACTTTTGTTAGTTTCTAAGTTTGTATCAATCTTGAAATCTGGAAAACATATATTTTTCAAATTATTTTTCCTTGATAAAGTATGATTTCAGAAATGTGTACACAAAATTTCGTGATTTTTCGAGGTTTCTAGTATTTCTAACGCATTTCTGAAGTTGAGCTGAAAAGGCTGAAATTTGGATTTGGCAATGATCGAAAGTCGTAAACTACTGATGACATAATCGTATTTTCTGAAAAATAGCTCCATTTTCAGATATTTAGTGTACCTTTGATGTCCTAAAACTATAGCATGATAATATTGAGTATAAATAAATTTTTAGGACTGTTTAATGCGGTGTTTTAGGGAGAGTTTCATAAAATATATCTTTTTCATCCCCAAACTTACATTGTTGGTGCAAAGTTAGGATTTAACCTTCAAATTGTTTGTTAGGCTTTTGCTCCACATGTCTTTTACTCATCATTAACTATATCTTGGATTAAGGGGGAGCAAAATTTCAATTCTATACCTTAGTTCAAGATTCCAACACATTCAATTCTTTTATGGAATATATGACTTCTTCTCTTTTTGATGTATGTCAAAGGGGGAGAAGAAATGTTTAAGTTAGAATTGGATATATGATTATGTGATTTGCATATTTTTAAAAGACCTAACTTAAATGATTGCCAAACATCAAAAAGGGAGAGATTGTTGGTGCAACAATGCCCCAAGCATTTATATGTTTTGATGTTTGGATAATCATCTAAGTTAGGCAACAATTTGTGATCTAATTGTGAACATGTTCAAGTGACAGGGAAGTCCAAGTATGAAGACTTGGTAAAGGCAAAGTCCAAGTATGATCTTGGCAAGAGAAGTCCAAGGTAAAGGTTTGGCGGCATAAGACCAAGCATGTTGTCTTGGCGGCATTAAGTCCAAACATACTTTGGCAAAGGAAAACCCAAGACATGACAAAACCGAAGGAAACTCTTGGAAGCAAAGCGCAAAGGATGAACAAGTCACGGACTCGGAGGGATCCTGGAGGCGCAAGGCTTAAGGAAGAGCTAGAAGGTTGAGTCTAGGTATAGGGGTGAAATCAAGTATGAATTATTCATAATTGATGAGTATCAGTCGACTGATACAATGTATCAGTCGATTGGTCAGGTGCTCGACTGAGTCAGGATGAAATCCTGACAATCGATCGCTAATCATGGCAATGATCGTGATGTTGTGATCGATCATATCAAATAGTGGTAGTCGACTGATCAAGTTAAACACGGGCATAGAATGAAGTCTCACTCGACTACCGCCTGTGATCACTCGACTGATCACTCCATCAGTCGACTGATGGATGGATCAGTCGACTGATGAGAGTGCCATTGGAGGTAACGACTCTGAATCCCACGAATTCGGCTATTCATAAGTTGGATGTCATCAATCGCCGATCGATGGTGCTCCAACGGGAAAATCAGCCCTCTCTCTATAAAAAGAGAGTTTGTGGTGGTTTTGAGGGCTAATGCTTATTCTCTGATAATACTCTCAATCCTCCACGATTTTTCCAAGTTTTCTAGTGATTTTAAATCCCCTCCTCCTCTCTAAGCTCCATCTTCATTCTTTGTAAGAAGAGGAGGATTGTTGTAAAGGAAAGCTTCATAGTGATATTGATTAGGGTTGATCCACCTCAAGGATCACCGTGGAGTAGGAGTGCTATCTTCGAACCACGTAAAATAATCGTGTTAGCATTGTTTTCATTTGTGTTATTATTATTTTTGTTATTCTTCCGCTAATCTTTTTGTAGAAATAAAAAACAAGCTATTCACCCCCCTCTAGCTTCCAATCGATCACCAACACATGAGACCATTAAAGAACCAAAAACCTACATCTCACTAGATTAATTGACTTGTGTGTGTTTTACACATCTAGATACAAGTGAGATGTTTAGGAAAAAGGAATTAAAGGTTTTGAAAACTTTTTGAAAAACCTTGGTGAAGTCTATCTTTTGATAGCTCTCACCATTGAATGGGATGATACAAAGAGGGCTCTTTATTGAAGCTTTTCTAAACTTTTGGACTTTGTATCAATCTCACCATTTTGTTGGTAAAATAATTTTCCAATATTTTTCACCCATAATAATTGTGATAAGTAATATACGTACAAAATTTCATGATTTATTAACGTATGTATATTTACTTACGAATTTCAGAAGTTCATTTTTGAAATTCAAAAAACTGCAATTGCAGGTATCAGTCGACTACCAGGGCGGCCAGTCGACTGATGTGGGAAGGAGTCGACTGGCGCAAGCTGATTTCGGGTAAACCTTGGTGGTTAGGCCCATTTTCAACTGTATTTTGGTCCCCTAACTACTCCTAACCCTAGGACATACTTGGGAGAGCATTAGAAAGGGTTGAAATCCATTGGACATGGATTAGGAGAAGTGTATAGGGAGAGTATCAATTTTAAGGTGAATGAGAGTTCATTGTTGAACTTTGCCTTAATTTTGATTTGGTTAATGTTCCTATTGGCTTAGGGACTCTCCAAGGACATTGTTGGTGCAATGGTCAAGGGGGAGCAAGCCTCTTAGGGGAGGTATCCATCATGAGAAGATGGATGTATATTTCCTCATGGGAGGAAAATTGGGTTGCCTCTCTTAAGTGGTATGGGATCACTAGAAATATTGTAGGCATGTGTTTCCTCTAAGGGAGAGATTGTAAGATCTCATTGGGATATGAGACATTCATACCCTTGGGGAGGACCTTTTTGATGTAATGTCAAAAAGGGGGAGAAGTTACCAATTAGGGTTGGAATTCTCATTGGGATGTGAGAATTGCCAATATAGGAGAATTGGTAGACTTGAGATGGTAGTTTTGTCAATCATCAAAAAGGGGAAGATTGTTGGTGCAATCGGCCCAGGTTGACTCGAGTTTAACTCGAGCAGTATTTTGATGATAGATAAAACTTATGACATGGGATTGTCATAGGAAAGTCCAACATGGAGTTGGCATGGAAAATCCAAGCATGGAGCTTGGTGTTGAAAAGTCCAAAGCATTGCGAAGCCGTGCGCTTGGTGCTTGGTGAGAAATGCATTGTGAAGTCGTGCGCTTGGTGCATGTGGGAAGTCTTGAGAACTTGGTAAGTTCACTAGGCTCGGGGTCCTTGAGTCGGTGAAGGATGGCATTGCGACGTTGTGCGGTTGGTGCATCCGAGGGACCGCCAGACGGGGAGTGAATGGAGTGAGCCCAAAGGGAAGCATACTTCGAGGGCAAGAGACACGAAGGATGGCGTTGCGAAGTCATGCGCTTGGCGCATCTGAGGGACGTAGGCCGAGGGAAGAGAGCTTCAGTGGGGAACTCCATGAGGGATGAGGTGGACTTGGCCAAGTGGCTAACACTGAGTGTCGGATGCTCAAACAGCTTGATGTTTGAGGTTTTACCCGACATCAATCGACCGCATAGCCGCCGATCGCTTCTAGGTCGTATGGTTCGACGGTGTTCGATTGAACAGCAGTCTGCCGACCGCTTGATCGCCAAGGGAGGGCAAGCGATCGCTTGACATCAGTTGACTGCTTAAGGGAAGTAGTCGACTGATAGCACTGTGCATGGGCACAGAAGCTAGTCGAGCTCGCCAGCACTCGACTGATAGGTTATCAGTAGACTGATGGGTACCATCAGTCGACTGATGTGTGATCCATTGGAACTTAACCAACATGGATCTGGCCGTTGTAAGACAACGACTACAGGACCAATCGACTGATAGTCACGATCAGTCGACTGATGCGCGCGAAATCAGCTTGATGCAGGTTATAAATGGAGCTCAAGATGAGGGATTTCACCAAGCCTTTTGGGAAGCTATTGGAGGAGAATTGCTGCTGCATTCCAGACCTTCAAGAGCCATCTAAAGCAAGCAACAAACAAGTGATCAAAAGCAATCGGTGAAAAGTGTTCTTTTGTATTGTATTTGTATTCTTGTTTGTATTTCTATATTACATTATAATTGCTTGTGAGAGGTTTCTTCACCTCCGACGTGTTGTCGAGAAGGAGTTGTTTAGTTAGTGTCGTGCACATAACTAGAGCTCGGTGAGCTCACTCATGGAGTATGAACCATTCGGTTCCGAACCACGTATATCTTGTGTATTGTTGTGTGCTTGCATTGTTGTTATCATTATTATTGTTATTTCTGCTGCGCTAATGACAATCATAGATGACCACGCAAGAAGAACAATCGTATTCCACCGTACGACAATTGAGGGCTATTCACCCCCCTCTAGCCGACCAACCGATCGACCCTAAAAGAATTGCCAGATGAGGAAGAACTAGAACAAATCAATAACCTTGTCCTAATGGCAAGACCCTCCGAATCCAAATTCGAGTCCAAGTCAGAGTCCAAGCACGAGTCCAACTCCAAGTCGGAGACAAGCCAAGGATCCATATCCATTTTCGAAGGTTCAGTAAAGGTATGCCATTCTAAAATTAGGAACTTATATACTGTAATTAAATATTTAAATAAAAAGTTAACTAAGTCCGAGTCTAAAGTCATGTCTGTTGGTGCAGTAGGCACCTAAGTCGAACCTGAGTTTTGATTATAGCAAACGATACAAAGTTAAGCTTATATTGTTATCTCACGAGCTAAATCGAGTGTGCAGAAAAGTGTCAACACTGGAGCTGAAGGCTAGTGACACCTGGAGGAAGCCACGGTGGTCGGGCGACACTTGAGTGACTTCGAAGGGAGCCGAAGGAATCGAGTGGAAGGCCAGAAGTGAAAGCGACACAGTAAGTATCGAGGTAAGCTCATGTGTGTGCGAGTGTAAGTGAGGTCGTATCCTCTTTATGGGGATAGACTTAAGTGTAGATCCGACTCAAGGTCGAAATAATTATTCTAACTTGTCATTATTTAGCATCGAGCATTTGCGCTAGCTTGGAGGACTCGACTGCCGTCCATCGATCGCTGCGGTCGAAGTTCATTCGATCGTGCAATCGATCGATGATGATGGCCATCAGTCGACTGATGGTCAATGATCAGCTTCGAGGAGTCAAGGCTTATCACCCCATTTCAAGGAGAGTGGTGCTCAATTGTGATTGGCTAAAGTTCCTCTCGAAAAGGGGCTCAAAGGCTATAAAAGGAGGGCCTATCCTAGGGGTTCTTCATCAATTCTAAGCTTCCAAAAGCCTCCGCCAAGCTACAACTTTTCGACAACGAAGTGCTTCTTCTCCGACGTCTAGGTCTTAATTGTTTTCATTTTATTATGTCGGTTTAAGTTTTTATTTCAGTTCATTACTTTTAATTCTCGGAGCTTTTATCGTAACGAGGAGAGGGGGAGTGTCCCTCTACCTCAAGATTTGTGTTTTATTTGTATCGATTAACTCCTACCTCTAACGAGGAGGAGTTCTTTAGTGTTTTTGCTCTCCGTACGTGGTCAAGGACCACTAGGGCCTTGGAGTAGTAGCCGAAGGCTACGAACCAAGTAAAATTCGCTTGTCTCATTTACTTTACATTTACCTTTCCACTGCATATAAGTGTTTGAAACGAATTCAAAAAAAAGAGTTTATTGCTATTCACCCCCCCCCCTCTAGCGATCCGCTTCGATCCAACAATTGGTATCAGAGTTGGGGGTTGCTAAGATTCGGTGAAACCACCGATCTAGCTTTTTACAGATTTTTTTTCTTTTTAATTCTGTTTATTTCAAATTTATTTCATTTGGTTAGTTTTCCTGCTGCACTACTAATCCAAGACGCGAGTCTTGGTATATTTCGTGTGTTTTTGTCGTTGCTAGGTTTTTCGTCTTCATCTCCTTGTTTCTTTTGTTTTAATGGCCCATCTCGAGGGTTTTAGCACCGTCCGACCTCCGTTTTACAACGGAGATGACTTCCGTTATTGGAAGGGTCGGATGGAATGCTTTCTTAAAACTCAAATCGAGATGTGGATCATAATCCAAACAGGATTCACACTTCCGACTAACGAAGTGGGTGAATCCATGGATTATGACCAATGGACCATTGCGAAAAAAAGACAAGTCAAAGCCGATGCCAAGGCAACTCAAATCATCCAATGCGGATTGTCCAAGGAGGAGCTTAATCGCGTCGGCCCCTTCATCAACGCAAAGGACCTTTGGACAAAGCTAGTAGAGCTACACGAAGGGACCGATGAAGCCAAGGTATGTAAGCGCGATCTTTTGCTTAATAAATTGTATAATCTAAAAATGCAGGAACACGAAACGGTGACTCAACTTCACGCCCGTGTTCAAGACATAGTCAATAATCTACACGCGATCGGACAAAAGGTCGAAAACCGCGACCTTATAAGGTATGTTCTTAATTCCTTTCCGAGGACTACCTTGTGGGCATTGTTGGGTTTCCGGCACCGCGGCGTGTGTGTGTTCGATCACGTTTCGCAAACATGAACACAGCGGAAGCAATAAAAAAAATAAATCTACATTTATTACAATACACACAACACACGCATGCATATTACAACAAATGTAGACATAACCGTAAATTTAAATTTGCAATAAAAGGAAATTTATCTACGTTATACCTTTCGTATGACGTGTAGCGAGAACGGCATCAACCGGAACGATCCTCGCTAGAATCGTCTCTATCCGTATCCACGTCGAGTTCCTCGGGATGACTTCGCTAAGCCACGAGCTTCGTCTTTGTACGGGTTACTAGCCTCGTGTTGAAGACGACGTGATCGAGAGATGATCACGATCCGAATCCAAATTCGGATCCTAATACGAGTTCTCAAAACTCGCTTCTCCGGAGAGGTATTCGTCAACCAATTGACGAATCCTTCGTCCTCCACCTCAGAGGATTACCGGAGATCGAATCCCCGGTAAGTTAGCCGCTGTTGGAGCTCTAACCATCGTCCAAACGACGCTCCGACGAGAGGAGAACAAGCTGTCCAGAAAACTGGACAGCTTTGGTGGAGGTGATAGGCGCCAGCCAACCAAGGGAGATAGAGCTCACCTTGATGACAAACTTGAAGGAGATCACTGGAGCACTAACCGGCAGCAGCTTGACGCCGGCGAGGGAGAAGGAAGCAGCCTTCTGGACGCCGGTTGGAGCCTCAAGGTGGGCGGCGGCAAGGAGGAGGAGAGTTAGCTCCGAATTTCTCCAAGGAGAGGTGGGCGGCAACTTAGGGTTGTGGATTAGGGCTTAAACCATCCCTTAAGCCCTCTTTTATAGAGAACTAATTCTCTTAATGGTTATTGGATCATAACCATTAGGCCCGTTAACCCGCACCATTAAACCAAAATGGTTTGGTTTATTTTAAGTTAAAACGAACCGAACCAACTTTTGGTTCATTCGTTTAAAATAAACCAAACCCTTTGGTTTATTCTCCTCCATTGGATTAGAACCAAACCATTTTGGTTCATCCATTACGTCTTCATAAGACTCGGCCCATCCACGCTACCATTGCGACTGAAACGATTTCATGCTCGCTTTATGTTTGGTCCAACCAAACCTAGTTTCTCTCGGTCTGAGAATCCCATTCTCAAGCTCGTTTTAAATCCTTTGGATTACGCTCGTTGTGCGTGTGACCAAATAGGTTCTCGGTTTATGTTGGTCGTCTATAATTAACCATTAATTATAGAACGATCATGAGTGACACCTAGTAGTACATCATGATCCCCAATTAACCGAAAAAATCAACGGTTGATCCAGAACTATTTCTGAAACCCTTCAGCAACTCGAATGATTCGTGCCCCATTCCCTTCACTCATCTTATACCCACTTGGTTCAGGACATGCTCTATTGTGTCAGTCCCCACTAGGCTGACTACGTCACACCTAACCCAAGTATCATTTCCTCATCCTACGGATTCTAGTTACTCCACATGTATCGAAGAGTACCTTACTCTAAACATGTAATGCTTTGGCCAAAGACTTTAGTAACAATCCGACGAGAGGCCATGGGTATACATCTCCTCGCAAGGAGTGGTGAATCCTTTATAGGCTATTCAAACACCTTCGATCACTTCGACTTATACCCAATCATCCCGGGTCCACATCTCCTTAGAGATGCTTGCTTAAGATGTCAAAGCATAAGTCTCTATGATCAAGATGACTTGAATACCGCAAGTCAAAGGAACATCGCACTTAAGCCACAGTAAGAACTTCATTGACATATCTATATATGCAGAGAACCATATGAAGTCTTACGACTGATCACTCCAATGAACTAGTTACCATAACTAGCATCCACGATTAACTCCGGACATCACAATGTCTCCAGCCAGTGAGAATCAGCTGCTTGGATACACCAAGGAGTATACCTCGTGCTAGTCTCGACAGAATTGATGGTGTCCAATTCCATCAATTCATCGACTAGGGATAATTCCGATACATCACAATTACACATGTAGAGATACTCACTAGTTGTGATCCAATCACAAATTCTCTCATGCTGTGAATCGTATCGTGGACATTCAGTAGATGAGTTTAAGATCCAATCAAATACATAAAATATGTATACTCAAATAGTGAATCTTCATTTATCATATAAATGGTTCATACATAAGGTGATTGCCTTAGAACATCTCTCATATATTACTAACAGACTCCCACTTGGCCTAATGCCAATCGCTACGGTATCCAATACCATAAGCTCGAACATGACCCTCAAACTTATTTTGAGGTAATGCCTTAGTCAAGGGATCCGCTAAGTTCCTTTCAGTGGGAATTTTCTCGATTTGTATTTCGTTCCTACTGATGATCTCTCTGATAAGATGATAGCGGCGAAGCACATGTTTGGATCATTGATGAGACCACATCAAGTTCAGAGATGAACTTCTTGATCCAAACCGCTTCCTTTGTTGTTTCCAAAGCTGCAATGTATTCTGCCTTAGTGGCAGAATCCGCTATAGTGTCAAGCTTGGAACCTTTCCAACTTATTGCGCCTCCATTCCAGGTGAATACATACCCAGACAAAGACATGGAATCATCCTTGTCTGTCTGGAGCTGGCATCCGTATACCCACGTATCACCATGTACCCTTCTCCATATATTAGGAACGTATCCTTAGTTCTTCTTAAGTACTTAAGGATCGTCTTATGATCACCCAATGATCCATTCTCGATCGACCGTATCTGCTCGTGACACTCAGAGCCTACGATACATCGGTCCTCATACATAACATAGCATACATGATAGATCCTATTGCGGATGCATAGGGAATCTTACTCATGCAAATCCTCTCGTCTTCTGTGCGCGGACACATAGACTTCGAAAGGTGTACCCCATGCCTAATGGGTAGGAAACCTTTCTTGGATTCCGACATGCTAAACCTCTTTGCACTTTCGGTCTATATATGTAGACCGCGAAAGACCAAGGAAACGCGTTCGATCTATCTCTATAGATCTTAATCCCGAGGATGTAGGTTGCTTCTCCCAGTCTTTCATAGAGAATGTCTTGGATAACCAAACCTTCACCGATCAGAAGATTGAAACATCGTTTCCTATAAGTAATATGTCATCGACATACAATACTAGGAACACGACTGCACTCCCACTAACCTTCTTGTACACACAAGGTTCGTCTAGATTTTGTGAGAAATCAAACTTTTTGATTGTCTCATCAAAACGGATATTCGACTCTGGATGCTTGCTTCAATCCATATATGGATCGCCGCAATTTGCATACCTTGGTTTTATCAACCGATGTGAAACCCTCAAGTATCATATACACGTCCTCGGCAGTTTCCATTAAGGAAAGTTATTTTCACATCCATCCGCCATATCTCATAATCATAATGAGCCGCTATGGCCGAGCATCCGAATGGATTTAAGCATAGCTACGAATAGGTTTCCATAATCAACACCTTGTTTTTTATATCCTTTCGCCACCAATCTAGCCTTATAGGTAATCACATTACCATCCATGTCGGTTTTCTTCTTGAAAACCCACTTGCACCCTATAGGCTTTATCCCTTCAGGTGGGTCAACCAAGTTCCAAACTTGGTTTTCATACATGGAATCTATTTCCGACTTCATGGCACCAAGCCACTTATCCCTTTCTGAACTTGTCAGCACTTCTTCATAACTGGTAGGCTCCTCATCATCAATGAGTAACACGTCGTTCGATTCACTTACGAGAAATCCATATCTCTCAGAATATTGCGTGTTCTACCGTGATCTACGAAGATGTGGTGTTACAATAGGTCCACAATTGCTCATCACTATGAGTTGCGGTGTTGTGCTTCACCGTGTATCTCATCAATGTCTATTTGAGTCTCTCGAGCCTCCTCAAGCTCGACGACACTCCCACTGTTTTCTTGCAAGAGAAACTCTTTCTCTAGAAACACAGCATGCCTTGAAACAAACACCTTTTGTTCCACAGGATGATAGAATTGGTAACCCCCTTGTTTCCTTAGGGTATCCAATAAATAGACATTTATCAGACTTAGCATCCAATTTGTCTGATACATTCCACTTCACATAAGCAGGACAACCCCATATCTTCAAGTAAGATATATGAGGTTTCTTACTATTCCATATCTCATATGGAGTAGTTGAGACTACCTTGGTAGGCATTCTGTTTAACAAGTAAACAGCTGTCTGAAGTGCATAGCCCCAAAAGGACTTGGGAAGAGTTGCATGATTCATCATTGACCTGACCATGTCCAACAAGGTCCGGTTACGCCTCTCAGATACACCATTATGCTGTGGTGTATATGGCGGAGTCCATTGAGACAATATATCATTGTCTCTTAGATAATCAAGAAACTCCTGACTCAAGTATTCACCACCTCGATCCGATCGAAGTATTTTAATACTCTTGTCATGTTGTTTCTCTACTTCATTTCTGAATTCTTTGAACCTTTCAAAGGCTTCAGACTTGTGTTTCATCAAGAACACATACCCAAACCGTGAGTGATCATCGGTGAAGGTAATGAAGTAGCTATAGCCTCCTAAAGCTTGAGTTGACATAGGTCCATATACATCAGTATGTATTAGACCTAGTAACTCTCCCAATCGTTCACCTTTTCCTGTAAAAGGTAACTTAGTCATCTTGCCTTTTAAGCATGATTCGCATGTATCGTATGAATCCAATTCAAACGATTCCAGAATTCCACATCGGTGTAATTCGGACATGCGTTTCTTGCTTACATGACCAAGACGACAATGCCACATATAGAAGTCTAATTGATTATCCTTTCGAGCACGCTTGTTGCTCTCTTCGATATTGAAAATGTCACTGGATACGTCTAATGTATAAACACCATTGCTTAAAGTTCCAGTCCCATAAAGAACTCCATTTAAAGTTATGTAATAACAATTGTTACTAAAAGTCAAATGATACTCATTTCTATTTAAACAAGAAATAGAAATGATGTTCTTTATCAACGAAGAAACATAAAAGCAATTGTCCAGTTCTAAGACAAGTCCTGCAGGGAGTTTCAACAAATACGTTCCGATGGCGAGTGCAGCAACCTTTGCTCCATTCCCAACACGTAAATTTGACTCTCCCTTGACGAGTCTTCTTCTATTCCTTAGCCCATGTATGTCATTACATATATGTGAGCCACACACAGAATCAAATACCCAAGTGTCTGAGGAAATAGAATGACAATCAATAAAGAAGATTTCTGAAGAAGATGGGGCATCCGATGCCTTATCCTTCTTCACGGACTCAAGATAAATCTTGCACTTTCTTCGCAAATGGCCTTACTTGCCATAATGATGGCAAGTGCCCTTTTGAGCTGGTTCTGCCTTTTTAGCCTTTTTCTTCTTCCCCTTCTGTTGTTCCTTTGACTCCCTCTTAGAACCTTTCTTCGAGGAATCAACTAACAACACCGCCCCGCTCATGCTTCTCGGAAGGCTCCAGTCTTCAAAGATGTCGAGCGACTACAGATGAACCTTCTTGCATCTCAGAGGTGAAGAGGAGCTTGGAGACTTCGAACCTTTCGAATCTCACTTGCTTATCAAACAACTCATAAAGATGAAGGACTACGATATGAGCATCCATATGCTCATGCTGCTTTCGTAGCTTGGGTTCCATCGCGGCTAGCATGATGCAACTCATTTGTTCAGAATCACTCACATGTTTCTGATAGGCCAACAATTGGTCCAGAGTTGCATCGTCACTAGAAGCGGAAGAGGCGCTTCGAGGACATTTGCAAGCTTTTCAACCTTGAGAACAATTCTCAAGCTTCTAAGCCAGTCCAAGAAGTTCGGCCCAGTCAATTTATTCGAATCCAAAATGGAACGCAAATTAAAAGACAACATGATCAATTTTAGAAATACAAAACGAGCATATATGAGAAAGATGATTTTTAAAATGAATCAATATACATTTATAAATCCCATTCATTTTTCGAATTCAAAAACCCCAAAATCACTTCGGGAGATCGTAGGTCCATCTCCGAATGGGCTGATATCCATCATAGATAAGAACAACCTTGGAGTGAGTCCAACAAGCCATTCTTAGCTATGATGGTGGGTATCAAGTATACCGATTACATATCATGTATATGTAACTATCACAATGTGCTATCAACTAATTGAATGTTTACACATACATTGGGTTGTTAACACATTAACAAGTATGCATCATATGCATAGCACCCAACTTCACCTCTCTTCACATCGACCTTGGAGTGAGTCCAACAAATCGATGCTCCAAGTTAGAGCCGACCCATTAATCGCAAAATAGTTTTAATATGGTTAGAGCGCATTCAACCAATTAGCCAGGCTTGGAGTGAGTCCAACAACCCAAACTAACGATTGACCTCTGACTCTTACCATATTAGAGTTAAACTATTCCAATGATTTGAACATGTTCAGGGCTTGGAGTGAGTCCAACAACCCAAACAAGAAACAGAACTCTGGTTCTAACCATATTAATGGAAGGTGTAGGCTTTAATATTGAGTTAGAGTTTTATGTCTCATCCTCTTTGCATGCAAATAACTATTATCTACATGACATGACATACATGGCATACATCTACATGTCACGACACGCATGGCATAATGTTATGCATCTAATGCAATTACATGGCATACAATTATGTCATGTACATAATTTCCTTATTTGTCATAACTATTTATGGAAATAAAATATGTTTAAGATTTGATTCTCCAAATCAAATCATGATTGAATTAGGAAACAAATTTCCAAATCTAATCACATATTTTATTTATGAAAATAATTGATTAAGGAAAATCAATTTAGGAAACCAATTTCCTAAATCATCAAAACTACTTATGGAAATAAAATATTTTAAGATTTGATTCTCCAAATAAAATCATGATTAAATTAGGAAACAAATTTCCAGAATCTAATCAAATATTTTATTTATGGAAAATATCAATTTCCATAAAATACTTCCAACTTTCCAAAAGTGGAAGATTTCCATAAATACTTCTAGACTTTCCAAAATTGAAAAATTTCCATAAATACTTCTAAATTTCCAAAATTAGAAAATTTCCAGAAATAACATTATGACTATCGCAAAACCATTTTACGATTATGTTGAAACACAACCTGGGCTCTGATACCACTGTTGGGTTTCCGGCACCGCGGCGTGTGTGTGTTCGATCACGTTTCGCAAACATGAACACAACGGAAGCAATAAAAATAATAAATCTACATTTATTACAACACACACAACACACGCATGCATATTATAACAAGTGTATACATAACCGTAAATTTAAATTTGCAATAAAAGGAAATTTATCTACGTTATACCTTTCATATGACGTGTAGCGGGAACGGCATCAACCGGAACGATCCTCGCTAGAATCGTCTCTATCCGTATCCACGCTGAGTTCCTCGGGATGACTTCGCTAAGCCACGAGCTTCGTCTTCGTACGGGTTACTAGCCTCGTGTTGAAGACGACGTGATCGAGAGATGATCACGATCCGAATCCAAATTCGGATCCTAATACGAGTTCTCAAAACTCACTTCTCCGGAGAGGTATTCGTCAACCAATTGACGAATCCTTCATCCTCCACCTCAGAGGATTACCGGAGATTGAATCCCTGGTAAGTTAGCCACTGTCGGAGCTCTAACCGTCATCCAAACGATGCTCCGACGAGAGGAGAACAAGCTGTCCAGAAAACTGGACAGCTTTGGTGGAGGTGATAGGCGCCGGCCAACCAAGGGAGATAGAGCTCACCTTGATGCCAAACTTGAAGGAGATCACCGGAGCACTAACCGGCAGCAGCTCGACGCCGGCGAGGGGGAAGGAAGAAGCCTTCTGGACGCCGGTTGGAGCCTCAAGGTGGGCGGCGACAAGGAGGAGGAGAGTTAGCTCCGAATTTCTCCAAGGAGAGGTGGGCGGCAACTTAGGGTTGTGGATTAGGGCTTAAACCATCCCTTAAGCCCTCTTTTATAGAGAACTAATTCTCTTAATGGTTATTGGATCATAACCATTAGGCCCGTTAACCCGCTCCATTAAGATAAGTTAAAATAAACCAAACCATGATGGTTTATTTTAAGTTAAAACGAACCGAACCAACTTTTGGTTCATTCGCTTAAAATAAACCAAACCCTTTGGTTTATTCTCCTCCATTGGATTAGAACCAAACCATTTTGGTTCATCCATTACGCCTTCATAAGACTCGGCCCATCCACGCTTCCATTGCGCATCAAACGATTTCATGCTCGCTTTATGTTTGGTCCAACCAAACCTAGTTTCTCTCCGAGAATCCCATTCTCAAGCTCGTTTAAATCCTTTGGATTACGCTCGCGTGTGACCAAATAGGTTCTCGGTTTATGTTGGCCGCCTATAATTAACCATTAATTATAGAACGATCATGAGTGGCACCTAGTAGTACATCATGATCCCCAATTAACCAAAAGATCAGCGGTTGATCGTAACTATTTCAAACCCTTCGACTCGAATGATTCGTGCCCCATTCCCTTCACTCATCTTATACCCACTTGGTTCAGGACATGGTCTATTGTGTCAGTCCCCACTAGGCTGACTACGTCACACCTAACCCAAGTATCATTTCCTCGTCCTACGGATTCTAGTTACTCCACATGTATCGAAGAGTACCTAACTCTAAACATGTAATGCTTTGGCCAAAGACTTTAGTAACAATCCGACGAGAGGCCATGGGTATACATCTCCTCGCAAGGAGTGGTGAATCCTTTATAGGTTATTCAAACACCTTCGATCACTTCGACTTATACCCAATCATCCCGGGTCCACATCTCCTTAGAGATGCTTGCTTAAGATGTCAAAGCATAAGTCTCTATGATCAAGATGACTTGAATACCGCAAGTCAAAGGAACATCGCACTTAAGCCACAGTAAGAACTTCATTGACATATCTATATATGCAGAGAACCATATGAAGTCTTACGGCTGGTCACTCCAATGAACTAGTTACCATAACTAGCATCCACGATTAACTCCAGACATCACAATGTCTCCAGCCAGTGAGAATCACCTGCTTGGATACACCAAGGAGTATACCTCGTGCTAGTCTCGACAGAATTGATGGTGTCCAATTCCATCAATTCATCGACTAGGGATAATTCCGATACATCACAATTACACATGTAGAGATACTCACTAGTTGTGATCCAATCACAAATTCTCTCATGCTGTGAATCGTATCGTGGACATTCAGTAGATGAGTTTAAGATCCAATCAAACACATAAAATATGTATATTCAAATAGTGAATCTTCGTTTATCATATAAATGGTTCATACATAAGGCGATTGCCTTAGGACATCTCTCATATATTACTAACATGCATCCATGGTCGATGCCTACAAGGTTTCCAAGGATCTTTCAAAACTTAGGTTAGATGAATTATTTTCCGATTTTGAACTTCATGAGCAGTCTAACTCGGAACTTGAGAAGGGTATAGCACTTTTTGCAGGTTCGAGGAAGAAAATCGCAAGCAAGCCACCCCCGAAGGAAGAAGAGGATGAGTCCGATTCGGAGGTCGACTCGAAAATGGAGGCCGAACTAGTCAGCCTAGTTCGGAGGATAGTCAAGGGTCGAAAATGAACTGTCACTCGACCTAACGAAGGTAAGACTAAAAGTTCAAATATTAGATGCTACGAATGCAACAGGTTTGGACATATCAAGTTCGAATGCCCAAAACTCAAGAGCAAAGCACCAAAACACAAAAAGGCACTCAACGCTACTTGGGAAGAAGCATCCGAGGAAGAAGATAATGATCGTGTTCTCATGGATAAACCGGTGGAATCGGAGATGGAGTCAGAACTGGAACATGAATCGGAAGCAGAAGGCAAAGACAAGCCACGGATACACATCCGGTTCAAAAGATACACTCAAGGTAAGTCGATCCCTCATTAGTACACTTTATAATGCAATTAAGTTTTTAACTAGAAAATTAGCTAAGTCCGAGTCCAAGGTCGAGACCCTGGTTGAGGAAGTTAAACTCCTCAAACACAAGGTCTCCCTAACCTCTTCGACTAGTCGAGTTCAAGAGGACTCAACTCGGGTTGAAAAACTCAAAGTTGAGAACTCACTCTTGAAGAGTCAAGTCGAAGATCTTAGGAACACATTGGAAAGGTTTACTTTGGGATCCAAAGGACTTGACCTCCTACTTGGATTGCAAAGGGCCGTGTACAATAAGGCCGAACTAGGGTTTAGCTCAAACACGACCAACAAGTCATATATGTCGATTGTAAGTCGACATAAAAAATATGTCCAAGCATGGGTCCCTAAGACCACCTTGATTTCAAACTTAGGATCGAACCAGTACTGAGTTCCCAAGGACCAAATCCACTATGTGGAGAGACCGAACCGATTCAACGGTCTAGGGGGAGCTAGTACGAAACTTGTTTGTATTTTAACTTAGAAATTACATGCTTAGGTTGTTATTTAGTTTGATGATTTCTCTTTTTAGAATGGTTAGATAGGACTATAACTCGTCAATACTTGATAACATAGTACCAGGACGCGGCGAGATGATAGTACGCTAGGAAAGCGGAGTCTTGTGTATTCGGGCTAGATAAGGCGTATCTAGTTCGGTGCACTTGACCGAGCAGAACTAGCTAAAGCTACCTCGCCGTATCCTAAACTAGTTAGACCAGGAAGTGGTCTTAGGTAAGTCAAATCTCTATTTTCTTGAAAATGACTTTGTCTAAGGAAGTGGTCGTTGTTCCGATCAAAGAAGGCCTCTGTTCCTCGCCACGACCTGGAAGCCATGATCTTGAAAAGGTGACTTGATGAGCCTAAGGTCAAATCCGAATCTAACGCAAGGTTGACAAGTGTTCAAGTCATTAAATTTAAATCAAGTAAAATTGAAAGTCATCTCACAAGAACATATAGGGTTAACATGTTTGATCATGTAAACATGGGTGAGATGATTTAGGTTAATAATTTTCAATCAATCTTTAATAAATCCAATATCCGATCCAACTACCTTGCGTGTAGGATCAATGAATGTTAGACAGTGGTTGCTCCTGACACATGACCGGGGATCAACTCAAGTTTTCGAAGCTTCGATTCAAACGACAAGGATCGGTAGCCTTCGGAAACAACGGCAAGCTCAAAATCATCGGATCAGGTGATATTGAGCTCAACTCAAACTTTATTATTCAAAATGTCTTATTAGTAGAAAATTTTCAATATAATTTACTTAGTGTAAGCCAATTGTGTGATAATAACTATAAGGTCATATTTTTAGAGAATGAATGCATAATTAATACAAATGAAACCTATAAAACAATCCTTAAAGGAATCAGAAATAACAATATTTACACTATTAACTTAACTAACTCCTCAACTAAGTGTCTTATGACACGGCAAGAGGAATCATGGTTGTGGCACTGACGACTCAGTCACTCACACCCAAGAATCATCCACAAGATGAGTCAGAGTGACTTAGTCAGAGGTTTGCCTAACCTCAATAACTTGGATAATAAAATATGTAATGCTTGTCAACAAGGTAAACAATCTAGGACACAACATCAACAAACTAATTAAGAACGAACCAAAAGTGTGCTTGAGCTCCTACACATGGATCTATTTGATTCACACGGAGCTAAGTCACTTAATGGGAGTAAATTCTGCTTAGTCATAATTGATGACTATTCTAGATTTACTTGGGTTAGGTTAATCAAACACAAAAGTGATACCCTAGATCAATTAATCAACCTATTTAAGTTAATAGAAAATCAACAAAGCATTAAAATCAAGAGACTTAGGACTGATCATGGTGGTGAATTCGAGAATCATAGGTTTACAAAATTCTATAACCTAAATGGATACCACCATGAGTTCTCTTGCCCTAGAACTCCACAACAAAATGGCCTAGTAGAACGCAAAAATAGAACCCTACAAGAAGCCGCTAGGACAATGTTAAATGAGTATAACCTACCCGATAACTTTTGGGTGGAAGCCATGAGTACGACGTGCTATGTCCAAAATAGGATTCTTATGGTAAAGAGGCACCTTAAGACCTCATACGAGATTTATCATGATAAAATACCTAACATCAAGTACTTTAAAGTATTTGGGTGTAAGGTACATATCCTAAACACTAAGGATTACCTAGGGAAGTTTACATCCAAAACCATGATCGGAATCTTTCTAGGATACTCGACCACAAGTAGAGCTTATAGAGTTTATAACCATGATACCCTTAGAGTCGAGGAGACTATCAATGTAGTATTTGATGAAGGACACGAACCTACAAAACCCCCGACAACCCCAATTAGCGAGCCGATTCATACTAGACTCAACTCCGATCCAGAGATCAAGTCTAGTATTAATCCTAACCTAAGTCAACCAAGTCACTCTATCGACCAAGTGATAGATGACTCTAACCAAACTAGAACTCAAACGAGTCATCCTATTGATCAAGTTGTAGACTCAAACCCAAATCCAACTAGGACTCAAACGAATCATCCTATCGACCAAGTGATAGGTGATCCAAGTCTAGGAGTTCGAACTAGAGCCTCATACAGAAATCTTAGTCAAATCTCCTTAATTTCCAAAATTGAACCCAAGACTATTGACCAAGCTCTTCTTGATCCCGATTGGATTATTACAATGCAAGAAGAGATGACCCAATTCACTAGGAACGAAGTATGGGAATTAGTACCACCACCTAAAGATAAAATAATCGTTGGAACAAGGTGGATGTTTAGAAATAAACTTGATGACAAAGGTGAAGTAATTAGAAATAAAGCTAGACTAGTCGCTAAAGGGTTTAGTCAAGTCGAAGGTTTAGATTACGACGAGACCTATGCCCCAGTAGCTAGATTAGAGTCCATTCAAATGCTATTAGCATATGCTACACATCGAGGATTCAAGTTGTTTCAAATGGATGTGAAATCAGCATTCTTAAATGGATACATTAAAGAAGAGGTTTATTGTTAGGGTAATCTCTTGCCGTAATATGGTTTTGATGGTGTGACAAAGGGTTTATGTTAGAGTGTTATTATGATTTGATATGTGTGTTGGAGTCTTGCAGGGCTTAGTAATTCGCACATGGAGCCTTGGCTAGTTTCACCTCTCATGACTCGGTCCTTGAGTCGGTGAAGGATGGCTTTGCGGAAGCCGTGCGCTTGGAGCATCCGAGGGACCGTCGGACGAGGAGCTTGGAGTGAAGCCGGAGGAAGTAGACTTCAGGGCGAGATGCGAAGGATGACGCTGCAGAGCCGTGCGCTTGGCGCATCCGAGGGACGTGGCCGGACGAAGATAACTTCAAAGGCGAGGGACTCCAAGGGATGAGTGTGAGCGAATGTAACCCGGGAAGGGGTAGTAGCTCTTAGGTGAAACTTGGCCATTTGGCTAAGTGTCGGATGAGATTTCTCGACATCAGTTGACTACCATGTTAATGGTAGTCGACTACTCTAAGTCGACGATGACTCGACTAGTGTTCGAGTTCGGTTCAAGTGCCAACAATCGACTGTCATGGAGTGGCAGCCGACTGCGAGACCACCAGTCGACAGATGAAGGCATCAGTCGACTGGTCGCAAGTGTTTCGGGCACAGAATGGAGTCGATCTCATGGAGCACTCGACTGATCGAGCATCAGCCGATTGATGGCAATATCAGTCGACTGATGCCAGTGTCGTTGGATGAAATCCAACGTGGAAAGCAGCCGTTATTGGGCAACGGCTGCAAGACCAGTCGACTGATAGGGACATCAGTCGACTGCTCCTGTGTCAATAGGAAGAAACCCTCTTTCTCTATAAAGAGGAAGGGTATGGGGCTTTTGGGGGCTAATGCTTGAACTCCCAACTACTCCCAAAGTGCCCTAAACAGTTTTCCACTCTTCTACTTGTTCTAATCTTCATTCTATTGTAGAAGAGTGATCCTTGTGTAAAAGAGGTTACCTCCACCTAGATTTGTTCAAAGGAGAGATCTAGTGAAAGATTAAGGAGTGATTCACCTTGGACGAATCAGACCGTGGATTAGCGGCGTAGCCGTGAACCACGTTACATCTCGGTGTTTGCGTTGTTTGTATTCTTGCTTATCTTTTGCTTTGTCTTTATCTATTTGTATTTGCATATTCCGCTTGCGCTAATCTTGTTTATAGACGAGCAAATACCGTTATCCGACGTAAGAGGGCTATTCACCCCCTCTAGTCGGCCGATCGATCCCCTACAAGTGGTATCAGAGCCAAGGAAAGCTTGTCGAGGACTAACCACCACAACAAGCACATTCAAGAATGGCCGGCTCAAATATTCACCCACCTAAATTTGAAGGCGAATTCTCTTGGTGGAAAAAGAGAATGGAGGTATTTTTCGAGACCGATTTTGAAATCCTTTTGATTATGGAAAACGGTTTCGAATTGCCTAGGAATGAAGAAGGGGAGCTATTGGAAAAATCAAGATGGAGCAAAAGACAAAGAGAGGAATACTTGGCGAATTCAAAGGCCAAGCACCACCTCTACAATGTACTCCCCCAACAAGAAGTGAATAGGATAGGAGAATGCTCTAGTGCAAAGGAGATGTGGGAGAAGCTAGTAGAGCTTCATGAAGGTACCTCAGAGGCAAAACTTGCAAGGAGAGACCTCCTCCGCTCCCAACTATCCAACATAAAATTAGAAAAGGGAGAAAAGGTAACCTCATTGCATTCTAGGTTTAAAGAAATTTTGATTGGACTAACAAGTGTAGGAGAAAGGCTCTCCAACCGGGACATGCTCATGAAAGCAATTGATGCTTTTCCCCGGTCATCAAAATGGAGCTCAATGGTGGACTCCTTCTACATGTCCAAGAATCTAGAAGTGAGCACCTTGGAGGAGTTCTTCTCAACAATGGAGCTCCACGAAACGAGGCTTGAAGGAATACAAGAAGAGCCAAAGTTTCAACCTTCAAGAGGAGTAGCATTTTTGGCCAACAAGGGGAAGAAGAAGATGGAGATCCCCTCCTCCTCCGATGAAGCGTCCTCCTCTTCCTCCATGGATAGCACGGAAGAAGCCTATATGGTAAGAAGGGTAAGGCGTGCATTAAAAGGTTTTAATTTTAATAAATCTAATGATAGAAGGAGAAGACCAAGGGGAAAGGTAATTTGTTACAATTGCCAAGGAGAGGGACACATAAGGGACAATTGTCCTCTCCTAAACAAGAGCAAAGAAGAGAGGAAGAAGAAAGAAGAAAAGAAAAAGAAGAAGGGTAGCAAGAGGAAAGAAGAAGAGAAGAAAGCCAAAGAAAAGGGAAAGACAAAGGCACTAAAGGCAAGAACTTGGGATGACCCCTCCTCATCATCTTCATCATCATCGGAAGAGGAGAATGCCTTTGTCACCAACTTGGCATTAATGGCGTTTGACGACCTAGACACTTCCTCCTCCGAGCAAGAAAATAAAGAAGCAAGCTCAAGTGGAGAGAGCTCAAGTGAAGGGGGAGCCTCCTCTACATCCTCATCATCGGAAGAGGACTTGGTAAGTGAGGTAACAAATCTACCCCCTAAGCAAATTATGTCAATGATTTCTAGCCTCACTAAGGATTTATTTAGAGCAAAGAAAAAGAATAAGTGCATGATAGATCAAATTAAGGACTTAGAAGAAAAATTAGAAAAAGCATGCTTAAATGATAATGATAATATTTCTTCTAGTTTAAATGATGCATGCTCACATGAATATATGCCTTTCAATGTTGATGATGCATGCATAGAAGAAAATAGGGTTTTAAGGGAAAAGGTAGACCACTTGACCAAAGCCCTAGAAAAATTCACAATAGGCTCCAATACCCTTAACATGATAATTGGGAGCCAAAGGGCTAGCTTCAACAAGAAAGGCCTAGGATATAAGGAAAAGAAAAATGAAAAGACCTATAAATTCCTAATTACTAGGGGTCAAGACAAAAAGAAAGTAATTGCTAGAAAATGGATCCCTAAGGAGTATTTAGTGAACCCCATAGGCAAGAACTTATTTTGGGTTCCAAAATCCATCCTAAAGGGTTAGGAAAACCCTAGGATAGTCAACCATATGAAATTCACCTATATCATAATTTTGGTTGACTTAGGATGGTGGGACAACATTTTTGAAATAGTGTTAGGTGATGATAATGCACCTATAAGTAGATAAATCATGCTTTAGGTATTGTTTACCTTTTTATCATCATGTAATACCTAATGCATGATAACAATTTGATGAATACATGTGTTTCATGATCATAATGTGAAATTAATTCATACATGTCTTTATGATCATGTGGGATAGTAGGTTGATACTTAACCATGGGTAGAAATGCATGAAATTAATGGTTAAGTACATACAAATACCCTTAGGATACATCTCACACTCACTATAGGCTACTTTGATTGAAAACTTAGCATGAGTGAGATGTTAGGATGATACAAATGTCCACTGGTGCCTATGACATTTAGATGGCCATTAAAGGTATCAAAATAGCAATAATAGACCAATCATGGGGAAGGCTTATGTTTAATTCATATACATATTGCCCAAAGATCATGGTTGGATATTTCATATGTTTTAAAAACAATTTCTTACTTTAAAATCTGTGTATTCATGTTTTGAAACAATTCAAGCCAAAACTAGGTGTTAAAATGGATACTAACTTGATCAAAAACCTAGTGGTTTTTAAAGCTTTTGGATTTTTGGAAAATCTTTGAAAATACAATGATTTTTCATGGAAAACTATTTTTCATTGATAGATATACTTACAAGAAATATGTTCCCCAAATTTCGTGATTTTTAGAATTTTATAGATTTTCTAATGCATTTCTGAAATTCATTCTGAAAACCTGAAAATCCCGAAATGTTTGTGCCAGTCGACTGGTAGTCTGATAACATGCCTAATATCCTTGTGTATCTGATTTTAAGGCATGTTTTGGGTTTTGTTTCTCTCTAACCTTGATGCCATGCTTAGATAAACTTTGTTTAAATATTTTTGATGGTGTCAAAGGGGGAGAATTGTTTGTTTAAGTAAGGGGAAATATATTTAGGGGGAGTTTCATGTATTAAGGGGGAGAGTTGCTAATCATGTTTAATTACTTGCTTTCTTTCCTTAATATTTTATCAAATGTTTTTACCTAACTTAAACGGATTGCCACACATCAAAAAGGGGGAGATTGTTAGGGCAATCTCTTGCCGTAATATGGTTTTGATGGTGTGGTAAAGGGTTTAAGTTAGAGTGTTATTATGATTTGATATGTGCGTTGGAGTCTTGCAGGGCTTAGTAATTCGCACATGGAGCCTTGGCGAGTTTCACCTCTCATGACTTGGTCCTTGAGTCGGTGAAGGATGGCTTTGCGGAAGTCGTGCGCTTGGAGCATCCGAGGGACCGCCGGACGAGGAGCTTGGAGTGAAGCCGGAGGAAGTAGACTTCAGGGGGAGACGCGAAGGATGACGCTACAGAGTCGTGCGCTTGGCGCATCCGAGGGACGTGGTCGGACGAAGATAACTTCAAAGGAGAGGGACTCCGAAGGATGAGTGTGAGCGAATGTAACCCGGGAAGGGGTAGTAGCTCTTAGGTGAAACTTGGCCATTTGGCTAAGTGTCGGATGAGATTTCCCGACATCAGTTGACTACCATGTTAATGGTAGTCGACTACTCTAAGTCGACGGTGACTCGACTAGTGTTCGAGTTCAGTTCAAGTGCCAACAGTCGACTGCCATGGAGTGGCAGTCGACTGCGAGACCACCAGTCGACTGATGAAGGCATCAGTCGACTGGTCACAAGTGTTTCGGGCACAGAATGGAGTCGAGCTCGTGGAGCACTCGACTGATCGAGCATCAATCGACTGATGGCAATATCAGTCGACTGATGCCAGTGTCGTTGGATGAAATCCAACGTGGAAAGTAGCCGTTATTGGGCAACGGCTACAGGACCAGTCGACTGATAGGGACATCAGTCGACTGCTCCTATGTCAATGGGAAGAAACCCTCTTCCTCTATAAAGAGGAAGGGTATGGGGCTTTTGGGGGCTAATGCTTGAACTCCCAACTACTCCCAAAGTGCCCTAAACGATTTTCCACCCTTCTACTTGTTCTAATCTTCATTCTATTGTAGAAGAGTGATCCTTGTGTAAAAGAGGTTATCTCCACCTAGCTTTGTGCAAAGGAGAGATCTAGTGAAAGATTAAGGAGTGATTCACCTTGGACGAATCAGACCGTGGATTAGCGGCGTAGCCGTGAACCACGTTACATCTCGGTGTTTGCGTTGTTTGTATTCTTGCTTATCTTTTGCTTTGTCTTTATCTATTTGTATTTTCATATTCCGCTTGCGCTAATCTTGTTTATAGACGAGCAAATACCGTTATCCAACGTAAGAGGGCTATTCACCCCCCTCTAGCCGGCCAATCGATCCCCTACATTTTGTTAGTCAACCCCCCGATTTCGAAAGTTTAGACAAACCCGACCATGTCCTTAGGTTAAAGAAAGCTCTCTATGGACTTAAACAAGCTCCTCGAGCTTGGTATGAGAGACTTTCGATTTATCTTAAGTCCAAAGGTTTTAACCAAGGTGTAGTTGACCCAACTCTTTTCGTAAAAACCTTAGGTAAAGACATATTCATAGCCCAAATCTACATAGATGATATTATTTTTGGAACCACCAACTCGATCCTACTAAATGAATTCATTTCACTTATGGAAAGTGAATTTGAAATGAATTTAGTAGGAGAGTTGAGTTTCTTCTTAGGTCTACAAATTAAATAAACTAAAGATGGAATATACCTACATCAAGGCAAATACACCAGGGAATTAATTAAACGCTTTGGAATGCAAGACGCTAAAATTATTAATACCCCAATGGAAACTAATGTGAATATAGAAGAAGATGTAATCAGAAATTCAATTGATTTAAAATACTATAGGAGCGTAATAGGGAGTCTCCTTTACTTAACTGCGAGCCGACCTGATATCCTATTTGGAGTAAGTATGTGCGCAAGATTCTAAACCTGTGCCAAGGAGTCTCACCTAACTCTAGTCAAGCGTATCCTTAGATATCTAAAGGGTACAATTAATGTCGGTATTTGGTACCCTAGATCTACCGAGTTCGAACTAACCGGCTACTCCGATTTGGACTATGCCGGTAGTAAGCTCGATAGAAAGAGTACGAGTGGTTGTTGTCAACTTCTTGGCTCGAGTCTAGTGAGTTGGTGCAGTAGGAAGCAACACTGCGTTGCCTTATCTACCACCGAAGCCGAATACATCGCGATGGGTGAGTGTGTCACTCAGCTTCTTTGGATGAAGCACACTCTCCGTGACTTTAAGTTAGACTTTACGAACACTAAACTCCACGTAGATAACATTAGCTCAATTAACCTAACTAAGAATCCGATATGTCATTCTAGGACCAAACATATAGAGGTCAAACATCATTTCATTTGAGAACATGTAGCCAACGGAGCCATACAACTCGAATACGTCAAATCGAAGTCCAACTTGGCAGACCTATTTACTAAACCCCTACCCGAAGTCGAATTTAGTCTATTAAGACGAAAATTGGGCATGTGCATAGTAGAATAGGAACTTGCAAATTATATTTTCTTACTTTTCTTTTTCATGGAACTAGCATAGGACATACCTTAGATATCATGCACCTATAGATTTAAGGAGCCAATACATCTCACAACACATAGGACTAATGTGTTTGTGTACTTAGCCACGTAGATGGGCGTGAGATGTTAGGACCTTACTCCTGGTTCCAGATGTAGAGCTAGTGCATCGCCATGAACCACGAAGTATAATCATACATACTAACCGACTCTGACCAGGACTGGTTGATCTTTCATATCAATCAAGCCAAATATGAGTCAAACATTTTATAGATGAGCTTATTTTCAGTAAATTATTTTCAAAATAATGTGGAACATGCTTGGACTTTAAATTTAATACTTATTTTTTGTTGTTCCACACACCCTCACTCTTTTCGATATATGGCAAAAGGGGGAGAAAAAGGCCAAAGTTAAGGGATCAATTTTTTTTTTTACTTAACTTCATATGGCCAAAGGTTAAGTAAATGTTTACATAACTTTAAGTTAACTTGTTTTTGGTAATAAAATGGAAGTAAAAGCCAAGGTAAGAGAATTCTTAACTTAAACACATTTACTTAACTTTAAGTTAACTTGTTTTTGTTAACAAAATGGAAGTAAAGGCCAAGGTTAAGAAATCAATTTTTTGATTTATTAACTTAAAACTTATTTTAAACACTATGGATAATATTAAGTAATTTTGGTTACTTAATTTTTTTTTTAGTAGCAAACATCAAGGGAGAGAGTTAAAACTCTTTCTCAAGTACTCACCCTCGGTCAAGGGGGAGGATTCCTCAAGGGGGAGCACTTGAAAAAGAGTTTTTATATACTCCTGCTGATTCATGCATATCTCATACTCATTTTGCTTAATGCACTTAATTTATTTTTACTTAACTTTGTGTTGTTTGCCATAAATCAAAAAGGGGGAGATTGTTGGTGCAGTAGGCACCTAAGTCGAACCTGAGTTTTGATTATAGCAAACGATACAAAGTTAAGCTTATATTGTTATCTCACGAGCTAAATTGAGTGTGCAGAAAAGTGTCAACGCTGGAGCTAAAGGCTAGCGACACTCGAAGGAAGCCACGGTGGTCGATCGACACTCGAGTGACTTCGAAGGGAGCCAAAGGAATCGAGTGGAAGGCTGAAACTGAAAGTAACACAGTAAGTATCGAGGTAAGCTCGTGTGTGTGCGAGTGTAAGTGAGGTTGTATCCTCTTTACGGGGATAGACTTAAGCGTAGATCCGACCCAAGATATCCCATCGGTGGTCTAGATCGAGATCGGATGGTCGGAGGCCGTCAAAATAATGTTATTGTTCAGCTAACTTGTCATTTCAGCTAGCATCAGTCGACTGCCAGCTTGGAGGACTCGACTGTCGTCCATCAGTCGACTGCCTACGGTCAGCATTCGACTGATGCTGCCATCAGTCGACTGATGGTCAATGATCAGCTTCGAGGAGTCAAGGCTTATCACCCCATTTCAAGGAGAGTGGTGCTCAATTGTGATTGGCTAAAGTTCCTCTCGAAAAGGGGCTCAAAGGCTATAAAAGGAGGGTCTATCCTAGGATTTCTTCATCAATTCTAAGCTTCCAAAAGCCTCTACCAAGCTACAACTTTCTGACAACGAAGTGCTTCTTCTCTGACATCTAGGTTTTAATTGTTTTCATTTTATTACGTCGGTTTAAGTTTTTATTTCAGTTCATTACTTTCAATTCTCGGAGCTTTTATCGTAACGAAGAGAGGGGGAGTGTCCCTCTACCTCAAGCTTTGTGTTTTATTTGTATCGATTAACTCCTACCTCTAACGAGGAGGAGTTCTTTAGTGTTTTTTCCCTCCGTATGTGGTCAAGAACCACTAGGGCCTTAGAGTAGTAGCCGAAGGCTACGAACCAAGTAAAATTCACTTGTCTCATTTACTTTACATTTACCTTTCCGCTGCGTATAAGTGTTTGAAACGAATTCGAAAAAAAAGAGTTTATCGCTATTCACCCCCCCCCCCCCTCTAGCGATCCGCTTCGATCCAACAATGTCTCTTCTTAAGGAAGTTGAAACCCTTAAGAAGACCAACTTAATTTCTTCAACTAGTCACATTCAAGAAGGAACCTCAACTCGAGTCAAGATAATTGAGGAAGAGAATTCCTCCTTGAAAGGACAAGTTCAAGATCTTATTAAAATGTTGGAAAAGTTCACATTGGGATCCAAGGGTCTCGGCCTAATACTTGGGTCTCAACGTGTTGTATACAACAAGACTGGACTCAGATTTAGACAAACAAATAGGTCATTTATTTCACTAGTAAATCTTGATCAAACACGAATCCAAACATGAGTTCCAAAATCTAGTATAAACACAAATGAAAATTTAACTAAGTATTGGATTCCCTAGGATCAAATCCACTATGTGGATCGTCCCTACAAAAGTTATAATCCAGAGGGAGTCAATATTAAGTTAGTTTATATAATTAGATAATCTTTGCTTGCATGTTTAGATTAATCCACTTGCTTAATTTAGAATGGTTAGATAGGACCAAAGGTTAATTAATCTTGACAACATAGTATCAGGACACAATGAGATGATAGTACATTAGTGAAATGAAGCCTTGTGTATCCGGATTAGATAAGGAGTATCTAGCTTGATGCACTTGGCTAAGTGGAACTAACTAAAGCTACCTCACCACATGCTAAACTAGTTAGACTAGGATTTAACCTTGAAGTAAATTATGTGTACAATTTCTTAAGTTGGCTTTGTCTAAGGAAGTGGTCGTTGTTCCAATCAAAGAAGGCCTCTGTGCCTTGCCACGACCTAGAACCCCTCTTTTGAAATATTCACTTAACTAACTAAAGGTTAAATTTGAATCTAACCCAAGGTTAATTAATTTTCAATTCATTAAAATTTAACTAAGTAAAATAAACCCTTCATCTCACAATACATATACGGTCAACTTGATTGATCATGTAGAATGGGTGAGATGAAACTTAGAATAAAATTTTCTAAAACCAATTTAAAATTCTAATATTCGATCCAACTACTTTATGTGTAGGATCAATATATGTCGGACAGTGGGCGCTCTAGACACATGACCGGAGACCGATTGAAATTTACAAAGCTAAAATTTAAAAATCATGGATCGGTAGCCTTCGAAAATAACGAAAAACTCAAGATCATCGGATCAGGTGATATTGAGCTAAATTCAAATTTAATTATATGCAAAGTATTATTAGTAGAAAACTTTTACTTTAATCTTTTAAGTATAAGTCAACTTTGTGATAGTGGATATAAGGTTAAATTTTCTTCAAATGACTGCTTAATTAAAAATATTGATTGCTCAGAAATCATACTTAGAGGACTTAGGAAAAATAATATTTATACCATAGACCTACCAACTTCCTCACTCAAGTGTCTAATGACACAGCAAGAGGAATCATGGTTGTGACACAGGAGATTGGTCCACATCCACCTAAGACTTATTTCAAAAATAAGTCATAATGGACAAGTTAGAGGTCTACCCAAGTTAAGAAACATAGAAAATAAAGTGTGTGATGCTTGCCAACAAGGAAAACAAACTAAAACTTCACATAAATTAAATAATTTAGATAGAACCAAAAGTGTACTTGAGCTCTTACACTTGGATCTATTTGATTCACATGGGACCAAGTCACTAAGTGTCAATACTGTTTAGTAATAGTAGATGACTAGTCTAGGTTGACTTGGGTTGGATTTTTAAAACATAAAAGTGAAACAATTGATCAATTTATTAATCTATGCAAATTATTAGAAAATGAAAAGAATTAGAAGGGATCACGGAGGGGAATTTGAAAATCATAGGTTTAATGAATTTTGTATACAAAATGGGTATCACCTTCAGTTCTCCTGTCCAAGAACTTCTCAACAAAATGGGTTAGTCAAAAGGAAAAATAAAACCCTACAGGAAGCCTCTAGGACAATGTTAAATGAGTATAAATTAAACGATAGATTTTGGGCCGAGGCAATAAATACCGCTAGTTATGTCCAAAATAGAATATTAGTAACTAAACGTCATAATAAAACTCCTTATGAATTATATTACAACAAAATACCAAATATTAAATATTTTAGGATTTTTTGATGTAAAGTACATATACTAAATATCAATGATGTTTTACGAAAATTTACTGCAAAATTAGTAGATGGAATATTTTTAGGTTATTCAAGTACTAGTAGAGCCTATAGGGTATATAATACAAATACATTAAAAAATCAAAGAAACTATTAATGTAGTATTTAATTAAGATAATAATCCTTTTAAACCTAAAACAACAATCAACTTAACCAATAAAAACCTAGATGATGAAGACAGAACTGAGTTCAACCAACAGGATGAATCTAACACTAACCCTAATACAAGAACTCCTAGAGTAAGATTTGGCCATCCAATAGACCAAATTTTGGGTGATCCTACTCAAGGCATTAGGACTCGAGTGATACTGCTATAATATGACTTAAGAGTTGGAGAAAGGAATTACGAGCGGTAAGGTAAAGTCTGAGGGAGGGAATGTAGTGTAGGATATATGACCTGGTTCAAGTAGACTTGACTCGAAGAAATAAACCGAGTTGATGAGGTGGTAAGCCAGGGTAGGACGGAGAAGTCCAAGGGTCAGAAAGAAATCAGATAAGTAACCCGGGGAAGTAAGTCAGGTAACGACTCGGGAAATGCCTTAAAAAATTAAGGGAGTTGTAGGTGCGGGTGCCTCGTGGCCAAAATAGGGCCAAATATCAACTCGGTGAGCCTAGTTGAGTCATATATACATCTCATCCTAAATAAACCAGAAGAGTGGAAGGAAGTAAGTTGAAGGAGCAAGCTGAGAGCACTTCAGAAAATAGAGTAGAATTGATGTAAAGATCAAAAGAGGTAACTAGGGAAAATAAGGCCCCTAGGAGAGAGCAAGGGTAGAAAAAAGGGGGAGATGCTTCTCGTTACGCTTCTCATGAGAATTTGTTATGTGGAATAACAGAATGGGACCCCACATAAGTTTCTCAAGGGTCTCCTCTCAGTGATATTGTAACAGAATTATTCCTTAGGAGAGGAGGGCTCTCCACATGGACGATGATCCTGGCGCAATAGTCGACTCCAAAGGTAACAAGTATAAAATGTTAGGGCAATCAACCCAAGTATGATATTGGTTTTGATGTGTGTGTCAAAGGCTTTAAGTTAGGATGTTATGCTTTTGATGTGTGTGTTTAAGTTGTGCATAACTTAGTGAATCACACGTGAGTAGCTTGATGAAGCATTGGCAAGTTCATCATCTCATGGCTCGGGTCCTTCAATCGGTGAAGGATGGCACGAGGAGAAGGCATGAGCTTGGTGCATCCGAGGGACCGCCGAACGAGGAGAAAATGAGTAGAGTCAAAGGAAGCAGACTTCAGGGCAAGACATGAAGGATGGAACGGGGAGAAGTCATGAGCTTAGTGCATCCGAGAGATGTAGGCCGAAGGAAGAGAGCTTCAATGGGAGACTCCATGGGAGATGAGAGTTGAGCGATTTAACCCGAGACGGGGTGGTTCAACTTAGGTGAACTTAGCCAAATGGTTAAGATCAAGTGTCGGATTTTCAAACATGTTGTTTGATGTTTTACCCGACTGTCGGATGCTCAAACATCTTGTTGTTTGAGGTTTTACCCGACAACAGTCGACTGATATAGGTATCAGTCGAATGGTCCAAGTTGACTGCTAGTTGACTAGTGTCAGTTAGGGTTTTATGGCCCAATAGTTGAATGCTAGGGTTTGGCAGTCGACTGCTCCACCATTAGTCGATTGCCAATGTATGACAATTGACTGTTATAAGTGGACACGGGCACAGAAACTTCCATAGTCGACTGATTTCTTGGAGCAGTCGATTGATGGTATGATCAGTCGATTGGACAGTATGCCATTGGGCTGTAACAACCGCAAATCAGGCATGGTCAAAAGCCATTGGAACGATTGATGACAATGATCGATGACATGCAACACAACTTCTCTATAAAAGGAGGGCTTGGGAGCCTTGGAGAGGCTAATGCTTTCACTCCTAACTGTGCTCCAAGCCTCCTAAACATTTTTACTCTCCTCTTCCCTATTTCTTTCTCTATCAAATTGTAAGAAGAAGAGAGTTGGTGTAAGAAGGTTTTCTCCACCTTGTGTTGAGTTAAAGGAGAAGTTTAGTGGAAGGTTGAGGGAGTGATCTGCCTAACGGATTGTCGTGGCCTAACAGCAAGGGCCATGAATCACGTTAAAAGATTATGTTTGTGATTGCTCCTTCTTTACTTGTGTTTTAGCTTTAATTATCTTTATTAATATTATTCCACTTCGCTAACGAGTACTGTAGACAATCAAGCACGAGCGAATTCCGTCTACAATGATTAGGCTATTTATTCCCCCTTCTAGCCAGCCCATCGATCCCTAATAAGTGGTATCAAAACAAGGAGCCTATCATCGGACTCACCGCCGCGATAAGCAAGACAAATAGTCAGCATGAACATCCACCCATTGTAGTTCGAAGGAGAATTCTCTTGGTGGAAGAAGAGAATGGAGGTATTTTTCAAAATCGATTTCGATATAATGATCATAATGGAAAGTGGTTTCGAGATACGTAGGGATGAAGAAGGCAAGCCAATAGAAAAATCAAGATGGACTAAGAAGCAAAAGGAGGAGCACTTAGCAAATTCAAAGGCCTAGCATCATCTTTTCAACATACTTCCTGAACAAGAGATTAACCGAATAGGAGAATACTCAAGTGCCAAGGAGATGTGGGAGAATCTAATTGAGCTTCATGAAGGCACCTCCGAAGCCAAATTAGCAAGAAGAGACCTTCTCCGAACACAACTCAACAATATAAAATTGGACAAAGGAGAAATGGTATGTACTATCACTACATTCTAGGTTTAAGGAAATTATTAATGGCTTGTCAAGTGTAGGGGAGAAGCTCTCAAATCGGGACATGATAATGAAAGCTATTGATGCATTCCCCCGATCATCAAAATGGAGCTCCATGGTGGATTCTTTCTACATCTCAAGGAATCTAGAGGTTAGTACCTTAGAAGAATTCTTTTTTACTATGGAACTTCACGAAACTCGCCTTGAAGGAATAGTTGAAGAACCAAGCAACCAATCAAGGGGAGTAGCACTTGTGGCAAGCAAAGGGAAGAAGAAAGAGACCACACCCTCCTCATTGGATGATGACTCTCCCTCTTCAATGGACATCAATGAAGAGGCACATATGGTAAGATAGGTAAGGGTAAAAAGTTTTAAATTTAACAAGCTTGATGATAGGAGAAGGAGAAGGAAGATCATTTGCTACAATTACCAAGGAGAAGGACACATGAGGGATGAGTGCCCCCTATTAAACAAGAGGAATGAAGAAAAGAAGAAGAATGACAAAAAGAAAGAAGGCAAGAAGAAAGAAGAGAAGAAGTCAAAGGAGAAGGAGAAGGAGAAGTCCCAAAATTTAAAAGCAACATGGGATGACTCATCTTCATTGGAGGAAGAAGAAGTCATCTAACACTTTGCACTCATGGGAATAGACGATGTAGCATCCACCTCATCCGAACAAGAAGAAGGAAGCATAAGTGAGAAGGAGAGCTCAAGTGTAGGGGGAGCACAAACTTCGGATTTGAAAGAAGATTGGGTAAGTGAAGTAAAGAATCTCTCTACCCAAGATGTAATTCATATGATTTCAAGTTTAACTAGGGATTTATTTAGAATTAAAAGGAAAAATAAATTCATGCAAAATGAAATTAGGAATCTAGAAGAAAAGCTTAAAAATGTATGTCCACATGATAATAGTGTTTCTTCTAGTTCAAATGATGCATGCTTAGAAGAAAATAGGATGTTAAGGGAAAATGTAGAATACCTTAGTAAGGCCCTTGAAAAATTTACCATAGGCTCAAATACTTTGAAAATGATTATAGGGAGCCAAAGGGCAAGTTTCAACAAAAAGGTATTAGGATATAAGGGATCAAAGAATGAAAAAGCATATCATTGTTTAATTGCTAGGGGACAATCAAAAACAACAATGATAGCTAGGAAATGGATCCCTAAGGAATACTTAGTAAATTCTATTGGAAAGAACCTATATTGGGTACCCAAGTCAATCCTTAAAGCTTAGAAAAACCTAGGATAGTCAACCATAATTGGACTTATTTCATATCATGGTAAATGGTGTTGGTGCAGTAGGCACCTAAGTCGAACCTGAGTTTTGATTATAGCAAACGATACAAAGTTAAGCTCATGTCGTTATCTCACGAGCTGAATCGAGTGTGCAGAAGATTGCTATAACTAGAGCTGAAGGCTAGCAACACCCGGAGGAAGCCGCGGTGGTCGGGCGACACTCGAGTGACTTCGGAGGGAGCCGAAGGAATCGAGTGGAAGGCCGGAAGCAAAACCGACATGGTAAGTATCGAGGTAAGCTCGTGTGTGCGAGCGTAAGTGAGGTCGTATCCTCCTTACGGGGATGGTCTTAAGTGTAGATCCGACCAAAGACATCCCATCGATGGTCTAGGTCGAGATCAGACGGTCGAAGGTCGTCGAAATAATGTTTTCTTTGAGCTAACTTTGACTTGCAGCAAGCATCAGTCGATTCGACGGAGGACTCATTGTCATCAATCACGATCGGCCGAGGTCGAGACTCGGCCGATCGCCATCGATCGGGATGATGGCCATCGATCGTGATGGTCAATGATCGACCGAGTCAAGTCTTATCACCCCATTTCAAGGAGATTGGTGCTCAATTGTGATTGGCTAGGGTTCCTCTCGAAAAGGGGCTCAAAGGCTATAAAAGGAGGGTCAATCCTAGGGTTTCTTCATCAATTCCAAGCTTCCAAAAGCCTCCGCAAAGCTACAACTCTCCGACAACGAAGTCTTTCCTTTCCGACGTCTAGGTTTAATTTTCTTTATTTTTTATACATCGGTATTAGCTTTATATCAGTTGTTTATTTACTTGTTTCGGAGCTTTTGTCGTATATGAGGAGAGGGGGAGTGTCCCTCTACCTCAAGTTTTTGTTCTTTCTTGTATCGATTGACTCCTACCTCCAACGAGGAGGAGTTCGGTTAGTGTTTTGCCCTCCGTGCGTGGTCAAGGACCACTAGGGCCTTGGAGTAGTAGCCGAAGGCTACGAACCAAGTAAAATATTTGTCTTCTCTTTTTATTGCTTATCTTTTCCGCTGCAAATTAATTATCTACTCGGTTTTTAAACGAACGAACAAAAAGAATGTTTTAACGCTATTCACCCCCCCCCCCTCTAGCGTTTCAAATCGATCCAACAAATGGTATCAGAGCCGGGGGTTACTAAGATTTGGTAAAACCACCAATCTAGCCATTTTACAGATTTTTTATTTTTTTTAATTCTGTTTTATCTCTTTTTGTTAGATTTTCTTCCGCACTACTAATCCAAGACGCAAGTCTTGGTACTTTCGTGTGTTTTTGTCGTTGCTAGGTTTTCATTTTAGTCTCCTTGTTTTTTGTTCCAATGGCCCATCTCGAGGGTTTTAGCACCGTCCGACCTCCGTTTTACAACGGAGATGATTTCCGTTACTGGAAAGGTCGGATGGAATGCTTTCTCAAAACCCAAATCGATATGTGGATCATAATCCAAACGGGTTTCACACTTCCGACTAACGAAGTGGGTGAATCCTTGGGTTATGATCAATGGACCATTGCGACAAAACGACAAGTCAAAGCCGATGCCAAGGCAACACAAATCCTCCAATGCGGCTTGTCCAAGGAGGAGTTAAATCACGTCGGCCCCTTCATCAGCGCAAAGGACCTATGGACAAAGCTAGTGGAGCTACATGAAGGGACCGATGAAGCCAAGGTATGTAAGCGCGACCTTCTATTTAATAAATTATATAATCTAAAAATGCAGGAACATGAAACAGCAACGCAACTCCACGCTCGCGTCCAGGACATAGTCAACAATCTACATGCAATCGGGCAAAAGGTCGAAAACCGCGACCTTATAAGGTATGTCCTAAACTCCTTTCCGAGGACTACCTTGTGGGCATCCATGGTTGATGCCTACAAGGTCTCCAAGGATCTCTCTAAACTTAGATTAGATGAACTTTTTCTGATTTCGAACTTCATGAGCAGTCTAACTCGGAACCCGAGAAAGGTATAGCACTATTTGCAGGTTCAAAGAAGAAAACCGCCAGCAAGCCACCCCCGAAGGAAGAAGAGGATGAGTCCGATTCGGAGGTCGACTCGGAAATGGAGGCCGAACTAGTCAACCTAGTTCAGAGGATAGTCAAGGGCCGAAAATGAGCCATCACTCGACCCAACGAAGGTAAGCCTAAAAGTTTAAACATAAGATGTTATGAATGCAACAGGTTTGGACACATTAAGTCCGAATGCCCAAAACTCAAGAGCAAGGCACCAAAACACAAAAAGGCACTTAACGCTACTTGGGAAGAAGCTTCTGAGGAAGAAGATAACGATCGAGTCCTCATGGCTAAACCGGTGGAATCGGAGACGGAGTCGAACCAAAACTTGAATCGGAAATCGAAGACGAGTCGGACTGCGAAGCACTATTCAAGACGAGCCACGGATACGCATCCGGTTCAAAAGATACACTCAAGGTAAGTCGGTCTCTTATTACTACACTTTATAGTGCAATTAACTTTTTAAATAAAAAGTTAGCTAAGTATGAGTCCAAGGTCGAGACCCTGGTTGAGGAAGTTAAACTCCTCAAACACGAGGTCTCCCTAACCTCTTCGACTAGTCGAGTTCAAGAGAAGGACTCAACTCGGGTTGAAAAACTCGAAGTTGAGAACTCACTCTTGAAAAGTCAAGTCGAAGATCTTAGGAATACGTTGGAAAGGTTTACTTTGGGATCCAAAGGACTTGACCTTTTACTTGGATCGCAAAGGGCCGTGTACAACAAGGTCGGGCAAGGGTTTAGCTCAAACACGACCAATAAGTCGTATATGTCGATTGTAAGTCGACATAAAAAATGTGTCCAAGCATGGGTCCCTAAGACCACCTTGATTTCAAACTTAGGATCAAACCAGTACTGGGTTCCCAAGGACCAAATCCACTATGTGGAGAGACCGAATCGATTCAACGGTCTAGGGGGAGCTAGTATGAAATTTGTTTGTGTTTTAACTTAGAAATTGCATGTTTAGGTTTTTATTTAGTTTGATTTTTCTTTTTAGAATGGTTAGATAGGACTATAACTCGTCAATACTTGATAACATAGTACCAGGACGCGGCGAGATGATAGTACATTAGGAAAGCGGAGTCTTGTGTATTCGGGCTAGATAAGGTGTATCTAGTTCGGTGCACTTGACCGAGCGGAACTAGCTGAAGCTACCTTGCCGTATCCTAGACTAGTTAGACCAGGAAGGGGTCTTAGGTGAGTCAAGTCTCTATTTTCTTGAAAATGGCTTTGTCTAAGGAAGTGGTCGTTGTTCCGATCAAAGAAGGCCTCTGTGCCTCGCCGCGACCTGGAAGCCATGATCTTGAAAAGGTGACTTGATGAGCCTAAGATCAAATCCGAATCTAACGCAAGGTTGACAAGTGTTTAAGTCATTAAATTTAATTCAACTAAAATTGGAAGTCATCTCACAAGAACATATAGGATTAACATGTTTGATCATGTAGACATGGGTGAGATGATTTAGGTTAATAATTTTCAACCAATTTTTAATAAATCCAATATCCGATCCAACTACCTTGCGTGTAGGATCAATGGATGTTGGACAGTGGTTGCTCCCGACACATGACCGGGGATCAACTCAAGTTTTCGAAGCTTCGATTCAAACGATAAGGATCGGTAGCCTTCAGAAATAACGGCAAGCTCAAAATCATCGGATCAGGTGATATTGAGCTTAACTCAAATTTTGTCATTCAAAACGTTTTATTAGTAGAAAATTTTCAATATAATCTTCTCAGTGTAAGCCAATTGTGTGATAATAACTATAAGGTCATATTTCTAGAAAATGAATGCGTAATTAATACAAACGAAACCTCTAAAACAATTCTTAAAGGGACTAGAAATAACAACATTTACACTATCAACTTAATTAACTCCTGAACTAAGTGTCTTATGACACGGCAAGAGGAATCATGGTTGTGGCACCGACGACTCGGTCACTCACACCCAAGACTCATCCACAAGATGAGTTAGAGTGATTTAGTCAGAGGTTTGCCTAACCTCAACAACTTGGATAATAAAATATGTAATGCTTGTCAACAAGGTAAACAATCTAGGACACAACATCAACTAACTAGTCAAGAACGAACCAAAAGTGTGCTTGAGCTCCTACACATGGATCTATTTGATTCACACGGAGCTAAGTCACTTAACGGAAGTAAATTCTGTTTAGTCATTATTGATGACTGCTCTAGATTTACTTGGGTTAGGTTCATCAAACATAAAAGTAATACCCTAGATCAATTAATCAACCTATTTAAATTAATAGAAAATCAACAAAGCATTAAAATCAAAAGACTTAGGACTGATCATAGTGGTGAATTCGAAAACCATAGGTTTACAAAATTCTGTAACCTAAATGCATACCACCATGAGTTCTCTTGCCCTAGAACTCCACAACAAAATGGCCTAGTAGAACACAAAAATAGAACCCTACAAGAAGCCGCTAGGACAATGCTTAATGAGTATAACCTACCCGATAGGTTTTGGGCCGAAGCCGTGAGTACGGCATGCTATGTCCAGAATAGGATCCTTATGGTAAAGAGGCACCTTAAGACCTCATACGAGATTTATTACGATAAAATACCTAACATCAAGTACTTTAGGGTATTTGGGTGTAAGGTACATATCCTAAACACTAAAGATTACCTAGGGAAATTTACATCCAAAACCACGACCGGAATCTTTCTAGGATACTCGACTACAAGTAGAGCTTATAGAGTATATAACCACGACACCCTTAGAGTCGAGGAGACTATCAATGTAGTATTTGATGAAGGACACGAACCTACAAAGCCCCCGGCAACCCCAATTAGTGAGCCGACTCATACTAGACCTAACTCTGATCCAGAGATCAGGTCTAGTGTTAATCCTAACCTAAGTCAACCAAGTCACTCTATCGACCAAGTGATAGATGACTCCAACCAAACTAGAACTCAAACAAGCCATCCTATGGATCAAGTTGTAGACTCAAATCCAAATCCAACTAGGACTCAAACGAATCATCCTATCGACCAAGTGATAGGTGATCCAAGTCTAGGAGTTTGAACTGAGCCTCATACAGAAACCTTAGTCAAATATCTTTGATTTCTAAAATTGAACCCAAAACTATTGACCAAGCTCTTCTTGATCCCGATTGGATTATTGCAATGCAAGAAGAGTTGGCTCAATTCACTAGGAACAAAGTATGGGAATTAGTACCACCACCTAAAGATAAAACAATCATTGGAACAAGGTGGGTGTTTAGAAATAAAATTGATGATAAAGGTGAAGTAGTTAGAAATAAAGCTAGACTAGTTGCTAAAGGGTTTAGTCAAGTCGAAGGTTTAGATTACGACGAGACCTATGCCCCAGTAGCTAGATTAGAGTCCATTCAAATGCTATTAGCATATGCAGCACATCGAGGATTCAAGTTGTTTCAAATGGATGTGAAATCAGCATTCTTAAATGGATACATTAAAGAAGAGGTTTATTGTTAGGGCAATCTCTTGTCGTAATATGGTTTTGATGGTGTGACAAAGGGTTTAAGTTAGAGTGTTATTCATTGTTAGCGCAATCTCTTGCCAGGGGTTTTGTAGGTTCGTGTCCTTCATCGAATACTACATTGATAGTTTCCTCGACTCTAAGGGTGTCATGGTTATATACTCTATAAGCTCTACTTGTAGTCGAGAATCCTAAAAAGATTCCGGTCGTGGTTTTGGATGTAAATTTCCCTAGGTAATCTTTAGTGTTTAGGATATGTACCTTACACCCAAATACCCTAAAGTACTTGATGTTAGGTATTTTATCGTGATAAATCTCGTATGAGGTCTTAAGGTGCCTCTTTACCATAAGGATCCTATTCTGGACATAGCATATCGTACTCACGGCTTCCGCCCAAAACCTATCAGGTAGGTTATACTCATTAAGCATTGTCCTAGCGGCTTCTTGTAGGGTTATATTTTTGCATTCTACTAGGCCATTTTGTTGTGGAGTTCTAGGGCAAGAGAACTCATGGTGGTATCCATTTAGGTTACAGAATTCTGTAAACCTATGGTTTTCGAATTCACCACCATGATCAATCCTAAGTCTTTTGATTTTAATGCTTTGTTGATTTTCTATTAACTTAAATAGGTTGATTAATTGATCTAGGGTATCACTTTTGTGTTTGATGAACCTAACCCAAGTAAATTTAGAGTAGTCATCAATAATGACTAAACAGAATTTACTTCCGTTAAGTGACTTAGCTCCGTGTGAATCAAATAGATCCATGTGTAGGAGCTCAAGCACACTTTTGGTTCGTTCTTGACTAGTTAGTTGATGTTGTGTCCTAGATTGTTTACCTTGTTGACAAGCATTACATATTTTATTATCCAAGTTGTTGAGGTTAGGCAAACCTCTGACTAAATCAGTCTGACTCATCTTGTGGATGAGTCTTGGGTGTGAGTGACCGAGTCGTCGGTGCCACAACCATGATTCCTCTTGCCGTGTCATAAAACACTTAGTTGAGGAGTTAATTAAGTTGATAGTGTAAATGTTGTTATTTCTAGTCCCTTTAAGAATTGTTTTAGAGGTTTCATTTGTATTAATTACGCATTCATTTTCTAGAAATATGACCTTATAGTTATTATCACACAATTGGCTTACACTGAGAAGATTATATTGAAAATTTTCTACTAATAAAACATTTTGAATGACAAAATTTGAGTTAAGCTCAATATCACCCGATCCGATGATTTTTAGCTTGCCGTTATTTTCGAAGGCTACCGATCCTTGTCGTTTGAATCGAAGCTTCGAAAACTTGAGTTGATCCCCGGTCATGTGTCGGGAGCAACCACTGTCCAACATCCATTGATCCTACACGCAAGGTAGTTGATCAGATATTGGATTTATTAAAAATTGGTTGAAAATTATTAACCTAAATCATCTCACCCATGTCTACATGATCAAACATGTTAATCCTATATGTTCTTGTGAGATGACTTCCAATTTTAGTTGAATTAAATTTAATGACTTAAACACTTGTCAACCTTGCGTTACATTCGGATTTGACCTTAGGCTCATCAAGTCACCTTTTCAAGATCATGCCTTCCAGGTCGTGGCGAGGCACAGAGGCCTTCTTTGATCGGAAAAACGACCACTTCCTTAGACAAAGCCATTTTCAAGAAAATAGAGACTTGACTCACCTAAGACCACTTCCTGGTCTAACTAGTCTAGGATACGGCGAGGTAGCTTCAGCTAGTTCCGCTCGGTCAAGTGCACCGAACTAGATACGCCTTATCTAGCCCGAATACACAAGAATCCACTTTCCTAGCGTACTATCATCTCACCGCGTCCTGGTACTATGTTATCAAGTATTGACGAGTTATAGTCCTATCTAACCATTCTAAAAAGAAAAATCAAACTAAAAAACCTAAGCATGCAATTTCTAAGTTAAAACACAAACAAATTTCGTACTAGCTCCCCCTGGACCGTTGAAACGATTCGGTCTCTCCACATAGTGGATTTGGTCCTTGGGAACCCAGTACTGGTTTGATCCTAAGTTTGAAATCAAGGTGGTCTTAGGGACCCATGCTTGGACACGTTTTCTATGTCGACTTACAATCGACATATACGACTTATTGGTCGTGTTTGAGCTAAACCCTAGCCTGGCCTTGTTGTACACGGCCCTTTGCGATCCAAGTAGGAGGTCAAGTCCTTTGGATCCCAAAGTAAACCTTTCCAACGTATTCCTAAGATCTTCGACTTGACTTTTCAAGAGTGAGTTCTCAACTTCGAGTTTTTCAACCCGAGTTGAGTCCTTCTCTTGAACTCGACTAGTCGAAGAGGTTAGGGAGACCTCGTGTTTGAGGAGTTTAACTTCCTCAACCAGGGTCTCGACCTTGGACTCGGACTTAGCTAACTTTTTATTCAAAAACTTAATTGCACTATAAAGAGTAGTAATAAGAGAACGACTTACCTTGAGTGTATCTTTTGAACCAGATGCATATCCGTGGCTCGTCTTGAATAGTGCTTCGCAGTCTGACTCGTCTTCGATTTCCGATTCAGGTCCCGGTTCCGACTCCGTCTCCGATTCCACCGATTTAGCCATGAGGACTCAATCGTTATCTTCTTCCTCAGAAGCTTCTTCCCAAGTAGCGTTAAGTGCCTTTTTGTGTTTTGGTGCCTTGCTCTTGAGTTTTGGGCATTCGGACTTAATGTGTCCAAACTTGTTGCATTCATAACATCTTATGTTTGAACTTTTAGGCTTACCTTCGTTGGGTCGAGTGACGGCTCATTTCGGCCCTTGACTATCCTCTGAACTAGGTTGACTAGTTCGGCCTCCATTTCCGAGTCGACCTCTGAATCAGACTCATCCTCTTCTTCCTTCGGGGGTGGCTTGCCGACGGTTTTCTTCTTTGAACCTACAAATAGTGCTATACCTTTCTCGGGTTCTGAGTTAGACTGCTCATGAAGTTTGAAATCAGAAAAAAGTTCATCTAATCTAAGTTTGGAGAGATCCTTGGAGACCTTGTAGGCATCGACCATGGATGCCCACAAGGTAGTCCTCGGAAAGGAGTTTAGGACATACCTTATAAGGTCGCGATTTTCGACCTTTTGCCCGATTGCGTGTAGATTGTTGACGATGTCCTGGATGCGAGCGTGGAGTTGCGTCGCCGACTCGTGTTCCTACATTTTTAGGTTATATAGTTTATTAAATAGAAGATCACGCTTACATACCTTGGCTTCATCGGTCCCTTCGTGTAGCTCCACCAGTTTTGTCCAAAGGTCCTTTGCGCTTATGAAGGGGCCGACGCGATTTAGCTTTTCCTTGGATAAGTCGCATTGAAGGATTTGAGTTGCCTTAGTGTCAGCTTTGACTTGTCATTTTGTCGCAATGGTCCATTGGTCATAATCCAAGGATTCACCCACTTCATTAGTCGGAAGTGTGAATCCCGTTTGGATTATGATCCACATCTCGATTTGGGTTTTGAGAAAGCATTCCATCCGACCCTTCCAATAACGGAAGTCATCTCCGTTGTAAAATGGAGGTCGGACAGTGCTAAAACTCTCGAGATGGGCCATTAGAACAAAAGACACAAGGAGACGAAGACGAAAAACCTAGCAACGACAAAAACACACAAGAAAGTACCAAGACTCGCGTCTTGGATTAGTAGTGCGGGAGAAAAATTAACAAAACGAAATAAATCTGAAACAAACAGAATTAAAAAGAAAAAAAATCTGTAAAATGGCTAGATTGGTGGTTTCACCAAATCTTAGCAACCCCCGACTCTGATACCAATTGTTGGATCGATTTGAAATGCTAGAGGGGGGGTGAATAGCGTTAAAACTTTCTTTTTGTTCGTTCGTTTAAAAACCGAGTAGATAATTAATTTACAGCGGAAAAGATAAGCAATAGAAAGAGAAGACGAATATTTTACTTAGTTCGTAGCCTTCGGCTACTACTCCAAGGCCCTAGTGGTCCTTGACCACGCACGGAGGGCAAAACACTAAACGAACTCCTCCTCGTTGGAGGTAGGAGTTAATCGATACAAGAACAAAAACTTGAGGTTGAGGGACACTCCCCCTCTCCTCGTTACGATAGAAAAAAGAGCTTCGACAAATGTAAATGAACAACGAATCTAAAACTAAAACCGACGTACAAAAATCAAGGAAATGAAACCTAGACGTCGGAGAAGAAGCACTTCTTGCTGTTTGAGCTTTCATGGAGGCTTTTGGAAGCTTGGAATTGATGATGAAACCCTAGGATTGGCCCTCCTTTTATAGCCTTTGAGCCCCTTTTTGAGAGGAACCCTAGCCAATCACAATTGAGCACCAATCTCCTTGAAATGGGGTGATAAGCCTTGACTCCTCGAAGCTGATCATTGACCATCGATCGGCGATGGCAAGATCGATCGATCTTGACCTCGCCGATCGGTGATTGGCGGCAATGAAGTCCTCCAAGCTGGCAGTCGACTGATGCTTGCTGCAAGTCAAAGTTAGCTCAAAGAAAACATTATTTCGACGGCCTTCGACCATCTGATCTTGACCTAGACCATCGATGGGATGTCTTTGGTCGGATCTATACTTAAGACCATCCCCATAAGGAGGATACGACCTCACTTACGCTCGCACACACGAGCTTACCTCGATACTTACCATGTCGCTTTTACTTCCGACCTTCCACTCGATTCCTTCGGCTCCCTCCGAAGTCACTCGAGTGTCGCCCGACCACCGCGGCTTCCTCCGGGTGTCGCTAGCCTTCAGCTCTAGCTATAGCAATCTGCTGCACACTCGATTCAGCTCGTGAGATAACGATATGAGCTTAACTTTGTATCGTTTGCTATAATCAAAACTCAGGTTCGACTTAGGTGCCTACTGCACCAACATCTACTGTTGCATTCCCAACGGGAAGAAAGCCCTTCTCTCTATAAAAGGAGGGCTTGGGAGCCTTGGAGAGGCTAATATTTTCACTCCTAATTGTGCTCCAAGCCTCCTAAATATTTTTACTCTTCTCTTCCCTATTTCTATCTCTATCATATTGTAAGAGGAAAAGAGTTGGTGTAAGAAGGTTTTCTCCACCTTGTGTTGAGCTAAAGGAGAAGTTTAGTGGAAGGTTGAGGGAGTGATCCGCCTAACGGATTGTCGTAGACTAGCGGCAAGGGTCGTGAACCACATTAAAAGATTGTGTTTGTGATTTTTCCTTCTTTACTTGTGTTTTAGCTTTAATTGTCTTTATTAATGTTATTCCTCTTCGCTAATGAGTACTGTAGACAATCAAACACGAGCAAATTCCATCTACAATGATTAGGCTATTCATCCCCCCTTCTAGTCGGGCCATCAATCCCCAACAAAAAAGGGGAGAAGGAAGAAGAAAGAAGGGGATCAATTACAAGAAAAAGAAGAACTTCTACACACAGTCTCTCCGCGACTTCCTCCGGGGGACTAGGGCAGAGGAAGGAGATTGGGGACGAAGAAGAGATGGAGAGTTTTATTTGCTTTACTCATTCCTTTATTCTATAAACTTTCTGATTTATATGTAAGATGTTTTCTCCACCTCCGGAAGCACTTCGAGAAGGAGGGATTTCTAGTAAAGGTGTCTAGTGTCGAGGCTCCTTGGAGAGCTTATCCCGTGGAGTAGGAATTTGAATTTCGAACTACGTTAAATCTCTTTTCATCACTCGTTACTGCTGACTCTATAAGCATTATCATCTTTTACTGTCGTGACCGGAGAGGACCCCAACCCTCTTGGACATCTTCAACTCGAAAAGGAAGCATAAAATCCGTTTTCCGCATCAGTTGGCACCGCCTGTGGAAAATTGTTTTGCTAAACAAGACGTGAGGATGCATTTGCAAGAGATCCCTCCTCTAGCAGCCTCTTTCGTAGAGGATATCCCTATCACTCTATTACCAACCCAGTTAAGGGTCGTGGTAGATACCACAGTAGGTGAGGCTCTAGCAAAGGAAAGGAAAAAGATCGGATATCTCCAACTGCACTCTGACGAACCTCCTCAAATAGAACAACCATTCGAAGGACCTTCCCACGTCCCTCCGCCAAGTCCCCAAGAGACTGAAATATTGCAAGGTAAAATACTGACAGGGAGAACGTACCATTATCCTATCCCCATGGCACTGGTATGGCATGAAGACCAGGGGGAAAGTCAGTCCACAAGGGTGCCTTAGCCCTACGAGCCCTGTGCCTTCACTGAAGACATCATGGTAGAGCAACCACCTCCGCATTTTAGGGCTCCCCAGGTGGGGATGGACAATGACACTTCTGATATGGAAGAGCACATATCTCAGTTCGAAGGTGCAACTTCCCTCCATTGCTATTCTGACACCCTTATATGCAGGGTTTTCCGCATCACTCAGAGATGGTTTAGGTCTTTGCCCCCTAGTTTCATTACCTATTTTGCTGATTATAAAGGAGTTTTTCTTCAATAGTTTGCTAGTTGTAAAGCTTATAAGCATGATTCTTCTATCTTTCTTCATTTAAAACAAGAATCCTCAGAGTCTTTGAGGAGTTACATCCACCGCTTCACTGCCACTGCTCAGGAGATTCCCTCGGTTATGCCTGATATTTTGAGGGTAGCTATCCCTCATGGATTGAAGGAAGGATCCTTCCTTAGCTCCCAGTTAAGAAAGTCGACCACTAGTTATGAAGATCTCTTGGGCCTTGCTGAGGAGTATATCAATGAGGAAGAAGGGTTGAGAGTAAGAAGGGCAAAGAAGAAACCTGCCCCTACCCCTGTAGAAAGGAACCCTCCTCCTATTCAACGAGGACTTCCCAAACGAGAACCTGCCAGGCCTTTTCTACCTAAAATTCCTCGGATGCGACCACTGATGCTAGGAGTTCACCCTCTCCCTCCTTTGTGAATTATGGCTACTAAAGCCTTGCCTCCTTCGCAGATATGGAAAGAGCGGAAAATGGAGGCGTATGATCGGTAGGGTATTCTTCAGCGCCCTGTCGGATATCAAGGGATCCCCCTAATCCTCCAACCCCATTCTTCTTCCAGTACCACACAGAGTATGAACACACCAGTGACCACTGTTTCAAGCTGCAAAGCGAGTTGGAGTGTATCAGAGCAGAGTATTTGCATCTACAACCACAGATGAGAGGGCAAGCGAGGAGAGGTCGTCGGCCAAATATTGCTCGCCCAGGGCCCTACAACGGAAGACCCCAGGCTCTTCTCTCGCCAGGCCCACGACCATCCAATCAGGAAGGTGTCTCACGAGAAGGGTCAGCTAGCAAGGGTGCATTAGCTGCTCCGGGGGATGTCCCCACTCGGGGAGTCATAAATGTTATTGCTGGAGGACCCACTGATGTGGATTCTAATAGAGCCAGAAAATCTTGTGCCCGCCTTATGGAGAGTTTGGCTATAGGGGAGGACCAATCCATTTAGAATACACCTTGGATATCCTTCGGACCTGAAGATCTACAAGGCGTCCTTATGCCCCACACTGATACTTTAGTAATTAGGGTCTCTTTGGCAAATTATGAGGTAGCCCGAGTCCTGGTGGACTCAAGAAGTTCTGTTAATATCCTCTTTCAGGAAGCTTTTGGGCATATGCAGCTAGGAAATGCACAGTTAGAGGATGTGGCAACTCCTCATTTTGGTTTTGATGGGCACATGGTGCATCCTATAGGGCAAATCACTTTACCCCTTACCCTGGGTACCAAGCCCCGTTAAAAGACTAATATAACTCCTTTTCTTGTGGTGGATGCCCCTTCTACCTATAATGCTATTTTGGGTCGTCTCTTTTTGTCAATATTTTAGGCGGTGGCCTCCCCCTACCATCAGAAGGTCAAATTCCTTATAGGACAACTCATTGGAGAGATATGAGTAGATTAGAGGGTAGCTCGGAGCTATTACATTCAGATGGTAAGGGATGACCAGAAGAAAGCCAGGGTGGGGGATCCCAAAGGAAAGGCTATTGACACTTCGGGAGTTTATGTGTTGGAAGAAGCTTTACCCAAAGAAGAGAAGATAGAAGAAGGCAAATCTGTGGAGATAGCCCCTAGAAAAGTCACTTGGGTAGCTCAGCAGTGGGAGGTGAAGGAAGAGATCGTTGCTTGCTTGCAAAGGAATGAAGATATCTTTGCCAAATACATGCACGATCTCACAGGGATTGATCCCCTAATTACTGAGCATCATCTCAACATTGTCCGAGGAGCCCGACCAGTTCAACAGAAGAGGTGACACTTTGGACTGGAGAAGGAAAAGGTCATCGCGGAAGAAGTGGACAAGTTGCTCAAACTGGTCACATTAAAGAAATTCAATTTTCCGAGTGGGTTTCAAATGTAGTTATGGTCCCCAAGCCTTCTGGGCAATGGAGGATGTGTATTGACTTTCATGATTTAAATAAAGCATGCCCTAAAGACTGCTATCCCTTATCTCGTATTGATCAATTGGTAGATTCTACTGTATGATATGAAGTGGTATCACTTATGGATGCTTATCAAAGGTATCACCAGATCCTCTTGGCTCAAGATGATCAGAAGTGGATTAGTTTTATCATGGCAGGAGGATTGTATGCTTATGTGGTGATGCCTTTTGGGTTAAAGAATGTCGGGGCCACCTATCAGAGGCTTATGGATAAGATATTCGCTGAGCAGAAAGGAAAAAATGTGGAGGTTTACGTTGATGATATTCTGGTAAAGTCAAAGTTCACTTGTGATCTAGTGTAGAATCTGGAAGAAACATTTACTACCCTGAGACGATACAACATGAAGTTAAATCCAAAGAAGTGTTTGTTCAGGGTAAAGAGTGGGAAGTTTTTGGGATATATTGTGACTGAGAAAGGACTGCAGGCTAATCCCGAAAGGTGCAAGCATTATGTAATATGAAGTCATCTACTAATTTGCGGGAAACCCAAAAATTGGTGGGAAGGATAGTATCTTTGTCTCGGTTTATAGCTAGATAAACAGATAAAGGGTTGGTTACCTTTCTTCCAAATTCTACGCAAGGCTGCCCAATTTCTGTGGGATGAATCATGTGAGCAAGCTTTTCAGGAATTGAAGAAATATTTAGCTGAACTCCCTTTGTTGGCCAAGCCTTCTTCTGGGGAACCAATGTGGATGTACCTAACTGTATCAGAAGGGGTAGTCAGTTCAGTGTTATTGAAATAGGAAGGTTCTCAACAGCAGCCCATATATTACACTATTCACATATTGAAAGGGGCGGAATTGTGGTACACTGAGTTGTAAAAATTGGCATACATTTTGATCTTAATGGCTCGAAAGTTATGGCCTTATTTCTTAGCTCATCCGGTGAATGTGTTCACCAATAGTGAGTTAGGTCTAGTGGTCACTAAACCCAATTTTTCAGGAAGATTATGTTGGTGTAATGGCACCAAATAATCGAACCTATATTTTGATTATGGAAAAGACACAAAGTTAAGATTATATCGTTATCTCACGAGTTGAACCAAGTGTGCAGAAATGTTAAGCTAAGCTGAAGGTCGGTGACACCCGGAGGTCATCGTGTTGAGAAACTGTGGTGGTCGGGTGACACCGGGAGGACTTCGGAGGGAGCCGAAGAAATCAGGTGGAGACCAGAAGCAAAAGCTACAAAGTTAAAGCTTGAGGTAAGCTCGTGTGAGTAAGTGTAAGTAAGGTCGAGTCCTCGGTATGGGGACGTCCTTAGGCGATGATCCGACTAAGACATCCCATGGAAGGTCTATGTCGAGATCGTACGATTGGTAGACGTCGAAAACACTTATTTCAATGTCATTTTTGAACTAACTCTTGATGCAGTTGAAAATCCTGGGCATCAGTTCAACCGACCAGTTCAACTACTATTCAAGTTCCAACCTCAAGGATAGTCAAAACCTCATCCCCTTATCTTAGGGTAAGGTGGCTTTTGAAGATAAGGCTTGAGCTCAACTTTTAGGGTTCTCAAAGGCTATAAAAGAAAGAGTGTTCTTCACCATTTTTATCAATTCAAAACTCTCCAAACGCCTCCGCAACGCCGCTACTCTACGACGATCATACGACGCCGAAGCGCTGCAAAAACACCGATGACACGACACAAGCTCCACTTCCACTCTTTGAGTCGTTGGTATCAGTTCACTTTAATTCTTATTTCTAAATTGTTGTAATCAGTTTATTATTGAGCTTTTATCGTAACGAGGAGAGAGGGGTTTGTCTCTCTACCTTGAGCTTTTCGTGTTTTTGTAATCGTCATCTTCTACCTCCAACGACGAGGAGAGTTTTAGTGAATTTCCCTCCCTGTGCGATCTCGGATCGCTAGGGCCTTGGATTAGCAGCCGAAGGCTGTCAACCAAGTAAAAATAAAGGTGTGTTCTTTTATTTTCTGCTGCATAACTCTTTGTATTATCGAACGAACAAAAACGAACGAAGATTTGTTGTGAGCTATTCACCCCCCCCCCCTCTAGTGCTTATTCTGATCCAACAATTGGTATCAGAGCGGGGGCACTATGATCTGGTGCAACCACCGATCTAGCACTTAATTTTTTATTTTTGTTTCGTATTTGATTTCTTTCTTTCGATTCGTAGATTTTTGTTTCGAGTAGATTTCTTTCTCCTACACTACTAATCCAAGACGAGAGTCTTGGTACATTTGTGTTGTTTTTGTTTTGCGAGGTTCTCTCTTTTTGTCTAAATGGCCCATCTTGAAGGGTTTAGCACCGTTCGACCTCCGTTTTATAATGGAGATGACTTCTGTTACTGGAAGGGTCGGATGGAGTGCTTCCTAAAAACCGAAGTCGAGATGTGGATTGTAATCCAAACCGGGTTCACACTTCCTACTAATGAAGTTGGTGAATCGTTGGATTACGATCAATGGACAAACGCCATGAAAAGACAAGTGGAAGCTGACGCCAAGGCTACCCAAATTCTACAATGTGGTTTATCCAAAGAGGAACTCAACCGTGTCGGCTCCTTCATCAGTGTGAAGGACCTATGAAACAATTGTTGGATCGATGTGGTTCACTAGAGGGGGGGTGAATAGCGAAAAGTCTTTTTCTTTCGAATTCGTTTCAAGACAAATATACGCAGCGGAAATGTAAATGAAACAAAAAGAGACAAGTTTGTTTTTTTACTTGGTTCGTAGCCTTTGGCTACTACTCCAAGGCCCTAACGGTCCTAGACCGTGTACGGAGGGCAATTCACTAAAACACTCCTCCCCGTTGGAGGTAGGAGTTTGACGATTACAAAAAAACTTCGAAGCAAAATGATGGAGAGACAAACCCTCTCTTCTATTAAAGTAAAATGCAACGATAGAAAAACCTCGAGTAAAAGAGTTGCAATATTGAAAACAATAACAAGGATTATACCAACAACTAAAAAGAAAGACCTTAAGCTAGGGTTGTTGGCAGCACTTCATTGTCGTAGAGTCGTCGGAGAGTCGTAGCGTTGCGGAAGCTTTTGAGCACTTAGAATTATTGTAAAAACCCTAGGTTAGGACCTCCTTTTATAGCCTTTGAGCCCCTTTTCGAGAGGAACCCTAGCCAATCATATTTGAGCACCATTCCCCTTGAAATTTGATGATAAACCTTGACTCCTCGAGGCTGATCCTTTGACCAGCAATCGACTGATGGCCATCACCCGATCACGGCAAGATCAATCGAGTGCTAGCCGTATCACCCGACCGATGGACGGGCTTGAGTCCTTGAGGTTGGCAATGACCGATGTTGGTACGCAAGGCAATGTTAGCTTAAAGAAAACATTATTTTGACGGTCGTCGACCGTCCGATCTCGACCTAGACCACCTATGAGATGTCTTGGGTCGGATCTACGCTTAAGTCTTTCCCCGTAACGAGGATACGACCTTACTTATACTCGCACACACGAGCTTACCTCGATACTTACGTGTTGCTTTTGCTTTCGGCCTTCCACTCAATTCTTTCGGCTCCCTCCGAAGTCACTTGAGTGTCGCCCGACCACCGCGGCTTCCTCCGGGTGTCGCTAGCCTTCAGCTCCAGCTATAGCAATTTTCTGCACACTCGATTCAGCTCGTGAGATAACAACATGAGCTTAACTTTGTATCGTTTGCTATAATCAAAAATCAGGTTCGACTTAGGTGCCTACTGCACTAACAATCTCCCCCTTTTTGATTTATGGCAAACCCACATACAAAGTTAAGTGCATTAAGAAAAGATATGCATGAATGAGCAGGAGTGTTAAGAGAATGAATGAACAGGAGTATAAAAACTCTTTTTCAAGTGCTCCCCCTTGAGGAATCCTCCCCCTTGACCGAGGGTGAGTACTTGAGAAAGAGTTTTAACTCTCCCCCTTGACGTTTGCTACTAAAAAAGAATTAAGTAACCGAAATTACTTAATATTGGCCATAGTATTTAAGTTAAGAATTCTTTGGCCTTTGAATAAGTTTTAACTTTTGGTTTAAATATGAAGTAAGAGTTTAAGTTGTCAAAAAAAATTTGACTCCTTAACTTTGACCTTTTAACTTTAGCCTTTTTCTCCCCCTTTTGCCGTATATCAAAAAGAGTAAGGGGTGTGTGGAAAACAAAATAAGTGTTAAATTTAAAGTCCAAGCATGTTCCCCATTTTTTATTTTAAAAAAAATATATACTGAAAATAAGCTCATCTATAAAATGTTCAACTCATATTTGGCTTGATTGATATGAAAGATCAACCAGTCCTGGTCAGAGTCGATTAGTATGTATGATTATACTCCGTGGTTCATAGCGATGCACTAGCTCTACATCTGGAACCAGGAGTAAGGTCCTAACATCTCACGCCCATCTACGTGGCTAAGTACACAAACACATTAGTCCTATGTGTTGTGAGATGTATTGGCTCCTTAAATCTATAGGTGCATGATATCTAAGGTATGTCCTATGCTAGTTCCATAAAAATGAAAATTTAAGAAATAGTAGTAAGAAAATATAATTTGCAAGTTCCTATTCTACTACGCACATGCCCAATTTTCGTCTTAATAGACTAAATTCGGCTTCGGGTAGGGGTTTAGTAAATAGGTCTGCTAAGTTAGACTTCGATTCGACGTATTCGAGTTGTATTGCTCCGTTGGCCACATGTTCTCAAATGAAATGGTGTTTGACCTCTATATGTTTGGTCCTAGAGTGACATATCGGATTCTTAGTAAGATTAATTGAACTAATGTTGTCTACGTGAAGTTTAGTATTCGTAAAGTCTAACTTAAAGTCGTGGAGAGTGTGCTTCATCCAAAGAAGTTGAGTGACACACTCACCCATCGCGATGTATTCAGCTTCGGTGGTAGATAAAGCGACACAGTGTTGCTTCCTACTGCACCAACTTACTAGACTCGAGCCGAGAAGTTGACAACAACCACTCGTGCTCTTTCTATCGAGCTTACTACCGGCATAGTCCGAATCGGAGTAGCCGATTAGTTCGAACTCCGTAGATCTAGGGTACCAAATACCAATGTTAAGTGTACCCTTAAGATATCTAAGGATACGCTTAACTAGGGTTAGGTGAGACTCCTTAGCACAGGTTTGAAACCTGGCGCACATACTTACTGCGAATAGGATGTCGGGTCGGCTCGCAGTTAAGTATAGGAGACTTCCTATCGCGCTCCTATAGTACTTTAAGTCAATGGACTTACTTTCTAGGTCTTCTCCTATGTTAACATTAATCTTAGCGTCTTGCATTCCAAATCTTTTAATTAACTCCTTAGTGTATTTTTTTGTTGATATAGGTATATACCATCCTTAGTTTGTTTAATTTGTAGACCTAAAAAGAAACTTAACTCGCCTACCAAGTTCATTTCGAACTCACTTTCCATGAGTGAAACGAACTCGTTTAGTAAGGCTGAGTTAGAGGTTCCAAAAATTATATCGTCTACGTAAATTTGAGCTATGAATATTTCTTTACCTAAGGTTTTTACGAAGAGAGTTGGGTCAACTAAGCCTTGGTTAAACCCTTTTGACTTAAGATGGATTGAAAGTCTCTCGTACCAAGCTCGAGGAGCTTGTTTAAGTCCATAGAGAGCTTTCTTAAGTTTTAGAACATGGTCGGGTTTATCTAGATTTTCGAATCCGGGGGGTTGGCTAACATAAACTTCTTCTTTAATGTATCCATTTAGGAATGCCGACTTAACATCCATTTGAAACAGCTTAAATCCTCGATGTGCGGCATAAGCTAGCAACATTCGAATGGATTCGAGTCTAGCTACTGGGGCATAGGTTTCGTCGTAATCTAAGCCTTCGACTTGACTAAACCCTTTGGCGACCAACCTAGCCTTGTTTCTAACTACTTCACCTTTATCATCAAGCTTAATTCGAAACACCCACTTTGTTCCAATTATCGTTTTGTCTTTAGGTGGTGGTACTAATTCCCACACTTCATTCCTAATAAATTGAGCTAGCTCTTCTTGCATTGCAATAATCCAATCGGGATCAAGAAGAGCTTGTTCAATTGATTTGGGTTCTATCTTTGAAATTAAGGAAATTTGACTAAGGTTCCTATAGGATGCTCTAGTTCGAACTCCTAGATTAGGATCTCCTATCACTTGATCGATAGGGTGGTTAGTTTGAATCCTAGATTGGGTTGGGTTTGTGTTGTTGGGTTTTTCCGTGCCGCAAAAACCGCTTTTTGTGTTGCGGAAACCTCGGAAGCCCCGGCCACGGATCCGTGCAAAGTATAAAAAATATAAAAACATGTATGTGCTTACAAAAACCCTAGATCTACCTTAGATCTAAGAGGTTAGAACATTACCCTCGTAGCGATGCCCTTCGCTTATCCCGCTCGTCCAAAAGTTCGTCGGAACTCGAGAGTGTCAAGTGCACACTCCTCTATGGTATCCACACAAGCAATAGGTGGAGAAAGAGACAAACTTGAGTGTGCTAGCACTCCTAGTAGATCTCGGCAAGATGAGGAAGGAGAGGGAGAGCTTGAGAGGAAAAACACCAAGGAAGAAGATGATCCAAGAGTGTAACTCACCAAATGAATTCACCACACATAACCCCTAAAGTGGTCGGCCACTTCATGAAAGGGGGGTTACATGCATGCATGTAACTCCCATGACCCTTGGTCTCCCTCATGATGTGGCACCAATTGACCAAGTCAATGATGATGTGGAGCACCATCATTGGCCGGCCATGCCATGTCATCATCATGACATGGCATTTGGTCAAGTCAAACTTGACCTTTCATCTTCCCTCTCAAGTCAAGTCAAACTTGACCTCTAATCTCCCATGGTTGATCAAATCTAACCACTTGACTCAAGTCAATTTAATTTAATGAATCTCTATTCATTTAATTTAAATTGATTTGATGAATCAAATCTAAATTAGACTCATTCAACACTTGAATCAACTTGAGTCTAACTCAATTAGTCTAATTTTGATTACTCTTAATCCAATTTGGTTCATCCCATGAACCTAATCCTCATGGTTCATCATATGAACCTAATCTCCATCTAATTGCTCTTATGTGTGTGACCCTATAGGTTCTTGTAACGTTGGCAATGTCCCTAAACCGATTTAGGAACATAAGCAATGAGCGGTATCTAGCAACACATCATTGCTACCCAAGTTACAAGAATGTTGAGCTCCAACATCACCTTTGTGACTACTAATTGTGACTCTCACAATATGTGACAATGTCCCTCTATCCTTGACATCTAGATTGACCAATCGAGGCATAGATCGTGTTATCCTCAGTACAATCTAAATCTTGAACTCCAAGTAGACTCACTCTAATTAAATGAGCTCAATATCTCATATTGACTCATTTGGGCATGGCCATGCACTTCGTGGTCTCACTCTATCAAGAATATCGATGTCACCCCCATCATATAGGAGGGATAGATCCCATCTACATCACTCACATCCCTCCGCATAATTTGTTACATACCCAGTAATCGGCTTTATAGTCCACCCATTTACGGGTGACGTTTGACGAAGCCAAAGTATGCAACTCCTTATGTAGGGAACCATGGTGACTTCAGGTCTAAGGACTAATAGTCATACTAATAGCCACATGAGAAAGTATATGACACTCATATAACGATCCATGATACTTTCTCATGGCGAGTCATTCAGTATACATTCTCCAATGCATACCCATGTGTCAACTTGATATCTCATATCCATGACTTGTGAGATCAAGTCATCTTGTTGACCTACATGCTAGTCTCTACGCATTAATATTGTCCCTGAATGTTAATACTCGACTAGGAATGATTAAGAGTAGTGTTCTTTATATCATCTCATTATCGATTCAACCAATCGATTGATATAGATAAGAACCTACTACTCAAGGACATTATTATATTTAGTTATTTGGCACCAATAACCATGCCTTTATAAATAGGAATATGATACAATAAAGTTCATACAACAATCATCACATGATTGGCTCTAGGGCTTTCACTAACAATCTCCCACTAGCACTAGTGTCAATCACCGTAGTATCTAATACCCAATGACCTAGTGTGACCATCATGCTTTTTCTGTGCCAAAGCCTTGGTCAAGGGATCTGCGATGTTAGCCTCTGTGGGTACTCTGCAAATCTTCACATCTCCTCTATCGATAATATCTCGAATGAGATGGAAGCGCCGTAGTATGTGTTTGGTCCGCTGGTGTGAGCGAGGTTCCTTAGCCTGTGCAATCGCTCCATTGTTGTCACAATAGAGCTCTATGGGATCTGCAATGCTAGGAAGCACCCCAAGCTCAGTAATGAACTTGCGGATCCAAACTGCCTCCTTTGCTGCCTCAGATGCAGCGATATACTCGGCTTCTGTTGTAGAATCAGCAACTGTGTCCTGTTTCGAACTCTTCCAGCTCACAGCGCCACCATTAAAGAAAAACACGAACTCTAACTGCGATCTATAATCATCCTGGTCAGTTTGGAAGCTGGCATCACTGTAACCCTTTACAGCTAGCTCCTCATCGCCTCCAAATATCAAGAAATATTCTTTAGTCCTTCTCAAGTACTTAAGAATATTCTTGACTACTATCCAATGACGCTCACCTGGATCTGACTGGTATCTACTTGTCATGCTCAAAGCATACGAGACATCAGAACGAGTACATAGCATGGCATACATGATAGATCCTATAGCAGATGCGTAAGGGATCTTATCTATGCGGTCTCTCTCCTCTCTAGAAGAGGGACTTTGAGTCTTCGAAAGACTCACACCATGTGACATCAGCAGAAGTCCCTTCTTGGAATTCTGCATGGCAAACCATAGTAATACCGTGTCAATGTATGTACTCTGACTTAGGCCAAGCAATCTCTTAGATCTATCTCTATAGATCTTGATGCCTAGAATACAGGCTGCTTCACCTAAGTTTTTCATTGAGAAGCACGTCCCGAGCCAAGTCTTCACAGACTGTAGCGAAGGGATGTCATTCCCAATGAGAAGTATGTCATCCACATACAATACAAGGAAGACAACTGTGTTCCCATTAACCCTCTTATAGACACAGGGTTTATCTTCATTCTTGATGAAACCAAACTGTTTGATCGCATCATCGAATCGAAGATTCCAACTCCGAGAAGCTTGCTTTAGCCCATAAATGGACCTTTGTAGCTTGCATACCTTCCCAGTATGCTGTGGATCTACAAAACCCTCAAGTTGTGTCATGTACACATCCTCGAGCAAGTTTCCATTCAGAAACGCGGTTTTGACATCCATCTGCCAGATCTCATAATCGTGGTATGCTGCAATAGCAAGCAAGATCCGAATGGACTTAAACATCGCCACTGGAGAAAAGGTTTCATCATAGTCAATACCATGAATTTGCTTGAAACCTTTAGCCACCAATCGGCCCTTATAGGTATGCGTAAGTTCATCCATGTCAGTCTTTCTCCTAAAGACCCACTTACACCCAATGGGTTTGACCCCTTCAGGTGGATCAACCAAAGTCCATACTTGGTTGGTGTACATGGATTCCATCTCGGATCTCATGGCCTCTAGCCATTTCTCAGAATCTGGGCTCATCACAGCTTCCTGATAGGAGGTAGGCTCATTCTCAATGAGCATTACGTCATCATGGTCAGACAAGAGAAATGAATATCTCTCAGGCTGACGACATACCCTATCAGATCTGCGAAGAGGTAGGTCTACATGAACAGGTGGTTGTTCCACAACTCTTTGTGCAATAACCTCATCACCCACAACACTTTGTGGTTCCTGTTCAACCTCCATCAAGGCCTCAGTGTTATGGTCCTTATCTTGAATTTCTTCAAGATCGAAGGTACTCCCACTAGTTTTTCTAGAAACAAAATCCCTTTCTAGAAAAACTCCAGTCTTTGCCACAAACACTTTGTGCTGACTGGGAATGTAGAAGTAATATCCCTTTGTATCCTTGGGATATCCAACAAAATAGCACCTATCGGATTTGGGTCCCAGTTTGTCTGAGACTTGACGTCGAACGTAAGCCTCACAACCCCAAATCCTCATAAAAGACATCATGGGATTTTTCCCTGTCCATATCGTATATGGTGTCTTTATCACAGCCTTGGATGGTACACGGTTAAGGGTAAAGGCTGTTGTGTCTAGAGCATATCCCCAAAAGGATATAGGAAGATCTGTGTGACTCATCATAGATCGTACTATATCTAATAGGGTACGATTCCTCCTTTCGGATACACCATTCCACTGTGGTGTTCCAGGAGGAGTAAGTTGGGATAGAATCCCACACTCAGCTAGATAGTCACGAAACTCATGGCTAAGGTATTCTCCACCTCGATCTGATCGAAGTATCTTAATACTCTTGCCAAGTTGGTTTTGTACTTCATTCTTGAATTCTTTGAACTTTTCAAAGGATTCTGATTTATGTGTCATAAGATACACATAACCATATCTACTGAAGTCATCAGTAAATGTAATGAAGTACCTGTAACCACCTCTAGTAGCAACATTGAAAGGACCACATACATCACTATGTATAAGTCCTAACAAATCTGTTGCTCTTTCACTATGTCCACTAAAGGGAGTCTTGGTCATCTTGCCTAAAAGGCAAGACTCGCATGTCTCATATGATTCAAAATCAAATGAGTCTAGCAGCCCATCCTTTTGGAGCTGAGATAAGCGACTCTCATTTATGTGACCTAAGCGACAATGCCAGAGATAGGTTTGGTTCAACTCATTTGACTTGAACCTCTTGGTACTTATGTTATAGATAGGGCTCTCTAAGTCTAGAAAATAGAGTCCGTTCATTAGAGGTGCACTACAATAGAACATATCATTTAAATAAATTGAACAACATTTGTTCTTTATTATAAATGAAAAACCTTTCTTGTCCAAACAAGAAACTGAAATGATGTTCTTAGTTAAGGCAGGCACATAACAACATTCATCTAATTCTAGTACAAGCTCAGAGGGCAGAGATAGATCATAAGTTTCTACAGCAACAGCAGCAACCCTTGCTCCATTGCCTACTCGTAGGTCCACCTCGCCCTTTGTCAATGCCCTGCTATTTCTCAGCCCCTGCACATTGGTACAAATGTGAGATGTACATCCAGTATCTAATACCCATGATGAAGAAATAGATAGATTGACTTCTATAACATTTATACCTAAAGTAGAAGTCTCACTTCTCTTCTTCTTAAGATCTTCCAGGTATGCCTTGCAGTTACACTTCCAGTGTCCTGCTTCCTTGCAGTGGAAGCAAGCCCCTTCCTTGGCTACCCCTCCTTTGGGTTTAAGTTCTTTGCCTTTTCCCTTGGCTTGGGACTTTCCCTTACCTTTAGGCTTGCCCTTGCCTTTCTTCTTCTGCACCATCAAAATGGTGTCAGATTTACCCTTCTCGAGTTAAGCTCGTGATTCTCAACATGCCGAGCATTTTAATAATGGCTTATCAATTTCATTCATGTTATAATTCATGACAAATTGATTGAAGGCTTGTGGCAAAGATTGCAAGATCAGGTCAGTGGCCAGCTCTTGGCCAAGTGGGAATCCCAGCCTTTGTAGGTTTTCTACGTACCCAATCATCTTGAGTACATATGTACCTACGGGAGTCCCTTCTTGCATTTTGGACCCAAATAATGCCTTAGAGACTTCATATCTCTCATGCCTAGCTTGTCCTTGATATAGTTGACGAAGATGTCCAACCATATCATAAGCATTCATGAACTCATGTTGCTTCTGAAGCTCAGAGTTCATGGTCGCGAGCATTAGACATGACACATCTAATGCATCATCTTGATGATTCTTGTAAGCATCTTTGTCAGCTCGCGAGGCATTGGCAGGAGGTGCCTCCGGAATGGGCTGCTCCAGGACATACAGCTTCCTTTCTTGGGTGAGAACAATTCTCAGGTTCCTGTACCAGTCCAGGAAATTCGCTCCATTGAGCTTGTCCTTCTCAAGGACAGATCGCAGAGAGAGAGTGTTCGTGTTTGTTGACATAGTAATCTACAACATACAATGTAGAGGATTAATATCATATTCCTTTTATCATTTAATTAGGCCTTTAATCAAATGATGCTCCCACTGAATTATAGGAATTTTGTAGAATCGAGTTATGGATGTGGTCAAACCACATTACTAGATTCATACAAACTAGCTATAATTCTTGCGGGACAAGATCCACATCATACTAAGCCTTGAGTTAGCTTTGGCTAAATCGCCCAAGACTTAGTACGATCGGTGGGTAACACATTACCGATTACATCTCTATGCAACTCTTGTTTATAGGATTAAGACCCACATTTACAAAAGACCTTGAGTTAGCTTTGGCTAAATCGCCCAAGGTTTAGTGTAAATGCGATCTTAACCTATCTTTCCAACAATTGGAATATGCCCATAGTTCTACTCGATCCAATTGAGTTAACTAGTTTTGCTCAATCTAATTGAGCTTACTCTAACCCAAGCGTGATAGGCGGGACCAAGATTGTCCCTCCGCACCCTACCAAGATAATATGCGTTGCTCTGCTTTGGCAGATTCAACAACGACAAATGATCGAGGTAGTGATGGGTATCAAGGCTCGGTAGGCATTTTCGAGTTGATTCGATTATGATCTAATCTAATCGTAATGTGTATCTTATACGCATTTAGGCCTTTATTATCCTATATTAGCATGCATCACATACATACATTCATTATTCTAGCATGCATCATATACATACAAGAAAATTAATCTAGCATGCATCATATACATACAAGCATTATTCTACTAGCATGCATCACATACATACAAGCAAAATCAATTAAATATATATATATATATATATATATATATATATATATATATATATATATATATATATATATATATAAACATATATATATATAATTAAATGTGATATAGTCATGGCCCTTCTACGATCTTCTCAAGCCAATGAGAAGATCGGACGGTCAACCTAAGGCTAGCGGCTTCTCCAAGCGCTTCCTTTGACCGCCATGTGTCATCGTCACCCTTCTCGTAAGCTCGTCTTCAAGTGGACTTTCCACCGCTCCATTTTTGTACATTAAAAAATGTGAAACTCGAGTTACATTCGAGTCTAAAACTATTTACAACTAGAATATCAAAAAGAAGAGGTACGACGCACAGGTCGCATACACTATACAACAGGCACAACCACAAAACGGCACGCAGGCCGTATTATGAATTACAACACACATAATCCAATCAAATTGGGGTCATTGGGCCATGAAAATCACAGAATTATACATAATTCTAAATTATGTAATTTTACAGAAAATTTCTATAATTTTTCCTAATTTATTTCAAATTTATGAGTCACCTCTCCGTAACGGTCCCGCTAAGCGGTTTCCGGGCGCGATCGCGGGACATGGCCCCTTTCGGGGATAGGGGCAGCGCCCCTACTCGCAAAATAAACTTTGCGAGTGTCCCTACAATGATCTTACAGCGACTTAAGTCGCTGTCCAAAAACCCTAAAGCGAGAACTCGCCGATTCGGAGAGTTTTTCTCGATGGTTGAAGCCTAGGAGTGTCCCAACACTCTACGAGAAAAATACCCAAAAATTCTATAAAATAAGAAAATTTACAGAAAAATATAAATCTGTAATTTTTATATCTAATATAAAAACTACAAAAACGAAACACATACATGCTTTGCACGTGGCTCTGATACCACTGTTGGGTTTTTCCGAGCCGTAAAAACCGTTTTTTGCGTTGCGAAGTATAAAAAATATAAAAACATGTATGTGCTTACAAAAACCCTAGATCTACCTTAGATCTAAGAGGTTAGAACATTACCCTCGTAGCGATGCCCTTCGCTTATCCCGCTCGTCCAAAAGTTCGTCGGAACTCGAGAGTGTCAAGTGCACACTCCTCTATGGTATCCACACAAGAAATAGGTGGAGAAAGAGACAAACTTGAGTGTGCTAGCACTCCTAGTAGATCTCGGCAAGATGAGGAAGGAGAGGGAGAGCTTGAGAGGAAAAACACCAAGGAAGAAGATGATCCAAGAGTGTAACTCACCAAATGAATTCACCACACATAACCCCTAAAGTGGCCGGCCAATTCATGAAAGGGGGGTTACATGCATGCATGTAACTCCCATGACCCTTGGTCTCCCTCATGATGTGGCACCAACTGACCAAGTCAATGATGATGTGGATCACCATCATTGGCCGGCCATGCCATGTCATCATCATGATATGGCATTTGGTCAAGTCAAACTTGACCTTTCATCTTCCCTCTCAAGTCAAGTCAAACTTGACCTCTAATCTCCCATGGTTGATCAAATCTAACCACTTGACTCAAGTCAATTTAATTTAATGAATATCTATTCATTTAATTTAAATTGATTTGATGAATCAAATCTAAATTAGACTCATTCAACACTTGAATCAACTTGAGTCTAACTCAATTAGTCTAATTTTGATTACTCTTAATCCAATTTGGTTCATCCCATGAACCTAATCCTCATGGTTCATCATATGAACCTAATCTCCATCTAATTGCTCTTATGTGTGTGACCCTATAGGTTCTTGTAACGTTGGCAATGTCCCTAAACCGATTTAGGAACATAAGCAATGAGCGGTATCTAGCAACACATCATTGCTACCCAAGTTACAAGAATGTTGAGCTCCAACATCACCTTTGTGACTACTAATTGTGACTCTCACAATATGTGACAATGTCCCTCTATCCTTGACATCTAGATTGACCAATCGAGGCATAGATCGTGTCATCCTCGGTACAATCTAAATCTTGAACTCCAAGTAGACTCACTCTAATCAAATGAGCTCAATATCTCATATTGACTCATTTGGGCATGGCCATGCACTTCGTGGTCTCACTCTATCAAGAATATCGATGTCACCCTCGTCATATAGGAGGGATAGATCCCATCTACATCACTCACATCCCTCCGCATAATTTGTTACATACCCAGTAATCGCCTTTATAGTCCACCCATTTACGGGTGACGTTTAACGAAGCCAAAGTATGCAACTCCTTATGTAGGGAACCATGGTGACTTCAGGTCTAAGGACTAATAGTCATACTAATAGCCACATGAGAAAGTATATGACACTCATATAACAATCCATGATACTTTCTCATGGCGGGTCATTCAGTATACATTCTCCAATGCATACCCATGTGTCAACTTGATATCTCATATCCATGACTTGTGAGATCAAGTCATCTTGTTGACCTACATACTAGTCTCTACGCATTAACATTGTCCCTGAATGTTAATACTCGACTAGGAATGATTAAGAGTAGTGTTCTCTATATCATCTCATTATCGATTCAACCAATCGATTGATATAGATAAGAACCTACTACTCAAGGACATTATTATATTTAGTTATTTGGCACCAATACAAGTAAATATAATAACCATGCCTTTATAAATAGGAATATGATACAATAAAGTCCATACAACAATCATCACATGATTGGCTCTAGGGCTTTCACTAACATGTGTCACCTAATGCTTGATCAATGGGGTGACTTGGTTGAACACTAGTTTGACTCGGATCACTTGTCACTTGGTCGACAAGAGAAGTTGGTTGATGTGGATTAGACTCGATCTCAGGGTCGGAGACGAGTTTGGTATCGATGGGCCTCAACACTTGGGGTCATTAAGGGTTTTGTAGGTTCGGTACTTCATCGAACACTACATTAATAGTCTCTTCGACTTTAAGGGTATCGTGGTTATATACCCTATAGGCCCTACTGTGGTTGAGTATCCTAAGAAGATTCCGTGGAGGTTTTGGATTCAATTTCCCTAGGTGGTTCTTAGTGTTTAAGATATGTACTTTACATCCAAATACCCTAAAGTACTTGATGTTGGGTACTTTATTGTGATAAATCTCGTACGAGGTCTTAAGGTGCCTCTTTACCATAAGGATCCTATTCTGGACATAGCAAGCCGTGCTAACGGCTTCTGCCCAAAACCTATCAGGTAGGTCGTATTCGTTCAACATGTTCCTAGCGGCTTCTTGTAGAGTTCGGTTTTTTCGCTCCACTAGGCCATTTTGTTGAGGGGTCCTAGGGCAAGAGAATTCATGGTGGTATCCGTTTAGGTTATAGAAGTCGGTGAACCTTTGATTTTCGAATTCACCACCATGATCGCTTCTAAGTCTTTTAACCTTAAGGTTTTTTTGATTCTCGATTAATTTGAATAGATTGATTAATTGATCTAGGGTATCATTTTTATTTTTGATGAACCTAACCCGTAAACACAGAGTAGTCGTCAATTATGACTAAGCAATATTGACTTCTATTGAGTGACTTGGCTCCATGTGAATCGAATAGATCCATATGCGTAAGCTCAAGTACACTTGAGGTTCGCTCTTGGTTAGTTAACTTGTGTTGTGTCCTAGGTTGTTTTCCTTGTTGACAAGCATTACATTTTATTAACCAAGTTGTTGAGGTTGGGTAAGCCTCTGACTAAGCCACTCTGACTCATCTTGTGGACGAGTCTTGGGTGCGAGTGACCGAGTCGTCGGTGCCACAACCATGATTCCTCTTCCTGTGTCATAAGACATTTGGCTGAGAATTTGATTAAGTTAATTGTATAAATGTTATTTGTCCTAGTTCCTTTGAGTATTGTTTTAGCTATTTTATTTGTTTTAATTATACATTCATTTTCTAAAAATACGACCTTATAGTTATTGTCACATAATTGACTTACGCTAAGCAGGTTATATTCAAAATTCTCTACAAGTAATACATTTTTAATAACAAAATTCGAGTTAAGCTCGATATCACCTAATCCGATGATTTTGAGCTTGCCGTTATTCCCAAAGGCTACCGATCCTTGTCGTTTGAATCGAAGCTTTGTGAATTTGAGTTGATCCCCGGTCATGTGTCGGGAGCAACCGCTGTCCAACATCCATTGATCCTACACACATGGTGGTTGGATTGGATGTTAGATTTTTAAAAAAATTGGTTGTGGGTTGTTAAACCTAGGTCATCTCACCTGTGTCTATATGATCAAGCATGTTATACTTATGTGTTTTTTGTGAGATGACTTCCAATTAAGTTGATTAAGTGCATTTAGGTTCAAGTAAATTTATGTTAGATTTGGATTTGACCCTAGGCTTCTCAAGTTTACCTTTTCAAGATCATGACTTCCAGGTCGTGGCGAGGCACAGGGGCCTTCTTTTATCGGATCATTGACCACTTCCTTAGACAAAGCCATTTTCAAGAAAATGATGACTTGACTCACCTAAGATTATTTCCTAGTCTAACTGGTTATTTTTGAAAAGAGGCTCCCCGAGGCTCAATCTTTTCGAAGAATTTTAGTTGGTTATGTTTTTGAAAAGAGGCTCCCCGAGGCTCAATCTTTTCAAAGAATTTTAGTTGGTTATGTTCATGTTCTAAGTGAGTTCACAAGTTTTAAAGCACAAACTTTCTAAGTTAAAACATGCAATTTCTAAGTTAAAGCACAAACATGTTTTGTACTGGCTCCCCCTAGACCGTTGAATCGGTTCGGTCTATCCACATAGTGGATTTGGTCCTTGGGAATCCAGTACGGGTTGGATCCTAGAGTTGAAATCAAAAGGTTCTTAGGGACCCATGCTTGGACATGTTTCCTATGTCGACTTACAATCGACATATACGACCTATTAGTCGTGTTTGAGTTAAACCCTAGTCCAGCCTTGTTGTACACGGCCCTTTGAGATCCAAGTAGGAGGTCAAGTCCTTTGGATCCCGAAGTGAACCTTTCCAACGTGTTCCTAAGATCTTCGACTTGACTTTTCAAGAGTGAGTTCTCAACTTCGAGTTTTTCAACCCGAGTTGAGTCCTTCTCTTGAACTCGACTAGTCGAAGAGGTTAGGGAGACCTTGTGTTTGAGGAGTTTGACCTCCTCAACCAGGGTCTCGACCTTGGACTCAGATTTAACTAATTTCCTAGACAAAAACCTAACCGTATTTTGTAAAGTATTAAATAAAGTTCGACTTACTTTAAGGGTATCTTTTGAACCGGATGCGTATCCGTGGCTTGACTTGAAGGTAGCTTCGTAGTCCGAGTCATCCTCGAGTTCGACTCAAGTTCAGTTCGATCTCCGTGTCCATTTCGATTGATTTACGCCATGAAGGCGTGGTCTTCGTCTTCTTGGATGGCGCTTCTTCCCATGTCGCGTTGAGGGCCTTCTTGTGCTTAGGTGCTTTGTGGTTGAGCTTGGGGCACTCGGACTTGATATGTCCAAACATTACACTCATAACACCTAATATTAGAACTTTTAGGCTTACCTTGGTTGGAGTCGAGTTGTGGTTCTTTCGTCCCTTGGCTATCCTTGAGCTAGGTTCATTAGTTGATCAGTCAACTCGAGTCAACTTCTTCTTGGACTCGTCTTCCTCCTCGGTTGGTGGTGGCTTGCTTGCGATTTTCTTCTTCTTTGAACACTGCAAACAAGGCTATACCCTCTCGGGTTCCAGTTGGTGCTCATGTAATTCAAAATCGGAAAGAGTTCATCTAATCTAAGTTTAGAAGAGGTCCTTGGAGACCTTGTAGGCATCGACCATGGATGCCCACAAGGTAGTCCTCGGAAAGAGTTTAGAACATACCTTATAAGGTCGCGGTTTCGACCTTTTGCCCGATTGCGTGTAGGTTGTTGACTATGTCTTGGATACGGGCGTGGAGTTGCGTCGCGGACTCGTGTTCCTGCATTTTTAGATTATGTAATTTATTGAACAAGAGGTCGCGCTTACATACCTTGGCTTCATCAGTCCCTTCGTGTAGCTCCACTAGTTTTGTCCAAAGATCTTTTGCGCTTATGAAGGGGTCGACGCGATTTAGCTCCTCTTTGGATAGGCCGCATTGGAGGATTTGTGTTGCCTTGGCGTCGGCTTCGACTTGTCGTTTTGTCGCAATGGTTCATTGATTGTAATCCAAGGATTCACCTTCTTCATTAGTAGGAAGGGTGAACCCGGTTTGGATCACAATCCACATCTCTATTTGGGTTTTTAGGAAGCATTCCATCCGACCCTTCCAATAACGGAAGTCATCTCCGTTGTAAAACGGAGGTCGGACGGTGCTAAAACCCTCGAGATGGGCCATTAGAACAAAAGACACAAGGAGACGACGACGAAGAAACTAGCAACGACAAAAACACAAAAACAAGTGCCAAGACTCGCGTCTTGGATTAGTAGTGCGGTAGAATACTTAACAAAGCGAAATAAATCCAAAAAAAAAGAAAAAAAACAGAATTAAAAGAAACAAAAAAAATAAATCTGTAAAAATGGCTAGATTGGTGGTTTCACCAAATCTTAGCAACCCCCGGCTCTGATACCAATTGTTGGATCGATGCGGTTCGCTAGAGGGGGGGTGAATAGCGAAAAGCCTTTTCTTTTAATTGCGTTTTCAAGACAAATATACGCAGCGGAAATGTAAATGAAACAAAAAGAGACAAGTTTATTTTTTTACTTGGTTCGTAGCCTTCGGCTACTACTCCAAGGCCCTAACGGTCCTAGACCGTGTACGGAGGGCAATTCACTAAAACACTCCTCCTCGTTGGAGGTAGGAGTTTGACGATTACAAAAAAAACTTCGAAGCAAAATGATAGAGAGACAAACCCTCTCTTCTATTAAAGTAAAATGCAACGATAGAAAAACCTCGAGTAAAAGAGTTGCAATATTGAAAACAATAACAAGGATTATACCAACAACTAAAAAGAAAGACCTTAAGCTAGGGTTGTTGGCGACTTGTCGTAGAGTCGTCGGAGAGTCGCAGCGTTGCGGAAGCTTTTGAGCACTTAGAATTATTGTAAAAACCCTAGGTTAGGACCTCCTTTTATAGCCTTTGAGCCCCTTTTCGAGAGGAACCCTAGCCAATCATATTTGAGCACCATTCCCCTTGAAATTTGGTGATAAACCTTGACTCCTCGAGGCTGATCCTTTGACCAAGTGATCATTGATGGCCATCACCGATCATTCTGGCCGATCGCGATCGAGTGCTAGTCGAGTCACCGTGATGGGCGCGATCGAGTCCTTGAGTTAGCGGTCGTGATCTTGGGCAAGGCAATGTTAGCTTAAAGAAAATATTATTTTGACGGTCGTCGACCGTCCGATCTCGACCTAGACCACCTATGAGATGTCTTGGGTAGGATCTACGCTTAAGTCTTTTCCCGTAACGAGGATACGACCTTACTTACACTCGCACACATGAGCTTACCTCGATACTTACGTGTTGCTTTTGCTTCCGGCCTTCCACTCAATTCCTTCGGCTCCCTCCGAAGTCACTTGAGTGTCGCCCGACCACCGCGGCTTCCTCCGGGTGTCGCTAGCCTTCAGCTCCAGCTATAGCAATTTTCTGCACACTCGATTCAGCTCGTGAGATAACAACATGAGCTTAACTTTGTATAGTTTGCTATAATCAAAACTCAGGTTCGACTTAGGTGCCTACTGCACCAACAACAAGCTCGTAGAGCTATACGAAGGAACCAACGATGTAAAGGTATGCAAAAGAGATCTTTTGTTTAATAAATTGTATAACCTTAAGATGCAGGGACACGAGGCAACAACCCAACTACACGCCCGCATACAAGACATCATTAATAGCCTGCACTCAATCGGGCAAGTCGTCGACAATCGGGATCTAATAAGGTATGCTCTAAATGCGTTTCCTAGGACTACCTTGTGGGCATCCATGGTCGATGTCTACAAGGTTTCTAAGGACCTTTCTAAACTTAGATTATACAAAATGTTTTCAGAATTTGAACTTCATGAACAAACTAACGTGGTTTGGGCCGAGAAAGGAGTTGCCTTGCTTGTAGGTCAAAGAAGAAAAGGAAAGAGCAAGTCACCTCCTGAGCAAGAAGATGGATCCGAACTCGAAGGCGAATCCGAGTCTGAATCCAAAGAGGAGGCCGCGATAGTGAACATGGTGTGGAGGATTATTCGAAAAGAAAGAGAGCTATCAAAGAACAAAAAGAGGGCACAATTCAAACCAAAGCAAAAGGGAGCAAAGAAAGCTTTTCGTGCAACTTGGGACAACGAAGAAGAAGGCGTCGACATAGCGTACATGGCAAGATCGGAAGAGTTTGAGTCAGAGTCCGAAGCCGAATACGAATCTAACTTCGACTCCGACCTCGAAGACGGGCTGAAAGAGAAAGTTAAGGTTAGCCGTTCTTTAATTAGTACGCTTTATCATACAATTAAAATGCTAAGTAGGAAACTAACTAAGTCCGAGTCTAGGGTCGAGTCCTTGCTTGAGAAGGTTGAAACCCTCAAGCAAGAGGCCACCCTAACCTCTTAGACTAGTCAAGTTCAAGAGGAGGACTCAACTTGAGTTGAAAAACTCAAAGGTGATAACTCACTCTTGAAAGGACAAGTCGAAGAGCTCAAGGTTCGATTGGACAAGTTCTCGACGGGATCCAAGAATCTTAACCGACTTCTTGGAACTCAGAGAGCCGTGTACAACAGAGCTGGACTCGGGTTTATTCTAAAGACTATGAATAGATCTTATATGTCAATCGTAAATCGTAGTCATCAACGAGTCCAAGCTTGGGTTCCAAAGATTTTATTAAACTCATATATAAGGACCAATGAGTATTGGATTCCCCAGGATCAAGTCCATTATTTGAATAGACCATATTGGTTCAATGGTCTAGGGGGAGATAATACCAAAATAGTATACCCACTACCTTAGCATGATCAAACTTTTATTTTACTTTTTAGAACGGCTAGATAGGACAAGCAGTTAGTCAACTCTTGATAACATAGTATCAGGACACGGCGAGATGATAGTACGCTAGGGAAATGAAGTCCAGTGTGTCCAAGTTAGATAAGGCATATCTAGCTCGGTGCACTTGACTAAGCGGAACTAGCTAAAGCTACCTCGCCGTATCATAAACTAGTTAGACCAGGAAGTAGTCTTAAGTGACTCAAGTTATCATTTTCCTGAACTTGGCTTTGTCTAAAGAAGTGGTCGTTGTTCCGATCAAAGAAGGCCCTATTGGAATGTATACTGAAAAGTCTATCTTTTGTATGAACATCTTTATTTTGAAATAAGAATCACATGATCATTGTTTGCATATTTATGGTTATGCATATTGTCTAATACATTACATTATAGATAACATGGTGTGTGGTGTCACACGGGAGATCATGTTATCGGCTCCTTGTAAAGTATAAGTATAGGCTCACAACCGAGATGGTTTTGGACAAACCATTGGCATGGTTGTAGTGTGATTTGGTATTGGTTTGTCTTGACCATAGAATCACACTAGTACACTTCGTGTGTATTGAGCAGGATCGATTTAGAGGTGATTCGATTTATTGTTGACTACATAATCGAATCGGACATCAGATATTATATTGTACATACTCTTAATCCCGATATAATAACGGACACATATACTTAGTATTCATTTCTTTGATTTACCAATGGGCGAGATTTATAGATTAAATCAATAGGCTCGGTAAGTTGGGAAATGATATTATTTATATGGTATGTCAATGATTATAGGAGGAAACTGTGTCCTATATATTAGGATGATGATGTCCCCTTGAGGAGCTCATAAGGTTCATCATGTAAACCCTACAGGTGGACTTGGTCCGGCATGATGAAAAGGTTGAGTGGTACTACTCATGGAATTAGATGTTGATTAATTAATGGTCAGTAAATTAATTAATCGATGGACATTTGAGATCTTAAACATGGGAAGAAAATGTACATATAATATATGGAGCTCATATTAACTTATGGGGTTGGTGAGGTAGATCAATGATAATCCTTTAGTGGATTGGATTATCATTAATAGATCGGACTTTATGTGGGCTTGATCCATTGGGTGGCCAAGATCCAACTCCTCCTCATGGTCCCTATTGTAGCCTATTAATACCTCATGAAGCCTAGATCAAATGGATGAAAACAAAACTCTAGATCCAAAGGTAGAGATTAAATCTCTAGATCCGACGGTTGAGATTAAATCTCTAGATCCGACGGTTGAGATTAAATCCCTAGAACCAATGGTGGAGATTAAAACAAGGCATATCCCTAACTCTATAAAAGGATAGCATGGGGTGGGCGGCAAGAGGAATTCCAATAGAGATAGGATTAGGGTAAGGGGCGGCAAGCATTGGGGATTAGGGTTTGGGAGTTGGCGGCACCAAATAAGGAAAGAGTTTCCTTTCTTCTCTTCTTCCTCAAGGTGGCCGGCGCCCATAATCTTTTTCCAGCCCTTGGCCGGTGTCCAAACCACTTCATCCTCTTCTCCTTGGCCGGTGGAAGCAAAGCTTAGGGTCTTCCCTTGGAGCTTTTGGCCGGCATCCATCTTCTGTTAGTGAAAGCCCTAGAGGCAATCATGTGATGATTGTTGTATGGACTTTATTGTATCGTATTCCTATTTATAAAGGCATGGTTATTATATTTACTTGTATTGGTTCCAAATAACTAAATATAATAACGCCCTTGAGTAGTAGGTTCTTATCTATATCAATCGATTGGTTGAATCGATAATGAGATGATATAGAGAACACTACTCTTAATCATTTCTAGTCAAGTATTAACATTCAGGGACAATGTTAATGCGTAGAGACTAGCATGTAGGTCAACTCGATGAATTGATCTCACAAGTCATGGATATGAGATATCAAGTTGACACATGGGTATACATTAGAGAATGTATACTGAATGACCCGCCATGAGAAAGTATAATGGATCGTTATATGAGTGTCATATACTTTCTCATGTGGCTATTAGTATGACTATTAGTCCTTAGACCTGAAGTCACCATGGTTCCCTACATAAGGAGTTGTATGCTTTGGCTTCGTCAAACGTCACCCGTAAATGGGTGGACTATAAAGGCGATTACTAGGTATGTAACAAATTATGCGGAGGGATGTGAGTGATGTAGATGGGATCTATCCCTCCTATATGATGGGAGTGACATCGTTATTCTTGATAGAGTTGTTAGGGCAATCTCTTGCCATGATAAGATTTTGATGTGTGTGGCAAAGGGTTTAAGTTAGAGTGTTATTATAATTTGATATGTGCGTTGGAGTCTTGCAGGGCTTAGTAATTCGCACATGGAGCCTTGGAGAGTTTCACCTCTCATGACTCGATACTTGAGTCGGTGAAGGATGGCTTTGCGGAAGCCGTGCGCTTGGAGCATCCAAGGTATCGCCAGACGAGGAGCTTGGAGTGAAGCCGGAGGAAGTAGACTTCAGGGTGAGACACAAAGGATGGCGCTATAGAGCCGTGCGCTTGGCGCATCCGAGGGACGTGGTCGGACGAAGATAACTTCAAAGGCAAGGGACTCCGAGGGATGAGAGTGAGCGAATGTAACCCGGGAAGGGGTAGAGCTCCTAGGTGAAACTTGGCCATTTGGCTAAGTGTCAGATGAGATTTCCCGACATCATTCGACTGCCATGGAATGGCAGTTGACTGCTCTAAGTCGAACAGGTTCGACTGGTATCCGACTAATGGGCTTTTGGTCCAAGCAGTCGACTGTCATGGACTGGAAGTCGACTGTTGTCGACATCAGTCAACTTCCAAGGGATGGCAGTCGACTGATGGCACTGTGCACGAGCACAGAATGGAGTCGAGCTCGCGGAGCACTCGACTGATCGAGCATCAGTCGACTGATGGCAATATCAGTCGACTGATGCCAGTGTCGTTGGATGAAATCCAACGTGGAAAGAAGTCGTTATTGTGTAATGACTACAGGACCAGTCAACTGATAGGGACATTAGTCGACTGCTCCTGTGTCAATGGAAAGAAACCCTCTTCCTCTATAAAGAGGAATGGTGTGGGGCTTTGGGAACCAAATGCTTCAACTCATAACATCTCCCAAAGTGCTCTAAGGTTTTTTCCACTCTTCTTCTTATGATAATTCTCATTCAATTGTAAGAAGAGGGACTATAAAGAGGTTACCTCCACCTAGTTTGGTGCAAAGGAGAGATTTAGTGGATTTGGCAAAGGAGTGATTCACCTTAGACGAATCGGGATCGTGGATTAGCGGCGTAGTCGTGAACCACGTTACAACTTTGTGTTAGCATTGTTTGTTTCCTTTGCTTTGTCTTTCTTTGCTTGATTTGCTTGTCTTATTGTTTCCGTTGCGCTAATCTTGGTTGTAGACGAGCAAATTCCGTTATCCAACAAAAGAGGGTTATTCACCCCCTCTAGCCGGTCGATCGATCCCCTACAAGTGGTATCAGAGCCAAGGAAAGCTTGTCGAGGACTAACCACCACAACAAGCACAATCAAGAATGGTCGGCTCAAACATTCACCCGCCGAAATTCGAAGGCGAATTCTCTTGGTGGAAAAAGAGAATGGAGGTATTTTTCGAGACCGATTTTGAAATTCTTTTGATTATGGAAAATGGTTTCGAATTGCCTAGGAATGAAGAAGGGGAGCTATTGGAGAAATCAAGATGGAGTAAAAGACAAAGAGAGGAGTACTTGGCGAATTCAAAGGTCAAGCACCACCTCTACAATGTACTTCCCCAACAAGAGGTGAATAGGATAGGGGAATGCTCTAGTGCGAAGGAGATGTGGGAGAAGCTAGTAGAGCTTCATGAAGGTACCTCGGAGGCCAAACTTGCAAGGAGAGACCTCCTCCGCTCCCAACTATCCAACATAAAATTAGAAAAGGGAGAAAAGGTAACCTCATTGCATTCTAGGTTTAAAGAAATTTTGATTGGACTAACAAGTGTAGGAGAAAGACTCTCGAACCGGGACATGCTCATGAAAGCAATTGATGCCTTTCCCCGGTCATCAAAATGGAGCTCAATGGTGGACTCCTTCTACATGTCCAAGAACCTAGAAGTGAGTACCTTGGAGGAGTTCTTCTCAACAATGGAGCTCCACGAAACAAGGCTTGAAGGAATAGTTGAAGAGCCTAGAATTCAACCTTCAAGAGGGGTAGCCTTGATGGCCCACAAAGGGAAGAAGAAGATGGAGATCCCCTCCTCAGCCGATGAAGCATCCTCATCCTCCTCCATGGATAGCACGGAAGAAGCCTATATGGTAAGGAGGGTAAGGCGTGCATTAAAAGGTTTTAGATTTAATAAATCTAATGATAGGAGTAGAAGACCAAGGGGGAAGATTATTTGCTACAATTGCCAAGGAGAGGGACACATAAGGGACAATTGTCACCTCTCGAACAAAAGCAAGGAGGAGAAGAGAAAGAAGGAAGAAAAGAAGAAGAAGGGGAGCAAGAAGAAAAAGGAAGAAGAAAAGAAGGCCAAAGAAAAAGGGAAGGTCAAGGCATTCAAAGCAAAGACATGGGATGATCCTTCTTCCTCATCATCATCCGAAGAGGAAGAACATGTCTTCTCCAACCTTGCCCTAATGGCCTTTGACGACCTAGATTGCTCCTCCTCCGAAAATGAAGAAGCAAGCTTAAGTGAGGAGAGCTCAAGTGAAGGGGGAGCCTCCTCTACATCCTCATCATCAGAAGAGGATTTAGTAAGTGAGGTAACGAATCTACCCCCTAAGCAAATAATGTCCATGATTTCTAGCCTCACTAAGGATTTATTTAGGGCAAAGAAAAGGAATAAATGCATGCTTGAGCAAATTAAGGATTTAGAAAATAAGCTAGAAAAAGCATGTTTTAATGATAATGATGATGATGCATGCTCACATGATAATTATATGCCTTTGGATGTTAATGATGCATGCATAGAAGAAAATAGGGCTTTAAGAGAAAAGGTAGACTATTTGACCAAGGCCCTAGAAAAATTTACAATAGGCTCCAATACCCTTAACATGATAATTGGGAGCCAAAGGGCAAGCTTCAATAAGAAAGGCCTAGGTTATAAAGAAAAGAAAAATGAAAAGGCCTATAAGTGTCTAATTGCTAGGGGTCAAGATAAAAAGAAGGTAATAGCTAGAAAATGGATCCCTAAAGAATTTTTAGTGAACCCCATAGGCAAGAATTTATATTGGGTTCCAAAATCCATCCTAAAGGGTTAGGAAAATCCTAGGATAGTCAACCATATGCAATTGACCTAAATCATATGTTGGTTGACTTAGGATGGAGGGACAACATTTTTGAAATAGTGTTAGGTGATGATAATGCACCTATAAATAGATAAATCATGCTTTAGGTGATATTTGCTTTATTATCATCATGTAATACCTAATGCATGATTATTAATTGATGAATACATTTGTTTCATGATCATAATATGGAATTCATACATATATGTCTTTATGATCATGTGGATTGTTAGGATGATACTTAACCTTGATAGAATTGCATGAAAATAATGGTTAAGTATATACAAATACCTTTAGGATACATCTCACACTCACCATAGGCTAACTTGATTGAAAACTTAGCATGAGTGAGATGTTAGGATGATACAAATTTCCACTAATGCCTATGGCATTTAGATGGTCATTTAAGGTATTAAAATAGCAATAATAGACCAATCATGGGGAAGACTTATGTTTAATTCATAGACATATTGCCCAAAGATCATGGTTGGATATTTCACATGTTTTCAAAACAATTTCTTACATTAAAATCTGTGTATTCATGTTTTGAAACAATCCAAAGTAAGACTAGGTGTTAAAATGGATACTAACATGATAAACAACCTAGTGGTTTTTAAAGCTTTTGGTTTTTTGGAAAATACTTGAAAATATAATGATTTTTCATGGGCAACTATTTTTACTTGATAAATATACTTACAAGAAATATGTTCCCCAAATTTCATGATTTTTCAAATTTTATAGAATTTTTTACGCATTTTTGAAATTCACCCCGGAAAATCAGAAATTTTGAAATCCATGTGTCAGTTGACTTGTAGTCTGAACCAGTCGACTGGTGGTCTGATAACATACCAAATAACCTCTTTTATCTGATTTTAAGGCATGTTTTGGCTTTTGTTTCCCTCTAGACTTGATGTCATGCTTAGATAAACTTTGTTAATCATTTTTGATGGTGTCAAAGGGGGAGAAATATATTTGTTTAAGTAAGGGGGAATGTATTTAGGGGGAGTTTCATGTATTAATGGGGAGAGTTGTTAATCATGTTATTCACATGCTTTCCTTTCCTTAATATTTTATCAAATGTTTTACCTAACTTAAACGGATTGCCACACATCAAAAAGGGGGAGATTGTTAGGGCAATCTCTTGTCATGATAAGGTTTTGATGTGTGTGGCAAAGAGTTTAAGTTAGAGTGTTATTATGATTTGATATATGCGTTGGAGTCTTGCAGGGCTTAGTAATTCGCACATGGAGCCTTGGAGAGTTTCACCTCTCATGACTCGGTCCTTGAGTTGGTGAAAGATGGCTTTGCGGAAGTCGTGCGCTTGGAGCATCCGAGGGACCGCCGGACGAGGAGCTTGGAGTGAAGCCGGAGGAAGTAGACTTGAGGGCGAGACGCGAATGATGGCGCTGTAGAGTCGTGCGCTTGGCGCATCCGAGGGACGTGGCCGGACGAAGATAACTTCAAAGGCGAGGGACTCCGAGGGATGAGAGTGAGCGAATGTAACCCGGGAAGGGGTAGAGCTCCTAGGTGAAACTTGGCCATTTGGCTAAGTGTCGGATGAGATTTCCCAACATCAGTCGACTGCCATGGAATGGCAATGATCGCTAATCGAACAGTTCGACCGTATCCGATCGATGGGCTTTTGGTCCAAGCAATGACTACCATGGACCGAAGTCGATCGTTATCACCGATCGGCCGAGGGATGGCAATGATCGATGGCACTCGCGGCACGGGGACGAATGGAGTCGAGCTCGCGGAGCACTCGACTGATCGAGCATCAGTCGACTGATGGCAATATCAGTCGACTGATGCCAGTGCCGTTGGATGAAATCCAACGTGGAAAGCAGCCGTTATTGGGCAATAGCTACAGGACCAGTCGACTGATAGGGACATTAGTCGACTACTCCTGTGTCAATGGGAAGAAACCCTCTTCCTCTATAAAGAGGAATGGTGTGGTGCTTTGGGAACCAAATGCTTCAACTCATAACATCTCCCAAAGTGCTCTAAGGTTTTTTCCACTCTTCTTCTTGTGCTAATTCTCATTCAATTGTAAGAAGAGGGATTGTAAAGAGGTTACCTCCACCTAGCTTGGTGCAAAGGAGAGATTTAGTGGATTTGGCAAAGGAGTGATTCACCTTAGACGAATCGGGATCGTGGATTAGCGGCGTAGCCGTGAACCACGTTATGACTTTGTGTTAGCATTGTTTGTTTCCTTTGCTTTGTCTTTCTTTGGTTGATTTGCTTGTCTTGTTGTTTCCGTTGCGCTAATCTTGGTTGTAGACGAGCAAATTCCGTTATCCAACGAAAGAGGGCTATTCACCCCCCTCTAGCCGGCCGATCGATCCCCTACAAGAGTGAGACCACGAAGTGCATGCCCATGCCCAAATGAGTCAATATGAGATATTGAGCTGATTTGATTAGAGTGAGTCTACTTGGAGTTCAAGATATAGATTGTACCGAGGATGAAATGGTCTATGCCTCAATTGGTCAATCTAGATGTCAAGGATAGAGGGACATTGTCACATATTGTGAGAGTCGCAATTAGTAGTCACAAAGGTAATGTTGGAGCTCAACATTCTTGTAACTTGGGTAGCAATGATGTGTTGCTAGATACCGCTCATTGCTTATGTTCCTAAATCGGTTTAGGGGCATTGCCAACGTTACAAGAACCTATAGGGTCATACACAAAGGGCAATTAGATAGAGATTAGGTTCATATGATGAACAATGAGGATTAGGTTCATGGGATGAACCAAATTGGATTAAGAGTAATCCAAATTAGACTAATTGAGTTAGACTCAAGTTGATTCAAGTGTTGAATGAGTCTAATTTATATTTGATTCATTTAGTCAATTTAAATTAATGAATAGAGATTCATTAAATCAAATTGACTTGAATCAAGTGGTTAGATTTGATCAACCATGGGAGATAAGAGGTCAAGTTTGACTTGACTTGAGAGGGAAGATGAATGGTCAATTTTGACTTGATCAATTGTCATGTCATGGTGACATGGCATGGGGGTCGGCCAATGATGATGCTCCACATCATCATGGACCTATCATGTGGTGCCACCTCATGAGGGAGACCAAGAGCCATTGGCTCTTGGAGTTACATGCATGCATGTAACCCCCCAAGAATGTAGTGGTCGGCCACTTCATTTTGCATTAGATGTGAATTGACTTGTGTGGTAACTCCATCTTCTTTCTCCTTGGATTACTCTCTCAAGCTCTCCCAATCCTCATCTTGGACGAACCATTCAAAGGGTGCTAGCACACTCAAGGTTGTGTTTTCTCCACCTATTACTTGTGTGGATACCAATAGAGTGTCACCTCGAGTTCCTGCGAACTTTGGACGAGCGGATAGCGAAGGGCGCCGCTCAAGGGTAACTTCTATCATGTAGATCTAGAGTAGATCTAAAGGTATTAAACACTTACATGTTTTTATTTTAATATATCTTCGCACGGATCCATGGTCGGACTTCCGGGGTTTCCGCAACGCAAAAAGCGATTTTTGCGGCTCGGAAAGTCCAACAGTGGTATTAGAGCCACGTGCGAAGCATGTATGTGTTTCATTTTTGTAGTTTTTGTATTATATATAAAAATTATAGATTTTTATGTTCCTATAAATTTCCTATTTTTATTGAATTTTTGGTTATTTTTCTCGAAGAGTCGAAGCAACGAGTGTTGGGACACTTATAGGCTTCAACCATCGAGAAAAACTCTCCAAAACGGCGAGTTCTCGCTTTAGGTTTTTGGGACAGCGACTTAAGTCGCTGTAAGATCGTAGTAGGGACACTTGCAAAGTTTATTTTGTGAGTAGGAGCGCTTCCCCTATCCCCGAAAGGGGCCTTGTCCCGCGATCGCGCCTGAAAATCGCTTAGCGGGACTGTTACGGAGAGGTGACTCATAAAATTGAAAAAAAAAATAGGAAAAATTATAGAAATTTTCTGTAAAAATACATAATTTAGAATTATGTATAATTCTGTGATTTTCATGGCCCAATAACCCCAATATAATTGGATGATGATGTGTTATAATTCATAATACGGCCTGCGTGCCATTTTTGTGGTTGTGCGTGTTGTATAGTGTATGCGACCTGCGCATCGTGCCTCTTCTTTTGAAATTCTAGTTGTAAATAGTTTTAGACATGAATATAACTCGAGTTTCATATTTGTAATGTACAAAATGAAGCGGTGGAAAGTCCACTTGTAGACGAAGTTACGAGAAGGGTGCCGACGACACATGGCGATCAAAGGAAGCGCTTGGAGAAGCCGCTAGTCCTAGGTTGACCGTCCGATCTTCTCATTGGCTTGAGAAGATTGTAGTAGGGCCATGACCACATCACAGTTAATTTTATATATATATATATATATATATATATATATATATATATATATATATATATATATATATATTGTATGTATGTATGTATGTGATGCATGCTAATATAGGATAATAAAGGCTTTAATGCGTATATGATACACATTATGATTAGATTAGATCTTAATCGAATCAACTCGTAAATGCCTACCAAGTCCTTAATACCCATCACTACCTCGATCATTTGTAGTTGTTGAATCTGCCAAAGCAGAGCAATGCATATTATCTTGGTAGGGTGCGGAGGGACAATCTTGGTCCCGCCTATCACGGCTTGGGTTAGAGTAAGCTCAATTAGATTGAGTAAAACTAGTTAACTCAAATGAATCGAGTAGAACTATAGGCATATTCCAACCGTTGGAAAGATAGGATACGATCGCATTTACACTAAATCTTGGGCGATTTAGCCAAAGCTAAGTCAAGGTCTTCTGTAAATGTGGGTCTTGATCCTATAAATAAGAGTTGCATAGAGATGTAATCGGTAATGTGTTGCCCACCGATTGTACTAAGTCTTGGGTGATTTAGCCAAAGCTAACTCAAGGCTTAGTATGATGTGGATCTTGTCCCGCAAGAATTATAGCTAGTTTGTATGAATCTAGTAATGTGGTTTGACCACATCCATAACTCGATTCTATAAAATTCCTATAATTCAGTGGGAGCATCATTTGATTAAAGGCCTAATTAAATGATAAAAGAAATACGATATTAATTCTCTGCATTGTATGTTGTAGATTACTATGTCGACAAACATGAACACTCTCTCTCTGTGTTCTGTCCTTGAGAAGGACAAGCTCAATGGAGCAAATTTCGGATCGCACAGAACCCGAGAATTGTTCTCACCCAAGAAAGGAAATCAGTACGCCCCGAGCAGCCCATTCCGAGGCACCTCCCGCCATCGCCGCGAGCTGACAAAGATGCTTACAAGAAGCATCAAGATGATGCATTAGATGTGTCATGTCTAATGCTCGCGACCATGAACTATGAGCTTCAGAAGCAACACGAGTTCATGAATGCTTATGATATGGTTGAACATCTTTGTCAACTATATCAAGGACAAGCAAGGCACGAGAGATATGAAGTCTCTAAGGCATTGTTTTGTTCCAAAATGCAAGATGGGACTCCCGTAGGTCCATATGTACTCAAGATGATTGGGTACGTAGAAAACCTACAGAGATTGGAATTCTCGCCAAGAGTCGCCAACGACTTGATCTTGCAGTCTTTGCCTCAAAGCTACAATCAATTTGTCATGAATTACAACATGAATGAAATTGATAAGCCACTACCTGAGATGCTCAGCATGTTGAGAACTGCTGAGCTCAATCTTAAGAAGGGAAAATCTGATGCCATTTTGATGGTGCAAAAGAAGAAAGGCAAGGGCAAGCCTAAAGGTAAGGGAAAGTCCCAAGCCAAGGGCAAAGGCAAGGAACTGAAACCCAAAGGAGGGGTGGCCAAGGAAGGGGCTTGCTTCCACTGCAAGGAAGCTGGACACTGGAAGCATAACTGCAAGGCATACTTGGAAGATCTTAAGAAGAAGAGAAGTGAGACTTCTACTTCAGGTATAAATGTTATAGAAGTCAATCTATCTATTTCTTCATCATGGGTATTAGATACCGGATGTGCATCTCACATTTGTATCAATGTGCAGGTGCTGAGAAATAGCAGGGCATTGACAAAGGGCGAGGTGGACCTATGAGTAGGCAATGGAGCAAGAGTTGCTGCTGTTGCTGTAGAAACTTATGATCTATCTCTGCCCTCTGGGCTTGTACTAGAATTAGATGAATGTTGTTATGTGTCTGCTTTAACTAAGAACATAATTTCGGTTTCTTGTTTGGACAAGAAAGGATTTACATTTATAATAAAGAACAAATGTTGTTCAGTTTATTTAAATGATATGTTCTATTGTAGTGCACCTCTAATGAACGGACTTTACTTTCTAGACTTAGAGAGCCCTATCTATAACATAAGTACCAAAAGGTTCAAGTCAAATAAGTTGAACCAAACCTATCTCTGGCATTGTCGCTTAGGTCACATAAATGAGAGTCGCTTATCTCAGCTCCATAAAGATGGGCTGCTAGACTCATTTGATTTTGAATCATATGAGACATGCGAGTCTTGCCTTTTAGGCAAGATGACCAAGACTCCCTTTAGTGGACACAGTGAAAGAGCAACGGACTTGTTAGAACTTATACATAGTGATGTATATGACCCTTTCAATGTTGCTGCTAGAGGCAGTTACAGGTACTTCATTACATTTACTGATGACTTCAGTAGATATGGTTATGTGTATCTCATGACACATAAATCAGAATCCTTTGAAAAGTTCAAAGAATTTAAGAATGAAGTACAAAATTAGCTTGGCAAGAGTATTAAGATACTTCGATCAGATCGAGGTGGTGAATACCTTAGCCATGAGTTTCGTGACTATCTAGGTGAGTGTGGGATTCTATCCCAACTCACTCCTCCTGGAACACCACAGTGGAATGGTGTATTTGAAAGGAGGAATCGTACCCTATTAGATATGGTACGATCTATGATGAGTCACACAGATCTTCCTATATCCTTTTGGGGATATGCTCTAGATACAGCAGCCTTTACCCTTAACCGTGTACCATCCAAGGTTGTGATAAAGACACCATATATGATATGGACAGGGAGAAATCCCAAGATGTCTTTCATGAGGATTTGGGGTTGTGAGGCTTACATTCGACGTCAAGTCTCAGACAAATTGGGACCCAAATCCGATAGGTGCTATTTTGTTGGATATCCCAAGGACACAAAGGGATATTACTTCTATATTCCCAGTTAGTACAAAGTGTTTGTGGTAAAGACTAGGGTTTTTCTAGAAAGGGATTTTGTTTCTAGAAAAACTAGTGGGAGTACGTTCGATCTTGAAGAAATTCAAGATAAGGACGATAGCACTGAGGCCTTGATGGAGGTTGAACAGGAACCACAAAGTGTTGTGGGTGATGAGATTGTTGCACAAAGAGTTGTGGAACAACCACCTGTTCAGGTAGACCTACCTCTTCGCAGGTCTGATAGGGTAAAGTCGTCAGCCTGAGAGATACTCATTTCTCTTGTCTGACCTTGATGACGTTATGCTCATTGAGAATGAGCCTACCTTTTATCAGGAAGCTGTGATGAGCCCAGATTCTGAGAAATGGCTAGAGGCCATGAGATCCGAGATGGAATCCATATACACCAACAAAGTATGGACTTTGGTTGATCCACCTGAAGGGGTCAAACCCATTGGGTGTAAGTGGGTCTTTAGGAGAAAGACTGACATAGATGAACTTACGCATACCTATAAGGGCCGATTGGTAGCTAAAGGTTTCAAGCAAATTCATGGTATTGACTATGATAAAACCTTTTCTCCAATGGCGATGTTTAAGTCCATTCGAATCTTGCTTGCTATTGCAGCATACCACGATTATGAGATCTGGCAGATGGATGTCAAAACTGCATTTCTGAATGGAAACTTACTCGAGGATGTGTACATGACACAACCTGAGGGTTTTGAAGATCCACAGCATACTGGGAAAGTATGCAAGATGCAAAGGTCCATTTATGGGCTAAAGCAAGCCTCTCGGAGCTGGAATCTTCGATTCGATGATGCAATCAAACAGTTTGGTTTCATCAAGAATGAAGATGAACCCTGTGTCTACAAGAGGGTTAATGGGAACACAGTTGTCTTCCTTGTATTGTATGTGGATGACATACTACTCATTGGGAATGACATCCCTTCGCTATAGTCTGTGAAGACTTGGCTAGGGACGTGCTTCTCAATGAAGGACTTAGGTGAAGCAGCCTATATTCTAGGCATCAAGATCTATAGAGATAGATCTAAGAGATTGCTTGGCCTAAGTCAGAGTGCATACATTGACACGGTATTACTACGGTTTGCCATGCAGAATTCCAAGAAGGGACTTCTGTCGATGTCACATGGTGTGAGTCTTTCGAAGACTCAAAGTCCCTCTTCTAGAGAGGAGAGAGACCGTATGGATAAGATCCCTTATGCATCTGCTATAGGATCTATCATGTACGTCATGCAGTGTACTCATCCTGATGTCTCGTATGCTTTGAGCATGACGAGTAGATACTAGTCAGATTCAGGTGAGCGTCACTGGATAGCAGTCAAGAATATTCTTAAGTACTTGAGAAGGACTAAAGAATATTTCTTAATATTTGGAGGCGATGAGGAGCTAGCTGTAAAGGGTTACAGCGATGCCAGCTTCCAAACTGACTAGGATGATTATAGATCGCAGTCAGGATTAGTGTTTTGCTTGAATGGTGGCCCTGTGAGCTGGAAGAGTTCGAAGCAGGACACAGTTGCTAATTCTACAACAGAAGCCGAGTATATCGCTGCATCTGAGGCAGCAAAGGAGGCAGTTTGGATCCGCAAGTTCATTACTGAGCTTGGGGTGGTTCCTAGCATAGCAGATCCCATAGAGCTCTATTGTGACAACAATGGAGCAATTGCACAGGCTAAGGAACCTCGCTCACACCAGCGGACCAAACACATACTACGATGCTTCCATCTCATTCGAGAGATTATCGATAGAGGAGATGTGAAGATTTGTAGAGTACCCACAGAGGCTAACACCGTAGATCCCTTGACCAAGGCTTTGGCACAGAAAAAGCATGATGGTCACACTAGGTCATTGGGTATTAGATACTACAGTGATTGGCACTAGTGCTAGTGGGATATTGTTAGTGAAAGCCCTAGAGCCAATCATGTGATGATTGTTGTATGGACTTTATTGTATCATATTCCTATTTATAAAGGCATGGTTATTATATTTACTTGTATTGGTGCCAAATAACTAAATATAATAACGTCCTTGAGTAGTAGGTTCTTATCTATATCAATCGATTGGTTGAATTGATAATGAGATGATATAGAGAACACTACTCTTAATCATTCCTAGTCAAGTATTAACATTCAGGGACAATGTTAATGCGTAGAGACTAGCATGTAGGTTAACTTGATGACTTGATCTCACAAATCATGGATATGAGATATCAAATTGACACATGGATATACATTAGAGAATGTATACTGAATGACCTGCCATGAGAAAGTATCATGGATCGTTATATGAGTGTCATATACTTTCTCATGTGGCTATTAGTATGACTATTAGTCCTTAGACCTGAAGTCACCATGGTTCCCTACATAAAGAGTTGCATGCTTTGGCTTCGTCAAATGTCACCCGTAAATGGGTGGACTATAAAGGCGATTACTGGGTATGTAACAAATTATGTGGAGGGATGTTAGTGATGTAGATGGGATCTATCCCTCCTATATGATGGGATTGACATCGTTATTCTTGATAGAGTGAGACCACGAAGTGCATGCCCATGCCCAAATGAGTCAATATGAGATATTGAGCTCATTTGATTAGAGTGAGTCTACTTGGAGTTCAAGATATAGATTGTACCGAGGATGACACGGTCTATGCCTCAATTGGTCAATCTAGATGTCAAGGATAGAGGAACATTGTCACATATTGTGAGAGTCGCAATTAGTAGTCACAAAGGTGATGTTGGAGCTCAACATTCTTGTAACTTGGGTAGCAATGATGTGTTGCTAGATACCGCTCATTGCTTATATTCCTAAATCAGTTTAGGGACATTGTCAACGTTACAAGAACCTATAGGGTCACACACAAAGGGCAATTAGATGGAGATTAGGTTCATATGATGAACAATGAGGATTAAGTTCATGGGATGAACCAAATTGGATTAAGAGTAATCCAAATTAGACTAATTGAGTTAGACTCAAGTTGATTCAAGTATTGAATGAGTCTAATTTAGATTTGATTCATTTAGTCATTTTAAATTAATGAATAGAGATTCATTAAATCAAATTGACTTGAATCAAGTGGTTAGATTTGATCAACCATGGGAGATAAGAGGTCAAGTTTGACTTGACTTGAGAGGGAAGATGAATGGTCAATTTTGACTTGACCAATTGTCATGTCATGGTTACATGACATGGGGGCCGGCCAATGATGATCCTCCACATCATCATGGACCTATCATGTGGTGCCACCTCATGAGGGAGACCAAGAGTCATTGGCTCTTGGAGTTACATGCATGCATGTAACCCCCCAAGAATGTAGTGGTCGGCCACTTCATTTTGCATTAGATGTGAATTGATATGTGTGGTAACTCCATCTTCTTTATCCTTGTATTACTCTCTCAAGCTCTCCCAATCCTCATCTTGGTCGAACCATCCAAAGGGTGCTAGCACACTCAAGGTTGTGTTTTCTCCACCTATTGCTTGTGTGGATAACAATAGAGGAGTGTGCACTTGACACTCTCGAGTTCCGGCAAAGCTTTTGGACGAGCGGGATAAGCGAAGGGTATCGCTTCAAGGGTAATGCTCTCACCTTCTAGATCTAAGGTAGATCTAGGTTTACTTAAGCACATACATGTTTTATTTTAATATATCTTCATACAGATCCGTGGTCGGACTTCCGGGGTTTCCGCAACGCAAAAAGCGGTTTTTGCGGCTTGGAAAGTCCAACATCTTCCTCATCCCTTTTCCTTGTTGGCCGGTGGCAAGCATCTAGGTTGGTGCTTGTTGGTTGGATAAAGGAAGGAGAGGGGTTTTGTTTCTAGTCTTCCTCTTGTTCGGAGCGAGCAAGGAAGGAAGATTGGTGATCTAGGAGCTTCGACTTTTGGTAGATCGTCGCCCACACGACGTCCAAAAGGAGGAAGGACATACGATAGAAGATCGATAGGTATAATACTTGTCTATTTTCTTATATAACATGTTTATAATTGTTTTCAATTATATATGCATGATATATTCTATTTTGTAGCTAATATAACTTGGACCCCGAACATAAACACAAAAGTCGGCGATCCGTACATCGTCTATTCCACGACTATTCGTAGAATAGAGGTTGGTTGCTTGAACAACAAGTTTGTTCAAGTGACTACTCTAATCGAATAGCACGATGATGAAACGGTTGCTTGGGTAATCCCTCTTGTCAAGGATAAATTTTTTTATCCGGGGACGTAGAAGGGATCGCCATGAACAAGCGACCGAGTTGAAGTGGGAAGTGAAATTTCCTACCTTCAAGTGGTATCAGAGCAACGGTTTCTGGTTTTGTGTGTTTAGGATTCGGTTACTTTTATGCACTTTTCATATATTATGTGTCGGATAATAGTAGGATATGCATAGGTTAACTTTTTGGTTGCAGGCATAGGATCCAACTATTATGGTCATACGTGTGTATGTGATTGTATGTGTGTAATTGTATATTTGTTGAATCCTCGGGGTTGACGAGGCTAGTATTTAATTTTTTTTGTAAATTAGATACGCATTGTTTAGCCACTCTTTTTATTTTAGTTTACTTTCGATCTAGATTTCATGTACACTCCCTCGTGGAGTATAGGATCGATGGATGTAAATTAAAATAATTTTTCTCGGCTCGGATCTCCGGATGACTTGTACATGGCGTAGGGAGGAGCGGACGAGATGGCGATACGGTGGGAGACATATTGAAGACAAAAGCCATAATAGTTGGAAAATAATTATTTTTCATATTTATTGCTTATTGTTTGATATGCATATCGTAGGCTAGAAAATTCCTCAATTTTAAATTACTAAGTGGGAGAGGGATATTTTTATAAATTCTCACGGCCTCCATTACGATTTGATATGTGATGCAAACAAACTTGCGCGTCGGCTTTGAGTGCCTTCCTCCCCATCAGATGAGTTTGTTTGCGGATCACAAGGTCAAATATGGTTATAGGAAATTATTAAGGAGCATGTGTACTTCCCCATCGGAAGGCACATAACCCGAGATAATTACCTTGGTACCGAGTAATGGTGAACACTTAGATACAAATATAAGTATCCTCCCCATCAGAGTCACTGCTTTTATTTGTAGGGCCAAAGAGGAACCAACTATTAATTTTACTTGTCAAAAAGTTAGGTTGACAAGATAGTAAAATTAATGGGTAAAACCTCCTCTTACAAATGTAGAATTCGTATACGTCCACACTATCGTGGCATACGATATTCTCGGTGTTTTGAGGTGTTGGTTGATTTTAAAATTTTATTGTTTGAGGAATCAATAATTTTTTGAAATCTAATGTTTTGATCTATGTGATTCTTAGGTTTTCTTTCAAAATGACTTTCAACCCACTTGTTGTGATACTGAAAGAGAATAAACTTACTGGACCCAACTATGTTGATTAGAAGAGGAGTCTTGACATTGGCTTGACTGCTGAGGAATACAAATATATACTCCTCGAAGAGTGCCCTCCTAAGCCTGCGGATGATTCTGGGGAAAAGGAGAAGGAGAGTTATAAGAAGTGGATCAAGGCCGATGAGATGGCGCGATGTTACATTTTGTCATCTATGTCAAATGTACTGCAACATCAGCATCAAGTCATGCCCACTGCTTATGACATGATGCTCAATCTCAAAGAGCTTTTCGGACACCAGAATCGGGCTGCAAGGCAAGAAGCCATGAGGAACTTGATGACGACCACCATGATCGAGGGAATACCCGTGAGGGATCATGTTCTCAAGATGATGGCTCATTTGAATGAGTTGGAAGTCCTTGGAGCTGAGATCGATGGGGAAACCTAGGTCGATATCATTCTCCAGTCTCTACCTAGGAGTTTTGAGCAGTTTCTTCTGAACTACAACATGAACAAGAGGTTGTATTCGTTGGTGGAGCTTCTGACAGAACTCCAGGCGGCAGAGGGGCTATTTCGTCATAGTGCTCAGGCGCATGCCATGGTTACCCAAAAGGTTTCTACTTCTAAGCCGAAAGGCAAGAAGAAGAAGAAACAAGCTGGGGCAAAGGCGGTGGGAGGAACTCAGGGAGGAGTGAAGAAGCCGAAAGGCAAGTGCTTCACTTGTAAGCAGACTGGACACTAGAAGAAGGACTGCCCCAACCGCAAGCAGAACAAAGGTATATCTTTTGGTCTAGTCGTTGAAATATGTTTAGCGGTGTTATCTACCGGCACCTGGTGTGTAGATATGGGAGCCACTCATCATGTCTGCAATACTTTGCAGGGGTTCTAGGAAACCAGACGACTGGCTGAGGGGGAGATTACCGTATACTTGGGCGATGCCATGAAGGTGGCGGTTGTTGCAGTGGGAGATGTTTATTTATCTTTTGAGAAAAATAAAGTTTTGGTTCTTAAGAATTGCCTTTATGTACCTTTATTTAGAAAGAATTTAATTCTGGTTTCTAAATTGTTTATGGATGGATATTCTATTTCTTTTAATGACAGAGTTGTTATAAAAAGAAATAGGGAGATTATTTGTTCGGGTGCATTGATAGGAAATTTATACACACTTGAACCAAAAGCTCCCACGATGCAAATAGAAGTTAATAACTCATCTTCTAATTCCAATAAGAGAAAAGAACCTTCGAAGATGAACCAAACATATCTTTGGCATCTTAGGCTTGGTCATATTAACCTAAGCAGAATTCAAAGGTTGATAGCTGATGGACCTCTGGGTTCATTAGTGGTGGAAGATTTCCCAACCTGCGAATCTTGCTTGGAGGGTAAAATGACAAAGAGGCCTTTTAAGGCCAAGGGGTATAGAGCCAAAGATGTGTTAGAATTAGTTCATTCTGATTTGTGTGGTCCTATGTCTATCCAGGCTAGAGGTGGTTTTGAGTATTTCGTCTCTTTTATAGATGATTATTCAAGATATGGATACATTTACTTGATGCGCCGCAAGTTTGAATGCTTTGACAAGTTCAAAGAATTCAAGGCTGATGTGGAGAAACGTCAAGGTAAAAGTATCAAGATACTACGATCTGATCGTGGTGGTGAGTACCTCTTGGGAGAATTTAGGAATTACTTATCAAAGGCTGGGATTCAATCCCAATTGTCTGCACCTGGCATAACCCAACAGAATGGTGTAGCAGAGCAAAGGAATAGGACTCTTATGGAGATAGTTAGATCGATGATGAGTTATTCTGAGTTGCCAGATTCATTTTGGGGATATACTCTAGATACGACAATGTATATTCTGAACTTGGTCCCATCTAAATCAGTGCCTTCTACTCCCACAGAATTGTGGACTGGGCGAAAGCCTAGTCTAAGACATATTCGAATTTGGGAGAGTCCAGCACATGTGCTGAAGGCGGATGCTGGTAAGTTGGAACCTCATACAGAAGTGCGCATGTTCGTTGGCTATCCTAGAGGAACGAAAGGTGGTTTGTTTTATAGTCCTAGAGATCAGAGGGTGATCGTTAGCACGAACGTCAGATTTCTAGAGAAAGACTATGTGATGAACCACAAGCCCATGAGTAAGATTGTTCTGGAGGAATTAAAAGGGGAAGTCACTTCTTCAGTACCATCGGTACAAGAGGATATACCACAAGTCACTACACCGCGTGTCACAGAGGATACACAGGTGATACCTCGTCGTAGTGGGAGGGTTGTTAGACAGCCTGATAGATTCATGTTCTTGGGAGAATCTTTTGATTTGGTCCCTGGCGAACATGAACCTGATCCCTAGACATATGACGAGGCAATCCAAGATAAAGATGCAGTATCTTGGCAAAGTGCAATGAATGTTGAGATTGAATCTATGGATTCAAATCAGGTCTGGGAGCTAGTAGAACCACCCGATGGTGTAAAAACCATTGGATGCAAGTGGATCTACAAAAGAAAGAGAGGAATAGATGGGAAGGTTGAGTCCTTCATAGCGAGGCTTGTTGCGAAGGGGTATACTCAGAAAGAGGGTATCGATTATGAGGAGACCTTTTCGCCGGTGGCCATGCTGAAGTCTATCCGGATTCTCTTATGCATTGCAGCTCATATGGATTATGAGGTGTGGCAGATGGATGTCAAGACAGCTTTCCTTAATAGAATTCTTGAGGAAAACATCTATATGAAGCAACCAGAGGGATTCATTGTGAAGGGCAAAGAGCATCTTGTATGTAAGCTTAATCGGTCTATTTATGGATTGAAGCAAGCTTCGAGGTCTTAGAACATCCACTTTGATGAGGTAATCCAGTCTTATGGATTTATTCAAAGTCCGGATGAGTCTTGTGTATACAAGAGATGTGACGGAAACATAGTGGTATTTCTTGTACTATACGTAGATGACATTTTGTTAATTGGCAATAATATCAAGGTGTTATCGGACGTAAGAGTATTGTTGTCCAAACAGTTTGATATGAAGGACTTGGGAGAAGTGGGACACATCCTTGGGATCAAGGTTATAAGGGATCGTAGGAAAAGGATGTTGTGCTTATCTCAAGCTTCATACATAGACACCATTATGGATCATTTTAGCATGCAGAACTCCAAGAAGGGTTTTCTACCTTTTAGGCATGGAGTTCCTTTATCTAAGGAGATGTGTCCTAGAACATCTAAGGAGATAGAGGAGATGAAGGTGGTTCCTTATGCTTCGGCAATAGGAAGCCTCATGTATGCGATGCTATGTACGAGATCAGATATCTGCTTTGCCGTGGGCATGGTCAGCAGATATCAGAGTAATCCAGGACAGGGACATTGGACTGTGGTAAAGCATATATTGAAGTACTTGAGAAGGACTAGGGATTATATGCTAGTTTACCAGGCAGACCAATTACTCTCTGTGGGTTACACGGATTCCGACTTCCAATCAGATAGGGATAACAGTAAGTCTATCTCAAGTTTTGTGTTTACTTTGGGAGGTAGAGCCATTGTATGGAGGAGTGTCAAGCAGAAATGCGTGGCGGACTCCACCATGGAAGCTGAGTATGTGGCAGCCTCTGAGGCGGCCAAAGAAGCTGTGTGGCTCAGGAACTTCCTGATGGACTTGGATGTGATTCCTGGTTTACCCAGAACTATCACAATTTATTTTGATAATAGTGGTGCAGTTGCAAACTCGAAGGAACCACGAGCCCATAAGGCAAGTAAACACATAGAGCGCAAGTACCACCTAATACGAGAAATCGTAAAGAGAGGAGAAGTTGTTGTGGCCAAGATTGCATCGGAGGATAACCTGGTAGATCCTTTCACTAAGGCCCTTCCGGCGAGAGCTTTTGATAGGCATGTGGAAGGAATGGGAATCAGATGTATGACAGTTTGAGGAAAGCATAGTCTTTTAGTATAAGTGGGAGATTGTTGTGATGTATACTGAAAATTCTATCTTTTGTATGAACATCTTTATTTTGAAATAAGAATCACATGATCATTGTTTGCATATTTATGGTTATGCATATTGTCTAATACATTACATTGTAGATAACATAGTGTGTGGTGTCACACGGGAGATCATGTTATCGGCTCCTTATAAAGTATAAGTATAGGCTCACAACCGAGATGACTTTGGACAAACCATTGGCATGGTTGTAGTGTGATTTTGTATTGGTTTGTCTTGACCATAGAATCACACTAGTACACTTCGTGTGTATTGAGCAGGACCGACTTAGAGGTGATTCGATTTATTGCTGACTACATAATCGAATCGGACCTCAGATATTATATTGTACATACTCTTAATCCTGATATAATAACGGGCACATATACTTAGTATTCATTTCTTTGATTTACCAATGGGCGAGATTTATAGATTAAATCGATAGGCTCGGTAAGTTGGGAAATGATATTATTTATATGGTGTGTCATTGATTATAGGAGGAAACCGTGTCCTATATATTAAGATGATGATGTCCCCTTGAGGAGCTCATAAGGTTCATCATGTAAACCCTGCAGGTGGACTTGGTCCGGCATGATGAATGTTGGATCGAGAAGCGTCACTAGAGGGGGGGTGAATAGCGAGCGTAAATCTTTTCGTTTTATCGTTCGATACACGAGTGTGCGCAGCGGAAAATAAAGAGACACATCTATTTTACTTGGTTCACAACCCAGCGGTTGCTACTCCAAGGCCCTATCGGTCCTAGACCGCGTACGGAGGGCAAAGCACTATAACGTCTCCTCCTCATTGGAGGTAGGAGACAACGATCACAAAACCGAAATTATGAGGATGAGGCAACAAGCCTACCTCACCTTATTACGAATAAAAATAAAGAATACAATAAAAACAATTACTTGCTACTATTGCCGATGAAGGAGATTTGAACTTATCATCGCGTCGGCGTTATGACGATGTTGGAGCTTTGGCGTTGTAGGAGCGCTTGAGAATAATCTTGATGATGTTTGGAGTTGGAATCCTCCCCTCCTTTTATAGATTTTGGCCTCTGAATTTGTCTCCTCATCTTTTGGAAAAAAACATGAAGTTGTACAAATTTTATCACGAAGTGGCCGTGTCAAACGTTATCCGTTTTGACCTAGCGCAAAGGCTAATTCGTCGCCATCAGTCGACTGATGCCTCCCATCACCGATCGATGAGCATCACCGACCGCCTAATGTCCAATACCCACCGCCTGGCCACTCCCGGCAAAGAAGAGGTTAGCTCGGAAAATGATAAATGTGATGGTTTCTAACCATCCGATCTCGACCTAGACCTTCCACAGGAAGTCTTAGTCGGATCATCGCCTATGGTCATCCCCATACAGAGGACATGACCTTACCATCTCTCACTCACACGAGCTTACCTCGATACTTACTGTGTCGCTTTCGCTTCCGGCCTTCCACTCGATTCCTTCGGCTCCCTCCGAAGTCACTCGAGTGTCGCCCGACCACCATGGCTTCCTCCGGGTGTCGCTAGCCTTCAGCTCCATCTTTAGTACTTTTCTGCACACTCGATTTAGCTCGTGAGATAACGATGTAAACTTAACTTTGTGTCTTTGTCATAATCAAAACACAGGTTCAATTATCTAGTGCCCCTGCACCAACACATCCTTCACCGACTCAAGGACCCTGAGCCTAGTGAACTTGCCAAGTCCTCAAGACTTCCCACACCAAGCCTCATGCTTGGATTTTCCATGCCAAGCCCCATGCTTGGACTTTCACCGCCAAGGCTACACACTTAGACTTACGTGGCCAACCCATGTTGGACTTTCCAACACCAAGCCCTATGCTTGGACTTTTCCGAACACCAAGCCCCATGCTTGGACTTTTCACCACCAAGGTTACACACTTGGATTTACGTGGCCAACCCATGTTGGACTTCCCATGACACTCCCATGTCATATGTTTTATCTAACATCAAAATACAGTTCGAGTCAAACTCGAGTCCTGGGCCGATTGCACCAACACCTCTTTATTGTGGCACATTAGGATACCCTTGCTGATGTCTCCTTGTTGTTTCCGCTTCCACTCGATCCAGCCTCTCATGTATAGACTCTAACTCCACCCTCATCATACGCCGTATTTCTCCCATCAACAATTGCAATTGAAGATCTGGAAGTTGTCTAGCATCCTCAGGTACACCATCCTCAGGCAGGTTGGACATTTCTGCATGATAGAAGAAACCTCACAAGCACTCCCTCTCGTGTTTTCTCTCAAGATTTGGGAACTCACACTAGTAGTGGTCTCACACACTCTCTTCTCTCTCTTTCTTTTCACTCGATTGTGTCTCTTTAGTTCTTAATCAAACTTCAAGAACAAATCAGAATATCATGTGACAATTAAAATAAGGTAATCCAACCGAAACTCATCATGGCAGAAACTTTAAGAGAAAAATGAAAGGGTAGAAGATGATGGGTATAAAGAAAAAAGATGACAGGTACAAAGAAATAGAATGTGAAACTCGACTTGTATAATCAACTTCTTCTTCATGTTTTGAATGCTTTTTTTTTTCTTTCACAAATTTTTCCTTTTTTTTAACAAATCTTTCTTCCTCTTTTTTTTTTTTAATTTTTTTTTGTTCCACGATTTTTTTTTCTTTAAACAAATCTTTCTTCCTCTTTTGTTTTTTTTTTCAATATAGCAAAAGCAAGAAAAGATAGATTGAGCACTTTCCTTTTGAAACGAAGCTCTAATACCAGATGATACCCCACCAACAATTGTGATGGAACCCGAGACAAAGATGGATAGAACCCCAGGAACAAGTCGACAAGAGTTTGAGCTGATGCAATCGTAGAAGGGTTTTCTGGCTTCCTTTTGATGTCGGGGAGCGTGCAGGAAGCTTGAGGGTTCTCTCCGGCTGCAACAGTAATGAGGTACGAAGAAGAGAAAATACACGCAACACAAGCAATGAGCAAAGACACAAGATATAATATGGTTCGGAACAAGGGTTCCTACTCCACGGGGGTGAGCTCTCCTACGAGCTACGGTGCCAAAGCACCTTCACTATAAACTTCCTCCTTCATGGAAAGAACTTCCGGAGGTGGAGGAGAAAACCTCTTACAATTAGCTCAGTATACAGAAAGTATTGAAAAGATGGAGTTCACTACTCTCCTTGTCTTCTTCTCCGATGATGTAGCTGGTCTCCCCTTCGAGTGTGCCTTTGTCTCTCACTTGTTGGAATAATGCGGATCCTCTTTCTCTTGTCCTGCTTCTCCCTTTTATCCTGCTCCCTCTGGCCAGTTGTTGCACCATGAACCTCCTTCATCATACATGTGGCCACCTTGCTTATCTAGAGAATTATTCTGTTACAGACACGAGGAGCGAAGGCTCCTCGAAATATTATGTGGGGGCCCTCTCTTGTTGTGTAACAACTTTTTATCTATATTTCGGAAAATATTCTAGCTCATCCCTTTCAGCCACTTACCCTCAATAAAGCTAGCCTAGACCTACTGCTCACGTGTAGCGTAGCTCTTAGGCCTTTCCCAGTAGCCCGAACCAACCTCTATTCTTCCCGTACCGAACCATCTCCAGGCCCACTAAACCAAGCCGATTCTTATTCGTCTCATATCAGATCAATCTTCAAATTCACCCAACCTTGCCAACCCCCTCAAACCGTCCTCCCGATCCAATTTCCTTAGGCTGATGCGCCCGAACCATTCTCCTTAGACTCCTCCGCCGAACCGGCTACTTGGTTCGGACATCGTCCTACACGCGGGTCTTTTCACCTTATTCACAGAAAAGAGGTAGTAGCAGTATCATTAGCCAAGCCCTAAAAATAGTCAAACAAAGTCATAAGCTTGACTTTCTAAATGTATAAGGCCTCTAACTCACCTTTTCCTCACTAATTCAAATCCACTTTTTCCCGATGCCTTACCCCATATTCTCGGGATGGCTTAATGGGCCTATGGGCCCCGCTTTTCTCTTAGGTAGTCGAAAAGTCACAAAACCCTATATAAATCTCCGTCCTCCCCTTTTATGCATAACGTAACGTGCCTAACAATCCATCTTTTCCCCTTTTCTCTTCCAGTAGTTTTTTTCGGCAGTGTTCCAGCGCCCTAGCCTCTTCTTTTGCAAGTGTTCCTTCTTCAACCTTCAAGTAAGTGTTCTTCCTTGTTCCATACCTATGACCCCGAAAACCCAACTTCACTTCCATGGTATGAGCGCACCGTCACCCAGTTAGATAGTAAACACTATTTCTTCAACCTTAGGGACCAATTTATAGACCCTTCCGTGCCATGTCGTTTCAATACCACTTTCTACCGACCACATCGTCCTCCTCCCGGCCTAACCTGTTTCTTTTCAGAACAATTTCTCAACGGTTTATATTTGCCCGTGCCCTCTCCCTATCTAGAAATCTTGGACTTTTATAGACTGCCCCTCAACCAATTTACCCCCAATTCCTTCCGCATTTTATCGAGAGCTATCATAGTATTTCGACATCTAGATCTCCCTTTGTCCCCCCAACTATTCCACTGCTTCTTCCAACTAAAAACTTCTAAGGAAGGTCTTTTCTATCTCTCCAGCCGCTCGGACTGCCAATTTTTAGTGAACATACCATCTTCTCACAAAGGATGGGAAGCACTATACTTCTTTGCTCAACTTCCGATGCCTCTCCCCTATTCAGATACCTGGAAGTTAGATCTTCCGGAGCTACCCTCCTTTCGCAAAATGAGGACCCAATGTCCTTTTTCTGAGGTCCATAGAGTGTTGAGAGAATCCCACTATTGTTCCGACCATTTGATGAAACCTCTTCTCCTCAGTTGCCACGGGTTGTCCCCTTTTCCTTTAACTGCCCCGGACACCATAGGTAGGACATTATTCATATTTCGATGCAACCAATTTCCTGGATCAACCTACCTTTTTTAATAATGGATTTCGTAGATAATCTAATACAGGATGCCTTCGTAAAAGGTGAGGAGATTGCTGCAGCCAAGAAGAAGACCTCCAAAAAGCGAGGTAAAGGCAAACCTGAAACTGCTCCCTCTTCACCTCGGAAGAGGTTACGCCCTGCCGGGGAAGGAGTCCCCAGCTCCTCATCCATCCCTGTATCTCCTTCTTCCCATTCCTCTCCTTTGTCATCCCCCTCCCAACCGAAGAAGCACCAATGCTTAGTTATATATGAACTCAGGGTGAGGGACACCACGATAGCCGTCCCACCCTCTTCCCCCCAAGGGGAAAGGTCTCCTTCTCACTCTCCTATTTCATCCCCCATTCCACTCGATTCTCCGACTCATTCTCCGACCGAACCTTCCCTTGTGAATACTCCCACTGATGCATCTCTTTTTCCTATTCCTTCTCGGATTACGGGTCCCTCTCTTCCTCTGGAGGGGAGAGATCTTCCCCTCCCAAATCCTTCACTAGCCACTCTGGGGGCCTCCCTCAAGATCCACCACCTGGGAGAAGTAAAATTCTTCAATCAATCAGGTGTGCAGGGCCCCTACAATCATATGGGCAAACTTTTGGCCGAGGTAATTACTTGCTTTCTTTATCTTTAGTGTATACATGCCAATGCCTACTATTTGCAATATCTGCCCCTTTTCCTCAAGTATCGGCCACTTATAATAAAATAACGTCCCACATGGTCACATACCAATCCAATGTAGAGACTCGCCATTTTGCCTCCCTGGCCCACCAAAAGAAGCTCTCGCGCCAACTAAAGAAAGGTGAGCAAAAGGAGGCTGATCTAATCGCTCAATGTGAAGATTCCATGACTCAACTGGCTCTGGCCTAGAGTGAGAAGGAGGAACTCCAAAGAAAAACTGAAGATCTCCAGCAGCAAATATTTCTGTAATCTAGCCAACTTCAGTAGGTTGACCTCCTTACCCATGAGCTAGATGGGTATAAAAGGCAGCTTGTGGAGGCGTTCATTCAGGCTGTAGACTCTTCAGCTACTATCCGTCAATTGTAGCGGGAGCGCCAAACATGGGAAGCTACCCAGTGATCCTGCTCGGAGAAGTGTAGAAAACTCTCTTCCATGGTGGCTACCTTCCCTGAAATCCTGTCCTCGATGACCCAACAATAGCAAGAGCTTAACAAGGAATACATTGAAGTCCTATCCTCTCTGGGTTAGTAGGCAGTGATGGCAGCAAAAGAAAGAGATGCTTTGGCGACCCAATTAGCCACATGTCAGGCTCAACTAGCTGCTTGCCAGATCCAATTAAAGGAGCAAGAGGCGGATTTGAAAGGGCGATATGTTCAAAAGGGGGTAGACTTGTTCATGCTAGGCTTCGATGGGTCTTCTTCTTTAAACGTTGAACGAGGGTACCCTCCTCTCGGCACTAACACCAGTTATTTGGACCCTGAAATAGCCTTGGCCAGATGTCCCCCTGAACTTTTTAAATTATAGTTTACCATATCTTCTTCATTGTATTAACTGATTTTTTGTCATTAAAGAATGCTTGAACTGTCTTCTTCTCTCCAAAATTACTACCTCTTCTCTGCCTTCCCTAGCGTTAGTTGAGTGACAACATTCCCTGCCCGGGAATCCATTCGGGGCATCCTAAGCATGATCTTCCTCTGGCTCGAACCAATTTTTGGCTCGGGCAGCAATTAATTTACTTTTTCCCCTTGATCTTCTCAAGCTAATTGGCTGCTTCGAAAATGATGTCTCGATGATTTTTTAGGCTAACGCCCATTATACTGTTCATCCTTCCATCTTCTCTTCCTTCCTTGATTATAAATTGCCACCACGAGCGTCTTCTGCTTTCTATCCCACCTTCATGGCTTCCGCGAAACATCCCATTGAGATCTCTTCAGGCTTTGATTCCTTCGAGCTATACGACCTAGCCACGGAAATCGTCGAAGAATCTGCTACACAATCGATGGCGACTTCAGCTTTTCGTCCCTTTCCCCCTCCTTCGTCAACGGATGCTCCAACTCCTAATAGGGGGAGATCCTTCCGAGCCCCTTTCCCTGCCGCAATCGGGTTTGGAATCCCCCCTTCATATGGGAATAAACCGTAGGAGACCCTCGGGTCTCCACCGAACTTCCTCCGCTTCCACCGACCCTAGCTTTCGTTCCAGTCCCTTCAGCGGGGGTTCCTCTGCCCCCTTTTGATGGAGCTCCACCAGCTGTACCTCCGGCTCAAGGTGACCTTTACAGAGTCATCTTAGTGTCTTCCCCTTCGGAGGAGTCCTCTGATAGCTCCCCTATCAATGATAACGATAAAAAGCTTGTATAATTAGTTGCTTAAATAATGTAACTACTGCTGGCCATATTAATAAAAAGGAAAAAATGGGTACTGATACTTATTTTTATCATTTTCTTGCAAATGTAGAGCGATCTCAACTAGAAAGGATTGTAACCTTATCTAGACATACTTCACCCTTACTGCTTCTGGAGAATTCGAACCATACCTCTCAGAATTACTGTATTCAACGACTCCCACCTGCTGTCTTTACGCTTCCTCTTCTTTATTTACATTTATTACTTTCACCTCCTTCATGAACCAATAAGCGTCCTTCTTTCATCTCTATAAAAAAACCCTAAACTACCATTCGCTTAGCATCCATCTCTTTCTTTTCCTCTCCTCGCCATGGAACCTACCTCTGAATAGGACAGCAGCTCTCCTCCTCCTGAGGAACAAACTGAAGAACAATGCTATATTGCAAATCTGGAAGAACAAGTCTGGTATCTGCAGCGACGCTTAAGGGAGTCTTCGACCAGCAACTACTCCCTGCGCCAACAACTGGCAGTGTCCTAAAAGAACTTATCCAAGCATATCTCTATACAACAATCTTACCTCCGACAGCTACTACGTCAACCTAGGCCACGTAAAGAGGCTCCTTTAGTACCTCCTCATAAAGAACTGTAATCCCCCATGAACGAGGGCTTCTTTTGCTATGCTCTTCTTTTAGGGAAGTTGTAATATGTAGTTCTTCCAAAGTAATGAACTTCTTTATTATGAGCTCTCGCCCCTATCCTTCTTTGCTGACCCCCTTTTCTGGCCTTCCTTCCACTATGAAAAATTTAAACTTTTCTGGATAGTACCAAAATCAGATAAGCATACGACTTCTTCATTCTTCCATTACGTGAGAATCACATATGCACTTAGAGGAGCATCCAACTCCTTCATGTCGCTCTCGTGCAAGGATATAGGAAAATGCATAGTTAATATAAAACACCAGTCTATAGGGAGATAAAATAATATATAGCTGAGGGAAAACTCAGCTCTTCCGATCCGCCACCACACGAGGATAAAATAATAATATATATAGCTGAGGAAATACTCAGCTCTTCCGTTCCACCATAACACGGGGATAAAATAATATATAGTTGAGGAAATACTCAACTCTTCCGTTCCACCACCGCACGGGGATAAAATAATATATAGTTGAGGAAATACTCAACTCTTCCGTTCCACCACCGCACGGGGATAAAATAATATGTAGTTGAGGAAATATTCAACTCTTCCGTTCCACCACCGCACGGGGATAAAATAAAATATAGTTGAGAAAAATACTCAACTCTTCTGTTCCATCACCGCACGGGGATAAAATAATATATAGTTGAGGAAATACTCAACTCTTCCATTCCACCACCACACAGGGAAAAAATAATATATAGTTGAGGAAATACTCAACTCTTCCGTTCCACCACTGCATGGGGATAAAATAATATGTAGTTGAGGAAATACTCAACTCTTCCGTTCCACCACCGCACGGGGATAAAATAATATGTAGTTGAGGAATTACTCAACTCTTCCGTTCAACCACCGCACGGGGATAAAATAATATATAGTTGAGGAAATACTCAACTCTTCCGTTCCACCATCGCATAGGGATAAAATAATATATAGTCGAGGAAATATTCAACTCTTCCATTCCAACACCGCATAGGGATAAAATAATATATAGATGAAGAAATACTCAACTCTTCCGTTCCACCACCTTACGGGGATAAAATAATATATAGTCGAGGAAATACTCAACTCTTTCGTTCCACCACCGCACGGGGATAAAATAATATATAGTCGAGGAAATACTCAACTCTTCCATTCCACCACCGCACGGGGATAAAATAATATATAGTCGAGGAAATACTCAACTCTTTCGTTCCACCACCGCATGGGGATAAAATAATATATAGTCGAGGAAATACTCAACTCTTCCGTTCCACCACCGCACGATAATAAAATAATATATAGTCGAGGAAATACTCAACTCTTCCATTCCACCACTGCACGGGGATAAAATAATATGTAGTTGAGGAAATACTCAACTCTTCCGTTCCACCACCGCAAGGGGATAACGACTTCGGCTAATGCCAAGCCTCTCAAGTCAAAAGAACTTTTCTCATACTGACATTATTTCTCCTTTCATCCGTAAAACGGGGATAACAGCCTTGGCTAGGGCCAAACTTGAAAGGAGAACGAGAAAGATACCTTCGAGGGTCCTATCTTTGCCTTGAAGTTGGGTGTTCTTGTCCCTTTGTCATACGAAGACAGCGGTTCTAGCAGATAACGAGCCACAAGAAAAATAAATCATTATTTCCCATACTTCCAGGGGCCCATTTCAAAACTTTGTAGCCCAATTGACATTGTAAGCCCATTTAATGCTCCTTCTATATAGGATGTTTCATCTTTCCTCTTCCCCATTTTCATCTTCTCTATCGGACTTTCCACCTTCTTCTTCTTCTTTGTCCTCTTTTTCTTCCCCCACCATCCTCCGGTGTTCCAACCACTAACCCTTGTGCTTCTTTTCTCCCTTCGAAGAGTAGGATGTATTCCTTTTATTAACAGGAAGTGGCCAAGCGCCGCCTAGAGTCCAGGCGAGGTGAGAGTCAACAACTAGCAACACCTTCGCCTTCACTTTCTCCTCTACTTTCACCCATTCCCACCGCTTCTATTCCAATGCCCCCCTTCCATCCAGATTCACCTGAAATTTCTGTCTCGGTCATGCCGGATACACTGGGTGTAACCTGCCCTCCCCCTCATCTTCGACGCCGTTGGGTAACCCTAACTCGCCCATCTCTTCGCCTTCCCTCTTGGGAATCCGCAAATCACCCCCCCCCCTTCCTGCGACATGAGGCTGAGCCAAGAGGCACTGTATGACAACATCTACAGGTAGAAGACACCTCTGCTCCCCCTCCTTTCCCTTCCCCGAAGCATTCCCCTGCACCGGAACCTATGATAGTTGAGATTCCTCCGTCTTCGCTTTCGCCTGATACTCAAAATATGGGAAGTCTCTCCCTTCATTTGGATACAAGCCAAGGTCCTTCTGCTCTTCCCCCTCCCAACGAAGAGCTTTCAATCCCAGTGCTCTCATATCTTCTTCACCAAATTCCTCACCAAACCAACCCCCTCCCACAGATTCTTCCATTCCTATCCCACAGCCAGCAACGTTGAGTCTTCCACTTTGGCGTCCTCTCTTTCTTCTCCCATCTCTTTGAGCCTCCTAACAAGGGCTCTTTTCGTAGCCTCCCCAACCCTTCTGACTGCCCCTATGTCATCTCTCATTCCTTTAGTCACCACCTCTCCTCCTCCTGAACCCCCGACACAACCCATTGCTCCCACCTTTCATCCCCCCATCATGAGTGAGCCTTCTCCTCTGGTGTCATCTATCCCTTAATCTTCCTCCACCCATGGTCTTCAAATCTTAAACTTAGAAGAATTAACCCCACAGATGGAGAGTCTGCGCCACGTTTTGGAATTTGTATGCTCCTCAAATTGACTTTGTAAATTTTCTTCGCTTGACGATTTCTTTTTTTATGAATAACCTCCATGCCTTAACAAACTACCAAGAGTTGGACCGCTCCTTCCAACAATACCAAGCTCAGTTTCTAAAGTGGGAGCAACAACGGCTGGAGGACCAAACTGCTGCCCAGAGCCGGAAGTGTCTTTTGTTACAACAACTGAAGCAATGTCGGGAGCAACTGACAGAAGCTCATCGTCAACAGAAAAAGGATGCTGAGTCCATAGTAGCCTTACAGGCACAACAACGAACTCACACAGAACTGTTATCTACCCTGCGGGGCATTCAGCCTGAACGGACTGACAGAGAAACTCCCCATTCCCAAGAGTTGGCGAACCTTCAAGAGCAGGTAGCGGAACTCCTCCATGAGAAACAAAGGGACTCAGAGACCATCGTGAACCTACGGGCCCAATATCAGAGGGTGAAAGACAAGATAGGGGATCTTCGCACCCGCTTGTGCAAGGAGGTACAAGAAAACTCCTCCTTAATAACCTCTAGGGCACACGCTCACACCCGTATACACAGGCAGGAAGCGTCCCTCCAGAGACTAGGTAGCGAGCTTGTTCGCACTAGGTCCCATACGAAGGCGGTAGAGGGGATTTCAGCATCCATACGTCAGAATATGATGGATATGACGAGGCTTCTGCAACATGACCAAACTTCCCTAGCGGACGACATATCGGTCCTGGCTAATGCTATTATGGAAATATCCCAGCGTTACAGCGAAATGCGCCGATCCCTCTGGGAGCATCAAGAGAATTGCCACAGGCTTCATCAAAATCGAAGTCCTGACGACCCGAGCCGACGAGAACATTTAATAGCTCTGATGCGGGCCACCTTCCAGGACGAATTTAATGAAGCGGTTCAGCAATATACTAACCAAGGATTACCTCCTGCGAATCACCCTGCTCTCTACTTGCATTGGGAAACTGGCTTCCGGCGCTACCCTCCAGATCGTTTTAAATTGTAGCTTGATGTATTGCTTTAGAATGGTCATCATTTAGTGATGCAGATCATTACACATAGCTTCCTCTTTCGTCTTCTTTCTTTTTTATAGCCCGCAAGAGAGAAATTGAGGTTAATACAAATGATTCCCCAAGTGTATTTATATTTGCCATACATCTAATGACATGTTGAGTTGCTGCATACATTTCCCAAAAAACTCTTCAATACTTTTCTTCGCTCATCACCCCTTACACAGTACGAAAATGCTTCAAGTGTACGACATTCCAGGGTCGAGGGAGCTTCTTGCCCTGATCATCCTTCAAATAATAAGTTGACCCTACCATGCGGCGTGTTACCACATAGGACCCTTCCCAATTGGGAGCTAACTTCCCCAGATCTCCGGCTGGATTGACCTTGCGCAGAACTAAATCTCCTTCTTGAAACCTCCAAGGCTTTACCTTTTTATTAAAGGCTTGTTGTACCCTCCGCTTATAAAATTCCGCTCGTCTCCACGCCTGTTCCCTCTTTTCTTCCACCAAATCTAACTCAGTGCCACGAATAATTTGATTCTGCTCCGGTTCATAAACTTCTACGCGAGCACTGTTCAAAAGGACCTCCACCGGAATGACGGCCTCCGTTTCGTATACCAGGCTGAAAGGAGTTTCACCTGTCACAGTTTTTAGAGTGGTTCGGTAAGCCCACAAGATCCCTGGCAGCTCCTCCACCCAGTTTCCTCTCTAAGCACCCAATTTAGTCTTCAATCCTTGAATAAGGATTCTGTTAGTTACTTCGACCTTCCCATTAGCCTGAGGGTGAGCTACATAAGTAAAAGCTTGCTGGATATTAAGATTTGTGCACCATTCCTTGATCTTTTTGCCCTGGAACTGTCCATTATCGCTAACTAATCTTCTGGGAATTCCATATTGGCAGATAATATTCTTCCATAGGAATTGTATCACAACACTCAGTGATTTTGGCAAGGGGCTCTTCTTACACCCACTTAGAGAAGTAATCCATAGCCACCAATAAGAATTTTTTCTGTAAAGGTGCCACAGGCATGGGGCCCACTATATCCATTCCCCACTGATCGAAGGGGCATGAAGCAACGACAACTTTCATCAATTCAGCTGGTCGTTCGGACCGGTTGTTATGCTTCTGACAGGCCGAATAGATTTGCACTATATGGCTGCATCTTGTTGGAGAGTGGGCCAAAAGTATCCTGCTAACAAGACTTTCCTCGCCAAAGCTCTCCCTCCCAAATGATTGCTGCAACAACCTTCGTGGATTTCCCGGAGTACCCATTCATCATCTTCCTTTCCCAAACACTTCAGCAAAGGTCGCCCAAAAGACGTCATGTACAAGTCTCTGTTCAGGATGGTGAATCGTTTTGCTCTGCTTATTAAAACGGATGTCGCTCCTCTTTTTTCTAGAATCTTTCCTCGTTGTAAATATGCCATAATATCAAACCTTCAATCAAGGATCTGATCTGGTTCTAGTACGGCTCCCTCCACATGGTATACCACAAGAGAAGTAGGGACTTCCACATAGACCATTTCAAGCTGCTTCACCCCTTCCATAGCACTAGCTAGCCGAGCCAACTCATCCGCCTTCCAATTGTTCTCCCTCGGAGTCTGTTTTAAGAGAACTTGCTGAAACTGAGTTTTTTCTTTCTCAAAAGCCTTTAAATATTTCTGTAATCTTTCTTCCCAAACCATGAAAAAACCTAAAAGCTGTGACACTGCCAATTGGGAGTCTGAATGGATTATGACGGAAGTTGCTTCTACGGCTCTGGCGGCTTGTAACCCCGCTAAAATAGCTTCATATTCTGCTTCATTGTTGGACGCCCGATATCCCAGGCGCACGGATATGCTGGTTTCCTCTTTCTCAGGGGATATTAATAGTACTCCCACCCCGCTGCCTGCAGACCCAGAAGAACCGTCCATAAATACGTTCCATACTTCTGATCCCTCTTCTTTTGTCGGTGAGCCCTCCTCCGAACCAACAGGCACTTCTGCTAGAAAGTCAGCGAGAGCCTGAGCCTTGATAACGGTTCGGGGTTGATAATAAATGTCATACTCACTCAACTCCACTGCCCACTTAGCCAATCTACTAGAAAAATTAGGCTTAGTAACCTCCTTGCCTAATTCACTGTGAGTTAAGACATTAATTGGATGAGCTAGGAAGTATGGCCTCAACTTGCGGGCTGTCAAAACTAGAATATATGTCAACTTCTCCAGCTCAGTGTATCGTGATTCAGCTCCTTTCAAGATATGGTTGGTATAATAAATAGGTTATTGTTGAGAACCTTCTTGTTTCAATAATACTGAACTAATAGCTCCTTCTGAAACAGCTAGATACACCCACAAGGGCTCTCCTGCTACTGGTTTGGCTAACAGTGGAAGTTCAGCTAAATATTTCTTCAGTTCTTTGAAAGTCTGTTCTCATTGATCATCCCACTGAAATTTAGTAGCCTTGCACAAAATCCTAAAAAAAGGTAATCCCTTGTCTGCTGATCTGGCTATAAATCGAGACAAGGAAACAATTTTTCCTACCAGCTTTTGAGTTTCTCACAGATTAGTGGACGACTTCATATTACATAATGCCTGCACCTTCTCTGGATTGGCCTGCAGTCCCTTCTCAGTTACAATATACCCCAAGAATTTCCCGCTCTTCACTCCGAACAAACATTTTTTAGGGTTCAATTTCATGTTGTATCACCTCAAAGTAGCAAAAGTTTCATTCAGGTCAGTAACCAGATCCCGCATAGTTTTTGATTTAACCAAGATGTCATCAACGTAAACCTCCACATTCTTGCCTTTTTGATCTGCAAAGATTTTATCCATGAGCCACTGGTACGTGGCTCCCGTATTTTTTAAACTGAATGACATTATCACATAGGCATATAGCCCTCCCACTGTTACAAAACTAACCCTCTTCTGATCTTCTTTGGCCAGCGGTATCTGATGATATCCCTAGTAAGCATCCATTAAGGACACTACCTCATATCCTACCGTAGATTCCACCAACTGATCAATGTGAGGCAAGGGGTAGCAGTCTTTAGGGCATGCTTTATTTAAATCGCGGAAGTCAATACACATCCTTCATTGCCCTGAAGGCTTGGGGACCAGCACTACATTAGATACCCACTCAGGGAATTGAATCTCTTTAACATGACCCACTTTCAATAATTTATCTACTTCCTCAGCTATCACCTTGTCCTTTTCGGGTCCAAAATATCGCCGCTTCTGCTGGACGGGTCAAACCCCTCTGGTAATGTTGAGATGATGTTCAGCAATGCAAGGGTCGATCCCCGTAAGATCATGCACATCCCCGGCAAAGATATCTTCATTTTTCTTTAAGTAGGCCACCAGCTCCTTCTTAGCCTCGAGCTGCTGGGCTACCCGAGTGACTTTTCTGGGACCTATCTCCACCAGCTCTCCTTCTTCTATTTTCTCCACTTTAGGGGGAGACTCTTCCCGCATACATCGGAGATCACGATAGCTTTTCCTTTAGGGTCGTCGGCTCGGGCCTTCTTTTGGTCATCCCTGACCATTTATACATAGCAACTCCGGGCCACTTCATAGTTGGCCAGGGAAATACATATCACCAGAGCATTCGTATGAGGCAGTAGAACACCTCGGAGGTCTTCGAGCCCGAACAAAACTGGCAGCGCGGTCTGGACAGCCTGATCAGTAACTATAGCCAAGCTCTCCATGAGACAGATTTCCATGCTCAATTAGAATCCCTATCAGTGGGTCCTCCTGCGATAACGTGAATAACCCCCGGTGTGGGGATGCCATTCAGATCGCATGAAGGACCCTCACCTGACGTGCCTCCTTGTGAGATACCCTCCTAGGCTAGAGTCTGAGGGTCTGGAGGAAAAGTAACCTGCGGTCGTTAGTTATAGAGCCCCGGACGAGCCATGTTGGGTCGTTGGCCTCGCCGTGTCGGTCCTCCCATCTGAGGCTGCACATGTGGGTAAGCGGCTCGAATACGCTCTAGTTCTTCTTGTAATTTAAAACATCGTCCATTGGCATGGCCATATTCCATATGATACTAGCAAAAGAATAGGGTGGGAGGGTTGCGAGGCACTCCCCTATACCCCATTGGCCATTGCAAAAGACCTTGCTGGTCATAGAACTCCATCTCCCGCTCTTTCCAAGTTCTTGGGGGAGGGACTGCATCTGTGGCCATGATCTACAACGGAGGTGTGGGGTGAGCTCCTTGTGTGAATAATCGAGGCCTAGGAGCCTCTGGTAGAAAGGGTCACACATATTCCCACCGGGGATGTGCTCGAGGGGCTGCTGGGCGACTTCTTTCTACAGGGACCATTGCGAAGGCTCGTTCGTCTCTTCGGACCTTCAGCCCCTCTTCCTCATTGATATATTTTTCTGTTCGGCTCAACAATTCCTCGTAGTTGGCCGCGGGCTTCCTTAAGAGTGAGCTAAGGAAAGGACCCTCTCTTAGCCCGTGTGGAATGGCTACTTTGAAGGCATCTGATCTTGTTGAGGGGAGATTTCGGGCAGTGGAAGTGAATCGATGAAAATATCCTCTGAGCGACTCTGAGGGTCCCTGCGTAATGTGTAGCGGGATGGAAGCATCATGTTTGTATGTCTTACAACTGGCGAACTCTTAATGGAACATCCCCTGAAAATCAGCAAAACAAGTAATAGACCCCGGGGTCAGGGTATTAAACCATTTTTGTGCTGAGCCGATTAAAGTAGTATGGAAGACCCAGCACTTGAGGGTGTCGGTATAGCAATGGAGCGAGGCGGCTCCTGCGAATTGCGATAGATGCTCCTCAGGATCCGTTGTGCCATCATACTTATCCACCTGAGGATTTCTGAAGTATGAAGGCGGGACTTCAAAAAGGATGTCTATGGTGAAAGGATTGGGCTCGTAAGTCTCCAGAGCCTTAGTTGAATGGCTTTCGCCTTGCTCTTCCCGTCGAGCTTGGGTTACTGGCACAGTGGTTTGAGGTACTTGTCCCCCCAACCCCTCCCCAGGAAATACTTTAACATTGGTGGTTGTACGAAGTTGAGGGGGCATTTCTTGTGGCGGTCCACTGGGGGAAGGTTCACCAAAATGAGGATGAAGGTACCCAGTCCTCCTCCTCTCTTTAGCAAGGGCTACAGCCACAGCGGTGTCCACCATGGCTCTCAGCTGTGACAGTAGTATTGTAATGGGACTTTCCTCCATGGAGGAGGCTGCCAGATGATGTATCTCCTCTGGCTACATCTCTACGTCTTACTCAGAATGTTCCCACAGACGGCGCCAACTGATGCGGTCGTAGAAGGGTTTTCTGGCTTCCTTTTGACACCGAGGAGCGTGCAGGAAGCTTGAGGGTTCTCTCCAGCCGCAATAGTAATGAGGTACGAAGAAGAGAAAATACACACAATACAAGCAACGAGCAAAGACACAAGATATAACGTGGTTCAGAACAAGGGTTCCTACTCCACGGGGGTGAGCTCTCCTACGAGATACGGTGCCAAAGCACTTTCACTATAAACTTCCTCCTTCACGGAAAGAACTTCCGGAGGTGGAGGAGAAAACCTCTTACAATTAGCTCAGTATACAGAAAGTATCAGAAAGATGGAGCTCACTACTCTCCTTGTCTCCTTCTCCGGTGATGTAGCTACTTTCCCCTTCGAGTGTGCCTTTGTCTCTCACTTGTTGGAATAATGTGGATCCTCTTCCTCTTGCCCTACTTCTCCCTTTTATCCTCATCCCTCTGGCCAGCTGTTGCACCACGAACCTCCTTCATCATACATATAGCCACCTTGCTTAACTGGAGAATCATTCTATTACATACACAAGGAGCGAAGGTGTTGGATCGAGAAGCGTCGCTAGAGGGGGGTGAATAGCGAGCGTAAAAAATTTTTGTTTCATTCGTTCGATATACGAGCAAGCACAGTGGAAAAATAAAGAGACAAGTTTATTTTTACTTGGTTCACAACCCAGCGGTTGCTACTCCAAGGCCCTAACAGTCCTAGACCGCGTACGGAGGGCAAAGCACTATAAGATCTCCTCCTCGTTGGAGGTAGGAGATAACGATCACAAAATCGAAAGTACGAGGATGAGGCAACAAGCTTACCTCACCTTGTTACGATTAAAACAAAGAATACAAAAGATATTACTTGTTGCTGCTGCTGACGAAGAAGATGAAAGCTTGGCATCGCGTCGGCATTATGACAGTATTAGAGCTTTGGCGTTGTAGGAGCACTTGAGAATAATCTTGATTGATGTTTGGGTTGGAGTCCTCCCCTACTTTTATAGAATTTGGCCTCGGAATAAGACTCCTCATCTTTTGGAACAGATCATGAGGTGGTACCAAATTTTATCGCGAAGTGGCCGTGTCAAACATTATCCGTTTTGACCTAGCGCAAAAGGCTGATTCGTCGCCATCAGTCGACTGATGAGCATCAGTCGACTTCCCAATGGTCAGCAATCGACTGCCAGCCTGGCCACTTCCCTACAATAAGAGGTTAGCACGGAAAATGGTAAATGCTACGATTTCATACCATCCGATCTCGACCTAGACCTTCCACAAGAAGTCTTAGTCGGATCACCGCCTACGGTCGTCCTCGTACAGAGGATACGACCTTACCATCTCTCACTCACACGAGCTTACCTCTGGTCCTTTAAGATCTGTCACTTTTCTTTCGGTCTTCCACCTAGGTTCTTCGACTCCCACAAAGTTCCCTCGGTGTTGCCCAACCACCACAGCTCCCTCTGGGTGTCGCTGATGTTGGTGCAATCGGCCCAGGTCATGATTGACCAGACTCGAGTTTGACTCAAGTGATGTTTTGATGTTTGATAAAGAGGTTTGACATAGTATGTTTGACATTGATCTTTGACATTGATGTCGGTTAATGTTTTAGGGAGATTGTTTATACAATCGACCCAGGTTATAATTGACCAGACTCGAGTTTGATTCGAGGGATACTTTGATGGTTGACTAGGGTTGACCATGTGATTATGGGAAAGTCCAAGCATGGGTCTTGGCAAGGTAAAGTCTAAGTCATGGGTACTTGGCATGGAAAGTCCAAGTGGGACACTTGGCATTTAGGAAAGTCCAAGTCTTGAGTACTTGGCACAAGGGAAGTCCAAGCATGGGTCTTGGCATGGAAAGTCCAACATGGGTTGGCAAGGGAAAGTCCAAGCTTGAGTCTTGGCATTTGAGAAGTCCAAGGGGTTTGATATTGATAGTGTAAAGTCCAAGGGTGGAGTCTTGACAGCATAAGTCCAATGGTTGGCGGCGTAAAGTCCAAGCGGAGTCTTGGCGGCATAAGTCCAATGTGCCTTGGCGGTGTAGACACCGTTAGCATGACATAGCCGATGGAAGCACCTGAAGGCTAGCGCGATGGATGAACAAGTCATGAATGACTTGGAGGGATCTGAGAGGCGTAAGGCTGATGGAGGTGGCTAGAAGGCTTAGGTCTAGTCTAAGGGTGGTCTAGCAAGTATGGGGACACCATACTTGGGTTAAAACCTCATCTTTGAGGTTGGCAGTCGACTAGCATTATGGTCAGTTCGACTGTCATGAGTCGACTTGAGTTCGACTGCCGGCTTAGGGCTGAAAATGTCAGCCGATCGCTCATTGGTAGCAATGATCGTTGAGCCGATCACCGATCGCTATGGACGGCAATGATCGATGGTTTGGCCACGAGCACGAATGCTCAGAGCCGACCAGGCAATCGACTACGCTAGCAATGATCACAATGTTGGCGATCGCAAGAGATTCGTTGGAACTTGTCCAACGTGGATTGAGTCGTTGTCTCACAGCTACAGTGTTGGCATTCGACTGCCAGGCGGAAATCCAGCCCGATGGAGAATAAAAGTAACTGTTCGTGGAAGGCTCCAAACAAGTGTTTTCTTGGGCGATTTGAAGGGGAATAGTTGGTGCTCTTCCAGTCCTTCAAGGCTAGTCCGAGGCAACCAAAAGCAAGCAATCTAAAGGCATTTGTAAAGTGATTTCTTTACTTGTATTTCATTGTAATTGCTTGGTGTACTTAGTTTATTGTTGTAAACTGTTGTACGAAGTTTCTCCACCTCTGACTTGTGTCGAGAAGGAGTATTTGTGATTAGTGAGTGTGTGTGCATCACTAGAGCTCTTTAGAGCTCGATCCGTGGAGTATGAACCATTCGGTTCTGAACCACGTTATATCCTTGTGTTTGTATGCTTGTTATTGTGATTGTTGTGTCATTTCTATATTCCGCTGCATACTAACAATCATAGGCAAGCGAACGCAATCAATTTCCATCAACGTACGAGCACAGCGCTATTCACCCCCCCCCCTCTAGCGGGCGCACAGGTCCTAACAAGTGGTATTAGAGCGAGGCTGCTCTTGAAGTTTAACAACTAAGGGAGCATGCTAGAGGGTGAAGATGGAGTTGGAAGAACGACTAGGTTGGGACATCAACACACCGATGTCCTACACCCTATACGGATGAGAAGGCTTCAATTCTTGGAAGAGAAGAATTGAAGATTTTATTATGATGAGAGATTTTGAGGAGTGGTCAATTTTGATGGATGGATTTGTATATCCAAAAGGACCAAAGGGTGGTTTCCTCAAGAAGAAGAAATTGAGTGAAGATCAAATCCAAGCCTTCGAGAAAAACATGAAGGTAGTAAAATTTATTTTTGATTTGATCCCTAACGATATTGTGTGCATGTTGGGGGATTATATGGATGCTAAGGAGTTATGGAGCCAAGTGGCAAATCTCCATGAAAACTTATCATCGGTCCAAGAAGAAGAAGAAGAAGAGGAGTGCTCACCCTCTCAAGCTCAAAAGGAAGCAAGTACATCGTCATCCAAAGAGCTTGAGGATTCGAAAGTTGATAGGGAATCAACCTCCGAATCGGTAGAAGAAGAGGAGACCTCCACCTCTAGGATTGAGGGGGATGAGATTAGGGCATCCTCAATACCGGAGCAACAGGAAGAATCATCTACATCCGGTAGAGAGGAAGAGCAAGCTCAAGAATCCACTCTGACCACCACAACCACCCTAGGTAACTCAAACATATATGTTAATAATAAAATGCATATAATATATTTTGAGTGTAGGGAAACCGGGCACTACAAAAGCAAGTGTCCAAAACAGATTAGGAAAGCTCCTTCGGAGCCAAAAGTCAAAGATGTCAGTCCCTCAATGCAAAAGAGCAAGGAGCAAGTGATTTGTTTCAAATGTCGGCTACCGGGATATTACCGGAGTCAATGCCCAAGAGGGAAGAAGAAGGGGCAAGAAGGAGCTACACAAGTAGGGGGAGCTCCCAAAGCTAACCCTAAGGTATTTTTAAATAAAGCTCCTTATTCAAATAATATCAAAAAGCTAAGGAATTGTGTCTAAGAGCTAAGAATGTCTACCTTTCAAAGAAAGAAAAATTTGGGACTAATGTCCCTAAAAATATCATACCTAGGGAATCTATTAGGAAAATACAAGAGCACCTAGGTTTTAACCCCAAATGGACTAGGTATATGCCTAGGAAGAACCATGCCCAAGGATTCAATCAAAATTCTAAAATTGGGCAATTAGAATTAGAAAACCAAGCCTTGAGATCAAGGCTTGAAAAACTTGAGAAGACCCTTAAAATTATGCAAAATCAATTTGATCAAAAGTCTAGGTCCAAAAGTCAAAGTCAACACCTAGGACCTAAGAGTCAAAAGTCAACCAAGGGCAAGAATGGTTTGGGTCACAAACCTAAGCCTAAGATGACTTATCATAATGTTCCATTAGATTATGGAATACAATCTAGATCTAGGAAGACCAAGATTACTAGGGAAGTTATCCCTAAGAGTAACCAAGGTTTGTGCCTAGTGGTTAGGGTTTCTAGGAAACTTAGGGTGGCCACTAAGAAGGTTGCAAGGGGAGTTACCCCTAGAGTCAACCTAGGTAAGACCCAAATGACCAAGGCTAACAAGCCTAGGAGGGTCATTAGAAGGGTATCTAGAGAGGTCATCCCTAAGGAATACCTAGTAAACCCTAGGAGCTCAAATAGGTTTTGGGTTCCTAAGAGTGTGATTGATTCACGCTAAATGGATTAGGGTGTGCCAACTTTAAATGGAAGGGTAGTTAACCTAACCATGGTAAAGGTGACACTTTAGGTCATTTTCAAGGTTATGGTTACCTTGGGAATGTGGTTTGATTTGAATCATAAAGGATTTTAGGATGTGTCAATATTAATTATGAAGTTGATAAATCAATCAAATTGGCACAACTTAGGGTTTAGAGTCACAGTGTGTCATTTTGGATTTTTGGCACACTAGGGAGATTAGTAGTAATATGGAAAAATATACTTAATCATATCAAATGACAACTAATATTAAAATTTAAGTATTATATACCTTGATATCTTATTTGCCATGATTTGATTTGTCATATGTCATGACATGACATCATATTTATTTTAATCATTTAAAATATCATGATCATGTTTAGGATTAAGGATTTAAATGTCATGTGCTTTAGTTTTATATCATATGTCATGACATCATGATCATTGGCCATGATTTATTTTTGCTATCATTAATGCTATAATCATTCATGCATTTGATTAAAATTGAGTTAAGGACTTTGGCATGACTTGGAGTCCCATTTATAAGGGAATCAAGTAGAGTTGCCTTAGAAAAATACATGAACCCCTAGATTAGGGAGAACAAAACCCACATCTAACATTACATTGACATGTATGTGTATTTATACACCCTAGATACATGTGAGATGCTATGATATGAGTTGAGTTCAAGGTGCATAGTTTTTGCATCTAAATGGACTATAACTCATCTAATTTCATTGGTGGATCATTAGAAAAGCTTGTGTACAAGTCATGTACATTAAGCCCAAGGAACATGAACCAATATAGGTTTTCAAAAATATTTTAAAATCAATTTAGAAAACCTTGGTGAAGCTTATCTTTTGATAGCAATCGTCATTGATAAGGTTGATACAAAGTGAGTTAAGACATTGAAGTTTTTCTTCGCTTTTGGATTTTGTATCAATTTTGATATTTTATAGGTAAAATAATTTTTAAATATTTTTCACCCATTGTATTGACTATAAGTAATATACGTATCAAATTTCGTGATTTTTCGATATACATAGAATTACTTATGACTTTTTAAAATTCGATTCTGATAATTGAAATTCGAGAATTTCAGTTATCAGTCGACTGCCGCCTGATGGCAGTCGACTAATGTGAGTGGCAGTCGACTGATTACTGTAAGTAGTCAACTGCCAAGCTGATTTCAAAAAAAACAAGGTTGTTTAGCCCATTTTCAGCCATGGTTAAGGTCCCTAACCACTCCTAACCCTAGGATATGCTTTGGGAAGCATTTTAAAGGGTGAAAATCCATTGGATATGGATTTGGAGAGGTGTTAGGTCAAAGTATCAAATTTAAGGGTGGGAGAGTTCATGTTTGAACTTAAAACCTTAATTTTGATGGTTTAGAGTTCCTATTGGCTTATAGGGACTTCCCAAGGACATTGTTGGTGAAATGGTCAAGGGGGAGCAAGCCTTTAGGGGGAGTTATCCATCTTGGGATGATGGATGTGTTTCTCTTCTTGAAAGGGGAGAAGTTATTGGGAGAATGTCATCAATTGGGAAAATTGATGGGATTTTGAGAGACCCAATTTGGAAATTGGGAGAGTGGATAAGATTGTCTCTCTTAGGTGATATGGGACTTATCACTAGGAAGATGGTAGGCATCCTAAGTATTTATGGATCAAGGGGGAGATTGTAAGATCTCATTGGGATATGAGATATTGACCTCCTTGGAGAGATAACCTTTTTGATGTATGTCAAAAAGGGGAAGAAGGTTAAATTACCAATTTGGAAAATTGGTAAGGGAATTTGAGTTAGGGGCCTAACTCAAGGTTTGTTTTGTTAAACATCAAAAAGAGGGAGATTGTTGGTGCAATCGGCCCAGGTCACGATTGACCAGACTCGAGTTTGACTCGAGTGATATTTTGATGTTTGACAAAGTGGTTTGACATAGTATGTTTGACATTGATGTTTGACATTGATGTCGGTTAATGTTTTGGAGAGATTGTTTATACAATCGACCCAGGTTATAATTGACCAGACTCGAGTTTGACTCAAGGGAGACTTTGATGGTTGACTAGGGTTGACCATGTGATTATGGGAAAGTCCAAGCATGGTTCTTGGCAAGGTAAAGTCCAAGTCATGGGTACTTGGCATGGAAAGTCCAAGTGGGACACTTGGCATTTGGGAAAGTCCAAGTCTTGAGTACTTGGCACAAGGGAAGTCCAAGCATGGGTCTTGGCATGGAAAGTCCAACATGGGTTGGCAAGGGAAAGTCCAAGCTTGAGTCTTGGCATTTGAGAAGTCCAAGGGGTTTGATATTGGCAGCGTAAAGTCCAAGGGTGGAGTTTTGGCAGCATAAGTCCAATGGTTGGCGGCGTAAAGTCCAAGCGGAGTCTTGGCGGCGTAAGTCCAATGTGCCTTGGCGGTGTAGACACCGTTAGCATGACATAGCCGATGGAAGCACCTGAAGGCTAGCGCGATGGATGAACAAGTCATGAATGACTTGGAGGGATCCGAGAGGCGTAAGGCTGATGGAGGTGGCTAGAAGGCTTAGGTCTAGGCTAAGGGTGGTATAGCAAGTATGGGGACACCATACTTAGGTTAAAACCTCATCTTTGAGGTTGGCAGTCGACTGGCATTATGGTCGGTTCGACTATCGTGAGTTGACTTGAGTTCGACTGTCGGCTTAAGGCTGAAAATGCACCGCGGCAATGCTCATTGGTAGCGATCATTGCTGGGCGATCGATCGGCCATGCCGTAGATGGCGATCGCGATGGTTTGGCCATGAAACACGAAGCGCGTCTCTAATGTAGATTGAGCCATTGTCTCACAAATCTGATGTTAGCGGTGATCGGGCCTTATGGCGATCACGCTAAATCGGCCCGATGGAGGATAAAAGCAGTTGTTCGTGGAAGGCTCCAAACAAGTGTTTTCTTGGGCGATTTGAAGGGGAATAGTTGGTGCTCTTCCAGTCCTTCAAGGCTAGTCCAAGGCAACCAAAAGCAAGCAATCTAAAGGCATTTGTAAAGTGATTTCTTTACTTGTATTGCATTGTATTTCATTGTAATTGCTTATTGTACTTAGTTTATTATTGTAAACTGTTGTACGAGATTTCTCCACCTCTGACTTGTGTCGAGAAGGAGTATTTGTGATTAGTGAGTGTGTGTGCATCACTAGAGCTCTTTAGAGCTCGATCCATAGAGTAGGAACCATTCGGTTCCGAACCACGTTATATCCTTGTGTTTGTATGCTTGTTATTGTGATTGTTGTGTCATTTCTATATTCTGTTGTGTACTAACAATCATAGGCAAGCGAACGCGATCAATTTCCATCAACGTACGAGCACGGTGCTATTCACCCCCCCCCCTCTAGCGGGCGTACAGGTCCTAACAGCTGACCTTCGGCTTAGCTTAGCCTTTCTGCACACTTGATTTAGCTCATGAGACAACGATGTAAACTTAACTTTGTGTCTTTGTCATAATCAAAACACAGGTTCGATTATCTTATGCCCCTGCACTAACAATCTTCCCCTTTTTGATCTATGGTAAACCAACACAAAATTAAGGGAAATTAAAGCATAAAACAAGTATAGTAAATGATGAATGTCATTTCCAAAAACTCCCCCTCAACCAAAACTCCCCCTTAACCCTAGGTGAGTTTTGAAAGAGATACTTTAATTTTCAAAATTAAATTTTGTGTTACTCCCCCTTAACTTTCGCTCTTCTCCCCCTTTTGCCATAAATCAAAAAAATGTTGGGGTTTTTGTATAAAATAGGGGTTTAAAAAACAATATCGTATATGCATGCATCGAGATAAATCAACTATGAGTCTAAGCATGCATCTAGCAGTAGTTAGATAGATTGGTTCGAGGTGTGTCCCTCTGCACCAATAATCTAAAGGTTTGTAATATAACCCTTAGGGTTAGTTTGCTCTCCCCCTTAGTCAAATATATGAAGTATAAGAGATGTAGGGGGCGCTAAACTTTGGCCTAAAGAGTTGTAAATAGTCGTTAAGTACAATAGTTAAGAAAATAAGTAGTATTTTGAAAAGGTTATTTTAAGTATATTTCAATTATCCTTAACATCTCACTCATTCTATGTGTCTCAGAATTTGTTTACCTTATATGTTTTGTGAGATGATTTGAGATTGATTAAAGATAGTCAACCTTGGGTTAGATTCAGATTTAACCTT